>LR991023.1:10002500-11408387 GCA_905163495.3 Cosmia trapezina | reverse complement strand
AATGATTTGACTAACCACGATTACCATGTTTATCTCAAAATTATTGATGTAAGTTGTCTACTCGATAAAATCAATAAAATAGTTGATAGTCGTGATCTTAATTGTCATGCTCGTCATGCTAAGCTGCATGATCATTCTGGCTATACCACGCTTGTTACTGCTTGAGTCATGTCATGCCCATGCCTAATTCCGAGACTAAAAGCTGAGAGCTTGCTCTTGTATTGAATTTTAAATTGTCCACTCTAAATTATCACTAGATTTTTATACTTACAAACAATAGGTATTGTTAATAATATTGACGAAAGTATTTTTATTGATCTGTTTTTAATGGTTTTATTCATAATTATTGATTGAAAAGGACTTTGTGCCAATGCAATGCATAGTAAAGGTGATCATCCATTGAATTGACTTGCATAAGTGGATCAGTCATCAGAGGTTTACTATGAGCTCTAAAGGGCAGAAGTTGAACGTTTCCAGAGAGAGAGACGGTGCTATAGGTCGTATATAGCTCCGTCTTTCTCTCTCTCGCTGGATCCGTTCCAACTTCTGCCCTGCTATAGTGTTCATAATAAGCCCCCTGTATAAGTGCTTAATAGTTTTATTATACTTGGGAGGCTTATTTACTGCAATATATATGTTCTTTCATTCATCATTTTATGTAAAAGGCTTTTAACGCTGAAATAAACAGTATGTCGCTGCAAAATCTTGTTATCCTTTGATTACCTACCTACAATTACGATCACGACGCGACGTAACTATAATCTCAAAATTATTGATGTAGGTAAGTTAGGTACTTTCGATAAAATCAACAAAAATAGCTGATAGTCGTGATCTTAATCGTCATGCTCGTCATGCTAAGCTGCATGCTCATTCGGGCTATAACACGCTTGTTAATGCATGAGTCATGCTTAATTCCGAGACTGAAAACTGTGAGAGCTTGCAAAAAAATATTGTTTGTCATTATAGCGTAATGATGATATTTTACAGAATTACGCCATCTGTCTTATTTTATAAGAACTGTCTAAACAACAATTAAATAGTCTTTTAGTTGGTACGTAGCTAGGTGGCACTACTAGACTGTCTTACGGACTTACCGTTGTACAGTTGTACCAATGTTACCATCCACAGGGCGAAAAGTTCGATTAGAAGAAAAGCACAGACCAAGTAGTAACCCCAACTGTCGAAGTAGGTAGTCAGGGTCTACGACTACGACTGAGAATAGTGAAAAATGTAGGAAAATTAATACTTAGCAATTAGCAATGCCACCGAATAGCTCAGATAGAAGAAATTTAAATTCTGGACTGTGCTCCAGCGACGCCAAAAGCTAAGGTGTTCCGTACTCTAATCCAAACCCCAACATAATGTCGTAGTTCTAGAAGCAACTATAAGTAGTGGGGAGGAAAACTAACTTTTTATCACGCTAGGTGGCACATGATCGACTGTACTTTTTTCATTGATTTGACGCGAAGACAATTCTCTGTCTACGATTTGACGTAACGAACGATTGTCAAATTGTATGGATTTGTTTGTAAAACAATGTACAGTCGTTCAGAGCGCCATCTACAAACAGCTTTGCGTGTGGCTCCCCGTTGCGTTAGCAGTGTTTGTAACTTTAATTTGCCCCACGGATTTTATTATTTGCTTTCGAGAAATGTAGCCTGAGGATTTTCAGTGATTTATTTATTTATTTATTTATTTATTTAAACTTACACACTATCATTACAGGATAAACCCAATACAATAGTGGTTTCCAAACACACATTCTATAATCTAAAACACACACAAATAAATTGAAGATTGATAATAATAATTATTTAAAAATCTAAACATTCAACAACAACAACTCTAACAAAAAACACCATCTGACTACAGAATTATATAATGTAGGACTAACTTATCATAATTACATATATAGATTACCTATCAAACTAAACTTTTTTTTTTTTTTTTTTTTTTTTTTTTTTTTTATTGCTATAAAATATTATCCTAAAATATAAAATAAGACATAACACAGAATATTAATATTTAAATATAGCTTACAAAATTCAACAAAACTCTTGCGAATTCACTCAGATTGCACGAAAATATATCAATTCTCTCATGCACTTCGTTTAGTACCCGTATTGTGCGGGTGAGCGGTGTTTTTGACAGCAGGTTGGTTTTGGCAGCAGGCACGGCCAGCAGTGGCGGCCGCCGCCGCCTCCACACGTACCGGTCTGGCACGCACAGCTTCAGGTGACGAAGCACACCCGAGTTATGAGCTACTCCACGCAGGAGCTTTAGCGCATACGCCGCCAGTGTAAAGTCTCGGCGCACTCTGAGTTCGTTGTACCCCACCATACCTAGTACAAACAGTGTAGGATACATCAGCGGGTAAAATGGGTAAACCCCATAAAGTTTAAAATACAAGTGTCTTGCAAATTTATTCTGAACTCGCTCCAGCATGACATTGTATTTCGCTTCATGAGGAGCCCAAATCACCGCACTGTGTTCCAAATGACTCCTTACCAAAGCGTCATACAGCACCCTGAGCGTAGTAACGTTAGTAAATCCCTGCGACTGTCTTAGCACGAAACCCAGGTTTCTGTACGCCTTCTTGCAAATCTTAACTATATGATCCCGGAAAGTTAGATCCGGGGTTAGCAGTACTCCTAGATCTCGTACCTGAGACACTCGCTGCATCGGCACTTCTTCTACTTTATATTCGTAGGCTAAGGCAGTCCTCGCGCGCGTAAATGTCATCATTGAGCATTTCGATGTGTTGAAATAGAGTTTATTTTTATGGCTCCACTCTACAACTCTATCTATGTCTTCCTGTAATCTTTCACAGTCCGACTCACTCTTGACCTCGAGCAGCAATTTGAGGTCATCTGCAAACAATAAACATAAACTATGTTTGACTACGTCTGGCAAGTCATTTATCATCAAAATAAATTCGAGAGGACCCAAATTGCTGCCCTGGCTCACGCCCGACCTGGTGTAGTATGGCTCGGATTCGAACCCGTTGTAGTCAACGTACTGCTGTCGGTCTTTCAAGTAGCTGGCGAAGAACTGTAGTACGTGCGGAGTGCAGCCAATTTTTGCCAGCTTCATTAGCAGGACATCATTATCGACGGTATCAAACGCCTTTCTAAAATCAAAATATGCCGCGTCTACCTGCACACCAGCATCGACGGCCGGCACAACCGTCGCCATGAAGTTAAGCAGATTAGTGGCAGTGCTGCGCGCCGGCCGGAACCCGTGTTGCGCGTCTGATAGCTGTACGCTCACTTGTGCCTGCACGCAGCGTTGGATGGCAGACTCAAACACTTTTGCCGGCGTCGACAACACTGCCACCGGTCTGTAGCCACTGACTTCCGGACCTGACTTACCCTTGGGAACCGGAATCACTCGCGTGATTTTCCACCTAGGCGGAAACGTTGCTTGTTTTAAACAAGTATTAAAGATATGATGCAGGGGCTCAGCCAGCACCCTGCCACAGTCTCGGAATAGGAAAGCTGGAATGCCATCGGGGCCAGATGAGCGCTTTGGTTTGAGCTTTATGAGCGCTTCCCTTACGTCTTGAAGACTGAGGGTCTCAATATGCACTCGCGCACCGCTCGCCTCCGGCTCCGCCCCCGCCGCCCGCGCCTCCAGCTGCGGTAATTCTTTATTATACACCGACTCAAAAAATAACGCAAATTGTCGGGCACACTCCTCATCCGAAAGATGTTGACCATCCTTTATAATAATTTGCCTGTTTAACCTACTTCTCTTGGACCTAATATACTGCCAGAATGATTTTGGATCTTTTGAAAATTGATTTTGCATTTTAAATTTGTGTTCTTTGTGTGCAATTTCTATTGATTTTTTAATCCGAGCTCTGTACTTTGAAAATTCCGAATAATCACTCTCCAGCTTTGTTTTTTTGAATGCTTTATGAAATCTAGCTTTATTTTTTATATCTCTTATAATACCTGCGGTGTACCATTCGGGATATACGTATCGAGAATTTTCCCGTTTAAGCATTTTCCGGGGTACACATCTATCTAAACTATCACTCAGTTTATCATAAAAAATATTCAACATATCCTCCAAATCATGCATGTCGTAAATCATACTCCAATCAGTGGAAGCCAGCATAGAGTATAACAACTCGTAGTCGGCTCGATAAAAGTTCCACTGCGGTCTAACACTACGCGCTGCGGGACTGCTGCCGGCAGAGGGCGCGGGCGGGGCGGACGCGGCCGGTGCGGCGAGCGCGCGCGCACAGTGCACGCTGACCGCGAGCGGCGGGTGATGCGCGTCGACGGGCACGAGCGCGGCGTCGGTGTCGGCCGCCACCACCAACACCTCCCCGCTAAAACCTGTGCTCAGAACCAAATCCAACTGACGACCTAGATAGTTTGGTACTGTGTTACTTTGAGTGAATTCGCAATAGGACACAAAACATTCATAATAATTTTTAACATTTACAGAACACGAATACAAATTGAAATCACCCATAACAATTATTTCTCCATATCTATCAGATAATTTTTCTATTAATCTAAATAAAGTCAAGTAGTCATTCTCAGAACTCCCTGGTGGTATGTAAACCACACAACACACAAACAAAAATCTATTTTTGAAATACACCGTTGCACTAACCATTTCAAAAACGTAGGTGTCTATCAACGCGTCCGCTATTTGTACTTGTCGCAGCTCATATCGGTGTGTGGCCACTAAAAACGCTCCTCCCTGCTTCCGACCATCCGCTCGATCGCAACGTAGTATTTGATATCCCGGGGGGATTATTTCAGAATCTTCTATGGACTTATTGCAACCAGATTCCGTTATTGCGCATAAATCAAAAGTGACTGCCTCAATGTTGGTTCGGAATTCATCCAGTTTTGTTCGTAAACCTCGTACATTTTGATAGAATATATTGATTTTATGGCTATAATGTGTTTGGTTTTGTTCTGTTTGAGTTCCGAAACCAAATCCATTCACTGAATTCTGCATTCATTGGCCAGATTTCGGCCTGATTCAACTTATCGAAACACTTTTCCGGTATTCCAATAACAAACGACGAATAATCCCTCGCGATTTTGTGTTTAATTTTATCAATTTTAATTTGAATATCTGAGCCACATACATTTTTCACGTGATCTGTTACGGCTACAAGAGTGGTATCCGGATGCAGTCGCCAAACATGTAGATATTTTTTGCGATCACTAACTTGAATTGCCGTCAACTCCGTATTTGTTCCCACTCTGACCTCTTTAAGTGGCCTGTTATTTTTTTTATTTCGTACAGTCGTCCATCCCGATTCAATGGTCTCCGTTACCTCGTTGGCTGGTTCACTAGTCGCCAGTGAGCTAGTACTACACAAAGTTTTTTCCGGTAAAAATTCGTTAGACTTCGTGGCCCCACATTCGATTACCTTTTGCGTTTTGATGTGGGTATTTCGCGTTTTCTTAGAAACGTTGGAATTATTCTGTCGACTTACGACCTCGGCAAAAGAAGATGTAGAAGGAGGGTTTCGGGGAATATCAGCTGTTAATTCGTTGGTTTGGTTGTTCTGAGTTAGCTTAGCTTCTACTTTTTCTTCGAGCACCGTCATCATTTTAATTATGTTGCCCAACTCGGTTTTCGTTTGAGAAAATTGATTTATAAGTTGCGATATCACATTTGCCTGACTGTCCATGCGAGCTACCATATCCAATCGAAATTCCCTTAATTCCTCCAGCAGTACAGAATCAGTATCCATTGTAGGTGAAAATTGAGCCTGACCCCCACGCTTCATATTTATATTTATGTTATTCCTGGGTGTGGTTGTGATCTTGAAATCAGGTGTATTAATGAGGACCGGGGTTTCGCTGTTCCCTTTTTTTGGTTTGGAACAAATACATTCCGGGCACACCCAATTTTTCTTAAATGACTGAGTATATGTCTTAAACGCGTCTATATTTATTTCAAGACACGCTAAATCATATTTTTTCTTGCATTTCTCATAACCGCATTCCATAAAAATATCTGCTATTTGCGAACCACAAGCGCCGCAATTATTAGGCATTTTTGGTCTCACAAACAAACAAAATTTGTTGTGATACTATATTATAAAAAAGTCTGTTCGGAAAGAGAGCTGTCGTGGCCAAAATCTGAACTAACATTACGTTGTGTTGCTCGATAAACAAAAAAGTTAGCACAGCAGTGAGCAGACGTATTCATTTGACATTTCTATGAAACGTACCCAAAATACGCACTTGGATGTGGAGTTACGGATGGGGGGCTAAAACGGCTATATTAAGGCGAAAGCGCCAGGGTAGCCCGCGAAATTCAAAATTTCTTACGTTTTTTTCAATTTGTAGGTCAGTGTGAGCTTGTATGTTGATTAAAATATGATTCGCGGCCGTAGCTAATATGGCTTTACAGAATTATAATCATTAGAATCAGCAACACAGCTCCATAAGTTAGCATTTACCTCAAACCTCATGATTTCATGAAATCGCTAGATTTGAGGTAAATGTTAACATATGGAGTTGTATTGCTGATTTTAATGATTATAACTCTGTAAAGTCATATTAGCTACGGCCGCGAATCATATTTTAATCAACATACAAGCTCACACTGACCTACAAATTGCAAAAAACGTAAGAAATTTTGAATTTCGCGGGCTATCCTGGCGCATCGTCCTTAAGCAATTCCTCAAAAAACGATTCATTTCCTGAATTCCCAGCAATTTATTATGATTGTGCTATTTGACATTAAACTTCAATAAAGCAATTCATAATTTGTGGACCATTTTACGAATCTCCATACAAAACTGTCAAACAGATGAATTGCGTGCTATGAATTGTACGCAGATAAATTATTAATTGTCAGTTTGTGTCCGTTTTGCGATTTAAAACATGATTCTTATATGCCTATATCCTATTATGATTCTGCCAAAGTGGCAGTTTTAGCCCCCAGTCCGTTAAACAAATACATAATACAATATTTATGTATGAAACCTCTTATTCTTCATTGTGATTTTTTGAGATGCAGCGCCATATTTTTCTATTATTTTTATCCAACTTCAAAAAAAGGAGGAGGTTCTCAATTCGTCGTTGTATATGTTACGGTAAGTGTGATTAATTTAAAATTATTAATAATCGTCTATCATTATTAATAATTACCGAAAGTCGAGGTAAAAGTAAGAAATTAATCACATTTACCGGTGATTATTAATAATGTAACCTTAGTATGTAATAATTTTCAAAGTTTATTTAGTATTTTAACTCAGTATTTATGTAATGTGGTGGCTATTATCAATAAATAACTATTGAACAAAGAAATAGAAGAAAGATTTTAATTTTTATCGTTGATTTTACGGAGTTTATGATTGTAATTCAATCAATCTGCCTAGCCTTTTCTCAACCATGTTAGGGTCGGCTTCCAGTCTAACCGGATGCAGCTGAATACTAGTATTTTACATGGAGCGACTGCCTATTTGACTTCCACAACCCAGTGACTGGGTAATACGATATCCCTTGGTAAGACTGGTTGTCAGACTTTCGAGCTTCTTACGACCCGTAACCACTGTCAAAGATCCATGAATGACAGCCGGCACCAACGGCTTAACGTGCTTTCCGAGGCACGGATGATCACGGATCGGCCCGTGTAGCTGTTATTACTTAGCCACGAGCTCCTTGAGTCTATGATTGCATGTACCTACTATGTAATTTTTATTTTATCTGTTTTTGTTTGATAAGGAAAAAAGCAAAACCAAAGAATAAACTATTTTGCATGAACTAGTATCATTTAGTTATGTATTTGTATGTACTATGGTATAAATACCTACTGGATAATAATTTCCAGTCTTATTTTATTTTATTACTTTTACCGACGAGAGTAGTGAATTATTATTAACAACTGCTAAAAGTATTGTAAGTATTTCAATTTTATATTCACATTTACCAAATCATGATTCATGAGGTAATTGTTAATAATGATGGAAAATTATTAATAATTTGCAATTATTCATACTTACCGTAACATATATACTTACTTAGATAATTTTTCTAAACGTGTGTTAGTCACATAGCTCCTCCTAAACGGCTGGACCGATTTAGATGAAATTTTGAGTGTATATTTCAATGGGTCCCTAGATGATTTGAAAACACAATTGGAATCGGTAGGTGGCGCTGCAGTCGGGTTCTAGGATTGTTCAGACCGGACAATATTTGTCGGGTCCGCTAGTAGTTAATTGCAAAATAGTTGGGAAAAGTCATCAAAAACTGTTCCAAATTTCAAGTTGATAGCATTAGTAGTTCTTGAGATATCCAGCTGTGACAACAGACAGACAGACAAATTGATTCTCACCTTATGGGTTCCTTTTTACCATTTTGGTAAGGAACCCTAATAAAAACTTTTACATATAAAAAAAAAACAACCGACTTCAAAAAAAAACTACAAAGTGAAAAAGAACTTTACTTTCGGAAGTCGGTGGCAGAAACCAAAATATAGATCCAAGATTCCAAAGACACCGAAGTTATTCTATTCTATTTCTTGTTGTGGCAAGCAAAGCCGATGTCGACCATTCTGCCAATGTCAAAAGTGAGTGAATGGAAATCAAGTGTGCATAGAATTAAAAAAAAAAAAAAAAAATAATATAAAAAACTACGACGATAGGTACAATGCGTTTCAATTAAGAATAGGAATGACCTTGCGCCATATTGTGAAGATTTAGCAAAACAGCATCTCGTTTACACATTTATAAAGTCAGTGACATATTTTAACAATAACAAATTCTAAAAACAGAACTAAAATGGATAAGTATAACACTACAAAACTTTGCAAGCCTTAGATTTCTAGCTTCAGTTGACAGTTAGAGGTCATTGACTTTCCTATTCTTAGTTGAAACGCATTGTACAGTTGGTCTTGTGTGGTAGTTATTTTCCGTTATTTTCACTTTGTAGTTTTTTTTAATCGGTTGTTTTTTTTTTTTGTAAAAAAGTTTTTTTGCTATAGTAACACTGTGAAAGTGCTTGACATTTTAAAAGTAAAAAGAAAATCAGACTCAGAATGCGAATTTTATATTGTACAGCATAAAACAGAGACAGGTAATCAAAATAGTAGGAAGTGTGATAAGGACAACACTGGAGTTACATAGTTTAATGTTTTTGTTGTGAGTATGTAGTGTGCGTGCGCTGTCATGTCAGCTGAGTGATTATTGAGTTGAGCAATGGTGGTGTTTTTACATTTTCGAGAGCTAAAATTATAAACAGCTTATCTAACTCGTGCAATTTGTGTTCATTCATTATTTAACGTGATGAATAGGATAACGTGTTAATGGATTCTGTTTGAATGCTTAGCAATGCTCTAAGGAGTATTTGCTTGACTGCGTAAGTGCTAAAATCTTTGTTGTTCAAATTTTTTTTTGTAACGCAAAATCCGAATAGGTTTACTTTTATAGACGGTCTGTCTGTTAATCCATTATTGTGTTTCTATATTGCATCCAACGTTGTAATTATTTTAACACTGAATAATATGTAAAGTTTACAAATGTACCGATTGTGCAGATAGTCCGTGCTATGACGTTGTTGTTTATTTTAGGCTTGTCTACTAGATTTATATTACGTGTGGTGTTTATTTAGAGTTTAGAAAAAATAATATTTTGTAAAAAAATTGGGATTTATTTCAAAGGACCTACATTTCCAAAGTACTCTATATAGATGATGATTTACTGGTAATAATGCCAATTTCTTAATTTTAGTAAGTCTATAGGATACGTTTTTTCTATATTTTTATTTAATTCTGATAATGTTTTTGTTTTTTGTTTGTAGACTGTGATAATAACTGCTAATAACACAGTTTACAAACAAAAAACAAAAACATTACAAGACAATCTCTGATGAGATGATGTTTGAATAGATGGCAATGTATAAAAATATCTAAGTGGGAACTTTTAATTTGAAAGCTTCTAAATTATTTAATCAATATAATGAAGCTGTGTTTGCCAGTACCTATAAGACAACAACAGTTCAAACAATGTTGTCATTGTTTATGAAACAACAAACACCAACAAAAAATTTATTAAGTACTTAATGTCTTGAGTACTTGTCAATTCAAGGCATTATTTAATTGTTCTATCAAATTAATTATTAAAAATGCTAATTTTTGATTCAGTAGATTACCTATGAGGTGTCTATGTATAGTTTTAGTAGGTACTGAGTATTTAATTACTCTCCAAAAATCTCAGTTCAATTAGATGATGAATAAAATAAACATTTGTATTAGGTTTTATCAGTAAGTATATAATATCAATTGTCTAACTGGTTTTCTCATGTGATTTATCTATGTTCATTGATATGTGAAATCCAGAAAGATTACAGACAAACCTTATGTGGGATTCAAATTAAACTTTATCAATTCATAATTTTAATTTGTAGTGTCCATGGATACGCAAGGCAGATGCAAGCGATAGTTACGCTAAGGTGTGATATATTTTAGCTGTGAAGGTACATAATATATTGCCACCATGCTGTATGTTTTCCATGTTGACGCTGGTCAAATGACCACATACGACATGAGCCTCACATTGCAGAAGTAAGTATGAACTATAATTTTATTTACCTAAGTAATTACCGGTACTTCCATACCAGTAATTAACACTGTCACATTTATATATCATCAAAATCTTATTGACCTTATGATGGACACTTTTTAAAATTAAAATTTTATGTGCTTCTGATGATGATTTATGATTTTATGATCTTCTCAAAATTAATGAGCCTCTTTTTAACTTTGTGGCCTTTTCTCACAGTTGGTTGCAGTAACTAAGCTAAAGAGTGCGATCATTATATTGAGACTGTTCAATAATATTTTTAGGAGCGCAAAATGGAAATTATTAGAGGTTCGATTAAATGCCATTAAAAATTGAAGTGTTAAACAACTTTTTTTGCTGAGTGTACTATGATAGTTGTTATTTATATTATGTTTCTATAGAACAATGTACATCTTTTCAAAACAATCTCCACCTAATTATTAAAAAAGTAATAATATTCCATTGAACAAGTTTCAACAGAAATGATTTGAATTAGTAATCATAGAGTTTTTGCTTTTCTACTCTTTGTGCTTAACAATTCTACAAGTTATGCACTTATAATTTATCTTAATCATAGCAACATAACTCGTCATAATTTTAAATAAACGAGAGCTACTAAGCTATTAGATTAATCAGCTGCAGACAATGGTTTACGCTAATCAGTGGTCCAGTGCTGCCGGTGTCGCGGTGTGCTCCCTCGCCCGCATGCGGTAAACCGCACCGCAACATACGTTTTAACAAATTATGGCGCTCTTTCCGCATTCTACAAGTAGTATCGTCGTTATTCCTTGCTTCAACACGACGAAAATTAATTAAAAAAAAAATACTTGCAGCAGATGTACCTATTAATCACCAAATAATTACCATTTCCTGACTATTCTGTGACCAAGTTTTTACATAAAACCATTATTTTTAGCGTGTCTTCACTCAAACTAGCAATAGAGAGGAAAACTAAAGTGTCAGCAAACTCCTTGGTGCTCCTTGTGAGCGGGGGCGAAGTTCTACAGTCTGACCACATGGTGTCCTCATACAGTGCTGGGACAGACACTAATCCTATATACATGTTCAGCAAACCGTCTGTCAAGGAGAGTCATTTGAAACAGTCCAGTAAGTCTGATAATTGGTTAATTACTATGCAATTAAAACTTACTATGTACCTATTGAGACTATACTTAATTATTCTTTAACTATTATTAGGATTTTTTTTGTGAATACCTACTTACATTGGTAATCTTCCCATAAATAAACATAACATTTCGGCTTAAATACTTATTAATGATCATCAGATTCATTATTTCTTTATTTGCATCTTATCTTCATAACATCCTTTTCTAAATTATTTACAAACACCTATATCTGCTGTTATCATAACATCTGTATTATTAATTAAATTTGTAATTTTTAGTGTGCGATTTAAGCCCAATAGTGGAGTTAAGCACTGGGGAGTTTTCAAGCGAGTTCCGAAGTGCTTTCGATGGCAAATCGGTGGCGGAGTTAAAGGCTGCGGTGGAAAAGTGTTGTGCCCTGCAGCCGAATGTATACACTGTGATATCTTGCGCGACGCTCGCGCAGCAGTTCAGTGACCTCGCGCTAGAGGTGTCCAGCAGTTGCGACCAGCTTGTGCATGAACAGCATCTGCAACACCAAGTAAGTGACCATCCAAACATGTTACGATTTTTTTCAGACTGTTTTCAAACCAGATTTTTAGAGTTCCGTACCCAAAGGGTAAAACGGGACCCTATTACTAAGACTCCGCTGTCCATCCGTCTGTCTCCCATGGGGGGACTCCCATACAACAAACGGGATTTTTTTGCCGTTTTTATAGATATGGTACGGAACCCTTTGTGCGCGAGTCCGTCTCGCACATGGCCGGTTTTTTTTCTGTTTGAGGCAGATAAAGTAGCTACAGTCATCTGCACATCAGTGGTACCAATTTGACACTAACTGCGCCTTCATGTCGCAGCTGTATTTCCATAGGGCCACATGTTGCCACTGAAATGCGGCGGAGTGTATTTTTTTATCGTTAAAACATTTTTTGGCCTTGAATATACTCGTAGCAAAACTCATCTGATTTACGAATTAGGTACTAAAAATTACAAAGAAAGAAGTCTTCTTTCTACCATACAAAGTCGAGTAGCAAAACTGTAGACCTTGAAACTGTATTTAAATTAAGCCGGCAAGTGTTACAACAGAACTCTTAACTCCGTTAAAGTTGGATGCGATACAATCCATATACCTAAACTACTTAGCTTCCGTAATTTAGCACGCGCGAAGCGACTGATGCCGGGGACTTTAACCGTATCATCGTAGCGAATCCAACTAAATGGATATTACGCTAATTATAATTCTCGTGCTGTTTTAATAGAGTTCTTATCTGAATACTAATATATAAACAGAATTTTTTGGCCATCAGATTGAAGGATCTATACTTTGCATTCATAATATATCACATTATCACACTTCAAACTAATATTATTATATATAGGCGAAAGATTGTGAGTGTGTGTGGGGGTGTGTTTGTATGTTTGTTACTGGTTCACGCTCAAACGGCTGGACCGATTTGGATGGAATTTGGTATGTAGATAGCTTATACCCTTAACACGTAGGATACTTTTTATCCTGGTCTACGCGGGTGAAACCGCGGGGCGCAGCTAGTAGTAGGTAAACTAGGCTATGCACACACAGTTTCGGAGTATATTTCGTAGTAGGTATAATATGCATTATGTTGAAACAGTGGCTACAAGTCAAATAACGAATAATAATGCTCTATTTAACTTACAATCCGGAAGTCCGAAGTGGTCTCGCAATCGAGAAAGGAATCCCTGAGAAATACATAATTTTGTTACTTTTAGGTTTTTTAAACAATTATGTATTTCCAAAAGTTTGAGAGGTCTAAATTAAGTGCTTCAAGAACTTAGATAACTAGTGCGTAAGTGTGTCAATAGGTATTCGTCTGAATTACTTAATTTGCTTTAAATTAATTAAACTAGTTCAAGCAATCGGTGCATACGACCTCGACCTAATTATTATCATTGAATTGATGATTCCGTTTTTGAAACAGGGCTGGGCGGCGGTGGTCGCGAACTTGGAAGACATTTTCAACGAATTCTGTGAGAGATCACGAAATTTTAAAGAGTCATTTAGAAAACATAGACTAAAAAAGGAGGAGTACCATGAAAAGTTATCTGGGTAAGTAATAATTCTACAATTTACTATTATGTTTAGATAGATACGTAATTAGATATTTTATTTAGGGGGTTTTTCAGTCATAGCTTAGTAGCTATTTACCAGATGAATTCGCAAATAGATCAGATTGTCTATGAATTATGCGCCAGATAAGTTAACCATTCAAAAAAAAACTGTCGATACCTAGTCAACGTATTGAATTAAGAATAGTTAAACAAATGTGTAATATGCTGTAAAACTTTCATAAAACACTCTAAACCTGTTTATACACCACATGCTGATGCTACCAACTAACATAATAAAATTACAGTAAGGGCCCATTTCACCACCTACGATTAAGTTCCTATTAACTTACTTGGAAGATAATTTCAGACAAATTCTGTTCCATTTTTGAATTTATTCGGTAAGTAGTGGCTATTCGGACATCGTGAAACAGGCCCTAAGCAGTATTTACACATAGTTACTGTAATCGAAGTGCACCAATGCACGTTCGTGTCAAAAACTATTAAATGCAACTCGTTCAAGTTCACAGCAAGTTCAATATTGATTTATTTACTAACACGCCAATTAGGTACAAATATTTCGCCTTCAAAAGAAATAGGTAAATAAAATAAAACAAATTGGCCACCAGCTCAAACTACAAATTTATTCCTTTTTAGTATTTACCTTGAACAAATAGCGTAGGTATTTTCCGCTTTTAGCGTAATGAGTTAGATTGGAAAAATCTCTTGAAGTCGTTCATACGTTGATGTATAAAAGAATTCGTCTCGTTTGAAGTGAAGAAAAATGATTACTATACAAACTATGAATTCCTCGTGGATATTAAAGCCGTATATAGTCTAGGTGCGTAATAATTACTCATTGTGTATGTTTCATGCCCGAGTGTGTTTAGTTGACCCACCGGCGTTCGTGCTGCGCTGTAATTTTATGAATAAATTGTAGGGTAATGTCGTGCGCGCTATGCCTGTAATAGGACAGTGCAGCACTTTGGTATTGATTCTAGATGCCTTTGTCTAGTCCGGTGCAACCGTACGTATGACGTACCCCATACGAATGTACCACATTGTCTTCATGAGTTCAACACACTGTTGTATGCGATGCACATATAAAACCCAAATATACGATACGAGTAATTTGTTATATTTGGGTCTGTAAATGTCAAAGTATTTTCGGGTCACATTCGGACCACGGCGGGCATCGGCGCATTTCCATTGACCCTGACCGGCGCGACCCACTTCTGTTTTGCCTATTCGTGCAAATAATTCTGTCTAGACCCAACTTTGAAGATAAGCACGATCCTTGTTATCTGCGCGTGATAAGTGTTTAAAGTACAAACAACAATGATTCTGAATACTTTTGCTAATCTCTACACATGTATCTAAATATTTCGTATAACGCAAACGAGTTTAGCATTTGAAAGGGAATGATGTTTAGTTTGTGAAACAAAGGGAACAAACAGATAGCCATCCTTGTATGTAATACATAGGTACCTAGGTAAGTAGTCTGTGATGTTCTGTAAAGGGGTTTTTCCGTGTGAGCTAACGTTTCAGTAGATAAATAATTTATGTCTCATTACACCTCCAATCCTACATCGAATAAAACACTACCATTCGAAGGTCTATCAATAAATAAGTGCTTTTATTTTTATTTTCTAGGCTCAACGAAGTTTTAGAATCTCTAGGCAAGATCCCAATACTGTCCGCACTCCAATTAAATGCCGAGGCTCATCGATTCTCGGCCTTTGATGTATTCGAAGACACAGATTTTGAGGGTCCTCACTACAGGATCACTCATCCTTTGGACAACAGTTCAGAAAACAAGGCCTGTCAAGATTTTGGCGTCGAGGCGTTCAAATTGTCCGACGAAGATGGTAAGTGGTTCAAACAATACACGTCTGTTTAATTTACCGAGTTATTATCATAATTACTATTTGTATAATGAGTTCATGTTTAAAATGCAAACAGGCTTATTGAAAAGAAATTATTTTTCGTCCATATTTTAACATAAAGCGTGATACAAAATTATTCGTCGATTCTGTTTCATGAATTCTATCCAGTCTTGTCTTTGCTGTTGGTGATAACCAGGAACTGATTGCACATTTTATAATGGCACATGGGTAAAAATACTCTGTGATAATGGTAGTAGGCTACTCGTTGAATTAATTTAGCTTCCAATGTCAATGAGTCGCTACTACGACGACCTAGCTATAATTAGCTAATGACTTTTTAACGCAAACAGGTTTAAACGGAAACGATTGTGGGCAGCGGAGTCGTCACACATGTGATTTAAAGGGTCTTTTATTACTATCGTATCTATCTATATATATCTATACTGTATATCTATACTAATGATAATGCAGATGAGTTTGTTTGTTTGAACACGCTAATCTCTGGAACTACCAGACGGATTTGAAAAATTATTTTTACTTTTGATAGCAGTTTTCTTGAGAAAGGCTATAGGCTATTTAACATCACGCTAGGATCTTTAGGAGCCGAGCAAAAAGAAAAAAAGGAAGAACGCTAAGCGAAAACGAAGTTGTAATAGCGCGGGCAGGCGATGTCATGTGACGGGGTAGGTCGGAGGACAAGAAATTTTACGCGGACGATGTCGAGAGCAGAAGCTAGTCATTTATAAAGAGATTATTGTGCCTATGTGCGGCTTATAGGTAGGGCACTGACTGATAACATATTCCAATTATAACACACATGAGACAGTGCTTTAGCTTATCTTTGTTGTGAGTTGTGCAATTAATTGCCCCGCGTGCACATCCTCGATTGTGACACTGCCTAAAACTGTGATATTCGATGTTATGAATATCATTAATCAATATGCAAAATATGTGTCAGGCCATATGAAATTCAAGGGTCATTGGTACAAAAACAATTAAAAAAAGTTTTATTTATTTTGTGTGGCGATAATTTCACCTACTTGAATAATGTAGGCATTAATAAAATAAAGCAAATTCTTTATAGCAAAATGTTGGTAAAACACGAAGCGCAGTACCTGTATACTTAACATCTAACCTTACAAAAAAGAAATGCATGGGCGTTCCTAATTTCCCAGTAGTTACACAGAAAATATTAGCATTTCATATACTGTTCTGCTTACATATTGTGCCAGTTATCGTTTTAATTATCTCCTATATATTTACTCTCAATCTAGTTACAATAAATTATCGTTATTTAGCGTTCATAACATTTGCCACGCACGTGAACCGTGTTCTCTTTTACCTGATACTATTTAGTTGAAAGCAGGAAAACTAAGTGTAATATTGAGTTGTTATTATGGATCTTGATCGTTGAGGAAAAAGCGGTAAAATCTTCTTAGATAGATAATATTACTAAGTACCGTAAACTGTTATGAGCATCGTGGGCCTCGTAATAAATGCCTTCACATAAATATAGAGTAGGAAAAAGTGGAGAAACGGTATAGACGCCAGGGTGGGATTGGTGATTGCGGTCTATTATTCTTAATTCGCACCTTCTGGGCACGCTCGTCCCACCGTAGACCTCATCCATCGCTTTCCATCAGGCGAGATCGAGGTCAAGAGCTGACCCATCTATATACTTAAAAATGAATCCTTATTTCCCTTGGTCACGCTATAACTTGAGAACGACTTTACCGATTAAAAAGAAAAATTAAGAAAATTGGGCAGAATATTGGAAAATTACTATTTAACTTCGCGCGTTTACATTAGAATATTATTATTCATAGTTAAGACTGAACAACGTCTGTCGGGTCAGCTAGAATCGCAATAAAAAAAAAAACTGTGGTATCCTTTTACCAACTGAAAAAAAAGTATAGATACTTCTTATGGACCTTCGGTTTCTGATAAAATACTTGATAACCCCCAAAACTTCGGTCAGTAAATTTATCGTTAAATCATTAGTTATCGATTATGGACATAAGAGATTTTAAACAAGCTTCCACAAATCGTTTTCCGCAAGTAATACGCCTGAATATAGCTAGAGTTCGTCTAAGCTGAACGAACGCGCCCCACTACCGCATTATTACGCACACAAGCAGTACATAATTAAGTATTGGGTCGTCATTTCAGCTTAGACGAGCTTGTGGCGGCATCGGCATCTACATCGCCACATGCGAACTACGCATCACCATGACGTCACGCAAAATCCTGTATCGCACAAACAGAGTGTACCGCGCGACTAGCTTAATACAACGTCCCGACATCAATCCTTGGGAAGTAGCCCACCAGACACAACACCCGTCTGGTCTTCCCTTTTCAATGGAGGTTGAGTGAACTTACATCCTATTCCTCATGCCTTTATAAGCTCCAAATGATATGTATAAATCATTCCAGTGTTCGACCAAAAACTTTCATCAGGCAACGAAGGAGCGTCGTCTTCGGAGCCGTTACCCCTCGTTGAGGAGTCTGATGAAGGAGTCACGTTTAAAGCGCAGTCCTATGAGAGCAAGGAAGAACCTTCCCTGCTGCATTGGATCCTCGCGCAGGGGAACAAAGCCTCCCTGCAAGATATATTGGACTATTGCCAGAAAGGATTAGCTTTAGTAAGTACACTTTGAAATGAGGTTGATGAGGATGATCGAGAGATGATGAGGTTCGCGTGGCATATTAAGATTCTACTTTGCGAGCATATTGCAGTGAGTGAAATACATAGAAATATAGTACTTATTGCAATCTCCACAGCGTTAGAAATAGAAGTTCTAAAGAAAATTGGCGTAATACGGTCTATCTAACGTTTTCAGGCCAAACTCGTTGGAATTTCATAAATGCAATTTCCATTCATAATGTCCTTACGAGTAATACGTATTAAATTTTTATCAAAACGCATAAAGTCTTTATCAAAGTATGTTTTTAGGTTACACATTTTCTTGTGAACGTTCTCCTAAAGCCATTAAAATTGTGAAAAGCAACACAGGTCTAAACTCCATCGGTTTAAGTAATAATTAAATAAAGGTAAACAAAAAAAACCACGTGTCTAGTTATGCGACAAAACGTAATACTCTGTCACTTCAGTTGTCATGCTACGACACAGTTGTACTCTTCAGTTTAGCAACTTTATAATTCGTTGTATGACGTTGCTAAACTGAAGAGTACGAATGTGTCGTAGTCGTAGCATAACGACCGAAGTGACAGGTATATGTTTAGTCGGTTAATCAGACACGTGGTTTTTTTGTTTACCTTTATTTCATTACCTAAAACGATGGAGTATAGGTATGGATCAGATGGATGTTAAGAATTAATGATACGTCTACTTGTACAACGCGTCTCAAATATGTTTATTCCTTTCCCGATATTTTTCTCAAGCGCAAATCAATCTGCCTAGCCTTTTTCCAAATATATTGGAGTCGGCTACCAGTCTAACCGGATGCAGCTGAATACCAGTATTTTAACCGCCACAACCCAGTTACTGGGTAATACGATACCCCGGTATGACTCGTTGTCAGACTTTCGGGCTTCTGACGACCCGTAACGACTTTGTCAAGCGCGAATACGGTATGACTTTTGGTGCCGAAACAATATCCGAAAACGAGAACGTTTTCAGATAAATGTGCTCGAAACATGATATGCAACATAGAATCACGGCTTGTGCTCTTAACAGAAACCCACATGTCATCTTACAAATACTAAATATGAACTTAAAATACATCAGCATAAGTACCATTCTGCCAACATCAAAGCGAACTATTGACTGACTCAATGGATATAAATGCCAATGATCTACCTCAACACTCGACTCCTTCTGGCAGTCCACTGCCTAAAATTGGCGTCTCCGAAACTTGGCCATATGAAATGCCTACTAAAATATCCAATATTTAATTACAGCTAGACGCAGATCCCCTGAAGGAACGTGAGGCGGAACTGTACAATATTCTGGAGTATGCGAACATGCATGGCCTGAAGCATATCAAGGGTATTGAAGAAAGGTTGTATGGCCTTGACCAGCTCTTGAACGATGTGAAGAAGTTGGAGCGAGACCAACGTGATCAAGCTGCGTCGCTTATACAGGTGGGGCGAATTTTTTAAAAGATTCTGGAAGCATTTTATAGTTAACTAGCTGCGCCCCGCGGTTTCACCCGCAATAAGTCTCAATCCCGTGGGAATATCGGGATAAAAAGTATCCTATGTCCTAACCCAGGTCATGGTCTACACATTTCATCCAAATCCCTTCAGCCGTTTTAGCGAGAAAGCGTAACAAACACACAAACAAACTCACTTTCGCATTTATAATATTAGTTAGGGTTACGATTGCCTTACTTTTCTTTTGTTTTTGTTTTAACTTTCTCATTACATTGGTAAAATCCCTCTCCAATGACTTCATAATGATATCAATTTTGATATCGACTACTGAAAAACTGGGCCAACGAAATTAAAATAGAACCCAACTGTACAAATACCCAACCATACCCATACTCATTGAGTTTGCTTATCCTCATCCATTTCGAGGATACCTTCTCATTACATTGGTAAAATCCCTCTCCAATGACTTCATAATGATATCAATTTTGATATCGACTACTGAAAAACTGGGCCAACGAAATTAAAATAGAACTCAACTGTACAAATACCCAACCATACCCATACTCATTGAGTTTGCTTATCCTCATCCATTTCGAGGATACCTACTGTACCACAGAATAATAAAACTACAGTAGTTTATCTGGGAACTGACCTTGAATTAATTACCTGCGGCCGCTCGGTAGATACATACGCGTCCGTCCGTGCGTAACTGCCGCGTACTCAAACTGTTGCGTACTGGTATCTGAGATTTCGAAGCGCGTCGTTTCGTTTGTTTTCTTTGAAGATGTAATCCCTCCCCCTTAGTCGTTCACTCTTGACACAGTGGTCGTGGTTGATGACTCTGCATTTTCTTTGGCCAAAGCAGCCCTCGCGATGCTCCTCCACTTATTCCGTTCTTCCGCGTCTCGAAAATTCAGAACTATGGAGGTTTGTATGGACGCTTTGATAAGGTATGTCCAACGCGTAGGTGCCCGACCGCGTGACCGCTTGCCCTCCACTAATACGGAAGATGTAATACTGCTTATTTTATTATACTGTGACTGTATACATCTAGGAGTTGCTCAACTTCGTCATAAAATAAACGTAGGTTTGATGATCAAAACGTGACACCGTGCTGTTATGATGTGGAACAATCTAAACAATGGAGTTATATTTTGCGTACATTTTCAATTCGTTATACTTAAATTCATGGGTATTATTTATTAGACGTGTATAAAATTGTTAAATGAATAGTTGTAAAATGTACAAATTTAAATTCGATATTTGGGACTTGATTGGTGATTCATTATATTCAAATAACTTTGAACGTGGCATTCAGTATTATAGTTTGACCGATACCGCTGTACCGCGCCTTCGGTATGTGCGAGACGGGGGCGGGGGTTGGGATAGTGCAGGCCGCTCATTCGAATTTGTATGGGGTAGGTAGGTACCATTACTACAAAATGCAAAACCAAAGACACCAACTTAAACCGAACAACCGAAAGTTAAAGTTATTTTTCACTTTGTAGTATTTTTTTTTGAAGTCGGTTGTTTTTTTTTATCGAACTCAAAATTATGCATTTCAAGATGACGCGTAACTTTTAAGACACTGAAATAAGGTTCTGTAAGGTGCTGAAATCGCTCAATTTTTGTATGGCTCGTTTTATGACAAATGAAACACCCGGGCTTTGTACTCGAAGCTCATAAGATCAAGGCCCGTTCACTCTTCTTTAGCCCTACAATAAAACAAACATATTTATTCTCCAGTGCCGCGAGCGTCTAAATACAGCATGCGACCCTTCCGTCCTGCCCACACTAGTCCAGTCCCACTGGTGTCAGCTGAAAAAGCTACTGAAGGGACATCAGACGCTCATCGACATTAGACGGCGCATCGCCAAGTCGAAGGACGAACTCTCACACATATTGAAGGCGAGACTAGAGTAAGTACACATTGTATTCAAGGTAGATTTGAATAGAATCTTGCCAGAAAACTTGATGTTTTAAAAGCGAAGTTTTAAGAGCTTAGTGGATACTGAAGAAAGATGAGGTCTAAAATTAGCCAAACTCAGACATTTGAGGGGTTACCTCAAATGTCTGAGTTTGGCTAATTTTAGACCCAAAACCCCAGCGAGTGGGGAGGGTTGGGGGTTAGTTGCGAACCCCATAGGTTCACAACTACTGATGATGATATTTTTTCCATCGGATGATGTTTTTTTACCTTTATATATATGTGATCTAAGCTTATATATCTATTATGTAAAGCTTTGTCCTTTTGCACACTTTGGGTGCATTTGACACGCGGGGGGGTAGGGGGGGGGTTAGCTACGAACTCCATAGGTTCACAACTAATGATGATGATTGGTTTTCCATCGGATGATGTTTTTTTACATTTATATATATGTGATATAAGCTTATATACCTAACAAAAAAAGGGTTTTTCGTATGCACACATGGGGTGCATTCGACACTTGAGGGGTTAATTGTAAAATGCTGGTATGTTCTCACACCAGTCACGGAATATCTTTGTTTAGTTAGAGAGCTTAACAATCAATCAATCTGCCTAGCCTTTTCCCACCTATGTTGGGGTCGGCTTCCAGTCTAACCGGATGCAGCTGAATACCAGTATTTTATATGGAGCGACTGCCTATCTGACCTCCACAACCCTGCCTGACTGGTTGTCAGGCTGACAGGCTTCTGACGACCCGTAACGACTGTCAAAGATTCACAGATCAACGGCTTAACGGGCATGGAGGAGTCTCGTTATGTAAAGATGGTCACCAATCCACGACCAACCCCGGCAAGCGTGGCTTACCCTGATGGAGCGACCCGCGCGGCTGTTATTACTTAGCCACGAGCTCCTCAAGAAGTTAGAAAGCTTAACATAATATGTAATATCGTGTGCATTTCCGTGTGTTTGTTTTATTTGCCGCTAATAGCGTAACGTCACTTGAGAAAACAAAAGTTTCTCAACTATTACAGTTTCCTGGCAGAATAAGTCAAGGCGACACTAAAAGTAGTTGCACCGCAAATTGTTCAAAGTTGTTTACACTTTTGAAACTGTTGGATGAGGGAAACATAGAACAGGTCGAAGTGATAGAAGACGTCTTTCGGCTGAAATGATAGATAGGGAAGCTAAACACCAGGCGCTTAAGTTATTTATTTATTTATTTATTTATTTATTGACACACCAACGACTTATTCACTAAATCAAGTTATATGTTTTAAAGATGATCCGTATGCCTTTTAGACGCCTAACGTCAGCTAATCTCCTCCTTACTAATTCACAGGGCGGTCCTAATGATCGAGAACTCGATGTCAGTGCAGGATGCGCACGCGATGCTCTCGTTTCAGTGCTTCAACCGACTGTCGCGGTACTTCGGCATCGTGGCACAGCTACACTGCGCTCCTCAAATGTTTGTTAGAGCTGTGCACGAGGTGTCCAGGAGACGGACCTTCTCACAGGCACATCTTAAGGTATGATGGCTTTTTAGTGGTGTTTTTGAATGGATAAAGTGTCATGTGCAAGTATTGAGGGCGTAAAAGGGACCGCGATAGATTAAGAAACTTCGTCTTTAATATTTTATGGGGGGGGCTAAAACGGCCACTTTGCCAGAATCATAATAGGATGATATTATGAATAATATTTGAAATCGTAAAACGTTCACAAACTGACAATTCATAATATATTGTCAGTTTGTGACCGTTTTACGATTTCAAATATTATTCATCTGGGGGCACGGTAGTGACCCCGCCAAGACGAGCCAAGCGAAGCGCAAGGGCACTACCTACCTTTTCTCGAAGCACTTCGTCGTATTTTTGAACCTTCTTAACTTGGGTTTGGATTATACCAGATAAACAAAATTTTCGGGAAATGATGTCAGTGGTTGACTTATTAAACCTATAAAGTTTCAATTGCATAGCTCTTATACTTTAGATTTTATTGATATCTAAAATACCCCGATTTCGTCACTGACTCACTGATGATCATAAAAATTCTTAGGGTACTTCCTGAAGTCCTAGAAAGCTGAAATTTGGTATGTAAGCTAGTATTAGTACACAAACAACAAAAAAATTCTAAAACTTGGAACTTTTACCCGCCAACCCCTTAAACTATGGGATGGAAATTTGTATGAGGCTTCCGCAAATAAAGTCCTAGAAAGCTGAAATTTGGTATGTAAGCTACTATTAGTACACAAACAACAAAAAAATTCTAAAACTTGGAACTTTTATCCCCCAACCCCTTAAACTAGGGGATGGAAATTTGTATGAGACTTCCGCAAACAATAAGTACTTATACTTACGAATAATATTAATACACTTGTATATACTTCGATAAGTGTTTATTAATCTCCTACCTATCAACCTATACATATCATAAGTAACTTACAAAAAGAAATGAAATCCCACCAAAAACATTTTCATGTAAAATGTTGACAAGACGAGACCACATATAGCTCGCACTGACAAAAAGCTATCAGATCTCATGTAGAGCCAAGCTTCTAACTCTACACGCCCTAACTCTCCAAGCCCTAACTTCACAAACTCTACACCTTAGTCAAAATATGTGGCTTGGCCGTTTCGCTGCCATCACATGGGCGCAAGGTGAAAAATGTATTCACAGTTCATTACTTTTCTGATATACAATAGTTCTTGTAGTAACGAAACGGCCAAGCCTCATATTTTGACTAAGGTGTAGAATTTGTGAAGTTAGGGCTTGGAGAGTTAGAAGCTTGGCTCTACATGAGATCTGATAGCTTTTTGTCAGTGCGAGCTATATGTGGTCTCGTCTTGGCAACATTTTACATGAAAATCGTTTTTGGTGGGATAATATTATCCTATTATGATTCTGCCAAAGTGACCGCTTTAGCCCCCCAGCACGCCTCGTTTAAAACACCTTTATCGATATTTGGGAACATTTTGTGTGACCAAAGAACCATTTTCAAGAGTTTTTAGTTCGGCATACGAAGGGACGATAGCAAACCGACCGACCGCGAAAATCTATTCTACTTTACAGTCAAAAACTATTGTTTTTTTTTTTCAAACTAAATCGTTTCAAATTCCAGTGGGCCACAGACCTCGCAGAAAAACTGCTGAAAATACACAATGAAGAAATCAGCAGGCGGCAAGAATTCAATACAGTTTTCGAAGGTCACTTCCTACGAAGTCTTTTTCCTGGCATGACAGAGCTACCGCCAACGTTTGCCACACAAGGCCCGCCAACGTTTGACGCCAACCTGCCCAAACTCACAGAGGCAGATGTGGCGTACATAACCAATGCGTTCCCAGACCTTAGTGAAGATATACCTAGTTACGATATGGATACTACTGTGCAGTTTTTCCAACAGAGGTATGATATTTGGGAAAAATTCTGTAAACTTTAATGGCTAATCAATCTCAGATAATTTATCTTCCATTGCCACTTATTCAACTATCTACTTTAGCGTTTTGCATTTTAAGTTGATTTTTGAGTGACTTTTTGGCTTTTGGTATGACGCATTCTTAAAGCTACGGTTTCCTAGAAGAGCGGTGGCCTCAGTTAATGACTGCAGTGACGGCTGTCATGAAAATGATGACAGCGGCAAAGATTTAAATCGTTAGATTCGCCCTACCGCGTCGCATTTTTGTTTCGGTTTGACACACACAATGGCGAAGTGACTTGACTTGATTGTCATGGAAACGCTATTTAATAAATGTGTGACCTCACTCTTCTCACTATGGATACTTTCGCGTGACTGAGTACAGTGAGGGCAAATCTAGCGATTTAAAACTTTGAGGGGCGGGCGGTGTTTGAAAATGACATGAGACGGACGTTATACGAAACCAAAGCTTTATTCATATATTATTAATTTTATATTCTTGGGCAATGTTAAAATGGAATATTTTTGTATGAATTTCAGAATACGGGCTTCGGAACTTGAAAGTAAAGATATGGATATTCAAGTGGATATGGATAAGTAAATATTTCGAAGTTCTTTGATGTTGATTACCTTTTCAGAATGAATTTGATTAACATTTTGGTGTTTCGCTCCACAGAGATTTCGACTCAGTAACGGAAGCCAGCGACTTCGAAAAGCTAGGCGGTCAGAGTGCGACACAAAAACAGAAAATCGACATCTCCACTCTATGCATTCCCGAAACGATGGCCGTATCGACGGTAACCGAGGTGCGAAAACTACCGGTTATATTGGAAACCGCGGAGAGCCCGAAATCAAACGAGTTCGAAAACTCTGATTATTACATCGAGGAGTCGCTACCGTCGAGCTTGGAATGGGGCCGGGACGAACGACAGGTGTACATCGACCCCGCGACACACAACACGCTGCTCGCGTAAGAACTCCGCGCTACACGTACAGTTGAACAAAGAGATTAGTGTACAGGCGGCTCACTAACAACCTCTTTTTATTTTTAAACAATGTTGTGAGTGTGTTGATGAGTCAAGTCTTTTGCAGGTTCAAGTGTGTCTTAAGTTGTAAGGCCCGTTTGCACCACAAATCATTAAATGTATTTAGCGCTAAACGAATTTAAAACATCGTTCTATTGCTGTCAATCGTTTGAAGTTGACAGAGGCAGTATGATGATTTAAATAAGTTAAGCGGTAAATGTACTTTGTTATTTAGCTATCTGTGGTGCAAGCAGGGGGCCAACCAACATCTCTTATAGCAGCATTATTTTAAGGATTTAGCACACTCCCGCCGCGAAACCACAGTAGTTCAATTCAACTGATTCGATGTTGATGTTCCGCTACTCGAATCGCGATTCGAGTAGCGGAACAATCTGCGGTTTCGCGGCGCTGTGAAGTAATATTAAATAATAATATTGCTATAAGAGGTGATGGTACAGCAGCAGTACACAACGTTACAGCCTAAAAGTTATGACACTATAATTATCAATATTGGCGAAAGCAAAAAGATTAATATTTTTACCTGTATACCCAACTTTGTTCAAGTGTACCCCGCTCTCGGAGTTCTTATCTGAGTGGTTGCCGTTTTGTTATTCTTTTATTTGCTCCTGTCTTCACCGGCCCCGTATGAGCTGTTTCATATTATTCTTATTTTGCGTATTTTTTCATTTTGTTTTTCTTCATATTTGTGTGTAAAGTAGGATTGTGACGTCTAGTAGCGTACGTAGAAACATTATTTACTCAATATTCTGAAGGTCTTTTTCAATTTTCAGGACAACATGGATACACACAGAATAAACATGGAGAAACTGCAAGAGTTTTTAATAAAAGTTTATGCGGTTTGTAAAGTAAATATTGTATTTATAGTAGAAGAGCTGACGAAGTTGAAAGATGAAGTTAATGAACAGAAGAAATTCATGACGAGTAAGTATATAGAGATATTAGAGGCTTGGGAGAAGAGCAATGTTGAATGTGCAATAAGGTTCCGTGAGGAGACACAGAGGCTCACGGTAGACCACGAACTAGAATTAAGTGATATGAAAGCAGCTCTCAACGAAAAAGATGAAGTTATCGCCACTTTAAAAACAGACACAGAAAACATTAAAAACTTACACCAGAAAGAGATAGAAAGATTAGAAAAAGAACATCGGGAGACGAAGGATTTACTGGAGAAGACGAGAGAGGAAATACAGGGATTTGAGAAGAGGTTAGAAGATATTGAAGCACAGAAACAGAAGGAGATCAGAGACTTGCAAGAGAAGATGCATCTGGAATATAAAGCTGAGATTGAGTCTTTACGGTCGAGGTAAGATTAGCTTTATTTTAATTTATTATTATGTTCATACTGGATCTGCATGGAATATTTCTCTCACATTTCTTTCATATAACGGTTTTGGAACCAGGGGGTCTACTCCCTAAGCATGAAGTCCGTAGTTTCGGCCGAAGTTATGGGCGTTTCCTAGTCCGTGTCAATTACTCATATATGATTAATTCGGGTACCGAACTAAGAATGAATGACAACACGATTTGACAGTTGTCCCTACACCCGATATGCATTTGCCTGTACAAAAAATTGAATTTGATACTTGTTTTGACGGATCAACTACTTTCGAACGGGCACGTATCTTAGTTGACGGACTTGGAGAGACTTTAGACCCCTTGATTTTTATGATGTAGAAATAGTATAATTTTGTTTAATATTCATTGTTCAGGTAGAGTAGCAAATCTGGCTTTACTGTAAAAGTAAAGCCAGATTTCGTCAGTTATAATAAGTCCCATGTAATACCCAAACCTATTGCCAGTAAACAGGCGCAATATAGAGCAGTGGATGCCCAGTGGTAATGGCCTCGACTTACGAATACGGTCGTGGGTCCAAAAATCTACCAACCCGCACTGGGCCTGCGTGGTAGATTCCAGCCCACTCCCTCTCGAAGAGAGAAGGCCTATGTCCTAGCAGTGGGAACATTATAGGTCGATTATTTATTTATTTATTTAAAACATAAGTTTACAGTTTTTTTTTATCTAGATATATAAAAATGAATCCCTATTTCCCTTGGTCATCGCATCACGCGTAAACGGATGGAACAATTTCGCTAATTCTTTTTTTGTTGTGTTTATTATTGTCAGGAGAAGGTTCTTATGAAAGAAAAAATTAAGAAAATTTCGTAGAAAATTGGAAAATTTCAGAAAACTTAACGACTATTTTAACTTCACGCGTTTACATTACAATATTCATAGCTAAGACAGGACAACGTCTGTAGGGTCAGCTAGTTATGTAATAAAAACTGGGTTGCTAGTGAAAAACCCGATAATATTTTGCTCGACCCGGGGATAAACCCAGAATCCCACGCTCAGCAATCGCTTTTGAGTCCAAACTCGAAGTTAAACCATATTCTGTATCTTCAACACCCATTCACGCATTTTTCTAGGTTCCGCCTAGTAGCTCTAACAAACATGGACCGATCGCCTTCGGAATCGAGTCTTGAGAAAATCGAGCGTACTGACGTCATCGAGATATCAAGTCACAACGCGATCGTCATGCAGACTAAAGAAAATGCTGAAGTTGAGAAGGAAGAGGCTATCAGACAAGCGGTTGCAAAGGCTGAGGTGGAATGGAAGATCAAGATGGAAACCGAAATCGCGGCTATTAATACGAAATATGACTCTGAGAAACAGGTATGTATGAAGCATGATGTCGCTCGAATATTTACTGTAGTGTGTTACAGTAGTCCCCATCTTATATGCAGCTGCCGCCATGTTAGCGCGCGCCGCGTATGGCATGTTAGTCAGCTGCCATACTTGCGAGTGAGACGGAAGTAACAGCTGCAGTGTATTATGAACCATATAGTAGTGATCTAAGGTTGATTGTAAGTTTTAATCATTCTTTCGTTAATCTTCGGGGAAATACTTTATTTTCTGTGCGAACGAAGATTCACAACGTGCCTTATCAGTTGGGTACCACTGTACGGCTTTCGAGGTCTTAAAGGGGTCGTTTTGCACACTTCTGATCATTTTGGAAATGCCTAACACGAGTGCTTTGACTGTTCTAAAAAATGGAATAAACACTGTTCTAAATACTTTGATATCGGCGAAGATTCTACTAATAGTGTCAGTTTTAACCACTAACATTGGTTGTCCACCGCACCGCCACCGGGAACGACACATCAACGGAAAACTGATGAAGGCGCCGAAGAAGCGACAGTACATTTACTATGGCGCCTTTATCTGTTTTCTCGTTGACGTCCCGATCCCGGTGCGGTTAACAAACAGTGTAAGGGCCAGTTTCCACCAAACGGAAAAATCAATAGTAACTGTATCAATATTGACATTAAGACGCGGACTGACTACGATTTTAAACGGCACACAACCGCGTAATCTATTGTCACCATTAGCTGGCTTGAAATAAGGTTGAAAATTAAAAATAATATTTGTGTTGCCGAGATGTGACTAAGCTGCGAATGTGCATTTATTTTCCGGGTTTTCTTTTGATTATTCAGAATATACACAATAGACTAAATAATTATCCGGTTAAAGTTGAAAAAAATGCTAATTCTATTAAATTATTAAAAAAAAGAATGTCGATAACCCTGAAAATACAGAGATGTTCAACGCCAAAGTTTATTTTTGTGGAACAACTTCAAATTTTTTTATTGGGAATATCAAACTATTTTTTACTATTCTATTCGGTTAATATTTTTCTTTAAACCCTTCTCTGTCCACCGTATTTTTTTGCGTCGGATAGTTTCATTGCGTTACGTCATACTCGACAATCCAAGAAACCAATTTTTGTGATTATTGAACTAACCGCGCCTTAAGTATAAAATTCGATGCACACTGATAAACGCTTGATATCTGCGTCGAATTTTATACTTAGTCAATATTGATACAGTTACATAGTCAGTGAAATTTAAAAAAAGTGCTCGAGCATCGTGAGGATTTTTCCTTTCGGTGGAGTCTGACACTAATAGCACAGTATAAATACATACAGTAGGACGACGCCTTTGATCTCGTGGTAAATGCCGACAACGTCTAGACATTGTTGCAACAGCAAGGGTTGTCCCAAGTAAACGATATTAATTAATTATTATTTATTTATTTTATTTTGTTTGGGTGGTTTACAGCTACCCAAACAAACAACAGCAACAACAACAACAACAACAACAACTATGAAAAAAATATGAATGAAAGATGATGAATGTTGTTATGATCAACATCGGTATCAACATTATTATTATTACTTATACACGACATTTGACAGCCTGCTTATTTCTAGAAAATTTTCGCAGCCGCCATCTTGGTTTTTCATTTAGACCTCATTATCGTTTTCAGCGAGGTCAAAAACCATGAAAATGACACCCATAACGAAAAAATTTGAAAATTTTCGCAGCCGCCATCTTGGACTCAAAAACCATGAAAACTACACCCATGTCATTATTATTATTTCCTTTATTATACATACAAGGTGAAATTTTAATGGTGGTTTTCCTCTTACAGGGTCATTGTACTCATCATTATGAACAACTTTTACTATGGGACCAAACCAAAAATTGTGAAAAAAAAATCAGCTGTTCAGTACATTTATCTACATCAAACTCGTCAAAATGTAGGGAGCAGCTGATTTTTTTTTCGCGATTTCAGGTTTAGTCCCATAGTTATAGTTGTTCATAATGATGAGTACAGTGACCCTTTAAGAGGAAAACAACCATTAAAATTTCAACCCGTATGTTACATTTTTAAATATTAGAATACAAAAACAAAACACACAAGGGTCTTGCGTGACGGAATTTCGTGACGGAAAAGTCTTAATTTTTTTTTCGCCTAGCCCCCATCCGCCAAGTTCGTACCGTCCGTTCCAAAAAAACTTAAGAAATAAGCAAGCAGGCACTCAAATGTTACTATGTCGTATCTCTGTATTTTTCTGTGTATCTCTAATAAATAATCATAATAAATTAAAACGATAATAAAATCAACACGATAGCCCTGAAAATCGTGTCCCGAGCTACTAACACGGTGGAAGTATGCAGCTCGGGCTCGCGCCTCCCGCGTCTCGCCCCTCGTGCCCCGCACGATTGCCCTGTCTAGACGGCTGCGTCGGACGACTGTATGATGTATAGACTGTGCTAATAGTCTGTCAGACATTGGGAATCGGGCATAGAACAATGTATTGTATCTGCTCTTTTATATTCGTAATGCTTATTATTTTTTTAATATTAATTAATGTGCTTTCGAAAATGTCAATAAATCCTAGATTTTTGTAAGAGCGCTTCTTTTCCGCACGACACCTAGATTAGCTCTCCACCTATTATTTTCTCACACCCATTTCGCTTATAGCTTTCATCGTCGATGTCGACAAACGACGTGACTCGTCGGCTTTTATCGGAGAAAGAAAGACAGATAGACGCGCTGCGAGAGCGAGAGGCAGGATTAGTGAGGGAGTGCGGCAAGTACCGCGATACTATACAGCAGCTGACTGATCCTGAGACTAACGACCTCGATGCGCTGCTTCAAACACAGGTATTTATGCTTCAGGGCGAAAAAGGAGCGCAGTGTGAAGGATTTTCTGATATCATTGAATAATACACCCTATTGTAAGTGTCACAAAATGCAAAATTGTTTCATTCAGATATTAAAGGTTTTATCGGTAGTCCTGTGGAGTGTTTGCGCGGACTCGTTTGCACTATAATAATCCGACTATAAGGTTACTCGTTTGCACTTTCCGATTATAATCCGATATAATCCGATTATAAGGTTTTTATATTCAATGCAAGAAAAATCCTATACTCTGCGATCCTGTTTGGTCTACGCCGAGCCGTAGTAATTATACAGGGTGTAAGTGTAACCTGATATCGCGAAAAAAAAATTAGCTGTTCCCTACATTTTGAGGAATTATGCGAACATAAATGTACTGAAAGGCTAGTAAAAGTTGTTCGTCATGATGAGTACAATGAACCCTTAAAAATTGCCACTTTATACTTACACCCTGTATTTTGTTTACATGTGCCGCTGATAAATGTATTACATTTGATTTGCAAGTAGTAACTATCGGTAGTTCTTATATCTTGCTTTCGATGTCCTATTAATACGTATCCAAAGTGTATTACAATCAATATTCAATCAACTCAGTCTATCGCAGTCCACTGCTGGACATATGCCTCTCCCAGGCTGCGCCACAACACCCTGTCCTCCGCCTTCCGCATCCAGTCTGTTCCAGCCACTTTCTTCAGGTCTTCGGTCCATCTAGCTGGGGGTCGTCCCACACTACGCTTACCGATACAAGTTTTCCCCTCCAGGACTCGTCTGCTCCACCGGTCATTGGTCCTTCGACACCTTCGACAAACGTGACCAGCCCACTGCCACTTCAGTTTGCTTATTCTGCAAGCTATGTCTGTAACTCCGGTTCTCTTCCGAATAATTTCATGTATATGTGCATACAGTCAGTATTAGGTAGAAGTAAATCGATTAGATTCCCCTCTAGGCGTCATTGTTTGTAAATTGTTTTGCATAAATAGTTAACCGTCATTGTCACTGAACGATTTATTGTAAACACTGAACGATTTATTGTAAACACTGAACGATTTACTGTAAAATTCTAGTTGGCTTCCCTCGAAAATGAGAACGCAGTTTTGAAGCAACAAGTTAAGGATTTGAAAAAAGACTTGGAAAAGAAAACGGAAGAAGAGAAAAGTAGAGAAGACGATAGCGATGGCAGGTAAGCACTACGAAATGTTGCGTTTTGACGTCTCTGAAAGAAGATGTTTCTTACAATAACTACTTAGTTTCATTGTAATCATCATTCTACTGCCCGTACCACAGATTAATACAGATGGGACACAAAATCATTTAAATAAAAAGCGACTCTTGCTATGACACAATAAAGTGCAATCCAGGTCGCAACAACGCTTATTACCTACAGTTATATTCACCTACAAGTTGCCTCTCTTTCTATCGCGTAACTCTATACCTTCTGACTCTTTAGGGTTGTCTTCTTTTACGACGCGGCGCGTGAGTGAATATCGAGCTGCTGTGCGAGCCGTCCGGTGCGCGGCAGCCCACACTGAATTGACCCAGTGAGATGAGCCCGCCGTACCTAAACTGCGGAGTGTCCCATCTGTATTAATCTGTGCCCCTACATTAATTTGATAATTTTGTTAATATTAGAATACTAAACAATGTAAGAAAGACGCAGGCTCGCGTTGTGGCGAGGCTTGCGGGAGATGAATGTTCAGCAATGAAATAAGAAAGACGTTCATTGCTGAACATTCATCTCATTCATCTCCCGCAAGTCTCGCCACAACGCGAGCCTGTGCCTCCCACATCCAGCGTATTCCCGGGACTTTCACCACCTCTCATTCTATGCAAATGCTTCAGGCCGACTTGGCAGAGCTTCAAGGTCCTAAACAAATGAGGCGAAATCTTTCTTCCAAAAATTTGCTTTCATTCTTCAAACCCTTTAAACTTCCAGATCGTCCCCCAAGAGGGAAGACAGTAAGAAATGTCGCGGTCGTTGTCACACGCCGTTCGGTCTGTCGGCCGGCACTCTGTCGCTGTCGTCGTGTCTGCCCGGGCACAGCGTGCTCGTCATGTGGGACCCGGCGCATCTCAACTATACTGTGCTACAGGTATAGCCACATCACAGTCATGTAGTTACATCAACCGTTCGACGTAACACTTGTACCTTTACGAAATTAAGGCCCTGTCAAAGTCAAAATGTTACTATAGATAGATGTGGACGTTGGGGTTGGCTTCCAGTCTAACCGGATGCAGCTGAATACCTGTATTTTACATGGAGCGATTGTCTTTAAGACCTCCACAACCCAGTTACTGGGTAATACGATAACTTGGTAAGACCCCTTGGTAAGACTGCTTGTCAGACTTTCGGGCTTCTGACAGGTAGTCTGACAAGCAGTAACGACTATCAAACATCTACAAATGACAGCCGGGACCAACGGCTTAACGTGCTTTCCGAGGCATGAAAGAGTCTCGATATGTTATGAATGGTCACCACTTGACAACAATATACTTTATTGAATATACCATACATTGTAAAATAATTTTTGATGAACGGTTTGATTTGCACAGCTGCCGAGTAAATAGGTCTGGTAAGGATCGAGGATTTGATTCACTATGAATTGTGTGTCGAAAACTCAAATACTTATAATACAAGAACAAAAACGAACGAACAACTTAAAACAAAAAAAAAAAAAACTTATTATTTTGTCCTCAGTTTTAACGGAAATTGGTGTCTTCTTTTTGCTGCATACCATCACAAATCTTTATGTTGACATGTTTTGAGATGTACAAAACAAATAAATGTTATTTTCAGGAAGCGTCAATAATGTATTTCGTGCATAGTGACTGCCTGCCGGCTTTAGAACTGAGCATACAAGCTAAGAACGAAAATGAGAGACGGCTGTACGCAGTCGCTACGGTCGAGTCGAAGGAGTACTGTTATGCTAAGAAGGTAGGTTCATTTGGCCTTGAAAATATTAAAACAACAGAACTGTGTTCTCAATAATTATGTCCTAGCGAAAATGAATATTTTTACAAATAAAATGGTGACTTTCTAATACAGGGTGTAAAAATACACGTCACAAAGCCGTCAACTATGCATACTAGCATTTAACTAAGTAGTTTGCGCAAACATTTTTGCTGGGAAACGACTTTTATTTTTAGACATAAAAAAAAAAACAATTTACTATTACGCGCAATGTAACGCGAACCCAGGCAAACGGAGTTAAGCCCCGCCCCTTCACTCTACGGTACGCGTAGGTACTTGTCGGAAAAAGTTTAGTTACACACAGTCACAGTTTAGTTTGTTAGTTTAGTTTGGTTTACACTTGAAATACGTTTTAGTAAAAAAAAAATGCGACTTCGACCTTCAATATCTCTAGAACCAGTGGATTGCCAGGTATGGTCTAGTCTAGTGGAAAAAAAACGATCCAAATAAAGGGAAATAATAATAATCCAAATATATGTGGCTTTCGGCTTCGGCAAGTGTGTTTTTACACCCGCACAGTGTTCTAATCGATCAAAAAATTTCCCTCTGCTGTATATGGTATATATCAATCAAGGGATACATTTAAAATGCACGAGTAAAACTCCCACGTGTCAATTTCAGATACTTTATTTTTTTTTTAAAATATGAAGTTTAGGTGACCTTTTCATGAAAAAAAATTAAATAAATTCTGAAAACGTAACTGTCCAAGATATTTATTTTATATAAATATAGTCTGATAAAGCATGTTGTGTTACATTTCATGTTGGATTACACAAATTAGCCGTCCTAATTTGTGTAATGCAACATGAAATGTAACACAACATGTAGGCGAATTTGTTTCAACATGTGTTACATTTCATGTTACGTTTCACCTATCTGTACCCGGCATTACAGTATCGTCCATAATATTGTAAGGATTATACATTAATGCAGACTGGTTCGATACATATTTGTATTAAGGGTCGATTGGGAAATCGTGTTATGGGTTTTGGATAAGTTTTTATAGAAAACTTCAAGTAGTAGCCACAAAAAAAAACGTCTGGCTAGCTCAAGAGTTTCACCAATACTTTATTTTTAAAAAAATTATGAAGATTATCATAATTAAAAAAAAAAGTATTTGAAATTGACACGTGGGAGTTTTACTCGTGCATTTTAAATGCATCCCTTGATTGATAAATACCATATAAAGCAGAGGGATTTTTTTTAAATCTGAGGACTTAGTGCGAGTTTTTATACTTACTCGATCGCGTTTACGATAACATTGACGTACGTCAATTTGTATGGAATATTGTTTCCCATTAAAGTCACTAGACGGCGCTTATTCAATTTCAGTACAAATTGACGTTTACGTTAACGTGATCGAGTAAGTATAAAAACTCGCACTAGGCTCCTCTGTACCCGGCATAAGACCTTCGATCCCCACATAACAAACAAGTTCCCCACAAATATTGTACAGAGCGGCAACCGCTACGGTATGCCGCGCGGCTCGCGCTTCTACCGCGTGCGCGTGCGCCCGCCGCGCGCCCCGCCTGCGCCGCTCCCGCCCTGCTGCGAGCATAAACACAGGACCGGTGAGTACACATAATACACCTACCATGAACGGTCTAAAGACAGATCAACAAAAAAAAGTTCATCGATAGTTTTATTTCGGATTAGCTTTTGCCCGCGGTTTCGCCCGCGTGGGGTTAGGAAATTATCCCACGGGAACGTACTAAAAAGTATCCCATGTCCTAATCCAGGTCATGGCCTACCCATGTACCAAAAGAGATCATTCATTTTGGGCTAAACAAAATAAAAGTTAAATTCCGTTGTCACATGTTATTTTCTTCACTTTTCACTGTTGGGACCAAATCTGTATGGGCATTCCCTGCGCTGTTATACGAATTTGAAAAATACTGTTTTCAGTATGTATTAGTTAAAAGAATCATATTAAAAAAATAAAAGAAAAACAGATATAAATAGAGAACAAAGTATTCTTTCGAAAAATAGCATTTTTTTTTGTTTGGCCGACTTTCACATTTAGCCCAAAAATGATATATCCTTTCATCCAAATCCGTTCTGCCGTTATAGCGTAAACGCTTAACAAACAAACTCATTTTCGCATTTATAATATTAGATATGATTATTATTAACTTTTTGTGGACTTCTTTCTGAAAAGTTTTCCAAGAATCTTCTCAAAAACTGTGTGTTCTTATAACGCCTTGATTATGTTTATGTTCATTTGTAGTGTCTTTTAAAGTAAGTTTTTTTTTTTACTATGAAAATGTGAAATCTTGGATCCAAGCCGGTATGACACCATAAAAGTTTGTAAAAATATAAAAATATATTTGCAACCATAATCTCGTTTTTCTAAATTACAAACTATTTTTTAATAAAAACTAAAAATTTACAGTGAGGTGTCATGAAAACCGGAAAACACTGGAGGGTAATACTTTTATAACTGATTTGATGTGCACATTCACAGAGCTCTATAAATACTTCCAATCTAGTCATTGATATATTAGAGGAAGATATGTTACGCGCTAACATCACTATCACTAAACCTGGACTCGGCGCACGACTACATGCACCGAAAGTCGCACATCTGTAAGAGCCGCCGCTGTCGTGCAAGCGAAATCGCGTTAGCGCCGAATGGTTACGATTATGAATGACATTGCATGTCTATTTCGCTCTCACAAACATGGTGAAGCAAACACTAAATATTAACATTTTTGGCTGTACTTACGAGTGAAAAGTAATCTCGTGGAACTCGATTTTGGTTTTTGAACTATTTGTGCACATTTTGAAAACACAGGAAGACATTGTTGCTACTTATTTAGACGATTACGGTAATTTTACTTAACGTGCTCCACATGTGCTACACAAACGCCAGTTCGATTGTGACTAAGGTCAATTGTGTAATTGTGTGCGTTAGCACAATTTATGCGGTCTACGTCCAGGAGCGCGAACCATATCTTCCTAATTTATACATCAATGAATCTAGTACATTGTATTGGTAAACTCTCCGACACAAGATATTTGATACAATACTTTTATGGTGTCTCACTGGTTTTAAGCTAGCACCATCAATGTGTAGTTTTTGCTTCTGCCCCTCCGCTTGTCCACGCTCGTTACATTACTCCCAAGTTAGTTTCAATAATAAGTAATGACCAATATAAATACTTAGCATTAAAAACACAGTGCTTTTGAAACACCTTTTCATATACACGGTGATTTTTATTGACTAGGGAGCTGCCACGATAATGTTGTACCATCATTATGAACAAAAAATCTGCTGTTCCCTACATTTTGACGAACATAAATTTTAATGTAGGGAACAGCAGATTTTTTTGACGATTTCAGGTATTGTTCCATAGTAAAAGCTGTTCATAGTGATGAATGAGTACAACACTATCGTGGCGGCTCCCTAGCCAATAAAAAAAGCAGCGTGTATACGCAGTCTTGCTTTAATATTGCGATAGTTTTTGGTGACTGACAACAAAACGAGTACAAGACTATAATAAATCTGGCACTAGAAACGTGTTTCAATTTTTTGTCATAACTTTATTCCATTTAGTCTACATTTTTATATTACTTTGAATGCGTTGTTTGTCCTTGTCATCCGTACTATGACGTCACTGATCCGTGTGAAAGAGATGGAGGTAGCTAGAATAGCGCCATCCCTCTTTCGTATCGGCACAGTCATGACTTTAACACTTCATAGTACGTTTCTTGATGTCTAACCTCGCACGCACGTTGCGTTGCAGATGCATTGAAGGGCGGTGTGCTGCCGGTGTTTGGTGACGCCCGCCCGCTCAAGAAATGGTTGACCTACATGCATGCTCCAGGTCTTTGCTTATTTCTCTTCATCTCTCACGTTCTCATTAGCTTCCTGAGCCACACGTCATGCTTATTTGTTTTGCTTCACCGCCATCTTGTTTCATATGATTTAGTATTAAGATGGTGGAGATCAACCGCGGCTAAATGGCAGGTTGAGTATTTAACCCGGGGCCAATGACGTGAATATAATTACGCCGACGATGACACCGGGACATATTTTATCCACATGACCAAGATTTTATATAGTAATGTGTCATGAAATCAAAATGAAGTTGCCTAAATTTTAGTGTGATACTCCCTGGCCGCGCCACAGTGGAAAATCAAAAAAACATGTTTGTAGATAAATTGTACCGTTTATGTACTATACGGAATGAGTAATGAAAAAAATTGTACCTCAAAGAATAATGAAATATAATGAAGTTTTGGTGGCGCGGCCAGGGAGTATTCTCCCTAGCCGCGCCACCACGGTTCTTGTAAACCGTCCGGCGCAGCCGAACATAGTAAACGCTAAAGAATTGTACGCAAATTGTTCTCTTCCGTACGCTATAAAGAGATTCGAAAATTTCATTACTTTAGAAATTATAGGCTTGCGAAGGTGGCGCGGCCAGGGAGTATTCTCCCTGGCCGCGCCACCAAGATTTTTAGGGCGTACCCGGACATAGTATACACTAAAGAATTGTACGGAAATTGTTCTTTTCCGTACGCTATAAAGAGATTCGAAAATTTAATTACTTTAGAAATTATAGGCTTGTGAAGTTGGCGCGGCCAGAGAGTTAGCTTCCTGGCCACGCTACCTACCTACCTGGCTCGCGAGTTATTGAGCGTACCCGGACATAGCTTACACTAAAGAATTGTACGCATTATGCACTACCCAGAAACGAAATAATATTTCGGAAAAATGTAATATCTTAAGAGAAAACATCAAATCAAAATTAAGCGCATCAGCAGAATTGCCGATCTTTGTACCTACTTACTAGATGTGGCCTTCAATTTAGAAGTATTGGGAATTATCTCAGTGAGATGTTGCATAGAAGTGCTAGAAATAAGCAACACAATACGAATCATCTACATTATTATGCATAACAGGAATAGTTGACCTTCAAGAAAAATATAAGAAATTGGTAGGTAATTTTTATTATTATAGAGTTCCATTAGGTACGGTCAGCAACGAAAGTCGTTAACACTGTTACTTTTACATGTCATCTAAATTGATACAAAATGATCTATTACACTGCTTTTTACCCGACTACGGCAAAGCCCAAAAGGAGGGTTATGTGTTTGACCTGTATGTATGTATGTCCGTTTCTTTGTTCCCTCGTAACTCTTAGACGAATGAGTGGATTGGGATAAATTATACGTCTTTAGATTTGTCTTGCTGGCGCAAGTGTCACTGGCTACATTAACATCAAAAATAAAGTAAAACGGTGGATTTGGGGTTACATATTGCGGAGTAAGAAATGTTTTTTTCTTCTAATACCATCGAGTAGGGTATCAAAATAAAGGGTTTTAAAAGGTGATTACAAAAATATATACAACTTATATGTTTAAAAGTAATTCAAAGTGACAAATCGTTTTTTTATTTTTTATTTGCTTTTAGCAGAGTTAGAACCTCGAAGGCTTGGCTATTTGTGCACTTATCCAAAAAGCTTTTAAATAACCCCCTCGGCCAAAACTCCTTGCAAGAACTAAATCGTCTGCGAAATCTTTCACATTTGTAAACTAAAAAGCTGGAAATAAAAAAAGTACCTAATTAAAAAAAACTAAAAAACCAGACTGCAGTAAAAAAACTAAAACTGAAAAGCTAAAAACAAGCCCATTTTAAATTTAATAAAAGTTGGAAGCAGGCGGGACCAAAAAAAATGGAATGGGTCTTTTTTTACTGCAGTCAGGTTTTCTAGTTTTTTTTTAATTACTTTTTTTATTTCCAGCTTTTTCGTTTACAGATGTGAAAGATTTCGCAGACAATTTAGTTCTTGCAAGGAGTTTGGCCGTCAGGGTTATTTAAACGCTTTTTGGATAAGTGCACAAATAGCCAAGCCTTCGAGGTCCTAACTCTGCTAAAAGCAAATTAAAAAAAAGTAAATGATTTGTCACTTCGAATTACTTTTAAACATATAAATTGTATATATTGTTGTAATTACCTTTTAAAACCCTTTATTTTGATACCCTACTCGATGGCATTAGAAGACAAAAAAATTTCTTACTCCGCAATATGTCACCCCAAATCCGTCATTTTACTTTATTTTTGATGTTAGTGTAGCCAGTAACACTCGCGCCAGCAAGACAAATCTAAAGACGTATAATTTATCCAAATCCGCTCATTCGTCTAAGAGTTACGAGGGAACAAAGAAACGGACATACATACATACAGGTCAAACACATAACCCTCCTTTTGGGCTTCGCCGCAGTCGGGTAAAAAGCAGTGTAATAGATCATTTTCAACCGACTTCTAAAAAAGGAGGAGGTTCTCAATTCGGATGTTTGTATTTTTTTTTTTTTTTTTATGTTCGCGCATAACTCCGTCGCTTGCCATCCGATTTGAAAAATTAGTTTTTTGTTGGAAAGGGTATACTTTCCAAATGGTGCCATTTTTGTCAAAATCCAGTTCTGATGATGGGATCCTGGAGAAATCGAAGGAACTCTTCAAATATTATAGGCACACCTATAGCGATTTGGGTATTTTTTATAGGAGCTCGTGCATTTGCTCTCGGAAAGCACCACTTGGTGAAGTGGAACTAATGATGAAGACCACAGATGGCTACCGGAACTACTCAATGATAAATATTTCTCGGGTTGCGATTCGATTACTTTAATATGGTTGCTAAGCAATTTCCGCTCGTCACACAATGCGTGTGGTGAGTGGTTGTTGAGGAATTCTCCTGGTTCTTACCAGCAGAACTCCTCAACAATTAACGTCCCAGCATCGGGAAAAGCAATATTTTGTAACATGTGATGAGCAATTGACATTAGACTATTGTAATTTATACAAATTATAAACAGACCCACTAAAAAGCGAGAAATAAAAACTTTTTAACAAAAAAAAAAACCGACTTCCAAAAATCACTACAAAGTGAAAAATAACTGATTTCGGAAGTCGGTGGCAAAAAAAAAGAAAGTAAATAAAAAACGAAAGACACCGACTTCCGAAATTAAAGTTATTTTTCACTTTGTAGTGATTTTTGGAAGTCGGTTTTTTTTTTTGTTAAAAAGTTTTTTGTATCAATTTAGATGATATGTAAAAGTAACAGTGTTAACGACTTTCGTTGCTGACCGTACCTAATGGAACTCTATAATAATAAAAATTACCTACCAATTTCTTATATTCTTTTTGAAGGTCAACTATTCCTGTTATGCATAATAATGTAGTTTCGTATTGTGTTGCTTATTTCTAGCACTTCCATGCAACATTTCACTGAGATTATTCCCTATACTTCTAAATTGAAGGCCACATCTAGTAAGTAGGTACAAAGATCAGCAATTCTGCTGGTGCACTTAATTTTGATTTGATGTTTTCTCTTAAGATATTACATTTTTCCGAATTATTATTTCGTTTCTGGATAGTGCATAATGCGTACAATTCTTTAGTGTAAGCTATGTCCGGGTACGCTCAATAACTCGCGAGCCAGGTAGGTAGGTAGCGTGGCCAGGAAGCTAACTCTCTGGCCGCGCCAACTTCACAAGCCTATAATTTCTAAAGTAATTAAATTTTCGAATCTCTTTATAGCGTACGGAAAAGAACAATTTCCGTACAATTCTTTAGTGTATACTATGTCCGAGTACGCCCTAAAAATCTTGGTGGCGCGGCCAGGGAGAATACTCCCTGGCCGCGCCACCTTCGCAAGCCTATAATTTCTAAAGTAATGAAATTTTCGAATCTCTTTATAGCGTACGGAAGAGAACAATTTCCGTACAATTCTTTAGCGTTTACTATGTTCGGCTGCGCCGGACGGTTTACAAGAACCGTGGTGGCGCGGCCAGGGAGAATACTCCCTGGCCGCGCCACCAAAACTTCATTATATTTCATTATTCTTTGAGGTACAATTTTTTTCATTACTCATTCCGTATAGTACATAAACGGTACAATTTATCTACAAACATGTTTTTTTGATTTTCCACTGTGGCGCGGCCAGGGAGTATCACTCAAATTTTAATAATTATTTATTATACATGGGATTTTTGCTTATGTAATAAAATAAAAATAAGTCCAATATATTTTATGAATGAAACTTTTATTAGCTTAATAGCGCACGCAAAATCAACTCTAAAAAAAATTAACATTAATAGTTTTCCAATTTTTGGTAAATTATTCTAAATAATAATATTAATCAATAATCTTACATACTAAATGAGAGACCAAACAAACTTCTTATCATAATAACTAACAAATCAGTATTCTACTTCCTCATTCAGAGACTTCGAACTATTGCAGTTATTGCAGTACTGAATCAAATGATCGGGGCATATGTAAATCTAGCAGCATTACACACATATTTGACATCTTCTGCAAGTTTCTGGAACCTTCGAGAGACCACCCGCGAAGATTCCTGGGTGGGTTCAACCGCGAAATCTGCTATTTTTTGCGCAACTATCGACGCAGCATTTGATTCTTCTTCGTTAGACTCCAACTCTTCTAACACCGCCAAAATTATCTCAGGGTGGTTCTCAGTGCCATATTCACCACAAACCAAAAAAAAAGAACAAGATTAATTAACAACAAATACTAAATAAACGAATGAAAGCATGTCACAAAAATACTACGCCGGCGATGACGCTGGGTCATATTTACCCGTTTTGAGTTGACGCACCTGTATCTCGCTGTGTAGACAGCATAGCTATAGCACTTAGCTATGCTGTCTACACAGCTGCACACTACACAAACGCTCAAATTGCAAGGTCGGCGTAAAAAATAATAATGACAGATTTAAGTTGCCATGGGTCAGTATGACCCAGCGTCATTGGTGCCGGGTTAAACGGTCGCCGCAGTAATATAACAAATTAATGGTAATAAGAACTTGTCAAATCAATAATAAGTCGCAGCTTAAAAAAAAAAGAAACAACTATATTTTTCTTTATTTTATTAATTCTCTACTGCGGTGACCCGCATGCTATTATAATAGCATAATACAATAATGTCACAGCAAAAAATTGCCGTGTTGCAGTATAATCTGTATTTTAACAACAGTCAAGTTAACAAAACAATATTTTATATGACTTAATTACATAAGTAACCCGGTTCCGGCAATCGCTGTACCATAAAAAGCTGCTTTAAAAATAAACGTGTATCTTTCTAAACAGATTCACAGAAGTCAGTTGACACCAGTCAGTCGACGAGTTCAGCGACGGAGGAAAGCGCTCGAGCGGCTGAGGTGGTCACGGGAACGCTTATCAACCTGGAGTCGCCAGTGTCTTGTAGTGATCCCGTCTCCGCTGCCTCCGCACATACGCAATCTGAAGATCAGCTGGATTCTATTGAGGCCAGTGAGCAGTGGCAGAATGCTAGGATGCATCTCTCTACCATTAGTGCTGTGTAAGTAATTTTGCACTTCGTTAAAAACATAACATCACGAGGGGTAAGCAGAATGTTGTGTATTAGTATACTCGCATTTTGCCGTCCCATGTTAAAGGGGCACAAGTCCTGAGTCCAAACTGCTACTACTACTTTACTATTGCCATCAGGGGACAAATCCTGACTCGCAAGCTGCTACTGAGAAATTCCTAATACAAAAACTCAATAACCTGTTGCCAGACCAGTTAATAATTCAGCAAAATTTAAATCTTTCTAACGTAATGAAAAAAAAATGCTTTTAAAACTTTATAGTGTTGCAAGGAATTTATTGTTACAGTCCGCGAGGTTTAAGCGGAGCTTTGCATTTGTGTGAGTGCATATAGATAGTGTAGGAGTGACGTCCGGCCTAGAGCGCGACGCGTTCTTTGTTTGGTTTAAAACCGGTTTATACTGCGTTTTGGCAATCGGCTTTTGTTCTTTTAGTACGAGAGTCTATGACCAAAACCATGTTGCATCGTTGTAAAACGTAAAACGATAAGACGATTGAAGATTTTGTCTTACGTAAAACGATAAGACTAACATTTTGGTCATGGGCTCTCGTACCGTTTTGGTGATCACTCACACAAATGCAAAGCTCATCTTAGGGCTCGCGGAATATATCAACACTTAAATTCTTCAAATTCAAATTGGCGATTTGGGAAAGTTGAACCATGTGGTCAAATGGAAGAGCATCGCATTATTGCTAAATTAATATGCTATAATTTTATTGTTACAGTACGGACATGGAATGCAGCGTTGGTCGTTGCGTGGGAGCAGAACCCTTAGAACTGACAGTAAGCGCGGTGGCCGTCGTATCCAGGGGAGACGTGGGGACCTCGGAACTGGCTGAGGAAGCCGAGCCCTGACACACCGACCAACCCGCACCGACAACCACCTAGTACCCCGCACCGCTTAGTAAACTAATGGAGTGACAATGATATAGTGAGTTTGTATACTCACATATTGAATAGCCGCTTTAGACCAGGTCTGAAGCCGATTCCGATACTTGGCATATGGCTAGAAAGAAGATGGCTGGGGCTAACGTGCATAAACAACTCTTAAATCGCCGTGGGATAACAGCTTGAATAACGGACCACGCCGTGGGATACGGCAGTAATCACTTGCTGGTTACACACTCTTTCTTCACATGCAGCTCTCTGACTTGTCGTCAGAGTTTGACAGCAAGGGAAAGAGTACTAACACTCCATTTATTTACTACGAGTCTGCTGGAATGGAACTTTACATCGCGACTTCATTCGATGCAGTTGTGAGGAACTCGCCGTCTGAAGATCATGCGTTATGATGATGCAGCCAGTCTGTCTTCCACGGAACTGCTTCCACCCTCCCGGTCGCATGTGTCGCGGTACATAACTCGCACCCCGCGAGCTCTCAGTGTTTCTCTCTCTCCTATATTCTGTCTATTTAGAATATAACGTAGAAATTACCGTCTCCGATTCCCTCTATTGAAGTTCGTATCTCAATTAGGCAGTGATTTCTTCTCAATAGTACAAATTTGTTTAGTCGTGTTGAAGCTTTACGTGATCTTATGTTGCGAATGTATTCGTATTTTATATTTCTTATCTCTACGTTGTGTTGTGTTATATTTTAGTTCCTCTATTACCCCCTTATTTCAGATAGAATCATTTATTTTTCTTATTGGATACTAAACTGTGTTAGCTATTTTATTGTAGTGTAGTGTTATTGGTGATTATCAAGTTATATTCTAGCACAAAAATTAATATATGTGGTATCAATGTGTACTTGATTTCAGACTCAGCGCTTTGTTCACAAATCGACGAAGTGCGTTATATGTCTATATAGCTAGATACGTGTCTAATATGGTTAGAACCACATTCTCCTTAAGATTCTCCTACCTTTATAAGTACTATCTTGATAACTAAGTCATAGTGATTATTTATTAGGACAGTCGTTCCACTTAGGAATTATTCTTCTTACAATTTGTCGATAAGCTTCAGCGATGTTAAGGCTTTAAACACTTGATCTCGCCCCTATTTGAGCTCTGAATCCTTACCGAATCCACATTTTAGCTTAGATACTTATGATATTTATAGTTTCGCTAGAGTGAAGTGGTCACTCGAGCTGACGGTGATTTGTTTGTCCTATACTCCGGTGGGAGGAAGAGAGAAGAATAATATAAAATTATGAATAGTGAGGCACAGATTCTTGCGTCCGAATATTGTTTTGGCCTTTCTAACACTGACTAGATTCGTTCGAAGCGCAAATTATGGTGTTAAAAAATGGTGTTAAAAAAATAAGATGACATGCTTCACGTTAAATTTGTTTGTGGCCTTATTATAAGTGGCGCCCAACATGGGGCTACCGGTGTCTCTGCTCCTACTCCCATGCAACACGCGATGGAAGTACGGTTAGAGGCACTTAGCGGCGGAATGCCGACTGCTGTGATAGTGCGTGCTGTGCTCTCCTAGACCCCTCGCCGAACGGTTCTACATGCGCAACTCACAAAATTTTGTGTAATTAATGAGTTAGGGCCTATTATTAAGTGTAAAATTAATGAAAAAATTAGCTGTACGTATATTTGTACATGTAAAATCGTTCGAACATAAATTCGGCTCCATTAGCAATATTCAGAATTGAAAATATTTATGACCACGTTACAGATTTCTTTTCAAATAGAATTTAGTGTAAACATTCATATCAATGAAATAATTTTGCATTAAATAGATTCTCAATATTTACTGTAATAACTTGTGTTGAGACTGTAGGAGACAGTGATGTTCGACTTTTTCACGACTCTTGCATTATACGGGGTGAATTGTGCGGGCTAGCCTTCCGGTTATAGTGCAATACCAACCCGGATATTGCAATGCAATACACTGCAATATTAACGCAATCGTTTGTAAATACTTGTTTGAGATATCGTTATAGGTACCCATAATTGTGTCGAATTTAATTAAGTTTATGATATTTCGGTATCAGCCAAAATTCGTGGTGGAAAGTGAAGGTATATCGGATTATGAAGTTACATGAGAACTGCTTGTGGTCGTTGTGTTGGATCAGTGGTATGTCGCCTCGTTTTATTTGTGCTGGACATGAATAAGCTCATTTGCAATGAATTAGACTTGGGTTGCGGACGTGTGTCGTCAAAATTATGGTGTCGTGTAACGTGTTAGTATGAAGGTTTTCGGAATGTTCTGCAAATGCATAACAAAATCGTGCGATCGCTTAATGGACTATTTTGTAGTGACCAATTTTATTGTTAGAAATTAAAAATGTAAAATTGACAATTTTAATGTAATTTTTATATACAATAAATAGACCATTTTATACAAACTGTTTTTTATTTTCTCACATTTCAAATGAAGGAGATAAGTTTCCTTAAAACCATTGTAGGAACATAATGCTTATAATAAATCTATCTTTGTATCTTAGAGACAAAATTAACAACTTAGGCTAGCTTAGCTAAAAATATTTACAATTTACAAAACTATGTACAGGAACATTATTATAAGAGGCCACTGAAAGCGTTCACAGCTTGTTGGTGCTGGACATCGAAGTACTGTTTACACTCGGACATGTCGTTGGAGGTGAACGCGCAGTCCGAGTAGTTCCACGTCTGCATATTATCTAGGTTAGTTTGCGTACAATCCTGTCCGTATCTATAGAACCTTTGCTCCTGCATGTCCATTACAGGAGAGGTTCTGCTCTCAGCGGGATAGTACTGTTGAGCTTCTTCAGGGTAATACGCTTGGGGAATGTATGCTTGTTGTTCGCAATAAGGTTCAGTTTGCTGGTAACCACCGAACAGTTCCGGTGAGGGTGTCTCACTGGACTCTGAACCGCCCGCAGCTCGTTGCCAGTCCAACCAGTACGCTTCTTCAGGCCTTGAGTTTTCGCTGTTGAGGTCTGCGAAGGTGGGTGGTGATTCTAAGGTGTGTTCTTCTAACGGGAAGTCTAGTCTGATGGGTTGGTCGAGTTGGAAGATTTCCTCAGGGTGGAAGATGTCGTCGGCTGGTAAGGCGGTGGGATCGTAGTGTTGTTGTGACTGGAGGGAGGGTCCAGGAGGCGCGGAGGGTGCATATGCTTGGTACTGCGGCTCCTGGGGGGTCCACGCCGCTGTGGCGTAGCTTTCTGCAGTCTGCTCGGGACGCCACCGACATGAGCACTCGAATGGCCCACACGTGCATGTTAGTTGAACTGTCAGGACAAAAATGAGAAATAAATGACCAGAGTTAGAGGTAAAGTTGATGCTTAAAACAGTTAAAAGTACCTAAACAGCCTGTTGTAATATACAGCTGTCGGGATAGTTAAGTAAGTTTGTAACAATTTTTTGATTTAAAAGAATGTCCGTGGAGTTTCTTGCTCGTTCTTCTTCATAGGAACCTACTACGCTTTGGAATGGGCTTTGGTTTAGCTTCATCTTTTTGACTGACGTCGGTCAGTTGTCCTTGACAATTCGAAAGTACGTGCCTGTAATTGGTTTATTTGAAATAAATTGCTTTGAGTTTGAGTATGGTTTGAGTTATAGGTAGCAAAGACCTAAACATTCTGGTACCTACCTACAGATTGAAATGAGTGACAATAGAAAAAATATTCGGTCTCTATTCAATCAAAATCAACTCACCTCTTTGGTTATCTGGTATAAGTGGCGGGGGTTGTGTATGTGGATTGCACACTTTCTGCGCCATTTGCTTATCAGGTTTCACTGTTAATATCTTGTCTGCTATGGCTGCTTCTCTGGCCAGCAGTAGTGCTAAGCCTCGCACTCTCCTTCCAGCTCCAAGGGACCTTCGTACTTCGCTGGCACCTTTAGCTTCAGGTTTTGGATGGTCATGAGCGCCCTTTGCTTGGAAAAAAATGGCATGTTCCGTATGTCGCCAGAAGTGAGTGACAGGGTAGCCGCAGTGTCCTCGACATGGAAGGACTTCTAAACGACCACCGCTGCAGAGTCGGTTTGGACATGGTTTGCCTGTTGTAGAAAAGTATCCGTTATGGAAAGTTCTATTTAATCAGTTGAAAACTAATCTTTATCATCACATTAGGAACAAGGATCGTGTTTGCCAGCAGTGTCTGTTACTGCTAAATGATAACATACTGCGTTACCAAACCGAGTGTTTCCAATTGCATTTAAAATGTTCAGCATTAGACTTTATGTAGATAATAGCTAACGGCAAATACTTAGCTCAATAGAGAACAAGAAAAGTAAAGAGTCTATATAGCTTCTATCAGAAAGGCATGGTCAAATTTAAGGGTGCGAACATAAGGCAGAGCAACTTTATCCAAGGGGTTAACATCGTAATCGCGAAAAAATTATGAACTGTCCCTCCCATAAAAAACTTCAGTAACGACTGAAATTATGGGGTGTCTGATTATTTTTTCTCAATTACGATGTCGACCACACTTTTCTAAACGCTAAATAGTTTAGTGATTATTTAAAATATACCTCCAAGTCCATTACCTTGCTGCTTCTTCCTCGCTTTATCACAAATCGCGGGCCTCAGATGCACTCTGGACCCATCAGGTAATCTGCATCTTTGGGAGCAGACCAGCACACCTAGACAGCTCTTCTTGAGTATGTGCACGTTGTGGTTGTTAGTGTTTCTCATGGCCCATCCTGAGGCATGGCGTCTTGCTTCTTCACACCCAGGGGGGTATACGCGGCGTACGTGCCCGTCACACCAGTCGCCGAATGTGTCGAATGCGGCCACACGCGGGACTACCGCGTCGTTTATGTCCCAGTCTGGTGTTTGGCCCTCCGACATGTCGCGGTTGCTGGTGCTGGTGAAGAAAAGGAAGGTTGTAGAACATTTTGGTAGCAGAAGACAGCATTACAGAGCATTGTTTTAGTAAAAAGATACCTGTCCTAAGCTACCTAGGTATGCTAAGAAGTTAAGCTTAGTTATCTAGTAAAACTCATAGACTTATAAAAAAAGATGGACTCCGCACCACGCATATCGAAAGTGAAGCACCCTACCGATCTATGTTGCGTGATTTGAGTACCTGCAAAGACGCCGTCGCTCGTGTAACGTAATGGCGGCCGGTAGACTTACTATGGTGTGAATGTGTGCGTGCTGGCTTGTAGACATTAGCGCACTGACTTACTATGGGTGCTTCAGTTATTGTTAAAGGAGACGGCGTCCGCCTTTTTTTTTAGGTCCATGGTAAAACTTTAAATTATAGGCAGGTAAATTAAGTTCTATGAGGAACTGTATGCATCTCAGTCTGTAGAACCAGTTCCTCGCGAAGACGATGCTAGAGCACCACCTATTGAATATCAAAACTCGGTAATCCTACAGGACATGTCTCCTGGTGAGGATGGAATCACCGTTGAACAGGTGGCGAACCAGTTCAAAGGATCCACGTGGAACTTTTTAATAGGGTTATATATTTATGATGTCCGTACCGCTTTGCCACGGTTGGTCCGTGGGGATTGGCACAAGAAAAGAGGCCTGTGCCCAGCAGTGGGTGAAGTTAGGCTGTGGATGATGATGATGATGAAATCAATTAATTAGATAAGATAGGTGGTATAAGGTATGAGGGGCTCGTGGCTAAGTAGGTAATAACGCACGGTTCGATCCATCAGGTTAAGCTACGCTTGCCGGGGTTGGGCCGTGGATGGGTGACCATCTTTACATATCGAGTAGACTCCTCCGTGCCTCGGAAAGCACGTTAAGCCGTTGGTCCTGGCTGTCATTCGTGGATCTTTGACAGTTGTTACGGGTCGTGAGAATCCCGAAAGTCTGACAACCAGTCTTACCAAGGGGTATCGTATTACCCAGTTACTGGGTTGTGGAGGTCAGAGAGGCAGTCGCTCCATGTAAAATAATGGTATTCAGGTTCATCCGGTTAGACTGGAAGCCGACCCCAACATAATTGGGAAAAGGCTAGGAAGATTGATTGAGGTGGTATAAGTTTTTATTATTAAAGCTATCACTCCAGAAGCATCAAGCTTACTGAGCTTGATACTTCTGGAGTGATAGCTTTAGCCTACACATCTATCTACTAATTTAATCATAGAAGCAAACACCTTCATTCGTCCGTACCTACCTACCTAAATATTGATAATCTTTTGTTCAAGTTCCTTACAGAATAAAAAGCAAACATCTAAATCGCGGAGAAAGCTCGGTTCCCCCTCGCAAGCCCTCGTTGAGCCAATTGCTTCAGAATTACATCGTCTGAAGGGGCGGCCGCGCCTTAATTGGGCAAATAACTTTGTGTAGATATCCACTTACGAGGGAGTAAGTAAATAAAGACGAGTCTTTGAACATATTTTTAGATTGTCTACAAAATGGGAGATGAAATGCTTCGTAATAATTCCTCTATGTAGGTAGGTAGAGGTTAGTTAGGTAGGTACATAGCAATTTAAGTATTAGGTCTTTCAAACTACTGGCGTCGATTTAAAACATATACATTTAAAAAAATAACACAATAAAAACATAGGATTAGAAAGGGATTAACTTCTACGATTCTTTTGCTACAGACTCATTTGCGACGACGCGACGATGGTTTTTTTGTGCTAGATCATACATTTTTCTATTAGGTACCTATAGGTAGGTGGGTTTGGGAGGTTTTTCTATCTAGGTATCTAACTACCTATCACTAGCAATAAGGTGTAAATTAAGTAGAGTTCTAATCTATCTATCTAGGTACCTAGATAGACCTACCTACATTTCTACAAACCCATCCCGATAGATTAAAACAACTTATGTGACTCACGACACATGCTCAGTATTTTCGCCTATTCAAAATAAACTAGCGGCTTAATGCGTCAACAAAGCAACGTCACAGTTTCAATGAGTTTCAATAAGATTCAATTGACTCCCTCCAGCACCTTCCCCAACCCTGCCCAGTTTGTCTTCGAGTTTACTATCCACTGTTTATTTATGGTAAATTTTATTGTATGATTCATCTAACGATCCTAATAGGTACCTAAGTATGTAGGTTGGTAATTTATTTAAAAAAATTAAACAAGATTAGTTTGTAGGTAAGTTAGTATTTAAGATAAGAGAGGTTTTGTTTTTTAATTTATTTCTACAGTTTGATTGAAGCCACAAAACGAAAACCTCTCAGGGATTATCTGTGTCCTCTCAACAAGCTCTACCTGTTGGCCGGTATCGCTCCACCTGTCGTACGAAGAGCTTGAGAAGAGAAATCCTACCTATAAGCAAGAAGTCGATTCCCGCTATCCCCTCTACGAACATCCAACTGCACCGGGTAGATTAAAGAAGAGAAAGAGCTTTCTTCGTTGCTCTCAGGTCATCCAAGACTAACCGCCAAAGGTAAGAATACAGTAAGTTGTGGGGAAAACATCACCCGCCACCACCCAAGTTCGTCCAGCGCCAGGATCACCTGCCACCCGGACGTGACCTGCAGTGGCCTTTATGGAAAGTAATCAATAGATTGTGGATAAAAGGAGGATTATTGACCTAACCGACAGCCAACACGAATGCGGTGCTCCTAACCAAACGGAGTGCGTGTGTCCATAGGTCCCATATGTTGGCATGTCCAAAATGCATACAGCTGCATTTCTGAGGACCTGAAAAACGCCACTGATGCTGCGATTGGCGTGGCCACCTGCGGAGCCCAACTAATCTAAAATAACATCTACAATACAGGGTGAAATTTCAATAATTTTTATCCTCTTATGGATACATTGTACTCATCATTGTGAACAACTTTTACTATGGGACCAAACCCGAAATCGCGAAAAAGAAATCAGCTGTTCAGTACTAGGTACTACATCAATCTCGTCAAAATGTAGGGAGCAGCTGTTTTTTTTTCGCGATTTCAAGTTTGGTCCCATAGTAAACTACTTAAGAGGATAAAAAACCGGTCAAGAGCGAGTCGGACTCGCGCACCGAGGGTTCCGTTCCGATTCCTGAAAAGGTGTGCTATTTAGAGACATCGTTTTATTTTTCCTGTAATCTTTACATAAACTTCTATCACATAGAATAATTTCAGATTTTTATCTTTGCAAACTTCGGAGAAAAAGGGGGGGGGGGCGGGAACGGTATTTTTTTTTACATTTTTCATCAAAAGTCGATAACTATGCGGTCTAAAAAAAAATAAAACTCTTTCATATGACCCCCCTTCTTTTCCCCTTCTTCTTTGATATGTATGGGGGGGATAAGACCCCCTTTCAGTCCCCGTTACAAAAAAAAAAAAAATATTTTTACTTCTTTGTTATTTGCAAAATAGTTGTGTAAACGTCATTTAAAATTGTTCCAAATTTCAATTTGATAGCATTAGTAGTTCTTGAGATATCCAGCTGTGACAGACAGGCAGACAGACAGACTGAGTCACACCATAAGGGTTCCTTTTTTATCATTTTGGTACGGAACCCTAAAAACTATTAAATTTTCACCCTGTCACCACCATCGACTCAGAAAGAAGAAGAAGGAAGACTGTGTTACCCGGTATTATATTCGGGTACAGATTGGTGACACGTAAGTACCTACTAGTAGTAAATGCAGTGAACGAAAAAGTAAATGTTAAAAAAAACTTTGAAACATTTTCATGTAAGTAATCATGTTGCATTTGCATTAGGTACCTATACAAGCCAACGGGTGACGATTTAAATCCCTCGCTACACTCAGGACTCGTCTTAAATCCCTCGCTTCGCTCGTGATTTAAGTTTTTAACACCCTCGCTACGCTCGGGAGTAAACCTCGAGTCCTTCGTTACGCTCGCGATTTAAATCGTCACCCGCGACAGAAGACACTGCTTTATCCCCTTGGTTAATAATCTACTATTAATTTTAGGTAGGTACCTATAGGTCTGTTTAATGAGTGTCATAAAAGCTTTACCTGTAGGTGTAGTGGACCATAGGGCGATATAGTGGTAAAAACTTATTAAATGTTACAAATTAATTGGTTGTTTGATCTAAACACATTTCTATCTTTAATTCAGCAAGGTACATAAAAAGGAACCTATACCTATCTCATTATTTAAATTTATAATTCATTCAGAAGTTTATGATTGCCATGCACGTTTGCAAAAGAGGTTGATGAGCCTATCTGTACCTACCTAGCTGTTGTTAGATATATAAAATCTGGGCTTAGTTGGAAATTTCCGTGGATTTTAGAAACTATGAGAAGTACAACCTAAATAAACCTATTTACCTACCTTATCTCCTAGATATTAATGGTTAAAGAAATCATGACTGCATTATTTTTGAAAACTGATGCAATATCTACTGTGGTTAGGGTTCCGTACCAAAATGGTAAAAAAGGAACCCTTATGGTGCGAGTCAGTCTGTCTATCTGTTTGTCTGTCTGTCTGTCTGTCACAGCTGGATATCTCAAGAATTACTAATGCTATCAAATTGAAATTTGGAACAGTTTTAGATGACGTTTACCCAACTATTTTGCAAATAAGAAAGAAATAAAAATATTTATATTTTTTTGCAACAGAGACTGAAAGGTGGTCTTAAGAGGGAATAGAGGTCTGGGTCTAGGGCATGTGGGGTATCATAATTATGAAAAAGCGCTGTTTCCAAATTCTCAAAAATTTTTTTTTAGGCCGCATAGTTTTCGACTTTTCATGAAAAATGTAAAAAAATACCGTTCTCCGAAGTTTGCGTAGGGTAATTTCTGAATTTATTCTATGTGGTAGAAGTTTATGTAAAGGTTACAGGAAAAATAAAACGATGTCTTTAGATAGCACACCTTTTCAGAAATCGGAACGGAACCCTCGGTGCGCGAGTCCGACTCGCTCTTGACCGGTTTTTTTTTATTTTTTATTATGGCTATATGATGATATACCGAGATGATGACTAATAGAGAAGTATGGAAGAAAAACATGTTGCGCCGATACCAAATAAATTGGGATAAGGGAGAATGATGACGATGTCATATATATTTACGCAGGTATATAGGTACGCGGGGTTCTGTCAAAACACTCAATCGAGAGAACCGCTGTATCGAATATACGTCCTATACAAAATTGCAATGGTCATGTTACCTACCTAGCGAAAATATGATTTTTAGTGTTTTCAAACTTAGGTAATTACCTAAATAGCAACGGAAAGGTTAATTGTAGATACCTACCTATAGGTACTCTCGTTATAATGGTAAAAAATATGGGGCTGTTATTTCCCATAGGAAAACCTTTATTATTTTTCTGGCCGACTTTAATTTTTTGATAAAAAATTTTCGAAGCTTGAATGATGTCCTTTACTTTACTTTATTTGTTATTTTTAACTTGCAGCAACAATAAACAATATTTTATTCTATTCTTATTGTTATGACGTGTTTCTCGAGATATCATCTCTATCTAGATTGTTTTGTAATTTTCACAAAATCAAACAATCATTATTTTCTAAAAATCATAGACAAAAAATTTAGAGCAATTAGGTAGGTATTTCTGAAAACGCGTAGCTCAAGATACTTAAATTGTTTATTGCTCTAGAGGCAGGCAATTTCTGGTACTTAGTCATATAAAAAAAAAACACGTCTAAACCAAATCGGCTTTTTTACCTAAATGGGTACCTACCTACCTAACTATTCTTTACTAAGTATCTAGGTAGGGAAGTCCTTAAACTGAAGTAGCCAAACTCGAATCGTATGGCTACAAAACAATCTACACTACCTATCAAATTTTAATGTATGTAGGTACCTACCTCAAAAGTGGGGTTTTATATATTGAAATAGTTTATAGGTATATCCGTATAGGTATAGTAAGTTATACCCAGGTAGCTGCCTAAAACTAAAACTACATAATTAATTATAGAGACGATATTATAGAGCCCTAATCACAAAAGCGCTCCGCTTTATTTTCAAAGTAAACACAGCTCTATGTTCTGTCTTGATGAAAATATAAATTACCTATTGTTTGAATAGAAATAAATCAATACTTACAGGATAACCATCTCCGAAAAGATGCAAACGATTCACAATCACAATGCAGGAGTTCTGTCCAGTCCTACACAACAATCACAGTCCATCAAGCCACTGCACACGTCAACGATTTGTCGCGAATATCGATACTATTTGTACAACACATCTACACACGATGGTAGCTTATAGCCCACTAAGTCGAACAACAAAAATAAACATAGGGATGATGTGCCCCACCATGCCGCGAGGTGGGGACCGAAACCAACCAATCAGACACCCCCAGTCCCATGACACCGCCTCCCGACCAATCAGAACGCAAGCTTGAACACCAATGACGGTTTTCCAAAATTTAACGTTTCTATTTTTCAGGTAAAAATGGGAATTTTCAGTGCGCTGCCATTTTTAGAATGTCGTTATCAGTAGTAATGTTGGTAACTTTATTTTGTAAAATTTGCTTCGGCAGGTTAAATAGGAGGTGGCTATACTACGCTTATTTTTAAAGTAAGTAGGTATAGCGTCGATATTTTTCAGGTTTGAAAATATCGGATTACGTGGATTAAGATATGAAGCTGACGCATACGTAAGTATTGCGTAACATTACCCATCTGAGAGTGGATTTTTCGCGAAAATTCGGAAACTAAACATGTCAAGTTCATTCACCCCTTAGGTAATAAAGAACCGCTGCGGCAAAGCTTCTGCGGAGCCCGAAGTGAGCTTGCGTGCCGCAAAGCCGAACACACCGGTGTACTTACATATCCCACCTGCACTACACCACTATGTCGGAGGACATCGTGGAGTACACGGTGCTCCAGAAGACTAGGTACACGCCGAGGGTGCAGTTACTGGAGTCGCGCCGCAACGTCAACTTCAAGACGTTCGTGGTGCGTGTGCCGAACTGTTACCTGCCCCTCGTCATGGAAGAAGACTTTTGGCCGCAGGACGTGGTGTTCCGTCACTTCCGCGGACAAGTTCCACAGGGCAGCACTTAAAGTCAAGCTAGTGCAAAGAGGAGTGCTACTAACATAGTCATAAGCCTATTATTTTATTACCTAACATTAACACAAGTTTTGTTTATAGGTATTCAAATATGTAAGGTATTTATCTACCTATGGGCCTGTGTCGTCTGAAATAAATGGTTTATTTATTATAAAATAAACCGTCTTCGAAAACCACAGTTGATCTCTTGATTAAAATCAAAAACTGCCTCGTTAGTCTAGTGGTCGCAAGCGCTACTGCTGAGCATGAGGTCCTGGGTTCCATTCCTGGGTCAGGCAAAGTGTTATTTGCAGGTTTTTCAGGAATTTCTCAGTAGCAACCCGGAGTCTGGATTTGTGCCCGGTTGATGGCAATAGGCTCGCCCTCTATACCTACATGGATCTTGAACATAACTGGAAATGTGGGGCATACTAGGTGCACCTCTGCCTGACCCTTCGAGGAATACTGGCGTGATATTATATTATGTTGTATGTGTTATAATAGGTGTAATCTTTCTTGATATTATCTTTGTAAAGCTTGAACATTGTGAATAATAGATAGGTATTAAAGTCCCATTAAGGGCGAGCGCGCATTGCGGTGCGTTTTCCTACCGCATAATCTGTGAAGTATGGAATGTCTTTGAAGTGAGCGCACTGCAGTCATGCGTTTTGTTACTGTAGGCCCCGCCCAGTGCGGCAGGACTACCGGAAACGCACCGCAGTGCGCGCTCGCTCTAAAATAGATGGACTTTTCACAGGGTGTTCTAACCACGAATATGAACAACTTTTACTAAGTATGGGACCAAACCTGAAATCGCGAAAAAAAAATCAGCTGCTCCCTTCATTTTGACGAGTTTGGTGTAGATAAAATGTTGATTTTTTTTCGCGATTTCAGAGTTAGTCCCATAGTGAAAGTTGTTCATATTCATGGGTAGAGCTGTCTGTGAAAATTTGTCCATCTATTTTAATAGGAGAATAGGTATAGGTGTGATGTAAAAGTTTACCGAATGACTTTGTCGGATGCTGATTCACTCATATACGGCAGGAAATTAATTATTGTGAAGTGCTCTTTAAGATAGGGTCGTAATCATAACCAGCATTTACCCTCATTTTACGTGTTATTGCGACATGACGTAGAGTTTTGTCAAGTATTGTAGAGTCACTAAAAGAGCATAGTCTTCATGATTTCATCCATTGTGTAAAGGTTCTTCTCTTGAGGTAACAAAATTTGTTAAATAGGTATGTACACAATAATGGTTTTCAGATGCATCCGGTTAGACCGGAAGCCGACCCCAACAGAGTTGGGAAAAGACAGGCAGATTGAGTGAGGTACACAATACTTTCAAGTGCCACAAGGTTTCATTTTCTCTGGACTCGACTTTTAATGAAAAATTATGGGTGTTTAATTTAGGTAGTCACCGGTCACCGTTAGGCTTACCTAGGTAGAGCAAGCTTCTACGAGGTTTATTGATATCATCATAATACATTACACCTTTTTATAGGGCGTAGACGGTTGAATATGAATCTCATAGGTAGCTAAAGTTCCGGTCTCTTCATGCATTTTCCATACATGATGGTAGTTTTTCACACCTATAAAGAAAATACACTTAGTGGCAAAATGTACAATAGCCTCAACGTATTTCCCTGTTGCAGCTGCAGTAGCATTAATTACAGAACGCGATATATAAGGCAAGTGTTCAAGATGTGGAGCGTTCCTACAATAAAAATGAGGTAGGGCGCTTCATGCGGGCGCACGTTACAGCGACGCGTGCGCATGGGAAAGCTGCTTTCTAGCTATTATTGTTAATGTTATGTAGCAAAAAAGTTTATGTTATTTATGTGTAGAAGAGTAGCCATGCTGTTTAGAAGCCTAAAGCAGGTAGGTACAGTCAGGGAAATGAATTGTTAAGCTAATTGACGTAAATTTTCCGTGTAATAGCCATTTCAGACAACCGTCAAAAAATAATAGTTTTGATTTGAATATACCTAGGTACCTACTTACAATTTAAGTTGGTAAGTCGCATAGATCTGTAGATCTGTAAGCAGAAAATTCTCAAGAATTCCAGCCGATCCACCAGTAAAGTTGTACTGTTTTGCCTTTTTAAATAAAACCATTGGTCAAAAAATAGCGGCTGCATTTTGTAAGGATTAAATTAATGGGTAATTCCTGGAACGGGTATCTAAATATTTGTATTATCTAAACCTTTTGTTGTTGCCAAATAACCGTCGCTTCGGGCGACCAGTCACATAATCTTTTAATTGGTTTCTGGAGCTTGGATTAATGTAATCTTCATGTTTTTTAATCAAATACTTGTATGTTGTTGTTAGTGCTTGCACCGAAGTAAAAAACTGTAAGCTTTGCAACATGAAATGATACCTAGATGCGTTAGAAATACCTACATAATTATATGGCACGTACTTTCAGCTGAAACTCGCAGAAAATCCAAACGATGATAAAACGAGTTACTTAACAATATTTTAATCTTCTTGAAATTCGCTAAAAGTTGTCATCCCTATGGATCAATCAATCAATCAATCTGCCTAGCCTTGTCCCAACTATGTTGGGGTCGGCTTCCAGTCTAACCGGATGTAGCTGAATACAAGTATTTTACATGGAGCGACTGCCTATTTGACTTCCACAACCCAGTAACTGCATGGGTAATAGGTACGATAACCTTTGGTAAGACTGGTTGTCAAACTTTCGGGCTTCTGACGACCCGTAACGACTGCAGATCCACAAATGACAGCCGGGACCAACGGCTTAACGTAGTTTCCGAGGCTCGCTCGGTATGTAAAGATGGTCACCCATCCACTGACCAACCACGGCAAGCGTAGCCTAACCTGATGGATCGACCCGTGCGGCTGTTATTACTTAGCCACGAGCTCCTCTTCTCGTCCCTATAGATGTGTTAAATAACAATAGATTCAAATTCACGCATGGGTCTCCCAATAACAAACCTTCTTATAGTTCTAGGCCGGATCTGAACTCAATTTTGCGAATTGGCCACTTCCTTAGGGCTGGGGACGCAAATTGTTCGCAGACTCGACTAAACTCATGGGCGTCAATTGGTACCGAGGCGATAACTAAAGGGGACTGACTGCCTGCGCCAATCATAAAACGATACTTGTGTTGATTATTTAATCATGTTTTAGAACGAAGCATGGAGGATAAACCACGGGATCAAAATCAATCTGCCTAGCCTTTTCCCAACTGTGTTGGAGTCGGCTTCCAATCTTACCAGTATTTTACATGGAGCAACTGCCTATCTGACCTCCACAACCCAGTAACTGGGTAATACGATACCCCTTGGTAAGACTGGTTTTCAGGCTTTCGGGCTTCTGACGACCCGTAACGACTGTCAAAGATCCACGAATGACAACCGGGACCGACGGCTTAGCGTGATTTCCGAGGCACAAGGAGGAGTATCTGTATGTAAAGATGGTCACCCATCTACGGACCAACCGCGGCAATAGACGGAATCAACACAGTAAAATAAATTCAGTTTCGTAATCCTACGGAGCCTTAGTTTAGACTTAGTATTAGACTAATAACGAAGCCAATTTATTAATGTGCCGACCATGGGTGTCGACCAACAGAGACTAAAACAAATCTGGCCAGCAGAAACTAACTCCTTCACAACTCGGTATTTTTGTTGTTATCAAATTTAATCTGCTTAGCCTAAATCCACCAACGCGGCAGTCCCGTCATTGACGATAACCATTTACGAGTACCTACTTACACCATCCCGATCTTAGCAACACGATAAACGGATAAACCGGTCCCATCATGTCTCAGTTTCCAATCTTATGTCTGCAAAATCACCCTGAAGTTTTACCGGTCTAAATCCTAACATACATTCCGAAACATTTTAGCGTTAAAGCAATCTCGAAATCCCTCAGGATTTAGATTTTACGGATTTAATCCATCAGCCATCCGCTGTGGAAAAAACAAAAGATAGATTAAAATGAAAAGATTAACCAAAATTGTCTGTCGTTTATTGCCACCGTTACACGTAAGTAGTACAACAAAGCTTCGTAGAAATCATAAAAAGTTTGGTGAAATTAAATAAACTAACTCTGCTTTGCAAAATAAGATTCGTAATTTCTGGCTCGCTCCCGAGTTTTTGATATAGGTATTTTATATGCGTCAATGCACAAACAAAAGGTTGATCTTCAGAGATTCTCTGTCTAACTAACCTCTTGTAGTACCTACTTGAGGTTAGGTATACCTATAGACCATCATTAATATCATTTACGGAGAAAATTAAACATTTTCAATTAATTTACGTAAAATAAAACAAATTTTAAAACACATAAGTATATTAAAAGATAAATACATAATTAAATTATCTTAAAACTGGTGAAAGTTTCATAAAAAAATACGCTTGCTAGTTTTTGCGTTATTCTCAGTTTTTTATCCGCATAAGACAGTACTTTATAAATTAATTAGGTACACTATGTAATATGTATAAATAAAACCTAAAACATTCACATATTTAGTTAGTAAGAAAAAGCGTTAATTTAACATATTTTTGTCCCAAGTCATTAACACTAGGTTCTCGTTTAGACGATAAGTCAGTTATCGTCGCTTTACATGGGTCCTCAAAGCAAGTTGACAACGGATTTCACAGAACAATAGATAGATATTCCTAGAAAATTGAGTCATCACTTATTATATCACTATAAGCAAGTCTGAAACACAATCATCTTGCTTGACAGTAAACTTGTGTTTTCAACTTCAGTAGAGGTTTGCTGTACAACCGTGCAGTGAACAACTAATGAACTAGTTGTTAAACCGGGACCTCTTGACTTGCGACCGCCACCGGCAACTTGTCTTGTACTGGACTATTTAGCGACTTAACTTTGTGGGGGATGCTTATCTTTGGCAAGTTACAGGGACGGTTCTATCCTAGATACCACCCACCTCTCTCCGAGGTTAGTCATTCACTTTCAAACAGTCTTAAATTTCTTAAGTTTTTTAGCTGTAAATAGTTTATGTATAATTTAGTTACAGAAATAATCGAAGAAAAATTCATAAATACTCGTACTTACACAACTTTAATTTCTGATGTATTTCCAAAAAATCAAGTAGGTAAGTAGCCATTTGGTGGATGAACTACAAAAAGCCGGATGTGACTCGCATATACTAGGGAAACATGGCACAAACGGGAGGAGACCTACGACCCTAAAAGACCCTAAAGTCGTCCAGGACAGTATAAAACCTCATCGAGCAACAGCATGTTACCTATACTAGATCTGTAGGTACAAGCTAAAGTAATTTGTACACTACATGTGCAGTATATTTGTTAGTGGAGGCTGGTATCGGAGCCGGGGGAGCCGGGGAGTGTACAAACACAGAATTAGCGACACAGCGCACTGTCAACAGCGATCAAAGCGACATCGCGACATGTGCTGCTACGATACATTTTCACACGCGTTTTCATTCGATTTAAAGTTTTGCTCGTGTACGAACTAGGGAGTTTCCATTGTTTTATGTGATGTTTACTGCAAAATGTATAGTTCATTTATTTTTTTGGAGTACGTAGCTACGAGTCCTCTAGAATCTCGAACGAAATGTCGAGTTTTCATCAGTGTTAGAAGGGGTGTTGCGTATCTTACAGTGTCTTATTATTGTTTTAACACTTTGTCAGTATTGCTCACAAAAAACCTAGCCCAAGCGTAGCGACAATCATAAAAGATCCCAAATCTAGCTTTGAAACTAATTTAATTAATGCTCTTCCAGGTAGATAAGTAGGTACGTATTCTATTGTGTGCTATCATGAATTCATGACTATAGTCCAGTCAGATAAACCGTACCAAATCAACTACACGTAGCGATCTGTTCGTGACGTCACAGATAACCCTTTGCGGCCATTGATAACGGATCTCCATATCTGCATTGTGCCCCACACTCCCCATCCCATAAGCCTTTCTGCACAAACGGTATTCAAACAAAGGATCGAATTAAACAAAATCCGCAGACAATCGCGCATACTGATGAACACAGACGAACACAGCCGAAAACGGACGAATATACATGAAAGAGAGTTAATCAAATAACTATTTGGAAGTTAGTACAAATAGCACGCCCCCGCGATTCAACTGTCATACAACAAATGCATGGTGATTGACCTGTGTGTCGATTGTGTGGAGTGTAACTAATGCGTTGGTGAAAATGCGCAATGCTTTGACTTTGCAAAAGCATCAGCTTGGCCGGCTGCGTTTGTACTGATTGTGTCTTGTGTGTGAGTTATTCAATGTGTATGTCAATTGGATTAATATTCTGAGTATCATCCTTTCGGTGTGTGTATCATTGAATAATCAAAAAGTGTTATTTTGAAATTGATCTCTTGGTTAAACTTTTGACGACTCTTATCTTATTTTCACAGTCTTTCATTGCCAGTTTTTCTTCAAGTAGGTACCTACTTATGTAACCTATGAATTAATGATGCAAATGTAGTACAAACAGGTTATTTTAGAACATTAAAAAAATGTAAAATCCAAGAACAAGGATAAAATCTTCCTAAATCACTTGGTTAAACTTTTGACGACTCAATCTTATTTTCGAAGTCTTTCATAACCAGTTTTTCTTCAGGTAATAATGCAAACGTTATTCTAAGTACAAATCCTAAATTTTAATACTAAAAAAAAAAGTAAAATGACAAGGTAAATAACTAAATAAGTAACAAAAATAACATTTTCCTAACTCATTAATTTCGCACTAAATTTTTTTTATAAATTGATGATTTTATTACCGTAGGCACTAACGTTTATTGAGAATGATAAAGACACAAGGTGAAAACTTATAGTTGTGAAAGGCAGTAGGTGTGCGTTAGTTAATTTATTGTCGCCCGTTATCTGTAGGATGCGGGTGCGCGCGCGCCGGTCGGCAGTCATGGCGACGCCCCGCCTCGCTGACGATAGCTGCTGCTTTTTAACATGCAGCACGCGACTATGACAACTGTTTCTTTATTTTATGCTTTATGTTACTGAGCTGGACGATTATATCTTTTTATTTTTTTTGCTAAATATATTTAAACAATGCTGCCAATGCATGAGGATCTAAATCGATTTGACTTTTATAAAGACTTCGCACATCAGAAGTGTGCAGAAGTTGAATCAATAAAAGTGTAGGTAACATACCTACCTTCAGATATAGATGAAGTCATAGACTGATTCTTTTAATTCGTAATCCCGGACACGCAACCGTGTCCGGGATTACGAGATGATACGAGATTTCGGGAGGTTCCTGTTCCGCATAAGGCGGGAGGAAACGCCCGGGTGTCACCATTGTGTGGATCGCCCGGAGGACACGGTGGAGCATACAGTGGAGGTCTGCCCGGCTTGGGCGGAGCACCGCCGTGTTCTCACGGAGGCGATCAGCGGCGGCGATCTCTCGCGTCCACACCTGGTCCAGGCCGTGGTGCGGAGCGAGAGTGCATGGGAGGCCGTCACCTCCTTCTGCGAAGCAGTAATTCCGTCCGGTAAGGACCAGGCCCGGGTCGACGGCGTGTTGTGTTCCACGCGTGCCTTAAAGAGATGTCAGCAATGATGGGGTCCAATAGGGCCGATGCCGCCGGGGTCGCGGGTTGTTCGAAAGAGATACCGTGGCCCTGGCATAGGCAACTGAAGGAACACAGGTGGGTTTTAGTCAGTAAAAGTCTGACATACACTTTCGCTCCACGCAGAGCGGGAGAAGTCATTTGATGATATCCCATCCACAAAAAAAAGAAAAAAAAAGCCTAATTTAAGACACCATCGGGAAATGGGTATCAAAGCAAGCGGTAGTAATAGTGATACTTGGAGTTATGAATAAATAATTGATTTAAATTATTTGAGCTTCACATTCGCAACAAATTATGAATATTTCCTGTTGTATTCACCCCGACCAATTTGTTGAATCATTTGAATTTTCAAATACAGTTTATTTAGCATAAACATGGGCTCGTCGTGACATTTCCGCATAATTATGCGAACGTTTCTATGGGAGAGATTGATATATGGTGGTATTATACTAATTGCAGTACGTCGGAGACATTGTTGGTATTGTGCGATTATACCATAAAATTGATATTTATTGTAGCGCCTGAATTTTGAGCTCACTTGAATAGAGTTCCGCAGAGACATTAATTGTTAGTCAAAAATCAAAAGAAGATGTAAAAAAATAAAGCATTTCTGACAACGTTTTGAATAAAAATTAATTTAATAAGCTCCAATTCATCACTATCTAGCTAACTTAATAGATAAATTACAGTGTAGGCCACCCCTCGAAAATTTAATTTTTGACGAGTAGCAATATTACGAAAGTAATTATGGTCTCACCGGCCGGCCCATTTCACGCTAACCCCAAAAACAATGGGTTCTCAATGGGGAGGCGAATGGGGGAATAATCTAATAAACGAATAAAGATGTTGCGTGATTTCTAGATATCATAACGTGGGATCCTTGATTGGCGAGTTTAATTAATTGATGTTCATTTGTGGCTCACCGTGGGAAAAGCGTTAATAGGATTGATTTTTGTGCGGATGATTCATGTGGTGGGGATGGATGATGTTCAAAATTATATTATGATAACTTTGGAAGGCGAACTCAAACGGTAGGGTTAAGGGATCAATCGTCAGAAAGACCACAGGTCAGTGTTAGGATAGGACGTAGAAAGAGAGAAATACGTTGTATCTATAAACAACAAGGTGCTTCTGTGCTAAATTAATAAATTAGTGTTTTCTACATTGCAGTTAAAATTAAAGGATATACAAAATGTGGACAGCATTTTGCAATGTTGACAAGGAAATAGATATATATTTAATTATAAGTCTAATGGGAAACTGCCCGCGAATCATCACTGCCCGCGAATGTGATTTCGTGCATAGCGAAACTTTTTAGTAGGTATTTTACGAGTCATGCATAGCGGGACTAGAGCATAGCGGAACTAACCGAACTGCCAATCTACTAGCTACTAGGACAACACAACCCTAAAATACTTTAAATGATAATCTGATATTCCTTTAAACTCCGGAAATCCGATATTTCACATAGCATTGAACGTTTAGCTCAATGTAGCCGGCAGACCATTAAATTTTATTTCAACCCGCGAACTGCGAAGGGTGGCCAGTGTGTAAGGGCTCGTACACATAAATAATAGCAAAAAACATATTGCGTTTGTTGCTCCACTCATTATGCGCAATTAGCGACGATTGTGACAGCGGACACCATGTGAACGGATTTCATTGGCATTGTCAGTTGGATGGTCTTAAAAACATTCTGAACGCGTGGCGGGTTAATTAGCCATTAATCAAATAGCGTATGTCTCATGCATTATTTTTGTTTTATTTCTATTTCAGCTGCAAGCACAAAATTTTGGACATATGAAATTCAACCTCCCACAATTTACAAAACACCAACATTTTTTTAAAATCGAATTCTTTGAAATTTTCAGTAAACAACAGTTCAATTTCAATCGGAACAAAATTGAAACTCAATCCAAATGTAATTTGTAAATTCAAAGGTTAAACACAGTTTTAATGCATTTATTTAACCTAATACTTACTGCCCCCTCTGTTAGTCGAACGCATTAGTAAAATTAGAGCGGTGGGAAAGGGTTGCGCGCGCGCCGCCGCGGCCGCGAATACTTTATGTTTATTGTTATTAGAACAATATTTGTACACTCGAGATGTACGGTTATTGCCGACGTATCATATTCAACGCATCTGCAAATTACCTTCCTATATTTATTGACAGATTCAACAATACCATTCTATATTGAATCACTTTTGTCGTTACGGTAAAAAGTGAGAATTAAAAATAATGTGAAAGCGGGAAGTGCTATAGAAAATTTATTTCCGGATTAGTAAAATTAAAGGTATATTCTTCATATTCAATGATCAATCAGGCTCCCCTGTGGTCAGTCGGATGCGGAAACAAGCTGAGACTATTGAAATCCCATCGGTGGCCATTTAGCTGGTGGTATCAATAGATTGTCCGACGGTGGGCACGCGTCCAGCCATCATTCTATTGTTGCAAACGATTGATGTATTTAGCCGATTATTTGTTTACAATATAAATAATAGTGCATTTTAATGTGATTTTAACGAACGTTACTTATTATTTTGCTTGTATAGAAAAGCTGTGAAAACTATTACAATTCACAATGTAAAGGCGAGTTTACACGGACATAAAATCGGGTATGCACAACATTAAAACTGTTATTTAAAAAAAATTAAACCGACTTCAAAAAGAAATGAACTCAAAATTCATTATGAAGTAACTTTAATTTCGGAAGTAGGTGTCTTGGGACCTTTATTTTAGTTTTTTGCCACCGAATTCCGAAATTAAAGTTACTTATTTCATAATTTTGAGTTAATTTCTTTTTGAAGTAGGTTTAATTTTTTTTCAATTACTTTTTATTTCGTAATTTTTAGTGTAGAAACGGGAATATTTGTTTGTAATAAGTAGTTAATAGTTTTGTTGTAAATATTGCACTAGAATTTGACCACGGTTTTGAGAAGTTATCACTTTGACACCACACCCGTAGCTCCTATCTTATTCAGGCCGTCACACACGTATTGGTCCACATCATGAAAACTACTAAACTAATTTTGATGAAATTGCACTGTTCCCTAAGTTGAAGTAAGTGTAAGCCTTTAAAAAAATGATCGCAAGCCAATTAATAGTTTCGTAGAAATGCGTGGACAAACATATACATATATAACTATGAAATTTTGTATTTTTGGTTGGAAGGCCTAATAGATTATCATATGTCAATATATTGCAGAAGTCAGTTAGTTATGAACAGTAAGTATACGTTTAGGTCTGTAACTTCGTTATTGGTTTAATTCAAAACCATTTACAACCCATGCTAAGCCTTTACCCACAAACAACCATTGATTTCCATTGACAGCTCATCAATAAGACGACGCTCCTCAGGGGTCGCGAATCGACGCGATTAGCCGTGGTGATAAAGTGCACGCCTGACACCACGATTACTGGTAACCAACGCTGAGCATCGTAAACACTCATTAGATTGTATTTTGAGGAATTTAAGCTTTTTCGGTGTGAGCAAAGGGTGATGGCTTAAAACGATTTTTTTATCATTTCTTCATCGAAACTAATGTTGATTGTTGGACTGAAAATCCTCCTTGTACTCCGTTAAGCTGTCGTCACTATCGTTCTTTCTCTCACAGTTTACAACAAGAAACAGTGGCATTAGTGTGGGTTTTTTATACTTACTCGATCACGTTAACGTAAACTTCAATTTGCACTGAAACTGAATAAGCGCCGTCTGGTGACTATAATGGGAAACACAATAATTCCATACAAATGACGTAAGGTAACGTTAACGTAAACGCGATCGAGTAAGTATAAAAAACTTGCACTAAGCCCTCAGGCCGCTCTCTCTTCATTTTTTGAAATCTTAATTTTTCGTAGGCTGCTACGAATGTGCTACGAACTGCTACGAATATTTGTAGATTTAACGAGCACAGCTGTTACAATACTTGCAGTATTATTACAAAATTTACATGTTTGCAGCATTTTTTATTCGTTCATACATTTTATGTTTTACAGAATTATGTGCTACCTACACTACCTACAGACTTATAACTTATTCGTAGCCTACAGATAAATATTTTAAAAACAGTCAAATTATTCACTAAAAGTCAAAGTATCTCCAAAAGTCAACAATTTCAAAGTCCTTTCAAGAATACTTTTACCTTTTATTATCATACCTGTTCTTTCCCTTTACGACTTCGCGTTATCTTGGGCACGCGTCACGCGTTAGGTGTACCTGGCGCGTGCGATGCGCGTGGGCACGTGGGCGCACCGGTGCGTGTGCGCACGTGGACGCGCCCGCGCGCATCGCCGTAGTGATGGTCAGCAGAGTGCCGAGTCTTGTTCCAGCGCAGGTCCATTTCACACTGTCATGCAACAATTGAGTGAACATTATTAAGGTGCTTTTAGACTTATAGGCAAAATTAAAAAAAAAAACATAAGGAGATGCTGTGTCATGACATGCTAAAAAGAAAGATAAGAAGAATTAGATCCCATTCACACGTACTTACCTCAACCACACCACATCGCAGCGTCAAAATGTGGGCAAGCAGTGGGTACGTGTCTAAAGTGCTCCTTGTGAATAAACTATAATTTTCATACAAATTAGTGCCCGTCCACGTGTTGTCTTGTCGTTGTGGTACAGTCAGCCACAGCATTAGCTGACCCACCTTGCATAAATGGCCGAGATTTTTTAGAAAACGAATCGATAGAATTTTATAATTCTTTTATGTTTTATTTATTATAGGTATTTTAATAAAATATAAAAGAATTATAAACTCAGCCATTTATGCAAGGTGGGTCAGCTAATGCTGTGGCTGACTGTACGTGTGAATGGGCCCTAAAGTTTATGGGCATTATTATTGTCTTCTTTTGCATTTTCGTTAATGTCGCAATCGTATTAAGAATACCTTGAAAGTCCACATCAAAACGCCTACTTGACTTTTGTATGATATTTGCAAAACGTCATTCAAGTGTTAAACTCCCACAAAGGAGTGAATAGGACGAACAAAAAGAAATCAGTGTCGGATGCGCCCGCGCATAATGTTGGACATCAAATGGATGCGTTTACGTAAATATAGACTACCTTTTATTATCTGCGACGTTTGATTGCGGTCGAGAAGCGTGTCTCTCACCCCCCGAACTATTCACCAAGGATGATTGATCTACGGCAGATTGACAGATTTTTTTTATAATACCAGTCGAGGGTAGTTCGGTACAGACGAGCGAATATTAAAGGCAATTGTTGTTTAATTTTTACAGTAGGGTCGTTTCGAGTGTTGTAATAATGTTTTGATAATAGCAGTATCCGTTCAGCTCATATTTCTTATTCAGAGTGCGTGGGACCGCGCCCGGTGATTGCGCTTGCACTGTCTGTTTGAATTTAAAACGTTTAGGGAGGACCGTTAGGAACACCTTGTTGTTTTAATTTAATGAAAAATATTATCTAATATAAATATATGTATAAACTAAACCGCTTATAAGCTTTCGATACAATAAACCAGCGGTAAGATGAAATAAAAGGATTCAGAGTTCAATTTGACTCGCTCAAAATTTTGCAACAAATCTTTAATAATATTTTTGATACTTAGTCGCCTATTGTGTCACCATGAAATAATAGGACAGGACATTTTATTAAATATATTATTTTTTTAAAGTGTTAAGTTACATTAGATATTATTTTAATCTGTCACAAATCGACAGCTCGCCATTGAAGGCTGACCCTTGACGGGTGCTTATTTGGTTTAGTAGAGTTTTTTATTAGTATTTTTTACCCGCGCTCGGACAATAGAAGTGGAGCCATTCGATACTTTAGCACAATGTGCCCACTGATCCTCATTGATCGCCAATTACTGGACATTAAGTACCTTAAACGCTTTTCATGTCCGCTATTTGTAGCAACAAATCAAATATGAAAGGAAACAGCGTACAATGGACCGTTCAAGATCTGCATTCAATATTTTTGGCTGATATTATTCGTTCGATAAGCCTGTTTTTTTCGGACATCACAACAATGGAATGTGGGAGCTTATTTTTTTAATTGTGGCTGCGATAGGATTTTGCTGTAAAGACGAGGTCAAAAGTTGGGAATAAAAAATAAAAATACTAATTTGAGAAATGAACTGTCGTTGTTGTATAGTAATAATATTAAAAGAATAAGCCTACTTAAATAAAAGCTCATATCAATACTCTATGCGCGTCCTGTACAGTCGGGGATGCGCTGTGCGCAAGGTGTGCTTTTCGGTGCGCACGCGCCACCGCGTTCATTGTCACGCCCGACACGCTCATCACACAGTTCCAATGGAGCGCGCACGAGAACGCACGTTATTGCACATTTATTGCGCATCTTCAAAGCTTTGTTAGCTTTGTTACATCTTTTATTTGCTTTTTATCAATAAAAATGTCGGCCGACAACGATGTATGTTTTCACGCTATAATTCAGCCACTGTGATTCCTTTATTAGGGGAATTGTTGAGAATTTTTCAGATTAGCGAAGCAAATTATGTTCTCAGATTTCATTTATTTGTGTTTGATAACGTATAAGGTTACAGTAGGTAGCCCACTAACATATTTTTTAACAGAAATGTATAAAGTAGGTTAGATATTTTAAGATAAATATAATGTGCATCAACCTCAGCTAATGTGAGGTTTTTTGCAAAGAATCATACATATCTGGTAGACATCTACACAGTCGGAAACGTACCTATATCTTCCCCAACAGACGCTTGGACTTCCGGCTGTGAATCCCACGGTGAATCACAGATCACTCGAGACGGTTCGTTTAAGGTCTTGGTGGTCATCTGAGAGCGGAGCCGCGCCGTCTGGTGCCTCAGACATGCGGGCCTCTCACTGGGTCACGACCGCGGTACCAACAGCTAGTGAGCCTATGCCCATTTGACACGTAATTCGGTTATAATTGGGACTAATCGAATAGAAGATTGGGGAAGGTCATTTATGTTGAAGACGTGTTGGACATCTGGTGTGGCTAATTGGCCGAAGACACGTCATGTAGAATTAGTAAGTTACTTTCTCGTTTTGGATCCCTGAAATACCTATGGCATGGCACTAACGTGATCGTAACCGAATATTGCTAACTTAAATGACAATGATAAATCAGACTACAGTAATTATCTACTCAAATAGTTTATTAAACATGATTAAGCGTATTTATTTACTCGTTCTATTGTCGAACAACCACAGCCGGTGTCAATTTTCAGCGGAGCCACACGACCGCCTCCAAATATTGTGATAATCCGTCCATCCTCCATTGTCACTCGATGACTTGATAAAAAAATATAAAAAGTCCATCCGCAAAGCATCCCCTGGGACCACTCCATGGCGTACTTCTTCCCTTATTCCCATAATCTATTCCAATTAACTGACAGCACCATATTGTGATATTAACACAATGAATTCTCCCCTCTATAAAGTGCAACCGTTATGATGAGCAATAGTCATCTTTCTTGTTGTGTGGAATATGGTTCATATTTCTACAGGATGTGATTTGATTGCTTTTTACGTTTTAGTACACTTAAATAGATCTTATTGTTGGTATGTGTATTACAATTTTGATTATTTTACTTATAACCGTGACAAAAGGTTTTAAATGGTTTTAAGAATTTTTATTTTATTTGTCATCTTAATTCTTAACTATTGTTTTGTTGAACTTCTCTTGTATTTTAACCTCAAGCTTTAGTTATTTGTGTCGTTAGATAAATATTACTGTAATATGATTAAGTCAGCACCTGACTATTTGACTGGTAATTTATCATGTACCTATGACGTCAGACGCGGGTCAGGTGCTGGTGTTGCTACCAACACCACCTATCGTAATCAGGGCATTACACTTTCAGTTCATTGCCATGTGGGTTTCCTTATGACTTGCCTTAACTGTTTCAAGTTGAAAATAAAATAATATCGATTTTGTTTTAAACAGGTTACTTAGCGTCGGATGGCAGATTGCGACGGCCGACGGCCACCATGGCAAAAGACGATTGAAATCATAACACGACATCAGCGTTTCCATTATATTTTGAGTTCTAGCTTTCAGACTAAGGGTGAATTAAACCAAACTTTTATACCCAGTATAGGTAAGTTCTATAAATAAAAAAACTTTTTAACAAAAAATAAAACCGACTTCCAAAAATCACTACAAAGTGAAAAATAACTTTGATTTCGGAAGTCGGTGTCTTTCGTTTTTATTTACTTTCTTTTTTTTTTGCCACCGACTTCCGAAATCAAAGTTATTTTTCACTTTGTAGTGATTTTTGGAAGTCGGTTTTATTTTTTGTTAAAAAGTTTTTATTTCTCGCTTTTTAGTGTGTCTGTTTACAATTTGTATAAGTTACAATAGTCTAATGTCAATTGCTCATCACATGTTACAAAATATTGCTTTTCCCGATGCTGGGACGTTAATTGTTGAGGAGTTCTGCTGGTAAGAACCAGGAGAACTCCTCAACAACCACTCACCACACGCATTGTTTGACGAGCGGAAATTGCTTAGCAACCATATTAAAGTAATAGAATCGCAACCCGTGAAATATTTATCATTGAGTAGTTCCGGTAGCCATCTGTGGTCTTCATCATCAGTTCCACTTCACCAAGTGGTGCTTTCCGAGAGCAAATGCACGAGCTACTATAAAAAATACCCAAATCGGTACAGGTGTGCCTATAATATTTGAAGAGTTCCTTCGATTTCTCCAGGATCCCATCATCAGAACTGGATTTTGAAAAAAATGGGACCATTTGGGAAGTATACCCTTTCCAACAAAAAAATAATTGTTCAAATCGGTTGGCAAGCGACGGAGTTATGCGCGAACAAACATAAAAAAAAAAAAAAAAAAAAAAAAAAAAAAAAAAAAAAAAAAAAAAAAAAAAAAAAAAAAAAATACAAACACCCGAATTGAGAACCTCCTCCTTTTTTAGAAGTCGGTTAAAAATGAATGGCTAAATGTGTTGCTAAGCGCAAAACTCAAGGACGGCTGGTCCAATTCGTTTTTTTTTTCACATATTCATTGATAAGTCCGAGAAAGGTTCTTATGAAGAGAAAAATTGGGAAAATTGCACGGAAAAACGTAAAAATCACATTTTTTTCCCCATACAAACTGTTCTTATAGCTGTCAATTCTAGGGATGGCAATCTGATGTTTAATATAAACTACTTGAATGCATCCATGTATTTGTCACTTTCTCTTTCTACGATTACAGTTTGACTTTGCAGTTAAATTTAGATAGGACAACGTCGGGTCCGTAGTTCGGGTTGGTTGGGTCTTGAATAAATTTTGAATTTTGACAGTTTCTCCATACAAAACTGTCATTCGTCAATTTTATTCCACGGATAAAATATAGGTATCCGGCTTTGGTCAAATTAGCCCTAAATGATAATAATATAAATAAAAGTAGTTCAATTAGAAGCAAAAATAATGATTTTTTCGTGTCCATTGCCAAAATTTGGCCAAAAATTAACACTCGTAAAACATTCTATATATTCTTTTCTATTCTCCATCCGTCTGTTTGTTTTCCACTACTTACATCACATCAACCAACCCCGACAAATTACCGATATATCTTACATCACAATCATCCAAGTTAACTTTCCGGCGGCTAATCCTAACAGATAACCGGTCAACCCTCACTCCCGTCAGATACTAGATGGCTGCTATTAACCCTGATATAATCACCATTGTCTTTGCCCTTTCCCACAATCAGTCGATTAGGGTGGCTCCGTGCGTTACCGAGTTAGTGCTGATACACTGATAGTAATGAGTTGTTTTGGCGAGGGTTATATTCCTACCTATTTTTGGGATTGGTGATAATGTCAGAGGTAGTTCCAGGTCATATGATCATGTTTAAGTTCTCAATATCTGTTGCTAGATTCATAAAGGTAGGTTCAAGAGGATATTATTGTATTACCTAGTGAACGTTTTGCGGGTTGATAACTTGATAACATGGTTTAGTACCTAAGAAGGTGGTAAGAATTTTCTTTATTTACCAAAGAAAGGTCTAATGATTGAAGCTCCAGGGTTGTCGAGTGTCAGTCGGTTAAGAATTCCTTTGAAAATTACTGTATTTGGTTTTTAGGGTTCCGTAGTCACCATAAGGAACCCTTATATAGTTTCGCTATTTCCGTCAGTCTGTCTGTCCGTCCGCCTTGGCTCAAAGACTCGTTAGTACTAGAAAGCTGTAATTTGGCATGGGTATGCATAACAATCACGCCGATAAAGTGCTAAAATAAAGTATTGAAAAAATAAAATTGTAGAGTATAGGTAATCTCCCTTGCACGTAAAGTAGAGATGACATTTTTTTTCTCATCTATCCCATTGTGTGTGATATCGTTGGATAGGCCGTTAAAAATATTGCGAATCTGCATGTGAAAATTATTTTTAGATTCAGGGAAGGGATCTTTTGGTTAGAGTCAAGTGTCCCCACCACTGCCAGCTAAATGGTAGTTTTTGGATATTTGAAAAAAATCACGACAGTAGAACGAGGAATGAAGTTAAAAGAAAACTATATTACACCTAAGTGGGCTTTACAACGTTACGACGTTATAAAATCACGGCGATTTTTTTTCGCGCACTGCATTTTCAACGCTCTGCTTAACGCCGGGAGTTGAAAATCCAACAGTGTGTTTTTCGTCGCGCTGGGATGCACTCTGTTGTTGTTAGGTTGGATTCTCGAAGCTCGGCTCAACACCGAGAGTTGAAAATCCAGTGCGCGATAAAATCCCGCCGCGATTTTTTTACGTCCGTGCGAACGTCGGCTTATAGTCGACCAACTTACATTTGCAGTTGGAATGTATGGGAGAATATGTTTATCAACTACAATGATAAGTTTATTCCAAGAATGGGATATACTCATCTCAATTACGGGACCCTCCATTTGCGTGGTCCAACACGCACTTGGCTGGTTTTTTAAGTAACTTCTTAGCATCAAGCGGCTATTCACGAACAACTAAAGTAATCAAAATGACCACACTCATCTATTTAAATGTAGGTAATGGCAGCTGTAGAACTTAAACAAAAAGCAGCACGTGCCAACATAAGTACTTAAGGTAAATCGTCAAAAACGCTCGTTTCCCACACAAACCGCAACGGGCGGGCGATAAAATCGATACGCCAATTTATATCGAGAAATATAACTTTATATCGATAGCAAAATTACTGTTTTGTAATGAGTGACGTTCTCAGGAGCCACAGGAGGTTCGGGGGCGAGCGTATCTCCGTGTGAGATCTGCCGATTTTATGAGCCAGTCCACAATGCTTGTAACGACCGCGCTGTAAAATTACAATTATTGTTTACGGCTTTTTGGCTCCGAATGAGGTAGCTACTTAGTAATTGTTATTGTATTATTGACTTGTTGGTTGTACTGTAAAGAAACAATAACAATTATAAAAGGTTTCACGGTGATACAGTTACATGGGTTTGACAAAATGTTTTGTGGTTGTCCACAATAGTCTTGTGTTGTTGTTTTTGTTACTTGAAGGCTGTCGCATTTTTGTCACCTGTCTCGCTCACACGGGACCAAATTTTTAAATGATAAATGATAAATGATTTATTTTCTGTAAGTAGGTCTGTACAAACACTTTTACACGTCAAGCATATTTTTTTTAAACTAGATGAGTTCGACGTTTCCTATCTGACTACTCTGAGAAGATTTATGATTGTTAGATGAAAAGATGCTTTTTTGAAAAATGTAATCAATTGATAGATTGATAGTATACCTACTGTTTATTATGCATACCATAAAAATTACAGTTATAATTGTTGGAATTTTACATAGGGTTTTTTTTTTGTTTTATTTTAATCAATTTCTGTTTCTAAGCTTGTAAGTATTATAGTCTGTTTTTGAGATGAGTTAATTAGATGCCACAAAAACATGTATGTTTAATAATTAACTATTAAATTAATACTAATTAATACTAGTTCGCTAATTGATTACATTTTTCAAAAAATCATCTTTCCGTTTAACATTTTATTTTAATTTGGTCCGTGTGAGCGAGAGAGGTGACAAAATGCGACACCCCTCTTAAAGTAAAATCTTATAATAAAATTATAGGTACTTACTGTGAATCATACGAAACCCTAATCACCAGATAGTTTATGACTTGTAAAGTTGATGTTCTTCTCAAGACGAAATGTAAATTCAAAATGATGAATACGACACGACTGCTACCATACACCACTACTAAGTTAGTACTATTATTTATTCTGTGCCACTACTACCATTGCTCTACATAGGTCTTTCCACAAATCAATCATTTACTTATGTGTTTCATAAGGACATGACGTTTGAAGCCCACGATACAATCGATATCCAATCAAATTACGCAAGCACGTACAGCATTACTCCTGCGCTCGGCTCTGCGCCCGCGCATCGCAGGGCTATGAAAGGAGCGCTTCATGCAGGTGGCCGATATACGATATGCCATTGTACGCCAGCTCGGCAAAGTCTCCTCCGTTTGTCTCCCGTCAAAAGAATTCCTGGCAGACAACTCACCCCGCTACTAATTACGCGAGGACAAAGAGTAGAGAGCTTTTAGGGGAGAGTTTTGTACCTAAAGCTTGCCAAAGAAAACTATTAGGAAGCAGTTTTTGGAGTTAATAAGTTGAATTAATTGAATCAATTTGTTTTTGATGAAATTCATGTCAAACAAAAATATGAAAAAGTTAGTTATCAAAGCAAAAGAGGAGCGGCGTCAAACATCATATTGACTTGTCTCATAGACAGCACGGCCACATAATCTGTGGCACGGCTCCGACCAACAACTCTTTTCCGATGAACGCCTTTGTTAAATTATGGACTGTAATGAGATCAGTACTACAAATGAAGTTTTTATTTATTGATTTTATTTAAAATGATTTAATCAATGAAGTGACGCATCTAATTTAAACTTATTCACTGCTTCTGACTCATCTTGCGTATACGCACAAAGTACGCGAGCGATTCAAACGAAATGAAAAGCGTTTTGTGCGGTATTCCATCCATATTGAGAGCGCGCATGTGCGCTGCTTACAAAAGCTTTGCGGGCACAGGAGGCTTTGCGAACCTTCTTCTATTTATTATTGATGGCTGCTGCGATTTGGTTTGAACAAATAAACAATAAGTACCCTTAAATACATTGTTTTTCCTTATCTTGTTTAATTCATCCGAGGCGTGTTTTGATAAAACCTTTTAAGTAGAAATTATGATGCATGCAATGATGATTACATTATTTACGCGGCTCATGTATAAACACTCACGCGTGTGGGTGCTAATGGCTATTACTAATTCATTACTTATTAAAAGATGTTATATTTATTACCAATGCAAATTCTAATATATTGACCATTAGGTTTGTTTTCTATATATAAGTCGGTTGAGGTCCACATGACAGCCAGCACGTGTCTAAGCCCGTATCGTTTGCACCCGATGTTCGAATCTAACGTCCGCAGGTAATTGCGTAGCGTTTGACCAAACGTTTGCTTGCATTTCCATTTTGTCATTAGCAATCGGCTATTAATTCTTGGATTATGACTGGTAGTGGACATAGGGGCTTGCAATTTTCACATCGGCAGCTGCCTCCTACTATATGTATCTGTGCAAAAACTTTTCTACGAGGAAAGCCACCTGCGTGATTCAACATTATCTGTTTCTAATCATGGCTGCGCTGCGCACACGTCGCCTGCCAGCGACACGTGTACCTACTGATGTATCGATTTATCACGTTGACCAGAGCTTTAATGAAACTAGATTATTATAATGACCAACAGAGGCTTTTGCGAGAATGATAGATAACGTTAATGAAGTCTCTTTTTAATTTTAAACATGTGCGTTAGAATATTTATTGTCAGAGGTCTATAAAATGTAATTTCGCATGCCTATATGTATTGTAGTGACTATTCATTTAATTTCAATTGTTTGGCATATTAACTGCAATGTAAATTAATTGCATAAGTGCTGATATTGTAAATAAACAGTGTTCAAAAAGAACAAAACTACTATAATAGGATGCGGCATAAACACTGGGAGAAACAAGTCGTTTTTATAACCGCTCCTTACACGGATAGGGTAATTATCACGTTCGTAGCCATTATGTAATGTCCACTCTATAAAATCGCGACAACTGGTTTAGCCCGTCCTGTTCAAGCTTGACTAGGGCTGCCAGATTGTTTGTTGTGAATTATTTTGTTGAGGTCATGCCTTCCTTCATTTTAGATTGATTTCAAATTACCCTGTAGTTCTGCGGAACAGTAGACCTCGCTAGCACAAACTTTTTTGCAACACTAAATTAATTTAAAACGGGACATTTACCCTGTTTTTTTTTTCATCAGATCTTCACCAAATTTTTAAGAGACCAACTTAAACCTTTCAAATAAAAAAAGAACCATCGAAATGTATCTCATAAGGCGGAGATCCCCCTTTTTGCCCCTTTTTGGAGGAAATAGCCCTCCAATCAAAAATCCTCGACGACAAAAATCTATATTTCGTTCAGATCGGTTGTAAAATACGACCTGTAGAGGAACAAACAGACAGACGAAAGCAAATTTTGACAGACTTGAAGCGGAGACGCTTCGCTCGCTACGTTCGCTCGGTCAATTATAGCTTCAAGTATATACAGGGTGTAAGTGTAAACAGTGGCAGAAAAATCAGCTGTTCCCTGCATTTTGACGAATTATCCGAACATAAATGAACAGCGGATTTTTTTTCGCGATTTCAGGTTTAGTCCCATAGTAAAAGTTGTTCATAATGATGAGTTCAATGACCCCTTAAAATATTGCCACTGTTTACACATACACCCTGTATAGTAAAAAGAATCAATTCATGAAAAATTTAAAAAAAAAATGTTTATTTTGTCCCAAAACATACATTACACTTATGAGACAGCCCCAGTAAGTAATTTTTAACATACTTGTGTTGGGGCAATCTCGCTCTTTCCCTTAGTTATTAACAATATTGAGACAATTTTATAAAAAAGGTGAGTAAAAATTAAGTTTAGAAAAAAACAAAAAAAAATTACAGTAATTGACTTAATTAGTTGCTCTTTGTGTATAGCTATGTGAACATATTATGTGCTTCTTATTTTATTTTTAAACAGGGTTTGTGTTTTATGTGTATGTGTGTGTGTGTATGTGTTTGTGTGTGTTTTTCATTTTCAATTCAAAGTAATATCTTTTTTATTTCCTAGTATAAAGCAAAGGAAATTAAAAAAAAACATTGTTTAGTGGATGTTAACCTGGAGGATTGGGACAGTAGAAAAGAAAATGTTAAAAGTATAACAGCAGTAAAGCCCTGCGTCATCCTGTGTACAAAAAGGGAGGTAGTAGCGTAGATATGTATTAGCGTTGAGCTCCATTTAACTTTTTACGAGCTGATTGAATAAAAATATTTTATTAAAACATTACAATGCCATTACAACATTTACAATTCCAATGCTGACTGCGAAATCGCAATGACAATCAAATCAATGTTTTGCAAACTTACTTTGTGAGCCAGCCCTGGTCCACCACGTGGTGATAGGACAGCACCTGTTAGCTAAATATATCTAAGCTGTTGCAATCAGCTCGCACATCTGCCTGCCTAGATTATTACGCAATAACTCTAGGCCTTTAAGTGTGCACACCAGTCCAGATGTACAGGGAGCTATGAACTTGTGAACATTTTATGGACTACTTACAAGATGATATTGACCGGATAAATGAATACGAAGACAACGTTTATTTATATTGCCTTAAAACATGTAATTTAATAAGCAATTTATGCAGGAATATGGTGGAATAATTGGCTACGGCAGGGTTTATTTATGTTATTGTAAGTTTACTCCGGGAGGAGTGATTTTTCAATGTTGCATGATAAGCAATTTTTCAGTAATGGAGAAAAACCAATTATCATGACTTAAAATATTATACTGGAAATTATGTGTCTCTTTCAGTATGGATTTTGGAAATCCAATACTAAAAGAACATATTTCAGGAAACTTTACAGACAAAAATCTCATTTTCGTAAACGAGATTTTTGTCTGTAAAGTTTCCTGAAATATGTACTTTTAGTATTGGATTTCCAAAATCCATATAAATTAATGCATTTATTTTACTTGCACGCTGTTAATAGACGAAGCCTAATTATAGATAAAAAAGTTCCATTATAGATAATATATGGAATGGATTTTGGAAATCCAATACTAAAAGAACATATTTCAGGAAACTTTACAGACAAAAATCTCATTTTCGTAAACGAGATTTTTGTCTGTAAAGTTTCCTGAAATATGTACTTTTAGTATTGGATTTCCAAAATCCATTCCATATATTATCTATAATGGAACTTTTTTATCTATAATTAGGCTTCGTATATTAACAGCGTGCAAGTAAAATAAATGCATTAATTTAGCAATTTACGTGAACACTCGTACTAAACTAATTATGTCCGGGCCAGATGTGCATGGTAATCGTAAAAACTACGGTGGTCCGAAGATCGTGAGGCAAAAATGCACAGAACCTGTTATTTAAATAGAAATAATGTTAATCTCACTAAGTGTTAGGCTAATGACTTAATAGAAACTTAAAACCTTTCTTAGTTCTTGTAAACGATCTATGCGTGGGTTCACCTACATATAAGTACATCCTACTATGTAATATTATAAATGTGAAAGTTTGTGAAGATGTTTGGATGTTTATTACTCAATCACGCAAAAACGGCTGAATGGATTTGGAAGAAATTTGGCGTCCCGGTAGTAGGTTCCCGTGGGATTATTTCCGACATCCACGCGGGCGAAGCCGCGGTCAACGGCTAGTAGATTATGTGGAGAGTAAAGTCAATTGTAATGATATTAAAAAACGTCCAATAAAAAATGTAAAGAAAAATGTGTAGAAAAATGTAAAGAAAGCTATAAATTTCATTAATTTTATAGCAAAAATTTTATTTAGTTAGGTTTTAATTACAACTTTATTAGAATACATTAGCTGTATCCGGTAAATCTATACTAATATTATAAAGAGGTAAAATTTGTTTGTAAGTTTGTAAGTTTGTATGTTTGTAAGTTTGTATGTAGGGGGTAATCTCCGAAACTAATGATCCAATTCTAAAAATTTTTTCACTGGTAGAAAGCTACATTATTCCTGAGTGCTATAGGGTATAAATTATATTTATATCATGCATATTAGCCGAGCTATCACAATTTTTGTCTAACAAGTCGGAAAGAAATACGTCTTTAAACAGACTTTTTTGCATGCGCTGCCTAAACGGTTGTTTAAAATTGAAAACAATGGTTTGTAGTCTGGTCCGTCTTAAATAATTCTACAAAAAAGTCCGCGACACCATATTTCTATCTTTTATATTTTACCTTTTATACATCTTTTATTGTTTTAAAAAAGTATTTTTTAGACATACTTACGTTTGGATGATTATTTAAACAACAACACATTAATCCTTATCAAAATAAGTTATTTTATGATCACAAGGACCTCATGGAGATAAGATTTGGCCTTTACAGTATGGCAATTGGTCGTACAGTTTCGGAAATAATATAAAATTACTAAAACGCTAAATAACTTTAATTCATACCGCTCGCTCTTGAGCAAACATGTTTAGTGCGGACGTTCTATCAATTTTAACCATAGATGGCGTTGTGCAAATAAGTAATTTTTCTGAATTGCGAGATTTATTATTTCAATAATGTCGGTGGAATACAACGGAAGAGTTTGTTTTTTTGTTAGTTTGTTTGAACGCGCTATCTCTGGAACTACCCCAGTCGGATTTGAGAAAAATCTTTTTGCATTTTATAACCAAGTTCTTGAGGAGGGCTATAGGCTATTTAACATCACGCTAGGGCCCTTAGGAGCCGAGCGCGAAGTAGTAGCGCGGGCAGGCGACGCGGAAGGATATAGGCTATTTAACATCACGCTAGGGCCCTTAGGAGTCGAGCAAAAATAAAAAATGTCAGAAAGGATGCTAAGCGCAAACGAAGTAATAGCGCGGGCAGTCGTTGCGATGCGATGCGTGGGGGTTAGTGGGTGGGGGGGGGCACGACATTTTACGCGGACGAAGTCGCGGGCAGAAGCTAGTATATTATAAATAGAAACTTGTAGTGTTGAACCTCAACAAAGTAACGTGAGCTTTTAAGTTTAGAGATAATTTTAATATTTTCTTTTAAAATAAAGAGTGTTATTTTTAAAAACCGTTACATTATGATATGTAACGTGATATATTTAAATGGTTTTATATGAGAATTTATTTGTATTCGCATTGAGTTTTTCACAGCGGCGCGTGCGCTTAATTGTGAGCCCGCATCCACTGATTGACGTAGGACTTTGGCGAGCACAATACCGTTACACTTTCCACGGACACCCTAACTTAATGCAATACTCGTTAAAGAGTATTTACCCGCCAATTGTTGAGTCATTCGTCATCAGCAGCTCCGACAGGAAAAGTGTTTTGAGGAAAAAAGTATTAACATAATGTGTTTTCTGTTTTAGGTTTCAACTTTCTGCGCAACTGAAAAATATAGGTAGGTACTACATTACCTATTACTGTCTTCTGTCATCATTTTTTATTCCCAACAATGTATTTTAATGTCCTCGCGCTTTTTAGATACATAGTACATAAGAGAGTAGAGTAAAGAAGGGGTTCGTGGCTAAGTAATAACAGCCGCACGGTTCGATCGATCAGGTTAAGCCACGCTTGCCGCGGTTGGTCCGTGGATAGGTGACCATCTTTACATATCGAGACCCCTCCGTGCTTCTGAAAGCACGTTAAGCCTTTGGTTCCGGCTGTCATTCGTGATCCACGACAGTCGTTACGGGTCGTCAGAAGACCGAAAGTCTAACAACCAGTCTTACCAGGGGTATCATATTACCAAGTACCTAACTGGGTTGTGGAGGTCAGATAGGCAGTCGCTCCATGTAAAATACTGGTATTCAGCTGCATCCGCATTAGACTGGAAGCAAACCCCAACATAGTTGGGAAAAGGCTACGCAGATGATGTGTAGGTACATTATTAACTTTTAAACATGATATTGCTGAAATTATTGACTTTCATGTTGAATGCAAATTCAGCACTTAATGTTATTAATTACCTTTTTCACATTAGAATTAAGCACATAATTATTGTTCCTCAATATATAAGTTCTGCTGACTTACCTGTAATCTTGTATTTTATGGACGGATGAATGACCCCTGTAACACAGGTTCCACCTAGCATGGGGGTCATTGATCAATTCTCTGTACACTTGTAAGTCCTACGCTGTAAATGTTGCGCATAGGTACCTATTTTTTGCACATTATATTTTTTGGAAAAATAAATTATTTATTATTAAAAAAAAAAAACCACCAAATTTACAGCTATAATGAGACTTACAATGCATTTAAGATATTAAATACTTAGCTCCGACTAAAAAAAAAACCAAACTCAAATAGTATAAGTAAATAAATTAGATAGCTAGAAGTATAATCTACTTTGATGATCTTGATGACATGACATGACATGATACATAGTGCTCAGTTGGTTTGTGACAGAAAGGTGGGTAGTCACGAGTCACACTGCCCAGGTGGTCAGGCGAGCCACCCGGCACACGACGCATCTTGCACCCTACGTGGATGTATCATCCTTTTATAGTATCCCCGGCTGATCTTTGAACCGAAGTTTATTACTTTGGCAGACAAAAACAGCATACAAAAAAGAGGCAGATAGAAAATTGTATCATCATTAATAGTTGATAGGTGGGACAGTCCCTACTAGGACATTCGATACGCCTACATGCCACTGTGGCGTAGTAATGAATAGTTTGTGTTGTTTTTCTGGTAGATGTAAGTAGCAGGTACTAACACTACTTTCTAAGTTGTGTAACCTACACACCCGTGTATCACACGACGTTTTTCAATACAGCTGTGGGAAATAGTAAAAAACAAATTAAAGAATTGATTGTCTTTTTGGAGTTTTATTGGAGGCAAGCGCTCGAAGCGTAGTAGACCTAAGATAACTAGAAATGGTGAGCCGTTGCCAGAGCATGAGTGTGCTCGGGCGTTCGCTGACTACTTTCATTCGGTTTATGGGACAGTGGCACCGCGGTTGGATGCGGCTGCCGCTGGGCAGGTGGCGCCCGAGCGGGGCGCCCGCGTTCACGTGGGGCAGCTCTCTCTCGCTGAGGTGGGTGCTGCGCTTGCGCGCCTAAAGCCCAAGCGTTCGGTTGGGCCAGACGGGGTGCCACCTTTCGTCGTCAGGGATTGTAGGATGGTGTTGGCCCGGCCGCTCATGCATTTATTTAATTGCTTTTTACAGGAATGCTCGTATCCAGACGGCTGGAAATTGACTAGGGTTACTCCGGTACCGAAAGGGGCTCCAAGCTCAGATGTTAGCGGATATAGACCAGTAGCAGTATTGTCAGCATTTGCTAAAGTCTTCGAGTCCGCTTTATGTTCAACTATCCACTCGCAAGTAGCCTCACAGCTCAATGACGCACAGCATGGTTTCCGTGTAGGCCGTAGCACGAACTCTAATTTAATGTGTTTTTTAAATCAGGCCACCACAGTGCTGGACTCGGAGACTGGTGCCCAACTGGACGTCGCTTACTTTGACTTCAGGAAGGCATTTGACAGTGTAGATAATGATATACTTTTGAGTAAATTTGCGAGGGTTGGTTTTACCCCAGCTCTCCTAGAGTTCTTTGCTAGCTACTTAGGCAATCGCAAACAAATGGTAGAATATGCAGGTTACACTTCGGACTCGTATTTCACCCTTACGGGGGTAAGTCAGGGGACAAATTTAGGACCACTAGAATTTATAATTATGATTAATGATCTTCCTGAAGTCATTAAAGACGCTTGCTGTTTGTTATTTGCTGACGATCTCAAGCTTTTCTTACGGATCACAGACGAGTCGCACTGCGGTATGCTCCAGCGAGACATTGATCGGGTGGTTGCGTGGAGTGTAGAGAACAAGCTGCTCTTCAATGTGACGAAGTGTAGCGTAATGTCCTTCACGCGGGCCGTGGCACCCCGACGCCATGATTATTGTATGGGCGATCACGTCATACCGCGAGTGGGGCTTGTGAGAGATCTAGGGGTTACTTTCTCTGGGGATCTTACGTTTCGTGTTCATGTGGTGCAGGTGTGCAAAAAGGCGTTTAAGAATCTTGGTTTTGTCATGCGTGAAACCCGTGACTTCACTAATATGGCAGCAGTGAAAGCACTTTACAATGCATTGGTGCGAAGCAACTTGGAAACTAGTGCTATCATCTGGAATCCTTATGAAGTGAAGTATTCTCAAATGTTGGAAAAGATGCAAAACAAATTTACCCGATACTTATACTTCAGGCAGTATGGTGTCTACCCTTTCTACCCGCTTATGTATCCAACTCTCTTTGTTATAGGGATGGTTGGATACTATAAGTTGGAAGTAAGGCGCAACCTTGCTTTGGTAAAATATGTTTTTATGGTTTTTCGTGGGATACTGAATAATCCACAAATATTGGAATCGTTGGGATTACTCGTTCCAGACAGGAGGTTACGGTTGGGTCCGAGGGAGGAACTTTTTAAAGTTCCAGCTACCCGTACAAACTTATTAAAGTTTGCACCGGTGATTCGTGCAGTAAGAATACTCAATAGTGTCTCTCGGCGTTTGGACATATTTTCTTGCTCTTTGGCGGAATTCCAGAGGGTGACACTTAGTATGTTGTCCACTGCGTAACTTGTGCTTCTACCCAGCCCCGTTACTTGGGACAATTAGCAATAATTTTATGACTACTTTTGTTAACTTGGGTATTACCTGTTAAAACAAATGTATGTGTTAATGAATAAAAATAAAATAAAAATAAAATTTTGAGAGTCGTTTTTAACATGGAATAAATTGACCACAATGTAGATGGTTTATATTTGCCACTCAATTCATGAAAATAAGTTAACTAAACATGTTCTGGAAATCAATGACGTATTATAAAGGTAATACATCATTGCTGAAAATGATTTAGTCTTCTTTTGTTTTTTCCATAAAATAAAATGATCGTAAGTCGCCATGTTCTCGAGATTTTGGGGAAAAAAATTCATCTTGCGCAGTTTTCGTCTCAGATAAAATATCGGGTGGAGTTTCATTCATCCATATATAATTCCATTTAATCACTTGTACTTGAACTCATAATCAATTTATCACACAGAAAAATAAAATTTACAGAAAATGGCGCGTTTTTGCAACTGGACATTTTTTTTTTACAGTGTAAACAGCCTATACAGCCTATTCGATTTTTGACAAATGTTGATGTTTAACAACTGTATTGAAGTAGTACATTGTGATACAAAGGTGGAAAGTTGGTTATTGCAAACGAGCTGTTTCCTTTTTGCAATAACCTACACACCCATGTATCACCCGACGTTTTTCAATACAGTTGTGGGGAATAGTAACAAACAAATCAAAGAATTTATTTTGAGACTAGTTTTTAACATGGAATAAATTGACCACAATGTAAATGGTTTATATTTGCCACTCAATTCATGAAAATAAGCTAACAAAACATGTTCTGAAAATCAATGACGTATTATAAAGGTAAGGTATCATTGCTGAAAATGATTGTTTTCTTTTGTTTTTTCCATAAAATAAAATGATCGTAAGTCGTCATTTTCGCCAACCACCGCCATTTTCTGAATTTTTTTTGTGTGATAAATTGATTATGAGTTCAAGTACAAGTTATTAAATGGAATTATATATGGATGAATGAAACTCCACCCGATATTTTGTCTGAGACGAAAACTGCGCAAGATGAAATTTTCCCCCAAAATCTCGAAAATATGGCGACTTACGATCATTTTATTTTGCGAGTTTGCAATCAAACTCGTTCAATCCTCGCCTTCGGCTCGGGCTTGTTAGTGACAGCTCGTTTGCAATAACCAACTTTCCACCCTTGTATCACAATGTACTATTATTTATACACACTATCACACTAATATTAAGGCTAAAGTTTGCGAGTATGTGTGTGTTTATATGTTTGTTACTCTTTCACGCAAAAATTACTGAACCAATCTGGATAAAACTTGGCACAGAGATAGATTATAGTTTGGAATAGCACATAGCTACCTTTTATCCCGGTAGTAGTTTACATTTTAAATGAAGCGCAACAAATAAGTTAAAGGCTTCAGTTAAACAAACATTTACGAGAAAAATAGTTAGTACTTACTGAACATTTAAAATAGGCCCTTAAAAATACAATTATGTTCTTAGAAACTAATAGAAAAGACTCTGTGGTCAAAACTAAATAGCTTTGGTCATTAGCTAAATATTCAAAGTTCGTATTACGTACACTACCGAGGGCCATTTCTTTATAAATACCATAGAGACGTAATGGCCAGTTTGTGGTCAGGAGCCATAAACATTTTGCACCTTTCACGCTCTCAAATCATTCCTTTGTCTATTTTTATAGGATATAAAATTTAACTTTTCATTGTCTATGGATATTTGCTGTGCCTATGCATGCCATGTGTTATTTCAGAACAGGCAAAGATGCAAACTTACACGGTCAGAAAAATCATAATTTTATTAGTAACGTTTGATATATATAATCGAGAGAGAGAGAGATAAAATAGATGAGAGTAAAGTGTGTAATGAGAGCAAAGACCATCTTTGAATTTGAATAGAGTAAAATGGTAGAACTTGTTATAATTCATTCCGGAAAACCCACATCTTGTTCAACATTATTTCCAACATTAATTTATTATTGTGTAACATCCTACCAGAAACACATAGTTGTTACCAAAACACTAGCAAATAAAGGTAGTGAGCCACAAGTCACAGCAGTGCTTACGGTATCTGGAAAAGGCTTTTCCTAATTACTTGGGGTGTGTTTTGTTTGGTGCTATCGGCGTGTAACGAGCCGCAAATGGGTGCGATCGCGCGATCATGCGGGCTGCCCGCCCTTCGCAGCCGCCCGCCCCCGCCACCCGCCCCCGCGCGCCTCAAAGGCCTTTGTACGTGTGCTGAATTAAAACACGGTGATGAGCGGAGCGAGTAGGTAACTTATAAAGCGATGATATTGGTTTGTTAAAATACCTGTCTCTTTCAAAGGTTCGAGCGGTAATTAGGGTCAAACTCGCATGCTATAAAGCGTTTGGAGAAATCTTCTGCCGTGTGATTCTGTAAGGGTGAAGAAAGACAGACAAAAATCCTGTTTCGTTCACACGGCGACGCAAAATGAGTTGTCTGCGGACTCACAACTTACGTACTCAGAAATTTCTGCGACTCACGGCCAACTCACGGCATACAAAATTACTCTCGTTTGGCCTCACCCTAAGACCTCATTCTAAACTTCGAATCTGAATCCGCTGTGAGTTTCTTGATTGGCGTCCTAAATTCAAAGTGTCAAATAAAAAACAAGTGAGAAGAAGTGATGTGAATAGCGATGTGAGATGCGAGTTGTTGTTTGAATTTTACAGAATCGACGTACTTATGCTTGCAACTATTTATTCATTCTGTGTAAGTGACACAGAATAAATAAATAGTTGCAAGCGTACCTAGTGAGGTATTAAGGATTTTTAAAAGTTTTGATAATACCTTAAGTATATTATGAAACGTAATCACTTACTTTAAGGCGAAAGCGCCAGGGTAGCCCGCGAAATTCAAAATTTCTTACGTTTTTGCAATTTGTAGGTCAGTGTGAGCTTGTATGTTGATTAAAATATGATTCGCGGCCGTAGCTAATATGGCTTTACAGAATTATAATTATTAGAATCAGCAATACAACTCCAAAAGTTAGCATTTAGCTAAAAACTAGCGATTTCATGAAATCATGAGGTTTGGGGTAAATGCTAACTTATGGATTTGTATTGCTGATTCTAATGATTATAATTCTGTAAAGCCATATTAGCTACGGCCGCGAATCATATTTTAATCAACATACAAGCTCAAACTGACCTACAAATTGCAAAAAACGTAAGAAATTTTGAATTTCGCGGGCTACTCTGGCGCATCATCCTTAAATATATCAATCAATCTGCCTAATATTTTCCCAACTATGTTGGGTCCGGTTTCCAGTAACCGGATGCAGCTGAATAACAGTACCTATTTCACATGGATCGACTGCCTATCTGACTTCCACAACAGGTAACTGGGTAATACGATACCTCTTGGTAAGACTGTTTGTCGGACTTCCGGCCTGTGACGACCCGTAACGACTTTCAAAGATCAACGAATAACAGCCGGCACAACGGCATAACGTGCTTTCCGAGACATGGAGGAGTCTCGATATGTAAAGATGGTCACCCATCCACGGACCAATTCCGGCAAGTGGATCGACCCGTGCGGCTGTTTTTAGTTAGCCACGAGTTTCTCATTTACTTGTAATAATTTACTTTAAATACGCTCTTCTTTTTAACCGACTTCCAAAAGGAGGAGGTTCTCAATTCGTCGGAACCTTTTTTTTTTTTTTTTTTTTTTTATTTTTTTTTTTATGTATGTTCCCCGATTACTCGAAAATGGCTAGACCGATTTGGATTTTTCTTTTTTTGTTCGAAAGGGTATACGTTCCAAGTGGTCCCATGATCATCAAGTCAGGATCTGATGATGGGATCCCATGGAAATCGAGGGAAACCCTCAAATTTTATGGGCACACCTATATTGCTTTCGGTATTTTTTATAGTAACTCGTGCATTTGCTCTCGGAAAGTACCATTCGGTGAACTGGAACTGATGATGAAGACCACAGAGGGCCATCGGAAATACTCAATTATATCTAAGTATATAACAGGTTAGGTTGCGATTCGATTACTTTAATATGATTTATGCTCGTCAAAATAATGGTAATGGTGACTTCACCATGAGCTCCATTTCTCCTGGTTCTTACTAGGAGAACTCCTCAACAATTAACGTCCCTGCATCGGGAAAAGCAACATTTTGTAAAACGTGATGAGCAGTTGACATTGGGTTATTGTAACTTAGATAAATTACAAACTGAACCACTAAAAAGTGAAAAATAAAAACTTTTTTACAAAAACAAAAACCGACTTCCAAAAAAAACACTACAAAGTGAAAAATAACTTTAATTTCGGAAGTCGGTGGCAAAAAACTAAAATACAGATCCAAAGACACCGACTTCCGAAATTAAAGTTATTTTTCACTTTGTAGTGTTTTTTTTGGAAGTCGGTTTTTGTTTTTGTAAAAAAGTTTTTTTATTTTATTAAATTACCCTGAACACGAAATATTGATCGCATCACGGCTCACGGTTAGTCTGTAGAATTCATTAGGTATTGTAATACCTACCTACAATGATCTACATAAAAAGTTGCTTTTACTTGAAGTTATGTATTTTCCAATGTCTTTACGTGAAAGAAAAATATTACTGTGCAACCGATACAAAAACTTGTCGTCGTGAGTCTGAAAAAATCTACAAAATCGCTTCTGCTCATCAGCGTACCCTCAATATTCACAGATAAGCACGGCAGTGGTAGCAGCGGAATCTCGCGTCTATCCTTGTTAATGAGTTTATCTCACATGTGGTGCAATTAGCCCATTGGATGTAGCACAAGGATTACTGCGAGGTGCGCGGTCAAAGCTCTTTGTTTTATTATTCCCTTTATTAATTTTTTCAAAGAAAATATTTCACGAGGAAATCTTTTTCGTTTTGCTACGTTGATTTGTAAATTGATTAAAAAACACTTTTACACGTAAAAATAGACGGGTTCGGTGTGTCCTATCCGACTGTTCTACTGTGAGAAGAAAGACTGAAAAAAACTCAGGGGTCAAAAGACTCTTGTATTCATGTATTTTGACTGAAAAACCTTTTTAGGTAAGTAAGTACTTACTACACATATATATCTTTGTTTTTCTAATGGTGACAGGACAGGAAGTGAAAAGCACTAATTGCGAATACGTTTTCATTAATTATAGGTACTGTCTACATAATGTTACTTTGTTTTAATTAAAACTAATACACGAGTAAATTGTTTACATTTCTAGCGCTGCCATTGGTCGGTGGTTGGCGGGAAATCGATCGCTTCCTATGTAGGTTGGCTGCTGCCTGCTACACAATAGACACGGTAGGCAGAAAGGTATAGGTACTAGGTATAGGTAGGCATAGTAAGGTAATTCCCTCTTATCGTTTAGTCATTGGTTTTTAACATAGTTTGACTGAAAAATATCTATGTATCTATGTTTTCCCCGGTTATTCAGATAGAGCCAGTTCCGTTTTTAGGGTTCCGTAGTCAACAAGGAACCCTTATAGTTTAGCTATGTCCTTTTCCGTCCGTCTGTCCGTCCGCAGCTTAGCTCAGAGACTCTTAGTACTAGAAAGCTATAATTTGGCATGGATATACACATATTCATCACGCTGCCGACAAAGTGGTAAAATAAAATCATGAAAAAAAATTGTTTTAGGGTACCTTCTATACCTACACGTAGAGTAGTGATGTTTTTTTTTTCTCGTCTACCCCATGGTATGGGATGGGTCTTTCAAAAGTATTGTGGGTTTGTTAAAACAATTTTCCGATTTAGGGATCCGTTTCTGAAATATTAAGCTTTAAAGTGCTAATTTTTGTTAGAGTCAGCTAAACGGTTAGTTTTGTATGGGTGAAAAAATTCACGGCAGTAGTACTTACCTATACTTATACTTATTACTTATAACGAAATTAAAAGGAAAACTATCACAGCTAAGTAGGCTTTTCAAGTTTACGAGTAATAGTCAACCAACTTACATTTGCTGTTGGAATGTGTGGGGGACCATGTTTTTCAAATACAGTGTTAAGTTTGTTCTCGGTATAAATTTATCCCAACTACGGAACCCTTCATTGCGCGTGGTCCGACACACACTTGGCCGGTTTTTTTTTAGAGTAATCTATTTTAGAATGCTTTGTGTTATGCGATTTGCAGGTTTTTTTAGAATATCGTTTTCCTTCTAGGTAATCTCGTTTTTCATAGAATAGGAGCTATCAAACTTAATATACTACTTACCTATAACTTAACTTCCTAACTAATAATTACTATAAATGAGAAAGTGAGTTTGCTTGTTCGTTTGTTACGCTTTCTCGCTCAAACGGCTGAACAGATTTCGATAATATTTGGCACATGGGTAGACCATGACCTGGATTAGGACATAGGATACTTTTTAATACCTACTTACTACAAATTTTTGATACATACTTTTTACAAACCTCTTTTTGTAAAAAGTATGTATCAAAAATTTGTAGTAAGTAGGTATTAAAAAGTATCCTATATCTATGTTTCTTACATAATAATACTAATGAATAGGTACCTATCTTGCATTTATACAAGCCTAGTATTTTTTTAGGTTACTTCTCGTAACTTGTGCACAACGTGTCGTGAACAGAATACCATCTTCACATGTAAATTGCACCCGTGCGAAGCCGGGGCAGGTCGTTATGTATATTATATAGCCTTCAAAATATCACCAATTCAATTTCTATACCTAAAACCCTTTAACAAAACCAACATGACTATTCTGACGATTTATACGATACTTTCATGCTCGTACATGGAACAATTATGTAAATGACTGAATGCAATATGGTCTGTGAATTGCCTCGCTATCTGACCATCCCATCGACACGCGAGTTTGACTAATTTTATGCTGCTGTTATTGCTCTATGCTTTTTTAATAGCTCATTGTTTAATATTGTTTTTAATTGTGGACAATACTGTGGCTGATAAGTAACACATCAAGTAAGATTAATGTGTCATTAGATAGTGTGTCTGGCAAACAAATTCAAATGCGACACATGTAAAGCGCAGAGGGCCTAGGGTCCTAGACAAATGTCATTCGCTTCGGAGCGATTCTATTAATTCTACAATCGCTACAGCTTCAAAGTGACATTGAAAATCACGACATTTCAATAGCTGATGCCAACCCTATACATTTTTTTGGCTTTTTTGTGAACGAAGCGAAACGAAGCTAAGTTCGTTTAGCTTTCTTCCGCGTCTTTTCATACTTCCGTTTTCGTTTCGCTTAGTATGCGGTGTGTACGGTGAACGAAGTATAAAAAAACGCGGAAGAAAGCTATACGAACTTAGCTTCGTTTCGCTTCGTTCCCACTGGCAGTGTGGCCTGCGCTAAAATCTGAATTAGGCAGGACATTCACTATCGAGGAGAGGGAGAGGAGCTCGTGGCTAAGTAATAACAGCCGCACGGATCGATCCATCAGCTTAAGCTACGCTTGTTGGTGTTGGTCAGTGGATGGGTGACCATCTTTACATACCGAGACTCCTCCGTGCCTCGGAAAGCACGTTAAGCCGTTGGTACCGGCTATCATTCGTGGATCTTTGACAGTCGTTACGGGTCGTCAGAAGCACGAAAGTCTGACAACCAGTCTTACCAAGGGGTATCGTATGTGATGTGGCATAAAGTTGTCTTGTAAGTCTAATAGATTAGGAATCTGTTATTTTTTTCTCAAGTTTAGAAGTAAAATGCTGTATAACGCAGTTACAGTCCATCTACTATACAATCCATAAGAAATCATCTTCACAACAATCTGCTATTCGTACAACAACATTGACCAGCGAATAAGCTTTGTTTGCACTCGCCAGAGAAATGCGGATGACCACAACGAGGCCTTGACAGTTCAAGAAGCCTCTCCTCCTAGCCCCAAGGGTCCTTGCTCCTGATTTACGGGCTCCGAAAACCGCAGGGATTCAATGTGCCTTTGTTGCAAACACACTTTTATTGAATAATAAAATATTTCCACAAAATGAAACAACTTTATAGGTCCATAATTCCCTTTTAACGATCGCTGTTATGAAAATTTCTGTTTTAGAAATAATCTTTTGTATTCTTTTTTAGTAGGTAATATTAGGTTTCTTTCTTACGTTGAACGTTTCTACCGAACAAGCGGAAGCAACAATTAGGTCTAAAGTATAGTTTAGGTGATTCTAATAGAGCTCTACAATTAAAAACTACTTGTGCGGGGCCTGTGGCTAAGTAATACCAGCCGCAGGGGTCGATCGATCAGGTTAAGCTACGTTTGCCACTGTTGGTCAGTGGATGGGTGACCATCTTAACATACCAAGACCCCTTCGTGCCTCGGAAAGCACGTTAAGCCGTTGGTCCCGGCTGTCATTCGTGGATCTTTGACAGTCGTTATACGGATCGTTAGAAAGTCTGACAACCAGTCTTACCAAGGGGTAGTATTAACCAGTTACTGGTTGTGGAGGTCAGATAGGCAGTCGCTCCATGTAAAATACTGGTATTCAGCTGCATCCGGTTAGACTGGAAGCCAACCCCAACGTAGTTGGGAAAAGGCTAGGCAGATGATGTTACAATTAAAAACTACTAACAATTAAACAATGACATCAGCAACATTACCTACCTAAATTAGTGGCGTGACGATAAAAACTTTAAAGGTAAAACACATTCGTGCTGAAGATACCATCGTTTGGTAAAACGCGAACACGGAGATAATGACTCGATGAATAATAATGAGCTCTGTAAGTGTGAATCACCAAATATATTTAAATTGTTATCAATTAAAAGCAATATAATAGCGATTTGAGTCGCGTACCCTGGCCATATGGCGTACCGCACGGGCTGACGTGGGTCCATGAAGTTAGCGGTAAGTATACTACCACGGAATAAGCTTTCGTAGCAATGAACGTTTGTGGCAGGGATGTTGCGGATGCAGATTTTTTCACATCCGCGGATGCGGATTTTAAGAGGCTCACATCCGCGGATGCGGATGCGGATGCGGATCTGTACAAAAAACTTAAGTGTGGGTAGAGTAAAAAAAAAAGACAGTAATATTTATTCTTTCTTTATTTAATAATAAAGTAGCAAGTGAATTACTATTACTGATTCATTATTTTAGTAATTAAATTTGAATATTGGACCATTATATTTAATGAAAAGTAGAATGGCCGCCTTTTCGGACTCCAGTCTGTTTCGCAAGGGTTCTTATATTAATCCTGCGCTACTAAATGTTCACTTGGACCACTGGCTGGTGGAACTGATCAAATTATTGCTTTCTTACTGGTCAATCAGCACGCGCGGTCGACACGTGCCACTCGCCGGGTCCGCCCCTTTCTTTCTTGTCGCGGCCTGCTACACATCCGCATCCGCATCAGCTCCGCATCGATTTATGCGGATGCGGATGCAGATGCGGATGTCTAAATCGATGCGGATGTTCCGCATATGCGGATGCGGATGCGAATATTCGCAACATCCCTGGTTTGTGGTTCTTACTTACTTTCTAATTTTGTCTGTGGAGTATCTTTTGTAGGTGAATCATTATTGGACTTGTTATACTAGCTATAGTGATATAACTATAGCTTTTATAGTATCACAAGTCCAATAATGGCTTTAATTAGATTATGTAATTGTCTCATCATATTTAAAAAAGTGGGTTTTGATATAGGTCATTAGGTCCATCAATCTGCCTAGTCTTTTCCCAGCTATGTTGGGGTCTGCTAACCAGATCTAGCTGAATTCCAGTATTTTACATGGAGCAACTGCCTATCTGACCTCCACAACCCAGTAACTGTGTAATACGACTGCTTCTGCCGACCCGTAACGAAAGATCCACGAATGACAGCCGGGACCAACGGCTTAACGTGCTCTCCGAGGCAAGGAGGAGTCTCGGTATGTAATGATGCTCACCCATCCACGCACCAACATAACCTGATGGATCGACCCGTGCGGCTGTTATTACTTAGCCACGAGCTTCACACAGGTAATGGTACTTCCTAGGTATTAAGAACGAGGCGAAATAGTATTTATAGCGGTAATGGACCCAAAAAAATCAAGCCACAAGTAAAAATAAGGGATGAATACCGCTCCTTGCGAGTTATCGATTACTGTCACCTCATCCGCTTGTTCAGTGGCCTCTAACTTGATGTAAATTTGTCGGGCTCAATTGAAGTTAATAGGAATGCTCGGAGGGTGAGGATCGCTACTATCGCCAGCTGACGCGAGGTGTGAGGGAATGCAGCCCTCCCTCGACACTCGACGACGGATGCACAATTGATGGTCAAATAAAAAAACGCATGTTGATGTTGATGGCACGGACGTGGGAGGGCCCAATTATAATAACCATTTTAGTACAGGAGGAATTATGTGGAGATATAGAGAGACACGCGTAACGTGACATAGAATAATTTTGCATGGAAATTCAAGAGTATTATTATTTAAATTTATCATTAACTGCCAGAACATGCAATGCACTGAATGTTGCCTTATAATAATTTATGATTTAAACTATAAACAGTTAATATTTTGTTTCCTTTATTTCATTAAATATACATATAAATTACATTTTTAAATATTAAAATATAAAAAATATAAAAATATTTTGTTTATCGATATATTGTTAGGGAAAAACAAACACTAAACAGTAGCAATCTAGGTTTAATATTTAATCACAAATTTGTATCATCTCTTTTAATTAGTATACCTGCATAATAACGTAACTAAGTATGTATCCGCTTCATAATAATAATTCTCTCGCTCGTAATAAGATAAATGAAGTTATTAAAATATCAAATGAGTTTTTCTAACTCTTAAACGTAATGCTATCTAATAAACATAATGGAAATAAATAAAACCGCACTCTATGCCACACATCTGGAGTGAATAAATAAAATATAATACACATTTCCCTATATTTGTAGGTAGTTTAGTAAAACAAATGTGTTGCCAGCAGTAAGTAGTGGCGGTGAGCGAGGGTGCACCTCATGAATGTTAAGCAAACAGATAATATGAACGGCTTAGCCTCCCCTCGGATAGCGACGATTGTTCACAATTGATGTTATTGCATGTCTATAAGTGTTTGATGTTCTTGTGTTTACTGTGGTTTGGAAAAAAAAATATGGAAAGTTAATGGTGACATACCGTTAATGTAGGGCGTCGAAATATTTAAAACCATCAGCTTTTTAAATATTATTTCACCATAAATAAACCTAACCTACTTTGTCTTCTAATCGTTGTAAAAACACTCGATATTTCATATTGATAAAAACCTAAAACAAAATCAAAGTTTTGTTAATGACCTAAGTCCGCCAAAATTCTAAAACAAATATATTTTTTTACTTGGACTACCTACTGTCCCACAGCTGCGCAAAGGGCTCCCCCAAGTCCTTCCAGGAACTCTTTTTCCACGTCACCTCGAACCAGATTTCACGGTAGGTACGCGCCCAGGTCATCCCGTCACCTCTTTCTAGGCCGGCCTCGGCGGCGCCGTCCATCTCCAGGTACCGCATTATGAGGAGAAAAAATATTTACTTAGGTACTTAAATGCAAAAATAATTTATTATCAAGTTGCTTGCAAAAGTAATACACCATAAATAACCCAATCAATAAAACGTCAATCGTTAACATTCAGTATGCATTCAGTATAACTAATTGCATTGTAGACAAAAACCCTTTATTACCGTAACCTCGGATAAATAGCCACCAAAACATTTAATGTCAATAATACCTGGGATGCACGGATGCACGTGGCAACGACAGCTGGGCCGATATCATCTTGTTGGGGACATCGCAATACGCCGATAAATGCATTAGCATTGTGGGTGGTTGAACTTGTCACTGCCTGGTATTGCTATTGCTATTTTGTTAAATGTAAATAAACAAAAACAAATAAGCCATGCTGACAAATTAAACTATCATGACGATCGTTCTGAGCATTGATATAAAAACTAGTAATATTATAAGTCAATGGTTCTGAGTGATACTAATTTCTGTTGTGTTCTAATTTTGATTTTTTTTTTTTGAGGTTGAATCAATCTGGCCATAACGTAGAACATGGAGCTTTGACTTTTTGAATTTAGATTATAAGTTTTAGAATATCAGGAATATTAAATACAGCCTCGTTTCTTCTTAAAAAATAAAACTTGTTTCTTTTGTGGCGCCAAAATAAAAACATTCAGTTTTTCGGTTTCGTCTACGTTTGATTTTACAAAAAAATTGTTAAAGTTTGTAATGCATACTTTTATGATCAGTTGAGCTAAGTATTTTATGAAATCCATTTATTTGGTGTGTCTTAAATCTATTTATTTGGTGTGTGTCGTGAAAATCTTCAGGTGCGTACCTACCTAATCATTATGTCCATTATTTACTAACATAGCGCGAGTTTATCACGGAGCTTAGAATTTATAGCAAGCTTGTTGAAACTAGTTCCTAATCTTGTTGTAAAAAGGCAGCTAATAACTATTAGTATACACTGTACAGTGTATTGAACTAGGATCTACTAGAAAAGTCTAGATTTAGTTAGTAGTAGCATGGGAACGCAGCTGCGGTGACACCTGCTTGCGACTTCTAATGCCGCACACGCAGAATCTCAATCGCATTAGAATTTAAAAGTCGTAAATAATATATCGACGTTTTTCTTAAACAAGTGACAACATCAGTAGAACCTGATAATTATTGACTTTTTAATGTTGGTCGAAGAGGAGCGTGTAGTACCATGGGGTAAAAAATGAAAATGTCTGAATAAAAAGAAATTAGGTAGGTATCGTCTCTTGCCTGCAAAAAACTCTAATCTAATGTTAATATCAGAGTTTTAGCAAGTAATACTAGCATACTTACGTACACGTATCGTTTTAATTTTAAATACATTCAAAATATCACAACGCTGGGAAATTAAATCGTCTCAAAAATAAATCACACAGACATAGACTTATAAAAAAAGATGGACTCCGCGCCACGAATATCGAAAGTGAAGCACCGTACCGATCTATGTGTGCATGATTTGAGTACCTGCAAAGACGGCGTCGCTCGTGTCACGTAATGGCGGCCGGTCGGCATACTGTGATGTAAATGTGTGCGCGAGGCGTGTTTGTACAAACGGTCCGGCATACTTACTGTGCTTCACTTTCGATATGCGTCGCGCGGAGTCCATCTTTTTTTATAAGTCTATGCACACAGAAACAAAAACAAACAGATACTAAAGGTCAAAACATCATTGTTAATTTTTTGCTCATAGATTGAATTATAAAAGCGTTTTTAATTGCTGGGGATTATGAGAACTTTCATATTAATTACCCCCTAAATGAGCTTAACGTTTCGTCGCTAAAGAAAAAAGGGTTGAATGTACTTGAGGGCTATTGTTTTTCGTCTATAAATCTAATGTATTGTAATTATACAGTTTAATGTGTGACAGTCGCTTTGTCGTATGTAAATGTCCCGGGGAAGAGTGGAGTGGGGTGGGAACGGAACAGCCCCGACAATATTGGAGCGCGGTGGGACGCCACTTCACTGCCGAGGTTAGGGACTACGGCTGTTATTATGTATGGTTTTAAACACTCGAAAGTTTTGATTAGAAAATCGTGGGCTTCTGATGGACTTTCCAATAGATTATGAATTTGCGCATAGTAAGTATTATTGTGTTGGTAAACTAACATAGTTCATCTATGTTAGCGGGTTTGGTTTCCGCAGTTAGTCCTTCAGGTGGAGCATTGTGCGTGGGCCATGGCGGCGGTTATTCCAACCAGCCCACCTCTCTCCAGAAGTTGATCACGTCTCCTGGCATGTTCAGAACACCTGTGAAAGATCTGGGTGTCCCGCGGATTTCTGCTCTAATCTGGGTAACGCATGTACTTACATTCAAAGAGTGACGATGCACAACGGTTTCCTCAGCCTCCATGCAAGCCCAGCACAAGAGCACTGTCTGTGTTATGCCTATAGTGTGGTAGTGTTTGTATAGTGAGCAGTGTCCTGTGATGGTCTCCCTCACCAGGCGCAAGCCGTTCCTGTCCGGGCGTAATAAACTCCTGGTTAGCCTACTATCTCAGCATGGCATAGCTTCCCTGGACTGCCTGCATCCCCTGCAACTATCATAGTGTTATCGTATCAAATAATGTCTTGTTTCAATTTATTAGGTATAATAAGTAGGTAATTATGTAGAAGTTCGTTTAGGGCCACACTGACCAATTTATTTGTTCTACGGTCAGCAACAGAAGTCGGTTAACACTGCTACTTTTTGACATCATCATTAACACAAAATGATACGATAACCTGCCTTTTAGCATTTTATTTATTAGATAAGAGTTAGATAATTTTCTTTAAAATTTTCATCTGTTCCAATTTTAATGAAGTATTTTTCTCAATAATTAAGATTTAGAAAACTCAAGTGTTAATCGACTTTTGTTGCTGACGTAAACCTATGTTTAAATACTAATAGATGGAGGTTGTAAGTCATAGGTAATAATTTAATTACAATAGGATATTGCCACCATTATTGAGCAACGAAATCATACTCCGATCACTTACAGGCCAAATAATTAACAATGAATTAAATAGGCCCCTAGTTTTATAGCCTCTTCAGCCACAAATACTACTGTAGAGATGTATTTCTATAACTTGTGAGCAATGGTAAGCATTGTGAGCATTGTTTCGAGTACAAAGCGTAAGTAGCCACTCTAGTATGAGAAACTGTTGCTTTACCGCGAGATCGCGTGTGGGAATGTGGGTAGTTTAGTATTGCTACTGGTTACTAATATTAAACTCTGATTTTTAATTTGCTAGACCAAAATGACAGCTGCGATCCACCTTTTTTTGACATTTTAGTCATGTTATGTTATGTCATTTTAGTCCAGTAGCAAATTAAAAATCAGAGTTCCTATAGCTATTTAACTTATCTACATGCTTATGTATAGGACTTAATTTTAAGATGATCTTTGCATGTGCTATTACTTTTGTAGGTATCATTTGTTTAGTATTAGGTAGGAAATCTGAAAACTTAGAAGTTTTCAGATTTCCTGGAATATATAATTAATATTAATAAGTATAATATTTCACAATCGCAACTTAAGATCTGTCGATGAAAGCAAATTCGCGCTACATACGGTCATTTCTTTCAATACTGATAAGATCTTCTAATCACACCATAAAACAGCTTCCGATCTTAATACACAAATCGGTATTCAATAACAAAGTATTAAAATAGCATTTGAGCAGTCAATAGGCGGCAACGTATCGAGGATGGAGATACCGCTATGGTGGTCCATTGTGGGCAGGCGCCCCGTGGCTGCCACGGCGGCCACTCGTGCCCATACAATGCAGCGACAGTGTTTCCTATTTTTATAACTGTTGCTGTTACTGCCGCTCCGATGACCGCAGTAGAGGTCGTGTTTTGTGGGAAGTTGCCAATATAAAAACACATTTTTTTTGCACTTAGGTACATTTACTTATTGTTAGCTTGGATTGACCACAAAGTTGAAGTTCCTGAAATTCCAAAATCACATATTTTATGTTAGGTTTTGTTTTAAGTTTTTTTTTATAAATTTCAGTGTGATTTCAATACACCACTATTCTGCCAATAATTTATTTGCCCATTAACTTAACACTGAAGCTGCAAAGATTTTGTCGATAAAAAAATATCGTTAAAGACTTGAGTGTAAACTGTAAATCATAATAAAAAACGTCACCTTATCAGTGTTATATCAAACAGTAAGATCTTATAAATAAAAGAATGGCGAACAACCGGCGACCTCCCGATTGCTCCCAACTGTGGATCCAGTGGCTTGTTACTTCACACCGTTGTCAAAGAGTTGGGTCGTTCGTCTAGCGATCGAGCTGATAGATAAGTGCGTTCTCACCTCCCCGTGGTCGCAGGCGCAGTCGCCGCGTCGCGAAAGGGTTCGCCGAATAATTGCAACAATCAATTTGAAGGAGCTATCGAGCAATTTGTATGGTATTTGTGCGGGCTGTCACCCGCTGATGCTATCAAACGCCTCGGGGAGCCAATGGGAAATGTTTTTAGTAGTTACTTTCTCACACCTCAAGTACCTAATTAAAATGGCTAGGAGCCTAGGGCGCTCTTGAGTCGTTTCCGAATATGTTGTAACGAGATTATTCGTATACCACTTATGGTTACGGGAACCGAGGTTTTGTGGTATTCACAGACGATGGGCAAGCAAATTCTATCTGATTAGCTTTTCTAATTTTCCACATAATAGCGTAGAAACCATGAATGATTAGATATAAGACAAAATAAAAACACATCTGTCAGTCAACTTAATTGATATCTAATCCATCAGGTCTTATATCTAATCCATCAGGTGCACCATAGAAAGTGTTTTACAATCATAACTAAGTTGCCACTTACCGAGAATTCCGTCACTGACTATAACTCACCTCGGATTCATAATAAGACATAAACATCAGCCCGTTGCAATATGTCACCGTATAACAAAGCGCTGCGGTAACGGTCCGCATCATTTGTCTGCCGTAACCCTGTTATTTATGATCTCCTGCCGAAGAAGGAGGACAAAAACGAGACTGCTGTTAAATATTTGCCCTGAGACAAGAGGGGGCGATAATTCGAGGCTATTATGACGTCATTTCACGCCCTTTGTGAGGTCGTCACGGCGTGTCATCTGCTCCTCGAGACGCCTGCCTCGACTATCTCTCGATTAAATCTATTGTGTCATTTTTTCAGTGAGCGCAAGTCGGATGCGCCACCGACGATGATTTCGTCCCGTTCGCTTGTTCGCTCGACTTCGCTATAAAAACACTCGAGGAGCTACCCTATTGTCTCGTGGCCCTTTTACGAGCTCCGTTTTGTGACGCTGTTATTGTTTGCGGTTGATAAACATCTCGCCACTAGGTAGGTAGGGATCATCGTCACTTTTACCGGTGGTTTACATTAATAGAGCTCCTTCGGGTTTGTTTGTCAATTATTGTTGTACTCAATGGTTGTTTGGAACGTCATTTTTTAGGATGGACCTAATGAATACGGAGTTGTTGGCATTCACGAGGGATTTGCCGTTGAATGCAGAATCTGCTTTCAAACAAGATCCGAAGTTGGCGGCTGCCATTGATAAACTTTGCTGTAGTGAGAGGAAATTAATTAGTGCTGCTGGATTTGTATTGCTTCCTGAACGAAAGCTAGAGTTTAGTGAGGTCCAGCAGCTTTTAAAAGGCTTCGCAAATGAAAACGGTAAATCAAAACCAATTCATATGCAATTCATAGTCATGTCAATTTGAGTATATGTCATTAGTGCGACAAACATGTGTGCAACATGTCATTAGTTCGACAGGTCGTTTGTTCGACAGGTCGTTAGTGCGACAGGTCTTTACTTCGACAAGCAATGCACGTTTAACAGATATCACTTATACATAGTGTTTTCGCGAAAATCGCGAAAAAAAAATCAGCTGCCCCCTACATTTTGTTATGCGAACATAAATCTAGGGGGTAGCTAATTTTTTTTTCGCGATTTTTGGTTCGGTCCCATAGTAAAAGTTGTTCATAATGATGGTCTCATTAATACCCTAGAGTTATGGGAAATAAAAAAAAACACTACACACACACTACACTAGTCATATCTGTTTACATTGCTTGTCGAACTAAAGACCTGTCGCCCTAACGACCTGTCGAACAAACGACCTGTCGAACTAATGACATGTCGCACACATGTTTGTCGCACTAATGACATACACTGTCTGTTTTTCCTCGGTCAAATCTGCCTAGACTTTTCCCAACTATGTTAGGGTCAGCTTCGAGTCTAACCGGATGCAGCTGAATACCAGTATTTTAAATGGAGCGACTGCCTATCTGACCTCCACAACCCAGTAACTGGGTAATACGATACCCCTTGGTAAGGACTGGTTGTCACAGGGCCGGATTTAGGGGAGGGCAACCGGGGCGAAAGCCCCGGGGCCTCCACAAGCAGGGGGCCTCCACAATAGAGACTTCGGAAAAAAAAAATTCTTTCAAATTTCAACTAGTAAACCTAGTAAACATCTTTTCCTTTGATATTTTTTTTTCGCTTTTACCTTTACCTACAGCCTAAAGTACTTTATACATACACTAGCTTCTGCCCGCGACTTCGTCCGCGTGAAATTTCTTGACCCCCAACGACGCATCGCATCGCAACGCCTGCCCGCGCTATTACTTCATGTTCGTTTCAACCGCGCGGCCATGGCGTTAAAAAAAAAAAAAAACTATTCCAACATTTTGTAACAATTTGTAAAAGTTGACTCCCAAAACCACAAATTTGTCAAAGCTATGGTTAAAAAGTTAGAAGGGTTTGAACGTGGCCGCGCCATCGAAACGCGGAGAACCGCGCGGCCACGGAGATCTCAGAAACTAAGCGTTGCACAGACCTGAAATTTTGGTAAATAACAGATTCAATTTGTAAACAATTTGTAAAAATATAGAAAAAAATCCTAGGTTAATATTTTAGGAGCTGTGAGACTAAAACCCCGTGGCCGCGCCATCGAAACGGTGACAAAAACGTGATAGCCGATATCTCGCTGAAAAAGCATCGCAGACGTCTAGAGTTTTTTGTAAAACCCAGATTTGAATTTGTCAAAACTTACAAAAATGCAACAAAAAATACTAGGTTAATATTTTAGGAGCTGTGAGACTAAAACCTCGTGGCCGCGCCATCGAAACGGTGACAAAAACGTTATCACCGATATCTCGCTGAAAAAGCATCACAGAGGTCTGAAGTTTTTTGTAAAACCTAGATTTGAATTTGTCAAAACTTGTAAAAATACAACAAAAAATCCTAGTTTTATATTTCAGGAGCTGTAAGACTAAAACCCCGTGGCCGCGCCATCGAAACGGTGACAAAAACGTGATAGCCGATATCTCGCTGAAAAAGCATCGCAGACGTCTAGAGTTTTTTGTAAAACCCAGATTTGAATTTGTCAAAACTTACAAAAATGCAACAAAAAATACTAGGTTAATATTTTAGGAGCTGTGAGACTAAAACCCCGTGGCCGCGCCATCGAAACGGTGACAAAAACGTTATCACCGATATCTCGCTGAAAAAGCATCGCAGAGGTCTGAAGTTTTTTGTAAAACCTAGATTTGAATTTGTCAAAACTTGTAAAAATACAACAATAAATCCTAGGTTTATATTTCAGGACCCGCGCCATAGAAACGGTGAAAAAAACGTTATCACCGATATCTCACTGAAAAAGCATCGCAGAGGTCTGAAATTATTTGTTAAACCTAGATTTGAATTTGTCAAAATTTGTAAAAATATAACAAAATATCCCAGGTTTATATTTCAGGAGCCGCGCCATTGAAACGGTGAAAAACACGTTATCGCCGATATCTGACTGAAAAAGCATCGCAGAGGTCTGAAGTTTTTTGTAAAACCTGGATTTGAATTTGTCAAAATTTGTAAAAATACAACAAAAAATCCTAGGTTTATATTTCAGGAGCTGTAAGACTAGAACCTCATGGCCGCGCCATTCAAACGGTGAAAAATATGTTATCGCCGATATCTCACTGAAAAAGCATCGCAGAGGTCTGAAGTTTTTTGTAAAACCTAGATTTGAATTTGTCAAAACTTGTAAAAATACAACAAAAAATCCTAGGTTTATAGTTCAGGAGCTGTAAGACTAGAACCCCATGGCCGCGCCATTCAAACGGTGGAAAATATGTTATCGCCGATATCTCACTGAAAAAGCATCGCAGAGGTCTGAAGTTTTTTGTAAAACCTAGATTTGAATTTGTCAAAACTTGTAAAAATATAACAAAAAATCCTAGGTTTATATTTCAGGAGCTGTAAGACAAAAACCTCGTGGCCGCGCCATCGAAACGGTGACAAAAACGTGATAGCCGATATCTCGCTGAAAAAGCATCGCAGACGTCTAGAGTTTTTTGTAAAACCCAGATTTGAATTTGTCAAAACTTACAAAAATGCAACAAAAAATACTAGGTTTATATTTTAGGAGCTGTGAGACTAAAACCCCGTGGCCGCGCCATCGAAACGGTGACAAAAACGTTATCACCGATATCTCGCTGAAAAAGCATCGAAGAGGTCTGAAGTTTTTTGTAAAACCTAGATTTGAATTTGTCAAAACTTGTAAAAATACAACGAAAAATCCTAGGTTTATATTTCAGGAGACGCGCCATTGAAACGGTGAAAAACATGTTATCGCCGATATCTCACTGAAAAAGTGTCGCAAAGGTCTGAAGTTTTTTGTAAAACCTAGATGTGAATTTGTCAAAATTTGTAAAAAATACAAAAAAAATCCTAGGTTTACATTTCAGGAGCCGCGCCATTGAAACGGTGAAATACGGTTTTTTGTAAACCTAGGATTTTTGTTGTATTTGTAAAAAATTTAACTAATTCAAATCTAGGTTTTACAAAAAACTTCAGACCTCTGCTATGCTTTTTCAGTGAGATATCGGCGATAACGTGTTTTTCTCTGTTTCAATGGCGCGGCTCCTGAAATTAAACCTAGGATTTTTTTTTGTATTTTTACAAATTTTGACAAATTCACATCTAGGTTTTACAAAAAACTTCAGACCTTTGCGACATTTTTTCAGTGAGATATCGGCGATAACGTGTTTTTCACCGTTTCAATGGCGCGTCTCCTGAAATATAAACCTAGGATTTTTCGTTGTATTTTTACAAGTTTTGTCAAATTCAAATCTAGGTTTTACAAAAAATTTCAGACCTCTGCGATGCTTTTTCAGCGAGATATCGGTGACAACGTTTTTGTCACCGTTTCGATGGCGCGGCCACGGGGTTTTAGTCTCACAGCTCCTAAAATATTAACCTAGTATTTTTTGTTGCATTTTTGTAAGTTTTGACAAATTCAAATCTGGGTTTTACAAAAAACTCTAGACGTCTGCGATGCTTTTTCAGCGAGATATCGGCTATCACGTTTTTGTCACCGTTTCGATGGCGCGGCCACGGGGTTTTAGTCTTACAGCTCCTGAAATACAAACCTAGGATTTTTTGTTGTGTTTTTACAAGTTTTGACAAATTCAAATCTAGGTTTTACAAAAAACTTCAGACCTCTGCGATGCTTTTTCAGCGAGATATCGGCGATAAAATAATTTTCACCGTTTGAATGGCGCGGCCATGGGGTTCTAGTCTTACAGCTCCTGAAATATAAACCTAGGATTTTTTGTTGTATTTTTACAAATTTTGACAAATTCAAATCTAGGTTTTACAAAAAACTTCAGACCTCTGGGATGCTTTTTCAGTCAGATATCGGCGATAACGTGTTTTTCACCGTTTCAATGGCGCGGCTCCTGAAATATAAACCTAGGATTTTTTGTTATATTTTTACAAATTTTGACGAATTCAAATCTAGGTTTTACATATAATTTCAGACCTCTGCGATGCTTTTTCAGTGAGATATCGGTGAAAACGTGTTTTTCACCGTTTCTACGGCGCGGGTCCTGAAATATAAACCTAGGGTTTTTTGTTGTATTTTTACAAGTTTTGACAAATTCAAATCTAGGTTTTACAAAAAACTTCAGACCTCTGCGATGCTTTTTCAGCGAGCTATCGGTGATAACGTTTTTGTCACCGTTTCGATGGCGCGGCCACGGGGTTTTAGTCTCACAGCTCCTAAAATATTAACCTAGTATTTTTTGTTGCATTTTTGTAAGTTTTGACAAATTCAAATCTGGGTTTTACAAAAAACTCTAGACGTCTGCGATGCTTTTTCAGCGAGATATCGGCTATCACGTTTTTGTCACCGTTTCGATGGCGCGGCCACGGGGTTTTAGTCTCACAGCTCCTAAAATATTAACCTAGGATTTTTTTCTATATTTTTACAAATTGTTTACAAATTGAATCTGTTATTTACCAAAATTTCAGGTCTGTGCAACGCTAAGTTTCTGAGATCTCCGTGGCCGCGCGGTTCTCCGCGTTTCGATGGCGCGGCCACGTTCAAACCCTTCTAACTTTTTAACCATAGCTTTGACAAATTTGTGGTTTTGGGAGTCAACTTTTACAAATTGTTACAAAATGTTGGCATAGTTTTTTTTTTTTTTTAACGCCATGGCCGCGCGGTTGAAACGAACATATTACTTCGCTTGCGCTTAAGCATCCTTTCTGACATTTTTACTTTTTGCTCGGCTTCTAAGGTCCCTAGCGTGATGTTATATAGCCTATAGCCCTCCTCAAGAACTGGATTATAAAATGCAAAAAGATTTTTTCAAATCCGACCGTCCGCACTAAACATGTTCACTCAAGAGCGACCGGTATAAATTAAAGTTATTTTGCGTTTTAGTAATTTTATATTATCTCCGAAACCATACAGTTTCCAATTGACATACTGTAAAAGCCAAATCTTATCTCCATGATGTCCTTGTGATCATAAAATAACTTATTTTGATAAGGATTAATGTTTTGTTGTTTAAATAATCATCCAAACGTAAGTATGTCTAAAAAATTCTTTTTTAAAGCAATAAAAGATGTATAAAAGATAAAATATAAAAGATAGAAATATTTTGTCACGGACTTTTTTGTAGAATTATTTAAGACGGACCAGACTGCTGTACATTGTTCTCAATTATAAACAACCGTTTAGGCAGCGCATGCAAAAAAGTCTGTTTAAAGAGGTATTTCTTTCCGACTTGTTAGACAAAAATTGTGATAGCTCGGCTAATATGCATGATATAAATATAATTTATAGCCTATAGCACTCAAGAATAATGTAGCTTTTTACTTGTGAAAAAAATTTTAGAATTGGATCATTAGTTCCGGAGATTACCCCCTACATACAAACTTACAAACATACAAACTTACATACAAATTTTACGTCTTTATAATATTAGTATAGATGATTATTTGATTATATTAATCTTAAATATTAACAGAAATCATTGATCTATATTTGTTCACTCCAATCAGGCAATCAGTGAAATGTCAAAATCTCAAATGGCCCTGATAAGCACTTCCAATTTACTACCCATCTTGAGGGAGTACCCCAATGGCTCAATGGCTTCCGTTCGTTAACACTAAAATTTAATTTCAGATAATTCTTGTTTCCGATTATATTTATATGTGTTTGTTAAATACTAAGAGAATCTACTTGGTTTCACAATAAATTATTTATTGAAAAACTCGACTGAAAAAAATTGTTCATTTTATTTGGAAAATAATTTAGGGCAAGGGGGCCTCCACTCCTTTGTTGCCCCGAGGCCTCTGGACCCCTAAATCCGGCCCTGGGTTGTCAGACTTTTCGGGTTTCTGACGACGATTGTCAAAGACCCACTAATGACAGCCGGGACCAACGGCTTAACGTGCTTTCCGAGGCACGGAGGAGGCTCGGTATCTAAATGGTAACCCATCCACTGACCAACCCCGGCAAGCGTAGCTTAACCCTAACCTTTTGACCCTTGCGGCTGTTATTACTTAGCCACGAGCTCCTCCTCGATTTTCCTCAGTAATGAGAACTAAACTTTTTTTTTTAATTTTTAGTTGCACTCAAGCCTTCATACGTCCTATTGAAGGAAACAAATGATGCAAGGAAGTCTGTTATAAAAAAAGTTGAAGACATTCTTACCGACATCAATAAATGCGCAGAAAGCGGAGACACGCCCAAACTTGTAATTAGAAATCAAAAACTGTGGAGCAATTGCATTTATGATTTAGATAGGTAAAATTAACATACGTTACCTATTGAAATATAATTCAAAAACAAGATATTTTTTAGGGTTCCCTAACAAAATGGTAAAAAGGAACCCATAAGGTGCGACTCAGGCTGTCTGTCTGTCACAGCTGGATATCTCAAGAACTAATAATGCTATCAACTTGAAATTTGGAACAGTTTTAGATGACATTTACCCAACTATTTTGCAAATAAGAAAGAAATAAAAATATAAGTATGTGTTTTTTTTGCAACACGGAGTGAAGTCTTCAAAATTCAAAGTGGGCTACTAGGGCATGTGGGGTATCATATAAAAGAGCGCTATTTGCACATTCTCAAACATTTTTTATTTTTTTTAGGCCGCATAGTTTTCGAGTTTTGATGAACAATTAAAAAAAAATACCGCCCCCCCAAAGTTTGCATAGACAAAAATCTGAAATTATTCTATGTGATAGAAGTTTATATAGCACACTTTTTCAGAAATCGGAACGGAACCCTCGGTACCCAAGTCCGACTCGCTCTTGACCGGTTTTTTTTAACATTTTTTCATGTTAAATTTCAGAGTAACTTTAAAATCGTTTAAAGAAGCGAAGAAGACAACGCTTTCCTATTCCAGTAGCGAAGACAAAACAAGATTTAATATTATTGTTTTTGTGTTAACAAAAGTGCATGAATTACTTTCTAAGAATTTAACTGTCACCAGGCGGTAAGTAACAATAGGTAATATTAAGGTAGCAAGGTTATAACTTAAAACTTTGTATTAAAAACTGTTTAAAAAAATTGGCATTTCGTCGGGATCGATACTTACTTAGATTGTTATTTTTCGGTGTGGAAAATGCTATCCTATAGAAAAGCCTAAGTTTTCATTTCAAAGTTCCGTAGGTATATTGTACTACAATATTGAACAAACTACTCTTTTTAGGGTTCCGTACTAAAATGGTCAAAAGGAACCCTCATGGTGCGACTCAGTCTGTCTGTCTGTCTGTCACAGCTGGATATCTCAAGAACCTCTAATGCTATCAACTTGAAATTTGGAACAGTTTTAGATGACGTTTGGCAACGTTTGCAAATAAGAAAGAAATGAAAAATTTTTTTTTTTGCAACAGGGACTTAAAAATTCGAAGTAGGGCTACTAGGGCATGTGGGATATCATATGAAAGAGCGTTGTTTATACATTCTCAAACATTTTTTTCTTTTTTTAGGCCGCATAGTTGTCGACTTTTGATGAAAAATGTAAAAAAAAATACCGTTCCCCCATTATGTCCGAAGTTTACATAGAGAAAAATCTGAAATTATTCTATGTGATAGAAGTTTATGTAATGATTACAGGAAAAATATAACGATGTTTCTAAATTTTCACTTTTTTATCACTTTTTAAGAAATCGGAACGGAACCTTCGGTGCGCGAGTCCGACTCGCCACTCGAGTCAACCAGGGTACCTAATTGAAAGCAGTATCTGCAATACTATGCGAGCCAAATAAGAATTGTACTGTCAAGACACCATTTTGTTCCGCAATTCTCGCGAACTTCATTACCAAAGCGTACTAATTTGACAGCTATCGTGTATTTGACAGCTATCGGCAGTACTAATTTGACAGCTATCGTGTGAAATTGGCAGCAAGCGCGATCCTATTCTTAGTTGGCTCGCACAGAATCTCAATCAGGTTTGTCATGCATATCAAAGACATAGACGTTAATTAATACCTACTCCATTTCTTTCTAAACCCAGAGAGCTGTTCTATCAGAACGTGATGCGACTTCGAAAGCAGGCTAACTTGGACGTGGCTGTGAGAGATGTGTGCTGCTTGCTGGAAACTCCTCCCTGGAGCCTGGGTATCGTGGCTACGGCTAAGGGTCTGATCGCCGGCCCTCTGACCATGCACCAACGGGATGGGAGTGTGGTTGATTGTACAAGTTCTGGTGGTAAGTTATCTATCTTTATTCTAATTGGTCAATTTCATTAATGACTTATGTTCTTTGTAAAAAGATCCAATTCTAAATTGAAATGCCATAATTATCATATTTCTTAGGGTCAGTCTCCACCAAGCGGAAAAATACTTGCCGGATGCCCGAGCACTTTTTAAATTTCACTGAATAAGTAACTGTGTCAATATTGACTTTAAGTATAAAATTCGACGCAGACGTCAAAGACGGCAAAGATTTCAATCGGTAGATTCGCCCTACCGCGTCAAAAGATAGACACGTTTCTATTTCGTTTTGGCACCACGCAGTGCCTTGACTTGATTGTCATGGAAACGCTATTTCATAATGGTGTGATGTGAGCTCACTCCGCTTACTTAATGAAAAAGTACGGTGAGGGCAAATCTAGCAATTTTACTCTTTGGGAAGCCGGGTTTGGCTATACGGTGTCAAAAACGCTCTCTAGGAACGTTTTAGTGACGTCATTCGTTTTAGTGTCGTAAATTGCAGACGCTTTGTGGCAACCACCGGACTTCTAGGAAACCGTACCTAGCTTTAGACTTAGAGTTGATTAACTGATGGTGTGTTAGGTACTCGGTTTTGAAAGATTCATGGCAGGCGGGTTCCTCCAAGAATATTGATAACACCTATTTTAATTCACGAGGTCCTATACAAAGGAGCATTTTAATTAAAAAAATCTATTAGGTATTGGATTGACTTAATGTACCAAAAAGCTTAAGTTAATCCTGTTGAAAGTCGTTGTGGAAATACGAAACACTTTGAAAGTGATTGTTACGACGATCCCCTAAGCGTTAAGGCGAGTAAAGTTGCCACCATGGAGAAAAAAATTAATAAGTCTGGAGATATGGAACATATTTTGAAATTTCCTATGAACACATTTTTAGTTAGATGAGGTAGAATTTTTTGTATAAAAAAAAATCAACATTAAACCTCGTAGCTTCGAAGCTACAGCCGTTAACATTTTATGGTGTAACTATTCGCACCACCTGACCCACTAAATTCTACCTCATCTGACTAAAAATGTGCGCATAGGAAATTTCGTGTAGGTAAGAATGACGGGTGTATTGCTGCAGAATTGAATATGTTATATATGAAAGGAATGTACCAGCAATGTACTAGAACGTACCATTAATGAAATTCAATGTACCTCCATGAAACAAGAACAATTACAATAATAAAGTGAGCCGCAGACCTGACAGTCTGAATGACGGGTGTATCCTGATAAACAATTATAGATATCTTATGGTTACCTAATGTTTACCAGAGGAATGTACCTGCAACGTACCTCCTGAAATATAATTTGAAAATGTAATGCGACTAATAAATAACGAGAAAATCACGAAAACAATTTTTTTCATAGCAGTATCGCACCTCCGCTCAATAAGTGTCGTAAGTCAAAAAATCAAACTTTCTAGGAAGCAGGTTTGTGCTCAACAGACTCCGTGGCAGCCCCAACAGCATTCTACGCGCTATAGCGCTATAGACTAACTACAATGTTAAGTTTTTTTTAGTTTGTGTTTGTTCTATGCAATAATAATATTGTATAATATTCGTGATTTTTTCATCCTGTGATTCTTTATTTATATTATTTAATTATGAATAATGCCTCTCTATACTACCATTGTATTTGTCGGAGGGACCACGTGTAAAAACAGTAGGTACCCGTAGTACCTTCCAGGGACCACGGGAGGAACTACCATTTTAATTCGGCAGCATTTTATTTCTCGCAGGGACCACGGGGAATACATGAGATTCAGTCGCAAGCTTTGGATCAAATAAAAAAAACAGTTTTGTCATGATTTTTATTTATGGATATAATTATGTTAACACACACATCTAATTACTGTCGTCAGTCAAACTGAGACGCATTTGAAACTCGAACGACAGCATTGACAGCGTCATCGTGAATTTACTTGAAAATTGCGGCCCAAATATTTACGTTCCATGAATCAGACGCGTTCCAGTGCCACAAAACATTAGACGACAGCGCTTATAACGCTAAAATATAACTCGACCAAGTAAAATTGCTCGTTACTTTCGTATTACACATATGTTACTTTGAGTTGATTGAATTGTCGTTACGTACCATAATCAAAAGTTCTTTATTTAGAAAATGTATGGTTTCTGGTGACGGGGACTTAAGTTAGTTAAGTACTAACATAGATAAAGACTATTGTTACTATAACCTAACGGATGTTTGTTATCTGAATAAATAAATTATGATATTTTTATATAGGTACATGTGATTTGATAAATAAAACAAAAATTGAGAAGAAACTAATATTATGATTTACTCAACCTTCATGAAAGCAGTGAAAAAAATGTAGATTAAAAACTTAATCTAAAAACTACGTTTTTATGCGTTTCCTTGTCTAACCAATACTGAGTGCAACAGCTAGGTCATGGTGGACTTTAAAACGGACTATCTCAATTGAAGCGTGTAAAAAATGTCGTGTCTGTACTGTTGACCGTTGCGGAGTTCCGTCGTCTGCAGCCAATCCTGGGTGTAGCAACACCAAAAAAATTGCCAAACTTTAACAAATCTACTGGCCTAGTAAAATAAAAGGGGCAAAAAAATAGATTTGAACAATATACTAGAGAAAAGATAAAAAATACAGTGCCGAATTGTTTACACGCTTTAATTAAGATAGTCAGTTTTAAATTCCACCATGACCCAGCTGTTGCGCTAAGTATGACCACAATTGCGGCGATAAGTCTCCCCTCTTTGAGGAGTGGTTGGAGGCGCCACAGCGTCCTCTCCTTCCGCCTGACGCAGGTCCTCACCGGACACAGTTATTCCGGGAGGTTCCTGTTCCGCAGAAGGCGGGAGGAAACGCCCGGGTGTCACCATTGTGTGGATCGCCCGGAGGACACGGTGGAGCATACAGTGGAGGTCTGCCCGGCTTGGGCGGAGCACCGCCGTGCTCTCACGGAGGCGATCGGCGGCGGCGATCTCTCGCGTCCGAACCTGGTCCAGACCATGACACGGAGCGAGAGTGCATGAGAGGCCGTCGCCTCCTTCTGCGAAGTAGTAAGGCTCGCGAAGGAGGAGGCGGAACGCCTGATGGAGAGACAACTTCACGCCCTCAGTCGCCGCAGGAGAGACGCCCTGCGCGGCGGGAATCGAGATCCGATTCCCGGCCACCGTATTCGCGGGCTTGCGGACGGCGAGTAGTGGGTAGCTCGCCGTCCGGTAAGGACCAGGCCTGGGTCGACGGCGCGTTGTGTTCCACGCGCGCCTCAAAGAGATGTCAGCAATAGATGGGGTCCGACGCCGCCGGGGTCGTGGGTTGTTCGAAAGAGATACCGTGGCCCTGGCACAGGTAACTGAAGGAACACGGGTGGGTTTCAGTCAGCAAAAATCTGACACGCCCTTCCGCTCCAGCCAGAGCGGGAGAAGTCATTTGATGATTTCCCATCCACAAAAAAAAAGGTGACCTCACCAACGGGCTGTCATGTCTCCCAGCTATAGCGCGTAGAATGCTGTTGGGGCTGCCACGGAGTTTTTTAGCACAAACCTCCTTCCTAGAAAATTAGATTTTTTGACTTACGACACTTATTGAGCGGAGGTGCGATACTGCTATGAAAAAAATTGTTTTCGTGATTTTCTCGTTATTTATTAGTCGCATTACATTTTCAGATTATATTTCAGGAGGTACGTTGCAGGTACATTCCTCTGGTAAACATTAGGTAACCATAAGATATCTATAACACTGTTTATCAGGATACACCCGTCATTCAGACTGTCAGGTCTGCGGCTCACTTTATTATTGTAATTGTTCTTGTTTCATGGAGGTACATTGAATTTCATTAAAGGTACGTTCCAGTACATTGCTGGTACATTCCTTTCATATATAATATATTCAATTCTGCAGCAATACACCCGTCATTCTTACCTAGACGAAATTTCAAAACGTTCCTATCTCCAGACGTGTTAATTTTTTTTTCTCAATGGTGGTGCTGTTAGCAACTATACTCGCCTTAACGTAATTTGTGCCTTTGTATGTTTCTGCTACATTGAAGGAGTCTTAATACCGCAAGACATTATTGGCATCAAAGAGTTCCAGTCTACTGCTAAGTACATTCTAGTGGTTGAAAAGGATGCCATCTTTCAAAAGCTGCTAGACGAAGGTGCACTGCTGAGATTGGGACCAGTCATAATTATAACGGTACTGTACTATCTTTGTTATTAAACTTGTAACAATGAAACCAAATCCAACAAAATGCTTTATCTACACCCATGCTATAAATCCTCTATAAAAGTTCCTGAAACAGTTAGCTTATTGCCAACATTAAAACAGCCAGTGTCATAGTAACCATATTAGCATCAAGGGCGTTATAATGTTGTACTGAATTTCATAATGCAACTCGTTTTCAAAAAAAGAACATTGTAATGCACGCGCGTTTCACTACAACAGCGCAGTAACACAGAATAAATAATAGTACTAACGTACAGAAGTTGCACTCCTTTGATCTTGAAGAAAGCCGCTTTTATAATAGCCTACAAAATCTTTTCCTACCCATGCGCAAGCTAAATTGCTCTTAATCGCCGCGCTTGAGAGTTGTTATTACTTTGTGTCGTTACTCGTCCGTAACATACCTACGCCGCTTAGCCGAGTACTAGGGCTGTCCGCAAAGAAAAATAAAATATGGTGCCATACCACCATACCATACCATACATACCATATGGTATGGTGGTGGTGGTGGTGGTGTATATGGTACCTTTTTATACTTTTATTGTATTTATGAATAGTCTATCTAGAGTTGTTTCACTTTACTGTAATGTCTTCTAATTTTCAAACGTTATTTTTTATTAATCAATCAAACAATCATTATTAAATCATGATCATCATTCAATCATCAATTATTTTTAATACACCATCATCTCGTATAATATTCTAAAGTAAACAAGGTACAAACACGTCTTAAATTGAAAGTAACATTTGGTCCACTTTAGTCGTCTGAACATGGTCATAAAACAACTAAAGATGCCTCAACGCAGCAGTGGCTAAGTTTGTGCGATCGTACGATCGCGGGTAGGTACAGTTGCTTGTTAATCCTAAGTTAATCCTTAATTACTTTAAGCGATTTTGGACATTACTCCTGAAACAATACGACGCGCACACAAACCCCCACCACTCCGCCGAGAGCTCAAGTTAAATGTCGGCAACTATATAATAGTAAGTAGGTAGTAGGTAAAAAAAAGGTAGGAACAAGACTCGACATTTCGTAATGGATTTTCGTCATTAAAAAAGTAACTATATCACTAATATATATATATATATACATAGTATAGTGATAATATGAATAGTATACTTAAATTTAAAATCTAAGATTTAATTTTTTCATGGGCGGCCGTACGCGTCTCGCTCGCTGAGCGCGTAATACATCCTGACTGACTTGTAACCCAGAGTTGCCGCGCGCTGTAGGTACTTATCTCGAGCGGAATGTACCAGTGCAAGAGGCCTGGCAGTAATTTAAAAAAAGAACTTATTCGAATTCACGTCGTATACTATGACGCCGGCCGCCATGTTCGATACGAGTATAGTATTGCAAAAAACTGTTTCAGCACCTTTTATAGAGGATTCATAACATGGATGTAGATAAAGTACAAGACTTTATCTACATCCATGTTATGAATCCTCTATAAAAGGTGCTGAAACAGTTTTTTGCAACTGTACATAATTAGGTATTAAAACACGAACGTGGGTTTATCACACGAGGCGAAGCCGAGTGTGATAATAGTATCACATGAGTGTTATTATACGTCAGTTGCATAAATAACTGTTACTCGTTTCATGTTGTTGTTCATCAAAATTAATTACAAAGATGCTTTTCAAAACAGTTTTGGAGACGTGTAGGTAACTACAAGTTTGGATGTTCATATCATATACCTTCAGAAACTAGTAAAGTTACAACAGACACCCTAATTACGTAACACATTATCAATCGGAGTTGGTTTCATTTTGACAGTTCAACAATATTCATTGCGTTATTTACGTTGTCGGGCAGACAAATTTTTCAAACATAATTTATGAAGAAATGGATTTGCAATTTGTTTCAAAATAATTCAAATTCCGATCGATAATAGGTATGTTACGCAATTAGGGTGCTGGTCATTTTATATGTAGGAACCATTTCGTCGGGGTGCCCTGGTTTAGTTACAGCGACCAATTGGGCTCAAGTGTGGTTGGTCACAATTCCAACCTAACCTATAATTGAATATCATTCAGGACGCTATCGCTAGTTGAACGACGCCGCCGCGCCGTGTTCTAGACGGTTAACTAAAGTTCCCCAAACCCCGTCAAACAACCCAGTTAACCGTTAAATGGGTTAGGTTAGAAATATGCCCAACCGCGTGCGACCCGAGGTCGAAGCGAGCGGTGCCGCGGTAGCGGCCGGCGAACACTAATTGCATAGGCTAGCTAGGCGGTTAACAAAACGGCTAGTTTAGTTAACCGCGTTTTAGCCAGTTGGCTGCGACATACCTACTAAGAAAAGCCGATACTATCGTAATAAATTACCATTGTGTGGATCGCCCGGAGGACACGGTGGAGCATACAGTGGAGGTCTGCCCGGCTTGGGCAGAGCACCGCCGTGTTCTCACGGAGGCGATCGGCGGCGGCGATCTCTCGCGTCCGAGCCTGGTCCAGGCCATGGTGCGGAGCGAGAGTGCATGGGAGGCCGTCACCTCCTTCTGCGAATCAGTGATGCTCGCGAAGGAGGAGGCGGAACGCGTGAGGGAGAGGCAGCCTCACGCCCTCAGTCGCCGCAGGAGACGCCCTGGGCGGCGGGAATCGCGGGGCGATTTCCGGCCACCGTAGGCGCGGGCCTGCGGACGGTGAGCAGCGGGTAGCTCGCCGTCCGGTAAGGACCAGGCCCGAGTCGACGGCGCGTTGTGTTCCACGCGCGCCTCAAAGAGATGTCAGCTAATGATGGGGTCCAATAGGGCCGACGCCGCTGGGGTCGCGGGTAGTTTGAAGAAGATACCGCGGCCCTGGCATAGGCAACTGAAGGAACACGGGTGGGTTTTAGTCAGTAAAAGTCTGACACTCCCTTCCGCTCCACCCAGAGCGGGAAAAGTTATTTGATGATTTCCCACCGTCAAAAAAAAAAATCCTAATAAATGTTTCGCCAAAATATGCCTTCTAATCAGACTCAAGATAAAACCAGGAAATTCAACTTAACAACACCAGCCATTACCATAATGTACTACACCTACATAATATACTATTCCAAGCTAATATAATTATTCAACATCCATCGTTCTTAACATCCCCCATCCTTGTATTTGCCTAACAAGCAAACGAGATATACCTAATTGCCGACGGCAAGTCCGATGATTTGCTGTAATCGCACGATAATACTCTCGTTGACTAACGGGATTTGTAACAACGACAGCTGTTATAAGCAGTATTTTTGCATATTGATGTTTAACGATAAACTGTGATAATTCTAATGTATTTTTTCCGATCGTTAGACGTTGGTTATCGTGAGCATTGGTTAATTTGCATGTCTCGCTATATAGATAAAATCAGTGACCATGAATATATTAACTTACTACCTGTACACATTAGTACCTAGGCTAACTGAGGAGCTCAGGAGGTTTTGCCCCAACATTTTATAGATATCAATGTTGCCTACCAAAAAAAAAAAACAATTTTTGGTAAAAACTGGGTCTTTCCTCAAAATTGTGTAATTTTTCTTTTTCTTTTTTGGTAAAACATTCGAAGAGGAATAAGTACCTATAGTCATACTTTGAAAAATACCTCTTCAACTAATTTAATTAAACAGTCACTCCACTCCTAATAATTTCCGATAAGTATCTGCACCACAGAAGTTACACAATTACCTACTTACTATAGATTTTGTCTAAAGATAATTGTTTTTGTACGTTTTCTATAATAACTCTCGGTCTCCATCACACTATGATCCAATTCAAATGTTAAAATTCAGTATAGTCAGAAGTTAATAAAAGTAAAACATAATCATGTTCAAAAAAAGTGAGTTAGGCCGTGCGTTGGTCCCGGCTGCCACTCTTCAATCTTTGACAGTCATTACGGGTCGTCAGAAGTCCGAAAGTCTGACAACCAGAGAGAGAGAAAGTCTTACCAAGGGGTATCGTATTACCCAGTAACTGGGCTGTGGAAGTCAGAGTTGCTCCAAGTGAAATAAGTTACTGGTATTCAGCTGCACCCACCTCCACTTCCTGGTATTAGACTGGAAGCCGACCTCAACATAGTTGGGAAAAGGCTATAGGCAGTTGATGATGATGAATCATGTTAAAAAAACAATTCTTTTTAATTTTGCAATCAGTGTAGAAAAGACTTCATTAAAAGATGTGCTATATTTCTAGGGAAAAGGCTATCCTGATGTTTGCACGCGTCAACTGTTATGTCGTTTGTGCTCGGAATTGAGGCTACGTGCGCTGGCGCTGGTGGATGCCGACCCTCACGGCTTCGAAATATTCCTTACCTACAAATACGGATCACTGGTATCAACTTTATTGTAATTGTTTTTTTTTTAGCTTACGGTGCACGAATTAGAACGATATCATTCACTTATTTAAACATGGTTCAATGAATGAACTAGCATGCCGTTCGAAAAGGTCGTGTTTTTTTCGTAAAACGGAGAATATAATAGCGTGTCTAAGGCTAGCATCATTTGAACTTAACATTATTCATAAGTCATGTATTCATTTGTTTAACAAAATATGTAACGGTAAATAGTGTTAAGTATTTTTTTAATAGTTTTCGGATATTAATCCTAAAATTAATAACAAACTAAAATACGATAATTGACAAATGCGTGCACTGACTGGACAGGTCCATTTCTTCAAAAGACAATTTCAGAAACCAACAGTTTGATTTATGCGGCCTACCCAAATGTCCTTTCTTTGGTATTGTTCGTCGAATCGTTTGAGCTCCTTAAGTTCTGAGTTGAGCTGCACGATTACTGACAAATGTGTGCACTGACTGGGCAGGTCCACTCAATCCGTGTGGTTCTTTCCTCAAAAGATAATTTCCGACACCAATCTACTTGGTTTTCACATGATCTGACCAAGATTAGGTCTGGACTTTAAATACAAGGTGTAACATAAATAACCCACAACCTCTTAAGGGGTCATTGTACTCATCATTATGAACAACTTTTACTATGGGACCAAACCTGAAATCGCGAAAAAAAATCAGCTGACCAGTACATTTATCTACATCAAACTCGTCAAAATGTAGGGAGCAGCTGATTTTTTTTCGCGATTCCAGGTTTGTTCCCATAGTAAAAGTTGTTCATAATGATGAGTACAATGACCCCTTAAGAGGTTGTGGGTTATTTATGTTACACCTTGTATAAGAGACCTCTGAGATCGTTTCGGCATTTCTTCTCAGAGTAGTCAGATAGAAAACGGCGACGTCATCTAGTTTTTAAAATATAACTGACGTGTAAAGGTGAACGTCAACTGGTCCGCGCCGGCCGCACCGCACGCACGGCACGCAACGGATTTTGGTTTGCTATCTATGAATTTATATAGCACTGCGTCCACTATCGCTACCGGCCGCACCGAACGCCGGCATATATGAGCAAAAAAGGCGATGCGTGCCGGTGACGTCATAAGGAATGCCGGTGACGTCACCGGCACGGAACGCATTTTTGAACTCATCGTATCTGTCAGTGTCATCCTACTGATTCTAGGGATTGACGAAGCATAACATTTACAATGTTTTTTTATCTAGACTAGTCCTTATATGCATAAAGACTAGTCTATACAACATTAGTTTTTGTTTATACTAAACCCGAAAAGGGGTCCTTCTACTCATCATTTCGAACAATTTTTTCTACGGGACCAACCTTGAAATTGTGAAACAAAAATCTGCTGTTCAGTACATTTATCTACATCAAACTCGTCAAAGTCAGCTGTTCAGTACATTTTGAAGAGTTTGATGTAGATAAATGTACTGAACAGCAGATCTTTTTTTTCAATGATGAGTACAATTACCCCTTTTCGGGTTTAGTATAAACAAAAACTAATGTTGTATAAACAAATTAAAAACAAAATTGAGTTTCTGGTTTCTGACTGCATTTCTGTTGTGCTTTATTATCAAAATTAAAAAATAATAATAATGTTTAGACTCGTGCTCATAGACATGAGCGGCACGCGTCAACGGCAGAGGCAACTGCCATAGACTATACACTAATATCTGGAATAGTAAATACCGGTCTGGTATGTAAATTACGTGAAAAATAGATGGCACTGATACCAACTAGACAATTAATTCTATTATCCGCTAGATGGCAGTATACTTAATTGCAAATGGATATAGGTACTAGGTAGGTGCCATGTATTTATTTGTATTTAGGTAGGAATTTATTTTAAATAAAAGAACAATTCCCTTAATAATATTTACTTCTTTTTATTTTTGTAAACACTACGTTTATGTGTACATACATTAAAATAGCGTTCTGCATTGACTTTTACGTTATCCCCCGATCAAAATTGCTAATTTTCCAGATAAAATTCTGTTCACACCTGTGCACCAACTATGAATGATTCTTGTAATAGCCCGATTAACAATAAAATCTAGCTTATTATTTTTATGCAACGTGCAGGTTAGAAGTCACAAATTGATTTAACCACAATTTTTCAATATTTTCTTTTTTTTTTCACATCCAAAATAGCGTTTTTCTGCATGTTTTTAGTCTGCATGTAACCAACAATATCCAAATCGAGTACACAACCGCAGGTTGAGAAAGCGGGGTCAATCAGTAGGAAAGTGTCACGAAGTCCAGGGACGGAAGCAGCCTATGGGTCAATCGGTGAACAAAGTATCAGGGTCGAAAACAGAGTTAACAGTAAAGCCAGCAGGCCTAACATGAACACACGCGACAATTACTCGCTCTCGCGCGAGTAATTTTATGACAGTTCAAAGCTTTTCTCGTTTTCTGACAGCGCTGCCATACAATGTTCTGTCAAACTTGTTGTCGAGAAAGACAAACCCTAACATGGCACCTCAGATAACTCGACTTTTGACAGAATTTTGACAATAAACACGAGAAAATCCCCGATTCGTCTCTCGTTTAGTCGTCCTCGATTTTGACGACGAGACGAGTAGACAAAATTATGATACAAAAAAAAAAACTAAAATGAACTAAAGTCTCATAATTTCACGTACTTTAGTCATAATTTTATTTTACACTAGCTGCGCCCCGCGGTTGCACCCGCGTAGACCGGGATAAAAAGTACCTAGCCTATGTGTGTGCCTACTAACAACATACAAATACACGCACACACGCACTCACAAACTTTCGCCTTTATAGTATTATATATAGTGTGATTATATTACTAATGAAAATTGTTGTGCCAACCCCAAGTTTTTTTGGGTTAAGGGCAGGAGAATGATATGATGATGATTATTAATGAAAATACTTAGTTTTAAACTATATTTATATTGGAATGATGTTCTTTTCGGCGGCCGCGAGAGAAACTGTGACGGAGGGGTACACTATAACGTAGATGAGCATCCCTTTCAGTAGGTAATAACCAGTCACTTTGCCAATTATGGTGATTAACAAAATCGAGGGAGTTATGACAGTGCAATAACAAACCTTCGCAACATAATTACTAAAATCTCTAGTTCATTGTCATTTGTGGTGATTCTCTAGTGAGTGTAGTGTAGCAGTGGAGGCCCAGTGGTAACGGCCCTGACTTACGAGTTGTAGGTCATAGGTTCGAACCCCGACAGGCGCTTTACTTTGTGTAAATTATATCATCACCACTGCTCTCAAAACGGTGAAGGAAAACATCGTGAGGAAACCGGCATGCCTAGAGCAGTACCTACATTATAGGCTGATTATGTTAAGTTATCAAGTGAGTAGGTATGTATATTATTTGCCACTAATTTTCATTTCCGTCATTTTGTATTTAAATTCGGCACCAATGAAAAACATTTATGAAAAACTAAACAAATAGGTATTAAAAGAGGTGCACGTAAAATCATTATAGTACATACCAATTCCATGCAAAAAAATGAAAAATGAGTGAAATAAAACGGAACCTCAAGCCGATGTTGCTATGATATAAATGATTTGTTTTTAATAACTTGCTACATCGGTCTCTCGTCTCGAGATAGAGAAGTGTCAAAGTGCCTTTTTCGAATTTACTCGAGCTTAACGCTCATGTTAGGGATTATACTAACGTCAGAATCGACGACAAATTTCGATAAATCGTGATATCTCGTTTTCTCGTGCTTGCCATGTTAGCCCTGCAGGTCTCACAAAATCCAACAATCAATGCAAATCTCTCGAGAAATCCGAAAATAGTTATAAGCAGTAACGAACGAACGACAGCACGGAAACTTCAAAAAACTTTGAAATTTGAATTGTGTCAAGTGCCAATCTGTCATCTTGTTATTGCAAGTTATTATTATTAAAAGCTCCATCTATCAAGCAATCGTATACTTTTTATTAAAAGTTTTCAAAACGTGAACTATGGATGTCGCCACCTTCCATACATTTAATATTTACTGTCAGATGTATGATGGTTTCACCCCCCTGGCAACTGCAGTCATCTTTTGCGAACAAGCAACACTGATAATCTTCGTCAATCTCCATGACAACGCGCGACGTCTACTGACAACAACAAAAACACTCAGAATAAATAAAAATGGTGGACGCATGACACCGGCAAATCCGTTCCGGCCGGCCGGGGCGGACCAGGTGAACAGTGGACGCATGCCATCGGCAAATCCGTTCAATCCGTTGCGTGCCGTGCGGGCGGTGCGGCCGGCGCGGACCAGTGGACGCTCAGCTTAAAAGTGTTTGTACAAACCTACTTACAGAATTATAGTCATTTATCATTTAGGGCGTCGAAAGAATCCTCCGCGTCCCTGTCGATTGGTAATGTAGGTACCAAGATTTGTTTAACATAGGTAGGTTCAATAATAATGGCATATCGAAGGATACCTAATAAAGACTGCACTATGCATTGACACACGACGTGTCGTTTTGCATCCTCGTCAAATTTAAGGGTGTGGTATAGAGTATAGACCATCAAACCGAACAACTTTCTCCATGGCACCAACACCGTAATTGCGAAAAAATAATCAGCCGTCCCATAAATTTGCGTCGAGTACGTATTGAAGTTTTCTATGGGATAGTTGAAAATGTTTTCGCGATTACGATGTTGGTCCCATGGAGAAAGTTGTTCGGTTTGATGTTCTGTTTCACACTCTGAAATTTGACGAGGATGCAAAACGACACGTTGTATAAGTCAAATGTTATGTCAGAAGGCGTAAAAATGTGTGTAACTTTTTCTATACATATCTTTTCCTAATTTCAGGCCCAGTCTCACCTCTCATCATCCCTAGCATGCAGTTCCCTAGTAATGCTAGGAGCCCGCCATAGTGATGTCATGACCCTAGCTCCAAATGAAGCACGTCTGCCTCTCACTGACCTAGATAAACGGAAGCTGACGAATCTTGTAAAAAGACCCTACTTGGATACTCCAGTTGGTAAGTTTTTTTTTCTAAACCTACCTAAAGTTAGTAGGTTGTGGAGTTTCGGATTGAAGTTCTTTAACGCGGCTTGCGGATAGAAGTTGACTGGTAGAAATTGTCATGCGTGTTCATACTTTACGGCTGCACGCAAAATCAATGTTTGTCCTCAAAAACTATAATATGCTTTATTTTTTTTCATGATTATAAAAATTTTAAAAAATTTTCGTTATTCAAATTTTCGTGAGTGTGGAATACACGATTGACACAATTTGGCTCGGTACAAATAAAAACACAAAGTTTTTAATATTTAAAATTATGGGTTTTTTGCAATACTCTAGAAGTCTAGAGCACAGAACAGATAAAGAGGTCTGGAGTAACTAGTCAAGAATATAACTGAGTGCATTTATATCAGCGAATGCCCAATGCAACCACGATGTTGGTTTGTTAGCTCCTCACGGCAATCTATGTGGTAGGTATCTAGTAATAGTACCTACATTATGATATAAGTGCGGTAAGTTGAAAATTACAACCGAGGCGATATTGCTAGCCCGAGCCGTAGGCGAGGGCTACAAGAAAGCAGAGGCTGTAATTATCAAAGCGCACGTATGTCATACGACGTTTTATAACATATTTGCGAGGAAATAAATAAAACTCGGACTTTCTGAAAATGAATTTGGATCTTTGCTTGTTTTCCATTAGATGAAATTTTGATACGCTTGTAAATATCTATCGGTCGATTTTTCAGCCAAGAGGCTTAGAGTAGCCTTTTTCGCTACCTCTGAGACTTCTGGCAGTGTCGAATTAATAAATTCATCATTACTTGACGACATTTTCAAACAAAAACAATACAGCGAAAAGAAAAAGCGCGCGGAATAATATTTACTTGTTCACAAATTAGCGATGCGCGCGCATCAGCGCTTTTTTCTTTAAGGCAAAGGCACAAAAACAGCCAGTATTACTAATAGTGTAAATTAATATTTTTTTGTTTTTGTTTGTTGTTGTTGCAATTTATTGTCAAAATTAATTAAATTAAAGAATTAATTCTTTAATTTAATTAATGTTTATTTTTTATATTTTATCTCCCACAGTTAATTTTATTCACAAAATGTTGACCACTTTTCTGACATAAAAACTCTTTGCTAAGATTTAAAAAGTACCGTTCGTTTTAGACGGAGCATCTTGATAAACCTTACGTTTTACGTTATTAAAAAGAAACTTGTGCGTTTTACATTACAATTACGCACAAGTACGTAATGACATACATTACGATATTGAAATTCGTGAAATAAGAGACCCTTTACGAGCAAATGTGTTATAAAATAATATACCGCACAAAACATGCAAGAATTTATGCTCAGTCACATATACAACAAAGTAGTAGGGTTGTGTGACATCAGTAACTCTAGAGCTAGCCTAGTCAAAAAGATTGTTCGCAAATGGCTGCTAGCCCAATCCTACAGTGAATCCGAATCTCTCTTAAAGGTAATTTCGTAACACACACACACACCCTCACACACACCCACATTCACACACACACACACACACACACACACACAAATCTCACGCACATAGCGTCAACATATTCTTCTTTTCGTTTTGATTCTTTTAGTTTAACAGTCCTTAGTATATAAGATGTTTTAATTGCTTTATAATAATAACACTACTTATTTCATTTGTCTCGATTGTAGCAATAACAAATATTTAATGTAAAACGCATTTTTCGCAAGGTAATACCACCCAAGGACTCCACGAGACAGGCTTGACCTAGTGTGGAGTTCATAAGCAGTTTCCGCTGCGTCTTATTAAAAATCAATGTAAACCTATAAGGAATTGTAAAGCACAGTTTTTGGTAAAAATAAGCATATTATTATTATTATTATCTACTTTTTGTTTGTTCAAAAAGTTACTACCTATTTCCATTTTCAAGTCTCAAAATCATAGTAGACATCTATAAAGGTTTTTCAATAATTCAGTACAAACGTTTTCAGGTGCTCGCATAAAAGAAGAATTGACAGTAATGTTATCTAGCGGGACGAAGGCTGAAATAGAAGCTTTAGCACCTACTGCAGCCGCGCTTTGTGATGCATACCTGCCTGCTAAAATTATTCAGAACGATTACTTAGGATAATAAATAGATTTATTGTTTCACTTATATTTTATTTGATAACTAAATTATTCCATAACGACCAAACAACGTCATATTATGTAAACAAATTTTATACTTACGTCTTGAATAAATTCTTCATTTATATTTTATATGAAAAAACTGGGTATATCCCAGGGTTAGGGAAAATATATACAAGACTCACCCATTTCAACAAATTACACCATTTTGAGGAAAACTCTTAGGTCCGTATTACAGAACGTCACTCAATATATTCAAGCATTACTTAAAACTAGATTCAAGCCATTTGATTGGTTGAAACTAGATTTAAACAAAGATCAATGCTTGAGTTTCCTTCTGTAATACAGACCTTAAAGTGCTACGATTCTATACGACGGGTCTACGAGTGCTACGACTAGTAGCACCACCTATCAACACGCTACGCCGCGCCGCTACGTCGTTGAGTAGTACGCCACTGATTATGTAGATGACGCTATTATAGGATCGACTTGTTCTGAGACATTATTTCAAATTCACAATGTGAATTTGAAATAATGTCTCAGAACAAGTTCACATCTTTGTATAGCGGCAACAATCTACAATTTGGAAAGGTAATGCCATCTATTATGCATCATATGATTCCTCAGTTACTTGCTATGTTCAAGTCAAACCAAAGGGGACGCAACCGCCGCTTCACGTAATGTCAAGTCGTACAGGCAGATGGCGTTTACCCAGTAGCGCCATCTATGTACAAATAATAAAACTGTATTTTGAAAACACAGAGTCAACCTTCTTGGTTCCCATTGAAACCTATTTACTAGATAACTTGTCCGTAATTTATTATCAAACCATCGACACGATATTAATTGTCAAAGTCATTCATTGTATTCGACTTTGTATTAGACCTTTGATGATGTTAAATGTCTTTGTATTCGACAGTTTGTTAGACAGCTCGCAAAAAATGTGATAATGTTAAGTTATATTTTAGAAGAAGCTCAGACGAAGTAGCGATCATAATTCTCTCGATAACATGCAATGCCAAATCTAAAATACTGCATTCAAAGCCATGGAAAATAATAGCGACCTACTCAATGACAAAAAGTTTGTCAATAAGGCCAAATCCCATAATAATACAGCAGGCATGAAACTTAAGAGCGAACCAGCTAAACGGAAGTCCTTTAACGTGAATGAGGCCGTCAGATCTTTAGACTTGGCGTTGGGTAGACTGAAGAAGAGCAAGCTAGTGAACGGGGAGTACACGACGAGCAGACAGATGGGCTCCGACACGCAGGGAGCCACGGACATGTTCATGGACATGTGCACGAGCTCCAACTACCAGTCAGGCACGGAGAACGCGTCGCTGATGTCGATGAACTTCTCGCACTACGAGCTGATCCGCAATGTGTCGCGCTCCAACTGCTTCTCGGACGGCGCGCACAGCGGCAACACGTGCAGCGCCCCGTCGCACGTCAGCGCCGCCGATCTCAACGTCAAGGACGAGCACCTCGAGAGGTACTTCCGCAGCGTCGAGACGTGGTCGCGCACCTTCCGGGACAGCGCGCCCAGCACTCTACATTTCGAAGTACCAGACCAGACACAGTAACATTTTACTCTCTTTACTGCCACAAATAAAACTGCCATATGAACGATTATGTAAATTTCAAAATTTTATTTATTCAAAGAAACTTTACAATAATAACAGAATAATCTCAGAATTTTTACAAATTAAACGTACCAATCTATACAACACTGTAACTCTTAAACGAGACGATAAGATTTATAACACTGATTAACAATAACGTAGATTTTTAGATGATTTTCTAGGGCCATCAAACGTTGCGGTACTGAATACAACATCTCATATGCTCGAATACTTCAACTGGACTTGATCTAGTGATCTGTAAGATCTCATTCACTGGGTTGTTAGCTTGTGAACGTGTCTATCAATATATCAGAGTGTTGTATTCATTATCGTTCGTCTTCAATCTAACCGCTAAGGGAGCAATCCGCGGCACTCTAAAGATACAAGGCGGACACTACGCTGCATCCCAACTGCACTCCACCCACAGCCTCTGTACCGATACCCTACATTATTTAAGTACTTTGTTGTATTGCTTAGCTAAATTGACAAATGTTTCTACTGATTTCAACTTTTCCTTAGGACTCGTAGTTTTTGTATTGAATAGTATGGTAAATCTGTAGTGGCCCAAATCATAATTTAATAAATATCTAATAATAATATTCATTGTGTAGGTTGAGTGCAGTGTAGCGTATAATGCAGGGATCCTAAGAACACAGCATTACTGATTCACATTTATACCACATCCATTGAATCTGGATAAACTAGGACGAAAATCTAAATTTATATAGAGATTTTATCGAAGGATTTTAGATAAACAAAATTAACAATTACGTAGCAGATCAGAGTTGGAAAAGTGAAATAATTGACATAGTCATCACATAGTTCCTACTTTCCTGCATCAAGAATAAGACAAGGTACGGAAGCTTTCGCTGTACTGGAAGACTAAGGACTATAGACTTTGAAAGGAGTAAAGTCAGGAGTGAAGCGGCGTGCAAACGATTAGATCCATCATTGTGCTAAAATTTAGTAACAACCCGGTAAGTATGTCGTTTCTTTATATAAATACTATAATATGAATTTAATTGGTGTTATCCGCTGAATATTCCATAATTTAACTTATGAGAAATGGAAAGTATTCTTAATTAGCGCGAGGACCGGCTGCGCCTCGTACTGGCCACAGCTCGCCCCGCCATGTATAACTAGAGAACATTCGCTAATGAAATCAATACGTACAACATGATGTAAAATTTAAAGCACCCGGTTTCCGAACTCTCTCGTATTTTATCTAACTATAAAATCTCATATGTGTGTGATGTACACGTAGCCCGTATTATATTGTCTATGTTTTGTTTCATAATTGGAGAACAAAGCAATATTGTTTATTTTTATAATGGAAGAATTTTTCAAAATATCTAAATTAACATTAACCTTATGATAATTATTTTTAATAATTACAACGAATTCGATTTCACTAGGCCCTACGCAATGTCAGATGGAGACATTATAATTATTATTTTAATATAATTAATCCATTATCGTTACAATTTATGCAATAGAAGAATCACAGCATCCTTAAGACCATAACGGCAATTGAAATTAATCTCATCGACGTATCGTAGGTATTTAATTATTACAATGATTGTAAAATTTAGACCAAATTGGCAGTCTTCACAAACATGGAATGTACGATATGCGTCTATGCAGGTATCCGATAACACTTAACAATATCGGCAAACGTTTATTATCTCTATACAACAACAATGAATTATCTAGTTATGTCACAGTTACGGAAATCAACAACAATGTGTCGCAGTGTCTGACAGTGTCGTCGACAGTCGGCCGCGCACTGCGACACCCTACCTTCCATCTGCCTTCTATGTATACATACATAGACATCACAACTTCAAACATCTTGATTTAAAAACTTAGACTGCATTACTGAAATATCTATCAGAAAGGCAAATTTTCTAGCTCAATTTATAGACTATTTTGTACAAGCTTAATACTCAAATGTTTTGTTTTTGAGTCCTACAGTGAAGTGATGTCCACTGACTACGAAGTATCGGGACTGTGTGGCTCAGGGCTGCCAGCTGAAGGGCTTGTGACTGCTGGCCCTCTCCGCCGGACGCTCTTATCGACTAGGAAGATTAGGAAATGATGATGTGATGGAGCCAAAGCAGCTAAGGTTAGGGGATGATCAAGGTCACTTCATTTCTAAACATTATAAGTCACTATAAAACGCGTTTCATTCTATCAAATTACATATGATTAGAATTATTCTATGTACATTGTCGCATGAGGTATTTTCAACAGCGCTATAATTTTTACAAAACATATCATTTTAAACATCTGTAACATAAACATGAATTTCAAAAGGCCTAGTAAATTTTCCCTAAATGATAAGCTCCTCATTTCGTAGTTTAAGTGTTTAACAACAATCATCGAAGTAAAGCATCTTTACAGAACTAAATGTTCGACGACAAGTAAAATAATTGAGTGTGTTTCTGTCAGTCGGCTCTCAATACATAAAATTGAACAAGTTGTTATAACTGTGTAATATAACATTATGTACAGAACAAGTGGACACTTCTATAGGAATAGATAAAATAGAAAAGCTTGATAGTAAAGACGCAGTAGAAAATAGTAGTAAAAGCCTAATAGAACAAGCTCGGGGTTGTAGTCGTTACGACGATCTGTGACTTGTGTCTCATGCAGAGATACATCGTCAAGTTACAAAATGTGTTTGATATCTAACGAGACTTCTTTCGTGTCTACAATTTATTCCCTATCTAGGCTCTTAGGAGCTAGCAAAAGACACAGTACGATAGTTTAGCCGAATGGTGCTGAAGCTGAATCATGGATTCGATGAGGAAATATTGAATTCGAAGAATTTATCTTACTTTCGTAGCCCGTCGTCTGTTTTCTATTTATTATAAAATCAACCTAATTAGGTATGTCACTAAGACTAGTGTTTTTTAGTAATTCAATTCATGCAACTTTATTCATCATAACAAATTTCATAAGTACCTAATACTAATCACAAGAGGTCGCACTCACACGTCACGTCGGCGCTGTCTCGAGGCGTCGCGTCGTCGCCGAGCCGTGGGGAACACATTTGATTAAAGCACTATGTCTCATGTACATATTTACATATAACGTAACAATAGATGAGGTCTATCTGTCGGGGGGCGGCAGCTTGGTATCCTCGGGGTCGAGGGAGAGGCACTCGCGGAGGTAGTCCTCCATGGACCGGTACACGTGCTCGATCACGCCCTTCAGGTCGTGACCCTCGTCCGCGTACGCCTGGAAACAATCATTTTGGTATATGAATATTGAATCCATGAAAAGATTCAAGCTAGGATCAATGTTATTAATGCAGGAGGAACGCTCTAGCAATCTCAGTACGTACCACTACAAAAAATCTTATATTTGAAGTCTTGCGAAAATTTCTAAAATGTTGTGTCAAGTAAATAGTTATTCTCAAGTAAAATTGTCCCGACTGACACAGGTCTAGAATTGGGAAAGTAGGTTTTGCGTATCAAATAAAGTCTCGGTTCAAATCGGTCATCACAGTGGTATTTAGACAAAGACCTCGATATATTGTAAGCATTAAACTTTTTTGTAACCAGTGGCCATTCTAGACACAGCCATCTTTTCCGGATCTTTTGTGACGGTTACCAAACGACTCCACTTATTCTGAGTATGCTCTCTTGTCATTCTAACCTGCCTTGTAAATGAATAAAATCTCCTGGTCTCTAGAAGATTCTTTTACGTATGTTGTACCTGGTCCTTTCATGGTTCTTTTGGTCTTCCAAATGGAAGACCAGCTCCTTACCGAAAGTGGAAAAGGGGGAGGCCACTGTCCTGCAGTGGGGCAATAGAGGTTAGCAAGATAGTGTACCTGATACCGGAACAGCACGCCGGCGTCAGTGAGCGCGCGCGCCAGCTGCAGCGCATGCGGGTAGGGCGCGGACATGTCGGCGAGCCCGTGCACCAGGTACAGCGCGTGCGCCGGCACGTGGTGCGCGCGCTGCGACGCGTCCGCTTCTACGTAGCCCTTGTAGTTCACTGACGGCTGGCCCAGGATACGCTCCGTGAAGGCAGCGTCTGCGGAGATGAATGGACGAAGTGAATATTTGATAAATTGTGGTAAAATATTTGAGACAATAAGAAATCTGCTAGCTGGGACCTGGTATACGCTTTTTCCATAGATCTAGACAATTTACAATGATTTCGTTAGTTCATGGCACGGCATGGTTAGGCACATGACAAGATTCATAAAAATAAAGCAGTTTAATTTTGAGATGTCATCTTAAAAGTTGCATAGTTCTACAATGTTCAACCGCACATCATCAACATACGCATAATGTATAAGGGTTGGTTTTCGTAGTGCAAGTGTTACCACTAATGTGCGGTTTACTGTACCTACGTAAAACTGCAAACCCAATAACTGGAGCTCCGCAAATAACAAGAATTTTAAAGATAGTTCCTGAACATGAATTAATTTAGAACTCCAATTAGTACTAGGAAACGGAAGTTGTAGTTTGTTAGGTTCACATTCCATGCCATTAATGAATGTTTCACAATATGGACCAGCAAACTTCTGCCAAGTTTCACTAAACTTGACGATAGCAAACCGTTAGCAACTTAATTCTTAGTAGACTCGACTGTATCAAATCAAGAAACTGTTTCAGTCTAAATTGTCTGGTAGTACTAATTAGTTCAAATACAACATTGTATTGAAGTCACGACGTCAAAGGACATCGGGAACGGGCTTGAACTTTGCATTTCGTTTTAATTAGGTAGTGACTTCCGGTACCTACTAATGGAGAAGAACGAGCAAGAAACTCCAAGGATACTCTTTTAAATCCAAATATCGTTACGAAACACTCATGTTAAAATTATACATGTGAGAACGATGCAGAACATTAAAATATAAAAAAAAAAAACAAAAATTAAATTAAAATAAGCCTTGGCAGCTAAGATAAATGACTAGCCTCCACTTACAGCGCCCGTTCACTAACCTGACGCATGGATTAGCACCATGCAGCTTAACAATTTTGAAGGGAGCTAAATGATCCAACACCACCCGCCACCATCAGCAAGACGTTAGAGTGAGCATGACATACTCTCAGTCGCCAGGGCACATTCAAGTCAAAGAAAAACGTACTACGTACTAAATGGTAGCATAACAGAAGACATAGTACTCACACATGTGCTACGCAATATAACACAAAGGAGATTCGAGTTTATACATTGCAAAGATAGTCTTACAATCTTCAGCAGCTCCAACAGTATCTTCAAATGTTAATCAATTAGCAGGACTGCAGGACCAGCATCAAGCCCAGTATTTTTATCATGTAATCCCCAAACTTATAATATTCATAATATTATACAAGATTTAAATTTCGTCTCTAAAGTATGTGTGGAGGTATTTTATTGTAACATTTTAAACAGTACCCCATGAAAGAAGAGTTTACTTTAGGCAGTCTGAAACCTGGTTATAATTAAGTCTTTCACCTGTTTAATAAAAGATGTAAATTTTTTCTTACGTGATTTCATATCATTTACCAACAAGGTACCATCATGATGACCGTTCCCTTAGAGAATCGCGCTTGCGGAGATTATATAGACTCTGATGGCTCTTTTCTGCAGAATAAAAATAGACTCGATGTCTGCAGCCCGTCTCCAAAGTAAAATACCGTAAGACACGATACTATGAATGTAACTAAAATTAACTAGCCTCGCCATAGAAATATAATATCTATGAGCCTCGTGGTCATCAGTAAATTAACGATTTTTTCTGACAGTGATGCTGCTGAACTTAGCCATCGTGCAAGTGTTGTTAAATGAGGATCCCATTGCAGCCTTGAGTCGAGCGTGACCCCAGGAAAACAGTTTTATCGAATTCTAGTTTCTCCTGATCCAATACTATGCGCTGGATGTGGGTCCGGTCGTTGCGGCGATGCTTGGGAAGGCCTATTTATTTATTTTATTCTGTTCGGGAAACTTAAAGCTAACTAATTTACTAATTTATGTTTTTGTAAAATATGAAATTTAAGGCCATTTACAAGTTTCCGCTGATAAAACAACAATAAAAACGACAAAGTAGGAAAGAGAGTATGTCCAGTAATGGATGTGTTCCGGCAGTCTGGTAATGATGATGGCCAGGGAAGTCAAGTACTTACTGTAGTAGAGCCAGTCAGTGATGGGCGAGACGGCGATGCCGCACTTGAGCGTGGACTGCTGCGAGCCGAGCAGCATCGCCGTGACGTAGCCGCCGTAGCCCCAGCCCCACACCGCCACGCGCGTCACGTCCAGGAATTTGAACGTGTCTAATAAATATCTGGAAAAGGAATATTGGAGTGATAGTTAGGATACTGCTGGTGCTGTGTGAATTGTTATAAAGCTCGTAAGTAACTCGCCAATGGAGTTTGGTAACAAACGAAATAAGGCAGTTTCTTAATTTTAAAAGTCGATTCTAGATTTGGTAGGTAGTACAGGTGAAAAGAGCTGCTTGAAACAAGACGACAACTTGATTCGACAAGACTTATTGTTTCTTTCAGAGAATCAAGTCATCGTATTATACTGTTCCTTTAGTTTTGTCTGTTTACAAGTGTCATATAAACTGTTAAATAAAATTAAAAAAAAAAACGTGGCGGTGGTCGGGGGGGCGCCCCCGTCAGGAACGAAGTTCCTTCTCAGGTATGATTTAAAACAAAAACAATATTTTGCAGCTTCTAGTGACATAGCCGATAGTGACGTTAAAATGTAAACCCAAGCTGGTTTACATTTTAACGTCACTATCGGCTATACTTAACAACCTCAAAAACCATGAAAACGACACCCATGATGAAAAAAATTAAACAGACATTGACCACGTGTGGAACAAACGCTGCACCGACATGGGAGTACTTTCAAATGGATCCTTGCATCAATTCATACTTAAAAAAGTAACAAAAAAATCGATCCCAGGGTTAAAAAGTTTTTAAGGTTTTTCTGGTAGTTTTATTTATTTTACTTATTAATGGATTTATGTGAATGAGATAGCGTTTGAACTCGTTGGTTTTATCTTGACAAGTTTAATACTATAGCCACAGATAGTATCCGGGGTATGATGATGGAGCCGGAAGGTGGCCATAAGAACTCCTCAACCAAACATAGATAGCACCATCGTGTTTGGACTCATTGGATATGTATTGACAAGTATAGCTCAAAGTTGCATCCAGGGCCTGATGAAGGAACCATTTGGAAGTACTCCCATGTCTGGGCAGCACTTGATCCAACCCCCGTAATTATAAGGATGGTCAATGTCCTTTTTGCAGCCGCCATCTTGAATTTTCATTTTGACCAACTTCACACTTTCTCTCTCTCCTATTATATATAACTAGCTTTTGCCCGCGGCTTCGCCCGCGTGGATGTCGGAAAATATTGGGATATTTTCCGACATCCACGCGGGCGAAGCCGAAAGACGACAAGTTGACAAACGTCTGCAACAACCCGAAGTTTGTCAACTTTGGGTTGTCTGCAACAAGTTTCTTTTTAGACTGTGTCACTTCGTATTTAATACTAGCTTTTGCCCGCGGCTTCGCCCGCGTGGATGTCGGAAAATAACCCACAGGGAACATCCTACCGGGAATTCCTTGCTTACTCCTTGTCTACATTATAAAGGGAACCTCTGTGCAAAATTTCAGCTTTCTAGGTCCAAGGGTTTGTGCTGGGCGTTGATGAGTCAGTCAATCAGTCAGGACTTCTCGTTTTATTTATATAGATAGAAAGAGACAGAGATAGAAAGGCACATGGAGGGGTAATAACGCTTTCCGTTAATTGACAATTAAAAAAAAAAAAAAAAACAAAAAAATTAAGTACCTATTGCATTTAAACAAATTCTTAGGCTCGTATTTATAATCAAAGTAATTACTTGAGTAATTACTTGGTACTATGTAATTACTTGAGGGTAGAATTCTTAAGTAATGAAAATGGTGACTATTACTTGGCTAAGAGTTCTAAGCTTTGACAGCTCAAACTTCAAGCAATTACTAAACTATAGAAAGAAAATCATTGCCTGAAAATGACTGAAGTATAGTACATTATGATATAAGTGCGGTAAGTTGAAAATTACAACCGAGGCGATATTGCTAGGCCGAGCCATAGGCGAGGGCTACAAGAAAGCAGAGGCTGTAATTATCAAAGCGCACGAATGTCATACGACGTTTTATAACATATTTGCGAGGAAATAAATATAACTCGGACTTTCCTAAACGAATAAATCTTTAAAAACACACTTTCTGAAAATGAATTTGGATCTTTGCTTGTTTTCCATAAGATGAAATTTTGATACGCTTGTAAGTATCTATCGGTCGATTTTTCAGGCAAGAGGCTTAGAGTAGCCTTTTTCGCTGCCTCTGAGACTTCTGGCGGTGTCGAATTAATAAATTCATCATTACTTGACGACATTTTCAAATAAAAACAATACAGCGAAAAGAAAAAGCGCGCGGAATAATTTTTACTCGCTCATCAGCGCTTTTTTTTTTTTAAAGCAAAGGCACAAAAACAGCCAGTATTACTAATAAAGTAAATTTATATTTTTTTGTTTTTGTTTGTTGTTGTTGCACTTTATTGTCAAAATTAATTAAATTAAAGAATTAATTCTTAATTTAATTAATGTTTATTTTTTATATTTTATCTCCCAAAGTTCATTTTATTCATAAAATGTTGACCACTTTTCTGACATAAAAACTCTTTGCTAAGATTTAAAAAGTATCGTTCGTTTTAGACGGAGCATCTTGATAAACCTTACGTTTTACCTTATTAAAAAGAAACCCGTGCGTTTTACATTACAATTACGCACAAGTACGTAATGACATACATTACGATATTGAAATTCGTGAAATAAGAGACCCTTTACGAGCAAATGTGTTATAAATTACTTTTACTTGACTATAAATACGACTGTTAACTTACATGAGTTGGAATCACCTTAAGCAGTAGAGAAATTATCGACTCAGACGTTGGCCTATCGACCTTTCCATGATAGTGTAGCAGTTGGCAACAGTGCAAGGCAGGCAACTAATTCTAGCATGCTTTCTAAGTGCTGAGCTGCTCCGCTACGTACCTAATAACAGCCAACTGGTCGGCGACCTCCACGCCGCCGAGCCGGCCCCGCAGCAGGGCGCGGGGCAGCCCGCGCGCGCCCGCCACGTCCAGCTTCACGTACACTACGTCGTTGCGCGACGACATGTACGAGCCCCAGTCCACCAGGAACTCCTCCGTCACCTGCTGACTGCCCGGCCTGCCGTCTCTGTAATGTTATGACGTAATATGTTGATTTGTGCAGATTAAAATTTTTACGTGACCTGACCAAAACAACTACAGTTTCGGTCGGCTCCGTATATGTAAAGTGTAATGAAGGTGAAAAGCTTCAATTTCTTTCTCGATTTTTCATTTTCGTAACATAGATCGATAAAAATGTGACATTATACAAAATTATACTAAGCAAGGCAGAGCGCGCGGCGCGTCCACCATAAAGTGCGACATGTGGTGTTTACTTCTAATGCCGCACACAACGCAAAATATCATACGCCTGTGATTCAATTCAAATGTTTAACGAAATAAGTTCTATACTTAAATTAAAACGGCTATATATGCTACTAAAACTTGTATTTTATTACATTGTAAATTAATAACTTAGAGATGTGGTATAAAGGTAAGTCCGTGATAAGGCCTGTCGTACTGACCTGTGATCGGAACGCTGAAAAAGATTGCATGCAGCGGAGATGAGAATGTTCAGATGGATGTGTGAAGTGACGAGAACGAAAAAAGTAAGAAATGAGTCTAAAAGAGGAAATTTTAAAGTGGCGCCAGTGATAGAAAAGTTGAAAGAAAATCGTTTGACTCGGTATGGGCATGTGATAAGAATGACGAAACGTATGTGACTAAAAGAGTGATGAATATAAATGTTGATGGATGGAGAGTGAGAGGAAGGGCAAATAAAAGATAGATGGATTGTGCGAGAATGATATGAAAGAGGAGGCAGTGAATGATAGCGTGACGGTTGACAGGTGAGAATGGAAGGAGAAAACATGTTGCGCCAACCCCAAGTGACATGTGGTATTCTCAAAGTTGATAAGCAGGATACGATGCTGGTTTTACCTATTAAATCTTTAAGTTAGATAATTTAAGATTTTTTTTAGTACACCCAACACTGCATTGATTCATTAGTTATCTAGCATATTACCTACATACGACGGACTCACTAACATCCACCCGGTGCCTTTACCGAAGTATTGGAACAGAGGCACTAATGTGATGGGAATAAGTATTATCGAAGTAGCAATATCTAAATATGAAAATAACAAACAGGGCCGAGGTTATGGAGGGAATAAGGACCTTATAAACAAATAGCATTCTCTGGGTAAGTCAGTAATAATAGTAAAGGACTTACACATGAACAAGCACGGGGAAGGCAGCGTCCCTGAGCTCCTCCCTCCAGGAGGGCGGCAGCAGCAGCTGCACGCGCGCCTTGGAGCCGCTGCCGAGCGCCACCTCGAAGGAGCGCCGCGTTGGCAGCGCCAGCTCCCGTAGTCGTACTGATCTGAAGATAACAGTTCATATTTTGTTCAGTACGGTAGGATTGAGACATTGGCCAATGAGACACTTGGTTTCCTCAATCTTAATACCCATTTAGTAAGTGCTTTGAAAACAAATATAATTGCAGTCCAGTCCACAGTCCAAAGCTACATAATAGGCCTCTGCAAGATCGATCATAGTAATTCGAAACATCAGAATAAAGCTGAGCGTCCGCGCCGACCGCAACGCTTGCACGGCACGCAATTTATTTTGGTTTGTTTATATGAAGAAATGAAAATGCTGGCGGTACCGGTAGTGGACGCAGTGCTATATGAATTCATACAAAAGCAAACCGAAATCCTTTGAGTGCCGTGCGTGCGTTGCGGCCGGCGTGGACCAGTGGACGTGGCAGTTTTGCTTTATAGTTCTGTTCCAAATGTTCTAAGACAGGCGCGAGACAGACAGTTTTTTCCGGATTAAAAAATTGCCCTTGCATTTATTATCAAAGTACTTACGCGATAATTGGCTAAGTTATTACTTGTTTTTGCTGTTACTTTTCCACAAAAGCCCTGATCAAGAGTTGAAGTTGAGGTCTTGAGAATATAGTAAGAAAATATATGACATTGCTTACCTATAAGGCCTCGTGTCATACAAAATTCTCTCTAGCTTATGCGTCCTGGCATCGTGCAGCCCCGCGAGCGGCGGGCCAGGCCCCCCGCACTCCAGCACGTAGTGCGTGATGCCGAGCCGCGCGCGCGGCGGGGAGAAGGTCGCGCGCCAGTACGAACAGTTCGCGTAGTGCAGCCGCGCCGGCCACACGGCCAGCTCGCACGTCAGACACCGCGGCTCCTCGCGATCAGCTCGCGCCTTCACCGAGTTACTGCCCCCGCCGTACGAAGGGTCTCTAACTACATACACCTGCCTCTGACCAGGCCTGTCTGCACTGCCTGTTGCGAACAAAACCCACAATCAAATCACACACCAGGAGTTTCACAGTAACAAACCACATGCCCTGAACCATAACACCAATGAGAGGTCATGAGAGTTAGTAACCAGTGAAGAGTACGTTGGGTTAGTAAACTGAACCTAATGTAATCAAAAGAAAAGAACACTCAACTGCACTCAATCTAAATACTTAATTTGATTTGCTCCCTTCACCAAATCTGGATGCAGTCTAAGTATTGGTAACGTTTCTTTGTCTAAACCTTTAAATCAGAAAATCATATTTGAGGAGATCATGTTTATATGCTGGATTATCCACGATGTTTATGCGCCGACTGTGCTCCGCGCATCGTATTTGATTTTACCGTTTTTATACAAACACAAAGCAGATGGGTAGAACACAGTGGGTGCGCGAAAATAGTGGATAACCAGCTCTAGCATAACACTCTTTTCCTTATGTAGTAGAATTACCTAAATAATAAACTAAATGGTTATCCTGGTCCCATGCCAGGATCTCGGCGACCTCGACCTTGCCGTGCGAGAGGACGGCCATACGTTGGCGCAGTACGTCCACGTGTTTGATGTGAGTGTAGTACTGCCCCCCTCCCTCTTGCACTGCAGCTAGGAGGAGGAACGCACTGCCGTCTTCTGAGTAGACCGGCTGTTGGTGTACTTCTAACCAAGGCTCCTCTGTCGCTTTTTCTGAGTGTGTCTGAAATAGGAACCAATTATTTAAAAGACTAAAGGTGAATGATACGTTGGACATCATGAACTGCCTAACTTTTTCCCAACTATTTTGGGGTTGGCTTCCAATCTAACCGGATGCAGCTGAATATCAAGACCCGCTACAGCGGGTCAGACAAAATTAAAAGACTGTGACGCGCTGCGGGGTATATTTACAGGATCAGTATTTTAGGTACATGGAGTGACTGCCTATCTGACCTTGACAGTATCTTTCTGCTGAATGGTATAAAAAAATAAGTAACTGAAGATAAAAGGTGTTAATAATGTTAATATCCTACCTCAGTGCAAGTCCAGTTAGGAGCATAACAACTGCTATAAACTGTAAGGTTTTGCGCTCGATTCATCCACACTACACCTACATGAGAATTGTCTTTGCCCACCCACTGGGCTGATATGAGATAATATTCCCTGAAACACAAATAACTATATTAAAACTTCCCATAATTTTATCACATGTGTAAGGCACTTTTGGTATTAAAATACGTACATTCCATCTAACGTACTCGGAGGTCTCACCTCCCATCTCGGAGGTGAGGTCGCGTTTTGAACACTTACTATCCATAACTTTACCTTTGGTATCGCACTGCCAGGCTGGAAAGTTAAGTTTCGCGATATTAAAATGTTCTTAGTAATCAATAGAAATATGAATATGAAACAAAAACAAAAGAAGAAGTTGTGCTGTTGAAGTTGTGCTGGTGGATGGGCGAAGATGACGAAGTTTTTAAAAGGAAAGATGACCTGCTACCTTAAGTAAAGTAATCCAAAATGTAGTTGGACTTAAGTAAGCTAAGTATGTATGTAGTAAGAAACTGGCTCAGGATTAAAAAGATCGCATAGTTGTAATCCCAATGTGGACGGAGTAGTTAAAAAGAATAAAAAGGAGATAAAATGTATTTACAATAAAGTGTGTTATATAGACAAGGAGTAATTTAAGTAACTGACAAACTCTTAAGGGGTCATTGTACTCATCAATATGAACAACTTTTACTATGGGACAAACATGAAATGGCGAAAAAAAATCTGCTGTTCCCTATATTTAACAAGTTATTATATGCAAAAATACAACACGCATACACAGTAAGTACAGCATGCATCATTACATCTATGGAACATTAGATTTTTTTCTAAATTTCAGATTTCATCCCATAGTAAAAGTTGTTCATAATGACGAGTACAATGACCCTTAAGAGTTTGTCAGTTATTTAAAATACACCTTGTATATCTATCTATCTAGATTCCAGACCATGCACGGGATAGTATTTGTGCTATAAAATAAATAAATAAAAGGTTTATTCACAAGAAAAATATACAGAAACACGAATGATTCATACCGTGGGATAAGACCATGCACGAGATAGTATTTGTGCTATGCGAATGATTCATCCCGTGGGACAAGACCATGCACGGGATAGTATTTGTGCTATGCGAATGATTCATACCGTGGGATAAGACCATGCACGGGATAGTATTTGTGCTATGCGAATTATTCATACCGTGGGATAAGATTATGCACGAGATAGTATTTGTGCTATGCGAATGATTCATCCCGTGGGACAAGACCATGCACGGGATAATATTATTTGTGCTATGCGAATGATTCATACCGTGGGATAAGACCATGCACGAGATAGTATTTGTGCTATGCGAATTATTCATACCGTGGGATATCTGACAGTGACTTGGTCGGGGAAGACAATGTGTGCTGAGGCGTTGTTGGTGGGTAGCTGCAGGAAGCCCGGGCGAGCCGCGCCCGTGCCGCCCAGGCTGTCGGCGATACGCGGCAGACGCAGCTCGGACACCGCGCGGTCGTCGTACTGCACGTACAGCACCAGCGTACCGTCCGCGGAGCCCCATGTCGCTGACGGCGTTTTCGTCACCTCCTCTGTTAGAAATGGTATCATCACTTTATAAAGAACCTGCAATTTCAACTAAGCAGTCCATGAATAATCAACTATTTACTGGGTACGTCTTTCATTGACTTGAATGTACCCTGGCGGCTGAGAGTGAGATGTCATGCTCATTCAAATGTCTCGCTGGTGGTGGCCACGTGTCATTCGGTTCCCTTCAAAATTGTTGAATGGTGTTGATCCATGCGTCATGTTAAGCCCGCTACTCACACACCTGCCGCAGGGGCAGTCTAGGACGCACGGCGGTCGCGGCAATATCGGAATTGTCTCTACACCATTGATATATATAAAACCTCACACATGCCTGCCGTTCAGTAGGTATTCGGGTATAAGTTGAGCTAAACACACGCGTTGAAAAGGGCACCAGTTTATCGAAAAATCAAAAGCGCTCCGTGTGACAGTTACCAACCAACTGATTGAGAAATTGCCCCGATCGCGCTACACACGTGGTAACGTAGCAGGGCGGCAGGGACGATCTAGGGACCAAGGATGGTCTCGTGCCCCTGCTGCCCTGCCGTAGGGCCAATCTAGGAAATTGTACCTGCCTGCCTATACTCATACACATCACAATTAAGGTGGCAACCCCACTTTTACACCCTAGATTGCCCGTGCGGCAGGTGTGTGAGTAGCCCGCTTTAGTGAACGAGCGCCGTCAATTAGGACTGGTCATCTCTTAGCTGCCACGGCTTATTTTAATTAGTTAGTTGTTTTATTTTAGTTCTTTTATTTGCTTACTTGTTGCTCTGGACACTTCTTTTTACATCGGTCTCACATTAAGTACCGATAATCAACATGGATAATGTGACTAATTTATGTAACAACTAGCTTTTGCCCGCGGCTTCGCCCGCGTGGATGTCGGAAAATATCCCATGGGAACGTTCATGTGGAAAACATAGGGCCGTCCGATATAACTGTGCAAACTCAAATCGCTACGATATATCGTTACCGTGTATAGTAGGCATAAAGCAACCAGTCGGCATGATTTTTTCCGACATCTTCAACAGTCGTCGTCATATTTCAGCCAATTTACACAAAACCATAATGAATTACACTGAATCACTCCGTTCATTGGAGAAAACCGTATGAAAATCCGTTCGGTACTTTTTGACATTATCGCATTCAAACAGACAGACTTACGCGGCGGGGGGACTTTGTTAATTACTTAAAATTTATTATGCCAGTCACGCTCTAATAACAAATAAGTTTTGTCCCAGTGTCCACTCGTTCTAATAATTTCCTCGTAAAAATGTCGAATGAAATAAAGACTAAATGTTACCTCAAGATTCGAACTATGACTACATTTCCAATCCCTTAAATCTCTCAAAAAGAGGTAGGTACACAAACATTTGTCAACTCCTATTGTACCCCCTCAAAAAAGCTGTACCATAGATTTATTTATTTCCTACCAAAAGCATAAATTTGAATTTTCATATCCCTAACTTAAGAAATGCTGGATTTCCCAAACAAACTTTCATCCCTTATATCACCCCTTGTTCGATTATGTTTTAAGACAAAAAGTAGCCCATGTCCTTTCCCAGGGTGCTATCTATAGCCTTGCCAAATTTTATAGAAATCCGTGCTGTTTTGTAAATTTTAAAATAAACCCATATTTTACCCACTTAGGGGATGATTTTTCAAAATCGCTACACCGCATATTTCTTTATTTCCTATCAAAAGCATACATTTTAATTTTCACATCCCTAACTTAAGAAATAGTGAGTTTCCCATACAAACTTTCATCTCCTATATCACCCCTGTAGGATTATGTATTATTTATTAAGTGATGGGGTCCAATAGGGCCGACACCGCTGTGGTCGCGGGTAGTTTTAAGAAGATACAGCGGGCCTGGCATAGGCAACTGAAGGAACACGGGTGGGTTTTAGTCAGTAAAAGTCTGACACGCCCTTCTCTCCACCCAGAGCGGGAGAAGTTATTTGATGATTTCCCACCCTCAAAAAAAAAAAAAAAAAAAACGCTGAACCGCATATTTCTTTATTTCCTATCAAAAGCATACATTTTAATTTTCACATACCTAACTTAAGAAATACTGAGTTTCCCATACAAACTTTCATCACCCCCGTAGGATTATTTTTTAAGACAAAAAGTAGCCTATGTCCTTCCTCAGGATGCTATATAAAGCCTTGTCAAATTTTATCGACATCCGTGCAGTTTTGTAGATTTTAAAATCAACCCCTATTTTACCCCCTTAGGGGATGATTTTTAAAAAAACGCTGAACCGCATATTTCTTAATTTCCTACCAATAGCATAAATTTGTTATCCCTAACTTAAGAAATACTGGGTTTCCCTTACAAACTTTCATCCCCTATATCACCCCCTGTTTTTGAAAGTATCCTATGTCCTTTCCCAGGATGCTATATAAAGCCTTGCCAAATTTTGTCGAAATCCGTGCAGTTTTGTAAATTTTAAAATCAACCCCTATTTTACTATTTTTCCCCTCTTAGGGGATGATCTTTCAAAAACGCTGAACCGCATATTTCTTTATTTCCTATCAAAAGCATACATTTTAATTTTCACATCCCTAACTTAAGAAATACTGAGTTTCTCATACAAACTTTCATCCCCTATATCACCCCCTGTACGATTATTTTTGAAAAAAAAAGTAGCCTATGTCCGTCCCCAGGATACCATCTATAGCCTTGCCAAATTTGATCGAAATCCGTTCAGTGGTTTAGGCGTGAAAAGGTAACAGACAGACAGACAAGAGTTACTTTCGAATTTATAATATTAGTATGGATACATAAACATAAACTGACGCCTTCTCCCATGGGGGTAGGCAGAAACTACAAACCAACGACACCTGCTACGATCCTGACATACTACTTTTGCCTCGAATGTAATGTAATAATTATGTAACAATATTTTGTTTTAAAAGAGAGTCCATGGAGTTTCTTGCCCGTTCTTTTCCATAGGCATAGGAATAGCCTTTGGAATGGGCAACTAGCTTCATCTTTCTGACTGACCGACCCCTTTGACAATTCAAAAGTGCCTTCAAATGGTTTAATTGAAATAAATGCTTTGAATTTGAATGTATCGTAATTTTATGAAACTGTTTTCTTCTGCATTAGAACCTGAGTACTTATGCCATTTAATACCTTGATGCAATGGTCTCTGTTGCACCATGTGACAACAGGGGCTAGTGTGAATCTTTGGGTTCATTCGGGTAATCGAGTCTGGTCAAACCACGCTGGGGTCGGTGCATTTCATTCATTCAATCATTGATGTCCATCAATAAACAATTGGTATTTTATACGTATACTTTTCTCAAATGACATGTTCACGCATGTTCAAGTTATTTTCCGGAAACTCTAACTGACTGACTGAACCTGGTAACTGAGTTTCCATTCTTTACCCACCTTGATAGAGAAAGTCGGACACGCCATTGTAGACACTGCCGGGCGTGGCGTCGGTTGTGAGGCGCAACAGGGGCGCTCTTCGGGCGGGGGGCCCGGGCCGCGCCAGCACCTCGTTGTCGGCCGCCAGGAGCAGGGACCCGTCGCCCCCCAGCCAGGCCGCGTGCTGCCACTCCCAACTGCGCTGGCCCTCGCCAAACAGCGGGATGTGGTGGCTGTAAGGATATATGATGCTAAAGATGGCGAATTTTGTAGGAAATGTTAATTTACTTACAAGGAGTTTTCTGTTGACTACATGCGAATGCAAGCTAGTTTGGAGCAATATTAAAAGTTCTAGCCTATTAAACTTTACAGCTTCGAACTAACTTAAACAAAGTTAGTTCAGTTTAGTGTGTTTCAGTCCAATGTTTGAAAATAAAATATGTCATATAAAAACAGTATCTGGGCGACCGAGCTCTGCTAGGGTGAAAATGAAGGTAAATGATGATAGAGAAAACGAATTTTCCCAGTTAAAGGGACTACAGGACCTAAATCGCGGTCACTGTCAGACTGCATATAAAAGAAAGAGAAGCGCAATGACAAAACCCTAGTAATTTATTGCAAAATATGAAGCAATTATCTATTTACAAAAAATCAAACACTAATATGTTAACGTAAACGCACCCATTACCGCCAGTTTAAGCGGAGTTCAGATTGATATCCAAAAAATAAGCACTTTCTTAATATGTGGCTTCAATAAAAATAATTTTTCAAGTACTGAAATTATCGATTTTTTTAGTTATGTGTAAGAACAGATAATCAAAGAATTACTTAAAAAAATAAAAATTAAATAAAAGGAAAAAGGGTCATGTCCCTATCACCGACTGAAAATATCGGGTGTGTGCCTAATACCGTTTATGTGACACCTAATACCGACCACTAAATAAATGGAACCGTTAAAGTTAAATAAAAATGCTCGTGTATATTGCACTGTTTATATAAATGCTCCAACACAGTACAGAATGCTATCAACACTTAACAATTATATGTATTCTTATACTAGTATATTCTTAACAGCGTTAAATCAATAAAAAATATCATATTTATACGAATTATGTATAACAAATTACCAAAGGCCAGCATTGATTATAACTACTATAATATATAACCAATGGGGCATTTGGTATTATATAAGAGTAAATGGCACTATAGAATCTTAGTAAAAATGTAACATAGTCATATAAAATTACAATAACATTTATGAGGCGGCTTACCGTCCACTAGCGCCGCTAATTGAAAAAGTATCATAACTCGTAAATAGAATAAAAAATACAAAATGTGGTCTAATAAAACAGTAGAAAAGGCATTTGACTGTAAACCGCCTCTTATGTTTAGTAGTAGTACAAGTAGATCGGTAATAGGTTTTCTTAAAGGAAATCGTATAACCTATTACCGACCCAAGGGAATGTGTATGAATTGTGTAAATGCATGTGATTTTTTTACATGTATATGATTTTAAGTGGTGCGGTTGCTAAAAATATTTAATAATAATGATATTTCAACTATAAAAATACACTATTTAAAAATTATACCTCCTTTATTCATCAAAATATTTACATAAGAACAAAGTTAGTGTATACGGCTACTAAAGCTCTTGAATATAATATGGCGTTAATAGCTCAAATATAAGTTAACATACTAAGGAACTGAGTTAGTATAGCCTCCTGCCTATTAATTTATGCATTTCAACAAAAATCATGGCACACAAAAAATACGACAAGTACTTATCAGCGACATGGGTCGACAATAGGAATAAAATTGTGATTTTTGTTCCTATTACCGCCTATTTTTAATATTGAATTTTAAGTAAAATAAAATAGTATCTCATTAAAATGAATCATTACTTGTGTTCCTGAAAGTATCAAAAATGCATCAAAAGAACTAGAAGTTACATTAAAATGCTTGACGATATAATCTTCTGCTAAAAAAGAAACAAGAGTACTTACGCCATCGGGAATGCCACACTATGGAAAATGCACTAAGGTCGGCCTCCACGGATGAACTGAGCAATTATTATTTAAATCGTCGAGTTACGCACACAAACAAGAGATGAACATTTGCAATACAAATACATCTACATTTTTTTTAAAGCAACCAATTGCGTAGCTTTAATACATGACATAAAAATGATAGTTTTCTGAATAGGGCGGTAATGAGCGCGGATTTTAAGGGGTCGTTATTAGGTGCGTTTACGTTAATATGTTGCTTGTAGAATAATCTGACAAAAAATCTGAATGATTGCACGTATATTAGTATGATTTTTATTCGTTAAAAAAAATTTTTAGAGGTATCTTCGTGATTTTTTTCTATCGTATTATGTTTTCAACACACTATCTAACTAGCATATATCGTGAAAAATATCATATATTTTACTGATTTTGTTTACTGCAGTAGATCATATACTTTTAGGCATTATAAAACTTACGTTTATTTGCGTTTAGGTCCTGTAGTCCCCTTAAGAGACCTGATCGATTTTTGCCCCGTAAACCCTTATATTGCAACTTTCATCGAAATCGTTAGAGCCGTTTTCGAGAACGTGATCATTATTATACTAGACTTAATTGCATTAAGACCGCGACTATCTAAGTTAGTTTCCAACAACTTTGAAATTGTAATAACTTATTCAATGCTAACAGCCTTATCACTTTATTTAACAGGAGGGACCTAATAAAGTAGGAGAAGTCTGATTGCCACCGCATTTTCTGCAAAACTAATTAATCCGTTCGGAATGCCGGCTCTTTTCTACGATACTTACGATTTACGTTGGAATTCACGAGCATTCGAGGATTAATTTGTCGGCAGCCAGTGAAATTATTAGCACGTTTTATAAATTAACTATCTGGTACATTTATATTTCAAGACGAGAACAGTGTATCAACTTAACGAAAAGGTCAAATTAACATCATGGTATATAGATACATATTTAAATACCCATAAAATCTGTGAAGTTTCTCCAATTAATTTGAATAAGTCCTATATTTTTAGGGTCCGTGCCTAAAAAGGAAAACTTTAGATGTACGGAACATCTAAAGTTTTCCTTTTTAGGTACGGATCCCTAAAAATATAGAACGGAACCCTTAATTATAGGATCGCTTCTTTGTCCGTCTGTCTGTCTACTGACAATATACTTATTAGGATGAATTTACCTACTACAATAGAAACTAAGGGTAAAAGTCCCTTTCCATTTAAAATGAATGTTTTATCATACAAGTTCCCAACACCAAGCTGCTGAAAATCGTTTACAATAAAGGCTCCACACGAAATCGAATGCACACAAAGTAAGCGATCTAAGAACAAGGGCGAATGTCGTTATGAAAAGAATACAGTGCCTCGCGAGGAGTCGTGGCAACAGGTGAGTTCGTTGGCAAAAAATAATCTGAACATAACAGGGTGTTTCGTTTAAGGTGTCAAGCCAGTGCGAGCTGATAGCAGAGTACCATACCTATCGATTTACCCCCATGTACGAGTATGTTCTACGATTTTTTGTAGTTTTCGAGTTATAATTTTTTTTCGATATTTTTCCTAATTCAGCGAGATGGGCAGGCTTTAAAAAATTTTATCTTTTTTTGGGTCAACTTTGAACAAGAATGTACTAAATAGGGCATTATTTGTTGAAATCGGTCGTTGAAAGTGGTGTATCTGAAATCTTGTGATTTTCATATTTTATAATTTATTATTATCTTTGCATTTTTTTGTCAATCCTGATATTTACTATTCCTCTACTTTTAAGCAGAGCTCAGTTGATAATAAAAACATAAATTTTATACATACTACTATCCTTAACCACTACCATTTATGAAATGAGGGATCCAAAATAACTCGAAAACTATAAGAAATCGGAGAAGATACATGGGTGCTAAATCGATAGGTATGGAACTCTGCTATCAGCTCGCACTGGCGTGTCACTTTAAAAGAAACACCCTGTATACTTAGCTCTATTTCAAAACAAGTTTAGTTTTAACTCAAAGTGTATCTTAAATTCTCGACGGTGCAGTAAGTTTTCGAGACGGTCATTTGAAGCCGTAAAGTATTACCTCCCGCAACCCCTACCTTCCCCTCCCACATTAAAATTCCACTCGCAAAATTTGAAATAAATTGGAAATCGTATTCACGTTCCTATCGTCAAATCGATTTCTTCACCCGCGAGACGACCGGGGAAAGAAAATTCACAAAAGAGATATGATTTAAAAGAAAAAAACAAACTCTGGAGAAACGACTCTCTTTAATATCGGCTTTTTAAAGCTAGTCGCCTGCGGATACGCTTTTAAAACTTTTTTTTGAGGTAATGTCCCATGAAATATGAGTTTTAAATTGTTTCAGACAGTCAATTTTGTTATATACCAACTTGATCAATATTTTACGCCGTACAAAATCAGAATAAGAACTAATTATAATGGTTTTTAGGGCTCCGTACCTCAAAAGGAAAAAACGGAACCCTTATAGGATCACTCGTGTGTCTGTCTGTCTGTCTGTCCGTCTGTCCGTCTGTCACAGCCAATTTGCTCCGAATATAATAGACCGATTAAGTTAAAATTTGGTACACATATGGATTTCTGTGACCCAAACACGTACAGCTAAAGTAAATGTATGAATTTTGAATATGAGAGTCACTTTTAGGGCGAAAATAAGAAAATAAAAAAAAGTTTTGTAAACTGTACCGTGTGACATATCAAATGAAAGGTCTTACTATGAGGGTCTCAATTATATTTTTTTTATAATTTTAAAATATATGGTTTTAAAGTTATTTAAGAAAATTGACGAAAATTGACCATTACCCCCCCTTATCTCCGAAACTACTGAGCCTAAAATTTTGAAATAAATATAGAAAATAGTTCTATACCTGTAGATTACAGGAAAACCTGTTACAAGGAAAAGAAGTCTGTGGTCTTAAAATAACATGGTAAATCTATATATATAAAAAATCAAAGTCCTGACTGAGTCACTGACTAATATATCAACGCACAGCCCAAACCAATGGACCTAGAGACTTGAAATTTTGCACATAGATACCTTATATAGTGTAAACATCCACTAAGGAAGGATTTTTGGAAATTCCATCCCTAAGGGGGTAAAATAGGGGATGAAAGTTTGTATGAAAAATTCTATCCCTTGAGTTAGGTAATAGACTTGAAACTTAGCACGAATATTCATGTAAGTAAATTATAAAGTTTATCATTTTTAGTTTTCCTAAACTACCCCCTAAGGAGGGATTGGGGGTGTCAAAGTTTGTATGGAAGAACTTTAACACGCGGTCCGATTACCGGAAAACTCAGTTTTTATACTTGAAACAAAAAATTAAGACTAACGTGTATCAGGGTTTTCCAAAAATCTACTCCTAAGGGATGAAAAGTTAATTTTATAGCGGAGGATTTTATTGGGGGCTTGATTAACTCTAAAATTGGTGTAAATAATGTTTGAGTCAAGTTATCGAAACATCCAGACGATTTTTGAAATTCTTTATTTGTGTTCGTGAAAACAGAGATACAGTTTATATGAATTATCTTATTAATTTGATTAATGAACTTGAAACTTAGCACAAATACTTGCATAAGTAAGTAAGTAATAATGTTTGTCATTATTAGTTTTTCAAAACTACGCCTCAAATGAGGTTAGGGATGTTAAAGTTTGTATAGAAGAATTTTAAAGCGCAGTCCGATTAAAAAAATGGTACTTTGAGTCAAGTTAGGAAACTAGCCAAACGAATTTTTACCGATTTTGATGACATATACCTAGCTGATGTTTTAAGGAGTAACTTGGCCTATTTTTATTTTAGAAAAATAATTAGGGTTCCGCGCAAGAAAATTAAAATCCATGAAATCAGACAACCACGTACAGTCCAGTACAAACTTACTAAGCCTCCGCTGTCTATTACGGCTATAACAACAAATAATAAAAATAAAGCAAACTTAAAAATGTCAGGGGTCGATCCCCATTACAATAAACTTTTCATTTTGAAAAAAAAATAAAAATTTTAATCTAGCATGTGGGGTGTCATCGTCTAGAACTCATTGAGTAGAAAACAAACATATTTTTTTATTAATCTTTTAAAATTAAGAAATAGGGGGCCGCAAAAGTTGTAAATTTTAGACCATTTTTGTACGAGCTCTAGCGCAACAATTCAACAAATTAGGAATTTGAAACTTCTTTATACCATGTAGGTACCATGAATACTGTATTTAATCAACAATACTGAAAACGGCGATTCATAAGGTGTTTTGTTTAAACATGGGTGATTTTCTGCAACTGCAAAAAATAACCTTGTAATTCACAGTATCATTATAAAATAAGTAAAAAGTTATCTTTGCGATTGTTAAACATATAATATGGTCCGGAACCCTTCGTGCGCGAGTCCGACTCGCACTTGACCGGTTTTTTCGAGTTAGAGAAGATGTTAGATAAATTACTACTATTATTACTTATTAGCGACCTATCCCAGCTTCGCACGGGTACCTACCACTAATTTTATTTAATTTGTGGTGGATGATTGAAATAATCTTGAATTCATGCAACCCTAGTACTTTTTGCTTTTTGCTCAGAAAAAACATTACACAAAATTATCAAAAAGCCAAAAAAAAAATCTGTTGATCTGTTCGCTACCAAACTTCACAGGTCCACCCGCTGGGCTAATCTGAAGATTGCCTGAAAATTCCATCAAAACTCCAGCTCCAGCCGTTTTGGAGTCCATGGGGAACATATTTACTTACACACATCGATTTTTATTAAATAGATATAGATTCTGTTGTTTACGTTTGTTACCAATAACTATGATCATCAATTTGTTCAGGTCTGCATCGGCAAAACACAGCAAAAAGTTGAGCTACCCCAGGGATTCAGAATATAATTTATTGTAGCGGGTGCAGCAGCAGCATAAAATATAGTCACATTAAATATATCGAGCTTATTTCTTAAACCCAATATAGTAATTTCCTTTCCTCTCATCGTTTGTAAGTAAATTCATCTATATTCAATAACCGCAAATGCAAAAAATACTGCAGATACCATTGAAATTCTAGTGAACAGTACGAATGTGAAAAGGAAACAAATTGAGATCGTGCAGATATTTTATATTCTTCAGGGGGAGACGAGGCATGCCGTGCGCAGTGCACGCGTCTCCCACAATTGTTATACTTTACACAGCACCGACGCTATTTATGTAGCAACCCGGTTCTACGAACAATTTTCGCCCAAAAATTCAATGTGCACGTCAAAAGGATGGACTGGACGGCCTCTGAGCCAAACAAACGCCACTCTTGGAGGAAGGTGCGGTGACTGAAAACCAATTTGGGACGCGAATTTAATTTTCAGTCGGAAATTTAATTATGTAAACTTCGGGGTGCCTTTAACTGAGTCCATTACGACGTTCAAGCATCAAAAATCAAAAGCTACTCACTCATTTGTGACGTCATAAACGGTGTAGTGCGCAGTAAACGTCCGTCGGTAAACCTGCGAAATAATAAAACTTGAATAATGTCTGAGCGAGGTGTCGACTTGGTAATGACTGAATTGTTTATCAAAACAATTAAAAGTTGAAAGATACAGCATGCTACGTACCTCCTTGATATTGTGTTGAAAGAGCACGAAGCGCAAGTTCGGGGAGCACTGGTATCCGCGCACATTTAGTTGCCTCTGTTATTAAATTGGAAAGTTTTGAACAAACATTTAATAAAGTAAAATAATGCATTGTTTTAAGTAACACAAAAGTTCAAGTCAACTCTATGAAAAACCTCTTATAGGGCTAGCGTAAAATATACTTTGCGGAGGAGGGGTGAGTTGCGGTCACACGACCATAGTGCGGTCCAAGCGAAGCTTTCAGGAGCGAGGGTTGAAGTAATAATAGAGCGTGCGAGACGCGCACAGACTCGATAAGTACCCAACAGGGTAAAGGTCGCGGGAACAGAGTCAAGTGAAAAGCTGAACTGACAAATTCCGCGTTTAACTTCAGTAATGTTCATAAATGTCTTCATTTCTTCATAATGCGAAATATCCTCTTTAAAGTCGGCGGCATACTCAAATTTTCATTCTCCGAAGCCCGCTACCCGCAGCATAATAACGCCATTATGGAGAATCGGGGATGTCGCCATAAATTTTACAGTAAAGAGCATCGAAGTAATACCGTCCGCACTTACAGAACTTGGGGTACTAACGTGAGAGCAGAGGTATGAACAAGATAAAGAGTTTCTTTTCTTTTATCTTTGTTTTTCGTTGGGAAATGTTACAATTATCTACGTGCTATTAGTAAGTAAAGGTGAAGACTCAGTTAACTTAATTGCAGTCCATTGATCTATATCATTAAAAGAAGGTAATATAAGGGAAGAAAGGAAAGAGGGGGAGGGAGGGGGGAGGGGGGTAGGGAAGGGATATTTCTTGGACGAAATATCGTCTCAAAAATTACAGTGTTTTATAAAGCTATAGACTCACTAGTGTGTGATTGGTGACGAGAACAGAGAGCGTGTTGTTGAAGGTGTCGAGCGCCAGCAGCCCGCCGTCGTCGGCTTGGTACACGAGCTGGTGCGAGCTCACCCAGGTGGTCGGCAGCCGCTCGCCCGTCAGGTCGCCGTGCAGGAACTCGTCCAGCCGCATGCGACGACCCGACCAATACAATAACTCGTCCACATACCTGGCCAATTATAAAGGAGCTTTTGATTATTTGCAATTTAAGGCGAAAGCGCCAGGGTAGCCCGCGAAATTCAAAATTTCTTACGTTTTTACCAATTTGTAGGTCAGTGTGAGCTCAAAAAAAAAATCAAAAGTCCTTTATTCAAATTAGGCTGAGAATCAGCACTTTTTGAACGTCAAAATTACAGTAAGACAGTCCCCACAAAACGCCCGCCCTTCACCTTGTATGTTGATTAAAATATGATTCGCGGCCGTAGCTAATATGGCTTTACAGAATTATAATCATTAGAATCAGCAATACAACTCCATAAGTTAGCATTTATCTCAAACCTCATGATTTCATGAAATCGCTAGATTTGAGATAAATGCTAACTTATGGAGTTGTATTACTGATTCTAATGATTATAATTCTGTAAACCCATATTAGCTACCACCGCGAATCGTATTTTAATCAACATACAAGCTCACACTGACCTAAAAATTGCAAAAAACGTAAGAAATTTTGAATTTCGCGGGCTACCCTGGCGCATCAACCTTAACTCCCACTTTTCTACTTTTTAAACAATGACAATGGCAGAATTAACTTTCTTCCTAACAAAACTTCTCTTATCAAAGTTTGCCTCGCCAACTTTCGCATACTTAAGACATTTATAAAAGAGTTAACTAAGTGTTTTTCAAGATCCAAGGATAAAGTAGAGCAAGAACAATAGAAAATGGTAACTTACCCTAATAGATAAATAGCTGTGACAATACCGGCTATGACAAAACTGATGACCATCAATGAAAATATGATGCTCCGCCAGTTGTGGCCATCTCCTTGGTATAAATCCTGGAAAAATATTTGTTCGTTACTTCGATTAAATTCGGTGGAGGTGTGGCAAAGTAATACGACATTCGTCAATCTCGAGCGTCGATAAAAATAGTCAAAGAAACCGGGATTTGATTTATGACGCCGGAAGGTGTCGGGTTCAATGACGCGATATTACGACGATTCCGTCGACGAAGGCTGTTTAACTTCGATTGCTCTTCGCCGGAACATTGAATATTGTTTTTATGAATTTTGCATTTTAAAGTTATTTCATTTATTTTCTTAAAAAGCTGTGATTTAGAAGTATGATAAAATTTGAAACGCCACGATACAGTGAAGGTTCATTAAAGTTACTTAGGTGTACAGCAACAAGAACATAATGTTAGAAAACAAAACGTTGTTTAGTTACATTTTCAAAGGTGTATCAAGACCTTCTGAAAACATCTGTAAACCTACTTTCGCTCAGTAATGCCAGTATATTTGCTAACTGATTGACTGACAACAGATATTTCCTTCGAATACTTGATAGGTACAGTCCGCGAGGTGTAAGATGAGCTTTGCATTTGTGTGAATGATCACCAAAATGGTACGAGAGCCCATGACCAAAATTTTTGTCTTATTGTATCTCGCATTGCACAGGATTTCCTTACAATGAGAGGTCAGTGTAAACTGGAAATGTACCTATAGCTTGATGTGTAGCCGTGTGTACTAGTTATTTTGTTACCTCCTCCTTGGCGGACTTGGGGTCGGCGACTTGCAGGGTCTCGTCGGGCGGGAGGCGCCAGGAGCCGCCGCCGCCGCCGCCGCCCGAGCGGTCCGTGTGGCCGGTGGCGTGCATGCGCCGGCGCCGACGCGCGCGCACCCGCCACCGCGCCGCGCTACGCAGCCGCGCCCGCCGCGCTGCCGCCGCCTGCCGCTCCGCTGCGCTGCGTGCGCGGAATCCGCCCCATCACTGCAGACAATGTTTTTAGGTTATTCACTATAAACAAAAGAGAGTTCATAAAGTTTTCGTAATCCTGCATGCTGCTATAACCAATCGTAAAACATTTCCTATGAATCTACTTCAAAACACACATAAAATCAAAGTTCAATGTAGGTAGATATGTTTAAATAGTACATTGTGAATTTGTGATACAAGAGGTGGAAACTCGTGTCATTAAAAAATCATGTAAGTAATCAGTCATGTTAATGACAGCTCGTAAGCTTGCAATAACCTACACACCCGTGTATTACACGACGTTTTTCAATACAGTTGTGGGAAATATATACTTAGTAGAAAACAAATCAAAGAATTTATTTTGAGAGTAGTTTTTAACATGGAATAAATTGACCACAATAGGTATAGATGGTTTATATTTGCCACTCAATTCATGAAAATAAGCTAACAAAACTTGTTCTGAAAATCAATGACGTATTATAAAGGTAATCGCTGAAAATTATTTAGTTTTCTTTTGTTTTTTCCATAAATGATAAATGATAAATGATTTATTTTCTGTAAGTAGGTTTGTACAAACACTTTTACACGTCAAACATATTTTTTTTTAAACTAGATGAGTTCGACGTTTCCTATCTGACTACTCTGAGAAGAAACGCCGAAACAAACTCAGAGGTCACAGTCTCTTTTAAAGTCCAGACATAATCTTGGTCAGATCATGTGAAGACCATGTAGATTGCAGTCTGAAATGGTCTTTTGATGAAAGAACCACACAGATTGAGTGGACCTGTCCAGTCAGTGCACGCATTTGTCAGTAATCGTGCAGCTCAACTCAAAACTTAAGGAGCTTAACGATTCGACGAACAATACCAAAGAAAAGACATTTGGGTAGGCCGCATAAATTACTCAAACTGTCAGACTATAACTAAAACTGAGAAAAGGATAAAATAAATAAAAAACAATGATCCACGTAGTCTTCACATTCACAATAATTAAAAATAGTATAAGTAATACTTTACAAAGTAAAGTAAATGATCGTAAGTCGCCTAAGCCTATTCGATTTTTGACAAATGTTGATGTGCAATTAATTAAATTAAAACTGGTAATTAAATATACTAAACAACCGTTTAAAAGACTTTTGAGAATTCAATGCTAAGACGTACGGACGCATTCATTTTTCCTCGAATAAAATTTATCCCATTTTATTCTATGTATGAAAACTCCCATGCTACTAAACTTTTTAAATTGACTTATAAATTTAAAACTCAACTGCAAAACTAATGATCGAGCTCGTAAACAAAAGTCACGACCGCGTATCAGAAATATGTCTGTGCAAAAGATTTAATTTTCGAATCATAATTTATAGCCTCTGAAAGTACGCCATGTTGAACAACTGTATTGAAAAAAATATGTGCGTCAGAACCGCGGGTGTACTTTTCAGATGCACCTAAATTTATTGCAATTATTTGGTACCTTCCGTGTACCTTTACGTACCTCTCTTGAAAATCTGTGTACCTACACCCGTACAATGATATTTTAAAAATTAGGTACACCCGCCATCCTGATGTCAGAACCGCGGGTGTACTGCTAACCAATGTATGTTGCTAAGTACACTCTATAAGTAGATTTGGTACCTCTTGTGTACCTGCAGAAACAAGTATTAAAAAAACAAAATACTGTCAGGTTGCTGCGAAAAGTAAAAAAAACAATCTTCTTTCTTTGACGTTGTTATGATTTAAATAAAAATAAAACAATCTTCAGTATTAATAACGTAAGTTAAATATTTTAAAAACCTATTAGAAAAACAAACAAGTTTGCCTATTTTAGAATTTTGAACGATTTATAGAATTCAGATATTTGTCAGTGTTTTCAGAATCGAAATGAAACAAGAGAGAGTTTTAAAGGTTTTTTTAATTAATTTTAATGGTAACGAAATAAGTAATGATTAATATAAATAACTCATTGATTCCATGTACATTTAACTCGGCCAAATAATTTGTTACAAGACTTATATAAGGTAATCTATTAGTAAGTACAAAAATTTTAAGGATAGATTCATTAACTTAAGATAAACATTTCTTGAAAAAATCATAAATTTCTATACTCTAGTTTCCAAGAAAAACACCAAAAACCATTTTGTTTAAAAAGTAAAATTCAACACCCCGTGTATAACGGGGAATTCCAGCTAACGTACTTTATGGCAGATAACAAAGGAGTCGCGTTGTTTACCGAAAACCCCGTGGCGGCGCGCATCCCCCGCTTCGCCCCTGCCGCACCCCGTTGCGCGGCCAGCCAGCATTCGACGCGGGAGCGGCTTCTAGTTCGCTAAACTCATTTCACTGATAATGTGCTATCGACGGATGAGTGCACATTTACGGGCGAGGGACTATGTAATGTGCATAATGCACATGCATTACTGTTGCGATTACAATCGAATGAGTGATTCGGCCGGACCACTTCCAACACCGTTTCAGTGTGAATGTGTGGGCAGGACTGTTGAACGGCCAATTATTAGGACCCGTTTTTCTGGATCGACTGACTGCGGACACGTATCTTCAGTTCCTCCAGCGAGACCTACCACAGCTACTGCTGGATATACCTGTGTTGTACCGCAGGTACATGTACTACCAGCACGACGGCGCACCGGCGCACTTCAGTGTGCGGGTACGCACCTACTTGGATGAGGCGTTCCAAGGACGATGGATTGGGCGCGGTAGCGTTATCCGCTGGCCGCCACGCTCACCTGATTTGACGCCAATGGACGTCCACGTGTGGGGTCGGGCCAAAGACCTAGTGTATGGGAACGAACGCTAGAAATACGGCGCTAGCATTGGCGTCAAATCAGGTGAGCGTGGCGGCCAGCGGATAACGCTACCGCGCCCAATCCATCGTCCTTGGAACGCCTCATCCAAGTAGGTGCGTACCCGCACACTGAAGTGCGCCGGTGCGCCGTCGTGCTGGTAGTACATGTACCTGCGGTACAACACAGGTATATCCAGCAGTAGCTGTGGTAGGTCTCGCTGGAGGAACTGAAGATACGTGTCCGCAGTCAGTCGATCCAGAAAAACGGGTCCTAATAATTGGCCGTTCAACAGTCCTGCCCACACATTCACACTGAAACGGTGTTGGAAGTGGTCCGGCCGAATCACTCGTTCGATTGTAATCGCACCAGTAATGCATGCGCATTATGCACATTACATAGTCCCTCGCCCGTAAATGTGCACTCATCCGTCGATAGCACATTATCAGTGAAATGAGTTTAGCGAACTAGAAGCCGCTCCCGCGTCGAATGCTGGCTGGCCGCGCAACGGGGTGCGGCAGGGGCGAAGCGGGGGATGCGCGCCGCCACGGGGTTTTAGGTAAACAACGCGACTCCTTTGTTATCTGCCATAAAGTACGTTAGCTGGAATTCCCCGTTATACACGGGGTGTTGAATTTTACTTTTTAAACAAAATGGTTTTTGGTGTTTTTCTTGGAAACTAGCGTATAGAAATTTATGATTTTTTCAAGAAATGTTTATCTTAAGTTAATGAATCTATCCTTAAAATTTTTGTACTTACTAATAGATTACCTTATATAAGTCTTGTAACAAATTATTTGGCCGAGTTAAATGCACATGGAATCAATGCGTTATTTATATTAATCATTACTTATTTCGTTACCATTAAAATTAATTTAAAAAACCTTTAAAACTCTCTCTTGTTTCATTTCGATTCTGAAAACACTGACAAATATCTGAATTCTATAAATCGTTCAAAATTCTAAAATAGGCAAACTTGTTTGTTTTTCTAATAGGTTTTTAAAATATTTAACTTACGTTATTAATACTGAAGATTGTTTTATTTTTATTTAAATCATAACAACGTCAAAGAAAGAATATTGTTTTTTTTACTTTTCGCAGCAACCTGACAGTATTTTGTTTTTATAATACTTGTTTCTGCAGGTACACAAGAGGTACCAAATCTACTTATAGAGTGTACTTAGCAACATACATTGGTTAGCAGTACACCCGCGGTTCTGACATCAGGATGGCGGGTGTACCTAATTTTTAAAATATCACTGTACGGGTGTAGGTACACAGATTTTCAAGAGAGGTACGTAAAGGTACACAGAAGGTACCAAATAATTGCAATAAATTTAGGTGCATCTGAAAAGTACACCCGCGGTTCTGACGCACATAAAAAAATATTATTAAACTTTAATTTCTACGTATTACAAAAATGCGCTATAATTTTCTGAAATTATCTAAATAACCATTGATTGTCTTCTGTGCGATCTTGACGTGGGCGGCGCAATGCCCCAGGACATTTATTCCTTATTTCCTTCCACAGTAAAGTAGATTTATGCCGATAGCTTAGCTACGATAATGCATATAAAATAGACCTCATTTGAGAGCAAATGCGTTAAAATACAGAAGCTTAAAATGGATCCTATTATCTTCAATACGATTGTAGCCGAGCAAAATCCAACCGAATGTTGTGGTTTTCGCCCGGCAAGTCGAAATAAAAGTGACATTTACTGGCGTAACTGCTCTTGTTTAAGCTGAATTTTCAATTTTATGCGGTGAAAAGGAACAAAACAGGACCGCAATGCGTGCAGCCTGGTCGCTTCATAGGACCGCTACAGTGGCGAGCTGGCTGCCCGACCACAGCAGACGCGCATCCGCTTGAAAAATTGCTACGAGACCAACCCCCACATTGTGCTCATTCAATGCACTCTACGCCTCTTGATTCTTTTTGCAGTTTTTTCCAACTTATTGTCTAAAATACATGAATGCAAACTTTATGTTACTTTGGACGCTTTTTGTGAATTGTTGAAATACGATATGTAAAAGCACAGAATGAATAATAGGTACTGGTGATACATTTTAAACATAAACCGTCTTATTACAAGACAAGGTTCATCTTCAAACCCAGGTTTAAAGCATTCCATATGCTTTTTTGAATTTCGAACTTTATTCCGACACATGAAGATGTCAGTTTTAAAAAACTGACAATTGGTACCGGACTAAGTTGTCAGTTTTGTATATAGAACTGAAATTCTATCACAGCTACATTGACTTAGAATAGAATTCTAAGTCAATGCACAGCTAGGTCCAGGGTCATCAAACTTAGAACTAAAAGCCTGGCAGAACTTGGATCATTATACTAAAAAATTCTGGAGTACCAAATGTAACTTAAAAATCTTCGTAAAGAAGTAGTTTTGTCATTAGTAGTATTATATTGCGAGAGCTTCGATCTGATGAATATAGAGGTCACTACTGTAGCATTAAACAGACATATTAAAATGAATATTATGTTGTACGATATTTCAACAATTGACGGACAGTATAATTTAGACGGGTTATTTTCTAAACATCATTTACCTTAGTGTTGTTTACTACCGTAATGGTAATTTTGTGTGTGTTTGTGGGTGTGTGTACTTATTTAATTTTAATTATTAAAATCAATTAATACTTTTATTTGCCATTCATTTTATTGCGTTTCTAGTTTTATGATGTTCCTTTTTTTTTTAAACAGTTGTAACAGTTTATTTCGATATTTTTAGAAATTACTCCAAACAGAGTTAGTAGAATTCTAGAATTACGGCTACTGGTAACATTAATTTTCATGTCAATACGTCAGTATTGTCAGTCAGATTTTTTGTATTTAATTATTGCAAAACAATTAATAAAATTCTTACTTACTGGAAAGCAAGATAAGTACTATCAGTGACACCGATAAATACCAAGTAATGGCTAGAAATTACTATACAATTCTTACTGGAAAGCAAGATACTATCAGCGACGTATCAGCGACACCGTTAATACCAAGTACCGAAATGACTATAAAATTCTTACTGGAAAGCAAGATACTATCAGCGACACCGATAAATACCAAGTAATGGCTAGAAATTACTATAAAAAACATTGTAAAAGGCCTCATAGTTGATGAAATAAATGTAATTAATTACCTAACAAGTTTATAATGTTTCATTTTATTTAATGTATGGATTACGATGGTAATGGTTTTAATAATCATTTAAAACACTATACTTAATCCATACATTAATTTAAAACGCTAAAAAGGAATGAGCAAGCTTTAATTAGGTACCTATAGCTATAGAAATAAATACAGATAAAGTTTTCATCTGAGAAATCTAGATGTCGCTGTTGTCCATTGCTTGAAAAACCCGTGAAGTCAGATCTCTATGCCCTATAAGTAAAAGTACTCTGTGGCTAGGTCCTTATTACAAAAACTGGCTCGATGGTTTAAATCATGACAGAAGAAAAACCTCGTTTTGTGATAAGACCGAAAGTAAGTAGAGCTTATTACTTGGAAAGTAAGGCGATGTTCTCAAGTACGGGGCGGGGTAATAGATAATTTGTTAATTGTTTTCGCTGACGCGGCCTGTCAATACCTACGTAGTGGTGTGGGGTGTTGGCCCGCCGCCAACTCTGGCGCACTCTCTATATACATTCGCTCCACGCCAACTTTACGACTTCGTTTAACTATTATTTCAACTGCTCTCTCGATGCGATTTTTTAGATACCTAGATGCCGTTTTTATTACCCGAATATTCAGATCAGTCGATCATTACAGCGAAGCGCATGCGCTTACCAGATAGTAAATAAATCGAAAATAAACATCTGTAAGAATTACTGCTTCGTAGATTACGAACGATGCCTTGTGACTTGGGCAGCATGCCCGTATAGGCCGCCTGGCGTCGTGCGGCCTCGTGCACATTTGGCAAGAGTACTGCTGATATTTCTTCCTTTTTGAGATGAACTAGAGCATAGAGCGGTAATCGTGGGTCACGGCTGAGCACCTCATATTTTTGAAGGACCATCGATTCCAAGTTATCGAGGCAATAACTTTTTCTACCTCAACAAAACTTTAAACTGTAGTCAAACTACTTAAGTCAAGTCTCTCCGGTAAGACGAGAAGCAAACAAACTTTCGAAGCGAGAAGTTGTTGCAGCCGGCTCAGATTAATGATGTGCAATACACTAAAGCTTGGAAGTGCGGCGAGGGAACCCCAATTCTGAGCATTAAACACGTTTCTTATAATTAGCTTTGCAGACGTTTAACTAGAGACTTTATAGCCTCAGAAGACTCTAAAATGGAGTCGGCTGTAAAGTGAAGTGATACAGAGTTTGGAGACAAAATGACTTTCTTCTTTTGCACTAATAATATTTATTAGCGTACAAGTAGACAAGTAATGATCAGGATGATTTTCCCATAGGACGTTCGTAAGAAAATATATGTAATATGATGAATAGGTTTGTAATATGCTCTAAGACAAGTTAAAAATAAAACTGACATAAAAACAGCTATAACATGCTACCACGCGTATGAAGAATCGATTCTAAGATACGGGCTTATAATGTGGGGAAATAGTACTGAACGAAATAGAGCATTTTTTGTTGCGCAAAAAAAATGCATCAGAGCAATTTATGGGCTAGCGCCTGATGAGTCCTGCGAGCCAATATTCAAAAAACTTGGTTTATTACCGCTACCATCTCTTTATATATATGAAATTGGCATGTTTGTACGGAAATATAAAGAATATTTTGTAAAAGTGTCTGACGTAAGCTCTCGAAATCGCAGACCAAAATAGATTAGTTTTTTTTCACACTTCCAGATTGTCCAAATACAGCAAAAGTTGTCTAACTATGTGTGTAAGAATTTATAATAAAATACCTAGAGAACTTAAAACTCAAAATAATATATTGTTTAGGAATAAATTGTTGGAATGGCTGAAAGCCCACAACTTCTACTCCCTGAAAACATTCCTTGAAAATAAATTATGACTAGGTTTAAGCTAAGACTCGATTTTGCATGCTATAGTTCCAATAGCTAAACATCAAACATGTTTAGCTATTGGAACTATAGCATGCAAAATCGAGTACAAACTACTCCTGTTTCAATTGTAAGACCTATAAACACCATGTTTTAAGCAAATAAAGAATTTGAATTTGAAGGATACAGCAATTCATTTACTTACAGACATTTACGTTAGACAACCCAGAAAATTCTTCAAAGCTTTTAAGCTAACAAGGCCACAAAGGAACTAAAATATGTATGTAGATAACAGTTTGTATAGTGCAGCGGTCTGCAGTGGGATTGCGACAAGTTCCACCTGGAATGCTGGAACGGATTTATAGCATTAATTAAGTAAGTGAGGATTTATTACGATTCCCGCCTCAGAGTATCTACTCCGGAGCTCTTCAGATTCATTCGACAACTTTGTTGCCATCGTGAGCAGTTCTCGGCAACCTCTCGTCCGAAACGATTCCGTTTAAGACCTCACGGTCACACACAGTTATGTGCCTTTATTGTTAAACTTTGTGCTGTTTCGTACTCAAATAAATTTTGGGCGTTTGTTTGCTACAGATGTTAGAAAGTACGTGATGGATTGGTTGCAAGCGTGCTCGCTGAGTGTGTGGTGGGAGTTCAATTATGTATAGGAATTGGAAAGAGTTTAGCTTTTTATTCGTGAAATTCTCAATCCAGTGAATGGGACAGTGGGCAAACGCTCGCTCCCTTTCAGTAACCGTCAGCCATAAAACGTGTGTAAACAGCTGCAGACCGCCGCGCTGCATTCACTCCAGGCAGTAAAAACGAGATAATCCCGATTTCACAGACAAGTGCAACTTGCTGTTGTCACTCTAATTGTATTATTGTCCTTTTAAATCTAGATTAGTTATAGTGTGTCAAGGCCGGTCGCATCCTGGCGCCTCGCCAGGATCTAATTCAATTTGTACACCCTAGGGCCGCAGTTACTTCGCTTGATATTTTTTATGATGCCATAAAAGCTATTAAACCTTGTTCCGTTAATGTGTTTCGTTTTAACGCCATGATTTTATTGTGAAAAAATGGACTAACTAGCTCATACCAGCTTTTAATGTCTTTTGTTTCGGCTTAATACACCTGATTTGACATTAGTTACTTTCAGTGTACCTAATGTGGCTGTAATAATTATTACGTGTGATTACTTTTTATGAATACTCATGAGTAGGATAGTGAAGCTTTCTAAAGGTTCGTAAAACGTTATATTTCTGCCGTTAACATTTACATCTCCCCTAATAGATATGTTTCAAGTTCCCAAATTCAATGGTCCTTGCAACCATTCGGTGGTGTAGTTCACCCAACTGGAAATACTCGATGGCTTTTGCCGGCTGAAAAACATCAAGGTATTATATAATACAATAGACGATTAGGTATGTGGAAAGAGATTAACCTACTGTAAACAAACTATGTATTAGATTATTCGTGTTATATTTAATCATAAATGACGTAATGTAACATACAATCTTACTTAAGTAATAGGTAGGTACTTATCTATATCGACTTTAAAAGTTACTTCAAAACTAACCGAGCCGCTTAGTCGGAAAACAACATGAAAAACAGTAACAGGAAGTCAGAAGCAGAAAAAAAGCGAACAAAACATTATTGTCCCCAAGTCTCCATAACTCGCGTGTTTTCCCGTGAGTGAAAACAACGACATCTCTTTATCAAAAACCCGTTGAAAGTAGGGGGTAAAGCAACACGGTGTGAAATCAGGACACGGTTTGAGTATGAATGATAGTAATAGATATGACGCGATATAGAGAAGACGATGCGTATCTACCGTAAATTGCAATGATATAACATAATTTATTTAGAGCTTGTACTATCTATTTGTGCTAGGGTGCTTTTACTTAACTTATGGGCAAAAGTAGCAAGCTTTCAGCATTGCTGCGCATCAATTAATTTGTGAGCTAATAGGGATGATGTCTGGGTAAAAAAAAAAAACTATTTAGTCCGTTAGTCAGAATATATTAAAATAGTACATTTTGATACAAGTGGAGAACGTTTGTTATTGCATTCGAGGCGGAATTAACACCCGAGCCGTAGGCGAGGACTGCAATAACAAATGTCCACGAGTATCAAACGACGTTTTTCAATTTTGAGGAAATAAAATAAAATAACGGAAAATATTTTTGTCATGAATTATTAGGAAACTATGATTTAAATTTTCTTTTTTTTCCGCGCTTTGCTTTAGCCAGATTGAACGAGAAGCAAAGGTATAAAGTGGTTGAGCGATTTACTGCTGCGCAGCATGTCGCGGGTTCGATTCCCGCATGGAACAAATATTTGTACGACCTACAAGTATTTGTTCCGAGTCTGGGTGTTTTTCTATCTATAATATGTATGTATTTACAAAAAAAATGTATATAAGTAGTTTATCAGCCATCTCGTTACCATAATACAAGCATTAGGTTGCTTAGCTTGGGACTAGATGGCGTTGTGTGAAATGTCCCAGGATATATATATTTGTCCCAGGATAAAGCCGATAAGCAGCCCAATATGAAAAATAGAAAATTCAAATATTTTTGAGTTTAGAACACAAATAAGTGTTAATTTGTTCATAAACGTTTTTTTTATTGTAATAATCATAGTTTTTGATGATATTCTATTTATAAACATTTTTTAAATATTCAAAAAATATTAACGCCGTAAAGATGCATAATTATCTATTTCTCTAAATTAAAAAAAAAACATTCACCTGCGAATAGAGAGTTGTGAATAGAGGCATTGAACCAATTTGAACTAAGTATAGGTATAAGTTATCTGTGGCAATTTTTTATTCCCGCATACGGTTGGGAAAATGAAAAACGATCGCGTGCGACATACATTGCATTATGACCTTAGTCGTAGTGCGATATGAACCAGTTTTCGAGTAAGTGTATTGAAAAAATATTACAATACCTACGTATTTTTTGCTTTACCATATTAATAAAAAAATATTCAGATACAACGCACTGAAGTTCCAGAGCAGGGGCTCGCTACGTCATATCTACGTATAAAATCTAGCAAGGCGTGACGTCATGTTACCACATTTTAACTCAGTGTATCGCCGTAATATTTTAAATACGTAAAAAAATAAAAAATACGTGACCAAAATTTTTAAATAATCTACTAGACAGACAAAAAAACAATAGTCATCATCCATAATGATACAAAGTAGTTTGCGTATTATTCATGTTATAGCTAGCTGGTCTCATTTATACTCTGAGATTCAGGGTGTCAAGTAAGTCGGCAGTCGCCCAGTCAAATCGTGCCGCGACGTAATCTTTTTATATTAGCGATAAAAATATTCCTTTCCGGCTACGCTTCCACTTATAATTTCGAGATAATGTGCTAATTAAAGCATCGTACAGATTCAACTATAGAGTCCATATTTCTTCCAAATTTTATGACATACGTTCTGCGTCTCGAATTCTTAATGTACCTAAATAATGCAGTTTGGAGTATTCTAATGTTGTTTGGTCTTTCTGAGTATTGCGTATACTTTGGATTGTAGAGTGTCCACGAGCCTGAATTACTTTATAAGATTATTAGCAGTACCTGGTAGACCGAGCTCTGTTCGGGTGAAAATAGAGAAAACAAATTTTTCCAGATTTGAGACCTAGCCAGATCGATTTTTCGCCCCATTCATCGAAATCCGTAGAGCCGTTTTCAAGAACGTGATTACAAATAAGTATATATCCTTAGATTATTATATATCTATATCTATATTAATTATATAAAACAAAGTCGGGTTTGTTCCAACACTTATAACTCGAGAGCGGCTAGACCGATTTTCATGGTTTTTGATTTGTTGTATTTGTCTACGTCCCGAATAGCAGACAAACTATTAAAACATGTCAAAATTGAATAAAAAATTAAATGAAAGAAAATAGTACAAGTGGAGAACGTTTGTTATTGCATTCGAGGCGGAATTAACTCCCGAGCCGTAGGCGAGGTTGTTTTTGAGCCGAGAACTGCAATAACAAATGTCCTCGTGTATCAAACGACGATTTTCAATACACTTTTGAAGAAAGAAAATAAAATAACGGAAAATATTTTTGTCATGACTTATTAGGAAACTATGATTTAAATTTAATTTTTTTTCCGTGCTTTGCTTTCGCCATGTTGAAGGAGAAGCAAAGGTATAAAGCCGATTAACAGCCTAATGTGAAAAATAGAAAATTCAAATATTTTTGAGTTTAGAACACAATTAAATGTTAATTTGTTCGTAAATGTTTTTGTATTGTAATAATCATAGTTTTTGATGATATTCTATTTATAAACATTATTTAAATATTCAAAAAATATTAACGCCGTAAAGACGCATATCTCTTTGCCGAGATTAAAAAAAACATTCACCTCCGAATAGAGAGTTGTGAACAGAGGCATTGAAGGCATTGGACTAAGTATAGGTACAGTTAAGTTATCTGTGGCAATTTTTATTCCCGCACACGTGCGGGAAAATAAAAAATCGCACGCGTGTGAAATACATTGCATTGTGAACCTAATCGTAGTGCGATATGAACCAGTTTTCGAGGAAGTGTAGGTATTGAAAAAAACTTTCCACTACAAAATGTTCATGGGTTTCGTATAGCTGTCAAACATCAACATGTTTATCCCGTCGATACGGTAAATTCTCCCCTATTTAAATAAAGGTTTCGAATCGACAACATTATATACACAATATTTGGATAATGGCGTATTTTACATTTAAAAAATGTAGAATAATGTTAGTAATCAAAAAGGATTGACATATATTTAATGGTTGTCAAATATTTTTGCGTGCGTTCAGAAATTTATTTTGTGTAAACTAAGTCTTTTTCATAATTTTAATTTTAACCTTTTTACTTTAAATTTGTTCCGGTATTTTACATTTCAGCAAAAAATCGTAGTTCAATTCTTAAAATATAAATTAAGTTTTCCTACACAATTCAAAATGTTCTCAGCTTGCGCCTCCGGGAACTTCACGCGTTTACATTAGAATATTCATAGCTAAGACAGGACATCGTCTATCGGGTCAGCTAGTATTTATCTATATACAAATATTGCTCATTTAATAGTATAAATAATATTAGCACGTAACACCATTATTTATTTGATAAATATGAAACCCATTCCCATGAACAGCACACAGTACAACACCAAAAACTTAAATTATAACTATTAGCAAAAACTGTTCATAAATGAAAACGTGGAAACTTTCAACTTGGTAGCTATTAATGCAAATGACTGAATTCATTAGTAGGATGTTTATGACCGTAATTTAAAGTGATAACGGCCTGCAAGGCTGCAGCAAAACTTTTTTATTTTGCCTAATTTTGACATTTTATTTGCTCCAATCAGAGCTTCAAACCAGCTCAAAAACATTACTGACTTGGAATCTGGGTGTCTGAAAAGCATACGTGACTTCCAAGCACACATCCTAACTATGTGTGTGGTTGAACAATTGAAACATTTTCATAGGCAAAGCAAAGCCCATTGATTTTTTATCTCCTGGATATGTTTCGTGTAGCCAATCACTATCGTTTTTCAAAAGAACAAACCAAAAGGTTAGGTACCAAGAATCAGACCAACAAAATTCTGGTCAGTTTTTTTGGGGAAAACAAAAACTCGCCACATCGTTAACTGATTTCGCAGCGTTGTGATAGAAACGCATTTTTATTTTCTTTTAGCGAACTATTCAAATAATGGATTCACAAACGGGTTGAAGTAGAAACTTCTTCACCTTTTTATTTCTTTAACTCAATCTGCGATATTTATGCGGCGGCTAAATGGCTAAATCATCGCCACTACGATATCAGTGCAAGATCTCGACGCTCCTCCAGCTAATAATTTAATTTCGCTTGGCGAGCAGCCCATCCTCGCACCTGCACCAAGCTTGAAACTTTTCGTTATTCATAGTCCATCGAGTTGTGGAAAGAAACGAGTTATGAATAAAAGAAATATGGCGATCGAGATCGTCGAAAAGTCGAAGCGACATTGACCCAGTATGACAAAAATACTTGCAATGTCAAAGAAAAAATGTTTTAGGTATATCTGCCTGTAATTTCGGAATGAGTCTCATTCAGTTTGATATTGTAGGTAAATAAAGATGTTTGGGATGTTCACTCTTTCAATACTAACATTATTTAAGAAGTCTGATGAATTTATCTGGCTCGTTGCCTGTACTAATAGTGTCTACTCTGCTGAATTTATTTGACGTTTGTTTATTTTTGTTTTAAGAACCGCATTCTTAAACCAAATGTCGATTGACATAATTAAATATTGACCTATTTCGCGATATAACGCAGTGTAACATTGATAGATGGTGACGTTTAATATCCTGGCGCGTACAATAGGTACGGCTTTCAGCTGGTCCAGTGTCTGCTCTATAAATCTCGACTCTCTGGGGATTCAGTTGGCGCGGTCGACTTGTTCGGAGAAGACGTCAGATGAACAGCCTCGCTTACAAACTTGTAAACCGCAACACGTTACTCGCAAACTAAGTGATTGATTGCCGCTCTATCGCCCGGATAGTTTACTACTACATGTTGGTTTACACGCACCTCTGGTTACAGTTTAAAATTGATGAGGCGCTCGGTTATATAAGCCAGTGTCCACGATGAGAGGCATTATAAATCAATATAATTCAGACCGAACACAGCTTTATATTCAGTGAGATCGGTGCCAATGTGATCCGTGAATTCTCGCTGAGTCGAAAATTTGCATAGAAGTCATAAAATATCTCGATTCTCGTCTCGTTTTTTCCGATACCTACTATGTAGTTGATATCAGTAAAAATGAGCCAAGAAAATAACAGGTAATATTAATCATAAAAAGGTTTCTTTAAAAAAATGTAATATCGCCAAGGTGAGGCGTAGGCGACATTCATTTTCCGTGGGAGTGTCTCGTCTGTAAAGGGGCTTGCCGGGATTTTCCTACTATGAATACGACTGAGCTCTATTTATACTTTATAACAAGACTACAGAAAGTCTTTTAAAGTAAAACGGGACTCGACTTGATTGAAATCTTTAAAACTTTCCACGTTTTTAGGATTGTTTTCTTCGTAGTTAAGTAGAACGTCATGCCCCTTGCATGTTTACATACAGATCTCTCTGTTTTATATAACTTTTGAAGACCGTATTTCGTGAAGCCAATTGGTAAAAACTTTGGTTAATTTATTCGGTGTCCATTTGAGGTTACACAGTAAAAGAGTTAAACGCGAGCAGGTTGAGCTGTATTCTAAAGGTTTCACAAAAGCCGTTATTGACCTCAAACACGGGTGTGTGGCTGTAGTAGGTGAGGGGGAAGCACAAAAGACCCGAGGGGTCAAAAAGCGATTTGAGTTTCCCACCTAACCGCTACAACCGATTGGTTGAAATAAAAAAGATACTGATGAGTGTGCACAGAAAACAGTAGGGCTATAGAGTAAAGTATAAAGTAATTTAAGGATTTAAATAGTTAATTATTTAATTGAGACCCGAGTCGTGAATACCGTTTATCAATTGTGCACACATTCATTACTTATTCCAAAATATGCGATCCGAACGAAAATATTCCTTTATTGTTTCACGGATTACCGGAATGCGATTGAATACCTACCTACCGCTGTTTAATTTTCAATTCATGTTTATCCGATATCTGAGTAATTTGCATGCAGCCAGTGATTTAAATAAAGATCCACGGTAGGCCCAGCCAATCTCTCCGTTAAGTTATGGTAATCTGCTTCTTGAATATTATTATCTAGCTACCTCTCTCTAAATCATGTCGGTGCTTCCCTTTGCTTTCATTTTACGCTTTGTGTGTGTCGTTATTTACGAAAATACCTTTGTATATTGTTGAAATTCACGTAACAAGCTATGTACGTGGCAGCCACACGGAGTTAAACCGATGTGCTTGTTTTATTTTGACGTTTTTATGAAAATCTCGCAACATACGTGTTATTAAACTTGCACTGAAAAGTTTTTTTGTGTCGCTCATACACCTCGGGTGGAAGGTAAATCCAATAACATTGTGTTGTTATTTCATGTATTTTCCGCTTTTTTCGTATTGTGCTCGCAAATATTTGTTCAGGTAGCTTTTAATTAACATTGCTAGTTATTTCCATTGGCAGTGTTAAATGTATTGATTCGTTTATCGAATGCCAGTCGAATGCAGTCGCGTGTGGATGCAGGGCGCGCACAATCGGGCGGGTCGGTGTCACGTCTGTCACGTCGGCGTGCCGTTCACGCCGCGTGCCACGTCACGTACCGTCACTGTCACGCCTATCGTGAATACGATGGATTAGTCGACGCTGCCTGGTGTCTGGGCATAGACTCACAGTCAACTTACAGTACCTACTCATTTACATATGAATGATGCTAATTTACCCATGACAAAGTTTGCCTCAAACGTCGAGCCTGATGGTAATATTAACTCATGAATGGTGCTCGTACATCTATAGCCATTATAAGCTCTCGATTGTACTGACTTAAGAATCGAACAAAATAATACATACCTACATCTATTTTCGTATTTCTATTTATACATAAAAAACAAAACGCTGACCGCCATGACGGTGCCTAGTGTAAGGGAAATGTAATATTTAGAAAAGAACATAAAAACAAACAATCGAGCAAAAAGGCCTATAAAAATTTAATAATAACTTGTGTTTGTATCTCGGAGAGCAATAAAAATACACTTTATTTTTTGTGGTTCAAGGGTTTCCTATGCTGTTTGTGGGTTGTGGGCGGTTGGCACACTGTGTCGGTTTTATCTGAGCAAATGTGCATTTTGTACGTTCTGAGAAATTGTTTATAAGTTTATATGTCAATTAAAAGTTGTTAGGGTTCCTCGCTCGTCGAGCAGATAGGCGCGACGCGACTCTAGTAGAACAATTTCTATGAAGATTTCATAGAAAGGACAATTTCTTAAGTTTTCAGCGCCTGCCTACGGGAGCCTTAACGTAATGCGCTTATAAAATGAAAATGTAAGATAATTCACTATTAAAACAGCTTCCTTTACTGGAGTGAAATTGTTCTACACTAAAGAGTTCTGCGTTGAATATTTATAATGTTCCCGAAGTTGATTTAGAGCGGCTAATTTGAGAACGAGATTGTTAATAAAATAGTTACCACTTTCCTTTGTATATTTATTTAATACGAGCAGATGTTACAGTTTAACGAGTGTTGATAATTCCTACGTAAATACAGGCAGAATTCAGGCAGTGAAAACAAGTTTTTTTAAGAATTTAAAAGGAAAATATCGCCGTTCAAGCAGATTTCAGAGATATTGTTTTGTGGGATGTTGTAGTCAATGTTCTGAAGGGAGACGTAAGTACAGACAAAGCTGCTCAGTCGTGGTTCATTACCCTGAGCCGTGCGGTGCAGCTCGCTGGCTCGCTCAGTAACAAGATCGTTAGTCTGTCTCAATCCCCCAACGTCTCCATCTCAAACCTATCTTGGATCACTATTGTAATAACATTTCAAATAACATGAAACTGAACGTTCAAATCGAGATTGTTCAATTGCGATCCGATAACATAATCCTGATGTAGGAGAAGCAATCGATTCCACATCTCGATTCCAGATCATTAGTTTGAACTCCCAAGCCACGTTAATAGACCCCGAGTGCTCCACCGGGTGAATAATGCTTTAAATAAAACCACCGCGAGTTGAACGCTTTCAATTTTCAGTGTTGTGTCCCATAAAAACCTTTTGACGCCATATTCCATTTTAACTTTGCGAGTGTCCCATCCTCGGGGACTGGCTGACTCAACTTTGAATGTGTTGTTTAACCCTAAGAGATCACCTTCAATTTTGGAATAAATAAGTTTTTAGTTTATAAATATGAATCGTAAAGAAAATTTGTTACATTCGACGGATGGAGTATTGCGCTAGCGTAAATCAATAAAATAATACAGGGTGTAAGGGACAGCCCTCCGCAAACTAACAGGGTGCATTCAGCTCCTCATTTTGAATCATATTCTACCGGAAATTTTCATTTCTTTAATAGTTTTTTCAGTTACATTTTCTTTTTTTCAATGTAAAATTACATTGTGTGTTCGCAGCAGTCCATTTATGTAAAAAAAAACAGCAAAAAAAAAAAACTGAAAAAAAAAACCAGCAATGGATGTTGAAATATTCTAACGAACGAATCGTGACATCAGCTTTTCACTTTCTGTCTAGCTACAGAGTTCCTAGAACTCACCGCATACCTATTACCTACCCCTCCCAACCAGTAACAGACACTCCGATTTGTGGACAAAAACACAAACAAATCAGGTTTATTGGATTCCCATAACGTTCCTGAAATAATTTCATGTACCGGTCATCTTAGTATGATATACTGAATTCACCCTATCAGTTTGCGGAGGGCTGTCCCTTACACCCTGTATGTATCGATAAATATCAGGACTTATAATATCTGATATTTACTGACTCATATCCAATGATAATCATAAACAGGGCTCCTCTGATTACGAACGCTGCAAAGCGTTGGCAACGTGGAAAAATGTAAAAATATACTTATGAAATGAAATAATAAACAAGAAATGTTCCATATATGTATAGGTAAGGTTGTTTCATTTCAATTACTATACAGGGTGGCCGGAACATTGACGTCCAAAAATAAAATTTCGGTCCCTCGTATCGTGGGGTATTCGAATCACCCCCATGTATGTTCCGCGACTTTTCATATTTTTCGAGTTATGAATTTTTTTCTGAATGTTTGAAAATTTTCGACCTGACCAACCTAAAAAAATTCTAAAAAAAAAAGTAGAGGGTGTTATCGAGTTTCTTTTTTTGCAACTGAATTTTCATAAGTAGTACTTTTATGCATAAAATAATCAGCTTCGTAACTGTGATAAAAGTTATGAAAATGTTGATCTAAAGTGAAAAATTTACGTTCGGTAAATTATGACTCAAATTTTCAACTTTAAATTAAAAATCTTAACAGGTGACTTCATAATTCCTAAGTAGGCTTCAAGAATGCGCTAGACTCTCAGCTTTCATAATCATAAAAAAAATGAAGTACTTAATAGGGCTACTTTGTTTAAAATCGGCCTTCAAAGACAGCGAGGTAGAAAAATTCTTAAAATTACCCATCTGAGTAATTATTTTTTTTTTGGCTATTTTCTCGTTCCTAAGGTTAATTAATGATAAGAATACTGAAAACTAACCAACAAATAGTTTCAGAGTTGGGTAAGAAAAGTTTTACGTAAAAAGTGGTTTTGAATAAAACACAGATGATAATGTGAAAAAAGTACTTAATTTATTTTTAACATTTACAAAAGGTTTTCAAAGTGGCCACCACCAGCAGCAATACACATTCTACACCTACGTAAGAAATTGTCTGGCAATCGTCTAAAAGCGTCTCTGTTCTCTCTCACAACACGTTCAGCTTCTGCAATCAACTGCCTCAGCTCTTGTTCACTTGAACAGTCTCGGGCGTATGCTATTTCCTTGTAATAAAGAAATCGATGGGGTTGAGATCAGGTGAGCGTGGAGGCCACCTAATTGGTCCGCTGCGTCCGATCCATCTGTTGGGGTATGTTTCATCTAAGTAATTTCGGACCTGGGTTGCATAGTGACACGGGCGCCGTCATTTTGCAACACCATGGTTCGTCTGAGTTGGAGATTCACATCTGCCAGCAACAATGGAAGTTCATTTTCCAAAAAGTTTTTGTATGTTTCTCCATCAAGTCTGGACGGCAGTTCAAACGGACCAATTAGTTCGCCATTGAGGATACCAGACCACAAGTTAACGCTGAAGCGATGTTGAAATGTCGAAGCTCTCACTTCGAGTGGATTTTCATTCGCCCACGTGTGGTAATTATGAATATTGAATATAATGTGGTTAGTTTTCAGTATTCTTATCATTAATTAACCTTAGGAACGAGAAAATAGCCAAAAAAAAAATAATTACTCAGATGGGTAATTTTAAGAATTTTTCCACCTCGCTGTCTTTGAAGGCCGATTTTAAACAAAGTAGCCCTATTAAGTACTTCATTTTTTTTATGATTATGAAAGCTGAGAGTCTGGCGCATTCTTGAAGCCTACTTAGGAATTATGAAGTCACCTGTTAAGATTTTTAATTTAAAGTTGAAAATTTGAGTCATAATTTACCGAACGTAAATGTTTCACTTTAGATCAACATTTTCATAACTTTCATCACAGTTACGAAGCTGATTATTTTATGCATAAAAGTACTACTTATGAAAATTCAGTTGCAAAAAAAGAAACTCGATAAAACCCTCTACTTTTTTTTTTAGAATTTTTTTAGGTTGGTCAGGTCGAAAATTTTCAAACATTCAGAAAAAAATTCATAACTCGAAAACTATGAAAAGTCGCGGAACATACATGGGGTGATTCGAATACCCCACGATACGAGGGACCGAAATTTTATTTTTGGACGTCAATGTTCCGGCCACCCTGTATAAGTCGGCTATGAAAAAAATCGTCTACCCTGTGAAAACCAGGTAAATAGGGGAGCATACATCTTTAGAGGCATGAGGAACAGGGTGTAAAGTTCACTCATCCTCCATAGGAAAGGGAGGATCCTCCGACCAGACGGGTGTTGTGTCTGGTGGGCTACTGCCCAACGGTTGATGTGGGGTCGTTGTATATAAACTCTAATTGCGCGATGCAGGATTGCGTGACGTCATGTCATTGATGCGTAGTTCGTATGTGACGATGTAGATGCCGCCACACATCCAACCATCGATATTTACGACTGTAAACCATCAATATGATGACATAGATTTAAAATTCACTAGAAGCACTACGACTTGAGATCGATTTCAATTTTAGGATACGTACATACCTATCGGTTCATGAATATTTTGTCATTTTAACTTTCATCTATCTAATATTCATGGCTATTCTATTAATTTCTATATATTAAGCTGACGTTCGCACGGCGTAAATAAATCGCGGCGATTTTTTTTCGCGCACTGCATTTTCAACGCTCTGCTTAGCGCCGGGCGTTGAAAATCCAACAGTGTGTTTTTCGTCGCGCTGGGATGCACTCTGTGTTAGTTAGGTTGGATTCTCGAAGCTCGGCTCAACACCGAGAGTTGAAAATCCAGTGCGCGATAAAATCCCGCCGCGATTTTTTTATGTCCGTGCGAACGTCGGCTTACTTTGCTCCTTTGCTCGCTATTATTAAATTAGAACTGGCTTTCACCATAACGTATTATCTAGATTCTGCGCTATTAATATCTTTAACATGTTGATCTGGCTCGAGTCAATTTTTTCTTCAAAATAATTACCACTAACTTCTATAGTCACTATTCAGACATACCTTTTCCAGTCAGAACCTCGCCTCGATGTAAGCTGCAACTCATTAGCATGGGTGACTTAGCAGCGGGCACTCGAGCCAGACTAGTGGTCGGATCCAGTGCCTAACATCGGATAACCTAGACCGGCTCGTTACTAACTTGGACGGCACGACATATTGCAGAAATATGATGCTACTCGTACCTACCTATATGTCGTTAAAATATCGGAGAAGTAATTTTTTTTAAGGAATGGTTTGATAAAATTAATGAAAATGATAATGGACAAAACTTAATAGGAAGCAGCTTTCATAAAAGTCAAATGTAAGGGTCTGTTTTATAAATAAATTAAAAATTTGCACTGATCTGATTGACAAAGCGGAATAACACTTTTAGGAAATTATCGGCCATATTAAGATAACGGATAGAAGAACAGAAGGTGCCAGGTGGAGCGAAGTGATTGTACCTAACGATACTGTTATTTTTATTCAAATCGCCTACTGAAATCCATGAATGGCAGTAAACAAATAGGTAATAGTTTCCTGATAATGTAAAATGTATTTCTAGTTCCTAGTCAAAATGACACTTCAAAGTCTTTTATCTCAATCGCTTTGATACGCTCGTTGGGTATGCAGCATCCGCATTCACAATTTAAAACAAATTCTGTTTGCAGTGAGTTGAGCAGTTCCCTCCACTGCCAATATTGTGTAATAGGAAATTGACAAACAAGGAAAACTTGTAACGTGGGAGAGATGGATGAATAATAAGAGAACTTCTCGATGAAAATCTTAGATGAAATGGATACAAATTTTAGGTATAATGCATATTCTTAGGATTCCTAGCAGTTCTTCCTAGCATTTCTATAGTTACGTGGTTTAGAAGTCCACCATACGGCAAGGTCTACTTAAGTTTTAGCGGACTAAGCTAATAAAAATATGTACTTCAAACTTTTTTTGAATGACGAAACGGAACCGTAATGAATTGGGATTAACTCGTTGTTTTTTCATGAAATACATAGTTATACAACAATATTAACTTGAGATAAACAGGACCTATTTATACACGTGTCTTATGCAAGGCTATCCACAGATAATAGAAATCTGCAATTCAAATGATTTACCAAAACATTTTTCACTGGCGGTCATGCGAAGGGTCATGATTTATTGTCATCGTTGTGTCAACAGGAGCCAGAATAAAATACTGTTATAGCCCTTTCGGGGCCACTATGAACATTGTCTGGTCTGCGGATAGGTACCTACTGCAAATCCAAAATGATCTTTTTACAATGACAATTTATGAGGGGAGGTGGCCTGCGATTCTCCATACAAATGTAGGTATTTCCCGTTTTTCTTCCTGAATAATGACCCTAGACCAATCATTTTTAGGGTTCCGTACCTCAAAAGGAAAAAACGGAACCCTTATAGGATCACTTCGTTGTCCGTCTGTCTGTCAAAACCCTTTTCGCAGGAACGCGTGGAGGTATCAAGTTGAAATTAATATCAATATTAAGTCTATGGTCCCTTAGATTTCTAAAAAAATCAAGCTTCTATGTCAACGCAATAAAAATACGGCCATTTATGAAACATATTTTGATACTCGCAAGTAAATCACAACCTATAGCTTATTATAACTTCCCGTTGAACTAGAATCATGAAATTTGGCAAGAAACAAGGTCTCACAGCACAAGTAAAGGAAAAATCTGAAAAATGATTATTTGTGGTTTTATCACATACTTACAAAAAATAGTTTTTAATTTTCTTTTTTTGGCAAAATGTGAGTGTACACCTATGCCCAACCCTTCGGGGTAACAAGGCGTGATGTTATGTTTAAGAATAGCTTTTTGCGAAATCAAACTTAAATATGCAGTTGGAGAATTGTCGGTTTTTTTTCTTTTTTTACGTAATTAAAAGATTACGGCGATACATTGAGTTAAAATATGGCCTTGCTAGATACATTGAGCCTTGCTAGATTTTATACTGAATTGCTTTAATTTACTTGAATGCGTTTTAATTAAGTATTTTTTATTAATATGATAAAGCAAAATAATACATATCTAATATTTTTTTTATAATTTGACTGACGGAGAAAATATAATTTCTTTTTTGACCCCGGCATCATCCCTAAGACTAGATATGAAATAAATCCCCAAAATAATGTGCTCAATTTGACTCAAACACTTCAAAGCAACTAAAACCTTCTTTAATTAATGCAGCTCCACTAAAATATTGATAAATTCTACGGAATTTTCTTGCCACAATTTTCAGAATGAAATAAATTCTTGCTCTGTACAGTGCAATATTTCATCAATTTGTTTGAAAGCGTTTCACGGCACCGCCATAGCGGAAGATTCTGAAGATAATTAAAGTGCAATTATTGCAGTGGCACAGTGCTCGTTCGACTGTTAAGAGGAAATTGAAAAGTATTATAAAATATTGAGCTGTTTTGGGTCTCTACCTTAGTGACTTGTTAGTAACGTAAGAAAAGTGGTTTTCTGAGCTATAATTAGTATTCGATAGAGGATAAGAATAAAAGCTTTCCCTGGAAGAGGTGGTGGAAGCAGAATGTGCAGTGATGATCTGTGTTTTTCATAAGCTATTGAGTAAAAACTTTGTTCCCTGGTTATAGAGTCCAATTCAAATGATACATTGAGTTAAAATGTGGCATGACGTCACTCTTTGCTGGATTTTATACGTAGTTTTGTTATAGTTGTGACGTAGCGAGCCTACTCCCAACTTTAATGCGGTTTATCTAAGTATTTTTTTATTAATATGATGCAAAAAATACGTGTCTAATATTTTTGTATTATCTGACTGACGGAATAAATAGAAATTCTTTTTTTTTTACCCAGACATCATCCTGATCCCTATTATACCTATTTAATTACATAGCTGCAACAAAGACAAAAATATATTTCAGTAATGTATATCCAAGTAATTATAAATTATGTGCAACAATGTCACACCCGTTGGTGTAAAAGTCAACAAGTACGTAAGTGAGTTATAATAGCCCATGTTATCAGTCCGTAAAACTAACCGATGGCAACAAGTGCTACCGTTTATTTGATTTCCCACAGGAGCCTTAAGTTGCCGACGTCTTATGTACGGTCAGCAACAGAAGTCGGTTAACACTGCTACATTTTGACATCATTTAAATTAACACAAAATTATACGATAACCTGCTTTTTAGCATTTCATTTATTAGATAAGAGTTAATTTTCTTTAAAATTTAAATCTGTTCCGATTTTAATGAAGTATTTTTCTCAATAAATAAAATTTTTAAAAGTCAAGTGTTAATCGAATTTTGTTGCTGACGTATCTGTATCACGTATCTGTATTGTGTATCAACATACAATATCCTGTAAACCATTTTCAACTGATTAAACTTACTGCACTATGAATAGTTATGGAGTAGGTACTTACATTTTAAACTCAGTGTTTACAAAGTGACTTCCATAAGGCGAAAGCGCCAGGGCACCCCGCGAAATTCGTTTATTACGTTTTTTGCAATTTGCAAGTCTGTTTTAGGTTGTATGTGAAAATATGATTCGCGACCGTAACAAGTATGAATTTATTGATTTACAATAATTATAGTCATCAATACAACTCTTAAAGACGAAGTAACTTATTGAATGACTGTTTCATGAAATCTTGACATTTGAGGATTATTAATTTAAGGAGTTGTGTATCTGATTCTATAATGATTATAATTCTATAAATACAAATTTGTTACGGTCACGAATCATACAATCAACATACAACCTGATACTGACTTGCAAATTGTAAAAAACGTAAGAAAATTTGAATTTCGCGGACTAATGATTTTGAGGCAAATTAAAATGCTCTCGGTATAATGACGGAATAGGTGACCATTGAATATTTTCAGTAATTTCAATTAGATTTTGAAACAAGTTTTTCGTTAGACAAATTCTTTTAAGTTTCAGGCATCGAAGGCCCATAGCGTGTTACTGTTACAAATGACTTTAAAGCTATGTTAGTAGAACAATTAGGCATACACATAAAATAATTAAAAAAAACGTTACAAAAACATATTTGTAATATGTAGCTTGATAAACCCATTGTAGGCTTACCTCCATCACTTCTAGCCTCTCCGCGAATGTCTTCAGAATGCTGTTACTCCTTCCTCTCTCACTCTGCGGATTATCGAGGCCATTTTCTAGCGCATGATCGCGAAATAATCATCGGTGTGCGCATCAGCGAATAAGGGGAAGAAAGTCTCAACACCGACCATTGGTTTATGCCTTTAGGTAATAAATATTAAATTGAAACATTTGTATCGTAGCTCAGACTTTTATCAATTCCAGATCCTATAAAAAAGGGGTATCAAAATGTATATCTGGAGAACGGAGTCAACACTTTCAATGAGAGAAATGTCCTCGCGTCAGATCTTGAAATATCCCCGGGGAAAACCAATAATAATACCGGAGGACTAACTGAAATTCTATTACGTTTTATGCGTACCTACCTATACCGAACAATTTTATAACACATTTTAGCGTAGTAGGTATCAACCTGGCATAATGTTCGTATAATAGCGACTGAAGAGTGAGACGTAAAAAACGAAATTATGATGTTGTGTTTTATATGTCTTATGTATGTAAGTACTTTTATTTATTTTTTGTGGCTGTAAAATTAATGTTTTTGTTTATTTGAGAGGAAGGTAATAAAAACAGTAGTAAGTCAGCTAAATATTTTCAAAATCGTCGTGTAATTTTAGTATGTGATTAAAACTTTCTTACGTGCGCGTTCTAAATAATCGATCAGTAAAATATCGTACGGCGCACCACTATCTATACAGGGTGTAAGGGACAGCCCTCCGCAAACTAACAGGGTGCATTCAGTTCCTCATTTTGAATCATATTCCACCGGAAATTTTCTCAGGAAAATTTTCATTTTTTCTAATTTTTTATCAGTTACTTTTTCATTATTTCAATGTAAAATTGCATTGTGTGTTCGCAGCACTCCATTTATGTAAAAAAACTGCAAAAAAAAAACAGCAAAAAAAAAACCAGCAATGGATCTCGAAATACTCTAACCAACGACGCGTGAAATCAGCTGTTCACTTTCTGTCTAGCTACAGAGTTCATCGAACTCACCGCATACCTATTACCTACCCCTCCCAACCAGTAATAGACGCTCCGATTTGTGCACAAAAACACAAACAAATCAGGTTTATTGGATTCCCATAACGTTCCTGAAAAAATTTCATGTACCGGTCATCTTAGTATGATATACTGAATTCACCCTATCAGTTTGCGGAGGGCTGTCCCTTACACCCTGTATAGTACATTATATTTTATACAGGGTGGCCGGAACATTGACGTCCAAGAATAAAATTTCGGTCCCTCGTATCGTGGGGTATACGAATCACCCCCATGTATGTTCCGCGACTTTTCATAGTTTTCGAGTTATGAATTTTTTACTGAATGTTTGAAAATTTTCGACCTGACCAACCTAAAAAAATTCTAAAGAAAAAAGGAGAGGGTTTTATCGAGTTTCTTTTTTTGCAACTGAATTTTCATAAGTAGTACTTTTATGCATAAAATAATCAGCTTCGTAACTGTGATGAAAGTTATGAAAATGTTGATCTAAAGTGAAAAATTTACGTTCGGTAAATTATGACTTAAATTTTCAACTTCAAATTAAAAATCTAAACAGGTGACTTCATGGTTCTCAAGTAGGCTTCAAGAATGCGCCAGACTCTCAGCTTTCATAATCATTAAAAAACGTAGGACTTAATGGGGCTAACTTTGGCCTTAATCGGCCTTCAAAGACTGCGAGGTGGAAAATTCTTAAAATTAGCTATCTGATTAATAATTTTTTTTTTCCATTTTCTCGCTCCTAAGGTTATTTAGTTTGCTAACCAAAAATGACTGCAGGAAAGCTAAGATTTAAACACGGAGATTTTTTTAAATGTTAGTTTAATGAATTTTGCGCGATCCGTTCTCGTGGACTATGGGTTGTAAACGAGGGTGCAACTCTTTTACCTGCAATAACAATGGACCGAGAGGAAAAGAGACCGAATTATTGCTATCTCTCTCACGCAAGGCGCGCAACCGAAGCCAACGCAAAACAAGTACCTCAGTCGTACTCACATTGTGTTTACTGCTATACGCGTGTCGCCATTTTGTCTTTACCACACTCGCTTTGCCCACGGACTCCGCTGCCTACTTGTTTGACTACTTTGCTCGTTTATTGTACTGTGTTTTGCATTCTGATTTGGACTTTTTTTAAGTGTAAAAAATGAGTTACACGTTAAGTGAATATGCAGAAATGCATTATTTTTATGGAGTTGCACAAGGAAACGGCCATGAAGCAGCGCGACTGTATCGCGAACAACTTCAACGTCGTGGTGGGCCGCAACCTGAGCGATATCCCGACCATCGTGTTTTTATTAACACGCACAACACTTTGATGGCAGGCCGCATTCCTGGTCGACGCGGCAGTCATGAAGGAATCCCTAGAGCTAACCCGGATCGCAGAGAAATGGTGCTGGAAGAAGTTCAGCGAAATCCGTCTACGAGTACGAGAAGTATGGCTCGTGCTCTGAACATCCCAAGGACTTCTATCCAAGACATTCTTCACGATGAAGAATACCACGCGTTCCACATCCGACGAGTCCAAGCTTTACTGCCTACAGATCACCAATTGCGCGTTGATTTTTGCCAAACCATGTTACGAAAAGAGCAAGAGGATCCTGGATTTTTCAATAAAGTTTTATGGTCAGATGAGTCACGATTTGAGCGATCCGGAATATTCAATATTCATAATTACCACACGTGGGCGAATGAAAATACACTCGAAGTGAGAGCCTCAACATTTCAACATCGCTTCAGCGTTAACTTGTGGTCTGGTATCCTCAATGGCGAACTAATTGGTCCGTTTGAACTGCCGTCCAGACTTGATGGAGAAACATACAAAAACTTTTTGGAAAATGAACTTCCATTGTTGCTGGCAGATGTGAATCTCGAACTCAGACGAACCATGGTGTTGCAAAATGACGGCGCCCCGTGTCACTATGCAACCCAGGTCCGAAATTACTTAGATGAAACATACCCCAACAGATGGATCGGACGCAGCGGACCAATTAGGTGGCCTCCACGCTCACCTGATCTCAACCCCATCGATTTCTTTATTTGGGGCTATTACAAGGAAATAGCATACGCCCGAGACTGTTCAAGTGAACAAGAGCTGAGGCAGTTGATTGCAGAAGCTGAACGTGTTGTGAGAGAGAACAGAGACGCTTTTAGACGATTGCCAGACAATTTCTTACGTAGGTGTAGAATGTGTATTGCTGCTGGTGGTGGCCACTTTGAAAACCTTTTGTAAATGTTAAAAATAAATTAAGTACTTTTTTCACATTATCATCTGTGTTTTATTCAAAACCACTTTTTACGTAAAACTTTTCTTACCCAACTCTGAAACTATTTGTTGGTTAGTTTTCAGTATTCTTATCATTAATTAACCTTAGGAACGAGAAAATAGCCAAAAAAAAAAAAATTACTCAGATGGGTAATTTTAAGAATTTTTCCACCTCGCTGTCTTTGAAGGCCGTTTTTAAACAAAGTAGCCTATTAAGTACTTCATTTTTTTTATGATTATGAAAGCTGAGAGTCTGGCGCATTCTTGAAGCCTACTTAGGAATTATGAAGTCACCTGTTAAGATTTTTAATTTAAGGTTGAAAATTTGAGTCATAATTTACCGAACGTAAATTTTTCACTTTAGATCAACATTTTCATAACTTTCATCACAGTTACGAAGCTGAATATTTTATGCATAAAAGTACTACTTATGAAAATTCAGTTGCAAAAAAAGAAACTCGATAAAACCCTCTACTTTTTTTTTTAGAATTTTTTTAGGTTGGTCAGGTCGAAAATTTTCAAACATTCAGAAAAAAATTCATAACTCGAAAACTATGAAAAGTCGCGGAACATACATGGGGGTGATTCGAATACCCCACGATACGAGGGACCGAAATTTTATTTTTGGACGTCAATGTTCCGGCCACCCTGTAGAACGGACTTACCTATTACCTAATAAATCTAGATCAACTGCCTTCCATGATCATAAACTATCAAATTAACATTACTACGGACTATCACCTGTCTTATGTTAGTACTTACTACAGATTACTAGCACATCTGTAGCTCATATAACAATAGATAGGTAGATAGTATACTATTCTATATTTGTATGCCGAGGATCAACAACTTGTTGCAAACATCTCCGCATCACAAAACATGTCGACATGATTGCTCTATTAGATTTACCTTTTTACTATCCTTTACAAGTTGATATTATTATGTTTTAAAACTTGAGTTTAAGTTGAGTTTTTAACATGCTCTATTACAGTAGGTAAACGGTGTAGGTACAATAAAGCATATTCTATTTAGCTATTATTGTCAGTATATTTTTATATTATGATTTGATTACACATACCTACTTTCTTCTATTTCTTGATCGAGAATATTTAAAATCTTTTTACTGTCAATCTCATTTTATCACTGACTAGCTATAACAGGGTGTTTCTTTTAAGGTGTCAAGCCCGGGCGAGCTGATAGCAGAGTACCATACCTCTCGATTTAACCCCCATGTATGTTCTACGATTTTTTGTACTTTTCGAGTTATTTAGGATCCCTCATTTCATAACAATGGTAGTGGTTAGGGATAGTAGTAGGTATAAAATTCATGTTTTTATTATCAACTGAGCTCTGCTTAAACGTAGAGGAATAGTAAATATCAGGATTGTCAAAAATATGCAAAGGTGATAAACAAATATAAAAATAATTACAAAATATGAAAATCACAAGATTTCAGATAGACCACTTTCAACGACCGATTTCAGCAAATAATTCCCTATTTAGTACATTATTGTTTAAAGTTGACAAAAAAAAACAGATATAATTTTTCAAAGCCTGATATCATCTCGTTGAATCAGGAAAACTCGAAAACTACAAAAAATCGTAGAACATACATGGGTGTTAAATCGATAGGTATGGTGCTCTGCTATCAGCTCGCACGGGCTTGACACCTTAAAAGAAACACCCTGTATACAGGAAAATGTAAGGATTGGAAAAACTTGCATTTCTCGAACAGAGAGCATGCCCGCAGACCCACAGTGATATTTTATCCACTGTCATGTGCCATTGTGTTTACTGCAGTATATCTACACAAGTTTTTCCAACCCATACATTTTCCAGTAGATAAATAGCTTATCAGTGATAAAATGAGATTGATAGTAAAAAGATTTTAAAGATTCTCGATCACGATCTTAAACGATACTGGTACTTCCACGTATCATTATTTCCTCAGTTTTTTTCGATTTCCCACACATTATTCTGTTCTCCATAAATAAACATATCCATAAAAAGATTTGAAGGTAAAAGAGTGCTACAATATGCGGCGACTCCCATAAAAGTATGTTCACGGCTTATCTGACCGGACGTGTGGCGACCGTCAAGCCAGGAAAATGGATTACTGGTAAAATGGATTATCTGCCACCCTTTATTCACTTTAACCACTGCACTTAACGGTATTCTAATGACATTCTTTCACCTTACGTTTTAACATGTTCATCGGAGGTTGAATATGTCGATTTGAGTTTGAAAATTTTGTCGTGTTTCTTTAAAAGTATCAGAACGAGCAACTAGAAAAAGGCGTACAAGAAAATCGTGTAATGTTTTCGGCATAACACTGAAACGTGGTTGTTCGAAGATTAGTCCCAATAAAAGATCTATAGGTGTTCTTGATATCGTATTGGAAAACAAGATTGTGACCATGTAGCGAGTGTGCTTAATGGCCTGGTCGGGACACGAATCTCGGGCTCTCGGGACCGAGGCGGGAACATACAGCCTCCTGCGGTCCCGATCCCAATTTATTAGTCGCGCCGAGCCCCGGAACGTTCGAGCACATAAAAAATTTACAAGAACTCGTCCGTCGGTTACTCGATGCAATTTATTCGGATTCCTACCTGAACTAGTTTCGTGATATCTTATCTATCTTAATGTGTAATATCTCTTTTACGTACGTGATTTTCTTGTGTTGTTTTCTTTTGAGGTGAGTGCGTCAGAAATGTGGAACGGAAATAAATACTTACGCTAATACGCTGGATAATATTTTGGACTCGTGCGTCAAGATGTCACTTGGGTTGTAAACAACTTTAATTTTATGTTAATTTACAATTTCCGTTCATTTGTATAATTAGTTAATCAGTGATTGCGGTATTTAGGTATGCCAAAATAAATGTAGAAATGCCTTGTATGCATCTTAGTGTACCCACGTTCATGACAAATTCTTGTTTATAACTATTTACAAACCCACTTGGGTTTAATAATTATATTCAGTGCACGAGTCCAGAGTATCCTGAACAGGGATAGGCAGCACCTGTCACCTGCGACACGAACTATTGGTGTGACGCCAAACCCTTTAAGGCCCTGGTTCCAAGCGTGGTTTAGCTCGGTGTGTAAGTGAAATGGCTTTATGGCTGTCTAGTTTGACGCACGAGATAGAAGATACTCACGCGCACCGGAATTATGTCGTAAAAGTGCAAATAAAATCGTATAAAATTAGAAATTAACTATTTAATAAAAAGTAATCCATCACTGGATGCAGTTTGGAATTTGACATTTTATGGTATATTTTGAATTATAATTATAATTGCTAATGAAGGGATAAACTGCTTTTAAAGATTATTAGGAGGTATGTTTAAAGATTTTTTTGGTGCATTAAAGTATGTTTAATTATGTTTTGGCTTCCATCACTGTATGCGAAAAGGACTTGAAAATATCATATTTTTTTTACATGTCAAAATTATTGACGGTTTATGAGATACACAGCTTTAAAAAACCACATTTTTGATCGTTTTCAGGAAATCTGCGCCTTAAAAGTGGTACGCGTTACGTACCGTGACATATTATATGCCACAATGAGCGACACTTTATAAAACAGGACGATATTTTCATTTTATTTATCAGTTCTTGCATTTTCACTTTGAATTTGCTTTAGACATTTATTTTCTTATACAAGATTTTCCTAGTCTTTTGCCACCGACGACAGTGTTGTGAATAGTTCCCCAAAGACTTTTTAGGAAATACATTAACGAATTCGTAATATTACGAGTTCCAATTAAACTGAAACAGCAATCCTACTTCTTATTATCATCACACTAATTATAAAGGTGAAAGTTTGTGAGTGTGTGTGTGTGTGTTAGTATGTTTGTTACTTCTTCACGCTCAAACGGCGGGACCGATTTGGATGAAATTTGGTACGTAGATAGCTTATACCCTGTATTAACATATAGGCTACCGGTCTACGTGGGTGAAACCGCAAGGCGCAGTTAGTATCACACTAATGTTATAAAGGGGACAGTTTGTGAGGATGGATCGATGGATGGATGTTTGTTACTCTTTCACTTAAAAACTACTAAACAGATTTTGATTAATTTTGGTAGGTACACAGATAGTTTATACTTTTTATCGCGATATTCTTACGGATTCGATACTTACGCGGGTGAAATCGCGGGGCGCTGCTAGTACTTATTTCCTAATTACCAAAAACAATAGCAGCGGCTAATTTGCGGTATTTACGCAATACGTGCAAATTGTGAACATTATGCACACTGTGGTCGAAACGTTATGACGGCTACAACACCAGCATGGGTACCTACTCTAATAACTCCACACTCCTCAGTTCAGGTTACTTTTCATTCTGAATAAATAATTTATTATTCTACGTCCACAATGGTTGCAACTTTTGTTCGCATAAACTTTGTGTGCAGTAAAATGTTATATTACTGTGTTCACGACGATGCCATCAAGTTGAATGTGGTTAAAGCTATATTTCGTATATTTCGTATCAAATTATTTTATTTTGTTGGTTTTGTACAATTTTTTTTTAGGCTGGAGATGGCCATTTACCCGTAGAAAAAGTAACGGGTTTGTAGTTTTGTTTTATTTTGATAATAGTTGGTAAGAAATGTAATAAATAGAATATGACTGACTGACTTCAGTGCGTGCTGTATAATCAGCGTAACACACTTTCTTTCACAATCTAAAGGATAAGTAATTAGAAGGTACAATAATTCCTAATCCATTGCTCCATGGTTGAAAAATTTGTCTGCTATGAATCAACATTCATGGCAGACAAATTTTTCGAATTGTCAAAATTAAAGGTACCTATTGCAATATATAGTGTTTTATGCTTTTACCCCGCTGCAGCGCTGATATATGAATGCAAATGAAGCAAAAAGCGGTTTATCATGTAATTTAAGGATCGTAGCAGGTGGCGTTGAGCTTCGGCGGGATCACATGGCGACATGGAGAGTGCGATCGTCGCAACCCAGCGCTGGGCACTCCACAATTGCGGCGATAAGTCCCCGTTTTGGGGAGTAGTTGGAAAGGCGCCACAGCGTCCTCACCTTCCGCCTGACGCAGGTCCTCACCGGACACGGTTGTTTCGGGAGGTTCCTGTTCCACATAAGGCGGGAGGAAACGCCCGGGTTATATGCACCATTATATGGATCGCCCGTAGGACACGGTGAAGCATACAGTGGTGCTCTGCCCGTCTTGGTCGGAGCACCGCCGTGTTCTCACGGAGGCGATCGGCGGCGGTGATCTCTGCGTCTGAACCTGGTCCAGGCCATGGTGCAGAGCGAGAGTGCATGGGAGGCTGTCACCTCCTTCTGAGAAGCAGTAATGCTTGCGAAGGAGGAGGCGGAACGCGTGCTGGAGAGATAACCTGACGCCTTCAGTCGCCGCAGGAGACGCCCTGGGCGGCGGGTATCGAGAGCCGATTCCCTGCCACCGTAGGCGCGAGCTTGCGGACGGCGAGTAGTGGGTAGCTCGCCGTCCGGTAAGGACCAGCCGGTCGATTCTGTAAAAATCTCATCGTGAAAACTTAGGTGAAGTGTGTTTGTTTTTGCTAGGAATTGACACTATTGACAGCTCACTCCACGCTCACTTCACCTAAGTTTTCACGGTGAGATGGTTTCAGAATGGCACTGCAGGCCCAGAGCGGGCGGGCCTGCGGACGGTGAGCAGCGGGTAGCTCGCCGTCCGGTAAGGACCAGCCGGTCGATTCTGTAAAAATCTCACCGTGAAAAATTAGGTGAAGTGAGTTTGTTTTTGCTAGGAATTGACACTATTGACAGCTCACTCCACGCACACTTCACCTAAGTTTTCACGGTGAGATGGTTACAGAATCGCACTGCAGGCCCGAGTCGACGGCGCGTTGTGTTCCACGCGCGCCTCAAAGAGATGTCAGCAAGTGATGGGGTCCAATAGGGCCGACGCCGCTGGGGTCGCGGGTTGTTTGAAGAAGATACCGCGGCCCTGGCATAGGCAACTGAAGGAACACGGGTGGGTTTTAGTCAGTAAAAGTCTGACACGCCCTTCCGCTCCACCCAGAGCGGGAGAAGTTATTTGATGATTTCCCACCCTCAAAAAAAAAAAAAAAAAAGGCCCAGAGCGGGAGAAGTCATTTAAAGATTTCCCATCCACAAAAAAAAAGCTGGTGGCGTTCTGTACTTTCTGCCTACCCCCATGGGAAGAAGGTATGAGATTATGTTCGAATTATATCTAGTACAATTTTTTACTCCCTCTGGTGATCCCGTATCGAATGTTTATTCGTAGCAAATCCATAGAGCACTATCGTTCTAATCAAACTTAAAATAAACTTTACAATGTCAGATCACAAAAAAACCCTCATACAGTAAAAAGTTACAAAACGTAGCATTCACACAATTGAACTTTCCCGAATACAAAAATAGTAACGTTTCAATAACCCGCGACCTAAAGTACATTTAAATATAGTTCGCAATAGAAATCGTGGCATTTTCGACCATATCCACTAGTCCATGAAATAAACCTTCTGTATTTAAATGAAACGAAACAGTCCGACAGTTTTTGGCTTTTTTATAGTCGGCCATTATTTATTGCAGCAACGGGACGGTTTGAAATTAAAATGAGTTCTTTTGTACACTGCTAGTGTAGGCAGGTACTCTAGGTGGTCCTACCTGGTAACTGCAGCACCTAGGTACGGTAGGCAAAAGAGATAAGTGAACCCGGCAATTAACTGCCATGCTAATGAAGTGTGCTGTAATCGCCTCTTTTCCCACAAATTGCATAAATTGCGAGTAGGTTTAGAGGACAGTTGAGAGTCATCTGTATTTAGGAAGCTCTTCCGCAAGAATATACAGATACACCATGTCAATGACAGGTCCTTGTATAATCTCTGGGTATAAAGATATACATTGTTACTGACACTTTTACACACTCTTTGCCTGCATACTTAGGATCTGCATAATTAGATACCTACGTTCATAAAAAAGTTAAAAGATGATAAAAATCAAAGGAATTTGTTTTGATTGATATTAAAAATAACTCACGTTCACCAGGCGCCTGTGATGTTTATGTCATGCTCTGTGTATACGCTACGGTCCTCACACACCTGTAACAAAGCAATAATGTGTTATAAATACTGGCATTAACTATGTGCAAACATTAACTATCGACATTAAACGTTCAATGGCTTGGCAAAGCTATTACAAAGTAAACATTAATCATAGGAACATACGGATCAATGTTGTGTATCAATAATGTTAATTATTGCTATTATACGTGCCAACAATTCGCCTAACTGCTTGACATTCATGTCATATTAATAACATTATTGATGTTACAGAGCATAAAATTGTGTACGCCAATTTTAATTAGCGTTACTTTTCAAGAATTTGAAGAAACTGCAGCCCAGCAATGAGAACATTGGCTGATTATAATATGATTGTGATGACAGTGTGCAGTGTACACTCACAAAAAGAAGTTAGCAAAATTCAAAAGCGGTCTTCTCATGGAATAACGATTGCAACTTTGAGATAAGACTTATTTCACAAGAGTACGGCTTCCAAAATACTGTGTTCGTAACAACATCAAATTACAATTAATACAGTAATATTTGAGATTCAACTAAGAAACCCCACTGTACCAAAATAAATTTCAGTCCACCAATAAGTTTTTGGAACGAAGTTCTTTAACGCGGCTTGTGGTAGTGAACTGGTAGAAATCGTCTCGTAACGAAAAAGCGTTATGTACCCTTCATGCGACTTTCTCTCTCTTCATTATTTCCGAGGGTGCTAAAGCCAATAGTGAAATCAAAATGAAACTCCAAAATGGTGGCTGCAAAAATTTAATTTTTTTTCGTCCTGGTAGTCGTTTTCATAGTTTTCGAGGGTGCTATAGATAGTTAGGTCTGTTAGGTCTAAATGTAAATCCAAGATGGCTGCAAAAGTTTTGTTTTTTTTCTAAATCATAATACCTGCATGAGAAATGAGAAGGAAATTCGTTCCAGTCGGGGGTCCCCGAGATCTCATACATTTTTTTGTCTGTGCATTCAGCTCTGTTTTCACGTAGTTGATATGTCCGACCTCCTATTCTCAAAACTTTTCTATAATAAATGAGTAGTGTAGTGATTCGACAGTTTCGCTATGCAGGGTGTAAACTTCGCGGTAACATTATGTGCAGGGTGTGGTGTTGTGCGAGATCCCACTTAGCTAATGATGACTCACTCTTTGTGGCTACTAAGTGTGCGACTGACCAGGCGAGAACTTACTGCTGAACTTCTGTGATTGCAGTTTCGGAACTCGGAGTTCAACGAGTTCAACAACTATGTTGTTAATCTACGGGAAGTCGAGATTTGCGAAATAAACAGATATTTATTACTTTCAATTTGGTGTAATACTTAGCAACAAAATACCCGCAAGCGTCTCAAAAAAATCAATGTCTAACTTTTGATATAATTGCCGGCACGAGTCGTGAGCACAAATTCTACATTAACTTTAACTGCCCTCGTCAGCGTGCTCTTGTATTCTGTTTTCTGTCTGTATATAAATATGATTGATATTATATTGATTTCATTGCTCCCGCTCGTTAGGTTCAAGAGTAGAGTTTGTGCTCACGACTCGTGCCGGCAACTATATCCCGATACGTCAGTAAACTGCGATTTGGCGTACCTAGTTCCTGCTTAAAATACTGACGATACAACTTAATGTTTGGTGCAACCTGCAAGAAAGCGTTTTCAGTTGAAATTCAAGATATTTATGAAGATCCGCTTCGACATAAATTAAATAGGTACAAATAAATTAATCATAACCACGTCAAGTTAATGTATCACGTAATTTGTGTAGCTGTTAACTACTGTCAGTGGTCGAAGTGGTCTTTAGGGCCCAACCCACATTGTAAATGTTGTACGAAAAATACCCATTAGCGAACTAAATGCCAGCCACTTTGTTTGAGCTATCATTAACTGTTAACAGGGGCTATTTATAAATCTGTCTGTTTAAATTATATTTAGTTTGTGGCTATAAATAGCTCGGTGTACTTATCGCTTCCAGGCGCTTCCTTGTGTCAGTGTAATGCTGTTATCATTGATTTATGACGAGCCAGGCATTAACACGCCGTTACTAAGTGAACTTAGTAATGAGGAAATGCTACCGACAATTTTTATTAGCAAGGCCTTTCTATGAAAAGAAATAATATAATCGTAAAAGAGAGGTGTTGGGCCCGTTGTACACACACGTTTTTTTTGCCGTGAAAAAGTACCTATGGTTGATTCGCCGTGTGTAAACAACGTCCTCAGTGTTGTGTGGATCACTATGGAAGCTTGTTGACAGATACGGCGGCACTACGGTACGGCGGCGGCGCCGTAGCAGGAATGCGCTGTGTCTGTGCACGGCGTGATTCACATCAGTGTTGTATGGCAGTCTGGGAGAGTCTGTCGACGGACCGGAGGTTTTCACGTTTCATGACGGCTGATTTTGTTTTATTTATTTTATTTATTTATTTATTTAACAATTTATGTACACACAAATAAACAGACAAACATAGGAACAGAAAATACGTACAAAGGTGATGCTTATTTCAAAAGAAATTTCTTCCAGCATACCTGCGATAGGACAGAGGATAAAAAGAGATGTAGACAAAGTGTGTAAGAGTAGAAGAGAAAATAAGATACATAAAATCCAAAATAAAACATATAATATATACTTAAATACATACATACTTCTAAAATAACTAATAACTATGACGAAGTGGAAAGATAGTGTTCTTTCACTCTTCTTTTTAAAACTGCAATAGTTTGGCAGTCCCTAATGTCAGGCGGAAGTGAATTCCACAACCGAACCGCGTGCACAGTGAAGGAGTAGGAGTAGAAGTCGGTGGAATGGGGGTTTTAAAATGGAGATAACTCAAGAATTATTAATTACATTGATTCATGAAAGGCCTGCAATAAGTAAGTATGGGATAATATGATCGGATGTATCTAAAACCTTCTTTTCCTTTTTTGAGTTTTCTATACACGTAATCAGCAATAATAAACTTTTTTCAATACACTTCCTCGAAAACTGGTTCATATCGCACTACAATTAGGTTCACAATGCAATGTATGTCGCACGCGTGCGATTTTTCTTTTTCCACCCGTGTGCGGGAATAAAAATTGCCACAGATAACTTACACCTATACTTAGGCCAAATTGGTTCAATGCCTCTATTCACAACTCTCTGTTCGGAGGTGAATGTTTTTTTTTAATCTCGGCAAAGAGATAATATGCGTCGTTAAGTTGTTAATATTTTTTGAATATTTAAATAATGTTTCTATATATAGAATTTTATCAAAAGCCATGATTATTACAATAAAAAAAAAAAACGTTTATGAACGAATTAACATTTATTTGTGTTCTAAACTCAAAAATATTTGAATTTTCTATTTTTCATATTAGGCTGTTTATCGGCTTTACCTTTGCTTCTCCTTCAACCTGGCGAAAGCAAAGCGCGAAAAAAAAAAGAAAATTTAAATCAAAGTTTCCTAATAATTCATGACAAAAATATTTTCCGTTATTTAATTTTATTTCTTCAAAAGTGTATTGAAAAACGTCGTTTGATACTCGAGGACATTTGTTATTGCAGTTCTCGGCTCAAAAACAACCTCGCCTACGGCTCGGGTGTTAATTCCGCCTCGAATGCAATAACAAACGTTCTGCACTTGTATCAAAATGTACTATTCTTATATGATTTCATGACGCACGTTTGCAACTTGGCATAGAAAAAACACAACTGAGCCGTAACAAACCGTTGTCACGTCCGGTTGTTACCCGTGTCATGTAGGTACAGACGCCAGCAGCTCAAGCCACCCGAAACTGTCAAATTTTCCCAATCAACCTTGAACCTAATGCTTTTGCGATAAAGATGAAAATCTATTAAGTAATGAAATTTGACAGATTGTAGTAGCTTGATGTGCTGTCGTCTGGACAAGCTCACACGTTTTTTTTACGGCGAGGCTTATACGCCGTACCGTAATGAAACCATGCCGTGTACAACGGGCCCTACGATCAACAAAAACCCCACTTTAACACAATCCCTTTGTCTCTTTCCGTATACGAAAAAAATAGTTGAATAAATGCAGTCGTAAATAATTTATTTCAATCGCCACGAATAATCTTTCATCGCGAATTGACGGTAATTGGTTGGCGCGAATTTATTGCGATTCTGAAAATGAAACTGTTAAATGTTCATTTTAGATTTACAATCATGTTGATTGTGATTTATTCGATGCCTAAACGTAGAATGAATAAAAAATTCATTGATTTTTAATTTTAGTCGCGAAAGATAAAAAGATGCCATGTATTCGACAACTTTCAGCGAACAATGCGAGCTGAATACTTCAGTAAAATGCTACACTGTTAGTATGGCTGGTATTTGTGAAATTATTTTATCCAGCTAGGCAACTACCATTCCTGCATTCTCAAAAGTGTTTTAGCACTGTTTGTAATAAACGTACTTTAACAATTCTTTGTAATGTATTTCAATTAGCGTACGCGTTGCTCTTTAAAAATATTTTGGTGTTATGGCATCTTATAAACAAAATGAAATGTGAATCATTTGGTTAAAATGTCTGCGTCAAAATAGTTTGTTTTGATTGTCTATCATGGTGTTTTTGCAAATCTGGAATAGAAAATGAAATTCTAATTGTAAATAAAGATATGTGTGTGGTCAAAAATCTTAAAAAGTTGTACCTACGTTTCAGTCATAATATAGAGTTACAATAATTTATTTGTTTGCCTCGTGTGACGACATAACCAGGTTTTCCTAAAACTACATGCGTTTTCCCGCTCGGATTTCTCTCTAGCCTTTAGTAACTTGTGTTTAAAAAATCTAATTTGTACCTATCTACGTGACATATACACATGGGTATACATAAAATATACCTATATGTATTAAACATAGGTAGACTTAGCAACCTTCTAGTTTTCATCAGTTATATCTAATTGAACATGCAAATTGCATTGCATTCTAATCCGGTTGTAACATAGTATTGCAATTGATTTACTGATTGTGATTAGTACGAACTGAATTGAATAAGTTAATTCAAATATATTGCTAAACTGGTATGGACACTTCCATACCAGATTAGCAACATTAAGTAATAAGACAACTATTAAAGTAATATGAAGAACTATGATAAATTTTTCCAATCATTTTATTTCTAGAAAAAACATCAATCATCAGAAGTTCTTCCAGAAAACAAGCTTTGACCTTCTAATTATTTATTAAATTAATCAAGGATCTGGAAGTACCTTAAGGGGGGAGCGAAGGGTATCGGCTGGCGAACGAAGTAGGCAATAAGTTACCCGCTCTGTTCCAATGAAGTGATTAGTTAAAATCGGAGGCTATTAGCCTTCGCTCCACCGCACGCGACGCGGAGCTACTACAGCTTAGCGCTAATCGACTTGTTTCAGGTGCTATAAGTTTTGTTGAGCTTACGTTCTTTTTGTTACTGATAGTGTCTAGGTAGTTTATTTATTTTCAGGAAAGCTAACTTCTAACGGTAGCCACAATAAATAATACTGGACAATCAAGACCTAGGTAATTAGTCAAATGCAACTTTGATGTATAATTTTACCTGTGTGAATTGCGATACTTAGACTGGAATTAGTGCGAATGATTTTAATATTCGCTACAAATATACAGGGTGTCCTAGAAATCGCCCGACTTACTGTAAACAAAGTAACAAAAGCTAAGTTCCACAAAATCAAAAACTTTTAAAATTTTAATTTATTAACAGAAAAATATTTCAGGAAAAAAATCAAATAATATTGAATTTATGTTGAGTTTGTAAGTTTTTATAGAGAGTCAAAGCAATTGAGTAACTATTTAATAATATTTTGATGGAAAAAGTTATTAAGTAATAAAAAGATTTTATTTGCACACATGAGAATCAAAAGAATGGACGCATGAACGGTTATTTTGATTTTTTTTGAAAATCAACTATAAGATTTTGCGGAACATATGTTTTGTTATTTTGAGAGGTCTTGACCAAAGCTATCAGTATGTCGGTCGATTTCTGGGGCAGCCTCTGTATGTTGGACTTATGCAAATATAATTTTTCAAGTACATGATGAAGTTCTAAGTTCAAGACATAAATAGTGAAATTATGACAAAGACTGTGGGTTTATGATGTGTATAATTGTGTTTAGTTGGTAAGCCTTTGAATAGATAAGAAAAATATAAAGTATATTCGTTATACCTGAAACAAAATCAACCCCTCAGTTGTACAATAACTGTAACTGTATGTGCTCCTACACTTAATGCGTTTTCTATCTCCGTTCCCAGTGTAGTCGCACCCTAAACGCCCCTTCCTTCCTATTGCCGTTGAATAAGGCATAATTTCTGCGTAAATGTCTGATTCTGAAATTAATCGGTTTCGGTGAACATTGGAACATTCCTTCCTTGTCTAAACTTGGACGGAGGCTGAACGTGGTCATATGGTATCTTTATCTATTTCAAGCTGTTATTTTGTTGGCTTGCTTAAAGGCTGTCCTAGGGCCGATTTCTGAATCGTCAGATAAGTTTTATCTTAAGAATAAATGTTGTGGTTTGACATATTTTCCATTTGAAACCTGTGAAACCGTAATTTTTATTCCTCAGATAAAAGTTAGCTGTATGATAAAAAAAGCGTTTTGTGGGGACTGTCTTACTGTAATTTCGACGTTCAAAAAGTGCTGATTCTCAGCCTAACTTGAATAAATGACTTTTGATTTTGATATTTTTTTTATTTTGAATCGTGTAGTAATTGTTATTAGGCAGTTATGCAACATTAAATTATTTATTTAAAAAATTGGTTGACTATCGTAAGTTTAGGTATGTAGTTAAAAGTCAAGGCAGTGATACGTAGGGGCCCTGTTATTTCTTATTTACGTCAATGACCTCCCAAGTGCACTTACACATGATTGTGTCTTGTTTGCAGACGACTATATTATTATGGACTGTAAAAATATTGATACATATGAAACGGAAATATATGAAACGTTAGAAGATGTTATTCATTGGTTATGCACAAATAAATTGAAAATAAACATAGAGAAAACGAAACTAATTAACTTCAAAACTTATAAGAGTAAAAACATCGAATTAAATATTAGTTACAATAATTCACTTATACAACAGATAAACAGCGCAAAATTCTTAGGCATTATTCTGGATACACATCTTTCATGGAAAGAACATATTAATAGTTTATGCACCAAAATAAACAAGTTTGTTTTTGCACTTCGAAAGGTAAAAGACGTAACGAGCAGACATACCTCTATTATTGTATATCACGCTTACATATGCTCCATTATACTGTATGGCATAGTTATCTGGGGAAATTCCTGTGACATCACGAGAGTGTTCATAGCACAGAAAAAATGTACAGCATGAATTGGTCGGAATCATGTAAACCAATCTTTAAATCTAAGAATCTTCTAACTGTTCCCTGCATATAGGTACATATATGAAGTAGCTAAATTTGTTAAATACCACAGTCATCTTTTCACTTTCAACGACAATACATTTAAACGTAAAATTAGACACCTGCCGTTAAAAATGCCTGTGCCTAAGCTAGAACTGTTCAGAAAGAACTGTGCCTATATGGCACCTCTAATATATAACTCTTTGCCCAAAGGAATGGCTGATCTGCCTTATAAAAGGTTCTGTTGTGCCTTACGAAAATGGTTAATCCAGGAGAGCTTCTACACTGTTAAAGACTTTTTGAATAAAAGCACATGTCGATTTGGTGTCCACTAAGATACTGGTTCTTCCTCTTATTTCTTGTGACTTTGTCTTTAGTAATAATTTTGATAATTTAAATAATTGAAATCACTGTAATTCTAATAATTGTAATTTAAATGAATGTAATAATTGTAATTCAAATTTTCTTATAAATTGTAATAATTGAAATAGTTCTAATACTTAATTGTAATTTTATTCAAATAATTGTTGTACATTAACTATATTTTTGCATGTCTTTAATGAGGGTGAAATATGTCCTGTGCTATAATTTAATTTAACATCTTATGTAACCACCATATTTCAGGCAAATAAATGATTTATGATTATGATTATGATTATAAAAAATTACTTTTAAATAATAAAAATACATTTTGTAATAGGTATGCATCGCGTCATTATCAAAATAATCCTATTTTATGTTGTTCCAGTTTTAATGTGCTGCTCTTAGAATTAGTCAGAATTAATTTAGTAACAAAATTGTAACTAACCTTCTTAGCTAAAACGAATAAAGTAAATCGTCCACAATAAGTATGTATTTATTTAGGTAGGTACATTATAATGACTTTAGCAGCCAAATTAATCAAAATAAAATTGACTTTTTACTATTTTTTGTTTCATCGAGTTGTAAACGTATAATTGATTCAAACTCAAACTCAAATTCTTTATTGCATTCATGTGTAGAACTAGTTGTTACAATTAAAATAGTTCCAACATGAACCAGCCTTGTTCAAGGTGCGATAATATGTGTCTGCTACATTAATTTATGTATTTCTCAATATCTTGTACGTAGTAAGTAAGTATATAAAAATGCGAAAACTTTACTCCTTCTTAAGTTATGCATGAAAAATTTACACAATGCAAAAGATGAAAACCTTAGGAAGATAAAAAGTTAAAATAACCAGTTGCTGAAGACAAGATAAAAAGTTGCTTTACATTTTTCTAGAAAAAAGGTTTTGTATATTAACGGCAGAAATAATGGCTGTTTTAGAAGAAAAAATAAATAGCTGGCCATTTGCCAGTAAAAAAAACAAATAAAAAAATATTGTAATGTCATCCGATAGTTTTTCGATCTCAAACGGCCAGTGTGGACAACATTTTTAAAATAGGATTTATTGAAAAAGGTTTTATTGCGAAATCAAACCTAAATTCTTGTCTCGTATCATTGAAACTAGGGTAGGTAATTAATCTTTTGATTTGTAAATATTTTAATAAATAAATAATACTAATAATAAAATAATAAGTGAGCTATGGAAAAGCCTCGGGGAGGCCTATGCTTAAGCAAATTAATCTGGAGATTTCTGATGTCTAATACATTTAATTTTTATAAATTGTAAAACTAGTTTTAAAATAAAGGCTATTTGAAATTTGAAGTAAAATAAAATAATATCGTTAAACTAGGTTAAACTTTTCAAATCTTGTAAAATTCAAAAATGTAACATTAACACGTTGAATGTGGAAATGTATAAGTATTAAAAATGTAATTCTGTTCGATATTGTAGCACGTATTGGCAATTTTGCATACATCTTGGGATCAGACGAAAGACGCGCTCCCCGGAGGCTGTGTTATCAGCGCCACTATGACTCAAAGGAGGCGACATTTACATAAAACTTTCTGTTGGTATTCCATAAGGCACTCTTATCTAGGTATATATTCTAGTTTAGACGATTTCTGTTTATTGGCCTCTTGAAAAGGAATTTGTAAGCCATTCATTATCATTATCAAGGATTCTTTGGTTAGTAAATTAGTTAAGTTGGTATGTAAGTACTTAGTTCAATATATTTTCTGGGTAATTTACGTAAAAAAAACATTTTTACGGTAAAAAAACATACTTTCACAATAATTCAGTGTAATACCACCTTTCACTAAAACTAGTTTTTGTATCGTTTGAAAATTAATGACGTAACACCCCGGTTCAATTTTACAAGCAATAACTTTCCCATTCGAGACGTTCTCGAAGCTCGTATTTTCCTTTAAAAGAGGTAGGTACCAATTTGTAATGAAAATTTATGTTGGCGGTGTAATAAATGATACTTCATTGTGACTAGTTTCTTAGTAGAAAGTCTGGGACAGTTTGCAATACATCGTTGAAATAATGTAGTCGCTACTGCCAGAGCCGTCAGCGAGCGTCGCGGGTGCCTTGTCTTCAAAACAATGAAAAGCGTCCCGCGACCGATTTTCTCGAGCTCACCGAGATTACGGAAAAGAGCTTTATCTGTGTGTTGTCATATGCACTCATATGCTGTGGAATGCGAGCGAATGGAAATGCGATAAAAGCTTACTGTCCATTGAGACTCCATGCTGAGGGGGCGGACGTTGCATTTTCATAGAGTAAAAAGAGTTTGCAAGGGTCAAACAGTATCAAAAGATAAGCTCAAAGCAGACATTTTTCGCGGAAAATGTCCCAAATATTGTGTTATTTGCTCACTCACTGTAAATTCATCTGTACAAACGTATTGATCGTCTTTTGAACTGTAAAAGAGGAGTTTAAGAGGTCGAAATGAATTCCGTGTCGGCGTGGCTGCAGCGGCTTGTAATTTAATTAGGCGTCAATTTGAACGGGCGCCGGTGCGGGGACGTGCGCCGAATACCGCGTTGTTCGACAAATTTCATTACACCCAATTGTTGTATGCAGTGTCGGAAGCTCGGAGAAGACCTCTCAAGCACTAATACTGCCACCAGTTTACAGCATTCGATGAATATTCTAAAATTGTTCTAACGTTCGTCGTAGGTGACCTGTAGTTTTAAAACAACTCAAAGACTTCAGTTCTTTCCTTTGGGAGTGTCAAGACTCTGAAACTATCGGTAACAATGGATAAGAATTCTCGCGTCGCCTGCAAGTTTTTAACAAGACAGAGTCCTAGACAACATAGTTAAGATATAGAGTTCATGATATCAAAGCAAATGCAACAGTCGTCACGAACAGTGTAGTCTAATTTTCCTTAGAATGAAAAGCCACTTTCTTTTTCGCTCCCCGTTCCAAAAATATCTAAGTAATTCATTCAAAAGCGTGGCACCAGAGGCTAAAAAGGGGCCCTTAATCGAATTTGTATTCTTGAAACTTGTAGCAGATAAGGGAATGCTTAAAAGGACAAATTGAAAACGCCAGCGACTAAGTGATTGATTAAAGCTCCACTTTGTTTAGTTCACTATCAGTGAGTGAGCAGCTCGACTGATAAGCTTCATAAATCAGAGAGATAAGACAGGTCGAGGCGAATGCTGTCGATAAGTTTGCGGCACTGGAAAAACTTACCTATTGTTAGTTTTGACTTTGAGAGAGTTTTCCAATGCAACGAAGTTTTGTTCTGAAATTGTCTTGATAGTGGTGCCGTATCAAAAGTTATCTATCTTGCTGACTTTTTCCCGGGAGCACAGATAATATAATAGGTAGCGTTGGCGGGTTGTTCAATCAGGGTGTCTACGCATTTAACGTTCGTTGACGTCGCGATAACGTGGCGTAGACGTTGCGCAAGCGTCTCGTAGATATAGTGTGATATTTTATTTCAATAGCAGTGCATTTTGAAGCGTCATGTACTTCCATTTAAAAAATCTACATAATTATATTTATAATATCCTGTCATAGTCTTATTTGAACTAATTTTCTAGCAGTATGAATTTTAATAGATAATTAACAAAGGTTTATATCACCACATTCATTTTGGTGTATCTTTTGAACCCGACCTATCAGATTAAAAGATCGTGGATTCGCGATACTGTAGCTATAATTAGTGTTAGCTACTGTTAATTTCGTGCTATTAATACACGGTACGCCACGACGTTGAGGTTATAAATAGGAAAGTTGTATACTACAGAGAACTATTTCTGTCTGTTGATCATCAAATTGTTGGGATTCACCGAGACTTTTTGAGTTAATATGACAAGAAACTGCTATCATAAAACTTGCATTTAAAACACAATCTGTGAAATGAAAGATCAAAGTGAAAATTGCCCGTATACAGTGTTACTGGTTATTGACCGATATCCTCTTATCACTGTACTCATCATTATGAACAACTTTTACTGTGGGACCAAACCTGCAATCGCGAAAAAAAAATCAGCTGCTCCATACATTTTGACGAGTTTGATGTAGATAAAATAATGTACTAAACAGCTGATTTTTTTTTTCACGATTTCAGCTTTGGTCCAATAGTAAAAGTTGTCATAATGATGAGTATAGTGTCCTCTCTAGAGGATATTGGTTAATAACCAATAACCCTGTTTAGAAAAGCTTGTTAGATTGTAGGTAGGTACAGTCATCAACAAAAGTCGATTGACACTTTCTAAATCTGAATTATTGAAAAATACTTCATTAAAATCGGAACTGATGCAATTTTAATGAAAATTAACTCTAATCTGATAAATGAATGATAATGGCAGGTTAGCGTATCATTTTGTGTTAATTTAGATGATGTCAAAAAGTAAGTAGCAGTGTTAACCGACTTCTGTTGCTGACCACACTCAACTGCATTCAAAATAATCATTATTATACATACAATTAAACAAGACTATACGCATGTCTATTAACTAAAAGATTTTAAAATAGACACTACTAGCTTTTGCCGGCGGCTTCGCCCGCGCGGATGTCAGAAATTATCCCACGGGCAAGTACAACCGGGATGAAAAAAATAAGTAGCTTATTATTCCAGACTTTCGCATTTATAATATTAGTAGGAAGTAGGACATCCTACTTCCTACTAATGCTACTCAATACAATGGGAAAATTTCAAAGAAAAATAGCTCTACTCATCCTCGTTGCTGGTCGGATTTTACTCATCGACAGTCCACTTAGGTAATCCTTATTTTAAAAAGAAATATAATATCACATCAGGAAGAATTCTGCTTTAAAAAATAGATATCTCGTTAGTGCGCACTTTGTCTTCTGCGAGCGCTTTATTTAGCGATCAAACAGCAGGTAATTACGAATAGGCTCATTAGGGACCTAACAAACACCGACTTAGGTACTAACGAACATAGGTACTAGGTATCCTGCCAGGGTCGCGGATTGTTCGAAAGAGTTACCGTGGCCCTGGCACAGGCAACTGAAGGAACATAGGTGGGTTTTAGTCGGTAAAAGTCTAACGCACCCTTCCGCTCCACCCAGAGCGGGAGAAGTCATATGATGCAGATTATGATGATGAAAAGGTATAGATTTTGTCACATCAGCCAGATCACTTGAAGATAGATCATCCAATAGACCGCAACCCTTACAAAGTCAGGTTTAATATACCTAACCCACACGCACGGAGATGCCTCGCTGCTGCTAGAGCCGGTATTGTCAATACTTTCCATACACTCCAAGCGAGACCGTTTACTCGCACTAAGTACGACACAAATGACGCATAAAACTGACAGCTTTGAATGGCAGTCACGACAGAAGTTTAATTTTTGGTGCCACCAATTTTATTAGAACTGCCGTCTGAGGTCGTCGTCGTACGGGTCGATCGAAGGTACACAGCTACATATCAAGCTATAATTTCCAGTTTACACTGACCTCTTATTGTAAGGAAATCCTATACAATGCGAGATCAGCTTATACTGGAAATGTATAGCTTGATCTGTAGCCGTGCGTACACACTTGCCACGGTCGGTTCATGGATGGGTGACCATTCATTACAAATTGAGACCCCTCCGTGCTTCGGAAAGCACTTTAAGCCGTTGGTCCCAGCTGTCATTTTTAGATCTTTGACAGGCATTACGTATAGTCAGAAGCCCAAAAGTCTGAGAACCAGTCTTGCTAGGGGCATAGTGTTACCCAGTAACTGGGTTGTGGAGGTCAAAAAGAGCAGATGGTCCATGTAAAATAGTAGTATTTAGCTGCATGACTACATCCGGTTAGACTGGAAGTAGACCCCAACATATTATTATAGTATAGTTAAAATCTCGCTGCAGACTCGGTCATAAATCATTCGAGTGTTTCGCTCTCTTTCCCACTCGCAGGCCTTATGGGCAGGCCACGCCCACACGTAGTCCTGTGCATTACTGAAGTCGATGAGTGATATCGATAGTTTTATATATTTATCAATGGGTGATAGAAATAAATACACATTTTTTTTATTGATTACCAAATTTACTACAAAGCATATTAAATATATAAACAAAAGAACGTATAAATAAAACTAAAAATAGAAAATTAAAATTCTTCGTCTGAGTCATCATGATTCTGTTATCGATAATGGCCTTGAGCGCGCGCAACTAGCGCACATCCCTACTCCGATTATGATTTATGACCAAGTCTGCAGCGAGATTTTAACTATACTATAGTAGTAGTAGTAGTTATTGTCTCTATACGTGCCGCTGCGGCGGATCCACACTCTATGGGAAACCCTAACAACTATTCAAGTAGCAGACCTATGACGTCGTCTGACGACTTAACAGTAATATAATCACTAAGTCAATGACACTTAAATGAAGAGACGTAGAATCGTGTGAAACGGCACGTCCTTATAACACTCATCATTCTCTTGCCCTTATCCCAATCTATTTCGGGTCGGCGCAACATGTCCTTTTTTAGGGTTCCGTACCTCAAAAGGAAAAAATGGAACCCCTAAAGGATCACTTTTTTGTCCGTCTGTCTGTCTGTCTGTCAGTCTGTCAAGACCCTTTTTCTCAGGAGCCTGTAGAGGTATCAAGTTGAAATTAATATCAAACACGTAATTCCATGGTCGCTTAGAGTTTTAAAAAAATCAAGCTTATAACTCAACATAATAAAAAAATATGGCCATTTATGCGACATATTTTGATACTCGCAAGTAAATCAAAACCTATAGGGTACTTCCTGTTGTCCCAGAATCATGAAATTTGGCAAGAAGCAAGGTCTTACAGCATTAGTAATGGAAAAAGTCCGAAAATTGTTAATTTGTAATTTTAACACATAAAAAAATATTTTCAAGTATGTCAGTCTGTCAAGACCCTTTTTCTCAGGTTCGCGTGGAGGTATCAAGTTAGTATTAATACCAAATACGTAAGTCTATGGACCCTAAAAGTCCTAAAAAATCAAGCTTCTAAGTCAACCGAAAGAAAGTCCGAAGTTGAAATGTTATCACATGAAAAAATTTTTTCATGTGATAAAATTACCAATTAACAACAACAACAACAACAACTTAACATTGTAATCCCAAAATCCCAAGTTTGTTTTTTGGATAAATTCTTTTTACCTAAGGAACCCTACGTTGTGCGTGGTCTGACACGCACTTGGCCGGTTTTTTTCCATACTTTTCTACTAGTCGTCATCTCGGTAGTCACCCCATTTCTAGCCATGTCATCTTTCACACAGTCCCTCCATCGTCTCTTTGGTCTTAATTCCCCTACTCTTACAGCCATCGAAATTCATACTCAAAACTTTCCTCACGACATTTTTCTCATTCCTCCGCATCACATGCCCATTTCCACACAACGTCCTTATAACACTATGATACATAATTAGAATATTTGGAAACCTTACAGCCATGCACACAAGGCTTCGGAAACCATTCGTAATTTTTTTGTAGGTATTCGACTTAAGTCTGGCCAAGTTTTTCGACCAAACACAAACATTTCATGAGTTCATGCTATTAAGAAAAGAGCAATTCGGTGAAGCATTCAGTGGGTTTCAAGCAGACCTACCTGATTCCAAGACCTTACTTACGTCATGATTACAGACAGAGTTAGGCCAAATTGTAGACGAAAATTGCATACTCTCTGAGTGCAATTTTCGTCAAAACTTCAACTAAACATATGGCTTCCGTACACAAAAGGCAACGACGGACTCACTTCGACGTCCATTGCTGGAATACTAGACCTCTTGCGTAAGAGAGGAGCGATGTAGGTTGTATAGTGTAGCTACGTAAATGGGATTAATATTTGTAGACCGTTTCGTAGAAATGTTACCCGCGTAGCAATTGCTACGCGGCTACGCGGTTGCTACGAAAAAGTAATTAATTAAAACTGAAGAATTCAATTATTATTTTCCAGTTTTGATGATGGATTTGAATATTATGCTCTTTTCGAGTCACTGAAAGCTGTAAATGAACTAAGCTATAAACTAGCTAACAAAGTTTTATACAGTGAAAATAACCATAGAAAATACCTTCTAATGAACGAGGCCCGGTAAAAAATTGTCATCCCTCCAAAAAGTTTCTTCGGCAAGTCTAAAACAGCTATTTAGCCAAAAACCTTTATAATAGTCCTCTTCCATTTTAATCCTTCTTACCTCTCTGTTATTCCTCCAGCGAATTAGTCATTTACAATTCACAAATTTAATTCAGAATGCAATAATTTTAACCACATCCGCGCCATTTACATAATCTGAATTTAATTTCACGGATAGTATTATTTCAATTAATAATTCACGTTAAACTGACTTGTGGTTATTGGCTATTATCATTAGACATGATAAATGAAGAATTCATATCATTTTGACTTTAGCGTATGAATTTAGGAAAAAGATAGTTGGATACTGTACCATCAACAAAAGCCAGGCCTTTCCAATTTTGAAACAATTTTGCTTGCAAATGTTTTGTCCGACTTTCTATTGTTTCAAGAGAATAAAGGATCATCGGGGCAGGGTTTCTCAATGAATCAATATAATATAAAAAGCAACTTTATAAGGTGTAAAGGCGGTCGTTTTTTCGCTAGTACTTAAATAGTTAGATAGTTTTACGTAGTTCACTGATTTGATTTAATTTGTATAGTTCTCCATGATGAAAATTATTAGTATTGTATTTTAAGTAATTGTTAAAAGAGTCTCGACATTGTAAAGACAGTGACGTCATTTAAAAGCAAATCTTTACCGCACGATAGCGCAAAACATATCATGTTGTGTGTACATTTCAAAAACCATTTAGTATCAAATTTCTTGAGATGTCAACTTAACAAAATGCGGATAACACGTTTCCTCGGTTACGTAATGCGGAGAAAAGAGAGGAAGGGAAATATTGCATCAAAGAGAATTTGAAATATTGCCAACTACATGCGTCGCCGGTCGAATTGATTTTGCAGCCTTTTGTGATCTCTGAAAGATGTTCCTATGTTATACAATTTATTTCTAGTAGTGCTGTCAAACGATCAATCTATCTTGTATGTGCTTCGGAATCATTCCAAATCCGTTGGACCGTTGAATGTGAGCCTGGAGCATAATTCACGGTACACTTGGCTGTTTCTCGTGCACGTATTGCCTCATGCCTACACAATGCAACCCGTTTAGAGCGCTTTAGAGTTTCCCAAAGCGTTTTATACAGAAGCTTACAGCCTCTGAAACACGGATGAGTTAGCATGAATGATTCTATCCGGACACGTGACGCGGCTTGCAGTAAATCATTTTTATTGTTAACAGAGTTAACACGGTTCATTTGAAACAGTCACATTTCGCAGCTGTGTGTTGTGCCTACAACAGAATGATATCATAAATATGGAATATGTTTTTGCGTTGATGTAAAAACCTGATATGATACGAAGATCAGAATCGCATAAGGAGTGGTATAATGTTGGTAATGTGAATATGAAATGAGACGATGTAAGCGCAAAGAGGCGTAAAGAGATGACGCCTGAAGCGTTACCGCGGAGACGGCGCGGCGCGTGGGTGCTGTGCCAATGTGATTTAGAATAAAAAAACATAAGCTCTTTAGCGTGTTTGAAAGCAGTGATATTAGCTATGATACCTGTTGCGCGTTTGAGCGGCTTTCATTACACAAATGCATGCGGCGCGCGGGTGTGGGAGCGCCTTTATTCAGATACATTTTCTTTAGTATATCGTGTTTGTCCTCGGAGCGCAGTTAAGTACGAACTTGAAGTGAATTTTTCTTTAAAAACTTTAAGTAGATACTTCGTGTTATCTCGTTGACTTTACTTTGTTAGTGTACTTTTTCATTACACGCTTTGTCTACTGTTTTAGTTACGTAAAGTGTTGTACAAGCTACAAGGATAGATGGCCGTGCCGCCCTTTGGGAGTTTGCTGAGTTTTAAATAGCTGCAGTAGGGAATAGCTACCTAGGTAGATATTGTTTGCATAGATGAGTACCTTAACTAATGAAAGTAAAAATTAATACTTTTTTTTCTCATATTTCATTAGGTAGTATGACTTCTCAAATACTTATCTGTAAATATGTTTGGCCTGTCATGTTAAAAAATTGAAGAAAACACGCTTCTTCATTAAATCTAACTAAGGTGGAGAGAATTTATACAACATTATGTATGTATTTTTAATGCGAAAACTTTATTCATGAAAGTGAAACAAACTTTATGGACTAATTTGCATTCATTGTTTGAATTATGTTTTCATGGAAAATTTTTGAACGCTTTTTTCGTCATGAATGTGTTATGTATTCGGTTTTATGTTGAATGATGATCATTTTAGAAAAAAAATCTACAATAAATCTATATCTAAACAAAGTCGCTTAGATCTTTTCGACTACACACGCAACGGATTTGAACCATTTTTCTCCATTATTTAGTTAGAGCATTTATTTCGGAAGGTTTAGATATTATTATGTGTCTAGGCCTACTAATATTATAAACGCGAAAGTTTGTGAGGATGGATGAATGTTTGTTACTCTTTCACGCAAAAACTCCTGAATGGATTTTGATGAAATTTGGCACATTGATAGTTTATAACCTTTTTTTTGTCAGGTTGGAGTGGGCAGAGGGGTCAGTCAGACTCTTACTGACTAAAACCACCCCGGTGTTTCCTCGTACACCTACGTCGGGGACTGCAGATGCGAATGTGACTTCCGCTGCCCCGGACTGGTGATGGCCCCGCACCAGCCGGGCCAGAGGGGAGTTAGGTGTTAAACTCCCCCGAACGTCTTAAGCCGTGTACGCACGGACGAACAAAAACATGGTGAACACGAACATCAAAAGCCGTGCGTGGAACACTCGCGCCACCAGCTCGGGTCCTGCGAAATGGGGGGCGATGGATGTCCCCGTCGCACCTTGTCCCGTTTAGGGGTGCTGGAAGAGGGCATTGTCCGCCTTCCGTCGACGCCCAGTGCGCCTGCTGCGGGATGGAATAGCACTCGAAATCTCCCTTTCCCTTTCTGCAGCTTCCTTCTGCGAGATGACTGATTCGCAGAAGGATACCACCGCGTCCCACGACTCGGCGCTCCCGACCATCGAATGAGCGACGGCCGGCAGCGACAGGTCGGCTCTGACTTCTGATACGAGGGCACGGCGCGGCTCCTCCCATGCGGCACACTCTGCCAGTTTACCTATGCCACGCCGTATCCTCCCGACAGTGGAAAATAGTTTATAACCTGGATTAACACATAGGATAGGTACGTCATAAATAAATCTTGATGTCACCATTGCAACCGTGTGAAGCCGGGGCGAGTCACTAGTTAATGATAAAAGTACTCAATACTGTGTTGTCTATACAATATTCCATTATCAATCTCCGCACGTTAAAGTTTCTTCATTACAATCTAGCAGGCAGTTAATGGATCGTTTAAATAAAACAGTAGCGCATACGCATGTTAATTGGCGTGTAATATTGTATTAAATCTGTCATTTGGCTACAGGAAACAATCAGCGCTCTGGCCGCGGCTAAGGTTGTCACACGTTCAGTATAGTCTGGAATTTAATGGACTTTATAAATGCTTTTATTTGCTTCATTTGTATCTTAGCTAAAAAGTTAGTAAAAAGTTTATCTCAATGGTTTATTTCAACACGCTTAAGCAAGCTGTCAAGGATCTTGGCTCTCCTGTATTTTTTTGACCGCCGGCATCACCAGAGTTCGCACTAGATCAGGTGGAAGAAGTGAATGACACAAACACAGAGTGGGGACCAGCATGCTGTAGGTGCTCAACGCTGAGTCCATCATACCCAGGGGATTTGCCTCTAGTCATCTTCTTCAAGATGTGCCTAGTCTCCTTTGTAAGAATTACAGTGGCTACCTCCGCAAGGTGGCCCCAGTGTCGTTTTAATAGAGAATTGTTTATTAAATCCCTCGAGCAGGAAACCCCGTCGACGCCCACAGTAATCCAGGCTTATGATTCAATATATTATCTATCTATTAGTGGCTATCCGAAAACTTTTGAAAATCTGAATTAGCATGCTGTGTTTAGCTAATAATTCTTCTAGGTGTTTTTGGCACCAAGCTTTCCCTTTAGGTATAGATTTTCCGTGCTGTCAGCTGCCTAACGACAATATACACGTTAGCTGCTCAAGTGCTCACGGTATTTTCTCATTTCTTTTCACGTTCAAAAACTGTTGACATGGCATCCGGCATCAAAGAAAAATGCCGGGCAAAATTTATACGAGGTATGTCCGTCCAGTTTTTTAGATTTTCACAGTGGCAACCCTGTTGCAGTAGAGAGCGCATTCGGCAGGGCGGTGGCCACCTCGGGACTTATGTTAATGACGGATTTAAATATATATTTTAAGGCTTGAATTCCGTATGAGGTAAATATTATGACGCGAATATTTTACCTTTTGTGGAATTACCAGAATGCTAAAAATGTATTGTGGCATGTTTTTGTTTGATGCATATTTTAAAACTGAAACAGGCGTATAATTTCCCCTCGTTCTAGTTAGTATATATTTACAAGTATTACGAGGCATAACTCTACGTTAATATAACTTTCATACTGGATCCTTTGTTTTCAGGATTGGCTGTTAAGAGCGGAGGAAAAATGCTCCACAGCTACTGAATTTGAAGCAAATCCGAATATAAAAATAAACTACGAAAAGGCGAAGGCGTGATATTTCAATTCCCGTGTCTATTTTAGTAAATAACTTTAGTTGGATGTAATATGTACAGACATAATTATTGTCCTTGCAAATATACGTACCCAATTAAGTTCTACCCTCACCCACTCTCATCCACTTACTATCAGCCACAATTCGAAAATGCCCACTTTAACTAGGGTAAAAGTGGGATAGTTGCCCTAGGAGGATAGACGCTTCATAATTCAAACTGTGCCTTGTAAACGTACTATAATCGCGGTGGTACTAAGGGTGGGGCGTATTCTTTGCTTATAAGTATTAATATTAACTGCAATGATAGTACGTTTACAAGTCACAATTTTAATTATGGGGCGTCTATCCTCCTAGGGCAATTATCCCACTTTTACCATATCGTTATAGTGCTTAACAACTATGTCTGCCTACTACCCATAGGTACCTACCTACCCATAATTAGCATACAACAATCAAGAAAGCAATAACTTGAAAATAGAATTCCCCACATAACATAGTATCAGATATTAGCAGATAGTTTTATCGATGTAGTAACGTCGGTGGTGGTTAGTTTAGGGGAGTTTCATTACGTTATTTAACACGGCCTCGTAAACTTTATCTGTTGGTTGAAGCGTTGAAGCAAAGGCTCGTAAAACAGGCTAACTGCTCGGAAGCATACAATGGTGGCGATCAATCGGGTGTGTTGTGTTTTTGCATTATTGTGATACGGAGGAAAACTGTTTCACATACCCCGGTTATTTTATCTGGAAAAAAATTCTTACAAATTCTGTTCCATTTTTTTAATTTGTCTGGTCTAGAGTGGCTGTTTGGACACTGAGAAACAGACCCTTAGTTAAAATCAGCAATTAACCCAACAAGTAAGTTGTCAACTGTCGAGCAAAAAAAGGTCGGGAGTTCGATCTTGAACTGTTGCACTTATAGAATTTGCATGGTTGCACTATTGACGTGCAACAATTCTTCTATAGCATACCGAAATTGATTTTGTCAGCTTGTTGAGCTAATAAGAAAAACACAAGTGAAATGTGCTGTGCAAGTGCAACCCACTCAGTTATCGTATCGCTATTTAACAAGAAGGTGTTAAAAAAATAAAAACTTTAAGAAGTGCTTTAGACTTTAGAGGCATGAGGAACAGGGTGTAAAGTTCACTCATCCTCCATAGAAAAGGGAGGATCCTCCGACCAGACGGGTGTTGTGTCTGGTGGGCTACTGCCCGACGGTTGATGTCGGGACGTTGTATATATGCTAATCGCGTGGTAAACTCTAATTGCGCGATGCAGGTTTGCGTGACGTCATGTCATTGATGCGTAGTTCATATGTGGCGATGTAGATGCCGCCACAAGACCATCGAATTGAATAACAGCTTTTACTATGGGACCAACGTTGAAATCGCCAAAAAAAATCTGTTCTAAACTGTATGTGACAGCTGTTTTTTTTTCGCGAATTCAAAGTTGGTCCCATAGTAAAAGTTATTCAGTTCGATGTTCTAAGCACCTCTTAAAGTTTACAAAGTTAATTTTTGAACACCTTATAAAGATAGAAATCTATAAAAAACTAATAAATAGTTAGTAACAGGTTTCCACTTAAAACACTATTGGTAGTAACTTAAACTAAAAACGAATTCATGAGAAGACCACCCGTCAACTATAGATACAAAGAGAAATGGAAACTACGGTAATAGTCTTATTACGAATTGCCATTTATGGTGAAGGAAGTATCTGCTGCCACAGACTTCGGGATGCTATTGTGACTGCTTCTTATTCTACTCAGGAGTGCGAGTGATGCCGTTTTTTTGCGGATTAAGGCATGAAATCCGGGATTACGATATGGGTTACCGCGAACATCGCTGAGGCAATTCAAAAACGCAGTCGCAACAGCATCCTAAAAAACATTATTGTATTGGACGTAGAACATCCAGCGATCTTTTCGAGTAGTCGACCCAAAGATACCGGTGTAAAAACACTGACAATAAGCTTTGAAAAGCGTAATCTCAATGTCACCATGGTCACTGAGGTCGTCGGTAAGAAAATGCCCATGATATTTAAACTTTAAGCATCGACTTCGAGGATAAGTAAAGTTGAGTATCGTTGTTGCTGGTTGTACGAAACGTTATTTATTTGAAATATCTTCAGCTCTAAGATTTACAGGTTAATATTGAATAACACGTTACTACAACGTTACCTATATTTATTATCACGTAACGTGACTCACGTTACGTGATAATAATTCAAGTAGCTCGCTTCGCTCGTAACGGGAATAGTACCTATTTCTAATTTGTGCTCGATACGGGTGTGTAGTATATTAACTATTTCATTTAGTTATTAAGTAATAGTAGGTATGGTTGCACCCTTAACTACAACATAATTGCATGCATGTATTAAAACCAAATTAAATGCGGTTTGCACTAATGAGAGTGCTCCAAAAGAGCTTAGCTGCAATTTGGTTGCAGTGTGAAATTAAATCTTAATGTTTATAAATGTAGGTAAGTACATTTTATGTAAATAGTTGCAAGCGAAACTAATTGCTGTTTTTGTCCCAGTATTCGAAAACAATATCAAAATATTGCACAGTTATCACAGTAAGACATATTGCTGGTACCTGTTGTTTTAAACTTGCAAGACCTGCCCGCGGACTGCATCAATTACCTGTGAAAAATAAAATCAGAATTTTAGTTTTTTTTTTAATATTTCAAACAAAATTAAATCTAAACTAATAATATAAAGAGGTAAAATTATTTTTTTCTACCGAGGTAAGTAAGCTCTGGAAGTACTATCGAGGAAACTTATATCTGATCAATTTGAAAACAAAATCCCGTGCACACGATGATCACATCTATTAACAAGCGTTATAGCGACCGAGCGCTGCAAGCAAGAATTGTCCTTACGGTGTACAGATTTAAGTTTCCTCGATAGTACATGCCCTGCAGTCTCGACAAACGTAGCGATCGCTTTACGACCGAATCCGATCGAAAAGTCCTAAGGGGGTCCCTAGACGGTCAAAATTGCTTGAAAAGCACGAAAAAATCACGTGTCAAGCCATTTTGACCGTCTAGGGACCTTAGGACTTTTCGACCAAATTCTGTCGTAAAGCTATCGCTATATCTATGTCGAGACTGCAGCCGGGGGATTACAAATATTCTTTTACTGACAGAAAGCTACACTATTGCTGAGTGGCAGAAGATATGTTTTTAGGGTCCAGTACCTCAAAAGAAAAAAACGGAACCCCTATAGGATCACTTCGTTGTCCATCTGTCTGTTTGTCTGTCAGTCTGTCAAGACCCTTTTCCTCAAGAACGCGTGAAGGTACCAAGTTGAAATGAATATCAAATAAATATATAGGTCCTATGGTCTCTTGGAGCTCTAAAAAATCAAGCTTCTAAGTCAACGCAATAAAAAATACGGCCATTTATGCGACATATTTTGATACTTAGTCGCAAGTATATTAAAACCTATGTTATGGTCTTCCCGTTGATTTAGAATTATGAAATTTGGCAAGAAGCGAGGTCTCACTACACAAGTAGGTAAATGAAAAGTCCGAAAATAGTTAGGTAGATAATTTGTAATTTTATCACATACAATTTTTTTTTTTTTGGGATTATAAACTTAAAGTAGTTGGAGAATTCACCGTGTCACCGTGACGTAGGTATATTCTTATTTATTTGTTTTTGGAGTAAATTCTTTTCTACGCAATCATTCATTGTGCGTGGTCCAAAGCCGGTTTTTTCAGACGAAGTCTCCATATTGGAGAAATACAAGTGAAAAACAAAAGAACTAAAGAAAGGAGGACTACCTCAGCTAGGTTGAAATGCTAATTCTTATTTTCCCATGTATTTCCCCGGCTTATCGCGGCGTTAAAGCACAATATCACTACATCAATTAGTACTCTCATTCTCCGTGAACCGAACGTAATTAAATACTCCTTCTCTTTCCTTAATTTTTCTGTCTCATTATAATTAACGGTTTTCACTTGAGGCGGCTACATACCGCACTCACCCGAGCGCTGTTATGGAAACGTCCGCGCTTCCCCGATAATCTCCCCTTTTACCCCCACAAGCATTAAATTACACCTGGAACACACCAAAAGCTAAACCGAAAAGTTCTAGTCACAAGGACATAAGGTACAAAATGGAATAGCACAGGTGCTCATTAAGTTGCAAATGTATCTGTGTAAGCGCGCATTTCAGCCGGCTGAATGCTCTGAAGGCAGGTTCATTAGTGCTCACAGGACCATGCATTCGTTTTGTTAGTAGGAAGCAAATGAAATAAAAATTCGTACCGCACGTAGATACGCGGCCGGAAAAATTCCAAAGGATATGAATCGGTAAATCCAACCCGGGCTCCTTTTTTAGCTCGTTTCGGAATGAGGACGGCAGATACGGTTAAATGACATACCTCGGCACTTTTATTGTGTATTATTCTACGTTCTCCCTTGATTTGATGTTAATCAATTTGAGATTTTCCTATTACGCCCGGGATCCTTTGAAATATAAAATATTAATTTGGGTTTAGGGTCGAAGTTGAAACGCGAGAGGTTTTCGTATGTAATTAAGATATTTTGCTCGCCATGCTTATTATATGTACTATGCAAATGTAGGGCACCATCTGGTGTATTTTACACCCCCGTGTAGACTAATCAAAAAGAAAATAAGATACGTTTCCTATAATAATATGATAGCGGTTACCTACTTGATTGGTTTTCAGTATTATGTTTTTTACTCAAACTATTTTAAACTCGGGTCTTGCAAATAAACACTATTATTATAAAAAATGGAGTACCTAAGTATCATCAAGTTACGTCGCTTGTGAAGTAGGCAGGTGCGCTAAATTGAGTTGTCTCGGGAAACGATAGTCGCATTAAAGTAGGTGATGTTGATAGTTTGTGCTCGTCCATAGTAAAGATGCTTAGATGGTTCTTATTACCTAAGTAACTGTTATGTCATAATATTATATTTCAAGTGCATAGGTACTTATATATATATGTCAGATCGTCAGGATTTACTCGATATTGTTTTATAAGGATTTACTCAGTCAGATTCAGATATCATGTGGGCAGAAGATGGGTTTCATGCAATGAAAACATCACTGGGTGCTATACACGGTGATTATTAAAATCACAATCTAACACAATCACTCCAAATTAAAATTAACACAATCACTGAGCACAACGAATCGAATACAGTTCCGCGACGTAGTAACCCCGATGCGGTCAGACACTAGACTGTCCTCTTCGCTATGAGCTAAAAACATCACGATTCTGTAGAAGCGCGCTGTTGGTGTGGGTAGATCACGTGATGTCGCCAGTGGCGCGCTTGCGATTCGTTTCCTATCCGTACTATTTGACCGGATCCGACATATACAACGTGTTAATGAAATAACCCAAAACCTCGGACACACCAACCGATTTTTATATTAATAAATTGATATGTCGTATAATTATTTATTTTCATAAATTATAGTAAAAGATAATAATAGGTCTTTACCTATGAAATTGCCGTTTTGTATGAAAAAATTTAAACGAATTTTTTTCATGTATTTTTTATTTGTATTAATCGAAGTAATCACCCATGCAATCAATGTATCTTTGCCAACGCAGTGGCAGTTTATTGATGCCCTTCTTAAAGAAATCAGCTGGTCGGGAGGCAACAAATTCTTCAAAGGCATTTTGTACTGCCTCTTGGGTATTGAATTTTTTTCCCGCCAAGAAGTTATCCAAATTCTGGAAAAAGTAGTAGTCTGTAGGCGCAAGGTCTGGTGAGTAGGGCGGATGACGGAGAGCTTCCAACCCCAGTTCTTGCAACTTGGAGACCATCTGCTGTGCAGTATGAGGTCGCGCGTTGTCGTGCAGGAGCAGCGGAGACGAGCGATTGACCAATGCTGGTTGGAGATGTGCCAGCTTCTCCATCATTGTGTTCAGTTCTTCACAGTACACATCTGCAGTAATGCTAACCCCGTTTGGTATGAAGCTGTGATGAATCATACCGGCGCTAGACCACCAAACAGTGACCATCACTTTTCTAGGGGTAAGTTTTCGTTTAGGGCATTGTTTAGGTGCTGAACCAGGATCCAATCAACTTGCTGAGCGCTTGCGGTTATCAAACAGAATCCATTTTTCATCGCAGGTAACAATGCGGTCCTCCCCGTGCTTGTCCTCGGGGACTTCAACGCCAAGAATGTGGCTTGGGGTTCCCGGTGTACGGACACACGGGGCAGGATGGTGGAGGACTGGGCTCTGGAGACAGGCCTGGTCGTCCTAAACCGGGGTTCTGTCCCCACGTGTGTGCGGATGCGGGGCGAGTCGGTGGTGGACATCTCGTTCGCCAGCCCCGCTCTGCTGCCGCACGTGGTTGACTGGCGCGTCATGGAGGGGGTGGAGACCTATTCCGATCACCGGTACATCCGGTTTGACGTCTCCGCCCATACCTCGAGCGCGCCGGTCCGACAGGCCCCGAGTGGTCCGCGGTGGGCGCTGAAGAAGCTGGACCGGGAGCTCCTCCTGGAAGCCTCAATCGTGCAGGCCTGGGTGTCACCACCGGACAGGCCTGCCGACATCAACGACGAGGCGGAGTGGTTCCGGGAGGCCATGTCCGAAGTGTGCGACGTGGCAATGCCCCGGGTCCAGCCCAGTCGCGCCTTTCGCCAGGTGTATTGGTGGTCGCCGGAGCTGACGGCACTGCGCGAGGCGTGCGTCGCCGCGCGACGCCTGTACACCAGGCACCGCAGGCTCCGTATCCGCCCTCCGGATACGGAAGCCATTCAGGCGGAGCTGTACGAGGGGTACAGAGCGGCGAAGACCGCCCTCCGAGCGGAGATCTTGCGGTCCAGGGATCTGGGCCGCGAGGAGTCGCTGGAGACTCTGAACAGAGACCCATGGGGGCGCCCCTACAAGTTGGTGCGGGAGAAACTCCGCCCATGGGCGCCCCCGCTGACGCAGAGTCTCCGGCCCGAGCTCGTGGAGGACGTGGTGAGCGCTCTGTTCCCTTCGCGAGGGGAACATACTCCCCCGCCTATGGCTCCGCCTCATGCGGTGCCCGCTGCGGACCACGACACCGACGACGACGTTGATACTCCGGAAGTGACCGAGGTAGAGTTGAGAGCGGCGGTACGTAGGCTTAGTGCCAAAAATACCGCCCCAGGACCCGACGGCTTACCTGGAAGAGCCTGGGTTCTGGCCTTTGGGGCTCTCGGGCCTCGACTAGGGGGGCTCCTAAGCGCATGCTTGGAGAGGGGCCAGTTCCCACTTCGCTGGAAGACGGGGAAACTGGTCCTCATTAAGAAGCCGGGGCGCCCTGCGGACTCTCCGTCCGCTTACCGGCCCATCGTGCTGCTCGACGAGGTGGGCAAGCTCTTTGAAAGAGTAATTGCAGACCGCCTCGTCGGGTGGCTGGTGCAGGAGGGGCCGGATTTGGCGGAGACCCAGTTTGGTTTCCGCAAGGGGCGCTCTACGGTGGACGCCATCATGCGCGTGCGAGCCCTCACGACGGGGGATGCAGTGGCCCGGGGTGGGGTCGTCTTGGCGGTGTCCCTAGACATCGCCAACGCCTTTAATACCCTGCCCTGGAGTTGCATCAGGGAGGCATTGCGGTATCACCGGATGCCGACCTACCTCTGTCGAGTGGTCGAGGCCTATCTGACGGACAGGGCCGTCATCTACCCCGGTCATCAGGGAGAGTGGAACCGGCGAGAGATGTCGTGCGGTGTCCCACAGGGATCGGTCTTGGGGCCGCATCTGTGGGACATCGGTTACGACTGGGTGCTGCGCGCCGACCTCCCAAGCGGCGTCAGCGTAGTATGTTACGCTGACGACACGCTGGTCCTGGCGCAGGGGAGGTCGCACCAGGCGGCGGCTGAACTAGCGACACGCGGGGTTGCGATAGTCGTGGAGAGGATCCGGCAGTTGGGACTCGAGGTGGCCTTGCACAAGTCCGAGGCCATGTGTTTTCATGGTCCTCGGAATGCGCCACCGTCGGGTTCCGAAATAACGGTGGGAGGGGTTCACATCGGAGTCGGGTCGACGATGAAGTACCTGGGACTCGTCCTCGACAGCCGGTGGAACTTCGTGGAGCACTTCCGACGTTTGGCTCCCAGACTGGCACGGGCTGGGGCTGCCTTGAGGCGGCTCCTGCCCAATCTGGGGGGTCCAAACGCCTCCTGCCGGAGGCTCTACGCGGGGGTCGTGCGGTCCATGGCCCTTTACGGAGCACCGGTGTGGGCGCGTTCCCTAAGGCTGGGACCAGCCGGCAGGTTGAACGCGTCCCAGAGGGTCATGGCCATCCGGCTAGTCCGGGGATACCGCACGGTCTCCCGGGAGGCGGCGAGCCTCCTTGCCGGATTGCCGCCGTGGGATCTGGAGGCAAAGGTCCTCGCGCACGTGTGGGAGTGGCGCGAGGAGGCGAAGCGCCGGGGCGTAACTCCGCTGCCGCGAGAAATCACGGTACAGCGGACAGAGCTCCGGCGGGATCTCATGGCGGCATGGAGATCGCGACTGTCGCAACCCAGCGCTGGGCACGCCACAATAGCGGCGATAAGTCCCCTCTTTGAGGAGTGGTTAGAGAGGCGCCACGGCGTCCTCACCTTCCGCCTGACGCAGGTCCTCACCGGACACGGTTGTTTCGGGAGGTTCCTGTTTCGCATAAGGCGGGAGGAAACGCCCGGGTGTTTCCATTGTGTAGATCGCCCGGAGGACACGGTGGAGCATACAGTGGAGGTCTGCCCGGCTTGGGCAGAGCACCGCCGTGTTCTCACGGAGGCGATCGGCGGCGGCGATCTCTCGCGTCCGAGCCTGGTCCAGGCCATGGTGCGGAGCGAGAGTACATGGGAGGTCGTCACCTCCTTCTGCGAAGCAGTGATGCTCGCGAAGGAGGAGGCGGAACGCGTGAGGGAGAGGCAGCCTCACGCCCTCAGTCGCCGCAGGAGACGCCCTGGGCGGCGGGAATCGCGGGGCGATTTCCGGCCACCGTAGGCGCGGGCCTGCGGACGGTGAGCAGCGGGTAGCTCGCCGTCCGGTAAGGACCAGGCCCGAGTCGACGGCGCGTCGTGTTCCACGCGCGCCTCAAAGAGATGTCAGCAAGTGACGGGGCCCAATAGGGCCGACGCCGCTGGGGTCGCGGGTTGTCTGAAAGGGTTACCGCGGCCCTGGCATAGGCAACTGAAGGAACACGGGTGGGTTTTAGTCAGTAAAAGTCTGACACGCCCTCCCGCTCTACCCAGAGCGGGAGAAGTTATTTGATGATTTCCCACCCTCAAAAAAAAAAAAAAAAAAAAAAAAAAAAAAAAAAAAAAGGTAACAATGCGGTTCAAAATTCCTTCATTTGTGTGTCTGTTGAGCAGTGCAAGGCACGTCTCGACGCGTACTTCGCGCTGGCGATCATTGAGTGGCAAGGTGAGGTGGCATTTAGGTATATCTAAAAATACATAAAATAGATTAATTAGTTTTCCTTCGAAATTAATGCAGTAGGTGAGCTTTTAATTAACCGCTAACATAAAAACTCATCAATCTCCATTAAAATTCAATGTAAAACTATAATCAATTAAAGTTCTGATCTGATAGCAATGCATTGTAACTTGGTAACAGTGAAGTATAGCCGCAGCTACTTAGTGCTGGCCTCCGCATAATATTGACGAAGTTTAATTGACCAGCTGCGAGTTTCAAGCCGAGCCAACTTCGCCCAGCCGGCTCAGATCATGTGTTCTGTTGTGGTATAAAACACGAAACAATGCAGCCTCATCAGCTATCTAAACGGACAAGTTTCTACGAAGAACTAACGTTCAGTCTACAACACCGAATTAAACTTAGTCCGCCACTACAAATATGTCTTTGGAAACTTTCAAACTTTGTAATACTATTTTCTTTCGACAAAATTATCGATCTGCAGAGACATATTGAGTAACAAAGAGAAATACTATTCTATTACAGAATGAAATATGGAATAGATCCCGCGGGAGCTCGCTATTGTATCTGGATGCAAGTTTCGCCGTGCAAAGCTCATTGTGATCAGATAATACGAGTATGCGAGCGTGCTTGAGAAGCCAATGAGCGACCAAGTGAATCCGCACTAGTTAGGATGTTCACTAATTCCACCCGTAATAAGTTAATTTGCTAAATGCCAGTTATGAAGACTCTCAACTTTAGATTAAGTCATTATGTAAAGCACATCCAATTACCTCTGAATTGAAATCCGCGAGGTATATGAGAGATGGCGTCTAGTCAGAACAGAAGATTTGTCTCGCGTTTCAGTCCATTTTGAATTCGAGTCGCGTTTGGCAAGTTTTTTACCTCACGTTGGCAATATAAAAAAACTGGTCAAAAGCGAGTCGGACTCGCGCACCGAGGGTTCCGTTCTGATTTCTGAAAAAGTGTGCTATTTAGAGACATCGTTTTATTTTTCCTGTAATCTTTACATAAAGTTCTATCACATAGAATAATTTCAGATTTTTCTCTATGCAAACTTCGGAGATAAGGGGGGAGGGGAACGGTATTTGTTTTACATTTTTCATCAAAAGTCGAAAACTATGCGGCCTAAAAAAAAAAATTGAGAATGTGCAAATAGCGCTCTTTCATTATGATACCTACCCAAATACACTAGTAGCCCCACTTCAAATTTTTAAGCCCCTTTTTCAGACACTGTTGTAAAAAAACAAAATTTCTTTCATATTTAGTTGGCCAAACGTCAACTAAAACCGTTCCAAATTTCAAGTTGATATCATTAGTAATTCTTGAGATATCCAGCTGTGACAGACGGACATACAGACAGACTGAGTCGTACCATATTTAAGTGTTCCTTTTTACCATTTCGGTACGGAACCCTAAAAGTAGTAGCTAGTCGTTCTAATATTCATTCGAAAGACGCGGTCTCATCTCACGAATCTCGATACTGGTTGAATTTATTTGAGAAGAACAAAAAGAAAATTGCGTGTAAGTCGAGGCGGGCAAACATTGAATAGTCGGCATGTCTGAGGCGAAATATATACGTAATATATGTGCACACAGACAGTGGTATGTGTACAAAAGTGCTATTGTTGCACAGATAAACGAACTTCAGCTGCCTATAAAGTATTGGCAAGGTTCTCTTGGAAGCAAATAGTTGTTGAACTTTTTGCAATCTCGCTCAAAGATTGTTGCAACGTCAGTCTAGCGCAGTATTAAACCATTGTTGACGAAGTAATGCCACTGTGGAGCCGCAGCTACGTACTTATTAGTTAGGTATAATGAAGTACATTTCAGTAACATTCCAGAAATCAAAAACATATTTTAAAGTTACAATTAATTTTGACAAGTTTTGCTAATGAGAACAGCAATCACGACATTTCGTTGTACACTTTAATATTTTTTGAACTTTTTATGCAAAAAACTTTTTTACAAAAACAAAAACCGACTTCCAAAAAAAACACTACAAAGTGAAAAATAACTTTAATTTCGGAAGTCGGTGTCTTTGGATCTGTATTTTAGTTTTTTGCCACCGACTTCCGAAATTAAAGTTATTTTTCACTTTGTAGTGTTTTTTTTGGAAGTCGGTTTTTGTTTTTGTAAAAAAGTTTTTATTTTTCACTTTTTAGTGGTTCAGTTTGTAATTTATCTAAGTTACAATAACCCAATGTCAACTGCTCATCACGTTTTACAAAATGTTGCTTTTCCCGATGCAGGGACGTTAATTGTTGAGGAGTTCTCCTAGTAAGAACCAGGAGAAATGGAGCTCATGGTGAAGTCACCATTACCATTATTTTGACGAGCATAAACCATATTAAAGTAATCGAATCGCAACCTAACCTGTTATATACTTAGATATAATTGAGTATTTCCGATGGCCCTCTGTGGTCTTCATCATCAGTTCCAGTTCACCGAATGGTACTTTCCGAGAGCAAATGCACGAGTTATTATAAAAAATACCGAAATCGATATAGGTATGCCCATAAAATTTGAGGGTTTCCCTCGATTTCCATGGGATCCCATCATCAGATCCTGACTTGATGATCATGGGACCACTTGGGACGTATACCCTTTCGAACAAAAAAAGAAAAATCCAAATCGGTCTAGCCATTTTCGAGTAATCGGGGAACATACATAAAAAAAAAAAAAAAATAAATAAAAAAAAAAAAAAAAAAAAGGTTCCGATGAATTGAGAACCTCCTCCTTTTGGAAGTCGGTTAAAGAGTAAAAAAATATTATGTTATTCAGTATTTTAAAATACTAGCCACCCACCCCGGCTTCGCACGGATAGCCTGATCGCTACCAAACTTCAAAGGCTTGCCTGAAACTTCATCAAATCGCTCCAGCCGTTTTGGAGTCCATAGGGAACTTATACACACATCGATTTTTAACCGACTTCAAAAAGGAGGAGGTTCTCAATTCGTCGGAACCTTTTTTATTATTTTTTTTTATGTATGTTCCCCGATTACTCGAAAATGGCTGGACCCATTTGGATTTTTCTTTTTTTGTTCGAAAAGGTATACTTCCCAAGTGGTCCCATGATCATCAAGTCAGGGTCTGATGATGGGATCCCATGGAAATTGAGGGAAACCCTCAAATTTTATGGGCACACTTATATCGATTTCGGTATTTTTTATAGTAACTGGTGCATTTGCTCTCGGAAAGTACCATTTGGTGAACTGGAACTGATGATGAAGACCACAGATGGCCATCGGAAATGCTCAATTATATCTAAGTATATCACAGGTTATGCGATTCGATTACTTTAATATGGGTTATGCTCGTCCAAATGCATAATGGTGATGGTGACTTCACCATGAGCTCCAGTTCTCCTGGTTCTTACTAGGAGAACTCCTCAACAATTAACGTCCCTGCATCGGGAAAAGCAATATTTTGTAAAACGTGATGAGCAGTTGACAATGGCTTATTGTAACTTAGATAAATTACAAACTGACCCACTAAAAAGTGAAAAATACAAACTTTTTTACAAAAAACAAAACCGACTTCCAAAAAAAACACTGCAAAGTGAAAAATAACTTTAATTTCGGAAGTCGGGGGCAAAAACCTAAAATACAGATCCAAAGACTCGGTGTCGTTGGATCTGTATTTTAGGTTTTTGTTTTGTTCGATTTATATTCGAAGTTCTACATGTATATACCTACTTGACCTGTATTAAGGAAGATAAATTCGATAAAATCATTCAAATGTGTTCATGATTGACGGGTAGGTACTAATAAATTCATCTACGGATATTCATTTATCGTGAGTTCATAAACAAAATGTATACAAAGGAGATAAGTAATACGTATGGGTAGGCACAGTATAAATATGAACAGTAGGGAAACTACGAACAAACGTACGAAACGGCACACACACAAATGCACGACTATCACTTGGGGCCTTGTCGGTGTGAACGTCTGTGTGTGAGTGCCGTTTCGACCGTTTATTCGTAGTTTCCTTATTGTCCATATATTTATTGTGGTATAAATATCTGAAGTGGATGGTAACTGACTATCTGTTGTAGGATTACAAACTGTTACTCAAGTTGAACTAAAATTCATGAATGGGGCGAAAGATCTTTTGTTATTTTGTTTCAGATCACAGACTAACTTTTAGTATGTGAAGCAGCTTGCATTGTTACTTTAAGTTTCGAATTTAGTTTTTAAAGCTAACTTTAATGAGGTAAGTATGGCCATTTATAAAGTTACTGAAGCTATAATTTCAGTACGTCAGTGATTCGAAATTAGTGGTGGACCTTTACCCTAATACAATTATGGATGGCAGCATCGTAGCAGTGTAGTGAATACATAGAGAAAATAAATTGGCCGTCATGGGAACTGCTGACAGATGACGCCGACATGCGTGACGCGAGAAGTTTTCACTTCATTCAGTTATACATAATAATGTGGCCTTGGACGACCGTGCTTGGGCACAAGCTACTCTTCCCATTCGTACGGGAGGCCTCGGCGTCCGCAAAATTTCTAGTTTTAGTTTACCATCCTCGGTCCACGGCACAGAGAAATTAATCAGGAAAATCCTAGCCTCCACACTGGTTAATTTTGATGTGCCTTGTTTCACCGAGGCTATGGATGCCTGGAAACTCGCTTGCCCGAATTCAGACCCACCCGACAATCCATCTTCCCAGAAACGGTGGGATGAGCCACTCTGCAGAGTAGTACAGAACAATTTACTTGACACGTCTCATCACGTCTGCTACTACTGCGGAACGTGCGCGCTTGCTGGCTGTGGGTAAGTGGGAGTTGGGTCTGTGGCTTCATGCGCTACCGTCGTCGAACATTGGCACTTTGTTCGACGACACTACTTTCCGCCTCGCTGCTTCCCTGCGACTTGGAGCTCCTTCTTGTTCTCCTCATCGCTGTCACTGTGGCGAAGTTGTCAACAGCCTCGGACACCACGACCTGTCTTGTAGCCGAAGTGCGGGTCGCTTAGCGCGGCACGCTAACATCAATGACATCACCCGACGAGCCCTTGTCACCGTCGGCGTTCCAGCTGTATTAGAACCCAATGGCTTGGCACGCGACGATGGCAAGAGACCGGACGGCATGTTATTATTTCCATGGAAGGTGGGAAGGCCTTTAGTGTGGGACGCAACTTGTGTCGATACTCTTGCGCCATCCCATCTTCCTGGCTCGGCGTGCCGTGCTGGCACTGCTGCTGCGGCTGCGGAAAACCTCAAGCGGCGGAAGACCGTGACCGTGTTATGACCGTGGGGTCCGAGTGTTCATAGCTTGTTTAACGAAATCTCCAAATGGCTTGTTGACACTTCCCGTGCCCCAAGAGCTGGCTTTTACCTTGGCCAGAGGATTAGCATTGCCATACAACGTGGCAATGCCGCCAGTCTCTTGGGTACTTTACCAGTCGACAGCGATGCGGAGGAATTTTTCGACGCCATATTTTAGTTTTTTATTAGTTTTAGTTAGTATAAGATATTATATTTTTAACTTATTTTTAAAATTAGTAAAACAAAGATTTACGAGTACATAACATTACATAATATTTTTCTTTAATAATAATTATGGGCAACTATAAACAATTATGTAATTTACAGCCAGGCTCGGCATTTCGGAATGCACGTGCTTATTGCGCATCGGGATGGAAGCGAGTCATTATTTTTTACCCGACTGCGGCAAAGCCAAAAAAGGAGGGTTATGTTTTTGACCTGTATGAATGTATGTCCGTTCCATTGTCACCTGCAGCCTAAGCTTCTTGACCGGTTTTGATGAATGATAATTATGTCGTTAGATTCGTCTTTATTGCGTGTCACTGGGTGGGCCATTTTGATTTTGAAAATGGCGGATTGTTGGCGCCAAATGAAGTTCTCAAAAAAAATCTCCCAAACTTATCGAGTGGGGTACCAAAATGAAGGGTTTTAAAAAGTGATTACAAAAATATACACAAATTACCATACCATGCATTATGTACCATGCATCTTCTTAAATTTAACAATAAAGACCTATTGCCTCCGACTGCATGATGAGATTGTATGGAAACAAAATACATAGCTCATCTTGTTTATTTTTTTTTAAAGTTTATTTTTTACGCAGTCGTGCTTTTTGATTTTTTTAAATAATTTTTTTTTTGATAAAAATTATCGCACTATTGTAATGTCACAAACGTTACGAACTCGTTCATTGACAGAAAAGACCCGACAAAATGTCTGAGGTGTTGGTATTGTAACTCAGTCTCGTATTGCGACGAGTATAAGTCAGTATTATTTTGCTGGATCTGTTCACTTCCTATTAACATAAATTTGTCAACGATCACGGCTCGAGGAGCTCGTGGATAAGTAATAACAGCCGCACGGGTCGATCCATCAGGTTAAGCTTCACTTGCCGGGGTTGGTCCGTGGTCCCGGCTGTCATTCGTGGATCTTTGACAGTCGTTACGGGTCGTCAGAAGCCCGAAACTCTGACAACCAGTCTTACCAAGGGGTATCGTATTATCCAGTTACTGGGTTGTGAACGTCAGATAGGCAGTCCCTCCACTGGTATTCACCTGCACCCGGTTAGAATGGAAGCCGACCCCAACATAGTTGGGAAAAGGCTCGCAGATTGATTGTTATCGATTGCATCAGTGGCAATAGTGACAGAATTTCTGTTACAACTGTATCTTTCTATAAACCGTTTCCAGTGCTAATAAACGGAGAGTATGGCGCTCTAAATAAATAAAACGATGTAATCGAAACGGTTGATTAAAAGCAGTTAAAACTTTTCACATTGTTTTTAGGTTCTACAAAACGACTACCTAATTCACCCACCGCCTCGCACCGTACATTCGTACATTCTCGCGTGTACAAGTGGCCAAACTTTTGTTTTCGCGTTTCTTCATCATTCCAACGTCAAAGTTGTTAATTGGAAATGTTCACAATCAATTCCCGGTTTTGTATTGATTTTACACACGCCTATAATTTGCTGGAATCGCTCTATCGGCGAGGCGTGCGAACAATAGATATAGCTCTGTTTCGTGAACATTTTAGAATGGCAGTTATCAATTTTGGATTATTGGAGCGGCATTCCATTCATTTTTAGATACGTGCAAGCTGATAGGTACGTGTAGGGTTTTGTTGCGAATTTAGTAGGTACCGAACGGGGTAATTACTGTAATTAGTGACAATAACAGCTATTTTGGATATAGCTAACACAATGGAAAGGGAAAGGGTCCTTAATGTTCTTATCTTAAACGCTGATAAGTAGTTTGAGATTAAGTAAGACCTTTCAGGAATAAATTGATTTTCCAAGTCAAAATGTTAATGCGTTAACTGATAATTAAACCACGCAGGGTGTACTTAAGTGTAAACACAAACAGTGTCAACCTTTTGAGAGGTCATTGTACCCATCATTAGTTACTACTTTTACTGTGCGACCAAACCTGAAATCGCGATCTCTGAACAGCTGATTTTTTTCGCGATTTTAGGTTTGGTCCCATAGTAAAAGTTGTTCATAATGATGAGTACAATGACCCATTAAAAGGTTGCCACTGTTTACACTTACATCCTGTATAGTACAACAGCACTACAAATTGATTGTTGTAAGAAAGTCATAAATTGTTTCATAAAAAAATCCTCAATGCGACGCATAAGTACTCAAATAAAAACAGACCCATCACTAGCTAACTTCCCAACAGAAAAGCTACATCCTTTACATCAATAGCATATTTGACGTTGCAATGTCAAAGAGTAGAGCAAAGTGCACAGAGTGTCAAAATGACTGATAGCCCGCGTGATGGATATGTGGCGCTGCCTCAGTGTGGCGCTGACACTACAGCTGTCAGAATGGTTATGATACATTGTATGCGCCTTAATATCGTGCTGAGGAGTTGCAAGACATGTGTGGCAGTTGCTTGATTAGTTTCTATGATTAGTCTATGTCAGTGATTTATTGTGGTAAGGTCTAGTCTGTGTAAAATGGTGTTAAATATTAAAGAAAGGTATCAATCAAATATTTTGCGAAATCATTTGGAAGGTTATCAGACCTAAGTTGACAAAAAAAAAGTATTGATTACGAAGGAAACATAAGCTAAGTATCTATAGGTCTACAATGTTCCTACTGCTAGGACACAGTAGGCCTCTTCACTATGAGAGGGGGGATAGGCTAATAATGCTTCAATTACTTACTGTAATTAATTGTAATTAACTAGGTATTAATAACAAAAATGTCATTTTCATCATAAAGTCATCAGGACACAGGGTCAAGGTCAGGGTCAGGGTCAAGGTATATACAGGGTCAAATTAAATTAGCTAGCGAAATTCTGCAGACGTGATGGGTATCGATATCTAAACATGATCAGTCAAAAAAAAAATAAGTAAGATGAGTTTATTGGGGTCGTCAACCGCAGGTAGTGTAGGTATCCTCCTTCTGCGAAGCAATAATGCTCGCAAAGGAGGAGGCGGAACGCGTGAGGGAGAGACAACCTCATGCCCTCAGTCGCCGCAGGAGACGCCCTGGGCGGCGGGAATCGAGAGCTGATTCCCGGCCACAGTCGGCGCGGGCTTTCGGACGGCGAGTAGTGGGTAGCTCGCCGACCGGTAAGGACCAGGCCCGGGTCGACGGCGCGTTGTGTTCCACGCGCGCCTCAAAGAGATGTCAGCAAAAAGATGGGGTCCGATAGGGCCGATACCGCCGGGGTCGCGGGTTTGTTCGAAAGAGATACCGTGGCTCTAGCATAGGCAACTAAAGAAACACGGGTGGGTTTTAGTCAGTAAAAGTCTCATACGCCCTTCCGCTCCACCCAGAGCGGGAGAAGTCATTTGATGATTTCCCATCGACACAAAAAATGTAGTGTAGGTATTTAATTGAAATATTTTATTTTCTTTTATTTGCGTAAACTTCACAGACGTGGTAGCGATATTAAACTCGATGACACAAAAAAAAAAACAATAAATCTTTTTTATTTTTATTTTGTCGTATTTATTAACGATCCCCATCACCTCTGCGAAGTTTCGCTAGCTTTAATTTGATTTGAGAGCTTCACGCCGCGTTTCACGGTCATAATTTAATAATACTATTTTAATTGAAATGCATTATTAGATAATAAATAGCGATAATAGATACATATTTTATGATCATTAACCCTGTAAAAAATTTTAACACTCTTTTGATCTATAAATAGAACTTGCTTATTAGTTCACTTCAAAATAATCCATGTTACTTGTTACTTCACTTGATTGATCTTGACCTTTAAATGTTAGATTTGTCTTTGATTAAGATTGCTCAAACACAAATCTAAGAATAGAGCCTCCTTTCAGCGAGTGTCTTCAGGGACGGGTAGAGGATTATATTCGATAGAGCAAAATTAAACTCTAACTCTATGGACAGTTTGTTACAAAGAGATGTTCGTAGACAAGATTCAACATAATTTATAGTTTTTTACGATATATTATAGGCACCTATTACTTACATAATAGTTATTTATGCAACTGACGTATAATAAGGGGTATTAAAACACGAACGTGGGCTTATCACACGAGGCGAAGCCGAGTGTGATAATAGTATCATATGAGTGTTTTAATACCTAATTATGTACAGTTGCATACTAGACTTTATCTACACCCATGTTATCAATTCTCTATAAAAGGTTCTGAAACAGTTTTTTGCAATACTAATACTCGTATCGAACATGGCGGCCGGCGTCATAGTATACGACGTGAATTCAAATAAGTTCTTTTTAGGGTTCCGTACCAAAATGGTAAAAAAGGAACCCTTATGGTGTGACTCAGTCTCTCTGTCTGTCTGTCTGTCTGTCTGTCTGTATGTCTGTCACAGCTGGATATCTCGAGAACTACTAATGCTATCAACTTGAAATTTAGAATAGTTTTAGATGACGTTTACCCAACTATTTTGCAAATAAGAATGAAATAAAAATATGTATATTTTTTTTGCCACATGGACTGAAAGGGGGTCTTTAAAATTCAAAGTGGAGCTACTAGGACATGTGGGGTATCATATGAAAGAACGCTGTTTGCACATTCTCAAACATTTTTTTTCTTTTTTTTAGGCCTCATAGTTTTCGACTTTTGATGAAAAATGTAAAAAAAATACCGTTCCCCCCCTTATCTCCGAAGTTTGCCAAGCGAAAAATCTGAAATTATTCTATGTGATAGAAGTTTATGTAAAGATTACAGGAAAAATAAAACGATGTCTCTAAATAGCACACTTTTTCAGAAATCTGAACGGAACCCTCGGTGCGCGAGTCCGACTCGCCCTTGACCGGTTTTTTTTTTTAAATTACGGCGCTGTTGTAGTGAAACGCGCGTGCATTACAATGTTCTCTTTTTGAAAACGAGTTGCATTATGAAATTCACTGAAATTCAGTACCTACAACATTAAAACATACGTTTGGATGCTATTATGGTTACCATGGTTACTATGACACTGGCTGTTTTAATGTTGGCAATAAGCTAACGGGCTCAGAAACTTTTATAGAGAATTTATAGCATGGGTGTAGATAAAATTATTAAAAGCACAGAGAACTTTCTAAAAACCACGCCAGTTTTTGTTCTACCCATTAAATCGTAACAAAGTGTTGTATGTTTGAGCAATAATAATAATCAGCCTGTATTGTCCCACTGTTAGGCCTCCCTTTCCTTTTCCCAATCAACTCGATCCTGAGCCAATATGGACCAATCCCTCCTATAAGCGTCAAGTTCGTCCCGCCATCTACGCCTGGGTCTTCCGCGATGCCGTTGGACGTTTTCAGGAACCCATATTGTGGTGGTCTTAGCCAACAATGCATCCGACATGCGTCAAACGTGTCCAGCCCGGTTCCATTTGAGCTTAGCTGCTTTTAGGGTTCCGTACCTCAAAAGGAAAAAACGGAACCCTTATAGGATCACTCGTGTAAGTCTGTCTGTCTGTCCGTCTGTCACAGTCAATTTGCTCCGAAGCTTGGACCGATTAAGTTCAAATTTGGTACACATATGGGTTTCTGTGACCCAAACACGTACAGCTAAAGTAAATATATGAATTTTGAATATGAGAGTCACTTTTAGGGGGAAAATAAGAAAATTAAAAAAAAAAAGTTTTGTAAACTGTACCGTGTGACATATCAAATGAAAGGGCTTACAATGAGGGTTTCAAATATATTTTTTTATAATTTTAAAATATATTGTTTTAAAGTTATTTAAGAAAATTGACGAAAATTGACCATTCCCCCCCCCCCTATCTCCGAAACTACTGAGCCTAAAATTTTGAAAAAAATATAGAAAATAGTTCTATACCTTTAGATTACAGGAAAACCTATAAGAAGTCTGTGGTCTTAAAATAACATGGTAAATCTATATATATAAAAAAATCAAAGTCCTGACTGAGTCACTGACTAATGTATTAACGCACAGCCCAAACCAATGGACCTAGAGACTTGAAATTTTGCACATAGATACCTTATATAGTGTAAACATCCACTTAGGAAGGATTTTTGGAAATTCCATCCCTAAGAGGGTAAAATAGGGGATGAAAGTTTGTATGAAAAATCCTATCCTAACTTAGCACGAATATAATATTAGCATCTAAGTAAATTATAAAGTTTATCATTTTTAGTTTTCCTAAACTACTCCCTAAGGAGGGATTGGGGGTGTCAAAGTTTGTATGGAGGAACTTTAACACGCGGTCCGATTAACTCAAAACTCAGTTTTTATACTTGAGACCAAAAATTAAGACTAACGCGTGTGTATCAGGGTTTTCCAAAAATCTACCCCTAAGGGGTGAAAAGTTAATTTTATAGCGGAGGAATTTATTGGGGGCTTGATTAACTCTAAAATTGGTGTAAATAATGTTTGAGTCAAGTTATGGAAACATACCAGACGATTTTTGAAATTCTTTATCTGTGTTCGTGAAAACAGAGATACAGTTTATATGAAAAATCTTATTAATTTGGTTAATGAACTTGAAACTTAGCACAAATACTTGCATAAGTAAGTAATAATGTTTGTCATTATTAGTTTTTCAAAACTACGCCTCAAATGAGGTTTAGGGATGTTAAAGTTTGTATAGAAGAATTTTAAAGCGCAGTCCGATTTAAAAAATGGTACTTTGAGTCAAGTTAGGAAACTTGCCAAACGAATTTTCACCGATTTTGACGGCTTAGAGCTGATGTTTTAAGGAGTAACTTAGGCTATTTTTATTTTAGAAAAATAATTAGAGTTCCGCGCAAGAAAATTAAAATCCATGAAATCAGACAACCACGTACAATCCAGTACAAACATACTAAGCCTCCGCTGTCTATTACGGCTATAACAACAAATAATAAAAATAAAGCAAAATATAAGGGGTCGGTCCCCATACAATAAACTTTTCATTTTGAAAAAAAAAAATAAAAATTTTAATCTAGCATGTGGGGTGTCATCGTCTAGAACTCATTGAGTAGAGTAATTTTTTTTTTTATCTTTTAAAATTAAGAAATAGGGGCCGCAAAAGTTGTAAATTTTACACCATTTTTGTACGAGCTCTAGCGTAACAATTCAACAAATTAGGAATTTGAAACTTCTTTATACCATGTAGGTACCATGAATACTGTATTTAATCAACAATACTGAAAACGGCGATTCATAAGGTATTTTGTTTAAACATGGGTGATTTTCTGCAACTGCAAAAAATAACCTTGTAATTCACAGTATCATTATACAATAAGTAAGAAGTTATCTTTGCGATTGTTAAACATATAATATGGTACGGAACCCTTCGTGCGCGAGTCCGACTCGCACTTGTTTTGGTGACGTCTGCGATTTGTGTCTAGCGCAATATCGTGTTCCGTACTGGGCTTGTAAGTCGAACTCCGAGAATCCGCAAGTAAGAAAGTGTTATAAGTTTTGAGTATGAATGTAGTAAGACCAGAAATGATGGATGGACTCTGTGAAAGATGATATGGCTAGAAAGAGATTGACTACCGAGATGACGACTAACAGAAAAGTATACATGGAAGAAAAAGACATGTTGCGCCGACCACAATTGGAAATAACATATTTTGACGACATTCGGTACAAGCTTTAAACACAACCCGTAGATACTTAAAGAACATAACGTAGAAAATATGATACGTTTTATCCGTATCCACGAAGACGTGGTTTTCCTACAATGCAAGTAAAACCGTGGGCAATAGCTACTCCAGTAGTAAGCTGACATTAAAGTACACGGACGTAAAAGTATCGCGGCGATTTTTTCTACGCACACTGGGTTTTCAACGCTCTGCTTAGCGCCAAGAGTTGAAAATCCAACAGTGTAATTTTTCGTCGCGCTGGGATGCACTCTGTTAGATTCTCGAAGCTCGGATCAACACTGAGAGTTGAAACTCCAGTGCGCGATATTTTTACGTCCGTGCGAACATCGGCTAACAGAAGCTGTCCAAAATACACACGTGCCTGTAACAAAACTGACATCAACTATCTTAACAATGATTACTTAAGCTAAGATGAAAGTCGTAACATGTCATGTGTCACGACTTTAACGACGATACGACTTCAAGTGCGGTCGCAGTACTAAGTTTTATTAAAGTCATAAAACGCATCTTGGTAGGTAATCCGGTGATTATGATGGAAAATAATAACGTTTTATGACTTCAGGAAATTAGAAATTTGTAATGTTGTGACTTGAAGCAATAAAAAGTGACGTTTTGCGGTTGGTGTTGTATTTTAAAAGCGACGGCATAAAAGTGAAAACACACAATATAAAAATATACTTAAGAATCATAAAATTAAAGGAAAATGTCTGAAAATTTTTATTTTGTAATTTTTTTCACATAAGTACTAGCTTTTTCCCCCCTTTTGCCCGCGTGGATGTCGGAAAATATCCCGCGGAAACAGAAATCCGTCCTTATTCCTTGTCGACATTATAAAGGAAACCTCTGTGAAAAATTTCAGCTTTATAGGTCCAAGGGCTTGGGCTGGGCGTTGATGAGTCAGTCAGTCAGGACTTTTCTTTTATGTATTGAGATAAAAATAAAATTAGGATTACAGTGTTGAGTTTATTTTTGGGATAAATTCTTTTCAACTACGGAACCCTTCATTGCGCGTGGTCCGACACGCATTTGGCCGGTTTTTTCCTTTGAAGGTACCTCCGGTAGGTACCCTAAAAGGTCTGAAGGTGCTTCTGATCGTAATAATTTGGCGTAACAAGGATATATCAGTGCTGAGAACTAAGACTTAGTAGCAGCTAACCTCCCGGCAAGTCAGAAAGGGCTTAACTACAAATCTAGGCGTTCAATTATTACTGACGAAAGCTATATAAAACACCAATATGTCACTTTTTACTACACAAGTTCACCTTCAAGCTGTATCCACAGAGTAGGAAAGTTTTCGCCAGTGGAGCTTTGGAGTTACGTGTACCAGGGAAGCTCACACTAATTAAACTTCCAAACCTCTATCTATCTCGAGTATCTCGTGTCATTATGTGGCCACTGACCAGTTTGCCAACTCGTCTTCAAGAGTGGGTACCGCAAATTTCCTTAGTTTGGTTCTTGTTCTTACAGCATATGTGTGAAATGTGATGCAGAATATTTACATATACAGGGTGTAAGTGTAAACAGTAGCAATCTTTTAAGGTATCATTGTACTCATAATTATGAACAACTTTTACTTACTGTGCGACCAAACCTGAAATCGCGAAAAAAAAATCAGCTGTTGCCTCTTTTTGATGAATTATGCGAACATAAATGTTTTTTTTCGCGATATCAGGTTTGGTCCCATAGTAAAAGTTGTTCATAATGATGAGCACAATGACCCCTTAAAAGATCCCTGTATTTATATGGATGATATTTTAATTTCTACTTTCTGTCCCCTAAAACCTGTTTCAGCATGTAGGTAAGAAAATAAATAAAACGGACATTTCAATCTGCTCTAACGAGCGGCCAGGACTAGAATTTAATTTTGTGTTTACAAACGCTACCCACACGAACGTACCCACCAGAACTACCCTCTAATATACGTAGAACTAAGACAAACAACAAGATTGGGGCATTCAATTAAATTTAAAGGTAAACACGAGGGGCACTAAATCTGTCACAAAATCTTCCTTCGCTTCCTAATATATAAATGCAACGGAATATTAAGGCAGTGATTTCTTGAACGAAAAGGTGGTTTTTTATAGCTGTGTATCTCAAAAACCGTAAATAATTTTGACAAATGAAATAAGTATGATATTTTCAAGTCCTTTTCGCATACAGTGATGGAACTCAAAACATATTTTAATGCACTAAAAAAATCTCCAAACATACCTCTTAGTTACCTCTTAGTATCTTTAAAAGCTGTTTGTCCCTTCATTAGTAATTATAACTATAATTAGAAATATACCATAAAATGTCAAATGCCAAACTGCATCCAGTGATGGATTATTTTTTATAGTTAACTAGCTGAGCCGACAGACGTTGTCCTGTCTTACCTATGAAGATTCTAATGTAAACGCGTGAAGTTAAAATAGTCGTTAAGTTTTCTGAAATTTTCCAATTTTCTGCGAAATTTTCATAATTTTTTCTTTCTTAAGAACCTTCTCCTGACAATAATAAACACAACAAAAAAAGAATTAGCGAAATTGTTCCTTCCGTTCACGCGTGATACGATGACCCAGGGAAATAGGGATTCATTTTTATATACAAAGTGCAACGTTAAATGCGCAAAACCTCTTAAGGCGTCATTGTACTCATCATTATGAATAACTTTTACTATTGGACCAAACCTGAAATCGCGAAAAAAAAAATCAGCTGTTCAGTACATTTTGACGAATTATGCGAACAGAAATGTACTGAACAGCTGATTTTTTTTTCGCGATTTCAGGTTTGGTCCCATAGTAAAAGTTGTTCATAATGATGAGTACAATGACCCCTTAAGAGGTTTTGCGCATTTAACGTTACACGTTGTATATAGATTTCTAATTTTATACGATTTTATTTGCACTTTTACGACATATTAGGTCGGGGAAAAAGTTCCTTCGTATTTTATATACAAATTTAAGACGCTTAAACCAAATTTGCGATGTTTATGGACCATAAACATCGCAAATTTTTTCGCGGCTTGCGTTGCATTTTTACCTTTTTTGTAGTAAAATTTTAAAATGTATCGAATTTCTTCATTAGATTCACTTATCTTGACAGTACGAAAAACAAATGAAAATCACACATTTTCCTAATTTGAATTTGGAATTATGTTCTTTAAAATTTAAACTTTCAATGATATCAAAACCAGCCAGATACAAACAGTAGAGCCAAAGAGATTTTATTATAACTTTATACCTATAAAATACGAAAAAACTTTTTCCCCGACCTATTATTTTCGGTGCGCGTGAGAGTCTTCTATCTCGTGCGTCAAACTAGATAGCCATACCTTCATTTCACTTACACACCGAGCTAAACCACGCTTGGATGCAGGGCCTTAAAGTAGGTATTCAAAATAACGGACATAGTCCGCACGTGAAAATGATTTATAGCATTTAATGTAGTAATGGAAATGCTAATTTTGCACGTTTCAGCGCAATAACTCGCGGAGGTTTTTCACAGCAACTAAATTAACACCCTTTGTAAAGCCGGTTCGCGTGTTCACTCTGATTCGGTGTCCGGAAATGGCGTTTGTGAAGAACCCAGGGTCACCACTCACGGCCGCGGGACCTTGCTCACTATTTAAGTATCAACCCTATATTTTTCACTATTTAGACGCACCGAGGCTGTAATTTGTTTTCTTTTATTTAGCTCTCTTTGTTCATTCTTGTTCATTCGGCCTTTAGGGAAATTATGTAGTAGCAACATTAATTACAATGCCACTCACAAAAGAAACCTGGTGTTTCTGTGAACTAAATATTTACGTACTTTTAACTAAGTATATAAATAGGTGTGTGGAAAGCTCGGGAAAACTTTTAAATATTTATTTATTTAAGGAAAACTTACAACTAAAAGATGTAGTACTTTAAACAAAATAAGGCCAATTACTTTCCACTCCAGTTTTATATTCAGCAGAGAAAGTGGAATGAGATTGAATCGAATTCGACTATTGAAGTTTCAGTCATCGAATGAGTTCCGGTATTCAGTCACGCGAAGTAATTTAAATAAATAAGTTATCCGGTGTTGCCATTATATTTATACCCCATTCTATCATCACCATAGACTACAGCACGACTTCACCCACTGCTGAACATAAGTCTACCTTTTCAAAGCCCAATCTACTTATCTACTTATACTTATACTAGCTTCTGCCCGCGACTTCGTCCGCGTGAAATTTATTGCTCCCCCGACACAACCCGTCGCATCGCATTGCCTGCCCACGCTATTTTCGCTTACCGTTCTTTCTGACTTTTTTTCTTTTTGCTCGGCACCTAAGTGTCCTAGAGTGATGTTAAAATGCCTATAACCATCTTTAAGATTTGGGCTATCATTAACGCAAAAAAAAAAAATGAAAGTCCGACTGGTAGTTATCCCCTCTTACAAAGAAAACACGGAATAAAGTTATATCAGGAATAACAAAGGAATAAAGGTGAGCGTCCACTGGTCCGCGCCGGCCGCACCGCACGCACGGCACGCAACGGATTTCGGTTTGCTATGTATGAATTTATATAGCACTGCGTCCACTATCGGTACCGGCCGCACCGACCGCCGGCATATATGAGCAAAAAAGGCGATGCGTGCCGGTGACGTCATAAGGAATGCCGGTGACGTCACCGGCACGGAACGCATTTTTGAACTCATCTCATCTGTCAGTGTCATCCTACTGATTCCAGGGATTGACGAAGCATAACATTTACAATGTTTTTTTATCTAGACTAGTCCTTATATGCATAAAGACTAGTCTATACAACATTAGTTTTTGTTTATACTAAACCTCACTAGATGGCGCTTTTAGGAGTTTTTGTTTCTAGTATGAAATCCCTAAACATTGTATTGAAGAATGATTATGTTATTTTATTTGTGGAATAAATTAATTCTTATGTGTATAAAATAAGACTATGATGACAAATTCATATTCTAGAGGAAATTTAGAATTCGAAACATACACATAAGAATTTACTTATTTCACAAAATAAATAACATAAACATTCTTCAAAATCCTAAACTATAAATGCCATCATCAAGAGACATACCAATAAATGAAACGGAATAAAATGGTAGATAGAAATGAAATAATATTTATTTAGAAAACAAGCACAGTCCTAAGTTGTAAAAGAACACAAAACAGATCACCAGAACACACAACACACGACACAGAAACAATGAACGAAACTGTAGGAACACACATTAACTTCATTAATTTATGAAGTGTATTCACAAAAATAATAGTGACGATTTGAATCAAAAAATGAAATGTAATAAATAATAATTCCTAAAATATTGCTATAGGGAATATCAAATTTGAACGAAACCATAGCAACGAAACAGAAGAAATGTTTTCAAAAGTCAACAGTACTGACTCTATGGTTTCTATATCATCATTTACGTTTAGTTTCACTCGTGAAAAAGGTGTTATATATTTTGCTACTATATTTAATAAATTTATTTCTAATGCAATAGTAAAATAATCAATAATGCTTATTTATTATTATTTAATTTGTATAGTAGATATACTTTTGCTGTAACTAACTAAAAGGAGCTCTATCTATCTGCTAAAATGTAAAACTATGGCCAAAGCTTCCGGTCCTTTTCCTTCAGATGGCAGCATTGTCTATGAATATTTTGTTTGAAGCCAATGTATGGAAGTTTCACCCCCCCCCCCCCCCCGCAACAAGCAACTGATAATACTTAATCTTCGTCAATCTCCATGACAACGCGCGACGTCTACTGACAACAACAAAAACACTCAGACTAAATAAAAATGGTGGACGCATGACACCGGCAAATCCGTTCAATACGTTGCGTGCCGTCCGTGCGTTCCGGCCGGCCGGCGCGGACCAGTGGACAGTGGACGCATGCCATCGGCAAATCCGTTCAATCCGTTGCGTGCCGTGCGTGCGGTGCGGCCGGCGCGGACCAGTGGACGCTCAGCTTTACCATACATTTTCATTGGTTTAAATTTGGAATAACTTTATTCTGTGTTTATTAGTAAGACGGCCAGAGATTAGCGCGTTCGTTCACCACATCCCCTTCCGCTAACCTCTCTCTCATCCACTCTCACACACCCTTCACGACTTCCCGTTCCCCATCTCTCCCTCACCACCCCCACCCTCCCTCTCCCCCTCATTAACACCATTCCTCCCCCTCACACGTCACCAAGTCTTCCTCCTCTCCTCACCAACTCCTGCCCTTTTCCCCTCCTTCCAGCATCCTCCACTCTCCCAACTCACCATCCCTCCCCTTCCTCTCCCCCTCACTCACTCCCTAACTACACCCTCCCCTCGCCCATTCCTTCCTCACCACCCCCTCCCCTTACCCCTCCCCCTCTAAGCCTCCCTCCGGGGTAGTGTTTAAAAACTATTAATGACAATCTTTAGGTATTACATAATCTTAGGCAAGTATTTGTGCCAAGTTTCAAGTCAATTAACCAAATGAATAACAATTTTCATGTACTCGTAAATTGTATTCCCTGTTTTCACCCCCACAGGGGTGGAATTTTAAAAAATTGTTGAGCTTTGACGCGTAGTTTGACTCAAAGATCATTTATACCAATTTTCGAGTCACGCAGAAAATCCACCCCTGTAAAATTCACTACCCTTTTTCACCCCGTCAGAGGCAGATTTTCGAAAAACCCTGATACACATTTATTCTTTATTTTTGGTTTTAAGTATAAGTACTGAGTTTTGAGTTAATCGGATTGCGCGTTAAAATTTTTCCATACAAACTTTGACACCCCCCAATTCCCCTTTAGGGGGTTGTTTAGAAAAACAAAAAATCTCAAAAATCATAATTTACTTAGATAAATATTCATGCCAAGTTTTAAGTTTATTAACTCAAGGAATAAGATTTTTCATACAAACAATATCCCCCCTTTTCACCCCCTTAAAGGTTGAATTTCCAAAAACTCTTTCTTAGCGGATGCCTATGTCATAATAGCTATCTGTGTACGTAATTTCAGCCCAATCCGTTTAGTGGTTTGAGCTGTGTGTTGATAGATCAGTCAGTCAGTCAGTCAGTCAGTCACGCTTTCCTTTTATTGATATAGATTATAACGATGCCTTAGTTCAGAATTATGTAGGGATAGTGACAATTTTTGTTTTAAAGGAAAAAAAGAAAAAAATACGTGTCGAATATTTTTTAATACGAGTAGTCTTCATGAAGATGAAGACTTTTAAAAAATATTGGACACATATTTTTTCTTTTTTTACTTAATCGATTTAAAAAACCTTAAAACTCTCTCCTCAAAATTGTCCATTTTATTCTGAAGTTAGTGAAATTGCGAACTAAAGCATCGACAAATTAACTAGTAACCTGCCCCTGATTCGCATGGTTTTACGACTTGGCAAAACATTGTGATTTCTTTATTTTAAGTAATAATAATAAATAAATATCCTTGGACATTTCACACAACGCCATCTAGTCCCAAGCTAAGCAACCTAATGCTTGTGTTATGGTAACGAGATGGCTGATAAACTACTTATATACATTTTTTTTTGTAAATACATACATATTATAGATAGAAAAACACCCAGACTCGGAACAAATACTTGTAGGGTGTACAAATATTTGTTCCGTGCGGGAATTCGAACCCACGACATGCTGTGCAGCAGTCAATCGCTCAACCACTGCGCCAACCGTGTCGTCAAGTAACTTTACTATTATTGTATAATACACATAAACCTTCACGAGATGGCTGATAAACTACTTATACACATTTTTTTTTTTGTAAATACATACATATTATAGATAGAAAAACACCCAGACTCGGAACAAATACTTGTAGGGTGTACAAATATTTGTTCCGTGCGGGAATTCGAACCCACGACATGCTGTGCAGCAGTCAATCGCTCAACCACTGCGCCAACCGTGTCGTCAAGTAACATTACTATTATTGTATAATACACATAAACCTTCCGGAACAAATTCTCTAAATAATCCGTGTTTTGTCAAGTCGTAAAAACCGTGCGAAGCAGGGTCGGGGCTCTAGTATTCTATAATGCAGCTTTACTTTTATCCTACATAACTTTACAAACTTACAACCATTGATTAGGTACAACAGGTACGTAATTTAGGTAAAGCAGGGCGGTATCGGAGTTTAAAATCTTTCGGAACTAGTTGTTTAACGTTGTGAGCTTCCTGAAGCGTGTACCTTCTATATGCTGGTCGGATTTAGTGCTAGTAATACAATAAATACAATAAATACAATGTAAACTGGTATATACGACGCCATATTTTATACGTATAAAATAAGCATTTTGTTTATAACAACGTTATTTCCTTCGCAAGCATTTATGTCATATTTTTCGTTTAAGATAAGAGTTCTGTTAGTTTTCACTGGACTATTTATTTCATTTCCTCTTGTATCTACTTATTGTTTGTTACTACGAATTTCTGGTTTATTTCCACAATCCTCTGGAAGTTTGTTTTTTACGATGCGACAGTTTTATCCATTAATTATTTTAGTACTTTATTCATTTTAGCTATTTGAAAATATATCTCTGCTATTATAAACAACTCGTATTCCACACGTTTTGGTTATAATGCTGCTGATCAGCCTGTGCCCATCCTCTGAACATAATATACTTCAGAAGTGTTGATCTTTTATCTTGAAGAAAGCAGCTTTTATAATAGCCTACAAAATCACTTTCCCCCTACGCGCAAGCTAAATTGCACTTAATCGCCGCACTTGAGAGTTGTTATTACTTTGTGTCCTTTCTCGTTCGTAACATCCCTACGCCGCTTAACCGAGTACTAGGACTGTCCGGAAAGAAAAATAAAATATGGTATACTTATAGTTTTTTATACTTTTATTGTAAGTATTGACTTTATCAACCGATCCATTTCATCCGATCCATGGTTTTCTTAATTTCAGTAAATTCTATCGTTATTTCACTGTCATACAGAGCCAAATTCAGTCGCAAAAATTCATGTTATAATAATAATTCAGTTTAGCCTTATAAGGCACTGTGCTAGGCTGCCTAATCGCATGTAGACTAGCAATATTGTAATGCCTAATTGTTTGGTCATTACATGGTAGGTACCTACCCGAAATAATTTTACGACCTCTGTAACACAGCGTGAGATTTATTTTATGAAATACTTAGTACCGTTAAAATTTACGAGTCACATTAAATAATTATTTTGTAAACAATAACAAAACCTTGACGTAATGTGACGAAGTTTCAGCTGTTAAGGTGATATGTAAAAAGCAAATTGTGCGGGAATATGAAAGTGACAGAGTCAATTACTTCCACATGCGTAAAAAAAGATAGCGCAACAATGCGCTGGAACCAAAATAAAAGCGCCAAACCAAATAAAAATTGTTTAAAAATAAATTAAGCTATCTGATCTATCAAAAAAGTTTTCAGCCAGAGTTTTCAGACACCTAATACGCACATTTTGAATGCAATTTTGCAATGAAATTACTTAGGATTTTAGAATTACTGAAAAAAATATAAAAAGTAGAGGTCTTTTCGCAATTAAATTCCATTGACGACGTTTAACCTAATTGAGTTTTCCTTCAGTCAGAGTATTAATCAAAGTCAATAAAAGTATATCCAAAAACTAAATCCATACATGCTGTAATAGTGAAATAAATGGGTACGAAAAAGCCCCCAATTTATTTTGGTAGCGCCTAAGAATAAGAAACTGGCTAAAACTGCAGTTTCCTAGAAAAGCGAATAACTAAATAACTTTAGTTTCAGAAATCGGTATCTTTGTCTTCAGTTTTCCTAAATTTTATGCTACCGACCTTCGAAACTAAAATCACGGAGAATTCGGTAGGTAGGTATACCTACATGAACAAATAAGAACTCATCGAATGCATATAAGCTTCTGCTTTTTTTGAAAGCAACTACAGGATATTCACATGCTGGTTCAAAAAAGGGCTGGTTTCATTATTTGACTAAAAGAACCCACCCCTTACTATTTATTTATGCCTCAGTCTAACCGTTTTCCTTACGCTCATTAGCAAGTAGCTCATTAGCATCATGGATAGTTGAGTTCAGTTCCGGCCGCCATGATATACAGTTTTTTAAATGACAACACTGGCGTTTGACTTTTGCAGGGAAAGGCTTACCTCATTTCAAGTTTTTTTTATGGTAAAAGTTTTATAGACTGTCCACTAAGTTATAGTTACATTCTATCATACACACTAAGTGATGGGATCGATTGATAAATTGAAAATAATGATAGGTGAATCAGAACAGAAAAACCTTGCATCCACTCAAACACGAATAAAATATATAAATTAAACTATTCTAAGTACCTACCATATATTTTGTAAAGAAGCCAATGGATTTATATTGCGGATTTTGTATACATCTAAAATTAAACAACCAAATAAATATTTAAATGGTTTTGTATTAAGGAATAATAAACACAGGCATAGAAACCGCACATTTTTTTATTCGACGACAAAATATTGATAATCGGTACTACATACAAATTAAAACGTCAATAATCGAATCGATAATCTGAATGTTACTTGTGTTGCTGCAATCATTCATAAACGGTTAACCTAGTGGACAAGGTGTAATACTAGAAATACTAGTTTTGTAGTTGAGGTTCCAAATTCAAATAACATTATTGACAAATAAAATTCAGTGCAATATTATTGCCTGGCTACAGAAGGGCTTTACTGACTTGTTTTACGTTAGGTTTGCATGACATATATCGTTGGACATTTAGCGAGCAGGTGGTGTGAAAAATATAGGTATCACACTTATCAAACTGCCTTAAAATTAAAATAAACAGTGCCGGTTTCAGTATCAAAACTCTTTTTTCATTACTGGTAGAACGATTATTTTATATGTTATTCCTCATGCAGTACTAAGTAATATTCAAGTCCATTAAAATTGTTCCATTAACCCATAAAAAATCTAAATTACCTATAAATTAAAATTCTCGAGTATCTGTGGCACATTACCATTATTAACGGCTTATTTGTCCAAAACCTCGCGTGTCGGGGTTGCCCTTTAAAGTTTATTCACAATGGCAACACTGATAGGACTCGGAACTGAATTAGAATTGCAAAACAACTGAATGTGCGAGCTGCCCTTCTACCCTTAGCTTTATGTTTAGCATGGCACGCTACAAAAGAGCTACTTTAAAAAATACTCTAGTATCTATCTGGCTTACGAAGTCAAAGTTTTACGAGAACAGGATACCCTGATAAGGCTTTGTTTTTTGTTCAGAACTTTTTTCTTTTAAAGAAAGGAGATACGGTTTTTTATCTGTAGGTATGGGACACGTAAATCGTTATTAGCAAGGACAAGAGGTTCAAGGTATAAAGGAAAACAATTTTTGGTACCTACCGAAAATATCTAAATATGATAAAAAATCACCGCAAAACATTTCCAATTCTTCGATTCCAATCGTGAGACCCAAAAACTCAATCTACAAACTAATTTTAAAGTAAAATCTAAACAATTTCCAATATCGGCAGATTGTTTGTTACAGAGTGTCAGGGCAGGCCGGCCGGGTCTCGTAATCTTGGCAACGATCGATCAGCTGGGACGCTCGATGATGAATAGCGAGCCGACGCCGTCGTGGCAATCTTGATAGCCCTCGTCCGTGGAGTAGGTAGGAAATGGAGTGACAATGTTTGGGTGAATGGTTTGATTTGTGGCGTGATCGTTTTAATTTGACAGTTTTATTGTTGTTTTGGATTTCATTCTAATAAATATACGAACAAAGACTACCACAAAATTGCCTGACCAAGATTATCTCTAGACTTTAAAAAAGACTGTTACCTCTGAGCTTGTTTGGGTCTTTCTTTTCAAAGTAAGTAGTCAATTAGGAAACACTAAATACATCTAGTTTTATAACAAGTTATTTTTGACAAACCAATTTACAGAAAAAGAATCATTTATATAGTGGAACTACATTACACTATTCACGAATGACGAATTAGCTTCAACAGGGACCAGCCAGCAAATACTGCATATGAGTATCGGTTCATGCGTACTGAACCAAATATTTACCTGTCTGTTCCACCAGGAATTAGCGTCATTATTGTCGTTTCTTACCTCGACTAAATAAAGAAAACGAGTGGCATTCACGCATAGATAATTCAGCAGTGAAGGTTTAATAACACTCCATTTGCTAAGTAATCTACGTCTTCACCCGATAACGTTATTCTATTACCTGAATGAGCCACAGGTCAAGCCATGGGTGAAGGTTAGATGTACAGATACAGCTCGAAGCATAGATATAGCTCGCCGGTGCTTAGCTTATCAGACTGATCAGCTGTATAGCTTTCATGCTGAATTTATTTGTGTCTATGACGGGAGTAGCTGTAAATTTGTAAGTGTAATGGCTCGCTATTTTGCGTGCTTGTACTTGTACCTATGAAGTATTTTGGTATTTGCTTTATACCTATAAAGCAAGCAATACCTATACGAGGTGTAAAAAGACTCATTACGAATCCATCATTTACGTATTCTGTACCTACATCAAACTAAGTAAGTAACTGAACATGAACAGAACAGTTCTCCTCCTGGTAAGGTTTTATTTATTAATGGTATTTGTGAACAGCGCTATAGGCTACATTATTTATTACTCAAGTTATTTTTATGTATTTCTGTTTGTAATGTTGCTGTTTGTTGTTCCTATTTAATAAACTAATTGCTGGGAAACGAATTTTATTTTTGGTATGAAAATCGGTAAGTTAGCACAATTTATTGTTACGCACGCAAAACATTGTGCTTATGGGTGCTGCATGCAATGGTACAGGCATCGTTTGAGTATTTAAACTTTTAAAGCTACGTTATAAAATTTAGAAATTGTTTTCGTAAAAAAAAAACATCAAAAAAGTTGGAACTTTGACGTTCAATACCTCCGTAACCAGAAGGTTCCCGGGTATGTTCAAGTACAAACAATGATCATAATAATAGGAAGAACAAGTGACTCTCAGCTTCACTAAGGGCATTTTTACACCCGTTAGGTACCGCAATTTGTAATTTACTGCGCTATAAATGGCGTGAAGTGAGTTACAATCTCTGTTGTTGACAAATCATAATTCCTACTTCATAATTCTTTATTGAAATATTTGTTACATAAACTTGTTTGAAGCCTCTGACTCCTGAACTAGGTGTACCTGTATGTCAGGACAGGAGTCAGCGCACTCTCTCATTTTTTTTTTATCATAAAGAAAATTATAAGAAAAACAGACGGAAAGGTTCCAATATCTTTAACTACAAATAGATTCATTACAAAAGAGAAAGCAATCATGTTTGTTATAAATAATCGCTTGAGTTAACTGTTTGCACAACTTCTCAGAGAACACGCAAACCATAACCCTCTCAGCTAGCTTACACGATTAGGATTAGGTTCACTTATCGCGTAACCTAACTACACAGGAGATGAAGAGCTTCCGCCTACGTTGTGTGCTCCGGATATTGTCCCGACAGCGTGAACACGGTGGCTCAGTTGCGTGCACGCAGCATGATCGGCGTCGCATGTCCAACACCAGCCTTATCAAACAGTAACTAACCATACTAAAACTAACTCCTTTATCACTAACTAATCTGTTAGCTACCTCCGTCTCGCGTGACGACTTTCATTACCAGCATCAGATTTTTAACACTCGCAAATCGAAACCATAGTTAAACCTTTACGTATAGAACACATTACCTACTAGTATATAAAAGTAAGCTTTCATTATTATGGAAGTTTGCTCAGCGCCAATTTATGACAGAAGTAATAAAAACTTTGTCAGCACGACATGGCATGACCACTTCCTTATTTTGAATAATGAAATGTGTTATAAAGGGAGGGGAATGTCACGCGTTCGCCCTCGGCATCCGATTAAGGCGCTGATAAACGACTTTTAATTATTTTAAACTAAGATCACGTCTAAACGAGTAATGTTAATGATTTGGAAAAAATATGTGTTAATTATGAGCATTTTCTTAATAACTTAATACTTATGTGAATATTTTAGATTGGGTATTGTTTATATTACATAATTTATTAATTTAATTATTATTATTTTTTTTTTGTTTATTAATTTGTATAAAGTTATAAATGTCTAACATGGATAAAAATTTGAGAACCACGCAAAAACTATCAAGCGTAGGTACTTTTATGAAACCTTCACCATTTTTAATTTAAATAGTAGGTATACCTACGTGTTATAAAAAGATACATTTTGTTTTCCAAAACAAAGCAACCGAATCCAAAAATTATCAATCAACAAAATCAGCTAACCAATTTAACTCTCTCTTCATTCTCCTGCATGCCCTTATCCCAATTTATTTACTGGGTGAAATACGACGCATTGCGTGAGCTCAGCACGGAACACCCAAGCTATGCCACTCCAAATACTCAAGGCCGTTGGTATTTATCTGCGTCTTAACGTGCGAATTTCGGCGGTCACGACTTACTTTGCTCACAAACTGGCGACTAATTTCCCGATGAAGTTAAGATGGTATTGTGCGAGCTATCTCATTTCCTAAATGCATTCTGTTATGTTAATACTGCGCGTGAGTTATTGTGGCGCCAGACTAGGCCCGTGCCCTTCCACCGTGGTCTCCGTCATACTGTTTCCTGCGTCCCTTTCCACACCGTTTTTATGTTTCCTTATATAGAATATTGCGGATCCTTTCTCCTATAAATAAAATATAAGTACACATTGTCATGTATGTATACAACATGTCCCAGAATGAAGGTCACAACCGCTTAAGGGGTCATCGCACTCATCATTATGAACAACTTTTACTATGGGACCAAAACTGGAATCGCGAAAACAAATCAGCTGCTACAAATAGTGCGGAACAGGTTTTTTTTTGGCGATTTCAGGTTTCAGGAAAAATGAGTACAATGACCCCTTAAGCGGTTGTGCCCTTAATTCTGGGATATGTTGCATAACTGTGCAGATTAAAATTCAAGAAATTACTTTGGTGGCACATGAGAAAACGAAAAATCATCTTATTCTTTAAAGTTTGGATTACTCCAATCCCACCGCCATCAGTTTTCCAAGTTCGTTAGAAATAATCGTAGTTCGGTCAGCAGAAACACTCAATCAGACTGTTAGTTACTCAGTTTGACACGTTACATTAAGTTTCTGTGCAAGTTCCTCCGCTTCGATATTAAAATACGGTTTTCCAGTAAACCAAAATTCCCGATATCCAACATTAAATCCCGTATCCCAAACTACAGGCCCATTTAAAAAATATTCTTCAGCTAAAAAGTATCCGTCGAAAATAAAATATGAATCGGTAGTTCGGTCGACTCACCAATTTATTAATTTGTGGAATTCGCGAAGCCAATTATTTTGTTAACCGTGATGTGACATAGTAACTATCCCGGTAGTGAATAACGCGATGATCACATGCGTTTGAGTATGTTATTGTTTCGGAAATTTGAGGGTTCGATGCGTTTCAATATTTGGATATGCGGATGTTAGATCTATGGACCGTTTGATTGGCAATGTTTTACTTATGAATGTGTTGACTGAAGCTAGGTTTGAGATTCACTGAGCTCCATCACCGCTCTTGGTCAAAAGTTTGTGTAAGGATGACTACTTGGCTGTTTGTTTTTGTGGTGCTGTCTTTTAAATCCAAAAATGACCATCAGCGCCTAATTATTGCATAAGAAAAACCGACCAAGTGCGTGTCGGGCCACGCGCAGTAATAGGGTTCCGTAGTTGCACAACAATGCGGGCTAAGAAGAGGGTTTTTTGTTGTTTCATAAATATTTGACTATTACTCGTAAACATGAAAAGCCTACTTAGCTGTGATAGTTTTCCTTTTAATTTCGTTATATATAGGGTGACTGGTAATTAGTGACCGATACCTAAAATGATTGTGCTCATGATAACAAACAACTTTTACTATGGGACCAAACCTGAAATCGCGAAAAAAAAATCACCTGCCCCATACGTACTTACACACTACACACATGCTTCATCATAATTATGCACAAATATTTTTATTTTTTTTATTAATTCTGTTTTCCACCACTAATGATAAAATTGTTAAAACCTAATTTCTTACACTTTTGTGGCTTTAAGGTGCTACGGAGAATCACTGACTCCTAAGTCACAGGAACTTACACCTAGTTTAGGAGTCAGAGTATTTAAACTTTGAACTTTGTAATAAGCCTAATAAGTGTTAGTTTTAAGGATATTTGTTATGAGCTTTTGGTGAAATAAAGAATTTAAAGAATTTATTCATGTTCGCATACTCGTCAAAATGTAGGGAGCAGCTGATTTTTTTTTCGCGATTTCAGGTTTGGTCCCATAGTAAAAGTTGTTTGTTATCATGAGCACAATCATGGGTTTAGGTATCGGTCACTAATTACCAGTCACCCTATATACTATTACCGTGAATTTTTTCACCCATCCAAAACTAACCGTTTACGTTTGGGGGGGGGGGGGGGGGGACACTTGACTCTAACAAAAATTAGCACTTTAAAGCTTAATATTTCAGAAACGTATCCCTAAATCGAAAAATTGTTTTCACAAACTCGCAATATTTTTGAAAGACCCAATCCAACAACACCCCACACCATGGGGTAGACGAGGAAAAAAAACATCCCCACTTTACGTATACAGAAGAGGTTCCTTGTTAACTTCGGAACACTAAAAAGTAAAATAAATCACACTTTTGAAAGATAAAAAAATATCAACTTTAGGTTTATCATCGAGCAAAATATGAAGTTCGCGTTAAAAGATGCACACACAGACAGAAGAATCCATTACGGAATTAAATGTCCTGCGGACGATATTAGGCAATATTTGTATTGTTTTTTTCACATCCGTGTTATTTTTCTTCAGTGTGTTAGATAATTTATCGACATAGTTTCCTATTGAGTTATGATCAATAGGTATGATTTATAACTCTGTGACTGTGACCGCAGTGAACACCTAGACCACTTTCTGTTCTATCTAGTAACGAGTAACAGTTTGCAGGAACCTGGAATTTTGACGATAAATTGTTCTCCTATTAGTTTTGCTATGCACCTCGGTACGTGACACTGACTTGAACAAGATATTTCAGGAACCTGAAAAAGAGAGCAAATCGGAATCTGCTGAGATTTATCACTAAAGTAGACTGCGCATGAGCAACTTCCGCTATAAACTTGGCTGCCTAGGAACAACTTTGCCAACTTTTTCCGTCAGCGACGTTGTATTGGTCTGCTATAATTTATACAACTTACCTACACAGTAAAACAAATGAATTTCGGGTGGCGCAACCGCCGCCCACGTTTATTAAAATTAGAATCGTAAGTTCGGAAGTTCGACACGGCCGCCGGAGACATTCCTGCTAAAAAGTAGCCGCTTTTGAAACTCTACTGGTTTACGATTTAGCCTCAGTACCTCCGCCAGATTTTTACGAGTAAACTTTTCTGATATAATACCCCGGAGCTGGGACCGTTCAGGGAGAAGTGATTAAACATGAAATTTGCATTTGCACAAACAGCCGCTCGTAAATGATAGAGATAGGTATTAAGTACTTTGAAAACAATAACAAAGTTTTCAACTCAAATAAAATATAAGTGTGTACCTCCGTCACGCGTTTTAATGCGGTTTTGAAATCGAATAAGTTTCGTTTTGCGGGTCGTAGCGGTACGCGGTGTTGAAGGAAAGCCCCAACAGTGAGAAAACGTCCCACATCATAATGACGGGGATACAATAGCGGATCTATTTCGCCGTCCCGGTGTCCCGGGGGACACGATAACTAAACAGAGAGTTATGTTCCTTGTAAACCGCACTCCGCTATATTGTATGAGTAATTGGGCGTAGTGCTCACACATCATGACACATGTCGGTCTGAACATTGCAAATTGCTTCCTCATGAATTATTCATGTCTGTACATAGTTTTAATTGCAAACCGATTGTAATTTACAGTAAAATAACTTTGAAAGCAGGGGTGTACGTTTGGGCACCGCTTCAGGCGTCTTAAAATGGAAGTGGAATTTCTTAGCTGCAATTTGATGACGTCTCACCGGAATACACCTAAAATGAATAGTCGGCTGATTGCTGGATTGCAGTAAAAGATGTCGACAAAAGGGTTTGCCTCGTTAAAACATAGCCGCGTTGGTTTTCTAAAGAATCGCTGAGGAAATGCGGAGAGACTCACTAAAAGTTCAAAGAGTTTAATGTCGATGTTTATCGTGTGTACGTGTTTAATTAAAACAACATTAATACCGTCTAGAACCTAAAAAAAGTTAGGAGGTGTCGTGGAACACTCGCTTAGAACGAAGTTCCTTTCGCTGTATATTATGTACTAGCTTCTGCCCGCGACTTCGTCCGCGTGAAATTTATTTTTTGCTCGACCCACCCCGTCGCATCGCATTGCCTACCCGCGCTATTACTTCGTTTTCACTTAGCGTTCTTTCAGACTTTTTTTCTTTTTGCTCGGCACCTAAGGGTCCTAGAGTGATGTTAAATATGCCTTCTATAAGATTTGGGCTATCATTAATGCAAAAAGATTTTTTAAAGTCCGACTGGTAGGATAGTTCCAGAGTTTAGCTCGTTCCTTCACCACATCCCCTTCCGCTACCTCTCCCTCCCCCTCTCACTCACTCTCACACCCCCTTCACCACTTCCCCTTCGCTCTCTCTCTCTCACCACTCCGTCCCCTCCCTCTCCCCTTCTCCTCCACCTCCGGCTCACCAACCCCTCCCCACCCCTCAGCCTTACCATGTCTTCCTCCTCTCCTCACCAATTCCTGCCCTTTCTCCCTGCGTCCATCATCCTCCCCCTCACACTCCTCAGTCCTCACCACCCCTCCCTTGCCCCTCCCCCTCTAACCCTCCCTCCGGGGTAGTTTTAAAAAACTAATAATGACAAACTTAGGCAAATATTTGTGCCAAGTTTCAAGTCAATTAAAACCAAATGAATAACATTTTTCATGTAAATTGTATTCCCTGTTTTCACCCCTACAGGGGTGGAAATTAAAAAAATGGTTTGAGATATTTCCATAGCTTGACTCAAAGATTATTTACTCCAATTTTAGACTTAATCAAGCCACGCAGTAAAATCCTCCCCTGTGAAATTGACTACCCCTTTTCACCCCGTTAGAGGTAGATTTTCGAAAAACCCTGACACACATTATTCTTTATTTTTGGTTTTAAGTATAAATACTGAGTTTTGAGTTAATCGGATTGCGCGTTAAAATTTTTCCATACAAACTTTGAGACCCCCCAGTTCCCCTTTAGGGGGTAGTTTAGAAAAACAAAAAATCACAAAAATCATAATTTACTTACATAAATATTCGTGCCAAGTTTCAAGTTTATTAACTCAAGGAATAAGATTTTTCATACAAACAATATCCCCCCTTTTTACCCCCTTAAAGGTCGAATTTCCAAAAACCCTTTCTTAGCGGATGCCTAGGTCATAATAGCTACCTGTGTTCCAAATTTCAGCCCAATCCGTTCAGTGGTTTCAGCTGTGTGTTGATAGATCAGTCAGTCAGTCAGTCAGTCAGTCAGTAACGCTTTCCTTTTATAGATATAGATTAATACAAAGTCATCTAGTTCGGTCTCAAGTTTCAAGTGTAAAAACTTTTGGTTTTTGTTTTTTAATACAGAGCCATCTAGTAGATATAGTTTTTAGCAAAACAAAAATCAAAACTTTTGACACTTGCGACTGACGTCATAATATTTTTTTATTACGTCACAATTTCTACCAATTTTCTTCTACCACAAGCCGCGTTAAAGAATTTCGCTCCAATTAGTGTATTTTTTTTAGGATCGTTGGTGCGTTTATGGCATACCAAGACTCCTCCGTAACTCGGAAATAACGCTATAAGCCGTTGGTCCCGGCTGTCGTTCGTGAATCTTCATCAGGCTGAAGTAAAGTTCAGACTCAAAGGACACATGCGATACCTATTTATTATTCTTTAGGTAGAAATTAAAAATAAAATTGCCTTGTGGTAAAAAAAATAAACTGGCCTACAAGTGACACTGGGAATTTAAGAATAACGTGCTTTCCAAGGTACGGAGTAGTCTCGGTATGTAAAATTAGTCACCCATCCACGGAACGGACACGGATTAACCTGATGGATCGACCCGTGCGGCTGTTATTACTTGGCCACGAGCTTATGTCAGTCCGACACATTTTTGACTTTTCCATCATACCATTCCATTTATCCATTTATTATTTTTTTTATTTTTTATTTTCCATTTATTTTTTTGTTACTGGTGATAGAATGTCTAGGTTCTTTGGTACAAAAAACATCATCATCTGCCGAGCCTAGCTGTTCCCAACTATGTTGGGGTCGGTTTCCAGTCTAACCGGATGCAGCTGAATACCAGTATTTTACATGGAGCGACTGCCTGATGATACCCCTTGGTAAGACTGGTTGTCAGAGTTTCGGCTTCTGACGACACGTAACGACTGTCAAAGATCTACGAATGACAGCCGGGACCAACGGCGTAACATGTTTTCCAAGGCACGGAGGAGTCTCGGTATATAAAGATGATCACCCATCCACGGGCCAACCCCAGCAAGCGTAGCTTAACCTGATGGATCGACCCGTGCGGCTGTTATTACTTAGCCACGAGCTTCTTTGGTACAAAAATAGGAAAGTAAAATAAGGAAAGTAATAAATTATTATTATGATAAACGGTAAACCTATACTTACCGTTAGTGCACTGGAAGCTTCCCTGATAATTTTACCATAAGTAAACCGTCGAAGCTAGGAGAGTTGCCAGAAACGTGTACCTACTTAAAGACAGGTCTTTGACCTCTATGAGACATGGGGTTTCCGTATGTAGGTAATACCTTAAGACACCACATTCAATAACTTATGGGAGTTATTTTATCCAGTTAGGGGCTTGTGGCTAAGTAATAATAGTCGCACGGGTTGATCGATCAGGTTAAGCTACGTTTGCCGTGGTTGGTCCGTGGATAGGTCATCTTTACATACCGAGACTTCTACGTGCCTCGGAAAGCACGTTATGCCGTTGGTCTCGGCGTCATTCGTAGATCTTTGACAGTCGTTATTTTCGGCATTCGTGGATCTTTCCAAGGGGTATCGTATTACCCATTAACAGGTTTGTGGATGTCAGAAAGGAAGTCGCTCCATGTAAAATACTGGTATTCAGCTGAATCCGGTTAGACTGGAAGCCGACCCCAACATAGTTCGGAAAAGGCTAGGCAGGTCAGTTATTTAATCCAGTGTCAATCATCATTATGAGAAACATCCTTATACAGGTTGTCTGGGATATGGTGTCAGAAAATTAAGGCTGTGGTACAGACCATCAAACTGAACAACTTTCTCCCGGGAGACCAACATCATAATCGTGACAAAAAAAAATTTTGTCGTCCCATACAAACCAATACCCAATCGTGCCAACCAATCGGTCTGTCGGTTTGGTCGTGCAATACCTGCTCGACCAAATGTATGGGCCGACTGATAATTTTTTTGCGATTACGATGTTGGTCCCCGGGAGAAAGTTGTTCAGCTTGATGGTCTGTAGGTACCACAGCCTTAATTTTCCGACACCATATCCCACACACCCTGTAGATCTACACTAGCTGAAAATATTCAAAAGTAACAGAATCAGCTCGAAAACATTATTCCTCTAGAAAAAAAAAACCAGCGAAAAAATAGGTATCTTTGAAAGCACAATTCGCTTTTGAGTCGCGTTTAGGTGAGAATTTAATTAATTTCAACGTTTCGAGCGCTATTCGTCCTGCGGAGTGGAGCCCATAAAACCTAATGGACTTTCTCTGTCTAGCGAAAGGTAATTTTGCGTGAGAGTGAGACGAGACCACTTCTCTGACGACCGTCCTGCAAATTGCAATCTTGCTTGGATTTGCACAAATTATTGTAGTGTGATTGCGAAGCCACCGTGGTTTAAACACACGTGGTTTGAATGAAAAGGTAAATAATTAAAATAAAGCATTTGAGAAGCAGATAGGGACTAAGATAGGGACTTTCGTAATTTTACATCACAAATTAGTAAGTACAAAAACTAAAACCCGACTACTCAAAAATCACGCTCTAAAAAGTATGATGATGCGGAAGAATATAGGCTATTTAACATCACGCTAGGGGCCTTAGGAGCCGAGCGCGAAGTAATAGCGCGGGCAGGCGATGGGGAAGGACTTAGGCTATTTAACATCACGCTAGGGCCCTTAGGAGCCGAGCACGAAATAATAGCGCGGGCAGGCATTGCGATGCGATGCGTCGGGGTTGGTGGGTGGGGGGTACAAGAAATTTCACGCGGACGGAGTCGCGGGCAGAAGCTAGTTATTAATAATTACCGAAAGTCGAGGTAAAAGTAAGAAATTAATCACATTTACCGGTGATTATTATGTCATCTTAGTACCTCCACTTCAGCATAGGATGTATGGTGACGAGCATAAATTGCTTAGCAATAATCGAATCGCAAGCCGTGAAATACGTATTATTGAGTAGTTCCGATGGCCATCTGTGGTCTTCCTCATCAGTTCCACTCCACCAAATGGTGCTTTCCGAGAGTAAATGCACGAGTTACTATAAAAAATACCCAAATCGCTATAGGTGTGCCTATAAAATTTGAAGGTTCCCGACGATTTCTCTCAGATGCTGATTTCTTTATTATGGTACCACCCTTGAGATATCTCCTTTCCTACAAAAACAAAAACCATCAAAATCGGTTCATAAACGACAAAGTTATCCGCGAACACACATAAAACCAAATATATACGGTCCAATTGAGAAACCTCCTTTTTTTGAAGTCGGTTTACAAATAAATAGGAGAAAGATTTTAATCTATATATTTTTGAAATGTGCTAATAACGCTCTTTCATTTGATATCCAACACGGGAACATTAAAAAAAGGTTTTTAGTTCATTAATCCTACAGATCCTCTAGAGGGCGCCATATTCAATTTAATGTGACGTCACATAGCCTACTCATCCGTCAAAACTTTTACTTTTGTCGGAAAATCTTCGAATGGAAACATCCATTGCGCAGATTGTCTTTTAGTTTCGGGTTCATAACAACCAGGTTTCATCACCTGTGACGATGCCCTAAATAGCATTCGAGTCACATTGAGCGGTACCAGTCCAAAGGACGGCGTTTTTGATTTTGTCAAATCATGAGGTACAACATCTATTAGAAAGCTTTATGTCGCCTACAATGTTCATGTAAGACTTTTTGTACTTGACTCATACCAATGCCTAAAGCTGCCCGAATCAGTTGATATGTCACCCTTCTATCAGCTTCTATCATTAGCGGCACAGCACTCACGTTATCAGTAGTCGTCGTAGAAGGACGTCCTTCTCGCGAATCATCAGTGAGTTTGCTTGATGGGGCGGGATGGCGCTTCGTCATGAAATGCTAATCGAGGTCTATCGTAACATTGTTGTTGAGTAACGCCGCAACGAATGTCGAAATACGAGTAAATCATTTAAAGAAAATTTTTTCTGGTCAAATCTATTTCGACGCACGACAGACACTTTTTAAATTGCCGCCAATTTTGGTCGTAAAAACAAATTACATAATTATAAATTCATTACTCATCTACAGATTCCCAAAGAGTCCCTAATTCAAAATTTAAATAAATTTTTCATCGCCTGCTTTTCTTACTGGCCTATTCTAAAAACTTTCAGTGTAATCTTTTTGCTTCGCCGTAGTCGGGTAAAAATACAACTTAATCAAACAAAATCTTCTTAATTCAATATCAAATCGCCTTAACTGAGAAACATCATTCAATTACCTGTACCTACTGTCGATAACGGGTCTAATTTGCAGGTCAAAAGAAAATTAAATCAGAGCGTCGGCGTCGGTATTCTGAAGGGAGAGTCTAATGCAATGGCGATGTTGCGTCGATAAAGAAGGAGAGGGAAGGACGTCGCAGGCTGCGTCAAAATTTTGTCGATTACGTAACTTCTATTCAAAGTACATTCGAGACCCGAGTGGCTCGAGCAGGGTTGCCAAAACACAGCTCTGGGAGGACTAGTACGCTATCTACTCAGGGCCGATCCCCTAGGAAACATCTTCAGAAATTCAAATGGCAGCGGGCCATCCGACGGGACTAGACGAACATTATACTAAACATCGCTGTGGTGACCTTAGCTCGCATTTTATTGCCCCTGCGCTGCTCAACACAGACGCAGTAGCTTGTAGGGCGATGAACCTTTTATTTTTTGAGTGTCACTTAGGAAAATTCTCGTCGCGACGCCACAAATGACTTCGGTCGACCGCGGTGTCAGCATTTCTAACAAAGTTACTGTTTTCGTACGTACTTAGCTTGGGTAGGTCGTATCTTGCTTTCGTCTTTATAAAGGCCGAGGTTACTACCTATGTATTTCATCCTCAACGGCGCAGTTCTCAATGAAAGTGTCACCGAAAATAGAGTTCATAAATATTGAAGGTAAATCTTTTCCTGAGGGTTCCGTTTATCTGCGTTTCGTGACGTCACGGCGTTAGCGTTGCGTGTGGCGTGCGTGTTACTGAACAATTTGCACTCTGTGTATAGATTTCATTTTGTGTTCATAAGCATCTTACGTTGATAGCTAGGTAAGTCTGTAACTTGTTTAATAGATTTAAAAGTTTTGAATGGAGGGCGAAGTTGGGAGGGAAAATGTTCGTGTGAGTAGCATGCGAGGTGAACCAAATGAAATATTGTACGTTATACGTACCTAGGTATATTTCGTGAGTATGAAGTTATTAACGTTCGGCCAAGTAAATATGAACAATGAACATCAACAGAATGTTTGTGGTGTAAATACTTCGCGATATTTAGGTGTAAATATTATGATACAAGGCCGGATTATAAATGGGCTATTCTAGAGAGTTATTGATCAATTTTGATGTACAATGCAGATAATATACTGATACGTTCTCCTCTTCCCTTCGAAGATTATATTATACTAGCTGCGCCCCGCGGTTTTACCCGCGTAGACCGGGATAAAAAGTAGCCTATGTGTTAATCCAGCGTATAAGCTATCTACATACCAAATTTCATACAAATCGGTCCAGCCGTTTGTGCGTGAAGAAGTAACAAACATACACACACACACATATTCCACGGGAACATACTACCGGGAATTCCTTCCTTATTCCTTGTCTACTAATGTAGACAAGTTCAAATTTTGCACAGAGGTTCCCTTTATAATTCAAGGGAACCTCTGTGCAAAATTTGAACTTTCTAGGTCCACGGGTTTGGGCTGGGCGTTGATGAGTCAGTAAATCAGTCAGTCAGTCACTGACTGACTGACTGACTGATTTACTGACTTGTCTTTTTATTTATATAGATTTCAGATTAAGGAGGGGACGGTATTTTTTTTAACTACATTTTTCATGAAAAGTCTAAAACTATGCGGCCTAAAAAAAAGAAAAAAGATGTTTAAGAATGTGTAAACAGCGTTCTTTCATAATAATATGATACCACACATGCCTAGTAGCCTCACTTCGAAATTTTAAGAAACCCTTTCAGTCCCTGTTGCAAAATATATACATATTTTTATTTCTTTCTTATTTGCAAAATAGTTGGGCAAACGTCATCTAAAACTGTTCCAAATTTCAAGTTGATAGCATTAGTAGTTCTTGAGATACCCAGCTGTGACAGACAGACAGACTGAGTCGCACCATAAGGGAGGAACTCTTATGGTGCGACTCAGACTTTTACCATTTTGGTACGGAACCCTAAAACCAGACCATTACAGTTAGATCTCATCACGAGAAGTCGTTAAAACCGACATATAACGTGACCACCGCAAATTAACAGTGACGTTCTCATTTAGGAAATAATGGCACAACACATACATCATACACGTTATATGCGAATGACATAACTCACGCGCTGTTTATTTAAATTCATGTTTTTGTGCATTACAAACTTAACTTTGCCTTCCCAAAATCGACTCAACGAACATTTTCCCAAGCATTTAATTTTTTTCAGCTGCACAGTATAAAAAGGTTGTATCTAAAAAGGTTTCATTGTGTTGCGTGCGTAATCTTAGCCAGGGTGCCTCGTAACTTTCAGCTGCACTTGTAATCGAACCTGCTCCTTCAATATACGAGGTAACGACAGCTTTTTGCACACGCGTTCCACGCGTAATATTTATGATTTACACTTTTTTCAGGAAAACACAAAATGGTGGAGGCGCCTGAGCTTTGCAAACGAGATAGAAGAATTTTGTGAAATTTTCGGTTTCCCGGAAAATCTCAATATATTTGAAAATTTCTTGCAAAATATGTTGTAATAGCTAACATACTTAAATCCTCAAATATATTGAGATTGTTACACCCCGTGCACGTTCTTCCCTTAATATTAGTGATTTGTACGGAAACACAATATGGCGAAGGTGGAAATGAATAAATTTTTGTGAGTGGAAAGTGTTTAGCTTTTACGGAGCAGCTCAATGTTTTTTAAGAGCTCTTCCAATATTGATTAAAATCAAATATTATAGGTAGTATTATTAGAAAACTCTACAATTGCACGTAATTTATAAAAGAATATCCTTGTGCTACGTATTGGGTTCCGTCTTTAGAGTTCATCGTACGGGAAACGAATTAACAATCTCTCTCTCGCCTGACTGCGCCATAACCCTAGTGCTATTGCCGTTTGTTTTCCTTTCCTATTCCAAGAGCTTAGCAAAGATATTATGTCAATAAAATAAACTGTTGGTTACAAGGTTATCTTAAAAATAACTACATTGCATCAGTATTATTAATACTTGATCATAAAACTTAATTTATCGAGTAAGACGTTATTTCCCGGAAGTTTATTTACAAAAATAACTAATGGTTTAGGGGGGAAGAGCTCTCGAGTCGTCTTGGGATCGCCTTAGATATTGGTAAATATCTAAGGTACAGGCGATAAGAAATCCTAACTTCATTATTTCATTGTGTTCATTTGTGAGTTGTTTTTTTTTGCGACAAGAATAATATTATAATTATTTTATTTGTTACAACTCTATACAACTATATTTAATTATTCACCTACTCCGTGGTTACAATATTTTATTTATGTCCTAACAGAATGTGTCTGTGGTTTAATCTGTCACGAGTTCATAACGTCAGCCTTTGTAAATTAAAAGCGTTTTAATTTTGTGACAAAATTTAATGTTCACTGTAAATAATTCACCACAGACTACCTGCAGTATTGTCTCTCTTTCTCACTTTAAATCCATTCAAAGGTTGTCTTTAAAAGACGCTTTTAGCTATAAGACCGCCCATTGGTCACCCTATATGTAACTACATTGCTATCTGAAATTTGTTGGTGTACAGCATTAGCTGCCCACCCTTGCATAAATGGTTGAGACTTTTTAGAATACGAATCGATAAAATTTTATAATTCTTTTATATTTTATTTAAATACCTATATTAAATAAAACATAAAATAATTATAAAATTCTAATGACTCGTATTCTATAAAATCTCAACCATTTATGTAAGGGTGGGTCAGCTAATGCTATAGGTAGGTACATAAAATAGAGTAAGTATTCTATTCTATTCTATTCTAATTTTCATTTTCCAAAAACAAAATCACAAGACAAAATAAATAATGCATAGAACAAAATATGTAGATACAACACCAAAATAAAAGTGCACCCGCATGTGTCCGGAGTATTCTTATTTACGAGCTCGAACGTAACACGATTCCCCGAGAGCTGCCACCTAAAACTACCCTCAGAAAACAAAGAGAGAATACACTACATTTTTGCATATTCCAAAACACTACGGAACAATGCAACCTACGTCCTACATGTGTTTTTAAAATGGATACAGTGCTAGTGTGTAATCCTCAAAAAAGTGCACTTTCGTTTACCATACACTTTTTACCACTTTTCGTTCACCTAATGTAGGAAACGAATCTTTTGCTATTTTGCCGATATCTGAATTCCGAGTTCATAATAAAAGTATTTCAGAATGTTTTTTCAGATTTGCTCATTTTTCCCATTTGTCTCAAGAATCTGGACGGGTAAAATATGCAATTAGTATTTTTTTTTAACATTTTAAAACTTTATAAAAAGTTTTTAAAAATTACTACTTATTTGATTGATAATTTTCAAGTTGGCAATACTTATTCACATCTTAATCTAGATCTTTTTTTCAAATTAAGAAATCGACCAATAAGTCTTTCTTGTTAACTTTATGTTTGGTGATTAGGTTTGCTTCACGTTTTACACTGGTTTAAGTTCACTCACACTGCAATAAACTAATTCAAAACGTTTTTTTACCCACAGATCTAAAAAAAAATGATCTGTGGTTTTAGCCTTTTCAGTTTTCACACTAAGTAATTCAGTGTTGTCAAAGAGTTGGACCGCCTCGACATTAAAATAATGAAATTAATCAAAATTAAATAAATCTCCAGCTAAGCACGTGTCTGTATTTGTACACACGTCTAGATACGTGCGTACAAATACAGCATCTTTTGCATGTAAAGACACAAAAGTAGTATTCTAGTTCAGTTCTAAATCAATATCATAGCAACATGTGGGAAAATATACCAAACTAGATACACCAAGAAAAAGGGCTAACAGAAAACGGGCCTCATGAATAGAAAGAGACGGAAATGAACCGACCCATTACTGACCCGGCCCGGAATGACGGACTCGGATTAGAAGAGGTCAACCCATCTTCCAACTCTTTCTTTTTATTACAATCTTCCACTTGATTTTTCAAAGCGTGTCCTATTATACACATGTAGGCTTGGAGATTGTAAGGGGAAGGGTTTCTATCCATACCTTGTTATTAAAAGGAATGTTATTGAAGCAAGTTAAGATGATAACAGGATTCTGTAAGTACCTGTAACAAATACAAAAAAGAAATCAGTTATCCAGTTATAACGCTAGAATGAATTTTGATGCAAATGGATGATTTTGCTTTTTATACAGGGTTACTTCTAAATCGACGTATTCCTTGCAGGACGTCCTAATAGGGTTAAAATGCAAAAAATTAAGCCACCAAATGTTCTACCAAAATTCAGTATTTTTTTTTTTGTTATTTTTGTTTAAGAAAAATATAAACTACAAAAAATAAAATGTTTAATTGGTTATCTTTGCTAAAGTTGTAGGCATTTTTTAACTTTAAATTTTTAACAAAGGTCTGTTACGGCATCAGATAAGATAATAACTTAAATTCCAGTAAAGTCGAGCCGTAGGTACTTAAATCTTAATTGAATTTAATTTTTTATAAAAAAAAAATTAAAAATCTAACTAACTCAAAAACTATTGAATTTCGGTAGAACCTACTGCGACGTCCTGCAAGGAATACGTCGAATTACAAGTAACCCTGTAGAATCGGTATCCTAAATAACAAAATGATTTTATGTATATCTGACATAGTCCTCGATCGTCCTCAGCTAAAACTGGGCATTTTTGAGAATGATTTTTTTTCAGAAAATTCGAGCTCATGATTCTTTTGCAAGCCCTGATGTCCATCTCAAAAATTCACCCTGTATAGATCTTTCTATGAAACATGCATCCCTGCTGCATCCCAGTTCCCATTAATCAAGACTATATGCCGCTATCTCCCGTCGCCTGGGACTCGAAACTCGTAATTATTACCACAATACACTTTGTGCTGCTAAATATATCAGCCGGTAGAGATCGCAGCGGTAATTATTGGAATCGAAAACTTGTTGAATATAATTTTATATTTTGCATTGTAGATTCCGGATGAAATGGACTATTACCACATTTCCAAGGTTTAATGATAACTTATTTATTATCAGTCTAGTTTTTCAAATTAAAATCATGGGTTCAATCAGCTTACTTTTTATTGGAATTAAAGATAATTACATAGTTATAGAGCCAAAACGTACTATGGTCAAAATAGACCAGCATTAATAGACAAAGAGGTTAGACATTTGTCAACGTTTCTGCTTGATTTTCGTCCCTACTAATAAAAAAAAACATTTATTAGACCAAACACTTGTACACATTAAATAAACCTGCCAAACTGCATCTTGATGCATCTTTAACTGTTATCACGATAATCTAAAAACATTTTGCAAACTCAAACTCAAACTCAAAGCATTTATTTCAAATAAACCAATTACAGGCACTTTTGAATTGTCAAAGGGTCGGTCTTGGGTCGGTCAGTCAGAAAAATGAAGCTAGATTGCCCATTCCAAAGCGTAGATCCTATGGAGAAGAACGGGCAAGAAACTCCACGGACACTCTTGTAAAATCAAATATTTTACAAAATATTGGTTACATCGTTCATATTGAAAATATACATATGAGAACAATGTAGAAAGACGTGCACGTTAAAAGCGTCCGTAATAAAAAAAAAAAGATAAAAACTAAAAACAACTAAATAAAAAAAATAAAAATAAGCCGTGGCAGCTAAGAGACGACCAGTCCCAACTGACGGCGCCCGTTCACGAACATGACGCATGGATCAGCACCAATTAGCTCAACCATTTTGAAGGGAACTTAATGATCCAACACACACGCCACCACCAGCGAGACATTTGAGTGAGCATGACATACTCTCAACCGCCAGGGCACATTCAAGTCAGTGAAAGACGAACCCAGTAAAAGGTAGCTTTATATTAGCTACATAGTGCTCACACATGTGCTATGAAATTATACAATACTAAGAGAATTTACACAATGCAAAGAAAAATTTTGTTTCTTCTTAATCTTCAGCAGGTCCAACAATATTTTTGAATGCTAATCAATTAGTTTAAGCGTCCTTGTGGAGCAGGACCAGCATTTAGCCAAGCATTTTTGTCAGCGATGTAATCTCCTAACTTATAATATGCCTGGCTGCATAGTGTGCGTTTTATACATGATTTAAATTTCGTTTCATTCAGCTGGAGTATGTGCGGAGGTATTTTATTATAACATTTTAAACAGTACCCCATGAAGGATGAGTCTACTTTAGCTAGTCTGAAACCTGGTTGAACTAAATGGTCCCTATTTCTAGTCCTATAATTGTGTCCTTCACCTCTTTTTCCGAAAAGATTTAGATTTTTCCTTACGTACATGATGTTTTCGTATATATATTGACAAGGTACCGTCATGATGTTAATATCCTTAAACAGTTCCCTTAGAGAATCGCGCCTGCGGAGGCCATATATTGCTCTGATGGCTCTTTTCTGCAGAATAAAAATAGACTCTATATCAGCAGCCCGTCCCCACAGTAAGATACCGTAAGACATAATACTATGAAAGTAACTGAAATAAACTAGCCTCGCGGTATCTACATCAGTAAATTGACGTATTTTTCTCACAGCATACGCTGCTGAACTTAGCCGTCCCGCAAGAGATGTTAAATGAGGACCCCATTGCAGTCTTGAGTCGAGCGTGATCCCCAGGAAAACCGTTTTATCGACGAATTCTAGTTTCTCTTTATTCAATACTATGTCACAATCAGTACTTTTAACATTTGGTAAAGCAAATCTTATACATTTAGTCTTTTTCCTATTTAATACTAAATTATTAGCAGTGAACCAATTTTGAACCTGCAGTAGGGCGTTATTTACGTCGTCAAGATTTGATGCACGTCTATTTATCTTAAAAATTAAGGATGTATCGTCAGCAAATAACACCATTTGTGGTTGGTTTTTAAATAAATGGGGTAGATCATTAATATATACTAAAAAGAGGAAAGGACCCAATATCGAGCCCTGTGGCCACCCATTTGTACTTTTAGACCGAGAGAATTGACACCATTTATTTGAACTTGCTGTTGTCTATCATTTAAATAAGATTTTACTAAACTGAGCGCAAGTTTACCTAGTCCGTAATGCTCAAGTTTCAAGAGTAAGGTTTCGTGATTTACGCAGTCAAATGCCTTGGAGAGGTCACAAAAGATTCCTATGGCATCTTGGGCCTCCTCCCACGCTGAAAATATGTGTTTTAATAAAGTGACACCCGCGTCAGTCGTGCAACGTCCTTTGGTGAAACCAAATTGCTGATCGTGCAATATTTGGTTGGTGTTAAAATGATTAAGCATTTGATTGAGCATTACCTTTTCGAACACCTTGCTGAATACCGGCAACACGGAAACTGGTATCGTTGCGTATCCTGTTTCTTATCAGCAAAATCCAAAATTCTTTTCGCGTCGATAACACGGAAAGAAGCATACTCAATATTATACATGCGAAAACTTAACTATTAGGTACCTTTTCACACCTCAGATTTGGATGTTTGGCACGATAGACCATGCCATGGGTTACTATAGGTACTAAGACATAGAATACTTTTTATTCCGTGGGATAATTCCAACCCAACGTGGAAGAACTCGCGGGCAAAGTCTAGTAAATGATGAAACGACGTTAACTTGTCCAAAACTTTCAAATCAAACTGAAAACGTGAAAGGACAATAAACGAAATCTTCCAAAATGTGAACATCACACGGCAAAACGAAATTAAGGGCAACCTCGCAATCCCTCTTTATTTGACTGGAGGAGGCAAGTTCGTGAAACTCTCTCAACGGCTTTCCTTTCAAAGGTATCATCTCAAGAGTTTCCAACAAAGTAACTTTAGCAGTTTATCAATCTTTAGAGCGTGGGCAGCGGATACTTGAAGTAGGTACACAATAACATGCAACGAAGCATCGCTGATTGAGTTCTCTAAACTGTTTTGTAAACATCTCAATAAGGAGGAAGCGCCGCTAAATAAGATGGCCCGCGAAATTAAAATTTTCTAACGTTTTTGCAAATTGCAACTCAGTGTCTGGATGAAGTGCTTATTAACTAGTATTAAATCAATCTGGATCATGCAAACATGCATATTCTAATACCTAACATTGATATAATTTATGTACCCTGCTTCATATGGTTTTTACAATGTGACAAAACATCAATATTTCTTTATCTTAGGTAAGTTTAATATTAATCCTATCCTATTATGCGAAAGCTTGAATGATAGATGTTTGTTACTCAATCATGCCCGAACGGCTAAATGGATCTATATGAAATTTGGCTCAGAGATAGATCTGGAATAGCACATAGGCTACTATTTTTTTTTATCCCGGTAGTACTTTCCCGTGGGCTAATTTCCAACATCCACGCGGGTGAAGCTGGCTGCAGGCAAGACCTGTATACAGGGTGTAAGGGACAGCCTTCCGCAAACTAACAGGGTGCATTCAGCTCCTCATTTTGAATCATATTCCACCGGAAATTTTCTCAGGAAAATTTTCATTTTTTTTAATAATTTTTTCAGTTACATTTTCTTTATTTCAATGTAAAATTACATTGTGTGTTCGCAGCACTCCATTTATGTAAAAAAAAACAGCAATGGATGTAGAAATACTCTAACGAAGGACGTGTGAAATCAGCTGTTCACTTTCTGTCCAGCTACAGAGTTCATCGAACTCACCGCATACCTATTACCTACCCCTCCCAACCAGTAATAGACGCTCCGAGTTGTGCACAAAAACACAAACAAATCAGGTTTATTGGATTCCCATAACGTTCCTGAAAAATTTCATGTACCGGTCATCTTAGTATGACATACTGAATTCACCCTATCAGTTTGCGGAGGGCTGTCCCTTACACCCTGTATTATACACATTAACCTTCCAGAATAAATTCTCTAAATGATATAGAAAACCTCATCAAAATCTGTTGCGTAGGTAGTTTAGACTTTAGAAAAACAACGCGATCATACACGAAAAGCTGCGACTAAATGACCCATATGTAGCGGGTGAAACCATTTGTAGGTGCAGAAGATTGCACCATCAAAGAAAAAACCTTCTAAATTTTATGTATGCAGAGATTCATCGAGTTAGTCACGGAACCACACGGAACTGTTTTATATGTAAAGAGAAATGCTCTAAAATATAGATTACCTACATGTCATACGTGGCATACTTTACATTATGGCACCCTGAAAATGTTCGCGCAAATCAGCATTTATATTGTGTGGCATGCTAACTGCGCTCGTCCACACATAAATATGTGCCTCTACATACCCGTAAGAGGCCTTCCATAAATTACGTCACACGAATTTTATGTTTTTTGGTACTCTTCATAGGTGGTCACATTCAAATTTGTGTGGTCACATTTTTATTGCAATTTTAAAAGAAGCCTTGTATAATATTGATCCTTTGTTATATTTTACAGTTTTGTTATTGATTACTTTAGATTTACCAGTGTCGTCAAAAAATTACATCGTGTGACGAAGATGTCACACGATGTCACACTTTGTTGACCCGCTCCTTTCGTGTGCCGTAATTTGTGGGTGGCCCTTTATAATAAATAAATAAATAAATAAAAACTTTATTTCATAAAAAAAATACAGAGAGAGTTACAACAGCTGCTATACAGGGTGGAAGGGACATCGACGCGCAAACGGTTACCACGTATCCAGTACATCATTCTAAGCCACCCTATATAGAAATTTTTCATCGGTTATTAAAAAAAAATCTGCCCTTCCATACATTTTGACCGTGTAGGTATTGCACTATTGTAGGAAACTGCAGATTTTTGTTTTAATTACCGCTGAAAAAATTCTATATATGGGGGCTAAGAATGATGTACTGAATACGTGGTAACCGTTTGTGCGTCGATGTATTCCACCCTGGATATTAACTGATATTGTTTGATGAATAAGTCATTGCAGTGCTTTGGCTATATTATGACGTCGGAAACCACAATGATTTAAACTGTATTACAATCATGAAATAGGGCAGAACTTAAGTGTTTTTAATGCCTTCATTTGTTTTTGGCAGCTGATTTTAGATCTTAGGAAGACCTGCGCGGTAATTGCCTTACTCACTTAGAACCTATTTCAACATCCGATTAATTTCCTATTAACTTGGCAGATAATTTCATACAAATTCTGTCCATTTTTGAATTTATTCTGTAAGTAGTGGCTACTCGGACATCGTGAAATAGGCCCATACACAACATTAACCCAGAGTCTTCGTCATAAAATATAGATCTCGCATGTATCTAAATTATAGGAAAGCAAGGCACTATCAATTAGCGTACTAAAACATTACACTTAGAATAAAAAATTAAACACTAAAACAAATTTGAATACTACCTACGAATTTGAATTTGCTTACAAATGCTGGGTTTTTAGGGTTCCGTACCTAAAAAGGAAAAAACGGATCACTTCGTTGTCCGTCTTAGAATAAAAAATTAAACACTAAAACAAATTTGAATACTACCTACGAATTTGAATTTGCTTACAAATGCTGGGTTTTTAGGGTTCCGTACCTAAAAAGGAAAAAACGGATCACTTCGTTGTCCGTCTGTCTGTCTGTCACCTATGAAGCAATGGATCAGGAATTTCTCTCAAAACGCAATTAGGGTGCTGGCGGGGTAGAAAACACGGTTATAACTATTAGATATCGTAATCTATTTATAAAAGAATGCTCTTGGATTCGAGTCTTAGCTCATGTTTTTCCGAGACATCAATTTTATTACACATGTACTTTTTGAGATGCCAAGTTATCTTTCTGCCAACAACCAAATTGGTTCAGTGGTGCAGCCATGAATAAGATACAAAAACGAATTGATAGACTCACTGATGCATTATAGTGTGGATATGGATTTTTTTTTGTATGAACCTATACCTATTTAATTCAGCTGTAGGTATTACTATTTAGGCAATTTCATACCTGTGCAAAGATGAAGGTTCGGGACAGAAATCTAAAAACCAGAATCAGAAGACTAAAGTGGAAATGGTCTGGGCATATGATAAGAGGGAAGAACAAATGGAGTAACACAGTTAGGTACTCAGTAGTATACAAGAAACGGCCAAAGAAAGAGAGGTAGTTCACAGAAAAGTTGGGATGAATGTCATCAGACAAATCACTGGAACAACATGGGGCACAGTGGCCAGAAAGAGAGAGGTATATAGAAGGTTGAAGGAGGCCTTAGCCGAGTGGCAAACGGACATACAAAACATAAACAAACTCCAACTACGGGACTGACGACTATACTTTGTTTGTCCGACTTAAAGGCTTATAATAAACAATACATTCTCATCGCAGAAGCAAGAAACGATCCATTGGTAGCTGGCTAGAGAGATAACGACATCCTCCTGAATGTATACATACTTACTTAAATTGACACCAGTTACAACATACTGCAAAGGGCTGATTTCCCTGAGGATCAGTCTGAGGGTTCTCTGTAGTTGCGGGAAATTCGAAAAACTTCCCTTAACATGCCCGATGGAGTCGATCGTACTAAAGGAGTGCAATAACTGCAATTTGCTACAGCGATATTAACATCATGACGGTACCTTGTCAATATATCTACGAAAACATCATGTACGTAAGAAAAAATTTACATCTTTTTAATAAAAGAGGTGAAAGGCATAATTATAATACTAGAAATAAGGACCTATTAGCTCAACCAGGTTTCAGGCTGGCTAAAGTAGACTCATCGTTCATGGGGTACTGTTTAAAATGTTACAATAAAATACCTCCACACATACTTCAACTAAATGAGACGAAATTTAAAACTTGTATAAAACGCACACTATGCAGGCAGGCATATTATAAGTTGGGGGATTACATAAATGATAAAAATGCTTGGCTCCATGCTGGTCCTGCTCCACAACCTCAACTAATTAATTAACATTTGAAGATACTGTTGGAACTGCTGAAGATTGTAAGAATAGCTTTGCATTGTGTAGACTCAATCACCATTGTATTGTATAATTGCTTAGCACATGTGTGAGTACTATGTACCTACTCTAAAGCTACCATTTACTGGGTACGTCTTTATTTGACTTGGATGTGCCCTGGCGGCTGAGAGTGTGTCATGCTCACTCTAATGCCTCGCTGATGGTGGCACACACACGCATGTTGGATCATTTAACGAATCCATACGTCAGGTTCGTCAACGGGCGCTGTTGGTGGAGGCCGGTCATACCTTAGCTGCCACGGCTTATTTTAATTTTAATTTTGAATTGTTTTATTTTTTATTTTTTTAATACGGACGCTTTTAACGTTCATCGTTCTCACATGTATAATTTCAACATGAATGATGTAACCAATATTTTGTAACCATATTTTGATTTAAAAGAGTGTCCGTGGAGTTTCTTGCCCGTTCTTCTCCATAGATCTACGTTTTGGAATGGGCAACTAGCTTCAACTTTCTGACTTACCTACTGACCGACTCTTTGACAGTTCAAAAGTGCCTGTAATTGGTTTAATTGAAATAAATGCTTTGAGTTTGAGTTTGAGTTTGAGTTTCAATATGAAGTCAGATTTGGTTGCCTTTTTGCCTTTTTCAATGTCACAATTATTTGATTTTTACATTAGATCTTCCTCCTTAGTCGGTCACTCTTCACAGAGTGGTCGTGGTTGATGACTCTGCATTTTCTTTGGCCAAAGCAGCCCTCGCGATGCTCCTTTACTTATCCTCCACTTATGCTCCTTACCTAAATAACTACTGAAAAATGCAAGGAGTTGCGTGCGCAGAGCGAATACGAGTTGGAATAGTTATTGACAAAATTCGGTTAACTTTTTTTTTTCTTAATTATTGATAATCTATATAAATAAAAAGAGAAGTCCTGACTGACTGACTGATTGACTGACTCATCAATGCCCAGCACAAACCCTTGGACCTAGAAAGCTAAAATTTTGCACAGAGGTTCCTTTTATAATGTAAACAAGGAATAAGGAAGGAGTTCCCTGAATACGTTCTCGTAGGATATTTTCAGACATCCACGCGGGCGAACCCGCTGGCAAAAGCTAGTATTATATAAGTATTTAATTAAAATCGGAACAGAACTAAAATAAGATTTAGAAGTAAAGTTAGACTGGAAGCCGACCCCAAGATAGTTTGGAAAAAGGCTAGGCAGGTGAAGCTGCGATGTGTAAAAGTAGCGATGTTAATCGACTTTTATGCGGATTACATGTAACACCAAAGTTGAAAGTACCTACCTGATAAAGAAAAACATCGAGAGAAAACCTGGCTTCGTTTGAAATCGCGAACACACATTGAGCAAGCGTGTTGATGACATCCTCAGCTTTTTTCGTACCTATGTGAAGATACATTTGCCCTGCCGTGGGACATCTCCAGGCCAATATTATCATAACCCGACACGATGCCAGACTAAACATGCTCTCTCCAATGCGTTGATGTATCTTTTATAACAGAATTTCACAGTTCTCACTGGAGTGAGCAATATTATTAACAATATTTTATTATACTCGGTTTTGGATATAAATTTTGTTTGAAGTTGAAGTTTGAATATAAACTCTAGCTCTAAATGTACACGCGTATCGATTTGACGAAGTTATCTGTCTCAATCCGTTACACTACAAAATGAGTTATAACTTTGGTCCAAGCCATTGACTTATATATTACTAGTTTTTATATCAATGGTCCAAGCTTAAAGCTCCATTTACACTGCGCAAGTTTATTGCCTGTGGCATACCATAAAATTGAAGGGCAAATATCTGGCACCGTCTAAACAACACGTACAATATTGTTGCACGATACGGGCAACTTTCAAAACTGGTATAAACATGTACAATAAAATCGCACAGCACATACAATAATTGCTTGCACAATAAAATCGCATTCAATTCTGGCATGATCTGACATTTGTGCTGTCATTGAAATATGAGTGCGGTGAGTGAGGGTGTGGATCACTCACTGCACTCATATTTATCATCTTTATTTACGTTGTTGCTATTTTGAGGCAAGAAATCAAGAACAGCTTGAAAAATATCTTGAGAAGACATTCAATAAAATTAAATGAAATATCATTTCTACGCAAAACTTGCAGGCAATAATCGCCTGTCAATTTTATTGCCTGGTGTAAGTCGCATGCGATTTTATTGAATGGAAAAACTTGCATTCAATTATTGTACATGCCATTTTATGGAATCGCAAGCGTGTAAACACTTCATGCAATTCTTGAATGTCAAAAAACTTGAACGTGCTTTATGGCATGCAATTATTGCTCTTGAACGTTCCAGAAACTTGCACCGTGTAAACGGCGCTTTAACCTTTCAGCCAGTATTCGAACCTTATACTTTTGAGATAAAATTCTTAATACAAAATTGACAACTTAGACTCGGGCTTAAAATCAGTTTTTGTGTTAAGAACTTTAACGACCGCGACGTCGAAAAAAAAGTTTGAAATTCAAATACCTTTGAATTTCGAACTTGTTTTGTAATAAGCTCGAAAGATATAGAACCAATAGCGCTACATAACGGGTAGTTAAACTGCTGTTAAGAATATCTCAGAAACGGAGCATTAATGACTTAATGAGTCATTATTAGTTCGAACGTGTCTATTAATGTATTTATTATATTTGCTTCCAATTGAGTCAACAGCCACGAATATTTCCGAACTGACATTTGTTTAGTTACTCGAGATAATCGCTGTGTGTCGATTACCGAGTCTATTTATATGGTGCTAAAATGTCCTTGTCATCACCTTTTGTCCAGGGAGTAAATATCTACTGGATTAGCGACGATGACTAAAGGCACCTACAAACAGGAGCGACACAAAGGCACCGCATGCCCGCGACTTGCGATGCCTTTGAGTCGCGGCGATTCGCGTTGCAAGTCGCGCCTGTTTATAGGAGCCTTAAAACTTCCATGCAGCTTCCAAAGCCAATAACAATAATTCTGAAATGTGAAACATAATTATGCACTCGCAATAAATCGCAAATAAAGTCACATAAATATACGAGTTAAAATAATATTTATAAGGCATGGCGTAGATCCTAAACGCAACTCCAGTCGATGATTTTGACGTTCAAAAGTGCCTGCCTATCCTAACTAATAAGTATTATAAATGCGAAAGTGTGGTTGTTTGTTTGTTACGCTTTAACGCTAAAACGTCTGAACGGATTTGGATGAAATTTGGCACATAGGTGGACCATGGCTACCACCATCACTAGGAAGTGGAGGGCGGGCGTTTTGTCGGACTATCTTATGAAATTTTGACGTTCGAAAAGTGCTGATTCTTAGCCTAAGTTTGAATAAATAATTTTAACCCTCGGTATTTCGTTGGTTCTAACAACCCATCTGGCTCAGATATTCAGTTAGGGCTTTCCTCCACCTGCCATCACCACATCTAGCCAAGCATCCTGTCCGAGAATTTAATAACTGAAGCTTTTCGCTACATCACGACACAGGCGTGAAGCTAAATACCGGTTTTAACCGCTTTATACCGGTAATAAAGGATTAAAAAGCGGTAAGTGTGCGGCCGGTATCACGTTGCGGCGCGGCGCGGCGGCGGCAGGTGGCAGCCCTCATTTATCTTGCGCCACGCTCATGAATATTTACTCATGTTAACTAGGTGTGCGACGGTCATTAGTTGCAGAGAGTAAGCTTATAATCGGTAGGAGAATGTATCGAGAGGATGAACGGAGTGACCTAAAGGATACAAAAAAGATCTTGCTGAAACTAATACATATACCTACCTATGTAAGAAGTGTTACTGGTTTTTCCATCAGGAGTTTCTCAGTACCAGTCCAGAGTCTGAATTTGTGGCCGGTTGATGGTAACGGGCTCGCCCCCTAATTGTATTGGAGTTAAGGGCCCCACCATAGAATAAGAAGGAGATGTGCCCAGTATGTTAAAATGTATCGGAACCCTGAGTCTCCACTTTTTCCCTTTGTCACTTTCATGATTTTAAAGACAAATACGGTAAAATACTAAGTACTTGGGCCGCTCGGGTATTTGAGTTCGGTGCTCAAATGCGCGAGCGGAGCGATGTCGGCGGCGCGGCGTCGTGTCGGCGAGTGTCGGCGGCTGCTTGCATCTGCCGGCCGGTGGCGCGTGCCGCTTGTGCGTGTGTGGGCGCTGGATGGATTAAGTAGTTCGTTCTGTATGTAATGACCGAAATTATTTGTAAAAGGAGCTTTAATCCTGCCGACAAACTGTCTTGCAGTTTGGCAGGTTTTATAAACTTATATTTGTGTTTGGTCAAAATAAATGATTTATTTATTTATTATTATTATTATTACATATGGAAAGTGATTCCATGATTTACATGGCTTCGGTTTTTACAAGAAAACACTGAACAACACGTCATTCTTATAAATTGTCACGGTCACAGCCGAAACCGCACTGGTTCGCGGAGACGGAATTTGTACTATGAACGGCTCATAATATACTGAGCATGTCGCGCCCGGTGGACACATTTTCGCCCGCTTGCCACTTCTCTTGTTTTTAGGGTTCCATACCAAAATGGTAAAAAAGGAACCCTTATGGTGTGACTAAGTCTGTCTGTCTGTCTGTCACAGCCGGATATCTCAAGAACTACTTATGCTATCAACTTGAAATTTGGAACAGTTTTAGATGACGTTTACCCAACTATTTTTCAAATAATAAAGAAATAAAAATGTTTATATTTTTTTTGCAACAGAGACTGAAAGGGCGTCTTAAAAATTCAAAGTGGGGCTATTAGAGCATGTGGGGTATCATATGAAAGAGCGCTGTTTGCAAATTCTCAAACATTTTTTTTCTTTTTTTTAGGCCGCTTAGTTTTCGACTTTTGATGAAAAATGTAAAAAAAAATACCAACATGCTACCGGCACTTGGTGATGGAAGAAATCTTTTGGCCGCAGGATGTGGTATTCCGCCGCTTTCGCGGCCAAGTGCCATCGGAACGCACAAAGACTTAGTGCCAACTAAGTGAAACTAACATAGTTATTAAGTTTTATTTACTAACAAAATTGTTACTATATTATTATGTATGCTTAGTTTAAGGTATATATATATGGGTATTTGTTACCTGATAATAAATGGTTTATATAGGTATGAAAACTGTTGGAGTGCCCTAATACTTATATTCCTAGTAAGATAGTTATGAACCGCTTTCATATTGAAACTATATTACGGTAGATAGCTATATCCCTAACTATACCACAGCTACTGCGAAAGATACACAGTGTACTGATTTACGTATTCAACTCGTGGAATAGTTTACATAATATTTCACCTGAAATTACCCGAATAATCTCGCGGTTTCAATCTAAGAGCTATCCAAATAAATCCTCATTAACATTACGGAAGTTAATTAAAATTATTACAATATGCATATTTAATGTAACGCACGCTAGCACTCAAAATTATATATATATTCGGGGCTTAAAACTGTTATTTAAATTCTGAATTTTAACTGATAATAATAAGGGGAATTTCATAACTGCGTAGTAGTGAACGTAGCCAAACGTAGTAAAATATATAATATGTAGGGATCTATATACTAATAATAAAGCTGAAGTGTTTGTTTGTTTGTTTGAACCTTTGAACGCGCTAATCTCTAGAACTACCAGTCGGATGTAAACATTTTTGAATTTGATAGCCCAATTCTTGAGGAAGGATCACGCTAGGACTCTTAGGAGCCAAGCAAAAAGAAAAAAAGTCAAAAAGAACGCTAACAAAAACGAAGTAATAGCGAAGGTAAGCGATACGATGTGACGGGGTGGCGGGCGGTGGGTCGGGGGAACAAGAAATTTCACGCGGACGAAGTCGCGGGCAGAAGCTAGTATATTATACAATGTGTAAAAAAAACTCTGTTCGATCCGATAAGAGGTCTTTCTCTCTCACTCAATATTATGAACAACTTTTACTATGGGACCAAACTTGAAATCGCGAAAAAGAAATTCATCTATTCTTTTATGTTCGCATAACTCGTCAAAATGTAGGGAACTGCAGATTTTTTTTTGCGATTTTCAAATCCCGTAGTAAAAGTTGTTCATAATAATGAGTACAATGACCACTTATCGGATCGAACAGGGTTTTTGTTACACATTGGTGCCGATTCTCTTGTCACAAATGCCTCTAAACTAGACTAAAAATCACTAAAATTTAGTTTATTCCTGTCAAACGACGATTTCCGATTCTGAAATTGATTAAAGTGACACAACTTAACTAAATTTTAGTTTGACAGCACTAAGATTGTACTGAGATTATAATTTAGTGAAAATGGCAATTTTGCTATTCTGAATTTGACGTTTTTTCACCTAAAATTTTGATTGTCAAACTAAATTAGACTATTTTTAATCGTGATTAAAAAGGTGTGGAATAAGATTAGTTGTCATGAGCTAAAATTCACACAAACACCTTGACTTCAAGTGCAAAAACAGTACTGTATTTTTTTTTTCTTTTCCATATACAGGGTGTCCCGTAAATAATGGATCAAACGTAAGGGGTAGGTAGCTTACCTAATTTCCAACAACTAATTTGAATATTAAAAAAAAAACCGTTACAGTAACCAGGATATTAATTTTTTTTCGAATTTTACGATTTTGTCTTCCAGAATTAAGCTTTTTTAATGCTGTCGCTGCAAATGATGACATTTTTAGGTATGATTTTTATTTAACATTTCTGAATAGCTTACTAATGTTATAAGATACCATTTTTTTGAATACCGTTTTATTTGCCTTAGAAAAAAAATCTTGAGTTGAAAAGTTTTTTCTTTACGATGTTAGGACCAAAATTGAAAAAATTCTCCTGTAAAAAAAATGTATGACACCGAAAACCACCATTATTTTAAAAACTTGTACATTTAATAAGGTTTGCAAATTGGTATAAAACTTACGTCTAGTCTTTATCGTTACAAAGATATTGCTATGAATGTGATGAAGACAGAAAATAAATTAAATTGGTACTATTCCATTTTTTCATTTTCGTAATGGCTTATGCTTGAATGCTTGTAATCGAAGCAGGTAGTTAAGCGGCTAGCATATTCCGACCCGATGACGTCATCTGTCCGGAATTTGGGACCGCTACCTGTGGCGGAGTTGCACCTCAGTCAGCGTGAAGGGGATAGATAGCGCCGCTTTTGTATTTTTGGTAAATTGGTATGAAGTTGTACATTCTAGTCCTTGTCGTTACAAAGATAATTGCTATGAATCTGAGAGGTGCTCCAAATCAACGTTAATAAAAAAAATAAAAAAGTGTGTACATTTAAACTTTTTCTTTAAAATGTGTAACTGTAGCATTTCAGAGGCAATGTTCATTGAATTATTGAGGCGTATGAAAAGAATTAGGAGGCCGTACTAAAAAAAACAGTTAGTTCAAATAAATCGTTTTATTTGGTTTTTACAATAAATGTTCGAATTGCCTTCCCTCTACAAGAATGCAAAGTCTGCATCTCCTAATAAAGGAAGCTCTTATCCGACGGACAAAACGGCTTTGGTTTATTTCTGATGCAGCAGATTGGATGCGCTGTCGTAATTCTTCTTCCGACGTTATTGGATTCTTGTAGACCCTGTCTTTTAAACATCCCCAGTAAAAAAAATCTAGGGGATTTAAATCCGGAGATCGCGGAGGCCACAAAATTGGTCCTAATCGGCCGATCCATCTGTCCGGATAACTTTCATCAAGGTGCGCCCTTACTGCCGTCGCATAGTGAGCGGGGCACCCATCATTTTGCAACCACATTGCTTGCCGTACGTCTTCTGGAACGTTTTCTAATAACCTTGGCAACTCATTCCTTAAAAAATGGAGATAATATTCGGCGTTTAGAGTAGCTGGTAGTTCAAAGGGCCCTATTATTTGCCCATTGATTATTCCCGCCCATAAATTTATTTTAAATTGATGTTGGCTCCTGTCCTCTCGCATCAAATGTGGGTTTATCAGCTGCCAACTGTGCAAATTATGCAAATTTAAATATCCATCTCGGCGGCATGAAGACTCGTCACTCCATAAAATCTTGTTAAAAAACTGCGGGTCCGCCCGAATCATTCTAAGCATCCTTTGGCAAAATTCTATTCTTGGCTGGTAATCACGCGACGTCAGCGTTTGAACACGTTGCACGTGATATGGGTGCAATCGGCACCGTTGTAGCACTCGATGCACCGTCGATCTAGAAATTCCTACGCGTCGCGCTATGACGCGAACGGAGACTGACGGATCTTCCTCGATTTCTCGAAGAATGACTTCGTCATTAACTTGTCGCGGTCGTCCTTCACGGGTACCACCAACTCCGGTGCCAAGAATTCTTCCCTCAAGAAGCGCGTTATGCACTCTAATAAAGACGCGATAATCGGGATAACGAACCAGGTTCGGGTATCTTTCACGGTACAATCTTGCAGCCGCCCTGGCATTACCTCTTGCTTCTCCGTAGATAAAATGCATTTCGGCGTACTGCCGTGGCGTGTACTCATAACGAGGCATTGGGCTGAATAAGGTTTCAGCGCTACTGCACACACGTACAAGCACACACAAACGAATGTTTTCGGAGTCCGTAGGATCGCCAAGTCGTTTGTCCAATACGCAAAGAGTTCCAAATCGATAGGCAAAGCAAAGTCCAAAAACACAGCACAAGTCAAATTTTACAGAAGAAAACACCGAGCCACTGACCGGGAGCGAAAGTTGTCTGACGTAGCAACTCGAAGAGAGACTAGTTACAACTAAACTAATAAAATCAAGCAACAATGAAGCCTGTACGAGTGAAGGGCGCAGGAAAGAACAAAAGAACCTGCGCAACTTCATACCGATTTAACCGATTTACCAAAAAGCGGCGCTATCTATCCCTTTCACACTGACTGAGGTGCAACTCCGCCACAGGTAGCGGTCCCAATTTCCGGACAGATGACGTCATCGGGTCGGAATTATGCTATCCGCTTAACTACCTGCTTCGATTACAAGCATTCAAGCATAAGCCATTACGAAAAGGAAAAATGGAATAGTACCAATTTAATTTATTTTCTGTCTTCTTCATCACATTCATAGCAATATCTTTGTAACGATAAGGACTAGACGTAAGTTTTATACCAATTTGCAAACCTTATTAAATGTACAAGTTTTTAAAATAATGGTGGTCTTCGGTGTCATACATTTTTTTTACAGGAGAATTTTTTCAATTTTGGTCCTAACATCGTAAAGAAAAAACTTTTCAACTCAAGATTTTTTTTCTAAGGCAAATAAAACGGTATTCAAAAAAATGGTATCTTATAACATTAGTAAGCTATTCAGAAATGTTAAATAAAAATCATACCTAAAAATGTCATCATTTGCAGCGACAGCATTAAAAAAGCTTAATTCTGGAAGACAAAATCGTAAAATTCGAAAAAAAATTAATATCCTGGTTACTGTAACGGTTTTTTTTTAAATATTCAAATTAGTTGTTGGAAATTAGGTAAGCTACCTACCCGTTACGTTTGATCCATTATTTACGGGACACCCTGTATCTCGAAAACGGTGTGTCCTATCGCAAAAATAATGAAAATTTGGCCGCCCTTTATAAAACCCTTAAACCCGTAACCCTCAACACGTAGGTACCAAAAAAAAAAATCCACAAAAACACGTTGAAGCTGCCCCCTCCCTGCCCCCCTCCAGCTCTAAAAAATATCTGACACAGTAACGGCGGCGATGTCTGTAAACAAAATATGACAAGCCTTCTCACTTTTCATAGTGATTTCGTTAGTTCCAAATAAAGCCACCGGGTCAAATATACTACGAGCACTATACCACGCGGAGTCACGATTGTCAAACTCAATTTTAGTTGTGTCAAATTTTTTTCTAAATTTAGAGGTTTTTTTCTGCAGAATAGCTCTAAGATTCTCATAGAAAAAAGTAAGGAATTTTAGTGATAGTTTAGTTAGTTTAGTTCGGTGTACAACAGAATCGGCACCAATGTATCTAAGTCGGCAGCTAATTTGCACGACCTTTAAATGCACGCGCGCTTTAATATGCAACAAAGTGTAATTTGATCGCGATAAAAAGCAAGGCTAAATTTAATTAGAGCAACAAGGCTCCTGGAAATTACAGGGGTGGTCCCCTCTATGCAATATTTATGACTTTATGCTGCCTCCAAGGCTGCGTGCCGTAAGTAGCTGTTTATCTTCCAGCTCCTAAAGCTATTAAGATGCAATCTCATTGTTCCGAGCATTCTATTAACAGGTGCACGCAAGTAGCTCTAGTTCTAAAATTATCAAGATCTCGCCTCTCCTTTGTGTACAGGTTGTTTGATACAGGAAAAGATTGCTTGATATACGGCTGCATGCTTCGAGTAAATTTCCGATTATCCATAACGTTTGAATAGTTTACACGAAAACGGTTAACTTTTGTTTTTGGAATCAGCTTTATGCCCAAACTCTGCGCAGCGCACACTAAGAATAATACTCTGTTTGGTTTTTTATGCTCTTTTTATTATTTAGCCTAGGATCGGGGCACCCGAGAGCAACGACAGACGAGTTTTATGAAAGCACATAACAAATGCAAGACGTGACAAGTCAACTTTAATATCGCGTACAACAACAATAGGGAATATATTACAATTTGTATTAAACATGTCTGGGTTTAGTCTCAAATTCTCGGCGAGAAACGTCGGAGCTCTTAGCTGAAAAATGGAATGTTTCCATTACTTTGTTTGTTCGCTGGGAAGCTTCGCGCACAGAAGATGGTCGCTCGTCTATTGAAGTGTGAGTGCAATGAGAATCTTTTCTTATTTCTTCACTGTCTAAATCAATATCGTCTCCTTCCTTTGTCTGATCAACGAAATACTTTTTTGAAAAACTTTCAATGTTTTTATTGGAAGTTCTGTCTTTTGTCTTCGGTATTTTTCTAAGGAAACGTAATATGTAGAAAAAACCAGTCGTATAATCATTATGCGCATTCACATGATGTATTATTGAATACTAGGTATATAAACGTAGGTACAGTCCGCGAGGCCTAAGCTGAGCTTTGCATTTGTGTGAGTGCACATAGATAGTGTAGGTTGACATCAGCCTAGAGCGCGACGCTTCCTTTGCTTGGTTTAAAACCGGTTTATACTGCATTTTGGCCATCGGCCTGAGGCGCGGTGTGTCCCTAGCGCGACGCAACTTCGCTTCTTTGGTGATTACTCACACTAATGCAAAGCTCAGCTTAGGCCTCGCGGACTGTATAGTTATTGAGTGTCTCGAACTACAAACGATGTACTCGTTTGAAACGATCTCTGAAATAGGGATGGTGCCTGGGTAAAAAAAAAATAGTATAAAAATACTTACATAAAACGCATTATAGTTGGGGTCACAACTACAACAAACTACGTATAAAATCGAGCAAGGAATGACATCATGCCACATTTTAACTCAATGTATCGGCGCGCGCCGTAATCTTTTGATTACGTAAAATAAGAAAAAATGTGTCCAACATTTTTAATCTATTTTTTGTTTGTCATCATCCCTACTAAGCCTATTATCTTGAACGAATACATACCTACATAAACTTTAGCACTCATTAATAATACAAGTACCTACTTACCTACTTATAAAGAACTTCAGGTAATCAATCTGGGCATTCACAATGCGGTCGCACTTCATCAAGACTAACTACCATTCACAAACAAACTTATTTAAATTTTCACCTACCCGCTTTACCCGCTTATTAAAATACCAGAGTTCAACCAAGTTTATTTTCCCAGTCATTGGCGAGACGAGGCGAGTTTCTCCAAAACAGATGGAAATTAAAAGGTTTGTTTCATACAGATTAATGAAGATAAAATTGCAGGAGTAAGCCCTGTAAGTAGGTTGGATAAACAGCTTTGGGCCCCTGCGTGCCCTGGATTATACCCTACCTATTTGAGGGCCCTTCGCTAACCTACGCAATCACTGCGATTAGAGTGGATAATGACTTTTCATATCCGGAAAACTTATGTTATATTTTGTCAGATAGTAGTTGTTTTTGTCAGATATTTGTACAGATATTTGTAGTAGAAGAGCTAAAGATATCTGTATAGATATTTGTAGTTGACGAGGAAAAAGGGCTTTATTTGATGATACCTACAACTTTTAGTGCTTGTTTCACCACCTACGATTAAGTTCTTATTAACTTGGCAGATAATTTCATACAAATTCTGTTCCATTTTTGAATGTATTTGGTAAGTAGTGACTATTCGGACATCGTAAAATAGGTCAACAGTTTTAGCATACTGGAGATAGAAAAACCTATCTATCTATTGTTTTAACGTCACAATAATCTAAGACAGATGCAACAAAAGAACGTAAGGACAGATAGAATTGTATTGTCCATCGTCATTAGCGATCTGTCCAATGATGTGTTTTACTGACAGTACATTCTTGGAACTACGTATCCGAATCGGAAGTCAATTGACACTACGCTTCGGTTGACTTGATAGTGGTCATAAACTCTTTTGGCAAGTCGTCCTTTTTTATATTTATTACTATTTTTAAGTAAGTACTATCTAATAAACTAAAACTATCTTTGGATATTTAAGAAACTAACAGCAAAAAAAAGGTTACTATACACACACCATAACATTGTAGACGGTTGATTTGTTCTCCTAACTGGGATAGTACTCGTAAAATGTATTATTTTTATTCATATTAACATTTGGTAAACAAAAATTGCTACCAAGATTTCGATTTTCATAAAATTGTTTTGTTTATAAGTATCTTTGTTTTTAATGTAATTAATACTGTATGTGTTTATTACGAATAATTATCGAGACTTTAAACATCACCTAAAATCTATGACAGATATGAAAATCGTGATCTTCACACGAAGTTTCTTTACAAAATAAATCGAGTAATGAAAAATACACTGTATGATTACCCCAACGCCCCCTATTTATGTTTTTTATGCACAGTAAAATAGCTAATGGCTGTATTTTAATAGTTTCATGTAGAATCTAGATCGGTGTTAACTGATACGGTTATATGAACAAGTTTTTCAGAGCAAACATGTCCAATAACTTTGGTGCAAAATAACTTTTCAGAAATATTTTCTCTAGTCAGATAATAATACTTTCGAAAAATACTTCGCTGTTATTTTTATAAGCTGCAGATTTTTCGACGCTTTATTTTTATAAAAAGCAAAGCTTGAACATTATTCCCATATGTATAAAATAAAATAAAATAAGCCTTTATTGCTGGTTCTACAATGTTTACTAAATTGTTTATCTATTATATCTACTAATTTTCTTAAATATCGACGTTCAGTACACTTTTTCTTTAAACAGCTTGTCCTTCGACAAAGGCCTCCTCTAAAGATTTCCATATGTATACCTAATATCTAATACTAATTCTGGGGCCTTTTTCCAGAATTAGTATTATGGGAATATTGTATTGTGTACGTCATCGTATGATTGTGAACACCGTTAGTTTATAATATATCGCGATATTGTAAACTGTCGATAAATTGTAAACTGTACCATACTGCATACAATATAACGTATTAATTGTGACTAATATAATAATTTCCCTACCAACTGTTACATTATGATACGCAATAAAGAAATTGAGAATTGAGAATTTAATTTTCGATAGTTTATAATCTATCCATGGCAAACCGTCAAATTGTGAACGAACCTTACCGTCAGGGATTGCAATCTGTCTAATTTTATCACTCGTAAAATTGTGAACCGTCCCTGATTGGTAGCTCTTGGCGGTAGCCGAATTGGTCACGGTAACTAAGCTAGGCCACCCCGACCATATAGGTAAGGTTAGGTTAGAACTGTGACCAACCGTGCGCGAGCCGAGCTAGCGAAGCTAGTGGTGCCGCAGCAGAGGCCGGATAGCGCTTCTTCCAAGTTGGTTGTTACTTGGCTATTTAGTACTAGCGCAAGGTGCGTTCGTCGCATGCAAGTTTGATACCAGTTCACAATTTGTCGGTTTGACATGGCTAGATTATAAACTATCGAAATGTAATGCGTTATATTTCGATAGTTTATAATCGCGTAAAAATAATGTGATTATTTTTACGCGATTACTAAGTATGTTGGTCCCATGGAGAAAGTAGTTGAAGTTGTTGTTGTTTGTTAGTTTGATGGTCCCCTTAAATACGCACACAGATCTGCATAATTATACACGCTGTATACGTACAGTGGGCTGCATCAATTGGTTACCCTAATTGTATTAAAATTTTAATACAACTGGGGTACCCAATTGATGCAGCCCACTGTACATCTAATATTTGTTAGCTTGTCTATAATCTTGTTTGTAATATTCTAGTGTTGTAATATTCTAGTTCTCATTAATAAGCCAAGTTTAACTAAGGTCCTTCTCACATCTAAATCAAAATGAGAAAGCGGAATACATACCGACGCTTGTACCTAAATTTTATTCAGCATAAATTATAATTATAACCCTGCCATAATTCTCCACACGGCAGCTACTTACCATTTTCTCATTCAACCATATCCTGAGACCGCAGCTTGAGTAACAGATTTAGTAGCATTTCATAGTTTCCCTCTACGTGCCCAAGTTCAGAATTTATGGGGCTAAACTTAGTAAAGGATATGAGCCATGAGCCACGTAGCCTTCCTACATTATACGTACCTACAGGCGTTAATACTCGTTCCCGACTTAATATTACCCGCCAACTTTAATTACAGGAAGGAGAATTAATGTATTGTAGAATTAAAATTAGCAAGCTCCTCGTACGTGGGAACGGTTTCATTACGCCGCGCCGCTGCGATGAAGTTATTTGTGTACTTGTGATACTTAAGTATGATATAAGTAAACCAGGAGTAGGTAAGTACCTAAGTTATTTCTTCTCGAATAATTATATTTTAAATTAAAATATTCACACCACACTATCGAGTTCAGTTGACAAAGCGAATCTATTGCCACGAGGGCACTAAGAATAAGAATGTGCATATAGGTACATTTCACGAAGATTTCGGTTGTAGATCCGAACAAATCAGATTTGCGTTCAATTTTCACAGACTTTCGGAAGCTCCCCGAATTCAGCAGAGCAATACCCGACCCGAATACGGCGCAAGAAAATTTCTGAATTCCCAACTCGCCTTCGTAACTTAGAATTTGAAGGATTTAAATCTACGCTGACTTGTCGAGATTGACCCGAATCGCAATTGGTATTTTTTCGACGATTGCTTACTTTTGAAATGCTATCGCGAACACGGCCCTTTTTGAGCCAATCCCTCGTTATTTAACATTCAATTTATAAAATACGAAGCGTATTCGGGAAATCATTTTCCGATATGATATATCGTTTTCCGAAAGCACTACAAAATGTGGCAACCAAATTGTCATTTACGCCATTTACAGATAAAATATTTTAGTGCTTGAGAAAAGAGGAGAGCGTTCAAATATTACAGCTATTGAGAGGCAGGAAGGAAGGAGTCGCGCAGGTGGATATCACCTGTCGTGCCCGGGAGGCGGCAGTTCCGCAGCGCGCGAGCTCACACGAGCTCAAACGAGCTCACTCGAGCCGCCGACCCTCCCCGCCAACATTTGTTACCTTTACGGCCAACATTTATTACCGTGCCCGGGCGCTCGGCGCTCGTCTCAGTAAATATACTTAATTAAAATTACCGCACGCGACCCTTGAGAATTCGCACGTGAACATGAAGAAGCGTTATGAGATAAAACTTTAGAGTAAAGGTCGACTGGTACTCACATCTGTTTCGTTCAATGAGTTCGCTCAAGAATATAAAGTATACTTACATACAAGAGTTTCAGTATCTATCTTAGCAGCAGTGCAGCGGGGCTCCCCAGGCGAGTTCGGCGAATTTCACGAAACCTAAATTATGTTTGTATTTTAAGTTATTGCTTTAAAAGCTTTTGGTCTTGTTTTGCGGAGTTTTGCAAACCCAGACTACACGTAACTTTTTTTATCTTTTTTCATATTCTGGTATAAACACTGGTAACCGGGGGCTTTTAAACGTTTAGAAAGAGTGTGCTCGTGTCTAGGGTAGTCGTTTCAAACTTATACGAGTATTTCGCCAGAACACTCGAGCGCTTCAAAACTTTTGCATGCACTCGCCAGCTCCAAATATTTAAGGTGAAAATTTTAAGTAATATGTGTAGTTTATGTGCTTCTTCATATATGAGGTGCAGGCTACCACGTTTCACTTTTATGAAACTGCATTTAACTACAGAATGCGAGTTTCAATACGTGAATTAAATTGATGCGGCACGTACAGGTATCGAAAAACTCAAGTAGGTATTTAATACCTAGTCATAGATATAAGAAAGAAGATGTGCCCAGTATGCTAAAATGTATCGGAACCATGTGTCTCCACTTTGTCCCTTTGTCACTTTCATGATTTTAAAAACAAATATGGTAAAATACTTGTACCTACTTACTTGAAGAAAGTGATTCCATGTTTGTTTTGGCTTCGGTTTTTACAAGAAACCACTGAACAACACGGCATTCTTATAAATTGTCACGGTCGCAGTCAAAAGCACACTAGTTCGCGGAGACGGCCATTTGACTATATGAACGGCTCATACTGAGCATATCGCGCAGTCACAGATTCGCCCCCTTGCCACTTCTCCTGTTTTTTTTTATATTTCTATGTTAATAGTTAACAGTCTTAACATGAGGTTAATTAAAATTAAATAAGTGTCAGTACTCAGTGGTGATTATCTAATCCTACTCTCTCGATACACCCCAGGGTCCCTCATCCACACATATATCCCGATACGAACGCAACTCGAACTTCGCAAGTTAAGGCTCATATTCCTATAATATTCACATGGCAACTACTGATACAAGTTAGCCAAGTCAATAAAACAGCAAAACTTTGTTACAAGCAGCTTCGCTGTCGTACAAATGTCTGTTCAATATTGGAGACACAAATTCTTCGTTTATTTTGTGTTACCACACGTCAGGTCTACGCGGAGATCGGATAAGGACACAAAAAATGTGTACAATTTCCTGTGCTTCGTTTAAATTGTGTCATACTTTATTGCGATTGTGTGCTATTTCCTTTTCGCTTTACTTGCGCGAGTTCAAAGGAGAGTAATGGGTTTTACGTGCTGGAGGCTGCATTCATCTCGCTAATTGAAATTTCAAAACACTCAGGATTAATGGGATATCTAATAGATATTGAGGTTCTGTTTTGTTGTTGTAATAAATAGCTTTTTTTTTTGGATTCCAGTAAAATACTTTCTACGGTAAATTCGCTTCGTATCTGCATGCTATTTTGATTAAATAAGATACAGAAACAAAAGGGAAATACATAACTAATCTATTAATGTACAGTTTCACGCCATTTAGTAGACTGTCTCATGTCCGTGTTGATTCTAGGAAATGTAGAAATCGTCCAGCTGTGTTATGGACAGCTGTGTCAATAACACAGCTGGACGATTTCTACATTGTAGGCTAAAATCACAGTTCAGTTGATCGTGTATCTGGTATTAAAACATGAATTTTTGAAAAATATTTTCAGCTAGGAAAAATGTTGGGTTCGAATTTTAAAAACAAATGTAAAATACTAGGAAAACTACGAACGAAATGAAGCAAAAAATGTACGAGAACAGGTGTTTAAATAAATTTGTTTTTGCACTTGAATTTCAATTTAATTTTTCATTGCTCTGCATTCCGAAAGGTGATCACTGGTTAAGCTAATCCCATTCTTGATCAAGTGACATAGAAGACGAGATATTTATTCTACAACCATCGCTGCTTCGTTGTTATTAATTTTGGGATCACCCCCAGCAGTCTTTCTGGCTATAGAGATCTCGTTATGGACTGTGAAAGCTGAAACGAACGTGCATTATTAAATGTTATTGTTAAGTGTAAAGTACTAGCTGTTGGCCGCGACTTCGTCTGCGATTCAGGATAAAAAGTATCCTTTGTCCTTCTCCAGGTCATGGTCTACGAATGTGCCAAATTTCATCCAAATCCATTCAGCCGTTTTAGCGTGAAACTTTTTTTCGCATTTATAATACCATTCTGCCTGAACATTAAAAACCATAGGTAGGTAATGACGTCATAGGTTATGCATTTGTAACATGTTACATAAATAAAACTTCACAATATTCACATTAAATCGTATAGTACTTAATCCAACATGACAGGCCATTCCCAGCAATATTTCAAAAGACCTACATTTATGATTCATAATAAGACACATTAAAAAGGCTTACAAAACGGGGATTACGATGAAAGATCACCGTTCAGTGGTGATTAATGAAACGTAATTAATTACCGATGGTTCGCATATGTTGGGAGGTAGGTATATATGAACAGAGGATTAACAGACCACAGTACCCTTGTATTATTTTTCGTATGACAGTTTTTAAAGGCTGTTGCCCTGTTATATTAAACTAGCAACGCCCCGCGATTTTACCCGCATAAATCTGGAACCCGTAAGAATATCGGGATAAAAGTAGCCTATGTGTAAATCCAAGGTGTCAGCTACATCCATACCAAATTTTATCAAAATTGGTCTAGCCGTTTGAGCGTGAAGATGTAACAAACATACAAACACACACATGACTCTCAAAAGGTTCGGTTAATAAAAAATCGCCGATTTTCGGTCCTTGATTGATGGTCCGCCTCGTTGGTCTAGTGATCGCAAGTGCTACTGCTGAGTATGAGGTCCTGGGTTGGATTCCCTGGTCGGGCAAAGTGTTATTGGGTTTTCCATCTGGAATTTCTCAGTAGCAGCCCGGATTCGGGATTTGTGCCCGGTTCATGGCAATAAGCTACTACTTCGACAATCATCACATCACACTAACTAATATTATAAAGGCGAAAGTTTGTGAATGTGTGTATGTTTGTTACTTCTTCTCGCCCAAACGGCTGGAGCAATTTTGACAAAATTTAGTATGGAGGTAATTTTTTTTTGTCCGTCATATAAGTTAATTAAATATATTGGACACGTATTTTTTCTTTTTTTACGTAATCAAAAGATTACGGCGATATATTGAGTTAAAATGTGGCATGACGTCACTCCTTGCTAAATTTTATACGTAGTTTTTTATGGTTGTGACGTAGCGAGCCCTCACAACTATATTATGCGTTTTATCCAAGTATTTTTTTAAAATTAATATATTAAAGTAAAAAATACTTGTTTTGTAGTGTCTAATATTTTTCTATTATCTGACTGACGGACTAACTAATTTTTTTTTTACCTAGGCATCGTCCCTATTCCCCGAAAATGGTAAAATCAATAATTATTCATTTATTAATTACAAGTTAATTGTTGAGAAAATAATTAAGTATTTTGAAAGTAAGCATAATTCCACACACAACAGACCGAATGATGGAGTCTACATACATACATACGAGTACAATGAGCCTAGTAGAGACTTTCAGTATCTACTGTAAATATTTCAAGAGCTTGTTGAGGATGAAGACTGCAATGACGCTTGACAGCTAAATTGGCGGTAAATACTCACAGACTAAATAAATAAATACTCAGGTGCCAGAAACAAGAAGGTATTCTCGATATTCCTAATGCCCAAACATATCTGTTTGTTTTAAATAAAATGTTAGATATTTTTACTGTAGACTGTGTGAAGCCAATTTACAGGAATTGAAACGACGATGTGTTAAAATTTATGCATTTTTTCAGGATTTAGTTTCGATTCGGGTTCGCATTCTTTTTTGTGGAACTGAATTTGAATTGTTTTGGCACCAGAGCCATATGAAAGCGTCCATTGTTTCGGGTTTGATTTTAAGTCCCGAATGTAACGCGATCAAAACGCAATAGTTTTTGTGTTCTAATGTTTTATCAGTTGTAGAAAGAAAGACAGTTTTCTCTGGTCAAAAGGTATTTACAAGGCAGATGTGAGTGGAAATGCCGGGAGGGGACGTCAAGGAAGACATAATGCATACATAGGTACCTACATAAACTCACGCCTTCTTTCCATGGGGGTAGGCAGAAACTACAATAAGGTCACTATAGTGACATTATTGGTGATGTTCTTCAGAAAGGTCTGGGGGTCTACTCCCTAAGCACGAAGCCCGTAGTTTCGGCCTTCGTTACGGGCGTTTCCTACTACGTTTCACCTACGGACAGATGATTGGTTCGGGGCCCGAACGAAGTATGAATGACAACACGATTTGACAGTTGTCCCTACTCCCTATGTGTTTTTGCCCGTGCGGAAAATTTGACTTTTGCACTTGTTTTGATGGATCGTTATGTCAGACGGACGAACGGACGGACGGATGGACGGACGGACTTAGGGAGTATAGGCCTCCAGGTGCGTAGTACTCGCAACCGGCGCGGCGTGCGTGTATGACCAGATGTATGAACGCAAACGAGGCAAAAGGAGTATTTTCTGCCTACCCCCATGGGAAGAAGGCATGAGTTTATGTATTTATGTATATGTTTTCTGGTCAATACTAGATACATCACAATACCCTTAATTCCCTTAGTAGATGCAGTGAAGACGCCGAGGGTTAAAAGAAGACAATGGTGCCGATTCTGTTGTGCACAAACTAAACTTAATTTAGACTATTGCTAACTTTTTCTTTCTAATAAAACAAGAAAGAGATGGACGTAAATTAGAGCTGTCAAATTTAGTTGAACTAATATTTCCATAGAGATTTAGACGACACGTAAAAACATGTCGACTAAAAAGACGGTGAAGCGCAAGGCGTAAATTAGTTTGACATTTCTAACTTAGTTCATAGCTATAGCCGTCCTTTTCTCGCGCTGCCTATTAGCAAAAGACAGCGATTCTCTAATTTTGGTTTAGTTATTGAACAAGAGAATCAGCACCACTGTCACACTACGCACTATGTTTTCTTTTTAAAATTTTGATGATTATACAACTGATACCGACTGATAGTTATAGAGATTAGCGCGTTCAAACAGACAAACAAACAAACAAACAAAAAAACCAAACTCTTCAGCTATAGAATAGTACTTACTTACATATAACTCTAGGAAATAAAGTAATCAGTTTTTTAGAAATAGTTGAAAATCGCTATTTCGCGTGTCTCCCTTTAATACAGCTGGTTTCATTCAATTAGCCTTCACTACAACATGGAATTCCCTGCTTAATTAATAAACGTATGTTATTACGTAGGGTTATTTACGTTAATTAGGAACGTTAACCGGTAATGGGTTACGCTGTTATTTTCAACTAAATCAGTTTTGTGTTGATAACGTTACGCGTTATCGTGTGTGCCTACAGCACTGTATACCTACTCCATTTAATATAACATTAGAAAAATAACGGTTAAGTACCTAACACCCTTTCGTTATTATCCGACTGCGCGACGCAAAGGAGGGTAATGTGTTTATCAGCCTGTTTGTATATTATATAGGTTATATTTGTTCCTTTGTGGCGCTCTAGAGACCAAACGCGTGGGCCGATTTTGATGATCAAAATTCGTCAATCGATTTGTCTTAGTTCTTAAAATCGAGTGACAAAGCCAGAATTTTAGACCGAACGAAAAACCGTTACATACAGGGTGGCCGGAACATTGACGTCCAAAAATAAAATTTCGGTCCCTCGTATCGTGGGGTATTCGAATCACCCCCATGTATGTTCCGCGACTTTTCATAGTTTTCGAGTTATGAATTTTTTTCTGAATGTTTGAAAATTTTCGACCTGACCAACCTAAAAAAATTCTAAAAAAAAAAGTAGAGGGTTTTATCGAGTTTCTTTTTTTGCAACTGAATTTTCATAAGTATTACTTTTATGCATAAAATAATCAGCTTCGTAACTGTGATGAAAGTTATGAAAATGTTGATCTAAAGTGAAAAATTTACGTTCGGTAAATTATGACGCAAATTTTCAACTTTAAATTAAAAATCTTAACAGGTGACTTCATAATTCCTAAGTAGGCTTCAAGAATGCGCCAGACTCTCAGCTTTCTTAATCATAAAAAAATGAAGTACTTAATAGGGCTACTTTGTTTAAAATCGGCCTTCAAAGACAGCGAGGTGGAAAAATTCTTAAAATTACCCATCTGAGTAATTATTTTTTTTTGGCTATTTTCTCGTTCCTAAGGTTAATTAATGATAAGAATACTGAAAACTAACCACATTATATTCAATATTCATAATTACCACACGTGGGCGAATGAAAATCCACTCGAAGTGAGAGCTTCGACATTTCAACATCGCTTCAGCGTTAACTTGTGGTCTGGTATCCTCAATGGCGAACTAATTGGTCCGTTTGAACTGCCGTCCAGACTTGATGGAGAAACATACAAAAACTTTTTGGAAAATGAACTTCCATTGTTGCTGGCAGATGTGAATCTCGAACTCAGACGAACCATGGTGTTGCAAAATGACGGCGCCCCGTGTCACTATGCAACCCAGGTCCGAAATTACTTAGATGAAACATACCCCAACAGATGGATCGGACGCAGCGGACCAATTAGGTGGCCTCCACGCTCACCTGATCTCAACCCCATCGATTTCTTTATTTGGGGCTATTACAAGGAAATAGCATACGCCCGAGACTGTTCAAGTGAACAAGAGCTGAGGCAGTTGATTGCAGAAGCTGAACGTGTTGTGAGAGAGAAAGAATGTGTATTGCTGCTGGTGGTGGCCACTTTGAAAACCTTTTGTAAATGTTAAAAATAAATTAAGTACTTTTTTCACATTATCATCTGTGTTTTATTCAAAACCACTTTTTACGTAAAACTTTTCTTACCCAACTCTGAAACTATTTGTTGGTTAGTTTTCAGTATTCTTATCATTAATTAACCTTAGGAACGAGAAAATAGCCAAAAAAAAATAATTACTCAGATGGGTAATTTTAAGAATTTTTCCACCTCGCTGTCTTTGAAGGCCGATTTTAAACAAAGTAACCCTATTAAGTACTTCATTTTTTTTATGATTATGAAAGCTGAGAGTCTGGCGCATTCTTGAAGCCTACTTAGGAATTATGAAGTCACCTGTTAAGATTTTTAATTTAAAGTTGAAAATTTGAGTCACAATTTACCGAACGTAAATTTTTCACTTTAGATCAACATTTTCATAACTTTCATCACAGTTACGAAGCTGATTATTTTATGCATAAAAGTACTACTTATGAAAATTCAGTTGCAAAAAAAGAAACTCGATAAAACCCTCTACTTTTTTTTTTAGAATTTTTTTAGGTTGGTCAGGTCGAAAATTTTCAAACATTCAGAAAAAAATTCATAACTCGAAAACTATGAAAAGTCGCGGAACATACATGGGGGTGATTCGAATACCCCACGATACGAGGGACCGAAATTTTATTTTTGGACGTCAATGTTCCGGCCACCCTGTATAGCGTTACTTAATAGATTTTGAGAGAAAAATAATCCTAACTAAAAAGTGTGAAATAAAAAATCAAAAACCCGACTGCGTAAAAAGTTTACTTTAATAAAAACATGGAAACAAGATGACTTAATCCATGCAGTCGGACGCATCTTCTTAAATTTAACAATAAAGACCTATTGCTTCCGACTGTAAGAGATAAGGGGCCTACTCCCTAAGTCCGTCCGTTCATCCGTTCGTCCGTTTATCCGTCCGTCTGACTTAACGATCCATCAAAACAAGTGTAAAAGTAAAATTTTTCGGCCGGGCTAAAACACATCGGGAGTAGGGACAACTGTCGTATCGTGTTGCCATTCATACTTCGTTCGGGCCCCGAACCAATCATACGTCCGTAGGTGATACGGAGTAGGAAACGCCCGTAACGAATGCCGAAACTACGGACTTCGTGCTTAGGGAGTAGACCCCCTGATCATCATTATTGTTTCCTTCTTTTTACAAGCTTTTATTAAGTTCACTTTTTACGCAGTAGGTAGGGTTTTTGATTTTTTAAATTTACTTTTTTTTCGATATAAACGTATAATATACTCCGTTATTTCACGATAAATACAAAGCAATGTAATCTATTTACCATACACGCATTAAAAATAACTCTATTAAGCAGTAATTTCAATAATATTTCACAATACCTATAAGTCGTTATTTTTCTAAATGGAGTAACTATATTAAAAATATAATAATTATTATAACATCACGCCTGTATTCTTCAAGCGATTAGGCAGTGGTGTAAGTATTCTGACCCATATTTCATCAATTTATGTTTGAGTATAATTTATTAAGAGGAAATGCGGGCGAAAAATTAGGTATTTTAAGAAGGTATTGCTGTCGCTCTGCGAGCGCTCCACCCTCTCATTCGTGCGATAAGGACAACTGCAGATTCGACTAAATAGCCTGTGTAAAAAGTCACATTTCGAGGTTTGGCTCTCGCCTATTTCCTCCTCCAATATTGGACCAATTTAAAATATATTTCATAAACTGAATAAGAAGGATATATAATATGCCCCTATGTTTTTCTTTTTTCGTTAATAGTTGTTAAATTGGTACACTAGGCGTCTGTTGACAGCGGTCTGAATAGGCAATTTTGAGCATTTTTTGAGGGTTCTAGTTCTTATAAAAATAATATATCATCAAAAAGGAAAACATAGGGGCATACAAGTAGCTGTTATTTATATTTCTGTAAAAAATCATTGCTTTATGGTCATTACCCAGAAAGAAAACAGGCGAGAGCGTTTGTATCTTTTTGTATGGAGAAAAGATCACCCACGTTTCCTCTTAAGGGGCGATCGTATTCCCATTAACCGGGTACAAATTCATACTCCTGTGTGGTCTGGAAAGTCATTATTTATGGCAGAATATTTATTTCAACCACAGCATTTCATTATTATTTTGATGTAACAACACAACAAAGTATCTCCAATATATAATTCTCTTTAAATATCATAAATTAAAATCGCTTTTCGTGTCTGTCTGTGTGACCGCGACGTTCTTCTAAACTGCGCATCGGATTTTGATGCGGTTTTCACCATCATTTAGAATCTTTATTCTGAAAGTTTAATGTGTCTAATAAATTATTATTAAAATTACATAATTATAGTAAAGAAATATCGATGTTTTGTCGGATCGCTAGTTATATTTAAAATAACAAATATTTTACCTACACTTTTCGTTCATTCAAATAATGACTATTGATGCTATCCGTACTAGGGTAGGGTTGTATCGATAGATCAGCGGTTTCGCAACACGCCTCTGTGGTCGGATAATGGCCATTGACGAGTTTAAATTGCACGCGAAAATTATAGCCGGACACACCTATATGGGTTTCACATTTTGCAGACAATTTTGATAATTACTGAGAAGGGAATTTTATCAAAATGGTGGATATTATGGTCACTAAACAGCTGTTGTTCAGAATTCAAAAATGCGTTATAAAAATCTATTCGGTTACCACTTTTAGCAGAATGCGCTATGTGATTTTTATACAGGGTGGCCATCGAGGGTGGATCGCGGAACCTGTTACCATGGACTCAGTACTTTATTCTGGACACGCTGCGTTGAAATTTTTCGTCGGTAATGTAAAAAAAAATAGCTGTTCCATACATTTTGCCCGCGAAATTATTGCAATTTTGTAGGAAACTGTAAAAATTTCATTCCAGAATGATGTACCAACTGAATCCATGGTAACAGGTTGTGCGTCGATGTCCTTGCCCCCTTGTATACAAGGTAGAGACGACAATACGTCAATAAATTAAACTTAGTACCTATCTAATGACTTAATGAGTAATGACATTCCCAGTCTGTATGCAAAGATTCAATCAAACATATACTTATCCAATAGTTTTGTCACTATTATATAGTAGCTAGTCAAAGATTGGCAAAACCCATAGTCAACCTATCACTAAGTAAGTAATTAGTTTGTTTGGAAAAATCACTTTTTAATTTTCTGTTAGGATTTATTTGATAGTTTCAAAATACTCCTATGCATTACTATTGAAAGTGTTTACTGTAGTAATAGCTGTTGCCCGCGACTTCGTCTGCGAACCAGGATGAGCTAAGTAGCTTAAGTCTTTTTCTAGGTCGCCTTAGGAAAACAAATAGTGACCTTATTAGTGATGTTCTTCAGAAAGGTCAGGTGCGTACTACTCGCAACCGGCGTGCGTGTATGACCAGATGTATGAATGTAAACGATACAAAAGTAGTATGTAAGGATCGTAGCAGGTGGCGTTCTGTAGTTCCTGCCTAGCCCCATGGCAAGAAGGTGTGAGTTTATGTATGTATGTATTGATTAGCCTTATACTATCAACGTAAAAAGTCAGATATTTCGGGGAAATAACCTAATTTGAACTTTTTATTTAAATCAAACAAGTGAAACCACGGGAAAAGTAATTATATTAGGTGTAAAAAAATTAACTGCAAGAACTTCGTCCACATACTCGACATCGAAAAACAAACACATTACAAAAAAAAATTTTCGCGGAGTCGCGAAAAAAAAATCAGCTGTTCAATACATTTATGTTCGCATAATTCGTCAAAATGTACTGAACAGCTGATTTTTTTTTCGCGATTTCAGGTTTTGGTCCCATAGTAAAAGTTGTTCATAATGATGAGTACAATGACCCCTTAAGAGGTTGTGGGTTATTTATTTTACACCTTGTATAACTATTTCTTTCAAAAACATAGGTGTACCTACGACGATTTGTCTGGCAAAAAGAATGATATGTTTCATCGAATCTAAAGCAAGGTTTACATTTACAAAATCAGCAAGTTGCCATTTTTCTTATAAACAACTCTGACAGTTCTGAGTTTCTGACGATGATATTCGTTTCTTTTGAAAACAAAAACAAATAACACATTTCTTTGAAATCGGTTGCGAAAATATCGCATCATTCATCTTCATCATTATTTTTGCGTGTCAGTAAGATTTCCCGATTTTGTATAATCAACCTACTTTAGATATTTCGGGTACAACCATCATCAGTATTTTACATGGAGCGACTGCCTATTTGACCTCTACAACCCAGTTACTGGGTAATACGATACCCCTAGGAAAGGCTGGTAATGACTCTCAAAAATCCACGAATGACAGCCGGGACCGAGACACAGAGGGGTATATGAAGATGGTCACCCATCCTCGGATCGACCCGTGCGCCTGTTATTACTTACTAGCTGCGCCCCGCGGTTTCACCCGCGTAGACCGGGTATAAAAAGTATATAGTAGCCTATGTGTTAATCCAGGGTGTCAGCTACCTTCATACTGAATTTCATCCAAATCGGTCCAGCCATTTGAGCGTGAAGAAGTAACACACACACACACACTCAAAAACTTTCGCCTTTATAATATTAGTGTGATTTGATTATTATTATTGATATAATTATCCAATTATGGAAAAGAAATGAACTCTATAGACAAATTATTTTATAAGAAGAAACATATTTTCGATAGATCCGTTTAAAAATAATCTCTTATTCCTCTACAGCGTTCACGCTACGTCACAATAGGTTCCCATATACTTATATACCTACTTATAATTTTCTGTGACGTAAACTCGACGCCACGTGTTACCGCCCGTTTCTTCCACATTCATGCATCTTTTCATATATGCGGCTGCGGGTTCTCCAGGTTGTAAAATGTGTGTCATGCCGGCATTCTCGAAAAGGGTTGCCAGAGAACGAGGAGAGGTTGTATAGCCGCATTCTGTCCCATGTTTTAGGGCCCTATCTCACAATGACACTAGTGGTGGCGCAACCATGGTTGCACTGGCAAAAAATGTATGGTTGGTTACGCAACTGATCGGACGACCCACCATAAAGCTATAAATATTTTGCTGGCAGCAGGACTATGCGCCACCGTGGTGTCCTAATGAGATATATATAAGCCCTATATAGGGGGTGAGCCGAATGTCTGATATCGGTCACATGTGCTACCACCGAGAATATCCTAAAGGAAGAATATCGCCGCAACCATAACTGGCGTATCATACTCCTGGAACCAATGAGCATTGAATGGTGCGAATTGGAATATGCTCGAAACGACTGTTTCGATAAAGACGCAGGTAGTCAAAATCATCATTCCCTTGCCCTTATGCCAATTTATTTAGGGTCGGCGCAACATGATTTTTTCATCAGTACTTCTCTATTAGTCGTCATCTCAGAATAGTCACCCTCTTTCTAGCCATTTCATCTTTCACGCAGTTCATTACCTACTATTAAAACCATTCACATTCATACTCAAAACTCTCATCATGACATTAGTTAAGTAGTCATACTACCATAGTTTTACTAAATAGTTTTAATAAATTAATTAAAGACATCAATCTATTTATGACGCATGTAACTAGAGGTATAAATATACCGTCGACCGGTCTGTTCGTCGTGTTTGTTGTACAAACTTTTAATTGGGTAAACAATTTACTGTTAACGAGGCAAGGCAAGGGTCTCGCTAAAAATGGCACTGAAAGATTCTTATTGTGCTCAGTTTATTGCAAATATTGTCAATGTTTTAGTATTGAGAGGTTTATGATGTTATTTTTCGTAAAGAGGAAGAATTTTGAGGATTATTGCCATAATACCTCGTTTTAGTGGTGCATCCGATATCAATACCGATGCCGATATATCGGTGATACTTCGGGTTTGCCGATGTATCGCCAACGGTTCGGCTTCAAAAAATAATGTATTTGTGTTCGCCGGGAGGGGACGCCCTAGGCAGACATAATATAGTGATCTTATTGGTGATGTTCTTCAGAAAGGTCAGGTACGTAGTACTCGCAATCGGCGTGCGTTATGACCAGTGGGCTTAGTGCGAGTTTTTATACTTACTCGATCGCGTTTACGTTAACGTTGACGTATGTCAATTCGTATGGAATAATTGTGTTTCCCATTATAGTCACCAGGCGGCGCTTATTAATTTTCAGTACAAACTGACGTTTACGTTAACGTGATCGAGTAAGTTTAAAAACTCGCACTAAGCCCTCAGATGTATGAACGTAAACGAGGCAAAAGTAGTATGTAAGGATTGTAGCACGTGTCGTTCTGTAGCCTACCCCTATGGGAAGAAGGCGTTATGTATGTAAATATGTATCTATTTGTGTCATAAAAGATGAAACGGAGACGCACAAATAAAAGTTTGTTTGTATATTTCTGCAAACACACGAACAAAATGTAAACTCAAAACATTAATAAAGTCTGAAGTACCAACATCCTAAATATTAACGCAGAGTTAAATTAAGCACTAAACCGAATCAGTGTTTACGGTATGTAGCTATTTACTCAAATCGTTAGGAATGTGTAAATATTTCGTACGGGTCACGCCATTTTGACGTGCGTGACCGTATGCCATGCCTTTTGTTAATTTTATACGACGTATATGAGTCTCTAGTACTATAAACAGATTTTGTGCGATGTTATAATAGATTTTTGTTTGTTTCAGGAAACTGTGGCTGAAATAACTCAAACATTAGTCAATTGATTGGCAAGATAACTACTGTTAATTAATAAGATGTTGTTATTTACTGTTTGTTATGTACTGGTTTTGTTTCTAATTTACACTTTCTACGCACAATGTTAAGAAAAAAAAAAATATAATTGCCGTGGATGGGCACTATTCTTTACATATTAAGATTATACCATGCTTGGAGGCGCATTTTATTTCAAGCGTGCAATCATTTCAGGGGCTAGAAAAACTCGGACATCAGTCTGTTGATCTGTAAGTTAAGTTGCGATTGTCGTGGATAGGCAATCGTTCTTAACAATCGGGATTATGCCATTCTTCAGAAGGTGCATTACGTGTCGTTAGAAAAATAAAACTACTTAGGATTCGAAACACATAAATAAAAAATCAATTAATCTGCCTAGCCTTTTCCCAGCTACATATGTTGGGGTTGGCTTCTAGTCTTATCAGATGTAGCTGAATACCAGTATTTTACGTGGATCTGACCTCCATAACCCAGTTACTGAGTAACACGATACCCTTTGGTATGACTGATGGTTGTTAGACTTCTGAGCTTTAACTGCCCGTCACGACTGTCAAAGATCTGCGAATGACAGCCGGGACCAACGGCTGACGTGTTTTCCGAGGTAGAGGGGTCTCGATATACAACGTAATTTTTTGTTTATACTAAACTTCTTAAGGTATCATTGTACTCATCATTTTGAACAACTTTTACTGTGGGACCAAACCTGAAATCGCGAAAAAAAAATCAGCTGTTCAGTACATTTATCTACCTCAAACTCGTCAAAATGTACTGAACAGCTAATTATTTTTTTTCGCGATTTCCGGTTTGGTCCCATATTAAAAGTTGTTCAAAATGATGAGTACAATGACCCCTTAAGAGGTTTAGTGTAAACAAAAACTAATGTTGTATAATGGATGGTACGAAGTTACGAAAGGACCGCGGCAAGCGTAGCTACGATCGAAAATATAAATAATCATACAAAAATGCCTGATTAGACGTTTTCTTTTAATTTAGGAAAATAAGTCTAATTGAGACCGTTAAAAAGTTATGATTTCCCCCCACCTGTAGGGAAAGATACATGAAAGGTGGATATTTGTCATTCAGAACATCTTTCCGCAATTTCATCGTTCAGCGTGATAGGTGGCAGCTCGATCGTGTCCCGAATTTTTCCTCATAAATATCTCTCTCTGACCTGATTTTTCACTGACTAACTATACTTTTATTGAAATCATACGGCCTGATACAACCGCAATGACTACGATTGCGGTGCACATTTTTATATCCACATATAGATATTTAGTTGAGTAATGGATATTGCTTGCATTCTACACGGTAGGACTACCACTCCACCATTTTGAAACGACCTCTTACCTTGATTGGATTCGGGTTAAGTATTCTATCGCAGTGCAAAATATAAGGGGGACTGGTTTACGGCCTGAAAATATGCCGCCTTATCTGAAATAATCTCGTGTCAACTTAGCCGACGTTCGCACGGATGTAAAAAAATCGCGGCGGGATTTTATCGCGCACTGGATTTTCAACTCTCGGTGTTGAGCCGAGCTTCGCGAATCCAACCAAACAAAAACAGAGTGCATCCCAGCGCGACGAAAAACACACTGTTGGATTTTCAACTCCTGGCGCTAAGCAGAGAGTTGAAAATGCAGTGCGCGAAAAAAAATCGCCGCGATTTATTTACGCCCGTGCGAACGTCGGCTTATGATAAAGTGAAAATGTAAAAATAGCATCAGCCTCGGCTAAAGCGTAGGGGATATTTGATTGCTACGCCGTAGCTCTTTCGTAGCCTTCGTAGCGCGTAGCATTGGATTTGTGACGACACGCGTGACGTAACAGCCGCACCCCCGTCCGGGCGTGCGTCACAACCCCCTCCCTCCTCTCGACACGCAAATCATTGGCCAAAATCAACAGCGATTTAATGCCGCCATTAACTACCGGAAGCTGGATAAATGTACGGTGCATGTGTTCGCCCAACCGACTTACAATGCAGGCGATTTATAACAGGTGACACGATTTACTGTGTAATATTAATTAGGCACGACTTCCACGGCATGTATTTACTGTTTACTTAATATTTTGTGTTTGCACGACGTTTTAGGGTACGGGGCGGGTTTAAGGCTGAAAAGGAAAGTCAAATGTCTCCAAGTCGGTGTAACGCGAACATTTACATAAATATAACAACCGACCTTAAGGACTTTGATGGAACGGGGTTAAATTACAGTTTTGGAGCGCGAGTGAGCCATTTGCTTTGGGCTCGAGCGTCAAATATGTCGTTAAAGTGAAATGTTGATGAAATAAGGGTAATCTGTGATTTTGTTTGGGTATTTTGATTAAAGATGTGAATACAAATAGAAAGCATTTATCCACATTTAGGTTTCGTTAAGATTCCTTTTGTCTTTGTTACACTGAAAGAAATAAGCAGTAAATAAAAATGAAAAACAATGATCTGAACAGCTTTATATGCGCCTGGCAAAACAGTATTTTTTACTAATCCGAAAACAGTTAAAGCTTAACGGTACGGTTACACCAAAACCGAATAGTCGGCCGATTTCGTGTCGGAACTACTTATTCGGACGACCGTCACAGCCGTTCTTTCTTGTTCTTACAGTAAGGTGGTTTTGCTTTTTTTTTTATTTCAGTAAATAGTATGCTCAGTAATTAAACGTTACTGTTTTGTCTTTAAATGTTTTACAAACATTTCTTCTTACTGTATAAAGTCAGTAAGTCTTAATGAAATCACTTTAATGTGGTGTAGTAAGAAATTACTTTTTTCAGTGTAACTCTGATAATTCTGTCTTGCTATATTTATCAAAAAACCAACCAATAGAATATGCAGGAGTTATGCAAAACGAGGAATCTGCATTCAAGGAAATAGCATTTTGAAGTGGCTTTTAGTCCCCGAATTTGGTGAGTATAAATGTATTCAAACAAAGGAAAACAAGTATCGGTTACCTGCATGCGGGCTCCGGTACTCCGGTAGAACGTTAGTGTTTGTTAGTAAACGCAGCCCCTATGCAATATTCCGAGAACAGAAAACACCAGTTACCGTTATCCTAACAAAAAATCGGCAGTTATTTTCATACGGCTATGTTTTTAAAAGAACTAAGTGCTTTGTTCACCAACATTCAACATTCAGTTACGTATTTAAACAGTTGGATTATGTGAAACTTCATAATAATAGACTACCGTTTATTAATTAACAGACGAATGTTTTGTTTGATTTTGACAATTAGGCATTCGGCGCCCAAATCGATTTTTTCATATAGATTTTTGCCGAAAATTTTGTGAATTGAACGAATTTTAGATTGAGTTACAATTTTGGACACCCGTGTGAAAATGAAAATAACACAATATCATGTCACATTTATTACCGTAAAAAGTTTTAAGAATATTTTATTTCTTTGCTTTCATTCAACGATGCACTTGATGGATTAAAGATATATGAAATAATAGATTTATCATAACACGTAGAGTGAGTGTTAACACTTGCACTACAAAAATCGACCTTACTGCTCCGATATAAGGCGCTGTCAATGACAAATTGTTACCACTGCTGCACTGACGTGCATGACCGACTGACACATTAATACCTTCATTAATACAATCTAACGTTACCTTCCGCCCGCAGCTTTGCCCGCATGCTATGTTGATGAAAAGTGGCCTATCCTTCCCCAGGGTTCAAAGTATCCCCATACCAAACATCAAAATTGGTTTATCAGTTTAGCCGTCAAAGCGTAACAAACAAACGCAAAAAAAATCAAATCTTTTCTCTTTATAGCTGTTGCGGTTGAAAAGTAATCTACGTCCTTCTCCAGGCCCCATCAGGCTACCTATCTGTCAAGTTTCATACAAATCCATTCAGCCGTTTTAGCGTAACAAACAAACAAACTCACTTTCGCATTAAAATTTATAGTATTACTCATAGATAGAATAGTTTAGAAGTTTAGATAATCCTACTAATATTATAAATGTGAAAGTTTGTGAAGATATTTGGATGTTTGTTACTCAATCACGCAAAAACGGCTGAACGGATTTGGATGAAATTTGGCACACAGATAGTTTATAACCTGGATTAACACTTATGATACTTACACGTTTTTATTAGTAGGTTCCCGTGGGATAAATTCCGACATTAACACGGGCGAAGCCGCGGGCAACGGCTAGTAATTGATAATTATTACAAACCACACTATGGTTTCGCTACTGAGCTGTTTGACGAAAGTAAATAGTGTTTGCTGTTGTCGCGTCACCGGACAGAGTCCCGATGTGTCAAAGCCAGTTGTTTTGAGTCCGCAGGAAATTATCACAGATTGTTTGAACGTCAGCAGTGTGCGACCCAGTTCAGGTGCGTTTAAACCGGACGCATACGTGAATATCTGATTGGTAGGTAACATGGATGTTTAGCACAAGTATGTAGCACGCGTTGTGGAGGTCAGATAGGCAGACACTCCATGTAAAACTTGTATTCAGGTGCATCCGGTTAGACTAGAAGCCAACCCCAACAATCTCAATCTGCCTAGCCTTTTCCCAACCATGTTGGGGTCGGTTTCGAGTCTAACCGGATGCAGCTGAATACCAGTATTTTGTATTGAGCGACTGCCTATCAGAACTCCACAACTGAGTAATACCTACCCTTTGGTAAGACTGGTCAGACTTTCGGGCTTCTGACGACCCATAACGACTGTCAAAGATTCACGAACGACAGCCGGGACCAACGGCTTAACGTGTTTTCCCAGGCACGGAGGAGTCTCGGTATGTAAAGATGGTCACCAGTCCACGGACCAACCGTGGCAAGCGCAGCTTAACCTGATGTATCGACCCTTGCGGCTGTCATTACGTAGCCACGAGCTCTAAGCCGAGCTCGAGCTCAAAGCCAACCTCAACATAGTTCGGAAAAGGTTAGGCAGACAAAGATGATGAAAACGAAAACTAATAAGTTTCAAATCCTGTTTTTATCCCCCCTATTATTATTATTAATCTTGCTTGCTCCTGTTTGCTTTGATTTCTTTCTGTACAGTTTCTGTGATGTAAACGCAGCTTCCTCATCCGTGTTTTGAAATAATTTCTTAAGCATGTAACATTCGAATTGCAAATATTATAACGTCACCGTTATCACGTAACTTAGGAATGTGACGTCATAAATAACATCGTATGAGTTATTGCGGCAGATGTCTTTATGTTAAAAATTTACATAATATTCGTAATATTAATTCAATTTGCATTAAAGTAAGTATCAGAGTTAAGCCGATGTGATATTACTTCCCAAGTGTAATTTATTTAAGTATTCATTTTCATAAATGAAATTTTAATGTCGTCTGTAGATGGTTTGCATAGGTAAACGGAATTAAAAGTACCTACAGTCTGCAACAAAGGTCGATTAGTAAATTAACTGCTGTTAATAGTGCAATATACAGGGTGTAAGTGTAAACAGTGGCAATAGTTTAAGGGGTCATTGTACATCATTATGAACAACTTTTACTATGGGACCAAACCTGAAATCGCGAAAAAAGAATCTGCTGTTCCCTACATTTTGACGGATTATGCGAACATAAATGTACGGAACAGCTGATTTTTTTTTTGCTATTTCAGATTTGGTCCCATAGTAAAAGTTGTTCATAATGATGAGTACAATGACCCCTTATTATTAAAGGTAATGTAGTAATTTTAATAGTAATATTATATTAATATAATATAATATTAATAGTAATATTAACCCCAACCCCCGTATTACCTGTTTCCTACAATGGTACCCCTTTAAATATTGCCACTGTTTACACTTACACTCTATATAACAGTGCGATATACGGTATGGAGCTCACATATGTGCAATAAATTCTACCAGATACTTCATATCGCCTTTGTTGATGATATACAAAAAATAAACGAAATCGGTGCAGTAATTAGGTCAAAAATTAGAGTTTTAATTTTGAGCAAATTTAAACACTCTGTAGAATTGGACCACTAGGTCAATGAGTGAATGAACTTGAATCCTTGAACATGTGTGCAAACAAAAAAAACCATGTTCGATAAACAATGGATTGGTCACTATGGTGCACCGCAGGTGGCCAGCTCGGTTGTCTAAACAGAGTGATTTCTTTTAGCGAATTTATTTTGATATTTATTTTGTTTGAAAAATTTAGTTTTTTAATTTATGGTTTTAATTTAATATTTAATTTTGCTATACTTCTGTGGACCAGTATTACTTATAGTTTGATTTATTACACATGTTCAGTACCATACCGTATAATATGATAAAAGTTATTGTTGCACCACTTCTTCCTGCTAAAGCACTAGGATGTGGTGAAGGGCGGGCGTTTTGTCGGACTGTCTCATGTAATTTTGACGTTAGAAAAGTGCTGATTGTCAGCCTAGTTTGAATAAATGACTTTCTTTTTTTTTAAATACTAATTAACACTTCTTACACTACATTTACTTGTGAACTAACTGATCTAGTGACAAGATTATTTTGTATTTTACCATGGGTAAAAATCAGCCAAGCTCAATATGGACTGGGCTGGATACGTTTGCCGCAACACACACTTTCACACACACACATACACATTTCGTACATACAAATTTGTTCCTGAAAACGTCCAACGGCATCGCGGAAAACCCAGGCGTAGACGTCGGGATGAACTTGATACTTATAGGAGGGAATGGTCCATATTGGCCATAGAAATATAAAAAATATTGGCTTAGGATCGAGTTGAGTAGTAAAAGGAAAGGGCGTCCTTTGCCCTGCAGTATGGGACAATACAGGCTAATTGTCATTATTATTATTCTATTGGTCATGGAGCTGTGTCGCTGTCTGTACCTACCCCCTACCCACGTCTCAATACTCAAAGCTTTTAACTCGATTACAAAGGTGGCACCTCCAAGTGAATTGTCACGTGGAATAAGTGCATTATACAGGGTGTGTTTTGTTACGTTATACAGGCTAACTTGGAATTCATTGGCAATCTTTTAGGGGTTGACAGAATGTAAGTACTTCTGAATTGGAACAAGTTTTACTAAGGGACTAATTGTAAAATTTTGACTACAGTTATCTGTTTCTTGTATTCAGACCAGGAAATTTGGTAGGAAACTGACAATTAGGTCAAAAATATACACGCCTGTAGGTTATACAAAACTATGCCAGTAGCTGGCATGCCATTGTGACATTGACCAATCAGAAGTTGTTACCGCTGGCATGCCAGCTACTTGCATAGTTTTGTATCAACTACAGGCAAGTGTATTTTCGCTATTAGTTTAAATCAAATGTTCGTTAAAGTCCAAGGAAGATTCATATGAAGAGAAAAATTGGAAAAGTTGCCGGGAAAATTGGAAAATTCGGGAAAATTGAAAGTACATTTTTTATGGGAATTTAGTATAAATTATTAAAATTTGGACAGGACAACGTCTGTCGGGTCAGCTAGTTCCATTTCTAAATACAAATTGCAACTGTCATTCTATGTGTATCAGTCGCATGGAATGGCTATGATACTCGTAATATTTACTAATGGAAATGGGAAATCTGCTAAGTTGGTTGACTGTGGTTCTGTATGGCACAGCCAATGATATTGCAATGATTATTATCTATTTTTAGGTATTTATTTTAGTTATTTATTAATCACAACACAACACACACACACACACATGCATGTCACATCATTTCATTTTAATTTATTATAAATCGGACACACACTTTCTTGTGTTCATTCAGATTATTTAGCGTATGACACTCGTGGCTTGGAGCTGAAAATCAGCGTCAGGTGGCAGACCTTGGGTTGTCATCTGACAATATGCTGAGCTGAGGCCCTTTTGGCATTACAATCATTCTTTTATGTTTTTATAGTTTTAACAGTTTTAAGAAGTATTTATATCTTACTGTAATGCCAATTAAACGCATTTTTCTTTCTTTCTTTCTATCTACTGCGCTCAGCAGATACATTTTTCGATATTACAAAGTTAATCTCATAGTAAGTTACATCCTGAAAAATGTATTCAAAGACGGTCTGCACAGTTTAATGGCTGCAGGCTGCATGTGAAACTACAGGGCGAGTCTCGCAGCGCTTTGCAGCGATGTTTGCTGACCGTTTGAGCACATAATGCATACAGGTCGAGTATGCATGCACTTATTTAAGGACAGTATAAAGACTAATGTTTGGGATCTTTTGCCGATTTAATATTGTGTTCTATGCTCTTATGTGTCTGTATTTTCTCAACTCGATAATGATAATTTATATCAAAACCCGATTATCTACAATTTTCCTACAGCGTATTTTGACCTATTTCGGCCTCATAATGCGAAGGGGAGATAGCAGCCTTGAAAAACTGGTCATTGTTGGCAATACCGAAAGAAAGAGAGCACGAGACCGGTCGCCAATACGATGGCCTGACCAAGTAAAAACTTTTTAACAAAAAAAAAAACCGACTTCCAAAAATCACTACAAAGTGAAAAATAACTTTGATTTCGGAAGTCGGTGTCTTTCGTTTTTTATTTACTTTCTTTTTTTTTTGCCACCGACTTCCGAAATCAAAGTTATTTTTCACTTTGTAGTGATTTTTGGAAGTCGGTTTTTTTTTTGTTAAAAAGTTTTTATTTCTCGCTTTTTAGTGGGTCTGTTTATAATTTGTATATGAGTTACAATAGTCTAATGTCAATTGCTCATCACATGTTACAAAATATTGCTTTTCCCGATGCTGGGACGTTAAATGTTGAGGAGTTCTGCTGGTAAGAACCAGGAGAACTCCTCAACAACCACTCACCACACGCATTGTGTGACGAGCGGAAATTGCTTAGCAACCATATTAAAGTAATCGAATCGCAACCCGTGAAATATTTATCATTGAGTAGTTCCGGTAGCCATCTGTGACCTTCATCATCAGTTCCACTTCACCAAGTGGTGCTTTCCGAGAGCAAATGCACGAGCTACTATAAAAAATACCCAAATCGCTATAGGTGTGCCTATAATATTTGAAGAGTTCCTTCGATTTCTCCAGGATCCCATCATCAGAACTGGATTTTGACAAAAATGGGACCATTTGGAAAGTATACCCTTTCCAAAAAAAAAAAAAAAAATCAAATCGGTTGGCAAGCGACGGAGTTATGCGCGAACAAACATAAAAAAAATAAAAAAAATACAAACATCCGAATTGAGAAGCTCCTCCTTTTTTAGAAGTCGGTTATAAAGAAGCTACGTCCTCAAGCAAATTTGAGCAGGTGGTGATGGCAACTATAAAAAAAAAATAAAAAATAAATAAATAAATAAATATCCTTGGACATTTCACACTATGGAATTGGATTGTCCGGTTGAAGGGGTCCAGTGACCACGATCCTCAATGATGAGGGACCGATTGAAGAAGAGAGATACGCTCTTAAATATTGAAGTCACAACATCATCATCATCTGCCTACCCTTTTCCCTACGATGTTGTCAGATCAGAAAAAATATAAGACACGTAAATTTTTGCTTTAGAATATCAATAATAGTGTTTTTCTATCTATAATATGTATGTGTTTAAAAAAAAAAAATGTATATAAGTAGTTTATCAGCCATCTCGTTACCATAACACAAGCATTAGGTTGCTTAGCTTGGGACTAGATGGCGTTGTGTGAAATGTCCAAGGATATTTATTTATTTTATTTAATAAAAAATTACTAAGATAAAACGCATTAAAGTTGGGGAGTGATGGGGGCTTGCTACTTCACAACTTTAACCAACTATGAATAAAATATAGCAAGGAGTGACGTCATGCCACATTTTTATCTCAATGTATCGCCGTAATCTTTTGATTACGTAAAAAAAGAAAAAATACGTGTCCAATATTTTTTAATAATCTACATGACCGATATTAGATTACTTATAGGTTTAAATTAGACAAAATATTTTTTATTCATCATCCCTAGTCTGCGCGCACAGTAGCTACATCTGACACTATGTCTAATCACTGTGAAGAGGATCCGACATAAAACTGTTCTTTATCCCTATTATATCTATCGGTGAAGGTCACATGTCGTATCTTGGTATACCACTGTATCTTATATCAGGCTTATCCCAACAAGGAAAAAGCACGAACAATATACTAGATCGCAATCATGAAATGAAATAAAACGATATTTGGCAAGACTCCGGCCGCGGGGAGATACACAGCTTCCATTTGATATCTTCAGATACTTAATATTCACAAGTACAAAATACTTGTGTTGTAGCAGTCTATTGTGTATCGACATCTTCACTTTATTTTTGGTAAATATTCTGTTTTGTAGGTCCTACTTACTTAGTTAGAATTAAGGAAAATACTCGTTAAGCAAATTGATAACCCACGTCAACCAGCCGTGCCTTAGTATAGGTATAGTGTTATACCTACCTAAGAACAATTTAAGAGGTACAATTTAGATTTGAAAAAAATGAGGGGCTCATGGCTAAGTAATGACAGCCGCACGGGTCGATCGATCCGGTTAAGCTACGCTTGTTGAAGTTGGTTCGTGGATGGTTGACCATCTTTACCCTTCACATACCGAGACTCCTCCGTACCTCTGGTCATTCGTGGATCTTTGACAGTAGTTACGGGTCGTCAGAAGCCCGAAAGTCTGACAACCAGTCTTACCAAGGAGTATCTTATTACCCAGTAACTGGGTTGTGGAGGTCAGATAGGCAGCTGCTCCATGTAAAGTACTGGTATTCAGCTGCATCCAGTTAGACTGGAAGCCGACCCCAGCATAGTTGGGAAAAGGCTGGGCAGATGATGATGATGATACGGACATGGTAGTCAAATTGATTAACAATTAATTTCCCTAAGTTTATAGTATTGGTGAAATTAATAATGGTGAAATTAGCTTCTGCATTACGAGTCTCGAGATTGACTTCCGGGTGCATCTAATATCTACATAACAAACAGACGGACAGTTGTTTCAGGTCTAGATCCTAGTGTGTTGCTGATGAAGAAGAACATTATATAATACTACCGCGGCTTCGCCCGCGTGGATGTCGGAAATTATACCACGGTAACCTACTACCGGGATAAAAATTCTGTGTGCCAAATTTCATCCAAATCCGTGTAGCCGTTTTTGCGTGATTAAGTAACAAACATCCAAACATCTAAACATACAAACTTTCACATTTAGGATAGTAGGATAGAAACGTAATTTATCCATAGTTAAACCCTATCACTCTCTTTACAACACTTGCTACAAAACAACTCTTAATTCTTAATTCAACTTAATTCAACTAAACTAACTAGAGATAACATTAATCATTAATCTTTATAAATTCCAAAGCAATACAAAGGTCACAGCCATTAAAATTAAACAGTTAAACGCGAGATAAAGCCAGGAACGTACCGAATGCTCGCCCTTTTGTCACGCTGAGGCAACGTGCTCCGCTTTTATTGGGGTAACAACCCAAAGGAGAGCTGTAGCAAGTGTACACTGACACTGCGACACTCCGGACACTAAAGGCTCGTTTACACGAGGACAGTTTATCACTTGTCAAAAGGTGTGAAATTCCTTGCAAGTCTTGTACAAGCGAGACTCGTCAGGTGAATAACGCACTCAAAAATACTCGCTTACTATTATTTCACACGGGACAATAGAAGATTTTCTTAAACTGTTTCGGAAAATTGGCCACCTACGATTTTTTGTTTCCAATTTTCAAAGGGGGGGTGATTCTCGTCTTCCTACATGCTATTAGGTATCGTAGGTACGGTAGAACCAATTGAATCATGACCCACACAGACACATGAGCTTTTTACATACATTATTTATTTATTTATTAAAACTAACTTCACTTAAAATTACCATTACAGTCTTAACCTAATGCGATAGCCAAGTCACACACCCAAAATTAAAATTAAAGTATAAAATACATCTAAAAATCATTGTTTGTAACATAATCTAAAGAATAGTACTTTTGCGAATTCACCCCCGTGACATGTAAATATATCAATTTTCATTATAACACAATTATGTCGAATATTTCTTATACTCATATTTCCCTTGTTATCAATTTTATCAGCTAGTGCCCGTCTCGCTATGTGGAGAGAATTTTTTGCCTCGAATGACCATGCATGTCATTCGAGGCGAAAAATTCTCTTCGTGTAAATGAACCTAAACTCGCTGATACATTACAACAATACTCTCTGGAGTTGCGTTGAGTACAATAATGCGTTAGCGAACACTGCTCATTGTTCAATAGAATACACATCGGGGAATATTTCGGCTTTTTACCCATCGATACCGAGTGCCATTTGACATATTGACGTCGTTCAACTTCGTGTAATTGCCTTTTTTGGTAGGATTTACGTGCAAGTTGGTTTTTGTTTTGGAGCGCTATTTATTTAGGAGTGTTTCTACTGAAATACAAATCCAAACGCATACCTACTCAAAGCATTTATTTCAATTAAAACATTTCCAGGCACTTTTGAATTGCCAAAGGAGTCGGTCATTCAGAAAGATGAAGCTAGTTGCCCATTCCAAAGCGTAATAAGTTCCTATGTAGAAGAACGGGTAAGAAACTCCATGGACACTCTTTTTAAATTATATTGTTGCAAAATAATAGGGGTTAAAAAGTATGAAATTGCCGTTTTATTGTATTAGGTACTTCGAATTGACGTAGAACCTTCATGGTTTGAGATTTTTGATTAAAACTTTTTTCACATGGTACCTATGAGGTTCTTCTTTTAAAAAATGTGCAACATTCGATTATCGACTTTCAGTTGTTTTTTTTATTCAGCTTAGACAAGAAAGATGGATTATTTTTGAATACGAGTTCCGACGCGGAACTAACGCGGCAGAAACAGCTCGCAATATCAATGTTGCGTTTGGAGAGGGGACTGCTAATGAACGCACCGTGCGATTTTCGTTTAAAAGCTTTCGTGATGGAAACTTTGATTTGAAGAACGAACCACGTGGAAGACCGCCCCACACAGGTGAATAACAATGAATTGAAAGAGATGGTGGAAACTCTACAGGAACTGCAATTAGAAACCATTCGTCACCCTCCGTGTTCGCCAGACCTTGCTCCAACGGACTACCATTTTTTTCGTGATTTGGTCAATTTTCTACGTGATAAAAAGTTTTCTTCTCAGGAGGCAGTACAAAATGCTTTCACACAGTTTGTCGACTCTAGATCACGAGAGTTCTATCGCAAAGGCATAAATTACCTTCCTATTAGATGGCAGCAATGTATAGATAATAATGGTAATTATTTTGATTAAATACATATGTTAAATTAAAAAAAAAACGAATTTCAATTTTTCAGTACAAATCGGCAATTTCATACTTTAACCCTTTAACCTAATATTAGTGAGTTAGTGTCACCAGCGACCGCTGAAGCACAAACCTATCTTATTATATTCAAACTGCATAAGAAAAAAGAAAGAGCATTCATGCATGCACACATGGCTTACATTGTCCTCCCATACCTAATAACTGTTATTTGAAAATATTGTAAAAGGCAATTATTTTTAAAAGAGTAACCATTGGAGTTTCTTGCCGGCTCTTCTCCATAGAAACGACCAATTTGGAACCGTGCACCTAGCTTCTGACGTTTCATAATCAAAATATTTTATTTCACATAAACCTACATAGGCCTGTAGGTTTATGTGAAATTAAATGTTTTGATTTTGATTTCAAATATTCCAATAAGTATAAGTAAATAAGTAGCTTAATATTGTAGTTTATAGAATTTGTTTTTATTATTTTTAAATTACTTCTACTGTTTACCTATACCTATAAATAAAAACAGAAATCCTGACTGACTGATTGACTGACTCATCAACGCCCAGCCCAAACCCTTGGACCTAGAAAGCTGAAATTTGGCACAGTAGTTCCCTTTACATGTATAATGTAGACAAGGACTAAGGAAGGATTTCCCGGTAGTATGTTCCCGTGGGATTTTTGCCGACATCCACGCGGGCGAAGCCGCTGACAAAAGCTAGTTTTATATATTTTTTACGTTTATAAGTTCACCATGTAGCACGTTTGAAAAAAATTGTTTTTAATGTACTTACCCCTAGTTCGGAAAGTGCTGCACGCGCTGGTGTTTGTGATACAATGATTTTTCATTAGTAGGTACTTACAGACACCAACGATACACCACTTTTTTGAATATTATATTTTTACTTGGAAAATTGTTATTAAGTATGTGTTTTATTGTTAAATAAATGTATTTATTTATTATTCTTATTATCATTATTTTAGTGATGAATCTTATGTTCATTCGGCTAACCCCGTTAGTTAGGCTCGCAACAAACCTTTCTAACTATCTAATATTTTAACCACAGCCTACATAATCCTCGTTTAGCTCATGTAATACACGAGAGACGAAGAAAAAGAGGATATTAATTTTCATAATTGCCTTTCTTTAAGGCATTGGTGATTGAATTATGATATCACTTGACCAGCATCAATTAAGTGGATGCCATAAAACGTCATTTAGCCATTAAGACGATAAAAGGAAGCAATGACAAGATGAGACCACATGGCGCTTATTAACTCGTTAAAGTAGCATTTACTGCTGAATATAATGACTTCTGTGTCATCACTGTTAATCCCGGAATTGATAACGTCGAATATTACAAGTAACTTAACAGACACACAGTAACGAGAGAAATACTAGAGATTTATGTTATAGCACAGAAATCTCGTCAACTGCAAGGTACTCTTTTCTTCAATCCTGAAGAGTCCCGCAAGTTTCTGAGATCTCATGAAGACTTAACGTATTGGTATTATTATTTTAAACGTCAAGAAACCCTTCTCCGTCAAGACTTCAACACAGCCACCTGCCGTTGTCCTGAAGATATCATTAATGTATAAGTGCAGGGCGTCAGTGCCGCTTGGACTGGGAGAGCTATTCTCACACCAGGTTACACCTGGATAGGCACACACCCTCCTTTCACCCTTCGCGTCCAGCGATCACGGCCGTCCGGTACATAGGCGCCACATTAGTAGATCGCATCCGTGCGGAGCCGGTAAAGAATATATTCTTTAAATAAAATAAGATATCGCATGGTTTCATAATAGTGGTAACGGCCCCGGTTTACAAGTTGTAGGGCGTGGGTTCGAACTCAGGCAGGGGCTTTACTTTGTGTAAATTATTTCATCACCACTCTCAAAACGGTGAAGGAAAACATCGTGAAGAAACCGGCCGGCATGTCCTAGAACCAAAAATTCGAAGACATGTGACATCTACCGAGTCCAACCCACACTGAGCTACTTCCTCCCGAAGAGAAGAGGCCTGTGTCCCAGCAGTGGGAACATTATAGGCTGATTATGCTTATGCTATATTTTCATACTCATAAGCCAATAAATCTGCAGAATATAATGACTTCTGTGTCAATATTGTTCCCGATTAACAGGAACTGATAAAGTCGAATAGCACAACTAACTTCACAGATACATAACTAGAGATAAGCTTAAGAACACAATCAGTTTGATATTTGATTTGTTGCTTTAGGGCCTGAAGCAACTTATCGAATTAGGCTAAACTGTGCTGTTGTGGCTTCGGGAGCGAGCGTAGGTGCGGTAAATTGAATGAATGGAAGTGATTTGTGAAAATTGCAACAAAATGAAATAATCGATGGCTAAAACTACTGCATATCTGTAATCTACACTTACTATAAATCTATCTATCACACTAATATTATAAAGGCGAAAGTTTGTGAGTGTGTGTGCGTATGTTTGTATGTTTGTTACTTCTTCACGCTCAAACCGCTGGACCGATTGGGATGAAATTTGGTATGTAGATAGCTTATATCCTGGATTGACACATAGATTACTTTTTATACCGGTCTATGCAGTTCTTCTAAACTATACAATGGATTTTGATACGGTTTTCAACATCATTTCGAGAATTTATTCCGAAAGGTTTATGCGTATAAAGCTTTAATGTTTAACGTTGATAAAGCACAGAAATCTCAAAGTTTTGACTGTTGCCACATTAGTAGATCGCACCCGTCCGTGCGGTCACTAATCCTAAAATCCTATCCTACTTGCTTCCTATTAATATTATAAACGCGAAAGTTTGTGAGGATGGATGCACTGATGTTTGTTACTCTTTTACACAAAAACTACTTAAGAAATTTTGATGAAATTTGGCAAGCAGGTACTTTATAACCTATACTTTTTATCTCGGTATTCCTACGGGTTCGAGATTTACGCGGGTGAAACCGTGGGGCAAAATAAGATATCGTATGGATTCAGTCACTGTTGATATCGGTAAAAGCTGCGGTCAAGGCAATTGGCAAACAGTATGTCTTGGCTTCGAAATGCATACTATTTGGGAAAAACTGAATATCATCAGCATAACCGTATTTAATCTAGGTAGTTGAGTTACTGTTACTCATTTATACCTACGGGAAATAAATAATTTTCCATACAAACTGTAAATAAAATTATATTTTTTCATTCAGTGTCAAACTCAAACTCGAAGCATTTATTTCAAACTAGCTTTTGCCAGCGGCTTGGCCCGTGTGTATGTCGGAAATTATCCCACGAGAACCTTCTACCGGGATGAAAAGTATCCTATGTCTTAATCCAGGTTATAAACTATCTGTATACCAAATTTTATCCAAATCCGTTCAGCCGTTTTTGCGTGATTGAGTAACAAACATCCAAACATACAAACTTTCACATTTATATTAGTAGGATAAACCAATTACAAGCATTTGGGGTAATTTTTTGTGTTATAAACTTAAAACTTACATAAATTGCCATGCAATTAGTTACGTAGGTACTAGCTACGTTCATCGAGACATTTTTCTCACACGAGTGCTGAATTGCTGTGCTATTTCCTGAAACTGATCTAGTGCCGTGGCTGAGATATTCAGGTTAGTGGTCAAGCTTTTTTATCTACGCTATGCATTGAGCAAGATCTTTACTTCTTAAGGGATTTTAGGTACCTACAGAACTTTTTACCAATAATCCTTCGATTTAAATATACCTATTTTACCAAGCATCCTTATTCAGATTCCACATTTAGGTCGGAGGGGTCGGTCAATCAAATAGATGAAGCTAATTGCCCATTCCAAAGCGTAATTTTAGGTACCTATGGAGTAGATTGGGCAAGAAACTCCACGTAAAATCAAAATATGGTTAAAAATATTTGTAAAATCATTTATGTTGAATTTTTATCATTTTATGTTTATCATTCATGTGAAAACGATGCAGAACGTTAAAAATGTCTGTAATAAAAAGATTGAAAAAAAAAAACAATTCAAAAATTTAATTAAATTCATATAAACCGTGGCAGCTAAGAGATGACCAGATGACCAGTCCCTACTGACGACGCTCGTTCACTAACCTGACGTATGGATTTGCACCATTCCGCTAATGTCGTGTTCCATACGCAAATTTCACGAGTACTTACCGTAAGTATTAAACATAATATAATTTAGATTTCTACTCAACGTGACGATTGATCAGTGTTTTTATTATTTTACAAGATCAAAACGAGGTGTTAATTGATTTATTTACATGATCGAAGACTATCTAATAATATTCAAAGTGCATATTTTAGGCATGATGTGATATATTTCTATATTTAGCATGTATCTGATTTAATAAGACGCGTCTGTTGATGTCATTTAGGAAATGCTTTAATAAGCAGTGCCAAAATGAAACACGCATCGCATGACATCTTCAATTTGTTGTTGAAGTGTGCTAAGGTTTGTTATTCAAGGTTTCCAAGTATTAATAACGTGCCTTTTCTTGTAATTTTCTAGATTAACATATTTTTTCGATTAATTGGTAGAATGAATACAGGCCTCAACCTATGATTTATTTTTTGATACCTAACTATACCAAAATATTAATTTAGGTAGGTACTGGTATAATTATAGAAGGTATGATCAATATAATTATTATTATTACCCACGTTTTTATATTCTTGAATAATAAAAACGTGGGTAATAAATTAATAATAGATGTGTAACCATTTTTTTTTCTGTATTTCAACTGTATTGTTCCATAATACTTACTACGGACAAGATAACCGAAGGAACCTCAAAAGCTCAACCTTTAGACATAAAAAAACAACCTACATACCTACTTTCAAATAAAACACTACAAAGTAAAAAATAACTTTAATATCGGCTGTCTTTGGTTTTGTATTTTCGTTTTTTTGCCACCGACTTCCGAAATTAAAGTTATTTTTCACTTTGTTGTATTTTTATGGAAGTCGGTTTTGTTTTTTTTTTTTTTTGAAAAACTTTTTATTTTTCACTTTTTTGTCATGGTAGGTACCTACAAATTCGAATGCTACTATCTGCTATGTAAATTACAGGACAGGAAGTTATTATAATATCATCCACATAGACTAAGTGGGAAAAATACGTATTATTGAAGCTAACTCAAAAACTACCCAAGCAAAGATAATACAATTTATATAGGACCACCTAGGAAGTATAACCCTTACAAGTAAAAATAGTACATTTTGATACAAGTGGAGAACGTTTGTTATTGCATTTGAGGCGGAATTAACACCCGAGCCGCAGGTGAGGTTGTTTTTGAGCCGAGAACTGCAATAACAAATGTCCACGAGTATCAAACGACGTTTTTCAATACACTTTTGAAGAAATAAAATAACGGAAAATATTTTTGTCATGAATTATTAGGAAAGTATGATTTAAATTTTATTTTTTTTCGCGCTTTGCTTTCGCCAGGTTGAAGGAGAAGCAAAGGTATAAAGCCGATAAACAGCCTAATATGAAAAATTGAAAATTGAAATATTTTCGAGTATATAACACAAATAAATGTTAATTTGTTCATAAACGTTTTTTTATTGTAATGATCATAGTTTTTGATGATATTCTATATAGAAACATTATTTAAATATTCAAAAGATATTAACGCCGTAAAAACGCATACCTCTTTGCCGAGATTTAAAAAAAACATTCACCTCCGAATAGAGTGTTGTGAATAGAGGCATTGAACCAATTTGGACTAAGCATAGGTATAAGTTATCTGTGGCATTTTTTATTCCCGCACACGTGCATGTGCATTGCATTGTGAACCTAATCGTAGTGCGATATGAACCAGTTTTCGAGGAACTGTATTGAAAAATAATTTTCCAAATCGGTCCAGCCGCCTTTGAGTACCAAAATAATCGGGGAACATACACAAAAAAAAAGATTCCGTCGAACTGAAAACCTCCTCCTTTTTTAAGTCGGTTAAAAAGCGATGCGTCCTTACGTATAGGTACCTACATAGGTAGGTACCTACTTCGTATCGGATACATCTGCATCGAACGTCTGCTTTTGAAAACACTGCAGTCTTTGTTCTAAGTAAAGTAGTCTGACTATCTGACCATTGTGTTGTGGATTCCTACCGATTGTTACAACTTTTCTACTTACTCTCCTGAAAGAGACTTTCTACTTTTACAGAACCACGATTGTAATGGCAAGACAATCTTTTCTTATCTAGCTAGAACGGAATAAAAATAGCTTTTGTGAGCTTAAAAGTGCTTTTAACATTATGAGTACATGATGTAAAGTTCGTTTTTAATCCACAGTAATACGAAACCGATTTAAAATGTTCCTTTTGGTCTATTTTCCTTAAAACATGAACATTTCATAAAAATACTAACAGTAACAAACTAATTTTTCATATAAAAAACTCAATTTAATTTTCGTAGTCAAAACGGGGCAATGGCGAATCGAGTGATGTCATCATCTGTATACTTGTGATCCACCAACATTCAAACCACCGGTTAGGTTAGGTTAGGTATTTAATTGGTGTTTGTCTTTCTTACGGAAAGAACGGTGTCGGTGAACTTCGCCCTTAGTCGTCAAATCTTTGACAGATTGTCTGCTGTCAAAAAAGTAAAAACAAGAATAAGAATAAGAATAATTTTATTGGTCCATCGTTACAAAATAAATTACTTACAAAAATAATAATATTGAGTGCTTGCTGTAACTAGAATAAGTAACATTTATTTGAACAGTGGTCCCCAAACTAGGCAGCGCCTGTATCTTGGGGGCCTGAGTTGCGTTATCTTAAGTTTTAATTCGAGACATTTTGTGTTAACAATTTAATTTCAGGATGTTTGAAAATGGACATAATACAAGAATTATAATTAATTAAGGGTAGAGAAATAACAAGTTAAAAATAAAGTAAATTAAGCAATATAAAATAATTCTAAATAATCATGCAGTGTGTGTGTGTGAGGGTATGTGGGGTGTGTGTGTGTGAAGTGTGTGTGTGTGTATTGTAGTAGGTGTGGATTTTTGTGTGGAGGAACTAAATGATTACGTGAATGACTTGCTAGTAGATTTTGGTGTTAACTCACTATTTCCTCAGTGTCGTTGTATGACAGGGAGAGAAGCCAGCTTTTTGTCATTATTTTAAATGAGTGTGTGTTAAGACCTTTAGTATCACAGCGCGTGCTTATTTTATTGTAGATATGTGTGTGTGAGTAAGAGGGGCACCGTCTGGCCAGAAGACTGTTTGCATTAGGAAGAGGGACATGTAAGATACGTTTTGAGAGCAGGCTTTGGTAGTCAGGTCTGTTTTTAATAGACTTGTGTACATGCAGTGCGGCACTAATTATAAACAGTTGACGTACTCGAAGAACCGGAAATTCACTGTATAGCAGGTCTGTCGGGAACCTAAAGGGCTTTCGAAGCATTACTTTTATTACGGCTCTTTGAGCTCTTTCTATTTCAATAAATGTGCTTTTCCCGGCTCCGCCCCAGACGGAGATTCCATACTGGAGTACAGATTGACAGAGACCTAGGTATATTGTTCGGAGAATTTTAATAGGTGTGCAGTCTCTTAGTTTCTTCATAACGTAGATTAGTTTTCTGACGCGGCCCGCTAGCAAGTGTATGTGAGGTTTGAATGATAAATTTTCGTCTATAGTAATACCTAGATATCTAAGGGAGGAAATGCGGTCTATAGGAGTACAGATACAGTTTGTGAGTGGTGAATTGTGATCGTTGCGACATGTGTGGAATTTGAGTGTCAATTGGCAAGGAGGACTGGAAGCTATGGTTTTGAAGAAAGTGATGAGCTTAGTTTTTTTTATGTTAAGTGTAAGTAAATTTCTACTAAGAGTCTCTGAGATTGTAAGCAGACCATGTTCAGCAAGGTGATACACTTGTTCCCAAGTTTTGGCATGGAAAATGATTGCCGTGTCGTCAGCATAAGAAATTATTTCAGCGTTTTGAAGCGGTGCATTAAGGATATCGTTCATATAGAAGGCGAAAAGGGTCGGACCGAGAGTACTGCCTTGAGGGATTCCAAAATTGATAGGCAGTAATCCACTAGAGTAGTCTCCTACTTTTACTAGTTGCCGGCGATTTGTTAGATAGCTTCGAAACCAGTCTAACGCGTTTCCTCGTATTCCTATACCCTCTAGTTTGGACAGGAGTAGATCTATCGATATTGTGTCAAACGCCTTGGCCAGGTCAAGAAAAACTGCCATGACGTTTTCGCCCTTTTCAATACAAGAAGCTATGGAGTTGGTTAGTAGTATAGCGGCGTCCTCGGTCGACTTGCCTCTTCTAAAGCCAAACTGTCTTTCAGATATTAGATTGTAATCTTCTAAAAAATTTACTAGTCGCTTATTTACCACTTTTTCGAGAAGTTTTGATAGAATGCACAATAGTGCGATAGGTCGATAGTTCTCCGGTAGTTCTTTAAGACCGCTTTTATGAATGGGTCGGACACAGGCAACCTTCCAGCAGTCTGGGAAGATGCCGTTTTCCAAATTTAAGTTAAAAATATCAGTGAGTGGTTTTAGCAATGTTTTTTTGAGTAGTAAAATTATCCTGACACTAATTTCATCCAGTCCGCTGGCGCTATCAATTTTAAGTTGATCAATAAGTTTTTCTATTTCGTCCTCATCCGTTGGGTGGAAGAAGAAAGAGTGTGGTGGAGTTTCACGTGGTTTATATTTGCTCGCAAGGGATGCTTGGGTCTCGGACAGTCGCGTTAGTATGAGATCCGAAAGATTTTTACCTAGAGAAGTGAAGTAAGCATTACAATTATTTAAAGAATCGACAGGGTCCTGTGATCGTGTCCAACAAATAGTCAGTGTTTCCACCCTCTGCTTTTAGATTTCCCATAAGATGTTCGATATCGATTTAAATAATCGATTATTGATTTAAGCAAGTTTTTTTTACTAATTAACGAATCTAAAAAAAAAAAATATCAATATCACCGATCATTACTGTTGAATCAAATCCATTAATTACGATTTCATAAAATAAAGAAGTGATGACAGTGATCTAAAAATCTAAAACGTAAGCGGAACGGACACTCAATAGATCGTTTTACAAAACGTGACGTTTTTGTTTTGATATTTCTTAAAATCATACATTTCAATCATATTTTTTCTGAGTATTAATTAAATAAAAATGCGAATGCTATTTACTTTTTGTAAAAAATCCCCTAAATTTAGGGCAAAATATCTTAATGTGGAAACCCTGAAACAATGTTATTTTGTCAAAGTGACATGACTAAAAAGTGAGACGTGTCGCGCTCTGATTGGCGATCAATGCTACGTGACCAACGACTATATATTTTTACGAAATTATTTCTCAAAAATATTAAGATCTAAAATTATTTACAAAACTAAGTTGAATTTTGATAGGTACACACGGCTACACATCAGGCTATACATTTCCAGTTTACACTGATCTCTCAGTGTAAGGAAATCCTATACAATGCGAGATCAGCTTATACTGGAAATGTATAGCTTGATCTGTAGCCGTGCGTACCTATTTTTAGCTCACAACCATTCTACATAATAAAATTCATACGGTATTTTTCTTACTGTCCACTATTATAAATCCATGTGTATAATTCATACCATGTGGATCGTTAATTAATTGAAACATCAAAACATACTATCCTCTATTTTCTTCTCCGTAGTAGGTAGGTAGGTACTTATTTGTTGTCAACCTACCGTCAATAAGGACCGTAATCAACTGAATTGAAACATATTATAGGGTCTACAGGTATAATTTACTTTGAAGCCGACCGTACGCGAGGTATTTCAGATGCCATAATAGGTATTACTGCTCATTTCCCGCCGATGATTGAAATCTAGGGGTGTGCCTCTAACTTACAATCAGAACATTACGTGTTGTTCAACACTACAATTGAAACCAGTGATTGATTACAATTTCGTATAATATAGCGTTTGCTCCACGAAATACTATAACTTAACAAACAAAGGCGTTGCACGCGATCAAAGGTATGAGAATGTTTAATCTTTATAATCTACGCAGCTCATAAATTACTAGGGATGTAGATGATGTAGATTAAAATCGTGGGTTAACTTTTATAATGAAATTGGATGGCAAAGTAAAAGTTCGCTCCCTGTCTAGTTGTCAGGGAGTTCACATACTTACGAGCCTTTTAAAATGGACAGTTAATTTTTTCCCGTTACACTGGCGGAAAACGAACTTTTTTTGTCTTTTTCCTGCGGATATTTTGTCGCATTTTTGAGATTGAAACACAGGAGGGATGATTTTTATTTTGTGGTATAATGTTGGAATAGTACATTTTGATACAAGTGGAGAAAGTTTGTTATTGCATTCGAGGCGGAATTAAAACACCCGAGCCGTAGGCGAGGTTGTTTTTGAGCCGAGAACTGCAATAACAAATGTCCACGAGTATCAAACGACATTTTTCAATACACTTTTGAAGAAATAAAATAAAAAATTAAATTAAAAATTTAAAAAACCCCCAACGCAAAAAAGAAAAGGGAACATTTAAAAAGTCAAAAATAATACCTATCGTTGAGCCATTAAATTCGATTGAGTAATACCTATATATATTTAAATTACAGAAATTGCTGGATGGCACGATAAGGTTTGCTCATTGAATTGGCGCTATAATTTCGCGGTGGGGTACCGCATATGTACATAGTCAATCAAGTGAAGAAGGGTCTGACTTACTTATGCGGTACCCCGCCGTGACATTATAGCGCCAATTCAATGAGCAAACCTTATCGTGCCATCCATCAATTTCTGTAATTTAAATATATATAGGTATTACTCAATCGAATTTAATGGCTCAACGATAGGTATTATTTTTGACTTTTTAAATGTTCCCTTTTCTTTTTTGCGTTGGGGGTTTTTTAAATTTTTAATTTAATTTTTATTTTAACATTTTTAAACTTTTTAAACAATTTAACAACATAGAAATTCATTTTTATAACTGCAGAATGTTAAGTTTCTCTGCACATAACATTAACCTATAATGATGCCACCATCGTACTGCAAATAGAATTAAATACTGATAAAAAAAACGAATACAAACACTGCTATTTCATTTTTCAAGAGTGTACTAGTGTGCTGGATATCCTGACTGCAGCATCAGCTCATCGTGTAGCTACCATTGCATTGTATGTAGAATAAAATACTGATCAAAACGAATCCAAACACGACATATCTGCTATTACTTTATCATGAGTTTTCTAGTGTGCTGGACATCCTGGCTGCAGCATCAGTTCATCGTGTTGCCACCATTGCATTGTATGTAGAATCAAATACTGATGTAAATGAATCCAAACACGACATATCTGCTATTACTTTTTCAAGAGTGTTCTAGTGTGCTGGACATCCTGGCTGCAGCATCAGCTCATCCTGTTGCCACCATTGCATTGTATATAGAATCAAATACTGATGTAAATGAATCCAAAGACGACATTTTTGCTATTATTTTTTCAAGAGTGTATCCAGCACACTAGTGCTGGATATCCTGGCTGCAGCATCAGACCAAGAATTCCATAATCTTGCATAGATAGATAGCATACATGGATGTTTCAAATTTTAGGTCACACTAAGGTTTGAAAGTAAAGTAAATACCCATTACGCGTCTAAGATCCCTACCGCAGCTAACAAAAGAGTGGATAACTTTGAAACGGCTGAACCGATTTTGATAAAACATGTCTAAGAACCATCGCTGGAAAACCTGCTTTCAAATAAAAAAAACCGCATCCAAATCAGTCCACCCGTTTAAGCGCTACGGTGCCACAGACAGACACACAGACACACACACACACACACATAGCGGTCAAACTTATAACACCCCTCTTTTTGCGTCGGGGGTTAAAAAAACACATAAAATCACGAAAATATTTTTGTCATGAATTAATAGGGAACTATGATTTAAATTTTCTTTTTTTCCCCGCTTTGTTTTCGCCAGGTTGAAAGAGAAGCAAAGGTATAAAGCCGATAAGCTGCCTAATATGAAAAATAGAAAATTCAAATATTTTTGAGTTTAGAACATAAATAAATGTTAATTTGTTCATAAACGTTTGTTTTATTGTAATAATCATGGTTTTTGATAACATTCTTTAAAGAAACATTATTTAAATATTCAAAAAATATTAACGCCTTATAGACGCATATCTCTTTGCTGAGATTAAAAAAAAACATTCACCTCCGAATAGAGAGTTGTGAATAAGAGGCTTTGAACCAATTTGGACTAAGTATAGTATAAGTTATCTGTGGCATTCCCGCACACGGGTGGGAAAATGAAAAATCGCACGCGTGTGACATACATTGCATTGTGAACCTAATCGTAGTGCGATATGAACCAGTTTTCGAGAAAGTGTATTGAAAAACTTGTTTCAATGCTGCGTGTTCACGGTTAAGTACTTAGTCGAACTCGAAAATTAACTCAAAGGGTCCCCGAAACGATCAAACGCAATTGATCAATTGACATCAATTTCTATTGTAGTACTTAATATTTTCAATCGCTTCAATTGCACTTGGTAGACGATCAATGTGTATTAACGAGTTGAATGCCGTAATTACAGACACAATGAAAAAGCCATTGTGTCTCGCGCGGATCCACGTTCCGATACCAAGGGTTAATCATGTAAAAATTGACAATTGCAATTACTCATTTCTGGGATCCTTAACAAAGAATGAATTTCTACACTGCGATGCCCTTTCTATAGTGATAACGTATAGCTTCATTCCCAAAGTGACTGCTTGAGAGCCGCTCTACGTAAAATGGGTCTCTTGTGGATGAGGCACTTGTCAAGAAGACAATGGTGCCGATTCTCTTGTCACAAATGCCGCTAAACTATACTAAAAATCACCAAAATTTAGTTTATTCCTGTCAAACGACGGTTTCCCATTCTGAAATTGACTAAAGTTTAGTTGGACAGCACTAAGATAGCACTGAGTTATATTAATTTAGTGAATACGGCAATTTCGCTATTCTGAATTTGACGTTTTTCATCTAAAATTTTGATTGTGAAACTATAAATCAGACTATTTTTAATCGCGATTAAAAAGGTGCGGAATAAAATTAATTGTTACCTATGAACTAAAAATTCAGACCAACAAGGTGCAAAAACAGTTTTTTCTTTTCTTTTGCTTATAAGTACTCCTCGAAAACGGTGTGTGGCGCAAAAACAATGAAACTTTTGCGCCCTTTATAAAACACATAAACCCCTAAAATGTTGGTCACCATTTCATCAATAATAAAAAAAAAAAAAAATTTCACATTTCCATACAAAAAGTGAAAAATTCCATATTAAACACGTTGAGGTTGCCCTTCCTGCGCGCCCCCGGCTTTAAAAAACATTCACGGCAAACAAGTACCACGCGGAGTCGCGATTGTCAAACTCGATTTTAGTTGTGTCAAAATTGTTTATAAACATAGAGAATTATTTGCAGAATAGCTTTAAGATTCTCATAGCCAAAAGTAAGAAATAGTGATAGTTTAGTTTGAGGTACAAGAGAACCGGCACCAAAGTTAGCATCATTAAAATAAAATAAGTACAGTAGTACTCAACTAATATGGCTTATCGATGTACCTGCGCAGAAGATGAATTTTCAAAGCGCGGGAAATGCTATTGACCAATCGGCACGCTCCACGCTTTTTCCTGTACCGCTATTGGTCGGTAGCTGCCGCCATGTTAGCGCGCGCCGCTTGACAGCCGCCATACTTGCGAGTGAGACGGAACTAACAGCTGCAGTGTATTATGAACCTTATAGTAGTGATCTAAGGTTGATTGTAAGTTTTAAGTATTCTCGTTAATGTTCGGGGCCATACTTTCTTTTCTGTGCGAACGAAGATTCACGACGCGCCTTATTACTTGGGTACTACTGTAAGTAGGTATTTAGTTTTTGAACTGACATGTGTCACACCTCTAGCAAAGAGATTACAATAACACAAGGAAGACAAAAAAAACCTAGCATTCCACCCTTCCTTTCAAAACTCTTTCCTTTAGATTCCGTTACTCAAAATGCCCCCATTTTATATACATACGGGAATATATGGAATTCCTATACGTTTACAGTCCATCTGAACATCACTTTCTACCTTATTCATGGAATTCTTTAAATCTCACTATATCGTCAAGTCAACACACACCAGCCACTACAATATCGCACCCTACAAAATCTTAAACATAACTATTGAAATGTGCGTTTACCATAGCTACACTTCTGCCAATACCTTCTAGTTATACAGGAGCGATGTTATTTGGACGTGTAAGTAGTGTGTGTCATCGAGGAACGGAGCTAATGCCAAACATATATCATTTTGAGCAAACTGACAATGTTTACTCAACACTGACAAAGAAAGAGCGACTACTGGCTAGCCGTTTTATTTGCTTTCAGTGAAGCGTTCAGTTACTAATTAGCAATTATTACGCCGTGTTTGGTGCCTAGCAATCATTACGCTGACTTTGGTGCCTAGCAATCATTACGCCGACTTTGGTGCCTAGTAATCACTACGCCGACTTTGGTACGTAGCAATAAAAAAATAGGGTTTCGCGCAAATAAAACCCATGAAATTGTGAACAAAACCTGATTGAAATAGGGAAGTATTGTCATCCAAGCGGGTGAAGCCACGGACAACAGCACGTCCTGGAATATTTTTATAAAAACTAAAGACGCGCCCCAGCGTCCGTCGCACTGTTTTTACGACTTGATAAAACATCATCTTTATTTTAAGTTTCTGGTCTTTATTTTATCTGTGGTGAAAACCGCATCAAATATTACGCGTTCAAAAAGGCCGACATGAAAAGTGACTTTAATTTATATCTAATATTATGTCTAAATGATGACAAATACACGCAGAGAAAATCGCGGGCAACAACTAGTATCGTAATAAATCAAACAGAAGCAGAACCTATTTTTAGCACCAAAACAATATGTCAATTAAAAATTCAAATGTTTCCATAATGGTTGAGATGTACAAACAAATCTATTTAGAGGACTTATGTGATTGTGTAAACAGGAACACGGTTTCCTTTGTATCATTTATGGTTAATTAAGCTTTCTGGGTAAGTGCTACTGCTCGCAAAATTATTGGGAAACGGATTACCTAGTGGGGTGAGGAACGCAGGGTTTGTGGGTAGTATAGCTGGTAGCTTAAATAGTTCTTTGATAGAGCAAATAATTATGTTGAAATATTTAATGAGTGACCGCTGCGCTGTATAAACGTTAAAAGTTCTGTTATAATCTCTTTTAGGTTACAGTTTATATTCATACGACTTGACAAACATCTTTATTTCTCTATTATATTATTATGTAAGTTTAATTTATCGGTACTATCCACATAAACCTTGTGGAATAATTTATCCAAATGATGGTGAAAACTGCATCAAAATCGTTGCATAGTTTGGAGGAACCACGCGGTCACACATACCTACAGACACTAGTCATCAACTTCACTTAAGATCCACACAAAACAACCGTGCCCAGTCAATGTTATTTATTTAGTTAGACTCGATCTGTAGTAACACCTGCAAAAGGCTTATTTAGTTGAAACGGTCAGTAAATATTGACTTCGCATCGAATACAGTGGTGTCTTGGTTTAGGTTAGGTTTTAGCTATGCACAATAAAACACAGTTTGCAATATCACTGCGTTAGGCGTGCTGTCGCAACGACCGCTCGAACAAGACCCACAGCACGCAGAACTTGTTTATCGTCACAAATACCAACGATACTATAAGCTTAATTTATTTGAAAGCCTAAGCCAACACGAGAGAAAGCTACTAGAATGATGAGCTTGGAACAGCACTATTAGCATAAAGCTCAAAGCACTGGTTTGTTAATTGTGTGCGGTAAGCACACAATTAACAAACCAGTAACAGAAACAGTAAAGAGTATTAATAATCCAGCAATTCGCAGCATCGTGAATCGAGTCAGTTTTCCATATTTGATTCAATCGAACGCATTGACAGATGCAACTCGATTCTGAAAGCCGAGGTAAATTCGAAGAATGACTTCATTATTTTTGTTACGATTTTTGGATACATGAAAACTGTTTATTAAACACCTACCTTTTGATTTAATAAAAGGTACAATTTTCCTGGAATTCATCATTTTACCAGAAGAAGAGCAGTGGTGGCCCAGTGGCAACGGCCGCTACTTACGAGTTATAGGTAGGTCGTGGGTTCGAACCAGGCACTTTACTTTGTGTAAATTATTTTATCACCACTGCTCTCGATTTTCACGGAAAGTATTTTTCATCATTTTAATATGTTACACCATTTCCGACTGTCATAACGTGAGAGGAAAAGTCAAACATTGGTTCCTTCTTACAGTAATAAAGTAGCTAAACTTCAGCACATAAGTGCACAGGTGATAAATTCATGGTACAGTCAGCAACAAAAGTCGATTCACACTTGCAGTTTTTTAATCTTAATTATTAAGCGAAATATTTAATTCAAATCGGAACAGAAGTACTTAAAATTTTAAGAACATTAACTCTTAACAGTTAAACGAAAGAAAAGTAGTTTATCGAGTCATTTTGTGTTCATTTAAATGATGTCAAAAAGTGGCAGTGTTAACCGACTTCTGTTGCTGACCGTACATGATTTAGTTGGTAGTAAATGTGTGTTAAATACCTGAAGCGGACGAGACCATAAAATATGTGGTTAGTAATAACCAGTAATAATGCTTCGACCATCCGAATCCATTAAGAGATGGTTGTTAAGGGGAATGCTCTCTTGATATCTACTTATGGTTCTCTATAATTCGGATTCGAGGATATATCGAAGCGTGGTTTAGCTTGGTGTGTAAGTGAAATAGTGATATGGCTGTCTAGTTTGACGCGCGAGATAGAAGACTCACGTGCACCGGAATTTAAACGTGCTTCGTTTAAATGTATATTTATGACAAAATGCTGTACTTAATAAAAATTTTAGCTTAGTAAGTTCACAACATATTTAAATACCATCGATTTAGAGCAAATTTTACTGCACAATAAGGAACTGTTTACGTAATAATCGTATAAAACAGAAAATATAGACCGGTGCCATTTTGAATTTTTATTCCTTTGTTATTCCTGATATAACTTTATTCCGTGTTTTATTTGTAAGAGTTTCTTAACAATAGGTAAACGACTATGCTACGTTTTAATTTATTGTTAAATCATCTAATTGAACAAACATTGACTAAATTATTTTAAATTATTATCATTTTAGGATACCAAAGCGGAGATGAGACGAAAGGAGCGATGTGTTGGAAACAACCAATAGGATTTCGTTGTTTACATATCTCGTCTCCGCTTAGCTTGAGTGGATACGGTTGAGAAGAAAGGAGAGGAGATGTCTCATTTGCTTAGCGCGAACAAAACAGAGATGTGAGCGGCGTGCAGCGAGCGGCACCTCTAGTTCCCCCGAGTCGCGCAACCCGGCCGCCCGCCCTAGCCAGTACACATCTCTGCTCCGGTCTAGCCAGTACACATCTCTGCTCCGGTCTAGCTAGTACGCATCTCCGCACAGCTTCGGAGGATACACCCCAGCTGTTAAGCATCGCCTCTCCTGTCCGCTTCGCACATCTCCGCCCGTCCGCTTTGGTGGAATACGCCCTATATAATTTTATTCAATATTATGAAATTTATATCGATATTGCTTAATGCTTATTTTGTATTAGTATTGTAATTTATATTGGTGTGCTTATGCTTATTTCATGAAAAGCCCCTTAAGAGCTGGGTATTAGGAGCAAAGTATAAGGATTAGTTCGGATGCAGGTCGCAGGTGGCACTTCGATGGCTGATGGCCTCTCGGCCTTCCCCGGACAACCTCCCAGCCGGTACTTATTGGGGACATAAACCCGATATTTAGACTTTAACGATTACAACGTTTAGAAGCAAGGTTTGTTACCTATATGTAAAATATAGACGCAGCTGCACTGAAAATTCGCCGAGGTATTATAATTTATAGAGTTTACGTTTAGTAAAACATTTGAGATAACATTTCAAAATTTCTTTCATCTGATGTAGGTAACATCAGATGAAAGAAATTTTGAAATATTATTCTCATATATTAGGTAGCCAGATTATTGGAAAGCTTTTTTAATAGGCAGGTAGGTACCTACTTAGAGACTATAATATAAATGAAACGGCGAGAAAGGGGAAAAAGGAAGCGTAAAAAAAACAGAATTATTTGAGATTGTATAGCGAGATTTAGATCCCGGCCGGCCCAGCCTTGGTCTGCAACAGTTGCAAATTTACATAGCAAATGTACTTAGGACATTATGTCATAAAAGCACGAAAACTGCATTTACCTATCAGCAAAACTTCCATACCACTTAGCGCAGTTTCTACTTCACGAGGATAGGTATTATAAAGGGTAGGTAGTATGCACATTAAGTAGGTAAGTGAAGTATTCACACAGCGGTGTACCTACAACATAGCACACAGCGCTTTAATCCGATTACAACAGTTAATAGCGCTTTAACATGCTTGCTACTTGCAGTAAGGAGGTTGAATATATTTCCCACTAGAAGACTTATTTAAGCATTAATAATGCTTTACGTAACCACCAAATATTTTGCTCATCATTCCCAAAAGGCACCAACAATTTGTAGTCAGTAACTTAACTACCATATCTATCTATACCTATAGGTATGAGTCAGTCTATCAGTCACAAGACGTTATCTTAGTAATATTCAATGAGATTACTGACAACGCTGTAGGACTAACGATTGATATGCTTATTGTTGGAATCTAGAACTTTCGATTTTCTGACCCTGAGTTGGGGTCCTGGTTAAACAGAGTGTTTTTTTTACCGGGGCATTAGTGGAAAATCCGAATCCCTAAGAGATACTGGGAAATTCTCTTGGGAAACATACATGTAACAACTTATGCGAACCTACATGAAAGACAGTCGAAAGTCATTAAAAAAATAAGGCCAATTTGAGATATTTTTATGAACAACTTGCACTTGACCAAAAAATTTATGACAAAAGACATACTATTTGCGGTACACGTGACATTATCTAGACGAACTACTTCTTTTTCTTTCTTGTTTTTTTTTTTTCTTGAACGTTACCGCAATTTACAAACATGACTGAATATTTTAGCTGCGTGTATATATATCAATGGCTGCACCCTAATTATCATAGTCGTAAAATAATACGGAATAACAGTAATAACTGTAGTAAATTTAATCAATTTAGCTTCTCTGTCACCTGTCAGCTCTTTTTACAAGCTTTTATTTAGTTTCACATGTCCTGGTGTCTGTCTATCTGTCTGTAATCTAATCTTGCAAGTTAAATTTGACCCACTTCCCGATTTCCAATTGTGCTGAAATTTTACATGCATATGTAAATCGGATGACAATGCAATATTATTATGACATGGAGCTGATCTGTTGATGGAGCCGGAAGGTGGCCTTGGGAACTCGGTAATAAAACGACGCAAGCCTATCGAGTTTGGGCTCGTTTGTTGCGTCTTGACAAGGACTCTGGTCCTACATGATATCCAGATTAATATAAATTAGTAAAAAAAAAAAATACATAATTCACTTGTTTCATGTCATACCAAATTTTTTGGTCAAGTGCGAATTAGGTACCCATAAAAGTAACTCAAATTGACCAATTGTTTTTGAATGCCTATTGACTCTATTTCATGTATGTAAGGAGAGAGAGAGGGAGAGAGTTTTCAGTGAGAGAGTTTCAGTGATAATTTTTCCGATACATATTGCACCTATTGCCTATTTGCCGGAGAATTTCATACAAACTTGTTTCCTATTATAAATTTATCTGATGGATAATGAAATAACTACGGAGACTGAAACAGGCCATTATGATTAGCTAGATGATGTTCTACAAGCAAGGGGCCTATGGCTAAGTAATAACAGACGCTTGGATCGATTGATCAGGTTAAGCTACGCTTGCCGCGGTTGGTCCATGGATGCATGAACATCTTTACATAGTAAGACCCCTTCGTGCCTCGGAAAGCACGTTAAGTCGCTGGTCCAGGCTGCCATTCGTGGATCTTTGACAGCCGTTACGCCGTCAGAATCCCGAAACTCTGACAACCAGTCTTACCAAGGCGTATCGTATTACCCAGTAACTGAGTTGTAGAGGTCAGATAGGCACTCGCTCCGTGTAAAATACTGGTATTCAGCTGCATCTGGTCAGACTGGAAGGCGACCCCAACATACCAACTATAAAAAGGCTAAGCAGATGACGTTCTACAAGCGTTTATTTAATTACTAGATGCGCCCCGCGGTTTCAACCGCGTAGACCGGGATAAAAAGTAGCCTATGTGTTAATCCAGGGTTTAAGCTATCTATGTACCAAATTTCATCCAAATCGGTCCAGCCGTTTGAGCGTGAAGAAGTAACAAACACACACACACAAACTTTCGCTATTATACTAGTGTGATATATCACCTGGAGAGTAACATGCCAAACACCATTTCCTACTACGATAAGGACATTGAACGATACAAACATTAATAATTACAACAGCTTACACTATGTTTAGATTAATACTAGCAACCTCTAGTAAGGCCACGGCTAGTGTCGCAGAGTTGGACCACCGCCAGTGTTATAACAGTTTATAGTAGTAACTATCTGATCCGATTCTATTATAGATAACGAGGAAATTTATTCTGTTTTTAAATTTAATAGACAAAACATTTAATTGAAATAAACTTTTAAGACTGAGGACACCTTGTGTGAAGGGTCTTTACACACCATGATGCTTATTTTTAGTGCACTGCAAGCCTCCAATTTTGTATTAAAAGAGTTCTTGTTGTGTTAGGGCTCTTAATAAAATACTTCTGAGGTGGAGTCCTATAACTGCACTTGTACAGTGTCAATTAATGCTCATATTTTTCATCGAGCGTAAGTAACATAAAATTGGCCATGAATCGGACTCGCATACGATGGGTTCCGTAACAACGTGCAATATTTAACACTTCATTTTTTTACTTCAGTAAAAAAATACACGTTTGTTGTAGGAGAACCTTTAATTTTTAACGTTATTTCTATTTTGATTATTTGTTATTATAGCGGCAATAGAAATACACAATCTGTGAAAATTTCAACTGTCTACCTATTACGGTTCATGAGATACAGCCCGCTGACAGACAGACGTACGGACGGACGGACACCGGACGCTTAGTAATAGGGTTCCGTTTGGCAGCCTTCGGTCGTCGAAACCCTAAAAATTAAAAAGTACATTCGCTACAATTTTTTGCGTTTTCTAAGCAGCCAAATTGTGCGGAAAGTGCCACTTTTTCGCACTAGTGCTTTAAACTTTTCAGTATTTTTTTATTTTTAACTCCGTCGTCAGCCCGACGCAAAGAGAGATAAAATATTCCGTAAGTATGTAAATATGAATATTGTTGCCAATAAGTGTTGTTTATAGTAAACAGAGTTGTGAGTGTTGTGACCTAGTTTTTGTTTTAATTTATGGGTTATAGTTATACAGATGAGGATCCTGAGGCGCATAAATAATGTGCTGTTACGGTGTTATGATAAATTGCTGCGGCTCTTATTCATCAAAATCTTTGCCTCGCAGAATCATTGAACGAACGAAGGCAATAAAACTGGTGGAGTTTCCACAGATTCCCAGGAAGCAACGTTTGCTAAAATGCCTCTAAAATTGGTTGGAGTATACGAAAGTGGCACGATATCGCAAAAGTTGAAGTGAAACCCCGAATTTTAAAACTGAAAATTCGATCGACGAAAATGAGAAGAATATAATCGCAGCCAAAACCTGTAGAATCATAGTTTACACAAAGACATTTTAATACCAAGTTCTCCATTCTTGTGGAAATGGAAAAAGCAAACTGTTTCAGTAAAAAAAATAACTTACCTTTATATCATAATCGGTGAACACACGAAGCGCTTCAAGGATAAAAAAACACACTATCTTCCAACTTCAATACAAGTTCACGAGAAAATTCTGCACAGAAGTTTAAGTTCACTACACTACACCGTCTTTTTGTCCATGAATGTACTAACAGATGTAACTTAGGCACTTTAAATATGACTGACGGAAAACTAAGCACTAACACTACTGATCGTCTCACCTACACCAAGGTTCGCGGAACAGGCGCGTTCTGGAACAAAAATATATGTTTAATTCATTGTGATATTTTTTTAGAAGATGTGAAAGTGACTGTTATAATGATTGTGTTGAAAAGTGATTATTCAATTATCAATGGTTGACCAATTCTATTTAGAATTCATAATGTTTTAATGCCCGTGAAATTAATGTCTATTTTGGGGACCTAAATCTAAGATTACTTTCCAAACGTACGTCTATTTGCAAAACAATAATAAATTTATTTTTAGATAGTAAAAATGATAAACGACAGATTTCAGTCACGCTACGTTTGCCGTTCGAACAATCTAATCATATAACTTCTACTGAAACCCAGATCAATTTTGTTTGACATTTCTTACGTTCTGAGAATGAATGGTATGAGGTTTCGATTACCATAAAAATGACGCGATTACGCAGCAAGTATATTATGAAGAAGTGATCAATACAAAACACCTATCGATATACAATTGGGGTGTATCTGTATATGTCATTGTTTACCGCTCAAGCCTGCCGGCTCTGCGGACGTGACTAAGCCAGTTTTCAACTGGAACATATCTCGCCTCTGCAATCACATCGCTCGACGCTCCCCCGGACCGTATTATCATTCGTACAAAAGCTCTCTCTACGTAATAGCCGACGATCAAGATCTAGAGGAATTTTTGCAAAAATTTCGCCATCAATCTTCCCCGTGCAAAAAGCCGGCAGGACTAGACACTTGATTTATCTATTTGAATATTAGCTCACCATCGTCGAAGGGGGCTCTGCGATAATACGCATTCCAGTCGCAAACTATTTTCATAACGTGTTATGTATTGTTTTTATTATTGGCGGCCATTAGTAAAAATTGAGGTCACAACAGCGACAAACATATGTGGAGTGAGTTTGTGATAAATTGGATTCGGAAAATGATGGGGGATTTTTCGTGAAAAAAGCGTTCGCAATGACTAACGAGATAAAATGTATGTTAACTACGTAGGTGTAGGTAACAGATCGGTGTTTAAATTAGCGTTGTGATCGAGTAGCGCCGAGGCCCGAGTGGAGCCGAGTGGTGCCGAAGTGTCTAGTGGTGATGCAGTGCGGTCCGTAACAGGGACGAATGGGAAATGATATAGTAACATTTCTTTGATGGGATATAAATGGATTATGTTTGTGTTATACATAACATAAAGGGTTAGGCAGAGGTGTACCTATAGCATATGTTTAAGTCCCATGTAATAGGGAGCGAGTCTATTGCCATTAACCGGAAAAAATCCAGACTCCGGGCTGCTACTGAGAAATTCCAGATGGAAAAGCCCAATAAAAAAAAATAGTCAAAATAGGGCAGTTTAAAAGCATTTCGTTTTTGTTGGTAGTGGTGTCTAACTGGTTGTTGGGTGACGTCTCTGAGTGTGGAGTCCACGTGTATCAAACGACGTTTTTCAATACACTATTGAAGAAATAAAATGAAACAACGAAAAATATTTTTGTCATGAATTATTAGGAAACGTAAAGTATTTAAATTTTCTTTTTTAGGGTTCCGTACCAAAATGTTAAAAAAGGAACCCTTATGGTGTGACTAAGTCTGTCTGTCTGTCTGTCACAGCTGGATATCTCGAGAACTACTAATGCTATCAACTAGAAATTTGGAACAGTTTTAGATGACATTTACCCAACTATTTTGTAAATAAGAAAGAAATTAAAATATTTATGTTTTTTTTGCAACAAGGACTGAAAAGGGGTCTTAAAAATTCAAAGTGGAGCTACTATGGCATGTGGGGTATCATATGAAAGAACGCTGTTTGCACATTCTCAAACTTTTTTTAGGCCCCATAGTTTTCGAGTTTTGATGAAAAATGTAAAAAAAAATACCGTTCCGCCCCCCCCCCCTTATCTCCAAAGTTTGCAAAGAGAAAAATCTGAAATTATTCTATGTGATAGAAATTTATGTAAAGATTACAGGAAAAATAAAACGATGTCTCTAAATAGCACACTTTTTTAGAAATCGGAATGGAACCCTCGGTGCGCGAGTCCGACTCGCTCTTGAGCGGTTTTTTTTTCTGCGCTTTGCTTTCGCCAGGTTGAAGGAGAAGCAAAGGTATAAAGCCGATAAACAGCCTAATATGAAAAATATTTGTTCATAAACGTTTTTTTTATTGTAATATACATGGTTTTTGATGATATTCTATTTATAAACATTATTTAAGTATTCAAAAAATATTAACGCCGTAAAGACGCTTAACTCTTTGGATTTGCCGAGATTAAAAAAAACATTCACGTCCGAATAGGGAGGACCGTCTCGCGCCAGTTTCATTTTGGCACTTGGCATCGGCAAGTGCCAAAATGAAACTGGCGCGAGACAGTTGTGAATAAAGGCATTGAACCAATTTTGACTAAATCTGTGGCAATTTTTATTGCCGCAAACGTGTTGGAAAATGAAAAACCGCACGCGTGTGAAATACATTGCATTATGAACATAATCGTAGTGCGATATGAACCAGTTTTCGAGGAAGTGTATTGAAAATAAATAATTAAGCGGTCATTGTACTCATCATTACGAACAACTTTTACTATGGGACCATCAAACCTGGAATCGCGAAAAAAAATCTGCTGTCTATGTTCGCATAACTCGTCAAAATCAACATTTTTTTTCGATATTTCAGGTTTGGTCATGAATTAATTTTCATGTTGTATACGGATTAGCTCGACTTTATTATTGGTAAAATCAACTAAAGATGACTTTCGAAAGTCTTTTAATAACAGTTTATTCAATATCACTGTGTAAGTAATCCATACACGCAGCAAAATCAAAATTTATTTGTGCAACCCAATTTGAGAAGCCCAAAAACCAGTAAAGCCTATAATTTCAGTCATTTGCAACCGTCCGTGTAGCGGACCGGACGCTCTTACATCACTGCCTCAGAGTTCCTTTAATTTAACACAGATTTTAATTAAATTCTGCAGAAATTCAATATGTATGCCTAAAGGCGAAAGAGAAATTAAAAAATAAAGGAATCGACTCCGTTACACATTGTGCTAAATGGTTTTCGAATTCCTTTAGAACGATAAATGGGCGTATTTTAATTAAACCATATTTGGTCCCAGTTGTCATTTCTGGACCTTTGACAGTCGTTACGGGTCGTCAGAAACCCGAAAGTCTGACAATCAGTCTTACCAAGGGGTATCGTATTACCCAGTAACTGGGTTGAGTTGTGGAGGTCAGATAGGCAGACCCTCCATGTAAAATACTGGTAATTCAGCTGCATCCGGTTAGACTAGAAGCCGACCCTAACATGGTTGGGAAAAGGCTAGGTAGGTAGATACAATAAGCTACATGTTGAATTTTCTTTTACAATGTTCAGAAACACAGGGATTAATGTTACTGAAACAAATAATGCATTCTGTCATTATGATATGAAATAATCAATGGAAATGGTCACATCACAACGGCTCATTTTTTAGGGTTCCGTACCAAAATGGTAATAAAAAGGAACCCTTATGGTGCGACTCAGTCTGCCTGGCTGTCCGTCTGTCACAGTTGGATATCTCAAGAACTACTAATGCTTAAAAATTCGAAGTGGAGCTACTAGGGCATGTGGGGTATCATAATTCTCAAACATTTTTTTCTCTTTTTTAGGCCGCATATTTTCTAGTTTTCGACTTTTGATAAAAAATGTAAAAAAAAAAATACCATTAATTACCTTCGAAGTTTCCGTAGAGAAAAATCTATAATTATTCTATGTGATAGAAGTTTAGTTATGTAAAGATTATAGGAAAAATAAAACGAGTCTCTAAATAGCACACTTTTTCGGAAATCGGAACGGAACCCTCGCGAGTCCAACACGCTCTTGACCGGTTTTTAGGGTTCCGTACCAAAATGGTAAATATATGGTGTGACTCAGTCTGTCTGTCTGTCACAGCTGGAAATCTCAAGAACTACTAATGCTATCAACTTGAAATTTGGAACAGTTGTAGATGAAGTTTACCCAACTATTTTGCAAATAAGAAAAATATAAAAATATTTACGTTTTTTTGCAACAGAGACTGAAAGGGGTCTTAAAAATTCAAAGTGAGGCTAGTAGGGCATGTGGGGTATCATATGAAAGAACGCTGTTTGCACATTCTCAAACATTTTTTTATTTTTTTTCAAGCCGCATAGTTTTCGAGTTTTGATGAAAAATGTAAAAAAAAAAATACCGTTCCCCCCTTATCTCCGAAGTTTGCAAAGAGAAAAATCTGAAATTATTCTATGTGATAGAAGTTTAAGTAAAGATTACAGGAAAAATAAAACGATGTCTCTAAATAGCACACTTTTTCCGTAGCACACTTTTTTCAGAACCAGTCCAACACGGTCTTGACCGGTTTTTTAAAATTATTTTTCAAATATCACTTTCGTGGCTTGCATGACAAACATAAGAAGTTGTGAAATACTGTAAGAGAAAACTTACGTCTTATGTAGCTGGTCACACAGTACCAACCGATTGTTTAATTTAAATGTCATTTGTGTACCTAGCTAGGACAAAACAGTGGTGGCCCAGTAACGGCTGCGACTTACGAGTTGTAGGTCGTAGATTCGAACCCAGAAATTTACGCAAAGTAAAGCGCCTCTGCGCTTTACTTTGCGTAAAATATTTCACCACCACTGCTCTCAAAACGGTGAAGGAAAACATCGTGAGGAAACTGGCATGTCCTAGAACCAAAAATTCGAAGATAATTATGTGACATCTAAAACCCGCACTGGCCCCGCGTTTTTTATTAAGGCCCACTCCCTCGTACCGAGAGGAGGCCTGTGATAGTAGGAACATTATATACTTACTATGCTATGTGTACCTACCTAGGTACAGCCAATCCTTGAGCAAGATTAATAATAGTCATCAAGAAAAGAACAGAACATCAATTTCAATTATAAGTCCTTAAGTAGCATCAAAGAGTTCTCAATTATATTCAACAAAGTCAGGACTAATGACATTCATTACGCAAAGGACAAGAAGGCCACGTATAATCAGAATATTTTTTAGATTCTAATGCCGAGCGATATAAAACGCATAAGGTTTCATGAAGCCTGAACAAGTCTACCATAAGCAGCTTATCTATTAGCATTGCCTATTGACACATTTATTATCTGTCTCTTGAACATTTGAACCACTGGACTATGAATGGGAACATGCTTAATCATAACAGGGTTGCACACAATTTAATTATTTTAAATTGCGGCGTGCTTAACACTCAGCAGTGGAGGGCCAGTGGTAACAGCACCAACTTACGGCCAGTCGTAGGTTCGAACCCAGACAAGCACTTTACTTTGTGTAAATAATTTCATCACTACTGCTCTCAAATGGGTGAAGGAAAACATCGTGACGAAACCGGTATGTCCTAGAATCAAAAATTCCAAGACATGTGACATCTACCAACCCGCAATGGTGGATTACAGCAGCCCACTCCCTCTCAAAGAAAGGAGGCCTGTGTCCCAGCAGTGGGAACTTTACAGGTTGATTAGGCTTAAGCTAACACTAAAACAGTAATGTATTTATTTATACTGTTTAATTGCTTTTTGTGTGGGCACACGCGATTAACAATGTTTTTGTGACCAGTGCGTTATTCTGGTCCAAATTCCGATCATTTCTGTTCGGATTTAATTATATCACATCGACTTCAGGAAGCATGTGTAAACCATTCATTGTTGTGTCTGGCACGACGCATAGTCATCGTGGCAATGTCGTATACTGAAAATTATTCGTCTCCGTACGCCATTCAGTAGTATAAAATGTGAGATTGCATTCTCTACTACGTGTTCGATAGACAACGATATTTTACACATTACACGCCCAATTAGAAGCAGAAATGCATAAACCGCGATTCGAAATAAAATACAAAGTGAATTCCTAAGAGAATCTAATTAACAGAAGTTGATTGAAATCGGCAAGCACCACAGTAAAGTAACATACCAATGTCAAAGTGGAAGGTGTACGGTGCATGAGCGCGGTGAGATGAATCTCACCGTCACATTGTCTCAGCATGGGTCATACCGGGCACGGTGGGCACATAATTGATTGGGGTCGAGGCGACACAAGTGGTTCGAGAGGCAGTTTCCTAACTAGCTTTGTAGTAGCAAGCCCCGGGAGCAATTAGGCGGAAGGGGGAAATTGCATCTCTTGGGGATAGCTCACAAATTGCCCCAAACGTCAGCAAGTCCCCAACTGAAATGACAATTTGCCGTTGACTATTAGTTTTCCGGAATTCGCAAGAGGGCATTTGTGAGTGTTAGGGGCTTACGGCCGAAGTCGCGAACTTCTACGTTTACTTATACGGCCAACTTGTAAGTTTGGGAGAGAACTCAGCGGGGCTCTCATATGCATTTGCAGAATATATCCAACAGTGCTACAAATTAGTTTCGTAATAAAAGTACAATAACGGAATAGTTGATAATTGTTTGCTGTTTTATGATTTATGGTACTTTCAGTAAACACGTTTTATGTTGCTATGAATATTTATAAGGCTCTATGCACAATGCGGATGAAATGATGTTTATATTGAAATAAACCTAACTAAAACCGAATAATTTGAACCAAGTCTGTCCCTTTAACTGCGCTCCTGCAGGTTTAAAAGCAATCAAAACAAACGGCTGTTCATTACGAATGAGTTAATTGAGTTCTCGTAACGAGCACACGACCACCCCCTTTAATCAAGACAACAATGTATAAAATAAAAACAAAAACGTAAGCGATTATATAAAATCCTGAATCCTTACTAGGATTCAGCAAGGATTCAGGATTTTATATTGAGTACCTTTGTATTCTATAAATACAGTTTTTTATATAAACAGAGAATATTAGCAGCGCCCCGTTCATTTTGAGTACCTATATAATATGTATTCTAGAAATACAGTTTTTTTATATATACAGAGACTATTAGCAGCGCCCCGCGGTTTCACCCGCGTTAGTCTCGAACCCGAAAGAATATCGGGATAAAAAGTATCGTATGTGTTAATCCAGATTATAAACTAGGTATCTGTGTGCCAAACTTCATCAAAATCTGTTGCGTGAAAGAGTAACAAACATCCATCCATCATCAGAAACATTCGCGTTTAAAATATTGATAAGAAGAAAGGAACGATATAAGTACCTATACTGAAAGAGATTTCTAAAATAAATCTATCTTTAAATAGTAGATAAAAATAAATAAATAAATAATATTATTTTCAAAAACATCATCATCATCTGCCTAGCCATTTCCCAACAGCTGCATGGAGCGACTACCTATTTGATCTCCACAATCCAGTTACTGGGTAATGCGATACCCCTTAGTAAGACTGGTTGTCTTGTTGACTTTCGGGCTTAAAAATATGCTTATTATTTTCAAAAACTTAATATATCTTTTCGTACCAAATAGTCATTTTTAATCTGTTAAAAACAGGGAAAGAAAATTGTACTGAATTTCATTCATCCTCTAGGGGGAGAATGTGATTTAAATGTGGAATACTTACCGAAATTTATACTGAACTACATCTGTGTTTACACCATTGAGTTTGTATATAAAGCATTATACATCTTTTTGAAAAAGGAATACGCATTTATTATGTAGTTATGATTATTCAATAAAATTACGAAAACCGACGAGGCCGTATGAGCTTGATGCCTTTGCTTTTCCGACAAAAAAAATATTAGTCTAGGAATTTGCCGCGTTTTTGTTTTCTTCAAAAACATAAACGTTAAGTTTATTTTAATTGTCATTATTTTTAATAAATGCTTATCTCATATTATTATTGTGTTAATTTTTTCGCAAATGGTACGAAAAGTAGAGTATTTTTCTCGGTGATAAAGCTGCCTTAGTCTTGGGTGAACTTAAATCCCTCGCTACACTCAGGACTCGTCTTAAATCCCTCGCTTCGCTCGTGATTTAAGTGTTTAACACCCTCGCTACGCTCGGGAGTAAACCTCGAGTCCTTCGTTATCTCGCGATTTAAATCGTCACCCGCGACAGAAGACACTGCTTTATGCCCTTGGTTAATAATCTACTATTTTTGTACACCTATCACACTGTTGTCTTTTTAACCCAAAGTTTGACTGGTATAGAATGCTTATGTACCACTACTGTACATGAAGTTTAAATATATAAATCCTATAAAGGGTGGATGGGACATCGATGCGCAAACGGTTACCACGTAACCAGTACATCATTCTGAGCCCCCCTATACTATAGAAATTTTTCATCGGTTATTGAAAAAAAAAATCTGCAGTTTCCTACAATAGTGCAATACCTACACGGTCAAAATGTATGGAAGAGCGGATTCTTTTTTCAATAACCGATGAAAAATTTCTATATAGGGTGGCTCAGAATGATGTACTGGATACGTGGTAACCGTTTGCGCGTCGATGTCCCTTCCATCGACGCGCAAACGGTTACCACGTATAGGATTTGATTAATATAAGAGATATAGCACTCAACTAAAGTGGAAAGGAAGGCTCTGGTTATCCGCAACATGGCACATTGTCACACCGCGTGCCAAATACTCACTGTGACAGACTTGACACTCGATCTTCATTGAAACCTTCAAATATCTTAGATATTTACCTATGTATGTATATTGGGTATTTGATATAGTTTATAGTAAATAGTTTTAGTCTCATGTAATAGTTGGCGAGTCTATTGGCTATCAACCGGCGAAATGTGGATGCTACACCATTGCCCAACCCATCAGGGAAAGTGGGGGTGATAATATGTGTTATAGTTGTAGTTAGTATAAAATATCAAATTGTAAATAAATGTTATTGGTCGTAGTCGGTAAAGCAATCGGTAAAATAAAATTTGAAGGAAAATAATAAAAATCCTAAGGACGATTTGTCGAAATGTCGAGACTGTTATCTCCATGTTTGTCATCAAGCACGCTATCATAATTTTGGGCGTGAAAACCGAGTCTCACGCCGAAAAATATTCATGAAAGAAAATCAACTGAAATGAAAATGAACGTTCGGAGAAAATATTAAAATTGAGCTGAGGTGGCCATTTCAGAGATTTATTCTTCCGTTATTAGAATCATTTTGCTAAAATGTGTGAAATATCAAGATAAGATTTTTAAAGATTAGAGGTAACTATTCAAAACTGAATGAGATGAGATTTTCAGTTTCTGTGGGATTTGGGAACCATCTTCATATTGAAAGTAGTCACAGAGCACTAGGAGAGCTAACTGTTCTAATTAGTTATCTAAGATAGACTACGTGTTGGTCCCCGGCACGTTCATTTATCAAACGAACAAACGATGACAGTGCTCATCTTTTCGAGAACGTACATTTTCAGTCCACTACAGACATTTAAATGTCCAGACATTATATCTCTGATATTTCTAAAATATTTTGTTACTGAAAGATGTGTGCCGCGGTCGACATTTGGCATCAGGCCAGTGCTTTTGCTGTTTTCTCCCTCATGACATCTTCTATAAGATAGCACGAAGCGCAGTCTTTGCGTCTCGAAAACCATTATTTAACATTAATGACATCCATAATAATTCCCTTTTTTCCTACAAGTAACAAAGAAAATTTAAATTTCCACCACGTTTTTTTATTATCTTAGCTTCGCATTATATTTTGGCTGCCATTAGAGAATTTACGCATGCCTGTTTCTATTTCGTTACAGCCTTAAAGAAGACGCAGAAAATATGTTTTTAGTCATTTTTACTTACCCGAGCAATTTTTTTTTATTATCATCAAACGTGATTTTCAAAATCTAACCGAATTTTGAATATAATTTAAGGCAATATCCGCGCGCCTGAGGAGGTTCTTTCGCGGATTAGGCTACGGCAGATAATAAAGCAAAAACTACGAAGAGATGAATGAATAATGCACGAGAGTGATGTGTAACGTGTGCAGCGTGCGGTGTGGTGTCGCGGCGCGTACCTTGTCGCGAGTTCGCGAGCGCAGCGATGCAGCGGTGCAACGAGAGAGCGCAGGGCGACGCGAGCCGCCGCCTGCCTGCGAGCGACTGCCGCCCGGGCCGCCGCGCGCGCCCCGCCCGCGCCACGCGCGCGCCACGCACCGCCTGCACCGGCACACACGGCCGCGCCACCGCACGCCGCGCGCTGAGCTACCTACCCTCGTCCGAGCCCGCAGCGGGCTCACGCACCACGCGATTATCGATGTGTTCTGGTGAGATGTGTCGCGCGGAGCAGGGACCGCGGGGCGCGGCACGCACCGCCGGTAGGGCCCGGCGGGGAGGGGGGCGGTCCTGCGCGCTGCGTCACGCATCTGTCTCGACGCTTTCTTGCGTGCTCCCGCAGCCCGCCATCTGCAGAGACGTGCTGGCCGGGCTCGCTCGGAGCGGCTCGGGCGCGCGCCGCCCTCTCATTGCGACGGTGTTAATGCCCTCCGTGAAACTCTTCGCATTACATCCGTAAGGCTCAATAGAGCCGAGTTATCAGATATTTGTCGTTCAACGCTGGCAAGGTCATATTTTTACTTAGATAAACGAAAAACTGCCCGCGTTTCTTATAAAATATTAGTTAATGTTCTGTTTTCCAAGAAGCGCGGGCAGTTTTCTGTTGTTTCCCGCTGATGCTATTATTTTAATTAGTGCTCAGCTATTATGAGTTCCGAAGATAGAAGCTACGTTTAATTACAACATAAATTAATATTCTCGTGATAATTTTGATGCAATTTTCCGTTACCCTCTTGCTTGTTTTTGAAACCACGTGCTACCAAACCATCACAAAGGTTTAAGTGCACAAGTTCTTTAATAAGTATCTCAAGGTTCCTTATTTCTGCTCGATTGAACCTAAGTACCTACCACATTAGCAAATAATAATCAAACAAATACCCAATAATCCACTGAAGAGAACTCGATAAAGCGATTTCTGTTTCCCTATTGATTGTGTTGAGTAAAGTGACGTGGAATCAAAAGGCTCTTGAAGCGAGCGTTTGTAGCCAGCAGAACAGCGAACATCAATCACTGCGGAATCAATTCGTAGGAATCGCCGATATATTTGTTATTCAGGCGATGTTTCCCTCGAGGCGGGGATACACTAAGGTGGATTATAAAATAATTGCATAAGTAGATGGTGGAACATTTTTAATGTTTCATAGCATTACACTGAATGAATAAGTAATGTCTTGGTGGGTAAAAATAATAATATAACATCATTGATATCACATAAGCATAATTATTCAGCCTATAATGGTCCCACTACTGGGGGACACACAGGCCTCCACTCTTCGAGAGGGAGTGGCCTGTAATCCACCACGCGAGCCCAGTGCGGATTTGTAGATGTCTCATGATCTTCGAATTGTTAGGGCTAGGACACCCTCACGATGTTTTCCTTCACCGTTTTGAGAGCAGTGGTGATGAAATAAATTACAAAAAGTGCCTGCCTGGGTTTGACCCTACGACTTACAACTCGTAAGTCGGTGCCGTTACCACTGGGCCACCACTGCTCTCACTCTTACACATAAGATATAACTACCGAACCAAGACTTAATTAACAACTATAATGATCGGTCACAAGACACTAAAGCCCACACACACACACACACACGTCACATCACTGTACACGTGCAGCCTGTGGGTTGACTATACTGAAAGGGCGTACAGTACCCTCCGTGTCCAGTACAATAACGCGTTCCCGGCGGTGTTGGGGCTGCCCCGTTTCTGTAGCGCATCAGGGATATTCGCGATGACACGCGCTGACTGTTTCCAAGGTTCTATGCGTAAACGGTGCGCGTCTCTGGTGCGCCGGGTGCGGGCCAGCCCCAATGCCACCTTGGCAATGATCGCCGACAGGCTGGACTGACCTTATATCCGGCATGGCTGTGGCAGGCATGTTGCTGTTCCTATGCCGGTTAGAAAATTATAATTATGATGTTTTGTTTTTTGTACCTAATTTATGAAAGCCGGTATAATCATTAACTTAGCAAACAGATCAAATCATATTGATGACCACACTTACACTGTAACCACTTTCCTCCGCGACAAAACATTTAAGAAAGAAAGATGGAGAAAGAAAATTCTGTAACAGGAAACGTTATTGAAATTAATGTTGCACCAGTTGCACTTCGGTATTCAGGGGCTGATCTGATGAAAAATGTCTGTAGATAAAATTGCACTACGAGGCTGCGATCGTACCGTATGGAAGCTCCCTCTATCGTGAGATAATTGAGTTATATTCCCGAAGAATTCCAGTTAGTGAGAATGAGAATACTATGTTACTTACCTGACAAAATGAACATTCCACTTTGTACTTTGTTTCATGCGTGTGTGTAAGCTGGATTCTGGAATCAGGTTTGATGAAATTGATTTTGAGATGGTTGTGTAGTTTTTGGCGACTCGCTGTAGTGTCGTTTAAGGCAAGTAGAGCTGCCAACTAGCGCCACCACTGAGAAAAAACCGGCCAAGTGTGTGTCGGCCCACGCACAATGAAGGTTTCCGTAGTTGAAAATAATGTATCCCAAAAATAAACTTAACGTTGTTTTTTTATGTGATAAAATTACAAATTAACGATTTTCAGACCTTTTCCTTTATTTGTGCTGTGAGACCTTGCTTCATGCCAAATTTCATGATTGTAGGTCTACGGGAAGTACTTACCCTATAGATTTTGATTTCTCTTTTGAAGTCTCGCAAGTAATTGCGAGTATCAAAATATGTCACATAAATGGCCGTATTTTTTTACTGCGTTGACTTAAAAGCTTGATTTTTCTAGAGGTCCAAGAGACCATAGACTTACGTATTTGATACTTATTAAATTCAACTTGATACCTCCACACGTTCCTGAGAAAAAGGGTCTTGTCAGACTGACAGACAGACAGACAGACGGACAACGAAGTGATCCTATAAGGGTTCCGTTTTTTCCTTTTGAGGTACGGAACCCTAAAAATAGTGTGGGACGCCCCCCAGCTAGATGGACCGACGACCTGAAGAAAGTGGCTGGGACAGACTGGATGCGGAAGGCGGAGGACAGGGTGTTGTGGCGCAGACTGGGAGAGGCCTATGTCCAGCAGTGGACTGCGATAGGCTGAGTTGAGAACCCTAAAAATAATAAGTCTGGAGATATGGAACATTTCCTGTGCTCACATTTTTTCACATCACCTTGAACCAAGGAGGTTTACTGTTGGTTTTTTTAAACCAAAAATTCTACCTCATACTTATGAGTATGACTAAAAATGTGAGCATAGGAAATTTCCAAATGTTCCTTAACTGGAGTTAAGGAACATTTGAAGGACTTATTATTTTTTTTTCAATGGTGGCGATAGTTGGCGGCTCTACTTACCTTAAGAGAGAGGAGATCCAGTATCATGCCAAACGGATGCAGCAGGATGGAGCGAGAGTCTCATAAAAATGTTGACTTTGATTCACAAAGTGAACGATGTACCTAGGTTTTAAAAAAAAGGCCAATGTAAAACTCTACTGCTTATAAAATCTGCCTAGCCTTTTCCCAACTATTTTGGGGTCGGCTTCCAGTCTAACCGGATGCAGCTGAATACCAGTATTTTACATGGAGCGACTGCCTATCTGATCTCCACAACCCAGTAACTGGGTAATACGATACCCCTTGGTAAGACTGGTTGTCAGACTTTCGGGATTCTTCCCGTAACGACTGTCAAAGATCCACGAATGACAGCCGGGACCAACGGCTTAACGTGCTTTCCGAGGCACGGAGGAGTCTCGGTATGTAAAGATGGTCACCCATCCACGGACCAACCACGACAAGCGTAGCTTAACCTGATGGATCGACCCGTGCGGCTGTTATTAATTAGCCACGAGCTCCTCCACTGCTTATAAAACTCTACTGCTTATAATGCTTTTTAAAGATTGTAATTGCCAAAAACATATTCTTGTAATCAGTTGTGGTTCAAGTTCACTCACGATCTATCGGTCCGCATTTCGTTGGGCTCTCAAAATTGAGATAAAGTTAACTATATAGATTTTTACATACCTACGTCTAAAGAAACTATGATAACTTGCCCGTATTCATACGCCCAATGACTCATACAGTTACAAAAACCCAAGTTTGTGGAGGGCAAAATCCGGGCTGATGGGACAAAAGAACGGAATTTATTCTTCCGGCTACTAATGTAGGAATGTATTGTATGGGGACGAAATCCGCAGCCGCTCGAAATAATATGTCCTCAACCGTAGGTTCTACTGGCAAACAATTAATTTTCTTTATGAAACAAAACTCGTCACGCTTCAAAGGATTTTTTTTACTTTGACCAAATTTTTTTATACTTTCAGATTTGTTATAACTCGCTTCTTCCTATCGTGTCTTTTTTGTGACAAATACATTATCCTACCTCGTATCACTTAAATTTAACAATTCCTAGAGTTATACTCTGTCTGGAAACCAAACCTACCTCATCAGCCAAATATTTCTCTGCCCAAAAAAACATCATCAAATTGATATTTTTTGTGATCTGTCTGCCAACAGAACTGGTATATGTTACAGCCTCTGGAAATCGTAAAGCCTCTCCCTCATTCGCATTCAATCTTGATGTGCAAACATGGTGAACAATAGCTCAATCAGCCGCATACTGCGCCATTATGTATAATGTTCGAGACCTATGCAAATTGTTTGACTATAGTCTGTAGTCGTTTTACCAATACCAGATTTAGTATGTTGTTCAAGATTATGTGGGGTACAATTTTAAATTTATTTTTCAGAGCTTTTTATGTCTGTATAGCTTTTGCCGGCGGCTTCGCCCGCGTGCATCTCGGAAAATATCTCGTGGGAACGTACATGTGAATTGTGCAAACTCAAATCGATATATCGTTGCCGTGTATGGTGAGCTTAAAGCTCCCAATCATTTCGTCGTAAAAACGTCGAATTAAACAAAGACTAAAGCTGAGCGTCCACTGGTCCGCGCCGGCCCCAACGCACGCACGGGGCACGGTACGCAACGGATCAGAGGCGGATTTGCAGTGTTGGCCGCCCTAGGCCCCAGGCCATGTAGTACCTTAAGTACCAGCCGCCCCTTTCTCAGCACCCATCAAGACTTCCTAATGAATTTACTTTATTGCCAACTTTTATCGAAATCGATTCAGAAATTTTGTTACCTAACTTTGATACCTACTGCTATAGTTAGTTACTGATTTTTTTTTTCGCGATTTCAGGTCTGGTCCCATAGTAAAAGTTGTTCATAATGATGGTACTTTAAGAGGATATTAGTCAATAACCAGTAACCCTGTGTATGCACGAAAGTGATTTAGGAAAATTATTGTTATACGATGCCGTGCAGTGCGGTCCGCCATAATGTGCGCGAGCCTTTAGTTAGAATATTTAGGTACTTTCAATTTTTTCTTCTTATCATCAGTTTTTTGTCAGATTGGCCGCCCTATAGGCCCGGGCCTACTGTGCCTTAGGGCAAATCCGCCACTGCAACGGATTTTGGTTTGTTTGTATGAAGAAATGATAATGCGGGCGGTACCGATACCTAGTGGACGCAGTGCTATATGAATTCATACAAAACAAACCGGAATCGGTTGCGTGCCGTGCGAGCGTTGTCACCTCACCTTACCCTCAAGATACGAACTATGACTACATTTCCAATCCCTTAAATCTCTTAAAAAGAGGTAGGTACACAAAGTTTTTAACATTATTTGTGAATTTTAAACTCAACCCCTTAGGGGATGATTTTTCCAAAGCGCTGTACCACGTATTTCTTTATTTCCTACCAAAAGCATAAATTTGAATTTTCATATCACTAGCTTAAGAAATGCTGGGTTTCCCATACAAACTTTCATCTCGTTTAAGCGTGAAAAGGTAACAGACAGACAGACAGACAGTTACTTTCGAATTTATAATATTAACTAGCTTTTGCCCGCGGCTTCGCCCGCGTGAATGTCGGAAAATATGCCACAGGAACAAAAATATTGAGATAGCTTCTGCCCACAACTTCTTCCGCGTAAAATTTCATGTTCCCCCAACCCACCCCGTCGCATCGCATTGCCTTCCCGGGGTATTACATCGTTTTCGATTAGCGTTCCTTCTCACTTTTTTTTTGGTCGGCACTTAAGAGTTCTAGTGTGATGTTAAATACGCCTATAGCCTTCCTTAAGAACTGGGCTATGAAATGCAAAAATATTTTCATTAAAGTCCGACTGGTAGTTCCAGAGATTAGCGCGTATATATACACGCTTTTTTTATTTGTTTGAACAAATAAAAAAAGCGTGTGTGTCAGCTCCGTCGCACGACTGGAGTTTACTCCTGTTTTTTGTGTCGTTCCGAGTTTCCGACTTTCTATTCTATTCAGTAATTTCTGTAGGGCTGGGTTTTTTTAATGAATCCCCTCACTGCACCGTTTCACCCCCCTCACCCTCTCCATCCCACTCTCTCTATCACCCCCTCACCACATCCCTTTCCCGTTAACTTCCCGGCCCCCTCACACCTCTTCCCCGCGCCCTCTTCCCTTCTCCACACCCTCCCCCTCACTATGCTCTCCTATCCCTCGCCCCACCATCAAGCTCTCCCCTTCCCTTTTCCCTCCTCACCACCCCCTCCCATTCCCACCTTCCCCTCTAACCTTCCCTCTGGGGAAAAAACTATTAATGACCAACTTTATTACTTGCTTAGGCAAGTATTTGTGCCAAGTTTCAACTTAATTAAGCAAATGAATAAGATTTTTCATATAAACTATATTCCTTGTTTTCGCCCACAGGGATACAATTTTAAAAAATCGTTTGGGAGATTTATTATTTACACCAATTTTCGAGTTAAGCCCCGCAGTAAAACCTTTGCGCGAGAATTGCCTTCCGACCTGTAAAATTGACTACCCCACACGTTATTCGTAATTTTTGGTTTCAAGTATAAGAGTTTTGAGTAAACTGAAACGCGCGTTAAAATTCCTTGACAAACTTTGAGACCCCCCAATCCCTCCTGGGGGGGTAGTTTAGAAAAACTAAAAACACAAACTTTATAGTTTACTTAGATAAATATTCATGCCAAGTTTCAAGTCTATTAACTCAAGGAATAAGATTTTTCATACAAACTTTGGACCCCCGTTTCACCCCCTAAAGGGTTGAATTTTGAAAAATCCTTTCTTAGTGCACCTTTAGACCTCATAAGGAACCTACTTGCCAAATTTGGAATCTCTAGGCGCAGCGATTTGGGCGGTGCGTTGATACAAACTTTGACACATCCCCATACCTCCTGAGCGGGTAGTTTAAAAAAACTAAAAATGTCAAACTTTATAATTTACTTAGATAAATATTCATGCCAAGTTTTAAGTCTATTAACTGAAGGAATAAGATTTTTCATACAAACTTGGGACCCCCGTTTCACCCCTTTAGAGGGTGAATTTTGAAAAATCCTTTCTGAATGCACCCTTACACCTCATAAGGAACCTACGTTCCAAATTTGGAATCTCTAGACCCAGCGCTTTGGCCTGTGCGTTGATATATCACCCAGTCAGTCAGTCAGTTTATCATTTTAAAATTCCTACATACAAACTTTGAGACCCCCCAATCCCTCCTGAGGGGGTATAGTTTAGAAAAACTAAAAATGCCAAGTTTCAAGTCTATTAACTCAAGGACTAAGATTTTTCATACAAACTTTGGACCCCTGTTTCACACCTTTAGGGGTTGAATTTTGAAAAATCCTTTTTTAGTGCACCCCTACACCTCACAAGGAACATACGTGCCAAATTTGGAATCTCTAGACACAGCGGTTTGGGCTGTGCGTTGATACAAACTTTGACACCCCCCAATCCCTCCTGAGGGGGTAGTTTAGGAAAACTAAAAATGACAATCTTTATAATTTATGTAGATAAATATTCATGCCAAGTTTCAAGTTTATTACTTCAAGGAATAAGATTTTTCATACAAACTTTCATCCCCTATTTGTACCCCTTAGGGATGGAATTTCCAAAAATCCTTCCTTAGTGGATGCCTACACTGTATAAGGTATCTATGTGCAAAATTTCAAGTCTCTAGGTCCAGCGGTTTAGGCTGTGCGTTGATATATCAGTCAGTCAATCAGTCAGTCAGGACTTTGAATTTTATATATATAGATAGATATAGAAGTATGGATTTGAATGTAAGTACTAGTGATCAATATTTTTATTACCATGGCACGGCATGAGTACCTACTTTATAACACTTCAATAGTAAAGTCAATGAAGTACAAAGTAAAAAGATGATGTCCTACCTGCCCTACCTACGTGTGGGTACTTTTTTAGGGTTCCGTACCTCAAAAGGAAAAAACGGAACCCTTATAGGATCACTCGTGTGTCTGTTTGTCTGTCTGTCCGTCTGTCACAGCCAATTTGCTCCGAATCTAATGGACCGATTAAGTTGGAAGGTACACATATGGATTTCTGTGACCCAAACATGTAGGGCTAAAGTAAATAAATGAATTTTGAATATGGGGGCCATTTTTAGGGGGCAAATATGAAAATAAAAAAAAAAGTTTTGCAAACTGTACTGTGTGACATATCAAATTAAAGGGAGAGGGACTATGAGGGTCTCGTGGCTAAATAATAACAGCCGCACGGGTCGATCCGTCAGGTTAAGCTATGCTTGCCGGGGTTGGTCAGTGGATGGGTGACCATCTTTACATACCGAGATTCCTCCGTGCCTCGGAAAGCACGTTAAGCCGTTGGTCCCGGCTGTTTTTCGTGGATCTTTGACAGTCGTTACGGGTCGTCAGAAGCCCGAAAGTCTGACAACCAGTCTTACCAAGGGGTATCGTATTACCCAGTAACTGGGTTGTGGAGGCAGTCGCTCCATGTAAAATACTGGTATTCAGCTGCATCCGGTTAGACTGGAAGCCGACCCCAACATAGTTGGGAAAAGTCTAGGCAGATTGATTGACTATGGGGGTCTCAAATATATTTTTTGTACAATTTTAAAATAAATTGTTTTAAGGTATTTAATAAAATAGACGAAAATTGACAATTCCCCTCCCCCCCTTGTCTCCGAAACTACAGAACCTAAAATTTTGAAAAAAAAATACAGAAAATAGTTCTTTACCTGTAGATTACAGGAAAACCTATAAGAAGTCTGTGGTCTCAAAATAACATGGTAAATGTCTCAATATTGTGAGTACAAACTTACATTTACAGTTGGAATGTATGGGAGAACATGTGTTTCAACTACAATGTTAAGTTTGTTCTTGGGATAAAGTCATCCCAACTACGGAACCCTTCATTGTGCGTGGTCCGACACGCACTAGGCCCGTTTTTTCACAATATACTTACTTTGTATGAAAGAACATTTAATACTTTCAGCTGAGGCCACCAACAACTGAGATAAGATGAGACATCAAACAAGTTGAGTATCATTGTAGATTCACAACTAACAGCACTAGCAACTCGCGCAAAGTTGTCAGAGATAAGTTAGCAGTTACGTAGACATGAGTTCCGGGTGAGAATAAGGAATAAAACACAAAGCATAACGCGAAACTTTACAATATATTTCTCACTTTCTGACAATGGGGCAAAAGATTAGACTTAGAAAATTTCACGGCTTGGACGACGAGCTTCACTACTGCGCAGCTTTTTTATTAGTTTTGTTTTTGCTTTTCTGCTTTGGTTGCCTGTCTACAACAGGCAAAGGTGGGCCTTTGTATCGCAGAGTCAACTGCAGCACTCTCTCAGCCTCGCGCACGCCACTCAGTCGAGCACCAGACACGGTGGCGTAGTGGCCCGGCACCGTGGCCTCGCCAGCAAACAACAATATAGGAGGTATAGGCTCACTAGGTCCCGGTAACGGACACGCCAACGACCGCTGTAGTTGGCCATCCGATCCGTATTTGTCATAAGAATAAGCCCCGCAGAAAAAGGGGTCAGAAGTCCAATGCGATCGTAAAATTGTCATCGGATACGGTATAGTGGCGTTCCCCGTCGAGATACGTAGTATTTCGGTCAAGCCTTCAGCTATGTCTCTGTCGCAAAGCCCTTCCATCATGTACGCTTCTTGGCCTACCACCGAAGCACACATGACATGCTTACTATTTGGCACTACCTCTATTGAAGTTATTCCTCGAGTCCAATCAGAACGATCACAAAGCTCGTTACAACAGAATCTGAAGTTCAAGTTTCCTTTATGCCAAAACCAAAACGGGCGACAATATTCCATAAAAATTTTATTACAATATCCAAATCCAAGGCAGCGCATGGCGTCTATTTTTGATGATGGGAGCGTAGGACAGAACATTTTGACGGCATTATTATACAACACTCCGAGAGACACCGTTATGATGACGTAGTCACATGGAAATTCATCACCATCCGCAGTACATACTGTAGCTCGATAACCTTCTTTCTGTGATGTTCCCCAGTAGATACAGTTTACCGGCTTACAATAACGAATAGCTCCTTCCGGTACTTGTCGTAGCAGCGGAGCCAGTATACCTACTAACCCCAAAGGCACGCGTACTTCGCCGCCGGGCATGTTCATGTAGCAGCCGACATGGTCGGCGCACAGCATCGCCGTGTCGTCTCCGCAGCGTGCGCTCAGCATGTGACACAGCCCGAACATTATCCTGGCTGCGTCATATTGTTGATGCTCGGGATACTCGTGCAGTTCTTGTTGAATTCGCAGACTCATAAAATTGATTAGGGAACCTGCCTGTTTGTCACCGCCGAAGCAGTATATTTGTGCTGCTTCCTGTTCTATCTGACGAAATTTATGATATGCAGCTAATGTGGGGGGAAACGCCAATTTACCCGTTACTATTCGGTTGAAGAGACCACGAGTATGTTCAGAGCCGGGCACACCGGGACGGGGAGGATCTTCGGTAGCGGACATAGTATAAACAGGATGTGTGAAGCTGTTATCTGGCTTCCAATGTGATCCTAATTCAGCAACGATGTCTCCAAGCCAGCACGAATGTATCCGACCACCGGGTCTGAAAGAGCCGGCATTTGTATAGTGGGTCTAACATACTAGTTATCAACGACGTTTTCCTTTTATATACGAACCTCTCGTAGGCTTCAAGCACCACTATGTTGTTGATGCCGCCCTGCGAGAGCCGGGCTGCGGCTGACAGGCCCGCCATGCCCGCGCCTATGATGACGACACGGGGCTCTGGGTAACATTTTTCGACGTCGCAAGGGTCTATCGCACACAAAGCTCGGTCCTCTAAATTTGGATCACAGTCAGTAGCTGCAGCAAAGGGACTTTTGGGCGTCGGTGATTGGGGACATTTGATCGACGCGGACGACGACTTCGACTTCCTAAAATTTTGGTAGATTATACAAAACTACATTGCTTGTTTTTCTCTTTTTTGTTGTATTTTTGCGGTCGATTTTTTTGTGTTTACCCGACTGCCTCAGAAGGAGGGTAATGTTTTTCGAGATTATGTAGTTATGTATGTAAGTATGTCTATTTATTTGGCACGCTCTGTAGCCTAAAGGGCTTGAAAAAAAAAACGAAAAGCTTTCTTTATTTCTAGCTTTTTAGTTTTTTTTTTTTGTATTTGCAGATGTAATATATTATTATAAATGTCATATATCCTGTCATTCCCACAATTAAGACGAATCTAACGACACCCCATAAAACCCATCAAGCCGTTTAGGCTACAGAGCGTGCCAAAGAAATAGACATACACACAAACATACATACATTATAAAGTCTATACGTGAGGATTTTTAATTGGCTTTTTGGTGATTCTGGTTTCCTTTTTTGTTTGTTTTTATTAGCTGTAAGTAGGTACTCCATATACTAAAATAAATAAATAATTACTCTCAAAACACATTCCCTACCTCTTTCTGGGGCAGTCGGGTAAAAGTATACAGGGTGTTTCTTTTAAGGTGTCAAGCCAGTGCGAGCTGATAGCAGAGTACAATACCTATCGATTTAACCCCCATACTTAGGTAATTATGTTCTATGATTTTTTGTAGTTTTCGAGTTATTTTGGATACCTCATTTCATATCAATGGTAGTGGACGTGGTTAAGGATAGTAGTAGGTATAAAATGTATGTCTCGGTGAATAAAGAAAAATATCGAAAAAAAATTATAACTCGAAAACTACAAAAAATCGTAGAACATACGAATTAAATCGATAGGTATGGTACTCTGCTATCAGCTCGCACTGGCTTGACACCTTAAAAGAAACACCCTGTTATTTAAGTGACTCGGTCCCTGCGGAGAACAGGGTTGTGGCGCAATTTAGGGGATGACAAGTACGATCCAGCAGACAAGTACGATCTTGGTACTAAACAGGTGACAAAAAACGTGCGTCCATTGCTGTAGTCTTATGAGAATCTAATGTTGTGTTTGTGTTTGTTGTGTATATGAATCTGCCTAGCCTTTTCCCAACTATGTTGGGGTCGGCTTCCAGTCTAACCGGATGCAGCTGAATACCAGTATTTTACATGGAGCGACTGCCTATCTGACCTCCACAACACAGTAACTGGGTAATACGATACCCCTTGGTAATACTGGTTGTCAGACTTTCGGGCTTCTGACGACCCGTAACGACTGTCAAAGATCCACGAATGACAGCGGGGACCAACGGCTTAACGTGCTTTCCGAGGCACGGAGGAGTCTCGGTGTGTAAAGATGGTCACCCATCCACGGACCAACCCCGGCAAGCGTAGCTTAACCTGATAGATCGACCCGTGCGGCTGTTATTACTTAGCCACGAGCTCCTCGTTTGTGTTTGTGTTTGTTGTGTAATGGTGTATTATTGTATTGAATACAATGCACAATCGTACAATCTATATATCTATGTATATATAAAAGAAAGTCGTGTTAGTTACACTATTTATAACTCAAGAACGGCTGGACCGATTTGGCTGAAAATTGGTGGGGAGGTAGCTTAGAACCAGGAGAAGGACATAGGATACTTTTTATATACAATTCTTCTGTACGTTTGTTTGTCACCTAACTCCTCCCAAATGGCTGGACCGATTTGGATGAAAATTTGTGTGTATATTTCAATTCGTTCCTGGATGGTTTGAAAACACAATTGGACCCGGTAGGTGGAGCTGCAGTGGAGTTCTAGGATCGTTCAGACAGGACAACTTCTGTCGGGTCCGCTAGTTACTTATAATAAAGATTCTCATAAGACTACAGCAATGGACGCACGTTCTTACTACATTCAGTAAGTAGGTAAGTGCATTTAGCTCCGCTTAAGCAGCAGACCATGTCGGCTGCAGTTCACCTTATCTGATGAGCATCAGCATACTCTTCACGATGTTAAGATCATCATAAACCAGTTTTTTTGTCAATCTCTTTATTTAAAAGCACACGATGCTTTAATGATAATTCCGGGGAAAAGTGCAGCAGTGGATGCCTACCCGATGTAGACTCATTATGTTGAGCTCACATACCTTCGAATCAAAGTCTTCAGCCATAGCTTTCTTACTGAAGATAAATTACTGAAAATTTTCATATGTACAAGCGAAATTTTCGTTACATTCCTAAAAATAATACGGTATGGAGTTTATGGAATGAAACACTGAAGATATAAAGTAATAAAGTGACAGACATAGAGTGAAAGAGAAACTTGTGACACTTGTGACATACCGTTTTGTCATAGAGTATTAATTTGTGTAGTATCTTTTTATCACTGTCAAAATAGTTTGTGCAGCAAAGTTTATACCCGCAGCCGTCGGGCCTCAGGCCAGAATAAAGATCCACGATGCAAGTTTCTTCCTTGACTTCGCAACAAATGACTTGCATCATCATCACATCATCATCACCACTGCATCGTCACTGTTTAGACGATGACCCTTTTATTGTTGCTTCAACTTAATTAAACTTAATAATTATTATCAGTGGGCAGAATTGCAGGTAAACATATATGCTTACAGGTTTGATACACGCTTACCTACGTATCATTTATATAAGTATCATGTCAAACAAAAAATTAACAAGATATATATTTTTGAAATGTGCTAATTACCTACTCCTTTCATTTGATACCCAACACGGTATAATTAAAAATGTATTTTGTTTTATTTTATTACTTTATGTTCTCTAGAGGGAGCCATATTCAATTAAATGTGACGTCACATAGCCTATAACCAGCAGACGATTAAGACGCTTCCAACGATACCTCATTTATCAAATTATGATAAATGATTTAGAAGTTATGAGGGAACAGATAACATACATACATACATAGGTACCGGTCAAAATCATAACCCTCCTTTTTGCTTCGCCGTAGTCAGGTAAAACTGGAAATAGATTTTACAGCCAAATAAGAGTACTGATCGTAAAAGAAACTACTCTATAGAGAGTAGTTTCTTTTTACACGACCATCTTAGTCTAGATGTCCAAGTTTGACCGCTACTGTGGTTGACGAGTTGGTCTTCCCGAGCTCGAGACTTCCTTCGGTAGTTACCAACAACAATAAAAACCTTTGTTCAAAACTTGACCGCAGAATATAAATCTACGAAACATATACCAGTAATGTGTAAAGTAACGCGTTCTTTTTAGAAGACCAAGCGAAACGGTTAATGTTTTATTTGGCAGGGTAGCGGGAGCGTTCTGGCGCCGCCACCGCCGCCGTTGTGATTTTTCTAGTTTGTTTTTGCGGCGCACTAATTGCTAGACTTCTCGCAAGTTTGCTAACTGTACACTGAGTAATTGTTTTCTCCATTTGTATAAAGTACCTATATTTTCTTTTCGCAGTTTTTCTTAGACATTCACAGAATAAAGGAACTTTCTCTACCTGCAGTAAGGAGAAGTTTTCTTTAAATAAATATTAATGTCTTGCTTTGTGGACGGTATTGTTTCAGTTAAAACGGAAAAACAAAACAGCAGTTGTTTTTATGCGTATCTTTTATATCTTTATAAATATCACTAAACTAATGCTTACATCGAATTCTAGCTTGACTTATAATCTTAAATTCATTTCTTCGACGGTAACGAGATCACAATATGACAACGTGGAACAGCCACGCGAGCTAGTCATTGCACACAACACTCAGTGACGTCACGCGCACATTCACTCGCTTGCGAAACATTTAGTCCAGAAGTGATCCAACATGTGGTAGAAATGTCGACTGACGCCGAGCAGAGAGTGCTTCTCGTCGGCGTAGCTCTGGAAATAAAATCATTGATACAGTAAAATTTATTGTGGATAGTAAAAAAGAGTTACAAGGTTTTCCCTACGGTTTTGTCTGCGGTGACTTTGAGTGTTTACGGACCTTCTTTTTTGGGTTATTACCTAGTATCCTATTAAGTATTCCAGACCAAATTCTACCTGTGCCAATCATTTATTTAAAATTAAAATTGACCACAAAAGGAGGCATTTCCGAAGTTATAAATGGTGTAGTTCCCCATTTTACGAGAGAGTGTGATCTTTTCACAGATTGCCCTGACTAACAAGGATTCGAGGCAAAAAAGTAGCAGCACTCCACCAACGATTACCATATTTACTGGTTTCAGTCTGCAGGTGTTAAAGTCGAACATGGGCCTTCGAATATATGCTTTAGACAAAACATAGGTACACATTAAGTACACAGAATATACCCTCACGAAAAATTTTTGGAATGAAATAACACTGTTTTTCTTACCATCTGCTCAAAATCAATATCATTATGCTGTAGCTGCTTAGCCAACATCATGCTATGCTGATAGTGAACATTGTCGTCATCAGTGCCGTGCACCAGCAGGTAACGGCGCCCGCGCAGCTTCTGCGCCTGTCGGATGACGTCAGACCGGTCGTAGCCCACCGGGTTCGCTTGCGGCGTGTCCATGTAGCGCTCTGTGTACATTGTGTCTGCAAACGCAAGGAGATAAGGATAAAGTTGGAAGACCGTACGGGAAGACCATATTTGATGATTTCTGATCTATCACGGAAAAGGGCAAAATTCACCGTAGCCAGACCTCTGTTACAAGTTTACTCTTTGGTTAAAGCTTCGTTCAGCATACATTCAAGAAGATATTCCCGCGAAATTCCAAGAGTATTAAGTCCGGTTCCTAATAAGGAACCGGACTTAATCCTCTTAGAATTTGGATTCTGGACTGCAATAGATACTCTTGAAAGATTGGGATCTAAAATGGTCCACTGTTACCAAAATCGTTTTCAGGTAAGGTTATGAGAGCAGGCAAATGTGACAGTTTACAGAGACGAGAATGGATAAAGTAAGAAATGAGATATAGGAGGAAGTTTGAAAGTGGCGCCAGTGACAGTAAAGTTGAAAGGAAAGCGTTTGGCTTGGTATGGAATGTGATGACAAGGGAAGAAACGCATGTGACTAAAAGAGTGATGAATATAAATGTTTATAGATGGAGAGGAAGAGGAAGGCCAAAAAAAATATGGATGGATTGTGTGAGGAATGATATGAAGAAGGCAGTGAAAAGGGAGTGATAGCGTGACGGTTGACAGGGGAGAATGGAAAAAGAAAACGTGTTGCGCCGACCCTTAGTAACATAATATGGGACAGTGGCAAGAAGATAATGACCACTGTTCTAAACGAATATATGGTAAAACTCCAGGTTTTGTATAAGATCAATCTTACCATAATACAGCCAAGAAGTTACAGGCGCGACCGCAGCAGCACAGTTGAGCGTCTTCTGATCATCTTGAATCAGCATCATGGTGGACACAAACCCGCCGTAGCTCCAGCCCCACAGCCCGATGCGGTCAGGGTCGATGAACGAATATACGCTTGTTAGACTCCTGAGGAAGTTAAGGGAATCCAATATTGTATGACTACCAGGAAGATGGATATGAACGAAAATACTTATAAAGTAACAAGCCGTGTGAGTGTGTCCGATGGGATTTCCCATGATGGGGTAACAACATTCATCCCTTGAGTTAGTGGATGAATTATCAGAAATCATTCCATAGTAATCACATTCGTTACAAAAGGAACTGTTGTGCAAAATGTCATGCTTCTAGACCTAATTTAAGGTGGAGTTGGATCCTCAGTGGTAGCCCGCGAAATTCAAATTTTCTTGCGTTTTATATGATTCGCGACTACGACAAATTTACATAATGTATTTACATAATTATAACCATAAGAATCATCAATACATCTCTGTAAGTTAGATTTGTTTTCTTTTGATCTGATTTCGGGTAAATAGAAGTACCTATAGGAAATAACTTTAGGAGTTAATTAGGAATAGACTAGGTTACACACTAGGTAGAGTCAGTCACGATGTGGGTACCGGCCTTGGAAGCACCGGTGCTTCGAATTATAATTTTGCCATGGCCATAATAAAAGTTTCTTACTAGAGCAGGGTCTGTTTACATTTCTTTCAGATACTTTTGAAGCAGACCATATTATTACTTATGTATCTTTTGTCAATATGAAGTCGTAGTACGACAGGCACTTAGGGTAATCAGATAGTTTTGTAGATATAGACATAATTTAAATTCCAGGTCGAGATCCAAACATGCTGAACCCTAAACCCCGCAGAAAGTTATATTCTAAACAGTGCTCGTAAAAAAGTGTGAAAGAAACAATAGAATTCGAATTTTACTGCACAAACACGAGATTAAGTTAAATTGGCACTGTCACACATTGTTGCATAATCACGGCAGTTATGCAAATTGATTTAACGCCATAGTCAACAGCGTAGTTTTTTAAAGTAATCTAATAGTGTTTGGGCGCTCCTAACAAGTGTTGCTCGAAAAAGTATGAAAAAAAAACGGATGGCAAGGGAATTCTATTTAACTTGTATAAAAAGGCGACTATTTCAATGAAGCTTACATCGGAAAAGTCCGAAAATAGTTAAATTGTAGTTTCACCACAATTTTTTTTTTTTGCGATTACAAACTTACATTTGCAGTTGACGAATTGACCGTGACGTAAGAATAACGATGTATCGGAGAACATATTTTTCTACTAAAAGTTTGTTTTTGGGATAAATTCATCCATTTAGCTTCTGCTCGCGACTTTGTCCGCGTGAAATTTCTTGTCCCCACGACCCACCCCGTCGCAATGCATCGCCTGCCATTACCTGCCATTATTTCGCCTGCTATTATTTCGTTTTCGCTTAGCGTTCTTGCTGACTTTTTTTCATTTTGCTCGGCTCTAAGGGTCGTAGCGTGACGATAAATAGTCTACTTATATAGCCTTTCTCAAAAAACAAATCTCGAAAAAATCTTTTACTTTTTTTTTAAGAATTTTTTTAAGTTGGTTAGGGTCGAGAAATCTCGAAAATTCAGAAAAAAAATCATAACTCGAAAACTATGAAAAATCGCGGAATATACATACATGGGGATGATTCGGATAGTCCACGATACGAGGAACCAAATTTTTTTATTTGGACGTCAATGTTCCGGACAGCATGTATATTGATTCAAAAGTCAAATTACTGATGCAAGAGACGATGCCATTGTCTTGCCTGTCATATTTAGCAAACAGTATGGCCTACAGTGTGTTTCTATTACCTAGGTCCATATAGTACTATAAACGATAAGAAAGTAAATAAATAAAACCGGTCAAGGGCGTGTCAAGCCACGCTCAATAAAGGGTTCCGTAGTTGCGATGAATTTATCTCAAAAACAAACTTGTAGTAGAAAAATATGTTCTCCGATACATCGTTATTCTGACGTCACGGTCAATTCGCCAACTGCAAATGTAAGTTTGTAATCGCAAAAAAATATTTTTCAATACACTTCCTCGAAAACTGGTTCATATCGCACTACGATTAGGTTCACAATGCAATGTATGTCGCACGCGTGCGACTTTTTATTTTCCCGCACGTGTGCGGGAATAAAAATTGCCACAGATAACTTATATAACAGATACTTAGTCCAAATTGAAATTGGTTCAATGCCTCTATTCAGAACTGTCTATTCGGAGGTGAATGTTTTTTTTTAATCTCGGCAAAGAGGTATGCGTCTTTACGGCGTTAATATTTTTTGAATATTTAAATAATGTTTATAAACATAATGTCATCAAAAACTATGATTATTATAATAAAAAAAACGTTTATGAACAAATTAACATTTACTCGAAAATATTTGAATTTTCTATTTTTCATATTAGGCTGTTTATCGGCTTTATACCTTTGCTTCTCCTTCAACCCGGCGAAAACAAAGCGTGAAAAAAAAAGAAAATTTAAATCATAGTTTCCTAATAATTCATGACAAAAATATTATCCGTTATTTTATTTTATTTCTTCAAAAGTGTATTGAAAGACGTCGTTTGATACTCGTGGACATTTGTTATTGCAGTTCTCGGCTCAAAAACAACCTCGCCTACGGCTCGGGTGTTAATTCCGCCTCGAATGCAATAACAAACGTTCTCCACTTGTATCAAAATGTACTATTTATTATTAACTATTTTCGGACTTTTCCATTTACTTGTGCTGTAAGACCTTGCCTCTTGCCAAATTTCATGATTCTGGTACCCTATATGTTTTGATTTATTTTCGAGTATCAAAATAAATCGCGGACGTATTTTTTTATTACGTTGACATAGAAGCTTGATTTTTCTAGAACTGCAAGTAACCATAGACCAACGTATTTGATATTAATTTCAACTTGATACCTTTATGCGATTCTGAGAAAAGGGGTCCTTTCTATAAAGGTTCCGTTTTTTCCTTTTGTGGCACGGAACCCTAAAACGGGGCTCGAGGTCAGTTAATTGGCTTTTTAGCTCATTAGCTTGAACGGCTTCAAATTACACACTTAAAAGTAAGTAAGGATTCTCGGGGAATTGTATTTGGGAAATGATATCATACTTATATTTTTTTAAACTAAAGAGGAGCTCGTGGCTAAGTAATAACAGCCGCACGGGTTGATCCATCAGGTTACGCTACGCTTGCCGGGGTTGGTCAGTGGATGGGTGACCATCTTTACATACCGAGACTCCTCCGTGCCTCAAAAAGCACGTTAAGCCGTTGGTCCAGCTGTCATTCGGTGATCTTTGACAGTTGTTACGGGTCGTCAGAAGCCCGAAAGTCTGACAACCAGTCTTACCAAGGGGTATCGTATTACCCAGTTACTGGGTTGTGGAGGTCAAATAGGCAGTCGCTCCATGTAAAATACTGGTATTCAGCTGCATCCGGTTAGACTGGCAGCCAAAAAGGCTAGGCAGATTGATTGACTTATTTTTAGGGTTCCGTACCTCAAAAGGAAAAAACGGAACCCTTATAGGATCACTCGTGTGTCTGTCTGTCTGTCTGTCCGTCTGTCCGTCTGTCACAGCCAATTTGCTCCGAATCTAATGAACCGATTAAGTTGAAACTTCGTACATATATGTATTTTGGTAACCCAAACACGGACATGTAACGTAAATAAATGAATTTTGAATATGGGGGTCCCTTTTGGGGGTTCTTTACCTATAGATTACAGGAAAACCTATCAAAAATTTAAGGTCATATAAATCTATATATATGTATAAAATTCAAAGTACTGACTGACTCATTGACTGATAATAATGAACGCACAGTCCAAACCACTGGGCCTAGAGACATGAAATTTTGCACATAGATACCTTATTTAGTGTAAATATCCATTAAGTAAGAATTTTTGGAAAGTCCATCCCTAAAGGAATAAAATAGGGGATGAAAGGTTGTATGAAAAATCTTATCTCTTGAGTTATTAGACTTGAAACTTGGCACGAATATTCATCTAAGGTATAAAATTAATCATTTTTAGTTTTCCTAAACTACCCCCTTTTTTTTGTGGATGGGAAATCATCAAATGACTTCTCCCGCTCTGGGTGGAGCGGAAGGGCGTGTCAGACTTTTACTAACTAAAACCCACCCGTGTTCCTTTAGTTGCCTATGGTAGGGCCACGGTATCTCTTTCGAACAACCCGCGACCCCAGAAGACGGGATTGGTGGGTGTCAGTTTGTATGGAGGAATTTTAACACGCGGTCCGATTTACTCAAAACTCAGTTTTTGTACTTGAGACCAAAAATGAAGATTAACTAACGTGTACGTGTAACAGGGTTTTCCAAAAATCTGCCGCTAGGGGGTGAAAAGGGGTAGTAAATTTTACAGCGGAGGATTTCATTGGGGATTGACTAACTCGAAAATTGGTGTAAATAATGTTTGAGCCAAGTTATGGAAACATCCCAGACGATTTTTGAAATTCTACTCCTGCTGGGCGTGAAAACAGGGATACAGTTTATACGAAAAATCTTATTAATTTGGTTAATGAACTTGAAACTTAGCACTTAATACTTGCTTATGTAAGTCTAGCTAGTATCTCAATATTGTCCGTACAAACTTACTAAGCCTCCGCTGTCCGTCCGTCCGTCTGTCTATCACAGAGCTGTATCTCATGAACCTTAATAGGTAGACAGTTGAAATTTTCACAGATTGTGTATTTCTATTACGTATAATAACAAATAATAAAAATAAAGTAAAGTTAAAATTAAAGGGCCGCCCCCTTTAATTTCAACCTTATTTTATTTTTATTATTTGTCCCCATACAAAAAAGTTTTCATTTTGAAAAAAAAAATTAACCTGTGTGTGGGGTGTTATTATGTAGAACTCATCGAGTAGAGTACAAAGATATATTTTTTTTTTTTATCTTCTAAAGTGTAGAAATAGGGGGCCGTAAAAGTTGTCAATTTTGTACCATTTTTGTACGAGCTCTATCAATTATATAATGTACCTTATACTGTACTTAAACAAGAAATACTAAAAACGGCGATTCTTAAGGTATTTTGTTTAAATATGGGCGATTTTCTGCAACTGCAAAAAATAACCTTGTAATTCACAGTATCATTATGAAATACAAAGTTATCTTTGCGATTGTTAAACATATAATATGGTACGGAACCCTTTGTGTGCGAGTCCGTCTCGCACTTGGCCGGTTTTTGTTTTTAAGTTACCCAGGACTTTCCATCGATAACCTCTTTATTTAATGGCTTCAATTTATATGCATGCAGGCTTATACGCCACTTTTACGACACCTATTTATTGTGAAAAAGTATAATAAAAAATAATAAAAAATACATTACCTACCTACAACCAGATTAAAATTCTACGTCAACATCATTAAAATTTGAATAGGAACACAACCAAAGCTGTTCCAGGACGCGAATTAGGTCCAGAGATCCAAAATGGAACCAAATTATTAAACTTTAAACACAAAATTGTGAATTTTGGGAATGATTTAAATCAAATCATAGCCCTTACGGAATAGTTGCCGAAAGACGGTAGAAGAAGCGTTGGCAGACCAACAGCCATAATGGCGGGATGACCTTCAGAAGATCGCGGGAAAGACCCGAATAAGAATCGGGAAGGAGGCCTCAGCAGTGCGTACAATGCTGGCAATGATGATATCAATCATGCTTCAACGTCATGCATATTCAAACAAATAGCCATCTTCCTTTCTTACCTGATGGTAGCCAAAGTATCGGAAACCTCGACAGTTCCCAGCGCGTTATTGATGGCGTGCATGGCTTCAACGCCCATGACACCAGAGCCGCGCACATCGATGGACGCCACGATGTAACTCCTGTTCGTTGTTAAGTACGTATTGTAGTATTCTGTAAAAGTACAAATAGAGCTGTAAGACGTTGTGTATTGTTGTTGTGTCGTCTTCTTCTTCTTATCATATCCCCTCAAGTGTCTGAGTAGGACTAATTTTAGACTCAAAACCCCAGCGAGTGGGAGGGGTGGGGGTTAGTTGCGAACCTCATAGGTTCACAACTACTGATGGTGATATGTTTTCCATCGGCTGATGTTTTATTACGTCTATATACATTTATGTGTATGTAATATAAGCTTATATACCTAGTATGTAAAGTTTCGTCCTTTTGCACACATGGGGTGCATTTGACACGCGGGGGGAAGCGGGCGTTAGTTGCGAACTCCATAGGTTCACAATGATGATTGCTTTTCCATCGGATGATGTTTTTTTACGTTTATATATGTGATAATGATTGCTTTTCCATTGGATGATATTTTTTTACGCTTATATATGTGATATAAGCATAAGCTTATTAAGGAAAACCCTTTACATAATAGGTAAGTATATAAATACGTACCTATTATGTAAAGGGTTTTCCTTATGCACACATGGGGTGCATTCGACACTTGAGGGGATATGAAGGCCTGCAGTGCGATTCTGTAACCATCTCACCGTGAAAACTTAGGTGAAGTGAGCGTGGAGTGAGCTGTCAATAGTGCCAATTCCTAGCAAAAACAAACTCACTTCACCTAAGTTTTCACGGTGAGATTTTTGCAGAATCGACCGGCTGTATATGATCTTTTGTTTGCGCGACGTTTCAACTGTTGCTGACTGCTGACTGTATTTAAGGTTTAAAAGTTTAACAAAATAGAGTGGCACACAAACTATGAAGCGCTGTATTCAATATTTTGTTTGAGCGACGCGTGTAAACGCGACGCGTCTTATTTCGACCGTGGTGGGTGCATACTCAATTGGCATTTCCAGCATGAGCACATACACTCACGGTTTTTCCTATGGTGGACTACGGAACCATTTACCGCAAAGTATAGGTAATTTTTTTGCCTCTTTAAGAAATGTTGGTAGGTAGGTTAAATTTGAATTATAAGTGACATTTGAATTTGCAAAGACATACTTCTGATCAAGGTATATTTACTTTGAAATTGAATGTGTAACCAATTTAAAAAGCTTGATACATCTAAAAACCAATCCAGAACCAACATGTGCAATGCAATATTATTCTATCTGCGCAAACAATGCACGAAGACAGTTAGGTGTGGCCTGGTATGGTCTCGTGTAGTCGTGCCGTACGGAAACTTTTGAAATAACTTCTGAAGTTGCGGCCTTGTCATCCACTCGAACTGCATGTGTCCTCATTTATAGTACCAATATTAAGTTCATACATCGAACAACCGGCTTTTTATCAAACTTAAACTCAAAGCATTTATTTCAATTAAACCAATTACTTACTTTTGAGAAAGTTGAAGCTAGTTGCCCAGTTCCAAAAAGTAGATCTCTATGGAGAAGAACGGGCAAGAAACTCCACGAGCACTCTTAAGCACGTGTCTGTGCATTATTATTTCACTGAATATCTAATGTCCAAACAATGTGGTGTGAATATAGGTGTAATTTTTACTTAGCTATTTTAAAGATTCAAATATACCAGTAGGTAACTAAAAATCCTCAAACCATTTGGCTCAACTTCAGGTTCAGACCTCAATGTCCACCAATAATTTCTTTGATGTGCCCTAAATCTAGATAAGTAAAAGAAATAAGTAAAAAAAACATACCTAAATCAAAATTATCCTTAACCCTGCTGGTCCCTGGACCCGCGTAGACCCTGACTATCATGGGGTATTTCTCCCCTGACTTCATGTTCGGCGGCAGCAGAAGTTTCACGTGTCCCAGAGGATTCTCTCCTACTGCTATCACGTTGAAGAGTATCATTGGCAACTTATATTGCCTCAACTTTTCTTTCAGTCTTACATTATCTTTGATCAGTTTGAAGCTGTCGGTCTGCAAAAAAAAATAACATTAAGTATAGGCTAGGTTACCGGTTACTTTATAAAGATCCCTGTCATCATCTGCCTAGCCTTTTCCCAATTATATTGGGGTCGGCTTCCAGTCTAACCGGATGCAGCTGAATACCAGTATTTTATATAGAGCGACGGCCTATTTGACCTTCACAACCCAGTTACTGGGTAATACGATACCCCTGGTAAGACTGGTTGTCAGACTTGCGGGCTTCTGACGACCCTTAATGACTGCCAAAGATCCATGAATGCCGGGACCAACGGCTTTAACGTGTTTTCCGAGGCACGGAGGGGTCTTGGTTTATAAAGATGGCCACCCTAAAGACAGAGATCCCTGTATCAAAATTAATTATTCTGCAAGTTGTTGGTTTGCAATGCGATTTTGGTACGGGACAAAGTATTGGCAATCTGTTTCGGTTTCGAAAAAAATGGGGAGAGACACTGCCAATTTATTCCGCTAGGAGTCGCATCGTCACTGGTGTTGTTTACCTATCGAACAGATAACAAACACCATATTTTTTATGGTGAAAGCCCGTTTACTTTTTAATATCCTTGAAAACCTTCAACAGATAGACAGCTAACGGTTACCAGCGATAGTGGCGTCATCTATAATTCGCTTTGCCTGTTCCTTCCCATTGCTGTAAGTACGTAACTACCAGGCATGCTACGACGCTGCTGTTTTATAAATAAAATAATAACCAATACTAAAACCAAAACTCACCGCACTTGTATATAAGAAAATCTTCGGTGGATTGTAAGTAGAGCTGCACGTCACAATAGCATAGCTGGCACCAGGCGAGAATGACGCCGACGCGTGGTGACACGACGGCTCCCTGCACGACACACATCGCACCACTCCCCCAGAAGTGGCCCACATCTGCCTCAACCACGGCATATTGCCCGGAGACACCACATAGTAAACCGTGTCAGAATCTTGGTTCCACCCTAATATTGACGTCACTGATGAGTTCCCAGGACTCAAGTCCTCAGTAGTCAGAGATATGAAGTTAAATCGACCCGCATGGGGGAACCGTTGGTCACCGTTGTACAAGTTTTGTATCTCCAACATCTTGTTTCCCGATTTGTCGAAGAATGGGCTCCTCACATCGATCCAGCCGTTTGATTCTGAGTGCTCCTTTACGATACTGCATTTATCTTTTTCTAACTCGCAGTTGACTAGTACGCTGACGTTTTGACGTCTGTTGAGCCATAATACTATAAGGTTTTGTTCGGATGCCCAGTTGACCCTTCCCAGGTAGTGGTCGAGACCGACTATGTCTACGGGTGCTGGAATGTTCCACGGTTCTCCATGAGGGTCGTCGAGTTTGAAGACGCGTAACCCTACCATTGGATTTGTTCGACCTGCCTGACATTAAAATTTTTATTGTTAGAGATTCCATGTTAGAAAATATAGTTCTAAGACTTTGTCCACCGCACCAGCAACGGGACGTCAACGAGAAACGAGATTATTTGGCCATAGCATCGTTGACGTCCCGTTCCCGGTGCACTGGCCGAACAATGTACTGATTAAGGCATTATTTTCAGAACTAATTATACGCAAATTTTTTTGCAAGTTTATTGTTAAATCTTCATTATACCGGATGACTTTTTTTACCGTCTCGAAAAAAATTGGTTATATTAGGTGAACAGAGTAGAAGCCTATGGCATACCTAACTTTTTTTTTTTTTTTTTTTTTTTTAAAAATAAAAAAATCAAAAATTCTAACAATCCAAATCAATCCAAATTCAAATCAATTCATTTCAATTCTAATTTCATTGCAGGTTGCATATGATTTGAATTTCGATATTTTTAAACGATTTATTATTTTTTTTCAAAATTTCTGTTTTTTTGGTACAAAAATGAAAAGTTTACATCGAATTTGTAGTATTTATTGGTACCTTTGATAATTTATTCTGTTTAAGCTATTAAAAAAAAAAAAACTAGGTATGCCATAGGCTTCCACTCTGTTCACCTAATACGCCCAATTTTTTTCGAGACGGTGAAAAAAGTCATCCGGTATATCTAATACTGAATTGAAGTTTGTTGGTGAGCAGTAAACTCACCTCATTATAAAGTGTGCTAGTTTACCTTTGGATACTTGAAGTGTACTATTTCAGGATACTGGTTGTTTACGTCGAAGGGCTGTCCGTAGTAGGGATACGTAGCTGTCGCGACATCGCTGTCGTTGAACGACGCCACTGCTAAGTAACTGCCTCCGGGAGAGAACCACATGGCTTCAGCTGCGTTGAACATCTCCTCTGAAAATAAGATTTAGAAATTAGTTAGGTAAGTACAAGGTAAGTACTTTTTCATCATGCTGACCAAAGCCTTGTGTAGCATTTCATTGACTGTCAGCAAGTTTCCGAATTTCGAATATGCTTGTGATTCAAATAAGGGTCTAATATTTTTTTTAATAAAGTGTATTACTTCAGAATTATGCCTCCATCGATAATTTTGATTACCTATAATTAATTTTTAAGCAAGAAATTATTCTTTTAAAGTGCAAAATAACGGGGAATTTCAAATATTTGAAAAGCGACGCGAATGTAACGTAAAAGTCTATGGCAACATATGTATTGTAGGAGTGTTTGTAATTTCTTATGTGTTGTCATAGTAGACTATGTCGTCACACCAAGCGCGCCAAAATGGAGGGTGTTTGTGGTGCCTGTGACGGTAATTAGCTATTTTAACTTTTATTTATGTAAGTACTTTCAATTTATTTTTGGCGCTGATTATTTTTTACTATTATATGGCAATGCTATCAAAAAATACATGATATTCCCTTTAGTTCAGTACCTAAAGCTCAAGTAGAGTTTGACAAGTTCTTAACTTTTGATTCTCAATCCAGAAACCGGGTATAAATGAAAATGAAACTCCATCACACCTTTAATGGCTAAAAATCAGAACCAGGAATTCAACAGTGCGGGACTGAATTTATATTATAGGAATGATTTCAAATGTTATTTAACAACTCTGTACCTATAGCTAACCATCGTCTGTTGGATGATTGTAGGCATTTCATAATTGCCTATTTATCGCACCTACAAATATGAAAATCCCAACAGCTCACCTTCATAAATCCAGTCAGTGACACCATGGTATATTTCCCCTGGCTTGCCATCCTTAGTGAGGGCCACAGCATTTTCAATGTCCACATCATGGACATAATACACGTTGTTCTCTCTGACGTATGCCAGGGAACGTCCACTGCCCCATAACACCACGTCCAGGGAGTTCCGACCCAGTCTTATGATGGATCTGGATCATAAAACGAAAGAAGTTTTTAAAAACACTGAATAAATACCGACTTCATTATAAAACAACATTTATGTTTATTAAGGCCTATGTTTGAATTTAGAACTTTATTCTTTTACTACAAATGCTAATTTTAAACCCGAGTATAGGGCCCGCCTGCACCACAAATCATTAAATGTATTTAGCGCTAAACGTATATAAGGTGAATGCGCAAAGGTAGTCCGCGAAATTATAATTTTCTCACGTTTTTTTGCAATTTGCAGGTCAGTGGCAAGTTGTATGTTGATCAAAATATGATCCGCGACTACTTATAACAAATATGTATTTACTACTTAATTACAATCTTATGAATCATCAATACCTACATCTCTCTAAATTAGATTTCATTCAGAATAGAATCATGACATTTTAGAACAAATCTAACTAAGTACCTACTATGTTCCCAACATAAACTTTTTACATAGGTTGTCCCGTTGTTGGTCCCGGCTGTCATTTGTGGATCTTTGACAGTCGTTACGGGTCGTCAGAAGCCCGCGCGAAAGTCTGAAAACCAGTCTTACCAAGGGATATCGTATTACCTAGTTACTGGGTTGTGGAGGTCAGATATCTCCATGTAAAATACTGGTATTCAGCTGCATCCGGTTAGCCTGGAAGCCAACCCCAACATAGTTGGGAAAAGGCTAGGCAGATTGATTGAGATCATTATACTTTTTGGCATTATAAAACTTGAGTTTAGTTGCATTTAGGTCCTGGTAGTCCCCTTAATACTTATGTAAGTTCTTAAGTTATTTACTTTAATTACTTACTTGGTCTCAAGGTCGTATATCCAGTACTCGGCGGTGCTCGAGTACCTGTATTTCTGAAATAGAAAGTTGTATTTTAAAGTCGCGTACACATTATAGTTAGGTACCTATGTTATGACTTTATGACATAGCTAGACTGATACAGTCAACCACGAATGACAATAAACATTTTAATTTTTAACATCCTTATTCCTAATGCCTGGTGTTTGTGATACAATGTTTTTTTTTTTTCCTTAGCACAGACATCAACGATACCTACACTTATTTCTGGAATATTCTATTTTTACTTGGAAAATTCTTTTTTTGAACAGTAAATGTGTTTTTTCTGAAATATTTTTTGTTATTTTGTTTTTTTATTAATGAACACGTAAAAAATTGGTAAGTAGGTACGTAGGTATAGATAGATGTTTCATAACACTTTCGCGCGCGGTTGACGTCTATAGATGTCTTAGGTCACAACAATATAACTTCTATTGTGTCTCGTTTACCGCCCGCGAACCGATTAAATAAGTATTATTTATTTAAGTAACATGTACATGGCATGCTGAAAAACAATGTAAGTACTCATGTATCGAATATTTTTGTGTCAATTAGATAATAATTAATATGCAAAAGTAACAGTGTCAAACAGTGACTTTCGTTGCGGACCGTACATGCAATCAATGCATCTTTGCCAACGCAGTGGCAGTTTATTGATGCCCTTCTTAAAGAAATCAGCTGGTCGGGAGGCAACAAATTCTTCAAAGGCATTTTGTACTGCCTCTCGGGTATTAAATTTTTTTCCCGCCAAGAAGTTATCCAAATTCTGGAAAAAGTAGTAGTCTGTAGGCACAAGGTCTGGTGAGTAGGGCGGATGACGGAGAGCTTCCAACCCCAGTTCTTGCAACTTGGAGACCGTCTGCTGTGCAGTATGAGGTCGCGCGTTGTCGTGCAGGAGCAGCGGAGACGAGCGATTGACCAATGCTGGTTGGAGATGTGCCAGCTTCTCCATCATTGTGTTCAGTTCTTCACAGTACACATCTGCAGTAATGCTCACCCCATTTGGTAAGAAGCTGTGATGAATCACACCGGCGCTAGACCACCAAACAGTGACCATCACTTTTCTAGGGGTAAGTTTTCGTTTAGGGCATTGTTTAGGTGCTGAACCAGGATCCAACCAACTTGCTGAGCGCTTGCGGTTATCAAACAGAATCCATTTTTCATCGCAGGTAACAATGCGGTTCAAAATTCCTTCATTTGTGTGTCTGTTGAGCAGTGCAAGGCACGTCTCGACGCGTACTTCGCGCTGGCGATCATTGAGTTCGTGGGGCACCCATTTGTCAAGCTTTTTTACCTTGCCAATTTGACGCAAATGGACCAATATTGTTTTGACGCTAACGTCGAAAGCTGCTGCTATTTCAGCCGTAGATTGTGTATCATCAGCTTCCACAATCGCCTTTAATTCGTAATTGTCGACCAAAGTCTTCGGACGACCGCGAGGTTCATTTTTCAGGTCGAAATTTCCAGAACGGAAGCGAGCAAACCAATAAGAGGTGGTGCGTTGGTTTGTAGTGTTAGCTCCGTAAACGTCGTTGATGTTGCGTGCCGCTTGTGCCGCGTTGCTGCCACGACGGTACTCATATTCCATAATTACTCGAATTTTTAACGTATCCATGATGACGAAAAAGATTGAAATGCGATGAAAATGTAACACTAATCAATAAACAAATGACTACTTTTGGAAAAAAAATCCATGTTTTTAAAATAAAATTAATTTGAAATTAGAATTCATAGCCAAACAAAAATTATTTTGATTTGAAATGGCCAGTACTGCAGAACGGCAATTTCATAGGTAAAGACCTAATATTTGGTCATTGACTTTACAAGTTATTGCGTTTGTGTTACAGATCATTTTCGCCTAAAGCAGTAATAAATATTAATTATGTTAAAGGCGCACTTAGTTCGGATCGTGATCGGTTTTACGAATTTTGCCGATGCTACATCTAAGTTATGTCGTACTGTAACGGTTGGCCGAATATAGAATAACAACTAGACTTCCTTAACTGTAGGTATTTACATGTTACTCCTTTAATAACGAATGCTTATCAATTTAGGTTATATTTGAAAAAAAAACAGTTTTACCTTCACTAAACTTGTCATTAAAACTAGTTCTGTGTTGTAATTTTCATACGAAGAAGCATATTCATATTTTTCCTTTAATTCCATAGTTATTATAAATTAATTGGATCCAATGCAAATTTTATTATTATTGTTAACACGTGGACTATTACTAGATCAATTAATACGCAGTTGTAATATACCGATGTAATTTAAAAGCAGACTAGACTGGTGTTATTTAATCAACAACAATTTACAATTTCAATTCATTATATATTATAAATATGTCTTCGACTGGTAGGTAGATATCCTATTATACAAAGTGGCGATTAGGTTATCACATTCATTGAAACCACGTAAGTATTCAGTACCTACGTGATTCTGGACCGCGTTAAAATTTATCGCCCGTTATTAAAAAAAAATCTGCTGTTCCATACATATTTTGACCTTTGTAGGGATCAGCAGGTTTTTTTTATTAACCGACGCAGAATTTCAACGCATTCAAAATCAAAAAATCTAAATCAAGAGTAATTTATTCAAATTAGGCTGAGAATCAGCACTTTTTGAACGTCGAAATTACAGTAAGACAGTCCCCACAAAACGCCCGCCCTTCACCACTTCCTAGTGCTTTAGCTGGGAAGAAGAAGTAGCGGAACAAACTCCCCAGCAGCACAGCTGTCTGTTCAGTTAGAAGAACTAGATTCTATACAATAGTACCTATGCAAAATAATTTACGCAACACAATTACACAATACATTAAATTATATTTTTGTCAAATAAAATAAACAATTTTAGTACTTAACTCTCATTGGGTCTAGAATCATGTACTGAAGACGTGGTTTCAATTAATGTGATAACTGAAGGCCAACTCCCGTACTTATAAACGTTCAAATTCAGGTCGCAATCTCATGCCAGCGACAATCAAATGTCAAAAGTTTAGGTAAACGCTATACAATTTTTGACAGATTGAGACTGAGATGAGATTGCGAACATTGTTAAAAATACGAGAATAAAATTGTCCTCCTGATAACCTAATCGTAACTCTGTAGAAGCATAGATAACCCCGTATACAAGTTACCATTACTGTGACTTTATTAACTGGTTACTCTTGCTTGTTTAAAAAATACCCGATATCCTTTTCCAGGAACCAATCTACCTCAACCTTCAATATCATGAAAATCGGTTTAGTAGTTTACACTTAAACACATACCAAACAGACAGACAAACTAACTGTCGTGTTTGGAAGAAGGATGCATCGCAAGGTCGTGAACTAAGCGTGTCTAAACAACAAACAAAAAGGTGTATGAATATTGTAGGCACATTAGTAAGTATGCTTCGTAATACTGAATCTAAGAATTAGGCACGCCTTGACCTGAACTATTAGATAACGCGTGTCGCAAGTGTTAAGAGAAGGGAGTCTGGGCAGTAACCGGAGAACGTTGCAAGTAAGCAACAGCAGTGTTATTCTCTACAAATCTCACCGTGAAAACTCAGGTGAAGTGAGCGTGGAGTGAGCTGTCAATAGTGTCAGTCCCTAGCTTCAGCTCACTTCACCAAAATTTTCACGGTGAGATTTTTACAGAATAGCACTACAGTATTAGGTATATTACCTACCTACTGTACTTATATACATACGTAGTATATAGTAGTCGCGGATATAACATGATTCTGATAACAAAACGACGTGAATTTTAATTAAAATTTGACTTATATTATTATGACGTCAAAATGTTTTTCATAAACTAAAAAATTATGCAACCTATGAATTTCACATTATAACATACATACCAAGTTATGTACTTTTTTGCGAATACAATTTAGGTTGGTATTCATACTATACATGATTGTAACAAACTGAAATGGCTCAGGCGCAAAACGTCTCTTTCGCATAATGTCGCTTTCGCAGAATGACTCCTCTCAAAAGGTCGATGCCTCTTTCGCAGAACATCTCTTTCGCAAAATGTCGCATAACTTAGAAAAAAATTAGCCCAGGTTAAAAAAAAATGTTCTTTTTTCCAATTTCTTATTAAATGTTTACAAGTATTACAACATATAAGCTATGTTTGGACCGACCTTTTGAGAAGGAGTCATTCTGCAAAAGCGACATTATGAGAAAGCGACATTATGCGAAAGAGACATTTTGCGCCTGAGCCACTGAAATGTCTATCCTTCCTGCAATTTCGGTAGTTTGGAAACTACGCTTTCCCTATCCACCATTCGAATGTTCATATTGACTTGACCTAATAAGAACTAACCTCACCATTGTTTATCGAAAATGCAATTATGTAGGAAACAAAGTTTTCTACATTTACATATACTTAAGAGAAACTTTTAAAAAAAATTGCTCCATGTGACATTTGTGATTCATTCATGATGACATCGCATCACACATTACATTACAGATTAAAACTATTCTTGTTTTAGTAATAAATAAATAAATAAATATCCTTGGACATTTCACACAACGCCATCTAGTCCCAAGCTAAGCAACCTAATGCTTGTGTTATAGTAACGAGATGGCTGATAAACTACTTATATACATTTTTTTTTTTTTTTGTAAATACATACATATTATAGATAGAAAAACACCCAGACTCGGAACAAATACTTGTAGGTCGTACAAATATTTGTTCCGTGCGGGAATCGAACCCGCGACATGCTGCGCAGCAGTCAATCGCTCAACCACTGCGCCAAACGTGTCGTCAATGAAAACGTGTCGTAATGAAGTGTTTGTGTCCATTAACCTTTTCTTTCGTTGCTAACCGTACCGACCACCTGATGATACGTTGTTACGTTTCACGCAATACATAACGAATACGCACTTACAATGCGTTTCAACTAAGAATAGGAATGACCTTGCCCCATATTGTGAAGATTTATCAAAACAGCACCTCGTTTACACATTTGCAAAGTCAGTGACATATTTTAACAAAAACAAATTCCAAAAATAGAACCAAAATGGATAAGGATAGCACTACAAAACTTTGCAAGCCTTAGATTTCTAACTTCAGTTGACAGTTAGAGGTCATTGACGTTCCTATTCTTAGTTGAATCGCATTGTACTTGGCTTTATATTACGCCAATGACGATTTTATTATAGTTTTCAATTACTCCACAGAATTTCATAATTTTTTTAATCGTAGTTTTTACGCTGTAGCTAATGACTCGCAAAGAAAATTGTAAACTAAAATGAATGAAAATCTTTCAGCGTGAAAATTTAAAATTCATTTATGTATGCTTGATTTACCTACACTGAAAATTGTCCATAAAAGTGCTATCGTTAATACATGCATTCAGTCAGAACATCTAAACAACAAGTAAAACACGCTTAGTTACTAGGATAATAGGAAACATCCGAATACAATATACATACACAACACACTTGTACGGACGGGCAATTTTGGCCATATTAAACAAGCAGAGTTTTTTATTTTTACCCGACTGCGACGAAGACCAAAAGGAGGGTTATGTATTTGACCTGTATGTAAGTATGTACAGATAGCGCTCGAGTTGAATGCAGAGCTTAGGAATGCGGTAGTGCTGTGACCTAATTATAATTACAATACACTGCAGGCGCGTGAGGTGGGTCGTGCGGATAGCGGGGGGAGATGCTCCCGCTCTTTACCTCAGACCCCGACTGCATTCAACTCGCGCGCTATCTGTATGTATGTATGTATGTATGTCTGTTTCTTTGTTCCCTCGTAACTCCTAAACGAATGAACGGATTTGGATAAATTATACGTCTTTAGATTTGTCTTGGTGGCGCGAGTGTTACTGGCTACATTAACATCAAAAATAAAGTAAAATGGCGGATTTGGCGTGAAATATTATGGAGTTCGAAAATTTTTTGTCTTCTAATACCATCGAGTGGGATATCAAAATGAAGTGAAAGGTGATTACAAAAATATATACAACTTATATGTTGACATGACAAATCAAATTTTGATAAAAAAAATTTTGCTTTGAGCAGAGTTAGGACTTAGGACCTCGAAGGCTTAGCTATTTGTGCACTTATCCAAAAAAGCTTTTAAATAACCTTCAGGGTCAAAACTTTTTGCAAGAACTAAATCGTCTGCGAAATCTTTCACATTTGTAAACTAAAAAGCTGGAAATAAAAAAAGTAATTAAAAGAACTAAAAAACCCGACTGCAGTAAAATACTAAAACTGAAAAGCTAAAAACAAGCCCATTTTAAATTTAACAAAAGTTGGAAGCAGGCGGACCCATTCCATTTTTGTATTTTCAAACTCAAACGGGTCCCGCCTGCTTCCAACTTTTATTAAATTTAAAATGGGCTTGTTTTTATTAGCTTTTCAGTTTTAGTATTTTACTGCAGTCCGGTTTTTATCTATTTCATTTAGGGGTGCAACCGATGCCGATATATTTTATTATCACCAATACTTCGGGTTTGCCGATATATTGGCATCGGCGATATTTTTATTGCCAGTATAAAGATATAATACTTTTCAAACGAGCTTCAAAAACGAACAATGACGTCTTAGGTATACCAAAACTTGAAAAAAATGGCGCAGAAATACTTTACTTAGTTTCCAAATGACGAGTTCTGTCGTGTAGGTACTAATAGGGATGATGCCTGGGTAAAAAAAAATAAATTCTATTTAGTCCGTCAGTCAGTTAATAAAAAAATATTAGACACGTATTTTTGCTTTATCATAATAATAAAAAAATACTTAGCTATCACACATTAAAGTTGGGGAGTGGGGGCTCGCTACGTCACTTGTACGCATAAAACCTAGCTACGCGTGACGTCATGCCATATTTCGCCGTAATTTTTTGATTACGTAAAAAAAGAAAAAATACGTGTCCAATATTTTTAATAATCTCTATGACGGACAAAAAATAAATTTTTAGTCATCATCCCTATTCTCTGAGCTGAGCGCGGACAGCCGCTACAGTCAGACGGACATGGTGAAACTTTATGGGTTCCTTGTAGTTTTAACACCCGGAACCCTCAAACGCCAGGAATGTACCGGGGGAACATAATAGTGCAAGAATACCAAGGAATCCCAGATGGTAGCAACGGAGTGCCGCGAAAGTAAGAGTAGAAGCAATCCAGTTTAAAAGAAGGCAAAAGAACCTCTTTTGTCGGCAAACGCGTTAAAAGAGTTCACGTAATAACCTTGCTCAAGCAAGATTGGTCAAGATGCCGAACTGATTACGATTACCTACTGTCTCATCTTTTTTATTTGACAATCTGTGTTAGTATGTCTTTCGATACCAACTACATATTTCATGTTTTAGCTCAGATTTAACTTATTAGGTAGGTATACTATTAAATGAGCAATATATACAGGGTGGTGCAAAAGTAATGACACGGTTTCATTTAGCTATATAACTTTTTTTAAATAAAATAGACTCAAATTTTTTGGAATGCATTTAAATAGACCTGTAAAATTAATCCTTTTAGGTTTGGATATACTGTCCTTCAAATGATATCCTCCAGCGTCAATGCAAATTTGAGCTCTTTTTAAAGCATTTTCCATCACGCTTCTCAAACCTTCCGGTGTTATGTTCTGAATTTCTTGACGAATATTGGCTTTTAGGGCTGAATAAAGTTTGTGGCTAATGGCATGGAATCGCGGTCATGACCATGAATCGCGGGCTGAATGTCCACTACACAATCAGTCTGCGATTCCATGGCCTTATTGAGGGCCTTAGCACATCTCTACCGCAAAACCGCGAAACAGCGAAACCACATGATGTTTCGCTGATGATCCGCTTGCGGGTCAGTTGAAATGAACTAAGTAGGTACTGCGGTTTCGCTGCTATAGTTTCGCGGTGGAGGTGTGCTAAGGGCCTGAATGACACTTTTCCAGGTCGCGTTATCTCCCGATTGGGCAATTTGCACTTGCCCGCAAGGTCGCCGGTCCAGCCAACCAGACTTTTTCTACAGGATTATTTAAATCTCTGGTTTACGTGAATACTAATACTTTTGCGCCACCCTGTATATATTTTTGTAGTCACGTTCTCGAAAACAGCTCTAATGATTTCGATGAAAGGGGCGAAAAATCGATATAACTAAGTCTCATATCTGGGAAAATTAAAAAAATATATATTTTCACCCCAGCATAGCTCGTTCGACCAGGTACTGATATAAACTGAGGTAATAGGTATATGATTTTTCTAAATATTATGAACATACCATTTTAATATTTTATAGGTATTTTAAATTATTATAAAACTCAGTAGCGTACCATTACATGTGGTACCGATTTTTTTCTTTTTCTTGAATGTGACAGGCTGCTTACCACAATATTTCTGAGCTACATCGATAAGTACGGTAAAACGGTAACCACATTTTTTTTACTAGTAATTGTCTTTTAGTTTTAAACCATTCAAATGTAACCAAATAGACAAGAAACTCACTTTCTGTTTGTTCGTCATTAGCAGCAAATATTTCATGTCCTGGGAGAACGTCGACATTGTGAAGTTGCGAATCTTAGCCTGTCAACAAATTAACAACAATATTTAAAGCAAAACAAAAAGAGCAGCTTCAGTGACCATCCATTAAATAAATTCAAAATCATTTATTTATTTATTTGGTAAACCAACAGCCGTAGGTATGTACGTATCAAAAAATAAAACTGACTATTAACATAATAAAAGTGCTGGTATGTAAACACAGCATTCACCACAAAACAACATCGTATTTAACTTAAAAGAAAAACTAAAATCAAAGAAAATACTACAAAGAAATTACTCAGTTCCTCTTACCAGGTCCTGTTCATCTAGAACTGCAGAGTAAGTCTCCTGAGGCACATCGAATTTCCAGACACCGAGACCCGGTTCTTTGTAAATGTATTCTGTATCTGAAATAAGTAATTATTACACGTTGTTTAATGAGGTAAGTAGGGTGAAATAATCTCGACTGCCTCGTTGGACTCGTGGTCCCAAGAGCTTGAGGTCCTGGGGTCGATTGCCGGGTCGGGCAAAGTATTATTGGGTTTATCCCTGACTCTGGATTTGTGGCCGTTTGATTGCAATAGGCTCGCCCCCTTTTGAATGGTACAGGGCCCCAAGTCTGCTATTTTTTACATTCCAACACGATCCCATTGTCACTGCATTGTCATTTTGCTAAAAGTTCGTAATCTGCTAATTCATAATTTCATACAATGGGGTATCAGTGGTTGACCATTGGAAAGTCATAATGACGCCATTATGACGCCATTATATTAGTAGATTACCAAACTTGTCAAAATCAACAATTATGAAACCAATGATAGACCATTCTGACACTATTGTAATAGCAGACTTGAGGCCCTGGTCAAATGTGGGTGAATTATAGGTACTATCGACAAACGCCATGCCTTTCCAATTTTGAAACAATTTTGCTTGCAAGCTGCAATTGTAGGACAAGCAAAGGATCATAGGGGCAGAGTGAATTAGTGTATACAAAGCCACTATATAGGTAGCTGCCACGGCTTATTTTGATTTACTTTTTGAGTTGTTTTTTAATATTTTTATTACGGACGCCCATAAAGTTCTGCACACATTGTGAGAACGATTTCTCACAATGTATAATTTTAACATGAATGATGTAACCAATATTTTGTAACCATATTTTGATGTCTGACCTCAACAACTTAGCCACGAGCTCCTCCTTAGCCACGAGGAGCTCGTGGCTAAGGAGGAGCTCGTGGCTAAGTAATAACAGCCGCACGGGTCGATCCGTCAGGTTAAGCTACGCTTGCCGGGGTTGGTCAGTGGATGGGTGACCATCTTTACATATCGAGATTCCTCCGTGCCTCGGAAAGCACGTTAAGCCGTTGGTCCCGGCTGTTATTCGTGGATCTTTGACAGTCGTTACGGGTCGTCAGAAGCCCGAAAGTCTGACAACCAGTCTTACCAAGGGGTATCGTATTACCCAGTTACTGGGTTGTGGAGGTCAGACAGGCAGTCGCTCCATGTAAAATACTGGTATTCAGCTGCATCTGGTTAGACTGGAAGCCGACCCCAACATAGTTGGGAAAAGGCTAGGCAGATTGATTGATTTTGATTTAAAAGAGTGTCCGTGGAGTTTCTTGCCCGTTCTTCTCCATAGGTACCTACTTCACTTTGAAATGAGCAACTAACGTAAACGCACCCATTACCGCCAGTTTAAGCGGAGTTCAGATTGATATCCAAAAAATAAGCACATTCTTAATATGTGGCTTTAATAAAAATAATTTTTCAAGTACTGAAATTATCGATTTTTTTAGTTATGTGTAAGAACAGATAATCAAAGAATTACTTAAAAAATTAAAAATTAAATAAAAGGAAAAGGGTCATGTCCCTATCACCGACTCAAAATATCGGGTGTGTGCCTAATACCGTTTATGTGACACCTAATACCGACCACTAAATAAATGGAACCGTTAAAGTTAAATAAAAATGCTCGTGTATATTGCACTGTTTATATAAATGCTCCAACACAGTACAGAATGCTGTCAACACTTAACAATTATATGTATTCTTATAATAGTATATTCTTAACAGCGTTAAATCAATAAAAAATATCATATTTATACGAATTATGAATTATTAATATATAACCAATGGGGGCAAAATAATGCATAATTAAATAATTATTATTATATAATTATAATAATTATTTCGTTTATTTATATTTTTTCCTTATAAAATACATTTTTAAATATTTCTTAATAAATAAATAAAAAACATTTAAAAATATAAAAAATAGTGGTCCGCCGGTGTCGGGAGCAGCGTCCAAGCTCCCAAAAAGGGCTCCCATACAACAAACGTGATTTTTTTGCCGTTTTTATAGATACTGGTAGGAACCCTTCGTGCGTGAGTCCGAATCGCACTTGGCTGGTTTTTTCTTTTCATAAGAACCTTCCTAGGACTGCAAGGAATATTTGAAAAAAAAAAAATTGCCGTACTTATTAATGTCATAATTGCGGGACCTCTTCTAAATCCTCTGTAAAAGATTTAGAAGACGTCCAAGAAGAGAAGAGGAGGAAGAAGAGGTTCTCTAAGAGAACCTCTTGTCAAAATGTACTGAACAGCTGATTTTATTTTGCTATTTCAGGTTTGGTCTCATAGTAAAAGTTGTTTATAACGATGAGTACAATGACCCCTTAAGAGGATAACGGTGATTAAAATTACACCCAGTATATAATAAATTATGCATAATATTATAATAAATATTATTATTATGTAATATATTATTATTATTTATTATTATTGCATAATACTCTTTACTAATAATAAATATTACTTTATGTTTATTTTCTTTTTTATTACCATATGACTTCCACATATAAATGTTAGCTAAATAAAGCTTATGTTATTTTAAATCTGTATGTTTATTATGGAATACTATAATGTCTATTAAATAACTTTATGTTCACTTGAAAATAAATACCAAATAAAAAAACATGTAGTATGGGGTCCGTCGTAAATGTACAAGTAGATCGGTAATAGGTTTTCTTAAAGGAAATCGTATAACCTATTACCGACCCAAGGGAATGTGTATGAATTGTGTAAATACATGTGATTTTTTTACATTTACTAGATATCAGTTAATTTTCTTTACAGAATATACAAAAAAAAACTAAAACTAAACTTATAAATTACTTATTATAAATCTATGAAACCGCTACCAGTTGGCAACGTACCCAAAATGCTGGCAGCATTGCCACGCTGGATGGCAATGCTTAATCTTTGTGCAAAATACAGGCCAGCATTTTGATCACGTGTAGCTTCGACCAAACGTGCCGAAAGATCTTTGAAAATTTTATGTGCTCCCGGCCCCCACGGACCCAGCGTCTCTACCCCAAAAGGCTCAAACATGTATCCACTATCAAGGGAACTATATTTGCGCCTTTTGAGGTTCTCCGCTGATTCCGCCGCCGCACCAGTCCTATTTTGTGTTCCAGGAAGATGTGACGGCGCAAGAGTGTCTACACAAGTAGCGTCCCACACTAAAGGCCGCCCCATCTTCCACGGAATAAGGGTCATTCCGTCAGGTCTTTTACCGTCGTCACGTGAGAGACCACGAGGTTCTAAAATAGCCGCACAGTTCGCGGTGGTAAAAGCCCGACGGATGATATCATTAAGGCTAGCATGGCGGGGAATTCGTCCAGCACTGCTTGTACAAGACAAGCCGTGGTGACCGAGGCGGTCGACAGCAGTGCCACACTGGCAGCGGTGTGGAGCACAACACGATGCTCCCAAGCGAAGCGACGCTGCGAGACGGAAAGTCGACGTGTCCATTAAGGTGCCAGTATTCAGTGACGGAAGAGCCTGGAGCCACAAACCCGATTCCCATTGGGCAACGGCTAAGAGGCGGGCACGATCTGCGGAGTTCAAGCACGTGTGTAGGAGTTGCTTCCGTACTTGTTCGCAGAGCGGCCCGTCCCATAGCCTCTGTGATGTAAGAATTTTTGGGAACTCGGTGTTTGGGCAGGCTAACAACCATGCATTCCTGGCCTCGTTAAAATAAGTTATTTCGAAACTGTCCAAAGATGCCGCAAGAACTTTTTTTGATAAATTTTGAGTGCTATGTATGGAGGACAGGAATGCAGGAAGGGCTACACCAGAAATGGACCGGATGCCTAGACCACCCAATCTCACAGGGAGTGAAGCCTGTAACCACGCCCGCTCTTCTAAATTTATATTCAAAATAGATGCCAAAGTAGTTTTTATGATGTTGTCTAAATTTTGAAGAATCTCTATGTGTTTCCAAAGTTGACAACAACGTATGATATATGTAAATTTTGGAACAAAAAGACAAAACCGAACTATAGTAAAAGCCATGTGAGTATTAATTTTAAATAAACGGTCCGAATATTGTAAAAAATTTTGAATTTTTTCTTCAAAAAATAGGGGGAACGATTCATCAAGAATAGGAGAGCCCAGTAAACGAAGGGAACACTTGTTAATGACTGTGATATTGGGGGCCAAATTGTTAAAATTTTGAATAACCAAATCTTTTGCGGCGTATGTGTCTGAAACGTATAGTTCACACTTGGAAAAATTTAGATCGAGGCCGATGGCCTTTTTTTACATGTATATGATTTTAAGTGGTGCGGTTTCTAAAAACATTTAATAATTATGATATTTCAACTATAAAAATACACTATTTAAAAATTATACCTCCTTTATTCATCAAAATATTTACATAAGAACAAAGTTAGTGTATACGGCTACTAAAGCTCTTGAATATATGGCGTTAATAGCTCAAATATAAGTTAACATACTAAGGAACTGAGTTAGTATAGCCTCCTGTCTATTAATTTATGCATTTTAACAAAAATCATGGCACACAAAAAATACGACAAGTACTTATCAGCGACATATCAGCGACATGGGTCGACAATAGGAATAAAATTGTGATTTTTGTTCCTATTACCGCCTATTTTTAATATTGAATTTTAAGCAAAATAAAATAGTATCTCATTAAAATGAATCATTACTTGTGTTCCTGAAAGTATCAAAAATGCATCAAAAGAACTAGAAGTTACATTAAAATGCTTGACGATATAATCTTCTGCTAAAAAAGAAACAAGAGTACTTACGCCATCGGGAATGCCACACTATGGAAAATGCACTAAGGTCGGCGTCCACGGACGAACTGAGCAATTATTATTTAAATCGTCGAGTTACGCACACAAACAAGAGATGAACATTTGCAATACAAATACATCTACATTTTTCTTAAAGCAACCAATTGTGTAGCTTTAATACATTACATAAAAATGATAGTTTTCTGAATAGGGCGGTAATGAGCGCGGATTTTAACGGGTCGTTATTAGGTGCGTTTACGTTATCTTCATCTTTCAGACTGACCGACCCCTTGACAATTCAAAAGTGCCTGTAATTACCTTATTTGAAATAAATGCTTTGATGAGTTTGAGTTAGAGGTATGATATTTTGTCAAAACTAGCGAACTGCCCAAGTTCACTAGTTTTGAACTCAAACTCAAACTAGTTTGAGTTCAAAACTAGTGAACTTGGGCAGTTCGCTAGTTTTGACAAAATATCATACCTACCTAATTTCTTTAATATAATATGTTAGTTTAATATTAGTGTATTATACCTACACCTACACATAAACCTTCCGGAATATTATTTTCTAAATTATGGTGAAAACCGCATCAAAAATCTTGGCGCAGTTTAGAAGAACAACGTGGTCACGCAGCCGGATTCAAAACGAGACTTTAATATTATAATAATGTAGAGAAGAAGCAACTTTAAAGTGTAAAGGCGTTCGTTTTGTCGATAGTACACCACTGCCTTGCCTTTCAGAGTACCTATACAGGCCTGATGTTGTTACACATTACTTAATTACGAAAGCATAGATAAGTAGGGTGAGATTGTCTCGTTAATGAAGCTCATTGAGATACCAAGCGTTCTCATGATGTTGCTATTTGGGAGCTAAAAAAACCAAGGTTTTAAGAATGTCTTAAGAACCTTAAGGCTCTCGCAGACAGGCGCGACACGACGGCGTGACGCCGGTAAAAAAATATAATTAAGTTTTCATAGAAATTTTTCCACCAGAATCACGTCGCGCCGCCGCCGTCCCGCCTATCTATGGGAGCCTTAAATCATCACGTAACATCACATCACGCCTGTATTCCCAGGAGGGTCGGCAGAGGTGGATAGTACCTAAATTACACCCACATTACGACGATTATGTTTTCTAAACAGTGCCCTCCAAAAGTTAGTAGGCATTATTCCACTTCAGCTGTACGGAATCCGTGTGGGATTGACAGCTGAAGTATGATTTAAAATTCTAATTTCAAATGTTTGAACTATACACAAGTGTGTTAATTGGGGTGCAGTTTATTGGATTTGACAGCATACCTGAGATCCATTGTATGGTCAGTTGTTCTGGGAAGAAGCTGATGGTCAGTGGCACTATTTCCTCGAGTGTGAACGTCCTCAAGCCACCAGTTAAGTATGGCGATGACTCCGTGTGGCTGCTCAGTAGCGCCAGGACCAGGCTGATGATCGTTTTCAGCGACTGTTAACAAACAAAAATATCTTCAGAAAACATGTAGGTAAGTAGGTAGGTATGCAATAGGTATGTAAAGTCAGGGAAGTCCATCAATATATCAAAACACAACTGTCATTCTTTGACAGTTGCCTGGAATGGTTATAAATCGGCAAATTGACGTAGGATGTCATTTTGCTTAACAATTAATTTTCCTTGCGTAGGAGAAAATGTTTATCAAGAACAACGAATTAAGAATATCATTCTTAATTCGGTTATCAAGAAAGATATTTATGGTCTGTTCCAAAAGCATCAGAAAACTTAGGTATGCCAATTAGTAGTTCCCAATGACATACTTAATGTATATTATCTAAGGTAGTTCCACTTACAAATTAAGGCTCCGTGCACCAAAAAAACCCTATTTTTACCCGAAAAAAGAGGAGGAAGTTCTCAAGTCGACACGCATAACTTTTTACAGAGTTGTCCGATTTGAAAAATTCTTGTTTGGTTGGTTGGTTGTAAAGTTGGTCCCATGTAAAATTTATTAACTTTGCTTGGGTAGTTCTTCAGTCAGCGTCAATAATATGTATTTTTCCACCTTAGTAGTTATTTGAAATTTGTATATTTCTAAGGGTTTATACACACGAAGTTTTTTTTACGCACCTTCGACGTGCGTTTACACGGTTTACACGCTACAAACGCAACTAATGTTCCTTGTTCAAGGCAGAAACTGAGCCGTCGAGGCTCGCGTGCAGCAGGTCCTAAATAATACTACAAGCAATCCAGTAAGTCGTGAGATCTTCTAGTTTCATACCTAATTCTTACTACGATATTTAATAAAAAATAACAAGTAGGTATAACGGTGCGATGCCGATGGTCAAAGGCGACAGTGAAATGGCAAGCACTCTATATCGTTCTGGGCAATGATCTTGCTTGCAGGCCATCATTACTCAATCTGTTTGAGCGTCCGAAATTACTTCGACGTCCTAGCCTAGAGCAAGTGTACCTAAGTGCAATGAATCAGCCTTTGGAGAATGTAGCCTAGGTAGTGGGTTGCATTGGCGATGTTAGTTATTCATTTGTTGATCAGTGTTTTTTTAGCAGAGAGAACTTGTTGTTGACTGGTTATAAATAATTCTACTAATTATCGTGAATATTATTATGATTTTGTAACTAAATAAACACTATCAAATAAAAGTTGTCATTTTTAAATTTCCTTCTTTTTTTTCACAACAGAAACTAACTACATCATCATCATCTGCCTATAGCCTTTTCCCAACGATGTTGGGGTCGGCTTCCAGTCTAACCGGTTAGCTGAAAACTAGTATTTTACATGGAGCGACTGTCTATCTGACCTCCACTACCTTGTTACTGGGTAACACGATACTTCTTGGTAAGACTGGTAGTCAGACTTTCGGGCTTCTAACGACTCGTAAAGACTGTCAAAAATCCACGAATGACAGGCAGGACCAGCGACTTCTATGTCTATCGGTCTTGGTATGTAAAAATGGTCACCCATCCACGGACCAACCGTAGTAAGCGTAGCTTAAAAAAGTAACCATAGTGGCTTGACAAAAATTCACCCTGTATAAACCGCCATGTATTTTACGTGTATTCTATTACTTCCACAAGCAGGTTACGGTGATGACATTGTACACAAAGAACTTCCTATAAAGCTTTGATTAAGATTTATTAAACTTGGACGTGATTGATATGAGTAATAATGACCATACGTGAGCAAGCAAATACATCCTCTCATTTTAAATGAGAGGATGTATTTGCTTGCTCAATTTAAAAAACATTGAACTCTTGCTCGTGAGGCATATTTTTAAACATGTTTTGAACTGAATTAGTTAGAAAACTTTGTTTTTTACTTACTACAAAAAAAAATCCTCCCTTTATAAAAAAATAATCCTCCCTTTTACAAACGGTTTACTATAGTAGGACAATTAAGTTTAAATCAAGTATATTTGGGCTTAAAATTTATAACAAAACTACCAAATCGTGTGAAAAACATTGTAACTTTAAATGTTTTTTTAATTGAACTCAAAATTTCTTGTTAAGTACCTATACTATAATAAGTATACTGCTTAATAACTGACGAAATTATTAAGTAGCTATTGACTAAATAAATGATATAGGAATATCTTATAAATAATATACCGTAAATGACCGTAAAATATAAAAAAATATAAAACATAACCCTGTCTTTCCTGTCGCGCAGTCGGTTAAAAAAAATGCACCGCGGAATTATGCGGACCTTACGAGTTAAGGCCCCCGCAGACAGGCACAACGCCACGGTGCGAGGACAGTTTCCATGAAATTTCACAAGAAATTGTTCTACTATAGAGTCTCGTCGCGCTGTCCCTGTCGCCAATTGTTGCCGCAGCACACAGATACTTACTGCACGCTTGATGTGCATTCGCCAGATATAATATAATATAATTATTTATTGTTCAACAAGGACTAGATTACATGGCAAGGTAGGTAATGTATAAAGCACAAGCATAGTTACTTAATCTAGTTAGTGGGTGCCGTACTGTTCTCCTAGATAGGTTACAGTATAACCTGTGTGTTTAGGAGAAACACTTCCGATCCTCGTCATACCCGTAAATGCTTAGAAAAATGGTAATGCGCTGTGCAAACACATTCAAACGGTAAAAGCATAAAATAAAGGCTCCCGCAGATAGGTGCAACGCGACGACGAGACGCGACGACGCGACGCGACTCTGGTGGAAAAAATTCTGTGAAAACTTCATGGAAATTATTCTACAGGAGTTTCGTCGCGCCTGTGTGCGGAAGCCTTTTATAACTCTTTCATAAAACAGTGAGAACCACTTCTTATTGCTTGGTCAAGAAAGTCAGTTTTCAACGGCGCAAAGATTTTCTTCTACAAGATAACAATGGTGCGCTTCTAAACAAAGGCAGTTATGCAGCGAATGAATGTGAGTGATAGAAAAACTGTTTGCATTAGCCTTTCTTAAACAATAGCATCAACAAGGTCTGTTTAACTATAAATATAATATTTTCCGTGGCTAAGTAACAATAGCCGCACTGGTCGATCGATAAGGTTCAGCTACGCTCGCTGCGGTCGGTCCGTGGATGGGTGACCATGACTATCTTTACATACCGAGACCCCCCGGGCCTCGGAAAGCACGTTAAGCCGTTGGTCCCCGCTGTCATTCTTGGATCTTTGACAACGGGTCGTCAGAAGCCCGAAAGTCTGACAACCAGTCTACCATGGGGTACCTATCGTATTATCCACTAACTTGGGTTGTGGAGGACTGATGGGCAGTCGTTCCCAGTAAAATATCGGTATTGCTGCATCCGGTAGTGAGGCCGACCCCAAAATAGTTGGGAAAAGGCTAGTCGAGAGAAGTTCACTTCCAATGCTACTTGAAATTGAAAGTCATGTAGTGCATTGAGGTCTGTGAATTTTTTAAATGTATTTTCATCGATATTTTCGTCAATTGTGGACCGATTTTAAAAATTATATTTTTACTAGCGGACCCGACAGACGTTGTCCTGTCTGAAAGATCCTAGAACCCGACTGCAGCGCCACCTACCGGGTCCAATTGTGTTTTCAAACCATCCAGAAACCCATTCAAATATAATCAAAATCGGTCCAGCCGTTGATATACCACGTTTTATCCGTTTTTTTTTAAGTATCCTATGTCCGTCTCCTGGTTCTAAGCTACCTCTCCGCCGATTTTCAGCCAAATCGGTTCAGCCGTTCTTGAGTTATAAATAGTGTAACTAACACGACTTACTTTTATATACCTATACCTATAGGTTTTGGTAGAGGAAGGAAGCTTGCGCGGTGGTCCAGTAGGTATACATTTTATTAACTTTGCTTGGGTGTGGTTTTTGAGTTAGCTTCAATAATACATATTTATTTAAATCTACTTTTAACATTTTGATAATGTTCTAATACTCCTGTCACCCGTCACTGCTGTTTACATACCTAGTAGTGCGTATATGAATTGGTGTGGGGTATGTAGGTACCTTAGAGCATTTATAGGTACCATAGGTAACTAAAGTAAAGTAAAAAGTTTATTTGTCACAGATGAGAGCATTCACAAGAATTTAGTGATACATAGATACAATATTTATTTATAGACCGAGAGGTGACAGGATTTTTCATAACGATCATGGATACGGTTAGATTTACTTCGATGGGTTGTAGAGTAGTCCCCTTATGCAAATGACGTCGGTCTGCCTGGCCTGCTCTGAGTGGTTGCAACTTCGAGTTATAGCGCTTACAAGAGACGTCATTGTTGCGAAAAAAAAACGATCACAGAAAAGGTCAGTTTTGGTACACATTGAAAGTATGGCGTCTCCGCAGATGAAGCAAGTTGGTCTGCCGGCTCTGGGTGGTTGCATTTCAGAGCTATGATGCGCGCAACATTGTTGGAAAAAAAAACGATAAGAGAAATGGTCAGTTTTAGTACCCATTCGAAGTATGGTGTCTCCACAGGTGAAACGAGTTGGTCTGCCGGCTCTCAGTGGTTGTATTTCAGAGCAATCGTTGTGTATGCAAGACGCTTATTTGTGGAGAAAGCCTAAAAAATACATCGAAAAAGGGGACAATAGGTGAATTTTTCAAGTGCACGCCGGCCGGTGTCATACCCCCAACCTACACCTGCGCCGAGCACCACCCGCTGCGCGACCGGCCCCCCTGTAAAGGAATAGGGAAAAAGCTAGAGGTGTCAAGAGTTGTCAATAAGAGAAATGGTCAGTTTAAAATTATTAATCTGTGATTTACCCACAGTAATAAGTTGAATTATTAAATATTGGATTTGTTCGATTTCATTCTTTATTTTATTGATTACCATTAAGTTGAATTTTTCTATAACTAAGCGCTTTGCGTATAACAATGCTCTGAAATACAACGACTAAGAGCCGGCAGACCAACTCGTTTCACCTGTGGAGACACCATACTTTGAATAGGTACTAAAACTGACCATTTCTCTTATTAACACCTATTGACACCTCTAGCTTTTTCCCTATTCCTTTACAGGGGGACGGTCGCGCAGCGGGTTGTTCTCGGCGCAGGTGTAGGGTGGGGGTACGACACCGGCCGGCGTACACTTAACAAATTCGCCTATTGTCCCCTTTTTCGATGTATTTTTTAGGCTTTCTCCACAAATAAGCGTCTTGCATATACAACGATTGCTCTGAAATACAACCACTGAGAGCCGACAGACCAACTCGTTTCACCTGTGGAGTCACCATACTTCGAATGGGTACTAAAACTGACCATTTCTCTTATCGTTTTTTTTTCGCAACAATGTTGCGCGCATCATAGCTCTGAAATGCAACCACTCAGAGCCGGCAGACCAACTTGTTTCATCTGCGGAGACGCCATACTTTCAATGTGTACCAAAACTGACCATTTCTCTGATCGTTTTTTTTTTCGCGACAATGACGCCTCTTTTAAGCGCTATAACTCGAAGTTGCAACCACTCAGAGCAGGCAGACCGACGTCATTCGCATTAGGGGACTACTCTAAAACCCATCGAAGTAAATCTAACCGTATCCATGATCGTTATGAAGAATCCTGTGACCTCTTAGTCTATTATATTTTGCTTTAGGTACTGAACTGATACCCAAACTAAGCCAGGGCTTGTATTTTGGAAATCAGTCTTAAACTAAAAAGTAACTAAAAAGAAAAATTTTTTTTTTTACAAAAAAACAACCGACTTCCAAAAAAATCACTACAAAGTGAAAATTAACTTTAATTTCGGAAGTCGATGGCAAAAAAAATAAAATACAGATCCGAAAACACGGACTTCCGAAATTAAAGTTATTTTTCACTTTGTAGTGTTTTTCGAAGTCGGTTTTTTTACTATTTGTAGTAGATTACTCTGTCTAAAATACCTATCACTCTTATATTCAAAGATCTTACATTTGGTGACGGCACTAATCGCGAATGGCATTGTTTACAACAAAGTCTTAGTTACATACCTATAAGCTAAATGAAAATTTTACTTAGGTATGCGTGTGCGCAAATACATACGTAAAACTCTAATGATTGATGGAACTAATTTGACAAATAGCGTACTTACGCTTGTGAAGGTTTTCCACGCTTTCAAGACAAATGTTAATATTCTCTTCAATGTCAACTTTTGTTCTGTTATCTTAAAAATATGGTGCACAAAAGCCGCATTATCAATCGTATTGATTTAAATAACAATATGCAACTCTTTATTTTTAAGGCTAATTAGCTACATGAGTCCATATTGTTATTTAAATCACTTGGTCGCGGTTGTACCTACTAAATAAAATTAATGTTCGTTCAGGTATACCTACAAACGATTGCCACTTGTAGGTACTGTAGGTACAGTGCGATTCAACTAAGAATAGGAACGTCAATGACCTCGAACTGTCAACTGAAACTTGAAATATACGGCTTGCAAAGTTTTGTAGTGTTATCCTTATCCATTATAGTTATGTTTTTGGAATTTGCTTTTGTTAAAATATGTTACTGACTTTGCAAATGTGTAAACGAGCTGCTGTTTTGCTAAATCTTCACAATATGGCGCAAGGTCATTCCTATTCTTAGTTGAAACGCATTGTATGTAGGTAGGTACTTAAGTCATTTTTATTGTATTTTTTTAAATTGTGTTTTTTTCAAGGAGCATGTGGTCTACAATAAAGATTTTTATTTATTGTATTTATTTATTTGTTACAAAAGGCAGTTCATTGTTTTAGCCAGTTATTTAAAATATTACAGCAATAAACCTGGCACACTTCTTTTCTGAGAACACATTCACATTTTTGAGAAAACCAAACCCTGTCAATAAAATTACGAATTTTATTAGCCTATCGAGTCCATGAGCCGATTTGGACCTAAAAACTAAGGTTTATTATACAAATCACCCACAGAGCAAATCAATAATTTTCACATATTAAAACCACTATTCAAGTAAATATTAATTATTCACTATCGCACAAAATAACAAAAATATCCTTCTAAAATCAATGACCGTGATAGTATCAATAAATAAACGGAAATACTCACCATTTCACACGCGTACACGCAAGTACCGCAGGATGCGAGGTCGAGACCTCCTCAATGAATGTTAATGGTCCAATCAGTGGTCATCACTCACACACCGCACCGTTCGTTGTATGCGCACGAGTTGACGCGAAGGCGCGCGGTTACCGACTGAGGAGTATTGAGGAGACGCAAAGCTGAGTGCTGACTTGCTGACCAGCCTCCCTGTCTCCACCAGCTCATCCTAAAATGTGAAGATCTAGAATTTCAGAATTTATTTATTGTCTTACAACTAAGTATCTTTACAGATCTTAGACCTAATTCGATAGCGTAGCAATCAACTACGTATTATTAATGCTATAATCAGATAGGTATGTATATTACTATCGCGAAAATAAAACAGCTATTCAGTACATGGTGAACAGCTGATGTGATGTGTATGTGTTATGTTCGCATAATTTGTTAAAATGTAGGGAACAGCTGATTTTTTTTCGCGATTTCAGGTTTCGTCCCATAGTAAAAGTTGTTCATAATGCTGAGTACAATGACCCCTTAAAAGATTGCCACTGTTTACACTAACACCCTGTATAATTATCTACCTATGTAATAATGGTTTTTGCTTTCAACGTCAAGCCACGCGTGACATCAAAAATAAAAGATTTTTTAAGTAAATACTTCACTACCATTATTATGGTATGGATACCTACTGCGACTTTCACTACCATTGATTATATCTGAATCAGCATTTACACAACCTTTTGCATCCTAATAAAATTGAGGTCATAGCATCTAGAAACATCAATTCAAAGTAAGCCACAGCTAAGCACTACTTAGCTAATCTTGGTATCGGTGGCGGTGACGCAAGCGTGCAACGAGCGGAGATCTCGTCACATGCAGTTATGTGAGCTCTTATACAAGATCCTTTCCAATATCAGAAGTACCTAAGCCCAAACAAAACAAGAAGACCAACCCAAATAACGAGACATAGGCGCGCGACGGTAACCGATTTTAAACTAAAGATGACGTCTAAACTCTAAACGAGTAGTGTTAATGATTTGGAAAAAATATATGTTAAACTAGCTTTTGCCCGCGGCTTCGCCCGCGTGGATGTCGAAAAATATCCCAAGGGAACCTGCTACCGGAAATTCCTTCCTTATTCCTTGTCTAAATTATAAAGGGAACCACTGTGCAAAATTTCAACTTTCTAGGTCCAAGGGTTTGGGCTGGGCGTTGATGAGTCAGTCAATCAGTCAGTCAGTCAGGACTTCTCTTTTTATTTAAGGCTGCAGTCTTGCAAAATTCACTCGCGGCGAATTATTTGCGCAACTTTGTGTTTTTTTTTAAACAAAAGTAATGAAATAACATGAAATATTATTATTGAACGTGAATAACCATAATATAAGTAATAGCTGGTTATTTTTTTTAGGTTCATCTGGGTGGATTATGTTAGGTAAATCAAGCGTTAAATACAGCTCTTTCGCGCCAACAACGATTCGAGTTATGTTTGTGCACTTGCATTGGGCAATACAAATTTTATTTAGAAAATCTGTTCAGCGCATAATTGTTTCCATATTCTTGTCTTCAAAATGCGCTGATTACTTTTTTCTAATTATCTTTCATTTTCTTAATTCGGATGTCACAATGTCATCGAAATTCTCTGTTTTTATCTCTTAATAAACGGTTTGTTTCATAATAACAAAGCATCGTACGCATGTAAGATTTGGTTGGTTTAATGCCAAGAGTTCAATAAAGCAAATACTAAAAAAAATTGCATCTAAATCACCTTAGTCTAACAATAATAATAATCTCAAAAGACCTCCAAAACGCTCCGACCCACTAAGAAATTTCACTCGCAATTCTTGTTCATAAACTCTGTTTTGGAGGTATTTTGAGATTATTATTATTGTTAGAGTAAGGTGATTTAGGTGCAATTTTTTTTTAGTACTTGCTTTATTGAACTCTTGGCATTAAATTAACTAACTTTTACATGCATACGATGCATTGTTATTATGAAACAAACCGTTTATTAAAAGCTAAAAACAGAGAATTTCGATGACATTGTGACATCTGAATTAAGAAAATGAAAGGTAATTAGAAAAAAGTAATCAGCGCATTTTGAAGACAAGAATATAGAAACAATTATGCGCTGAACAGATTTTCTAAATAAAATTTGTATTGCCCAATGCAAGTGCACAAACATAACTCGAATCGTTGCTGGCTCGAAAGAGCTGTATTTAACGCTTGATTTACCTAACATAATCCACCCAGATGAACTTAAAAAAAATTACCAGATATTACTTATATAATTGTTATTCACGTATTATAATAATATTTCATTTTATTTCATTACTTTTGTTTAAAAAAAAATACAAAGTTGCGCAAATAATTCGCCGCGAGTGAGTTTTGCAAGACTGCAGCCTTAAGCTTTTGCCCGCGGCTTCGCCACGTGGATGTCGGAAAATATCGCAAGGGAACCTGCTACCGGGAATTTCTTCCTTATTGATAAATGATAAATGATTTATTTTCTGTAAGTAGGTTTGTACAAACACTTTTACACGTCAAACATATTTTTTTTAAACTAGATGAGATCGACGTTTCCTATCTGACTACTCTGAGAAGAAACGCCGAAACAAACTCAGAGGTCTCTTTTAAAGTCCAGACATAATCTTGGTCAGATCATATGAAGACTATGTAGATTGCAGTCTGAAATGGTCTTTTGAGGAAAGAACCACACAGATTGAGTGGACCAGTCCAGTCAGTGCACGCATTTGTCAGTAATCGTGCAGCTCAACTCAAAACTTAAGGAGCTTAACGATTCGACGAACAATACCAAAGAAAAGACATTTGGGTAGGCCGCATAAATTACTCAAACTGCCAGACTATGACTAAAACTGAGAAAAGGATAAAATAAATAAAAAAAACAATGATCCACGTAGTCTTCACATTCACAATAATTAAAAATAGTATAAGTAATACTTTACATAGTAAATATTCATGTCATTTTATAGAAAATGTAAAAAGGTATTTAAATCAACATTATTGTGTAAATTTATTGGAGCAGCTCAATCCCAAAGCCTTTTTGTCCTCAATATAGTCTTTGACAGTGTAAAAGGCTTTCTGACAAAGTTTCCGCTTTATACAATTTTTGAATTTATTAAGGCTTAGTTCTTGAGTGTGGCTAGGTAGTTTATTATAAAAACGTATACATTGGCATCTAAACGAACCACTTATTTTCTGCCTGGTTGTAGGAACAACAAATTTGTGTTTGTTTCTAGTATTTACATTATGGACGTCACTGTATTTTTTAAACAAATTGATATTTTTATGAGCATATAAAAGATTTTCATAGATATACTGAGAAGGCACAGTCATTATATTAATTTCTTTAAATTTGTCTCTGAGGGACTGTCTGGGACTTAATTTGTAAATTGAACGAATAGCCCTTTTTTTGTAAAACAAAAATTGTCTGAATATCGGCGGCATTTCCCCACAACAGAATACCGTACGACATCACACTATGAAAATAACTAAAGTATACTAAACGGGCTGTCTCTAAACAAGTTAAATCACGAATTTTCCTAACGGCGCGCCGTTAGGAAAATTCGTGATTTAACTTGTAGGTATGCTGCAGCGCTAAGCTTTTTCGACAATTTATCCTTGTGTACATTATAAAGGGAACCTCTGTGCAAAATTTCAGCTTTCTAGGTCCAAGGGTTTGGGCTGGGCGTTGATGAGTCAGTCAATCAGTCAGTCAGTCAGGACTTCTCTTTTTATTTATATAGATAGATAGATAGATAGATTAATAATGCGTGTATTTTGTGACAGCGCTCCTTGATGGGCGAGTCCTATTCCTGGCTAGACGTACGACGTTTTGCGTGAGCTCGGCACAGAACACGCAAGCTATATCTGAGTCTTAACGAGAGTGACGCTGTGTTGTGTACCAACAGAGATGATGAAAGGTAGTGCAACTTGGCACAACATTCGATTACCTCAGGTAGCACGGGCGATTATTTAACGCGACGATTTTTTATCGCGCACTAGATGTTCAACTCTCGGGTGTTTAGCCGAGCATTGAGAATCCAACAGAAAGCATCCCAGAGCAAAAAAACACTGTTGGAATTTCAACTTTCGGCGCTAAGCAGTGGGTTGAAAATCCAGCGCGCGATAAAATATCACCCGTGTTTACTAGGGCTTAGGTAAGCCTAGGCACGGGCGCTTTTTTAACGCGACGTTTCTTGCTGCACACTCGATTTTCAACGTTCGGGTTTGCGGCGTGAGTTGAAAATCGAACGGTCCACTTTTTCTTCGCGCTAGGGATGCACTCTGTTGGATTCTGAACGCTCGTTTCGACGTCAAGAGTTGAAAATCCAGATCATGGTCAAAAACTTCGCGTAAAATGAAGGGCCCGTCCGTAGGTACCTAGGCTAAAGATTAACAATACGTCAACCTAACGTAGTAGGGTGCCAATGGCTCAACATGTTAGAATACTATATTGGTAAACACCGCTATCAAACTTTGATTTGGATTTGTAGGCTACAAACCCCAAACTTGATTGTACGTATAGTCGTCCTAACTACTACATCGACTACATGTAATTAATTACCCTTCACAATCTAGCTTTGCCTACATCTACATCTGGGTTATCCCAGATGTTACTGAAACTATTTTTGACCTCCGATAACCGTGATTTTTGGATATGTTTCTTTATATGACTCATTATAACTAGGAAAAATGATGAAAAAAAATCAACTTTTCCGGAAAAGCCCCAAAAAGTTGGCCTTTTAAAAGGCCCGTCGTAATATGGGGGTCGTATACATGTATAGGGTCTAGTAATGAAACAAAGTATTATAGAATCGGTATTTAATCAATTTAGATTTTAAAAAACGCATAATTACGGTTATATATAACAATAGAAATACACACAACATGCAAATACGCTCGTTACTGAATTTGACTGTGATATGACCTTATAAATGAATTTAGCTTTTTACTTTGCAAACTTTGCATGTTAGTTGAGGCGCACTATATTGAACTAAGTGATCAACCCCATCATATCGAGATGATTCTCGATGAGACCTAGGTGCAGGTCGGGGTCCTCTGTTATCGCTCTTTTTGGAGGTTTCGAGCAAACCCTTTGCCAATGATCTGCGAAAAGTAAGGTGATCATAATCTCCGACGTTTCGCTTGCATAGCTGCCACGCATAATGTACTGCCATATCTAGGCTATGACAGAAAACAGAAAATTACCATTTCTTGCCACAAATAGAAGTTCGATACAAACCTATGTTCTGATCCGACCGATCTACCCCTCCTATATTTTCATTACATTTTTTTATAACAAAGGGTTGATCAACATGCACATATTTCTTATGTTCTTGTGAAAACCTCGACTTTATGCCAGCTCCACAGTCTCAGATTTGAGCCAACAGTAATGACACTGTTGTCATTCCATTTGCAAACTAGAATGTGCTCTGGTAAACTAGATTTAAACCTGTATCAGTCTTTTTTTGGAAGATTTTGTAATGTTACGAACTCTTCATCTCCAGAGACTTCGTCACTAACATCCGCGTTGGCATTCTCAGGTGGGAAAATGGTTATTTGGTTTGGCAAGAAAGTGTCTTCGACAGCTTGCTCTAACTCATCAACAATTTCGATGAGATTGAGCGCTTTTACTAATCGTATGCTAAAATATAAATAATCATATAATAAACTCCTATATTACGACGGGGCTTTTAAAAGGCCATCGATTTCAATCGCAAAAAAAGCGCATTTATTTTGCTTTTCGAACCAAACAAATGCGGTAATATTTTAATGAAATAACCAAATCGAGCTTCTATCAGATTCCGCATATAAATAACATATAAGCTTACCTTTGTGAGCCATTGTAAAAAAAAAACTCCAAGATCTTGAAAAACACTAAATATACATGAAAATATGTGTCGAATTTTAAACGTAACTGCATCAAATAAAATGTTGATAGGTATTAAGTAAGTTGCCAATATGAATATGTATGTCAATTAATTGAAACATTATTAAAAATGCAGGTAGATTTAGTTATTTTTATGGGCCTTTTAAAAGTCCCGTCGCAGTATCTGGGATAATTGACTACTACTAACACTACTGATGGTAAACAATGATGCAGTAGGTGGAGTAGGTACTTAGTTATGAGAACGCTTGTTTAGACTTTGAAATTCCCAAGTTACGCAGAACCCTTTATTGCGTAGGTAACACACTACTTATGTATCGGAATCAGAATCATTTTGAAGCAAATTGCTAATCTATCGCATCATATAGGTATTGCAATGTGTGTTATGGAAATGTCAAACTGATAAGTAAGGTACCGATTCCGATTGATAGTGTGTTACGCAATTAGGGTGCAGGTAGGCTATGAGGAATCACAAATTCTGAAGTTCCATTCCAGCTGTACAATATTAAAAATATACTTAAAATTGCGAAAGTGAGTTTGTTTGTTTGTTATGCTTTCATGCTAAAACGGCTGAAAATCTAAATCCGTTGGATGAAATTTGGCATATGGGTAGACCATGACCTGGATTAGGACATTGATAGTTTATGCTTGCGCTTGCGATGCCGCAGGCAACAGCTAGTGTAGCTATACTTCTAATATTTGCTTGTATTGTAACTTTAATTTTTGCCGAAACATTACCAACGACCTTCAGGTTATAATAACCAACAAGTCTCCATTTCTTTGTAATTCGGTTTCGCTTTCATCTTCGAATAAAAGTTCATTGGATTCCTGGGATATGCAGATTGCAGATTTGGTATTTCAATTTTTGTTTTTAGAGTGTCAAATCAAGGGGCTGGACAGATTCTATGTCTGTAGTTTTGTGGTCAGTAGTGTTTTGATTTTGATGACTAGACCCAGTTTACAATAACATTGTTAGGTTTGTTTCCTAACTAGCTTCTGCCCGCAACTTCGTTCGCATGGAAGTCACCAATCGATCAACTCAGCCTATCGCAGTCCACTGCTGGACATGGGCCTCTCCCAGTCTGCGCCACAACACCCTGTCCTCCGCCTTCCGCATCCAGTCTGTTCCAGTCACTTTCTTCAGGTCGTCGTTCCGTCTAGCTGGGGGGGCGCCCCACACTACGCTTACCGTTTCGCGGTCTCCACTCCAGGACTCGTCTGCTCCACCGGCTATCGGTCCTTCGACAAACATGGCCAGCCCACTGCCACTTCAGTTTGCTTATTCTGACTTTTGCTTTTACTTGACGAAGTTTTCCAAACGCTGCCCAACACAATTGGATCCTTCTGTCAGCATCTTTCTAAAAGTTGTGTCTACTGAGCTGGATGACTTGCCCTAGGTAGACATACTCCTTCACAACTTCGAGAAGCGACCCTTCGACAAGTCCTAAGACACCACAATATACTAAAGTAACAGCCACATTTTTATAAAAAAATCCCTGTATACTATATTTGCAGTTTTGGTTTCAGCAGCAGAAATATAGGTACAGAGAGTCAGGACTGGGACGCGGGAGAAGCGACGTATAGTTTTCCATTTGAGAAGCAGCTTGTCCTAAGGTCGACACCCCAGTCTTCAGTTTGTCATGCTTGCGAAGTTTTTCGTTTTTAGTAAATTAATGAACGCCTGCGTTCCTGCATATACTACTTAATGGAAAAACACTGACAATCTTACAGATTATTCCTGACGAACGGCTATCACTAAAATAAGATAGGTAACTTTTTTTTTGTGGGTGGGAAATCATCAAATGACTTCTCCCGCTCTGGGTGGAGCGGAAGGGCGTGTCAGACTTAGTGACTAAAACCCACCCGTGTTCCTTTAGTTGCCTATGCTAGAGCCACGGTATATCTTTCGAACAGCCCGCGACCCCGGAAATATCGTTGGTAATCGAACTTACAACCACTGCTTTGCAAAGCAGACGTCGAACCGCTAAGCTATTTTTAATTTATTAAATTAGCCGTTCATGAATTCATTATTGACTGCTTAGCTCTATAAAGTTATAAGTAGCGTGATGATAAAACGTTAAATCTGTAACTATCTGTTTGCCATATTCTAACATTTTGGCTCGTCCTTTTACAATTTGCGGTAAACTAGAATACGAACAACATAATGCAATATTGCTTGTCCCCATAATGAATAGCGTGATAATTTAAATAACAACATGCAGCTAAAGCGGCTAGATTAACCCACACTGTATTTAGTCATGCGAAGAAGTGTCCAGTGAGCTCACACATTTGTTAAATAGCGTTTCTATGACAATCAAGTCGTCACTCGTCACCTTCGACCACGTCGGTGGAAGGCCTGCCTAACGGATGTTCTAGCGAAATTAGATACATCCCAAAACACCGTCGCCGATTTGCGCTAAGAATTTAGCCAGTTGCGCAACAATGTGGCGGTAACTAGGTCATTAGCCGATGCGTGTAACGTACCTACATGTGTCGCGGAGCCGGCCTCGATATATCGTCGTCAAATTCCGCGTCAGCAGTTTCGTCGCCAGCGCATCGGACGTTTGCTGAGCTTGCAGAGCGCCCCGCCCGCGTGCCCCGCAGCTCCCGCACGCCGCGCCGCCGGAGTCCCTCATCCCGTCTCACTGCCAGTGTCTGCAACCCTGGCAAAACCCTTACAAAAGGATTTTGGTAGCGTCACCGCAAGTGCCCCAGGCACTCGAATCCTATGCCCGAAAAGGCGCCACAGGGGGCTGATGATAAGGGTTTCCTGAATTCTTGATAGTATAAAGCAGGAAGCGCCGATCGCGAACGAACAAGAACCGCTGCGGCAAAGCTCTTATGGAGCCCGAACTGTGCTTGCGTGCCGCAAAGCCACACACCACACCACACCGGTCATCTCCCGCCTACACTACCTAAAGCGGAGGACATCGTGGAGTACGTGCGACAGAAAACGAGGTACACGGTCGCACCGCAACGTCAACTTTAAGGCATTCGTGGTGCGAGTACTGAATTGTTATCTGACCGTCGATATGGAAGAAGACTTTTGGGCGCAGGACGTGGTGTTCCGTCGCTTCCGCAGACTAGTATCACAGGATAGGACAGCACAAGGACCAGCTCGTGAAGTAAAGTGCAACACAGTTTTAAGCTACATTTATTAACACTTAAGTTTCGTTTTATCTATCTATAAGAACATATATAGATAAAAATCAATTGCGAACAAAGATATTGGAATTTATGTATTTGGATGGCTAAAGTGGACTGATTACCTAGTATTATGAAAGGACTATGCCCCCCCCCCCCCCCTATTCAATGTTTTATTATACACGGAAAAAATGCCAGGAAGTGACTTGCACACAAAATAATGGATCCCTAGAAGCTGTCGCTAGCACTTAAGTGACGCGTGACGTAGCGACAAGGGGGCAACATAATCCTGAGGTACTTGATGAGTGGAGAGGTATTCCAGGACTACCCGGACAATCCCAGAGCCCGGAAGATGCTCAAGATCCCTACCAGCACTTTGCTCTTGCGATTCTCCACTCAAGCCGGCCCTACGCAAGAATGAGGTAGGAGCTCTATTCCTCGTCAGTGTTCACTCCAGCCGATCAATAAAGGCAATCCAGGGATGAGGAACAAGATTTCTCCCGGGAGATAGGGTCCGTGGGGTCGCTACACTCGCTACTGCCCAACATCTCGCCACATACTGCCCTGCGAGTTTCTGTATCACTCTTGGTCTTGCTCCAGATCCTAGACCTGTTCCGGCAAAGTAAACTCTAACGGCACAGCCCCAGAGTTCAAGAGAGCGCAAGCCCCACCATGACGTCGACATAGAGATACGGCGGTGGAGTTATTACTATCATTATTTTGTGTCAGAGGTGTCAAACCGAAACAGAAACGCAACTACCTATATTTTGACACGGTAGGGCTTAAATCTTCGCCGGTGCCATTATTTTTATGACATCCGTCACGACGTGAGGCCACCGCTCTTCTAGGAACCAGGGGCCCTACTCCCTAAACACGAAGTCCGTAGTTTCGGCCTTCGTTACGGGCGTTTCCTACTCCATATCACCTACGGATGGATGATTGGTTCGGGCCCCGAACGAAGTATGAATGACAACACGATTTGACAGTTGTCCCTACTCCCGATGTGTTTTTGCCCGTCCGAAAAATTTAACTTTTACACTTGTTTTGATGGATCGTAAGGTCAGACGGACGGATGAACGAACGGATGACGGACGGCAAGACGGACGGACTTAGGGAGTAGGCCCCCTGTACCGTTTAAGTACCTAATTATCAATCTGCACTAGCTTTTGCCCGCGGCTTCGCCCGCGTGGATGTCGGAAAATATCCCACGGGAACGTACTACCGGGCAATCCTTCCTTATTCCTTGTCTACATTATAAAGGGAACCTCTGTGCAAAATTTCAGCTTTCTAGGTTCAAGGGTTTGGGCTGGGCGTTGATGAGTCCGTCAGTCAGGACTTCTGTTTATTTATATAGATAGATAGATTATAATTATCATCATTACATTGTACCTATCAGTTATAATCAACTGAGTTGAATAAACCCTCTTCCTCTCTCCTACTTCTTGCTGTGCCCGACAGGGTCCACAATGGTCATATTTTTTGCCTATCACCTAATTTCACATGTGGAAAACCTTTACCGATTACTCAGTATTTCATAAAATCACAGTAAAAAAAGTATCGTAACTATACTGACTAGAAAGGGGGTGACTACCGAGATGACGACTAATAGAAAAGCATGGAAAAAGGGACATGATACGCCGACCCCAAATAGATTGGGATGGGGGCAGGAGAATGATGATGATGATGACTGAATATTTGATATCAAAAAGAAGTTGTCAAGTATCGGACGTAAAAATATCGCGGCGGGATTCTATCGAGTACCTACTGGATTTTCAACTCTCAGTGTTGAGCAGAGCGTTGAGGATTTAATAAAGCGCATCCCAACACGTCGAAAAGACACTGTTGGATTTTCAACTCTCGGCGCTAAGCAGAGCGTTGAAAATCCAGTATGCGGAAAAAAGTCGCCGCGGGAAAAAGTCGACCGTGCGAACAATATAGCTTACAATAGGTAAATCAATTAAAAATGCACGAGCTTGAAATAAAATATATTTGTTTTATTTTATTTTAATTATGAACGCATTCAAAGTGGGTAATGTAAATATTATAAGCGGGCTAATATGCGTAACTTATGTAAGATATTTGTTATATAATATTATAATAAGTACCTGTGAGACCGAGCTCCACTCGGGTGAAAATAGGAAAAAGAATTTTCCCAGAAATGAGACCTATAAGTATAGATCGAGTTTTCGCCCCCGTAAACCTATATTGCAACATTCATCGAAATCGTTAGAGCCGTTTTTGAGAACGTGATTACAAATATATACATAGACAAATATTGCTAATGCGAGTAGGTAATAGAATAGTTAATAATTAAACTAACTTCTGTCCCTGGTTTGGATCTCAATTTAAAAGAACCGGAGATATTTTTTTTTCCTTTTAAGATAGCTTATTAATATTTATCTAAGTTGTGGCTGGCACCCACGCTAGGCATTTTCACTGTTAACCTTCCTGACTAACCTTTTAGCAATCTTGCAAGCTGTTCAGAGCATGAAAGCTAACTTCTTAAAACGTATGAGGGGGTTTGCTAACAGTAGGCTATCTACATAAAAAATTGTAGGTATTTGACCCCTTAGTCGATAGGAAGATACAATCTTTATGACAAACCTCCAAATCGTCATTATCCATAGACTCTTTTCCTGCAGGGTGCCTATGTCGTAACCAGCAACCTAATTGCGTAACACACTATCAATCGGAATCTGAATAGTTTTGAAGCAAATTGCTAATCCACTGCTTCATATGTTCGAAAAATTTGTCTGGTCGACAACGTAAATAACGCAATTAATGTTAAACTGTCAAATCAAATCAAATCAAATCAAATCAATTTATTACTTTGCAAACATGGGTATTATTGATACATAAGATGTTCTTTTATAATAAGGTTCTCCATATTTTACCGACACACGGGCATGCAAATAGTAGGAACATTTATAATCTTGTTCTAAATTTAAATTATGTAGCATGTCATTAGAATTACATTAAATAACAAAAAATAAAAAAAAATATCAAAATGAAACTGATTCCAATCGCTAGTGTGTTACGCAATTAGGATGCTGTCACGATAGCTACATTTAAATATTCCCTGATATGTCCAGGGTTTTCCCGACAAGCTAATTTAGCTTTCTAAACTCATAATCTCAAGCAACCGTCATCAGCTGTAGTAGTTCGACTTTTTTTTATGTTTAATCGTAATTAGATATCGATAAGTAGTCTACACTATTACCCATCATGTTTACACGGCGGAGTTTCGCTACTTAATTTATTTGACCCTAATAAGTTTCACCCAAGATACCTAGGTACCTATGCCATATTATAACACCCGGATTTCCGCCTTCCCGATCTCTTGCAGCTGGCTTTGGTCCATGTAGCCGGAGGGTGCGTCACGGCACGGTAAGCTTACCGATTCGTCTGCTCCAACGACCATAGGTCATCGGTCGGTGTTGGGCAATATCTAATTTTGTAATAATGCGTGAATTAAAATTACAAGCAATGAACTTATAGTACTTATCAAGAGTGATCACTGATCATCCATTTCGTTAGAAGGTAAGTCGAAAAAAATAAGTAGATAGATACCTACTTATTAGGTTAACAAGTAGGGGCATAGAATGGTGTCTCTCAAAGATGCTGAGTTCAATAGTGATTAAGTGAAAGGAGACGAGAAGGGCCATCTCCGTTACGCAATAGAGCACAATAGTGCAGCATGACCTGCGCAGACGCAACCGCTATGAAAACGTACTTATCCGATAATTACTAGGCGTTAAGTTTCTGTAACTATCTTGTTGGTTGGTATAGTGTGCTGCTTTCGATGAATGCCAAGGGTTTTGTTGAACGTTTTGCAATCGAATGCGCGTGCTGCTTCCTCAATTATTCCTTCTTAGGTACCTATGAGCAACAACACATACTTAGCTAACACTGTTATCTAATGTGCTCAAATAAGTAGGAAGGTACCCGAGACTGATGATGTGAAGAATAGGTAAGTACTTAGTCTCATTTGTGGAACTCCCGGCATTGCAATGCTATACCTATCCAATAAATAAATCCAAGACATTCAGTTTAGAAAGAGCGTGCTGTTCTAAAACCCAAGGTCGTCCATCTATCAGAATGGTCTCTTTGACTCTTCTTTTACATAATACTATCGATTAAGTCACAGTACGACACAACTTAGATGTAGCATAAATTTAAAAATTTCCATTCGTTCATTTCAATTTTACGAATGTAAGTATTTGGTTATGAGTTTACAAGATAATGCGTTTGCGTAAAGATCATTTTCACCAGCAATAAATAATAAAGATTGGTGATTTTCAAGGCGCACTCAATTCGGATGGTGATCGGTGTTACGAATTATGCCGATGCTACATCATGTAAGTTGTGTCGTACACGTACTGTAGGTACTTGTACGGCTTGTACCTAATCCATTCCATTATGTACCTATTCACACTATAAAGTATAGGTATATAGGTAGGTAGTTAATAAATAGGTACCTAGTATAATGTTAATGTAATAGGTGTACCTACGTACCTTATCATCGGCAATAATTTACCAAATTATAATTGCTACCTAAATGAAATGTTTAGTATTATTAATAAACACGACCAATCAGAAGTTACATAGAAACCATTATTTTACAAGCTAGCAACAATAATTTAATTAAGTACTTACATATTTCGGAATTTAACATTAAAAAAGTATTAATACATAATAATTGTGTTTTATATGATTTACGACATCGTAGCAATAGCAAGTTACCTATTTTCAATCTTGTCTTTTATTCCAGTTAAATCTAAATCGATTGAAATAAATCTAGTACCTACCTAAATAGATTACGAGTGACATTTGTGGGTCGAGTTATGATGAATGGCTTCAATGTCGCGTTTAAAAAACATGAAACAATGCGGATCAAGATCAGGTTTTATGGTAAAAAGAAATCTAGATTGCGACGACAACCTGCGGCCAGACGGGACGGTTTTTAATTGCAGTGCCCATACGTAGGTACTTACCTATACATACCTACATACTGCAATTTTTCTTTAATCGCGTGCTAATTTTCAAATCACAAATATTCGCTGAAGTGGCTATACCTAGTCATCACTTTCAAAATACGACCACTGCTGGACTTCTCAAAAGATAGGTAAGTGCAGCAAGGTACCTAGTTCATCAACTTCTTTGGCGTGTAGGTAACATCGAAGTTGCAGTTCGATTCCCGCATGTGGTTCAACTATTTTATTATCAACATAATTATATTTATCGTGATCATTTGCATGACGCCATAATCGCACTCAAGCTGCGGTAAAAACATAATTAGATAGGTAATCGTCATATTATGATTATTTGTGATGCGGGATAGTGTTGGATACAGCGTTTATAGATGACCTCAGTCTATATTGTGGTTAGTCTTCAATTAACCTATTGAGTCAAGGTATATGGTAAGTACCTATGGGCGCGCGCGCACTTGGTGTTTTTTAATCGGGCGATAGTTTAATCGTTCTGGGAGTCAGTGGCGACTAAACTATCGGTCGACTTAACTCCATACCTACTGATTCGCAGAACGTTCAAAACTATCGCGTGATTAAAAATCACCAAGTGCACGCTGGCCCTTATCCCGCACGGGCTGGCAACGTCGCATTTCTACATTTTTCGTGATTATTTCTATAAATTTTAATCAAATTACTATTACTAGATTATTGGTAGTATGTAAAACTTACAATAGAAAATAATGTAAATTTTTATGAGTAGGTACTAAATGCCAAAATAACTTTCAAAAAAAAGCATGAATACTTACATAAAAATATAAACGATCTACTGCAGGGATTGTAATTTCATTTAAATTTAGATAAATAATCACGAAAAACCTGTAGAAATGCGACGTTGCCAGCCCGCGCGGGATGAACCCTCCTACGTGTAATCATGTTGGCAGAGAGTAGGTACCTAATGATAAACAGTAGAATAAGTATTGTCTAGTCTAGAAGGATCCACACAGTTGTAACTACTTTTCACCCTTACTTTTTTGACACCCGGTTAGAACGAAAGTCCTTTCGCTGTTTATTATGTATTACTTACATAATACAGAACCGTCTAGTATACGTTTTATAAGCAAAAAACTTGATGGAACTTTACGCTTAAAATGTCGATTGCACACCATGTGTGCGGATAACAATAAAATTTCTATTGTGTCGTTAGTTAGCGCGCGATGGATTAAAAAACAAAAAAAAAATACACTTGAAACTTGAGACCTTGATTCTGACTTTTTCGGGCATAGCTCTTTTTCGTTACGTCACGATTCCTACCAGTCAACTTCTACCGCAAGCCGCGGTCTAATGCAGTGCCTTTTTTTTTTTTTTTTTTTATTTCTAATGCAGTGCCTGGAATTCATTTTATGTCAATCTCCCAAGTGCCAGCCTGCTTGAAAAGTGGGCTTGTTTTGAACAGAGAAGCAAAATGTATGGAATATATAAAGACGCTTTTAAATTTCCGTCTAGTATAACGTTATATTGTGCACGTATTTCCATACATATTATGACCATGGACGTGGACGTCCACGATGATAGAAGTATCGTGACGTCAGAAATTATAAACCATATTTCTAATAGACAGCTGAAAATGTTTAAATAAATCATTCACATAGGGTAATTTAACCTAACAATTCTTTTAGATAAATAACTTAGGTAGGTACTACCATACTCATTCGTGAACCTTTGACAGTCGTTACGGGTCGTCTCGTTACTCGTCAGAAGCCCGAAAGTGACAACCAGTCTTACAAAGGGGTATCGTATTACCCAGTAACTGGGTTGTGGCGGTCAGATAGGCAGTTGCTCCATGTAAAATACTGGTATTCAGGTGCATCCGGTTAGACTGAAGGCCGACAAAAAGGCTAGGCAAATGATGATGACCTTATTTGTACGTTTAACCGTTAATGAACTTCTTAACATGCTATGCCAGTCTGCAGTCAACGGAAGAAGCTTAAAACATCAATAGTAAATCGTGTCGGCTATATAATAAAGACAGCATAAAATTGCCATAATCGTAAAGATGAATGACGGCCTCGGAAGTGGTAGCCGGACACAATAGATATCTATTATGTGTTAAGGTTCATTTTGATATGCTGCTCCATTGATCTGCTGACCTAGTACACTGGTACTTTTTGGTTTGAAAGAGTTATGGGGAGGAGTTGTGTAAGAGATTGAACAACACGGAAGCAGAAGAAAAATGAGTTTGATGTTAGTTAGTTCTAGGTTCTGTTTCGTTTCTGTTACTTATCTTTAATAATTATGGCCCATTACAAAACACGATTTTGTGGCAGGATGCGATGACGAGACGGAAGAGGTCACTTTGGTTGTCCATTCTGAATGAAAGTAATATGCATTAACAGCGATGCATGCTTAGTGAAAGTTGTGCTATCAAACTGGTAACACAAGGAAGCTACTTAAAAGTTGTTTGGTAAGTAATCTATTCCATTTACAATAATATTAGACATTTATACAAACCTTTTTCACAGTCCCTTGAACCGATTTTGACTTCTATTCCGTAGGCTAAAGAATGGCATTAAAGGCAAAAGTGGTTACAATACCAACTGTTTACTGCAGCTGCCATTTGTCATGCCACCAACACAATAGAAGTCAAAATCGGTTGAACGGACTGTAAAAAGGTTTGTTTAAATGTCTAATCTTATCTTAAATGGAGTATAGGCAATAGGTAACTGAAATCCCTCAGTTTCCGGTACTAGCCTTTTCGTATAAATAAAGAAAGTAGTCGTTTTAAATAAAAATCTGAACTTTACAAAATGTTTTATTGGAAACATCTATAAAATTAAACTTAGGTAAGTACCTATATGTATTTAAACGGCATAAATAATTAAAACATCTTTACAAACAGCAGCTCTTATTGGATTTTTATTTAAACATTATTATAAACAACGGCTCCTAATGTAATGTTATTAATAATACATCGTTATTTACTTACAGGAATACGTCTCCAATTGGAAATGTGGAAAATCCAACTGTTTCATTGTATTAAATTTGAGCTCGGTTGGTGCAGTACCACAGAATACGTATAAGCTACCAGTAGTTTATCTGGGCAGTGACCTTGAATTAATTACCGACGGCCACAAGCCACAACACAACACTGAGATTTCGAAGCGCGTCGTTTCGGCCGTTTTCTATGAAAGTAAACTACTTTATTATTATTATACTGTGGCAGTACATCTTTTTTTTTTTTGACAATGATTTAGTCCACTTATTCAAAGCGGACAATCAGAGTACTACAACTATTACGTATACAATAGGTACATTATTATGTTAGTAGGTGCTAGAAGCCCCAATCTTCCAGCTTGAGGCACCGCGTCCAGTAGTGATCCATCGCGTTGTACCTGTGTAGGTTCACTCCAGCCAAACTGTGAGCCTCATCGGGGTAAGACTGCAAAAGAAACATATCGTTTTAAACTATCTCTTTCAACCAAAAGCCTTAGACCTTTAGAATTAGGTGCATCCACACCGAAGTTACTTTTTGTAAAGCAACATGAACATAGTAACATTATGCAACTTTCTACAACTTTTAGTAAGTTTAAAGTTTACTGAATCACTTTTTTTCTGTCCGTTGATTATTTTATTCAAATGGAACAACAAACAGTTACAATATAAAATAAATCCACAAAACTAACACTTGCAAATGTTGCTCCACAAAAAGAAACTTCGTTGTGGATGCGTGCACCTTCCCATGCCGCCCATCCGTTGGACACGCTTACAGCGCTTCTCACTACCAACGTAAGCGGTGAGGTCACAACTCAAGCTAATAAAAATGCGCAAGACTTCCTGGATCTACGGTACGGTCTGGTTTCTGGTACTACTGTTTTATTAATTTCCCTCAGCAAACTTGGGGTTTCGTCAGTCGTCGGATTTCTATCAGTTGCCCTTTACACTTGGTGCAGAGGTGCAGACCAGACGCTCTCAATCGACTTGGAAGTCGATTGAGAGCGTCCGGTATGCACCAAGGAGAAACACGAAGAAGGACATTAAGAAAATAGTTGTACTGTTCATGATTAGACTTTAAGGCAGTCTAGTGGTTATTGTAAGGCCGGGTGTATCAGAAAGGTGTGGTACAGACCATCAAACTGAACAACTTTCTCCATGGGACCAACATCGTAATCGAGAAAAAAATTATCAGCCGTCCCATACGTTTGGTTCGAGTAGGTAGGTATTATTGAAGCTTTGTACGGGACACCTGATATTTTTTTTCTCGATTACGAATATTACGATGTTGGTTCCAAGGAGAAAGTTGTTCAGTTTGATGGTCTGCACCACATCCTTAAATATGACCACACCTTTCTTATACCCCGGAAATAATAGAAAACGTTAACCAACACCACAGGTCTGCAGTAAAGACCAGCTACAGACGACTTAAGCCCCCGATCTCAGCCTTGCCACACACGGCTACATAGCAAGCTATACATTTCCAGTAGGTAGAAGCTGACCTCTCATTGTACGCGATACTAAGCGATAGCAGCTTATACTGGATATCTATAGCTTGATATGTAACCGAGTGTATCTGGTCATCAGTTAGTCTATCTGTCAGTTTGTAAGCAACTTGACAAGTTTAAAGTGGACCATTGACACTCACCATCTGTTCAAACGGAATATCAGCCTGCTGCAGCGCTGTCATCAGCTTAGCGGCGTTCTGGAAGTGCACGTTGTCGTCAGCGTTTCCGTGCATGAGGTAGAAGTCATGGCCGCGGAGTTTCTCCACTAGGAGGGTGACGTCACCGTCTTCGTAACCTTTCAGGTTGTCCTCAGGAGTAGGTAGACCCATGTAGCGCTCTGTGTACATTGTGTCTGGGGGAAGAGAGATTGGCAGAATTTATGGACCTATTTTTATTTGTCTAATCTTAAAACTTTTTCCCTAGAGACTTATTCGCATAAGAATTTATGCGAATAAGTCTCTAGGTCAAAAGTACATTGGGGGAAGAAATGGAAGTTTCAAGTCTAAGATAAAGCCAACGTCATTGGCCCAAACCCCATGGTATGGGCGTTTTTCCACTGGCCGGGACGTCGCCGGCATTGTGCCGGCACCGATATCAGCCAGGCAGCTGGGGAAGCAAAAATGTATGAAAATATATGGCACGTTTTTCCACTTGCCGGCGCCGGCATTGGCACGGCGATGACTCCAAGCGATGCCGGTACCGATATCGGTGTCGGCATGCTGGTGACGTCCTGGCCAGTGGTAAAACGCCCTATGGGCTGGTGTAACTATTTATTTAAAGATCGAAGAATGCTAAAAAAAGTTGTGGTACGTAGCTTCTGAAATGAAATTTTCGGAGAAAGGCCGTATTTTCGGAGAAGATCATACCGTAGATTTATGAGTAAAAATAAGCTCCTGTGTAGTAATTTGATACTTTTAGTAAATCTTATTTATCTCAGATTGTCAAATTGAATATAAGATGCACTGTTATGTAAAATGAACAAGTTTTGCATTCCTTTATTAGCAGTGAAACACTTTCGAACATGTATGCAAATATCAAGCGAAAGTATCACTTGATTATTACACGAATTAATTATGTATGAAAGTATATTTTTATAAATTAAGTATTGTTTTGGTTTTAAAAACAAAAAAGTCATTTCAAAACAAATGTAACAAAAAAAAACAATGTTGCACGTTTTCATTATGTCACATACGCCTATCATTCCACCAATTAGGTTAGAGTCGTCTTGCAGTTATTTCCTCACCCGACCTCGTCAGTCCAATAAATGGGCATTACCGAAATTCTAAAGGCTAGGCGCGACACGCGATGCGAATCGCATGCGTCACAAAGGCCCCGCGTATTGCGCGACGAGTGGTGCCTTAACAACGCTGTTTGAAGGAGCCTTAAGACAAAACAAGTTGTCAGACTTTTGGGTGTAGAAGTGGTCAAAACCATTCCTATGAGGACTACTCATGGCGTAACATACTCTCCTATTTTTTGACTAATTATAATTCAGTTAGCTACTTGTGTATACCGTGTAAAGTACCTCGAATCAATCTGCCTAGCCTTTTCTCAACTATGTTAGGGTCGGCTTCCAGTCTATCCAGATGCAGCTGAATGAAACCAGAGTTTTAACATGGAGCGACTGCCTATCTGACCTCCACATCCCAGTTACTGGGTAATACGATACCCCTTGGTAAGACTGGTTGTCAGAGTTTCGGGCTTTTGACTACTCGTAACGACTGTCAAAGATCTACGAATGACAGCCGGGAGCAACTGCTTAACGTGCTTTCCGAGGCACGGAGGGGCCTCGATATGTAATGGATGGTCACTCATCCACGGACCGACATCGGCAAGCGTTGCTTAACCTTCAATATCGACCCGTGCGGCTGTTATTGTTTAGCCACGAGCTCCTCGACGTGTAAAAAACCTATGCAATTATTAATTTATCTACTTATGGCAAATCATGTAGGCCAATACTACCTAACAAACTCCAATTCTGTCAACTTCAATGTCTGTCATCATACTTTTAGAAGAAAAAAAATATTTTATCTGTTTTATTTTTTTAGGCAGGGGTCAATATTCTTCAACGCCTTAAAAATGCCTTGATATCAACTCATATACTTACTATAATAAAGCCAGGAGGTAACAGGTGCTCCAGAAACACCACACTGGAACATCTTCTCGTCATCCTTCAGCAACGTCAGCAGAGTCGCGTAGCCGCCGTAGCTGTGGCCCCAGATACCGACCCTGGTGCGGTCCATGAACGGGTACCGGTCTAGCACTTGTCTGTGAACAATGGAGATAAGTAGTGAAGACCGTACAGATCAAGCAAAGCAAACGCAGTTAGGTAGGTATTGGATGTTTTTAAAAGATCAAAACCAATATTTATAAAAAAAAAAGTCTAAATCTAAAAAGTAAAGTCTAAATAGCGTAGGCAAGTAAAAAAAACCGGCCAAGTTCGAGTCGGACTCGCGCACGAAGGGGGAACCCTTCGTGCGCGAGTCCGACTCGAACTATACGTATCATTATCTATAAAAACGGCAAAAAAATCACGTTTGTTGTATGGGAATAATAAAACACCAAGGTAGTGAAACCAGTGCCTATATTCTTCTGGGATCAACAGTGGTCAGTTTAGGGGTTTGCCCCAAAACTAATGAGATGTAATAACAAGACACAGGAGTTGTTTTAGACACTAGGTTCACAATTAACCCGTCGCACGCCAATTAGCAGACACAATAGATTTTTTATTGTTATCTGCACACCTGGGTGTGTCAATCGACGTTTAAAGAGTTAAACTTTTATGACAATAGGTAAGTACCTATAATGAAAGTTCAAAATATATAAATAGAATTTTTTACATTACAGTCGGCCTCGTGTTCATAATAAAACTTTTATGACTTGGTTTGCCTCATAGGTTTATCGAACTCTGTTGCATCAATCGTTATGCAACAAAGTTCGATGTGCAGAAGTGTTGCATCTATCATTATGCAACACTAGAGAACAATGTCTATCATATGACAGTTTTTTTTTTATAAGTGAAAACTTCTTTAGGCGCATTGAGCGATTTTTTGGTAGGGGGAAACCTTACGGCGTCGCGTCACCGCGTAGTTTTACTTATAAGTTTTCACTTTTGTAGGCAATCCCCGTGATTGCCAATTTCCTTAAATCATGTATAGGTGCAGATGAGCAGCCATTGTTTAACGTCTTTCCTGACAAAGGTAACCAAATAAATATTTAAATCGTTAGATTCGCTCGACCGCATCAAAAGATCACGTTTCTGTTTCGTTGACAATGTCATTTGAATTTATTTCGCTCACTCATAAAATCGTATCTATCGGTTCTTCCATGCGGGATGTGTGAGCTCACACTTCTCAGTATGGACACATTTTCGAGCGGCGTGAGTACGGTGAGGGCAAATCTAACGATTTAAATCTTTGTCGTCAAGAGGTTGAGCAGAAAAAGTGTGATGTCGTGAAGTTAACAACTAAACCCGCGAACTTGTATCTGTCTTTTAAACCTTGTGTTTATACCAATTTACTCTTAGAACATTTTACTACTGTGGTCATTGGGAATATTAATAGAACACCTTTTCAAACATCTAGATAGAATGACCTTGAATAGGCGCCTACGGCTATGCCTAATTAATAGTACAAACAATTGAGCAATCACTAATTTACACGTACGGTAACACTACGGTACACTAATTTACGGTAGGTACACGATTAATATCGATAACTTTACACATAGTTCGAGGTGCTAGAATCATTAGATAACTGGGAGATTACTTGACAAACAACAGTGTTCAAATATCAATTACTTGACTATCAGGAACATAATTACTTCATCAATCTATATCAATAGTGTAATATGGGCGAGCCTATTGACCAAATTCTGACTCCGGGTTAGGTCGAACCCAGAACTCGACGTAACATACTCGCGAAATGGGTGTACAAACAACATTGCCAATTTCATCGGATGATAAGTTGTTGATCTATATCATCTCGTGTAGCTATTAGTTATTTATGCAACTGACGTATAATAAGGGGTATTAAAACACGAATGTGGGTGATAATAGTATCACATGAGTGTTTTTAACCGACTTCTAAAAAAGGAGGAGGTTCTCAATTCGGATGTTTGTATTTTTTTTTTTTTTTTTTTTTTTTTTTATGTTTGTTCGCGCATAACTCCGTCGCTTGCCAACCGATTTGAAACATTATGTTTTTGTTGGAAAGGGTATGCTTCCCAAATGGTCCCATTTTTGTCAAAATCCAGTTCTGATGATGGGATCCTGGAGAAATCGAAGGAACTCTTCAAATATTATAGGCACACCTATAGCGATTTGGGTATTTTTTATAGTAGCTCGTGCATTTGCTCTCGGAAAGCACCACTTGGTGAAGTGGTACTGATGATGAAGACCACAGATGGCTACTGGAACTACTCAATGATAAATATTTCACGGGTTGCGATTCGATTACTTTAATATGGTTGCTAAGCAATTTCCGCTCGACACACAATGCGTGTGGTGAGTGGCTGTTGAGGAGTTCTCCTGGTTCTTACCAGCAGAACTCCTCAACAAATAACGTCCCAGCATCGGGAAAAGCAATATTTTGTAACATGTGATGAGCAATTGACATTAGACTATTGTAACTTATAGAAATTATAAACAGACCCACTAAAAAGCGAGAAATAAAAACTTTTTAACAAAAAAAAACTTTTTTACAAAAACAAAAACCGACTTCCAAAAAAAACACTACAAAGTGAAAAATAACTTTAATTTCGGAAGTCGGTGTCTTTGGATCTTTAGTTAAGTTTTTTGTCACCGACTTCCGAAATTAAAGTTATTTTTCACTTTGTAGTGTTTTTTTTGGAAGTCGGTTTTTGTTTTTGTAAAAAAGTTTTTATTTTTCACTTTTTAGTGGTTCAGTTTGTAATTTATCTAAGTTACAATAACCCAATGTCAACTGCTCATCACGTTTTACAAAATGTTGCTTTTCCCGATGCAGGGACGTTAATTGTTGAGGAGTTCTCCTAGTAAGAACCAGGAGAAATGGAGCTCATGGTGAAGTCACCATTACCATTATTTTGACGAGCATAAACCATATTAAAGTAATCGAATCGCAACCTAACCTGTTATATACTTAGATATAATTGAGTATTTCCGATGGCCCTCTGTGGTCTTCATCATCAGTTACAGTTCACCGAATGGTACTTTCCGAGAGCAAATGCACGAGTTACTATAAAAAATACCGAAATCGATATAGGTGTGCCCATAAAATTTGAGGGTTTCCCTCGATTTCCATGGGATACCATCATCAGATCCTGACTTGATGATCATGGGACCACTTGGGACGTACACCCTTTCGAACAAAAAAAGAAAAATCCAAATCGGTCTAGCCATTTTCGAGTAATCGGGGAACATACATAAAAAAAAAAATAAAAAAAATAAATAAAAAAAAAAAAAAAGGTTCCGACGAATTGAGACTTCTAAAAAAGGAGGAGGTTCTCAATTCGGATGTTTGTATTTTTTTTTTTTTTTATGTTTGTTCGCGCATAACTTCGTCGTTTGCCAACCGATTTGAAAAATTATTTTTTGTTGGAAAGGGTATACTTCCCAAATTGTCCCATTTTTGTCAAAATTCAGTTCTGATGATGGGATCCTGGAGAAATCGAAGGCACTCTTCAAATATTATAGGCTCACCTATAGCGATTTGGGTATTTTTAATAGTAGCTCGTGCATTTGCTCTCGGGAAGCACCACTTGGTGAAGTGGAACTGATGATGAAGACCACAGATGGCTACCGGAACTACTCAATGATAAATATTTCTCGGGTTGCGATTCGATTACTTTAATATGGTTGCTAAGCAATTTCCGCTCGTCACACAATGCGTGTGGTGAGTGGTTGTTGAGGAGTTCTCCTGGTTCTCACCAGCAGAACTCCTCAACAATTAACGTCCCAGCATCGGGAAAAGCAATAGTCTAATGTCAATTGCTCATCACATGTTACACATGTGATGAGCAATTGACATTAGACTATTGTAACTTATACAAATTATAAACAGACCCACTAAAAAGCGAGAAATAAAAACTTTTTAACAAAAAAAAAATTGATTTCGGAAGTCGGTGGCAAAAAAAAGAAAGTAAATAAAAAACGAAAGACACCGACTTCCGAAATCAAAGTTATTTTTCACTTTGTAGTGATTTTTGGAAGTCGGTTTTTTTTTTGTTAAAAAGTTTTTTAATGTTGGCAATAAGCTAACTGTTTCAGAAACTTTTATAGAGGATTTATAGCATGGGTGTAGATAAAGTAAGAAAGCTAATTTCCTGTATTATCAAACAAAGCGACGTAACGTAATCTAGCCTGTGAAAATGTAGTTCTTTTACAAATAAATGTTGCGAATGTGTTACATAAAACCGCTAATGGCGGAAGGAATTATAAAATACTTACATGAATCAAAACATAACGTCTATTAATTTATTCATTTAGGTCAATGGAGGACACTCGATTTATAATCGGTATTTGGTTTTTTTGATACAACTACTAATATTTATTACATAAGATATCGAAAGATAATGAGTCTGACATAATCGATTTTTCGGATAAATGTAAAATACTATGGTGTTGAGCAGTAGTGGCTCAGTGGTAACGACCGCGACTTACGAGTTTTAGGTCGTAGGCTCAAACCCCGGCAGGCACTTTACTTTTTGTAAATTATTTCATCACCACTGCTCTCAAAATGGTGAAGGAAAACACCGTGAGGAAACAATGTTCTATAGAATTTAAAATTCGAAGACATGCATGATTGTGATCTCTACCAACCCACACTGGGCCCGCGTGGTGGATTACGGCCCACTTCCTCTCATCGAGAGCCTGTGTCCCAGCAGTGGAAACATTAAAGGCTGATTATGCTACTAGGTACTGTGTTTATTTCTAGCTTGATTTTCTCCACAGGGAATGACGAATTAGCGAACGTCATCATTTGCCTAGCCTTTTCCCAAAATGTTGGGGTCGGCTTGCAGTCAAACCGGATGCAGCTGAATACCAGTATTTTACATGGGGTGACTGCCTATCTGACCTCTACAACCCAGTTACTGGGTAAAACGATACCTCTTGGTAAGACTGGTTTTCACACTTTCGGGCTTCTGACGACCCGTAACGACTGTCAAAGTTTCACGAAAGACAGCCGGGACCAACGGCTTAACGTGCTTTCCGAGGCACGGAGGGGTCCTGGTATGTAAAGATGGACACCCATCCACGGACCAACCACGGCAAGCGTAGCTTAACCTGATGGATCGACCCGTGCGTCACAAGCCCCTTGAAGAATTATAGCGAACCTTCATCATTATCATCATCCACAGCCCGACTTCATCCACTGCTAAATATAGGCATCTCTTTTCTTTTGGACACGTATTTTTTCTTTTGTTGCATAATCTAAAGATTACGGCGGTACATTGAGTTAAAATATGGCATGACGTCACGCGTTGCTAGGTTTTATACGTACAAGTGACGTAGCGAGCCCCTACTTCCCAACATTAATGCGTGTTATCTATTTCATTAATATGATAATGCAAAAAATACGTGTCTAATATATTTAGAAATATTATCTGACTGACGGACTAAATAGATATCTGACAGCAGTGGTGGCCCAGTGGTAACGGCCGCGACTTACGAATTGTAGAGCAGCGGTGATGAAATAATTTACACCTACGGTAAATTATTTCATCACCGCTGCTCTCAAAACGGTGAAGGAAAACATCGTAAGGAAACCGGCATGTCCTAGAACCAAAAATTCGAAGACATGTGACATCTAACAACCCGCACTGGGCCCGCGTGGTGGATTACGGCCCACTCCCTCTCACCGAGAGGAGGCCTGTGTCCCAGCAGTGGGAACATTATAGGCTGATTATGTGGACTAAATAGATTTTTTTTTACCCAGACATCATCTTTAATATTAAGTAGATAACATCGATGGATGCTAGAAGTGAGTAGCATAGAACCGGGAGATGTGCCATGCATTTGTTCAGCAATGGACATAATATTTTGGCTTTAGTTGTTAACGTGTCTTTTTGAAATTTGGCACAAAGATAGATATAATCTGGAATGGCAAGTAGGCTACTTTTGATCCCGGAAAAGTGTACGGTTCCCGTGGGATAATTTCCGACATCCACGTGGGCTAAGCCGCTGGCGAAAGCTAGTCTGAAATAAATGAATTATTAACTAGCTTTTCGTGGCCAGCGTCGCCCGATAGAATTTCATGTCTCTATCTCCAGTGGTTTAGGTTGTATGTTGTATATTTTCATACAAAAATACCATCCTTTCCGACATTTCCGGTAAATTTTCCAAAAAAAAATCTGTCATACAAACCTTGTCCTGACAATAATTACAAACACAATAAAAAAATAATTAAACAAATTGGTGCAACCGTTCTGCGGTGATGCTCGTTTACATATTATAATCGGCATTTGAATTGTATTTATATACTTAGATGAAGATAATGATTACCTGAGTATAACGAAGTGGTCTTCCACCTCCACAGTTCCCAGCGCGTTGTTGAGAGAGTACAGGATCTCCTGTCCCTTGAGGCCGGAGCCGCGGCCGTCGGCTAACATGTAGATGATGTTGCGGTGCGTCGTCAGATAAGCGTGGTAGCCTGGTAATAACAACTTTATTAGATAGTAGGTATATTTAACCTATTGAATCCCGAATAATGAGACACAATTGACATACAACCTGTCGTTTTGCATCCTCGTCAAATTTCAGGGTGTGATACAGAACATCAACTTTCTCCATGGACATCGTATTCGCGACAAAAATTTCAACTGTCACATTGAAAACTTCAATACCTACTCGACGCAAATGTATGGGACAGCTGATTATTTTTTGCGATTACGATGTTGCTGCCATGGAAAAAGTTGTTCGGTTTGATGGTCTATACCACACGCTTTTTGACGAGGTTGCAAAACCGACACAATGTATTTCGCCCGATATCGCGACCTCGATACTCAAAACGGTGTATGTGTTCTTAAAACTACAGATCTAGCTTTCCCATGTGCATACTGTGCATGAAAAGTTCACAAACATCACCAAAATGTTGAGACACAAAAAAAATGTAGACTCGGAAATTGTAATGCTAAAAGAAACTGATTAATTAAGGAACAGAAGCTCTACAGGTTAAAAATGGAAGTTCAGCAATCGTCTTCGAAGCTCATTTGATAGCATAAGAACTTCTGTGAAGGGCTTACTTTGGTGAAAGGTAGGTTGTGTAAGTCGTTACCCCACAGGAGAACTGTTTTAGTTATTAGAGAAGTTTCAAAAAAATATAGGTTGACCGAAACCGCTGTACCGCGGGGGCGGGACTCCGGCGCCGTGAGCGTTGACGTATGAGTCACGCTGTATTATATGAATATGACGTACTCGCGCGATCAATCAACTCACGTGTGTACGTCATAATTCATACGATCGCGTCGATCGCATACTCGCTCGACGGTCGTTTTCGATTAGGACGTAGGGTTATGCCCAGAAGTTTAAAAATATTTACTAATATTTACTCAATGGCATTTTTCGGGTTTGTGACTCGTCAGTCGCCCGTTCGTGTGAAGGGGCTCTATTAATAAGGACCCAAAAGATGACGGTCTCGGGTTTCGAAAAACAATCAAACATGAACGTGCCTCACAAAACAAATAGCAAAAAAACTTACTTACCAACAGTAAAAGTATTCATCACGGTATGGGTATTAGGTCCGGAGTACACGTAGAACACTACAGGATACTTCGTGGTGGCATCTTCCACGTTCAAGCCAGGAGGCAAGAGGAGTCTCACAGGGGCAGGGTGGCCGTTCTGCAGGGGAACTGTCGTGATGATGCTGCTCCAGCGAGCCTTGCCGACCAGGCGCTGGCGGACGATCGCGTTGTCTTCCCAGATCATGAGGGTCTCGTTTGTCTGGGTAATGAAAGATACACGGTTTGAAGAAAGAGACAAGCGTATTTGCGTAAGGGAGATAGAACGAGATAGTTAATAGATTTCTGCAGTTTTTCCTCTAGAGGAACTGAAATGTTTATCTCTACATCAACCAAAGGTTGACTGGTAGAAAATGCCTATGGCATTAACTCCGCCTCTGTTGAATGCTCTCTGTATTTAATACTTTTTTTTCTTTTATCTTTTTTTTTTTTTTTTTTTTTTTCTTTTTTTCTTCTTTTATTACGCCTGCAAATAATGCAAGTAGTGTTATGCAAAAAATGTATGTTAAACTAGAACGCCTACAACTCGCTCATCCAATAGAACAACGACGTAATTACGAAAATGTCGAAAATGAGTTTTGAATGTCATAAGTTCACGTTTCGAAAGTTCTATCTATGACAAAAACGACAGAATTGTAGTTACGGTGGTTTTCGATAGAGTGAGTGACTGTCGTTAGGAATTGAATTGGCGTATTTTTCAAAAGGTCACCCGGAAACATCGACTTAATTGACAGTAGTGCGGGGCTATACTAATATCATACCAAAATACTATGAGGCTTTTTATAACTCCATTTTGTGCACAGTTTAATTTAGATTATTATGTCCATTTTTTTTAATTACATTATTATTTTGTAAGCAATCCCTAAGTCACACTATTATAATTTGTTGTTTAATCTCATGATTTATTTCCATTTCAAAATCTAGTTTATGTCATGATTGTTACATTTGATTTATAAAATGGCATAAGTGTATGTCAGGTTTGTTTTATTTGGAATTTTTTAACAGTTTTCTTAAGTTTTCTCATGAAGTTATTACAAATTATTACTGATAGTAAAGCAACATACATAAATATTAAAAGATTTTATTATAACCATTGGAAATATATTATATTTTCAAGTTCAAACTTTTAAAAAGTTTTCCTGAAAAATACTTAGCTAAAATGTAATTATGTCATTGTTCTATTGGATGAGCGACATCAATTCTATATCTGAATATTTTAAGTATTGTAGTAAAATACTTTAAGAAATAATTTCAGGAAGTAATGTCTACCCAATGTCTACCAAATTTCATGGTTTTTTTTTTTTGTATGAACAGACTATTTTATCTATAATTACATCTGTGATTTTTTTGAAATATTATTATTTTCGTTACTGAAAATAAATAATCCCTATGAAGTCGAACGGAATGGCATGCGGCGAAATGCACCGCCCAGTCGCACAAGGTCACGAGCGCTTAACGTCACCTTAAAGCGAGTATAACCGGCAGCACCACCATTGAAAAATTATTATGTCTGGAACTTACAGAGTTAACGCCAAAAACGACCGTTTTTTGCGCAGCTAAGCCCTTTAGTCACTAAGTACAACCCACATTTATATTGGGCGAATAAAGGCGAAAAAACTAGCAAGCTTGTAGTAGCCAGAATACAGCACAATAAAAATTACACAGCTTTAATAAAAATTTGGAATTCGTATTGTAGTGCGAAATAAACTTTAATTGCGTGTTTTTAAAAAAACATATATTTATTTACATGTTTGGAAACTAAAACGCGAACGCAGTATACTTGTAAAATTAACGTGTTGACAGATTTTGCCGATGGAATCTTAATCAACTATACCAAGTACTCACCCTAGGGTTAACGATGAAGGTAGCCGCGGGTTCGTCGGGTGAGGAGCAGGTGATGGTCATGTAGGAGCCGCCAGTGCTGACGGTGGCCGTGGTCCAGGAACAGCGGCCGCCGTCCGGCAGGCGCAGGCCGCAGCTCAGACAGCCGGCGCCGGCGCCCGCGCGGTGTACTTGTGTCTCCCACGGCGCGCCCTCCACCGTGCGCGTGAAGTAGCTGCACAGAGGTTATGATTTTTTTAACATTGCATACTACCAGTTACAGTTTAACCAAAAAAGGTATGCGCTTTGGTAATCGTCGTATTCCGAATTAGCACGAATGTCGTATCACAGAGGAGCACTCCACAGAAGCGAAGCTTTTAAGTTTTGCACTGCCGCGCATTATAGTAAGTGCACCTATCATGGCGCATATGTATGTAGTTTCGCCTCTGTCGGGAAACTGCCTGTCGGATTTGTTATTCACTCAAAAGATTTTGTATATCGAGTTGTTAATATATATTTTGATAACCATGATAATACAAAATAGGCAAGTCCTTCTATGGTAATAACAGCTCTAAAATACATTTCATCATCGCGCGTCCGTGTTTCCGAAGATAGACAATGATTTTCGAAGCGCATTGCGCCATTTTTCAATTCACTATGTACTTTCAAGTTTATCTTGGACACATTTTCTTAGATATTTTACTCCAAGATGTTTATTGTTCGGTTTCCTATTCAAAGGAAGAGATATTAAAAAAAACCTCTTATTGGCATGCCAAAACCCAACAATTATATTAACTAAGAGCTGTTTCCCGCGACTTCGTCAGCGATCCAGGTCATGTAGCAAATTTCATCCAAATCCATTCAGCCGTTTTAGCGTGAAAGCGTAACAAACAAACAAACTCACTTTCGCATTTATAATATTAGTTAGGATACTCACTAAGCCAGGTTATTTTCATCCATGCCGATAAAGTTATTGACGGTGAAGGCTCCAGGAGTGACGGAACTGGACACAATCTCCCCACCGATGCGAAAGCTGACGTACAGGTGTTGCCAGATGCTGCCGTCGGCCTGTTCCAGAGACCAGCGCAGAGACACGAAGAAGTCTCCTTTGCTGCTAAAGCGTGGCATCGCGATGGGCACCCAGCCGTTGGGCTGTTGACGAGGCTCTTCCTAAAAAACCAGATAAAAAATATTTATATCACCTAAAAGTTACTCAATACATTTATTTATTGTATTCCACAATGTGCACTCAGGTAGTTTTACAAAGACATGATCATTGTGGCCTTGGCCTGGGACAATGGGCTTTATTAGAAGGCTAATAGTCGCCCAAAGGGCAATCGAGAGGGCAATGGTTAGAGTTTCCCTATGTGATCGAATCAGAAATGAAGAGAACCGCAGGAGAACCCAGGTAACCGTCATAGACCGAAGAATTGCCAAACTTAAGTGGCAGTGGGCAGCGCACATTGCTCGCAGAACAAATGGCCCATAGGTAGTGGTGGTGGTGGCTGGGTGGCGGCCGCGTAGCGGAAGACGTAACGTTGGAAGGCCTCTCACAAGGTGTACCGATGACCTTATAAAGGCCGCAGGAATCTGCTGGATGCGGGAAGCACAGAACAAGTCGAAGTGGCGGTGCTTGGGGAGGTCTATGCCCAGCAGTGGACGTCTGTCGGCTGAAATGATGATGATGATCATCATTGTGGACCCAGTCGGGCACAGTAAAGTCGGAGAGAGGACCTGGCTTTAATTTGAAGACTAAGATGACAAATGACAAACAACAAGACAAGATGACAAGATGACTAGGATGACGACAAATTTTTTTTTGTCCGTCATGGAGGTTATATTAAAAAAAAGGACATGATTTTTTTAATGTAAGTAATTAAATTACGGCGATACATTGAGTTAAAATGTGGCATGACGTTACTCCTTGTTAGATTTTGTACGTAGTTTGTTATACATAGTTGTGTCGTAGCGTGTGTACTCCCCAACTTTAATGTGTGTGTTTTTAATATGACTAGCTTTTGCCCGCGGCTTCGCCCGCGTGGATGTCGGAAAATATCCCACGGGAACGTACTACCGGGAATTCCTTCTTATTCCTTGTCTACATTAGAAAGGGATCCTATGTGCAAAATTCCAGCTTTCTAGGTCCAAGGGTTTAGGCTGGGCGTTGATGAGTCAGTCAATCAGTCAGTCAGGACTTAAAGTACATAATTATACAGGGTGGAATCTTTCAGCGGGGCAGTAAGGGGAAGTACCTTATCCGTTGCAGCTACGCGAAAATGGTCTTAGGAGACTATCCATAACTTTTTATGGAATTTTGATCCCCATTCACAGTGTAAATGTAAGGGAAAAGTTTTTTGCAATTTGTGACTTTTTGAGTACTCCAACGATGGTTGGTCCCTTAGAAGTTTTTGATCAGTATTAGAAACAGGATCGATTGGCATCAAAAAATGTTTTTGTGTTAAATGGCTATTTTCTTGCTAACTGTATTTTTTTTTGAAAATCTGTGAATGGGGATCAAAATTCCATAAAAAATTGTGGATAGTCTCCTAAGACCATTTTCGCGTAGCTGCAACGGATAAGGTACTTCCCCTTACTGCCCCGCTGAAAGATTCCACCTGTATAGATATAGATATAGCAAAAAATACGTGTCTAATGTTTTTTTATTATCTGACTGACGCGACGGTATAAATAGAATTTCTTTTTTTCTTACGTAACATGTAAATTAGAACTTTTCATGTAAAACGTATATTTTTCCGGGAAAAGTAAAGCCTATGTCAATCCCCGGCTCATAAGCAAATAGTCACTTCGTCGATTTAGGGTCAACGCTGACAACCGGCATGGCGAAGCGTCGCAATCGACAAATTGAAAATCAAGTTTAGTTACTTTCACCAACGGTTCAAATTCGTATGACTAAATAATGAGCCTTACAGATACATGGTATAGCACTTACCTCACAAAGCGAAGTGACAATATTGCAGATTCTGAGCACAGTGGAGTTCTGTCTTCTATTCAACCAGTGTACTGCGATGTCAGTGTCTGTGATCCATATCACGCCTCCCAGGATGTGGTCAGCAGTAACAGCCGGCGGCGGCGGCAATGTTATGAAAGTCGGCGTGTTAGTCGATACCAGGGAGGCAAGATTCACCACGCGAAGTATAGCCGTTGGATTCTCGCGGCCGACCTGAAATATTGGTCAATGTTCACTTAATTTCTATTCAGAAATAACCGGTCGACGCCGGATGTCGCTGAAAACCAGCGCTGGGGCTCTGTCGCAGCATTATGTTGAGCGATGGCCGTTTTGCGTAGATGTGACGCATATTTTCCCCCAAGTTGTACATTTTGTGTTTGTGTTATTTCTTTGCAAATAAATGCAGGTTTTTTTTTTCATAAAATGATTTATTTTTTTTATCTACCATTACAGAGGGGCTCGTGGCTAAGTAATAACAGCCGCACGGGTAGATCGGTCAGGTTAAGCTACGCTTGCTGCGGTCGGTCCGTGGATGGGTGACCAACCATCTTTACATACCGAGACCCTGCCGTACCTCGGAAAGCACATTATGCCGTTGGTCCCGGCTAGGCTGTCATTCATGGATGATTACAGGTTTTTTTAACCCAATGTGACAAATGCACCTGTCCTAACGTAATTAATAATTTCAAAAGAATATCGTCATACCTTGGGATACTTCAGGTCAACGAGCTCAGGGTAGGGATCATCCCTGTCAGTCTTGTCGTCATAGTAGTAGTAAGAATAGCTCTCAACATTTGTGTCGTCGTAGGTCGCAAACGCCAGGTATGAACCTTCCGTTGAGAACCACGTCGCTTGACCGGTGTACATGACATCCTCTGAAATGGAAGTTTGATGCTACAGGTATGCTAAGCAGTGGTGGCCCAGTGATAACGGATGAGTTGTCTTAATAATATGGAACCCAGTCAGTCGCTTTACTTTGTGCAAATTATTTCATCACCGCTACTCCCAAAACGGTGAAGGATAACATCATGAGGAAACGGGCATGTCCAAGAACCAAAAATTTCGAAGACAAGTGACATCTTCCATATAGCACTGAATGTACTAACAAAAGACGGAAAGATATAGTTTGTCCTCGGATAGTGGAAACGAAACATGCATTCACGTCCAAATTTTATGTTTTCCTTGGTCCGCTAATCTACAATAAAATAAATGCAGCAGCGAACATCTATCCTCAAAATTACGGGAATTGTAAAAAAACTCTCCAGGAGACTCTCCAACATCTGACGTACGAAGATACAGAAAAATTATTAAGAGCGTTGTTGCATTTTTCATACGTAAATCGAGAACTTGGGAGATTTTGAAGTGATTTTGGTCACATAATTTATTGTTTTAGCTTCTTTTGACTTCAATCATCGTAATTATCATATATTTTTATTTAAAGTCTATTAAAAAAAACTTGTTCAAATTGAATTATTGACTACGAAAACAGTCGATTTCGAAGGCGCGATTTCCAGATGACGCGCGAAGGCTCAACTTTGAAGTAATCTTACACCAATTATTACTATTAAGTAAGAAGGTAAAATGTATTCATTCGAAGAGGCATATCCTGAAATTTAAAATGCATTGAGAAAAGTTTGATTTTTAATTCATTAACTTGTATTTTAATCACGTCTAAAATAATCAAAAATCGAGAAATCGACTACAAAAAAACACGTCATTTCTCAGAATCTAAAAGTCATTTGGCAACACAAATCATTTTATACGTAAGAAGAAAGATTGTACTATATATATATGTAAAAAATAAAACATATCTGTCTTCAATCATTTACGAAAATATTTTTTTAAAGTAAGTATAAAATCGGGTGCATCGAACGGCCTAAGTCAGTCGCGCTCTGGCGCTCGTCGACGCAGGACCCATGTCGGTTGACCTCCCGCCGCCGCGCATGCGCCTCGCGTGATATATAATAAATTGTAGTGTGACTAAATATTTTTAATCCTTTCATTTAAGTAATATTTTAAGAAGCTAAAGTGGTAGGCACACTTACTTTAGGAGAATTATGTTACAGTTCTTGAATTATGTTGTATTACTTGTAATATTGATATTGTAATTACAATATCAATAATACAATATAATGTGGTCAAAATGTAAATCCAAGGTGGTGGCTGCGAAAATTTTTAAATTTTTCGTCATGGGGATCGTTCCCATTGTTCTCGAGGATGCTAAAGCCGATAGTGACGTTAAAATGTAAATCCAAGATGGCGGCTGCGAACATTTTCATATTTTTCATCATGGATATCGTTTTCATGGTTCTTGTGGGTGCTAACGTCGATAGTGTAGTCAAAATGTAAATCCAAGATGGCTACAAGAATTTTGGAGGATGAATATGGAGAAAAAATTTATATCAGATTTTTATTTGAAATCTCTTCTGCCACAATCTCTATTGTGGATCCGTGACAAAGGAGACGGAAACCATGTCATATAAACTTGGGCCTGGGCCTGGGTTGTAAAAAGATGAAATTGGTGTCAATTTATAGCTACTATAATATAGTAGCGATGATGGTTTGATAATATTATTATCAAACCATCACTGAACATTTTACGGATTTTCGCGGTCTCAGTTCCGTGTTAAAAGAGATGTAATAAAAGTGAGGTTACATAACGATCTACATATAGGTACTTAACAGCTGATTTTTGAAGTTCTTCAGCTCGACGACCACGTAAACTACAGCCTCTAGTCACTTTGCCACAATTTACACAACGATCCATGGTGCCAATATGAAATCGGTAGGCTGGTCGTAATATACAAAATAACAAGTTCAAGTCCAACGTTTATGCGGGGTTCTCCGTACCGTGTCCGGTGTGGTAGCAAGGTTCGTACAAGAAGCAAGATCAGAAGTCCGCAGAAAGAAAACAGGGGTCGAGGAAAACATCAATAAAACTATGGGAAATACACTCAAATCGCGACCGCACTAAACGATACGAAACGAGTGAGGCATAGATAAAGGCACTATATAAAGGTGTGTCCAAATATAGAGCGGCATTTGAGCGCGGCTGCCACGCGCGCCTAGCCGCGCTCTGATCGGACAAGGGCCGCGCGCGGCGGTGTTGAGCGTAATATATCTTCTCGTCTCACATCAGTGATGATCTCTGGCACTGAAACGTGCTCGCTCACAACATAATGGGTCTCAATCATAATCAGCCTATAATGTTCCCACTGCTGGGACACAGGGCTCCTCTCGGTGAGAGGGAGTGGGCCGTAATACACCACGAGGACCCAGTGCGGGTTGGTAGATGTCACATGTCTTCGAATTTTTGGTTCTAGGCGGTTTCCTCACGATATTTTCCTTCACTGTTTTGAGAGTAGTGGTGATGAAATTATTTACACAAAGTGCCTGCCTGAGTTCGAAACCATGACCTACTCGTAAGTCGGGATCGTTACCATTGGGCCACCATTGCATTGCTCTCTTTGGCCGCATAGTGCAGCCAATCATCCCTTCTAGGATGATTGACTTCACTATCAGCTTCATCCTCGAGAACTATGAAAACGACACCCATGACGAAAAATTTGAAAATGTTCGCAGCCACCATCTCGGATTTACATTTTAACGCCAATATCGGCTTTAGCACACTCAAGAACTATGAAAACGACATCCATGACGAAAAATTTTAAAATTTTCGCAGCCGCCATCTTGGATTTTAATTTTGACTTCACTATTGGCTATAGTCGAAATCGAAAACTATGAAAACGATACTTATACAAATCCTTATCACTTACCACTGACGTGCGACGTGTGGTCGACTGTATAGTCATTAGGTCGACTGCACGTACAATACCTGCCTAGGCTAATAAACATTATAAAACCAACCCCACACGAACGCAGCAGTACTATTATTTATTCTGTGGCAGCGGGGTTACCTACCTATTTGAAATTTGAAAACAGTAAACCAAACATTTGCGCATGAGGCGGCTTTATGTATTTATGTTATGTTGGTTCAAATTCAACTGTTTTATGAACTTGATGCGGTTGCTAAACCTATAATGCCGCAAGAAAAATAAATAATTATAGCTAGCGCGTGGCGTCTTTATCTACATTGAAATAGGGCTTAAATTCAACTGTTTTACACAAAAAAACGATGATTTTGGACAAAAGATGGCTCCGCTGTTAACAAAATTTTATTCTGATTGTGTTCTCCCAGAAATTATAGATCCAAGGAAAAGTCGATCAATCCCCTTAGATAAATAAATAAAATAAATAATAAATAAATATCCTTGGACATTTCACACAACGCCATCTAGTCCCAAGCTAAGCAACCTAATGCTTGTGTTATTGTAACGAGATGGCTGATAAACTACTTATATACATTTTTTTTTGTAAATACATACATATTATAGATAGAAAAACACCCAGACTCGGAAACAAATACTTGTAGGTCGTACAAATATTTGTTCCGTGCGGGAATCGAACCCACGACATGCTGCGCAGCAGTCAATTGCTCAGCCACTGCGCCAACCGTGTCGTCAAATACAAATACTTTTATAAAACTTCAATTACTTATAAGTATACAAATACTTAAGCAAATAAGTAAAATGAGTTTAGTTTTTATAAGTACCTACATAATATTATTTTCTTCATCCATATTTGTATAAATTTAATTAAAATACACTAATAATGTATTGTGGACAGTCTTTTTATTTTCTCCGTAAACCTCTAGCTTTTACTTCAAAAAAATATAGGTACGCCATAGCTACAGATCAAGATCGTTTAGTCATCGCAGCATCGCAACTGTGTGCCGTACATGAGGAAAAACGCACACACGCGCACTCGCTACGCGGCGTCGAGCGTCAGATGTTTAAAATCCGAGCGCGAAAATAGGGAACCACACTCTTAACTGTAGTGAAATAATTACTGTTTCATATTATTTTAATAAGTAGGTATTAAAGTGACACTTGACAAATTCTTATGCAATGTACCTATGTCTTTCTTTTGCGCCACCGTCGGGTTCCGAAATAACGGTGGGAGGGGTTCACATCGGAGTCGAGTCGACGATGAAGTACCTGGGACACGTCCTCGACAGCCGGTGGAACTTCGTGGAGCAGTGGACGTTTGGCTCCCAGACTGGAGCGGGCTGGGACTGCCTTGAAGCGGCTCCTGCCCAATCTGGGGAGTCCAAACGCCTCCTACCGGAGGCTTTACGCGGGGGTCGTGCGGTCCATGGCCCTTTACGGGCCACCGGTGTGGGCGCGTTCCCTAAGGCTGCGGCCAGCCCAACGGTTGAACGCGTCCCAGATGGTCATGGCCATCCGGCTAGTCCGGGGTAACCGCACGGTCTCCCGTAAGGCGGCGCGCCTCCTTGTCGGATTGCCGCCGTGTGATCTGGAGGCAACAGGCGAAACGCCGGGGCGTAACTCCGCTGCCGCGAGAAATCACGGTACAGCGGACAGAGCTCCGGCGGGATCTCATGGCGACATGGAGAGTGCGACTGTCGCAACCCAGCGCTGGGCACGCCACAATTGCGGCGATAAGTCCCCTCTTTGAGGAGTGGTTAGAGAGGCGCCACGGCGTCCTCACCTTCCGCCTGACGCAGATCCTCACCAGACACGATTGTTTCGGGAGGTTCCTGTTTCGCATAAGGCGGGAGGAAACGCCCCGGTGTCACCATTGTGTGGATCGCCCGGAGGACACGGTGGAGCATACAGTGGAGGTCTGCCCAGCTTGGGCAGAGCACCGCCTTGTTCTCACGGAGGCGATCGGCGGCGGCGATCTCGCGTCCGAGCCTGGTCCAGGCCATGGTGCGGAGCGATAGTGCATGGGAGGCCGTCACCTCTTTCTGCGAAGCAGTAATGCTCGCGAAGGAGGAGGCGGAACGCGTGAGGTAGAGGCAGCCTCACGCCCTCAGTCGCCGCAGGAGACGCCCTGGGCGGCGGGAATCGCGAGGCGATTTCCGGCCACCGTAGGCGCGGGCTTGCGGACGGTGAGTAGCGGGTAGCTCGCTGTCCGGTAAGGACCAGGGCCGAGTCGACGGCGCGTTGTGTTCCACGCGCGCCTCAAAGAGATGTCAGCAAAAGGTGGGGTCCAATAGGGCCGATGCCGCTGGGGTCGCGGGTAGTTTAAAAAAGATACCGTGGCCCTGGCATAGGCAACTGAAGGAACACGAGTGGGTTTTAGTCAGTAAAAGTCTGACACGCCCTTCCGCTCCACCCAGAGCGGAAGAAGTTCTTTGATGATTTCCCATAATTTTTTTTTTTTCTTTTTCCCAAACTTTTCTGCATAAGTCAACAAACTGACTACTATTTCTGTATGAACGATCAAAAGAAATCCTAACTCATCCGAGGCGGGGATGCTATAATCTGCATTCTCCATTTCCTAAAGTGCCCGGGGCCTCCAATAGATTAAAGGTCTTTAATTTATTGGAGGCCCTGCCGCTTTTGTTAACAATAAATGCATAGGTTCAGAGCTTCGGTGATTGAAAAGTTGTACGGAAATCGGTTGTCATGGTATGGGCATGTGATGCGAAGCAATGAGGCAAATATCGTCAGGAAAGTTTTGAGTATGAATGTGGCTATAAGAGTAAGGTAAGACCAAAAAAACGATGGATGGACTGTATGAAAGATGATATTGCTAGAAAGGGGGTGACTATCGAGATGACGACTAATAGAGAAGTATGGAAGAAACACATGTTGCTCTGACACCAAATAAATTAGGATATAAGGGCAGGAAAATGATGACATAGGTTCAGATCTTAATCCACCTTGCCATTGCGGATGGGAATGGTCGTCAATGACGATGACTCATCATAATAGTCATATAATGATGATGAATGTAAAGTCACTTTTTCTGTTCACCATACCTTCATACACCCAGTCAGCGTGTCCATTATAAATGACGCCTTCAATGCCGTTTTCGGTGATCTGTATAGGTGCAGCGGTGCTTGAAGGGAGGTAGAACAGGTTGTTTTTAAACACGTAGGCCAAAGCGTGTGTGTCACCGCTGCTGAAGATGCAAAGCTGCAGGCGCTCTCCATTGGCGACTTGAGAGACGGTTCTGAAAATAAATAATGTTAAGTTTGGTGTTTATGTTTTTATTTAAAGCAATAGGCATGTAAATAAAATATATTTTTTTTTAGGGGAGTAAGAGCTAATGTCTACGAACCGAGCCGCTTTGTACCTGTGGCGGCATCTACAACGCCACATGCGAACTACGCATCAATGACCTGACGTTATACAAATCCTGCATCGCGCAAGCAGAGTTTACCGCGGGACTAGCATATATACAACGTCCGACATCAATAGTACGGCAGTTGCCCACCAGACACAACACCCGTCTGGTCAGAGGATCTTCCCTTTTCTATGGAGGATTAGTGAACTTTACACCCTGCTCCTCATACTTCTATTATTTATTATTTGTTTTAAGTGGCGCTCAAAACCCGCCTGAACCAGAAATCTACAGTAAAAACAGCATCCTTTGACTACTTTCTACTGCTCAAATCGCCATTGCACTGCTCCGTCACTTTAACTGGTTCTGTGCTTCTCTCATCCAGCGGATTCCTGCGGTCTTCACCAGGTCATCGGTCGGCCTTCCAACGCTACGTCTTCCGGTACCCGGTCGCCACACCAGAACCTTTCGGCCTCATCGGCCATCTGTTCTGCGAGCAATGTGCCCTGCCCAATGTCACTTAAGTTTGGCAATTCTTCGGGCTATGTCGGCTACGTTTGTTCTCCTACGGATCTCTTAATTTCTTATTCGATTACGTAGGAAAATTTAATTACAAGCATAGCCATTGCCCTTTGAATGACTTTCCGCCTTCTAATAAGGCCCATTATGAGCGACCACGTTTCAGTACCTACCGTAGGTCATCACTGGCAACACGCACTGGTCAATATCTTTCGTCTTGAGACACTGGTATGTGAGACGAGAAGATATTGCGAAGCTACCTGAACGCTGCCCAGCCGCGTCAAGATTAGACGATTGACCTTTTTCTCGAAGTTGGACCTACCTAAACTGGACAATTAGTCCTAGTTAAACATAATCGTCCACAACAGACTTGCGTGAATATAGTCTCCGATCTTCATGAGGGTGGGTGTTACATGGGCAATTGACAGGACCTTCGTTTTGACCATGTTCATTTTTAGACCAACTCTTTCGGAAGCTCTACAGAGGTCATCTAGCACTCTACTAAAGTCCTCCAGTCTCAGCCTAACATGACTACTATGTCCTCGGCAAACCGAAGGTGAGTGATGTACTCGCAACCCCTTTCCAGTCCAGAACTACTGAAGACATCCTCAAGTGCAGCGGTTAACAGTTTCGGAGAGATAACGTCTCCCTGTCTCATACCTCGCTGCAGAAAGATAGGATTCGAGGTCTGTCCTGGAGTCGGAATGACATAGTAGCGTTTTTATACAGTTACGTTACTTCCAGCACAATATAATAGTCAATCTGGCACCGTTGGAGAGACTGGCTGGCAGTACAGCCCAAGTCTCGATCGAATCGAAGGCTTTCTCATAGTCTACTAAAGCTAAGCAGAGAAGCAGGTTATACTCTTCGGTCTTCTGTACAACCTGCCGCAGCGTATGTATGTAGTCTACGGTGCCATTACGGAATCCGGCTTGTTCGGGAGGCTGGAAGTCAAACCTGTGAGCGAGATGGTTCGTGATGACTCTTGAAAACAGTTTGTAGACACGTCTCAGAAGTGAGATGGGCCTATATATAATTCTTAAACAGGGCATTGTCGCCCTTGTTAAAGAAGAGTACCATCACACCTCTGTTCCATGCCTGTGGCATTTTACCCTAAAGTATGACGGAATCGAACAGCTTCTAGGCTCTCTTCTCTTAACACCTAAACTCAATTTTTTATTTGCTAGACCAAAATGACAGCTGAGATCGACCTTTTTTTTGTCATTTTAGTCATGTTGTGTTAAGTTATTTTAGTCTTATATCTAATCTGTGATTTTAGTCTAGCTAATTAAAAATCAGAGTGTAGGAACCTACACTCTGATTAACGTAACGTTAAAACAAATTATAAATTAGGTAGGTACTTACTGTGTGGCAATATTATAAAGGGAGTATCTGGCAGTAGTCGAATATCTGTAAACCTGAAAGATATAGGGTATTATTCTCAAATACTGACGCAAATATTCGAAATTACAATGGTAGATCATAGATAATTAAGGTATTTGTAAGGATTAACGATTTCAATATCTATAGATATCATTATCATTATAATTTTATATTCTGACTGTAAAGATAGGCTAATCTAATGTATTGTTATTAGGACGCGCGTATTGAGTAACTTACCGACTGTACTTCACTTGAAGCTAGAATGAAATTTCCGTCTGGCGAAAGTATGGGGTTGTTGGTGTTCAGCAACTCCTGGAAAGTAAGGCCACGGACATCAGCTCGGAACTATAAAACTGTTATTTCATATTATAATTACTTCGCAAAAACATAAAGATTCACTATGTAAGGCACTCAATAATGGTCGCTAGTGTTAAGAGCGTTAATCGTACGCAGGCTGGCAACGTCGAATTTCTAAGGATTTTTCGTGATTATTTTAATAAATTTAAATCAAAGGACAGTTTTATAAGTAGGCATGTATGCTATTTTTTGACAGTTATTTTGGTATTTACTCTTAGAAAACAACACTCGACGTTTACACCAACGATCTAAGAATTTGAGAGAGGAAAATTTTTCCTTTGATTTAAATATGGTTAATAAAATAATCACGAAAAACCTTTAGACCGCTACGTTGCCAGCCCGCGCGCGATTAACGCTCGTATGAGTCCTGCTCAAGGCGTCAAAAAAGCGAGTTTGGGGAGGACGGTTACGGTAGCGTAGTAGGTATGCGCTTACTTTATCGCGAGTGTTGGGAGAAATACCTATCATTCAGGCGAGTTACAAATTGCTCCTACAATTAAGATAGTAGGTAAGTAGGTATGGATACCAGGGGAATAACCTCCAGACACTTAGATATAAGTATAATACCTAAAGTCTTTTCAAATCCTTGTTACACTTAAAAAAAAAAACTTTATGTTAGTGTTCCTTAATTAAGTTGTTAAAATGATTACAATTATTTAAAAAGTCATATAAAAGGTGTAACAGAAACGTGTGGTCAAAAAGGGTGTGGTACAGTCCGTCAAACTGAACAACTTTCTCCATGGGACCAACACCGTAACCTTTTGGGTCGAGTAGGTAGGTATTGAAACTATTGAAGTCTTGTACGGGACAGTATTTTATTAAAGTTGTAGCGCAAACTGAACCTTTTGTGTAGTTATTAAAGTTATTTTTTCCAAATACCTACACATTGTTGTTTACTTTTTTTAAACTAAGCCGCGAACCCCGCATTTTAGGTATGAAGCTGCAAGTACGCGGCGGGCTCGACTTGTCGAGCTAATTCAGTGTGGGCTGCCGCGCACCGGCCGGCTCGCACGTTAGTTCGATACTCACTCACGCGCCGCCTCGTAAAAAGACACAACCTAACGAGTCAGAAGATATAAGAGTTACGCGATATAAAGAGAGGCAACTTCTATGTGAATATAACTGTAGGTAATTAACGCTGTGTGACCTAAATTGCACTTTATTGTGACGTAGCAAGTCACTATTTATTTAATGATTTTGCGGAGTGAATCTTCTTTAGGTACTTGTAGTATTATATATTCTGTGACAGAGCCCATACCCTGCTTCGCAAATGACACCAGAGTAGGTATTATTACCTATCAATGAAGAATAAATAGGTCGATAGTGCAGTGTTCTATACATTTTCTTAACCCGTTATAATGCATTATTTTTAAGGTCTGTCTGGTTTTGTATGTATTTTGTACCTAGTAACTAGGTAAGTAATTTGTAGAAATCAGGAACCGGGTTTGCCAAAACTTAGAAGCCTTATATCCAGTAGTGGACAACTATACGCTAATTTGAATCATTAATTGATCTGTAAATAGTCTTGCAGGTCAAATACACACCATTAGCTGTCCAGACACGAGTTCGCTTTCTTGAAGAGTGGTAACATCGAACACATAGATACCAGGCTCGCCAGCGCGGGTGAATGTGAACTGATGGTCTGTAAGGGAAATATTAATAGGTAATTAAAACTAAAAGAACCTAACCAAATAACTAAAATTACTGCCTAAGACTGCCTAGTTGGTCTAGTGGTCATAAGCGCTACTGCTGAACGTAAGGTAAGGGGGTTCGATTCCCACGTCGGACAAGTTGTTGGGTTTTTCCATCAGGAATTTCTCAATAGCAGCCCGGAGTCTGGATTTGTGCCCGGTTGATGACAATAGGCTCGCCCCATTTACATGCGAATGTGGGTGTACTACAGGTAGGTACACCTCTGCCTAACCCCTCGAGAAATACAGGCGTGATATTGTGTTATGTAATACACACTGAAAATCAGAGTAGATATTGAATAATTTTGTGTCAATTTTGATATTAGGTTAATTATCACCTTATGATTGTGAATGTCACTTGCACATCATAAAACGACAAGATCTATTTGTCTATGTGACAGTTAGATAATTTCAACCTTAGTGAAGCTATTTAATTACTGAGAATTGTTGTCAAACGTGGTAAAACAATTACGCAGTCGACTGCACAATGAGTAGACCAGGCCCAGGCTACGCCAGGTAGGTGTAGGTTCTGCTAGCGCATTTCCAAGGCCCGACCCAGGCTACGCCAGGTAGGTGGTAATTCTGCTAGCGCTATTTCCAAGGCCTGACCCAGGCTACGCCAGGTAGGTGTAGGTTCTGCTGGCGCTATTTCCAAGGCCCGACCCAGGCTACGCCAGGTAGGTGTAGGTTCTGCTAGCGCTATTTCCAAGGCCCGACCCAGGCTACGCCAGGTAGTTGGTAATTCTGCTAGCGCTATTTCCATGGCCAGACCTTGGCTACGCCAGGTAGGTGGTAATTCTGCTAGCGCTATTTCCATGGCCAGACCTTGGCTACGCCAGGTAGGTGGTAATTCTGCTAGCGCTATTTCCAACGCCTGACCCAGGCTACGCCAGGTAGGTGGTAATTCTGCTTGTGCTATTTCCATGGCCAGACCTTGGCTACGCCAGGTAGGTTGTAATTCTGCTTGCGCTATTTCCAAGGCCCCACCCAGGCTACGCCAGGTAGGTGGTAATTCTGCTTGCGCTATTTCCAAGGCCCCACCCAGGCTACGCCAGGTAGGTTGTAATTCTGCTTGCGCTATTTCCAAGGCCCGACCCAGGCTACGCCAGGTAGGTGGTAATTCTGCTTGCGCTATTTCCATGGCCAGACCTTGGCTACGCCAGGTAGGCTGTAATTCTGCTAGCGCTATTTCCAAGGCCTGACCCAGGCTACGCCAGGTAGGTGGTAATTCTGCTTGCGCTATTTCCAAGGCCCGACCTAGGCTACGCCAGGTAGGTGGTAATTCTGATCGCGCTATTTCCAAGGCCTGACCCAGGCTACGGCAGGTAGGTGGTAATTCTGCTAGCGCTATTTCCAAGGCCTGACCCAGGCTACGGCAGGTAGGTGGTAATTCTGCTAGCGCTATTTCCAAGGCCTGACCCAGGCTACGGCAGGTAGGTGGTAATTCTGCTAGCGCTATTTCCAAGGCCTGACCCAGGCTACGGCAGGTAGGTGGTAATTCTGCTAGCGCTATTTCCAACGCCTGACCCAGGCTACGCCAGGTAGGTGGTAATTCTGCTAGCGCTATTTGTAAGACCAGGCTCAGGCTACGCCAGTTAGGAGGTAATTCTGCTAGTTCTATTTGCAAGGCCAGACCCAGGCTACGCCAGGTAGGTGGTAGTTCTGCTAGCGCTATTTTTAAGGCCAGACCCAGGCTACGCCAGGTAGGTGGTAATTCTGCTAGCGCTATTTGTAAGGTCAGGCCCAGGCTACGCCAGATAGGTGGTACTTCTGCTAGCGCTATATGCAAGTCCAGGCCCAGGCTACGCCAGGAATGTGTTAATTCTTGCAAGCTCTATTTCCATCGCAGGTGCCTACTGCACATGCTTTTGAGAAACTATGGCTACCCATGTTACTTATATGTTTTTTTACAGGTAGGGAGGTACTTCAGCTTTTCAAATGGACGTGTTTAAAAGCTAACTTAGTTGGTCTTATAGATTTTATCGTTTAAACCTGACAGACACCTCCTACACTTAAAGTCACGCCTTTTTCACATGGGGCTAGGCAGAAACTACATAACGCCGTTGCTCTATTTTTCGTTGGTTTACCTACCAACAATGTGTATGTTCATCTGTGGATGATCTGAACAGGGTCTCACAATGACCGCACAAATCGAAAGATTGATGATAGCCCATGACTGGCACATACTTATTAGCATATTTACCTACATTAGTCTCCGCACAACCTCATACTCTTGTCTTGTCATAGCAGGTAGGTAGTCTTTTTTAAGTCTTAAAAAAGTTGGTCCACCTAGTATTAACTGAAGGATTCTTTCCTAAAAGTTGACTACTTTCAAATCTACCTACCTACTTACATAGTAAAGTACGAACTTACCCGAAATCCATCTGCCGGTAAATCCTCTCTGGCCGAACTGCCCACTCACAAACTCTTCAAGAGTGAAGTTCTGCTGTGCAGTGGCAGACGCCACCAGCACGGCAAGCACACACCACCACGAACCCGGCGCCTTTTTGGATAAAGACGAAATAAATGATAGGTTGCTATTTCTTTTTTTTTATCAATTTTAGTTTCGGGGCCTTTGCCACCAATCAGATATTTAAAATGCACTGAACTGGCCTAGAGAGCCGTATAAACCAAGGCAAAGAATTATCTTTTCAAGTGCCTTTTTCAACTCATCAAACATTATTAATTTGTTTATTTACCTCTTTTTTTTAACTGTGGGTAGGTAATAATAGTAAGAACAACTATAGATACACTTACCATGCTAGATCCTCTTTCCTCCGGAATTTAGTGGTTGGCGCTTGTAATCGCCAACACAACTGTCTCAAAATTATCATACGAAATTACAATTCTTATCCCTTTGATAAAGATATCGGCTGATAGGTGCAGATTATAAATTTTAAGATATGATTTTAATAGGTCTAATGTCTTAAATATTTGTAGACAGCCGCGTCATGCGCGCTCATAACAAGATGATCTCTACCGGCGTCCATTACCACTTTACGAGTTAAGGTCATAGCACACATCTCAACTCGGAAAGGGATCGTCACCGTATCAACTCGAGCTGTGCAGTATTCTTTGTATGAAACTCTACTGCAACGCACACTAATCGGAATCGTAACGTAATCGTCTCGCCTCGGGAAGTCGGGACAAGCTCACGAACCGCGAAGATACGGTGACGATCCCTTTCAGAGTTGACTATGTGTGCCTTGTGTTGTGTGTACCTTTAGACTCGATATTCTTCTAAAATTAGATTTTTTGTAGTCAGATACTGTGACTGAACGTTAGATTTTGTCATTTACCTACTACCGCATGCCGCGCATATGGCAACGTAGACGGGAGCGCTTGCGCAGGTTGATGTCGGACCACGCATAGTGAAGGGTTCCGTAGTCAATAGAAAGTCAGTAGAAACATCACATTATAAGTCTTGAATTATGTATCTAACAATTCCCCACATGCTTATGTGCATTGATTTTGTTTCTACTCTCGGTTACATGTATGGCGAGTGCCACCCTAAATATTTTTTCGTAATTTCACTACACCCTTGGGTGCACAGGATACAACTTCTTTCTAATTTTTATCACATAGTGCGTAGTCTCAGAGTAAATGGCTATGACAGCCGGACGGACGGATAGACAGACAGACATGACGAAATTATGAGGGTTCCATTTTGCCATTTGGCTACGGAACCCTAAAACAAAGTTGTAATAAAAACGTAAATGTTTTCCATATACTGAAACAGTAGAGCTACTTGCATACTCATGCAATCCACTATACAATTTTATTACCTATTAGTCTATTATGATTTTATGATCAATGAGAATTTAATGTATTAGATAGGACTGTATGTCGAGAAGAGCGGTGCAAGCCCCTAAAAATTGGCCCAGGGAAAGCTAAAAAAAACAGCAAAACATTTCAGATAGGAAAGTATTTATTCAACATCAAATGAACCGAATATACTTCAGACAAAAACATAGAAACATTACGACGATAACCTGGCTAACTCGCAAAATACTTTTGCGCTACGTGTCTATCTATCGAGACGACGATGCTGGCTACATTCCGAAACCAAATATTAAGTCCATTTCCACCAATAAGGTACCATCATCAGCTGATCCTCTGCTAATTACACATTCTTTATTCACGTTCCTGTCGAAATCATGATATATTTAATTTTCATCTAGTTGATCATATGATTCTTCAATATCTTCATTCCCCAGAATACAGTATTATTTTTTGTACTCTGAATGTTTGTTTTGTTGGTTCCGTCGATTGTAGACTCGTTGTCAATATACAGATAATTTCGCAACTGTATCACCAAATGTGCCATGCACATACGTCTGGCCGAAAGGCGCATATCGACGCAAAGTCAAATGGAATCGACGTCAATCGTAGTGCATCTGTTTCCCACAGCGGACGTCCCCTGCTCGTTTTGATCAAGTGACTGCATTACGCCGACGACGAATTAAATCATAGGCTTTCCTCCGAGCGTGCCTTTCTATAACATTTTGTATAAAATCAATTCATAATGTCCATATCTCAAAAATCCTGCCGAGATTATCTTGAATATGTCGCCCTTAAACCTAAATTGCAATATGACTAACATGTAACAAAATTATTCCTCAAATAAACAAAATGAAAATAACTGTCACTGAAGACAGTACTGCCTGAAAAGGAATGTCGACTGAGCGACAAATATTAATATGAGTATGAGTTAATGAGGTGTGTTCGTGCGAATGATGTGAGTGCATGTAAATGAGTGTCTGTTTGGTAGTGTAAGGATGAGGTGTGTGTGTGTGTAAGATGTAACGACGTGGGTGTGTGTGAGACGGACCATGCTAGTGACGGCGGTGCGTTCGGCGCAGCTCCTGCAGCCGCCGCTCATGCTCGGCCATGTGCTGGCGCCGCTGTTCCTCCTTTATTGCTATCTGGATAACAAAAAATTACTAATCAATATATATTATTGTACCAATTTTATTCTTTTTGCTGTCTCAGCCATGGCCGAACAAAAAATAATCATGTATTCCCAAAATGGCCCAAGTTATGATTACTAATGTTTTCCCTGTAACATATTTTGACTAATACAGAAGGAAGAGAACATGAGGCCCCGTGATTTTGTGGCGCTTAATCCTATGGACGCATGTGGCGACTTTAAGGCCTCTGCCTCGAATCTTGCGGGCAGCGGGGCGGCGGCGGCGGCGGCGCGGGAGCGGCAGGATCTTATGCGTACATTTAAATGAACCGGTTCTCGAAAACAGCGGCGCGGGAGCGGGGCGGGACAATGCGAGACGCGCCGCCGCCACCGCCGCCCCGCTGCCCGCGAAATTCGAGGCAGAGGCCTTAAAGCGTCATTCATATCACATGCGTGTACAGTCCGGCCGTCGAGAGAATGCATTCTTGACCCCTGTCAGTTTCATACTAACCTATTGGTTAGTTTCATACTAACCAATATTGTTTTACGAATTAGATCCTTATTACACTAGAAATTGTCCAACTGACAAATGTCAGGAACGCATTCTCTCGTCGGCCGGACTGTACACGCATGTGCGTGTGTTATAATGAGAAAAATATGGAATAGGTGCGAGGATGATACAATTAGCTGTGGCGGTCAATGAGTTAAGGCATAAAGACTTCAAGAAGTGTAACTTTTACTACTGATGATCAAAATAAAATAAAAAACCGCAAGCTTGAAAATGTTTATAAAAAATGTTTTTACTTTAATTTACCGTTTCAGCTGAGAGCGGCAACCAGTATATGCATGGAGTTGTCTTAGTCTTTCTAAACAAATCATCCAAGAGCTTGGCAGGTGCTTCTTCCTCCTTCTTTTTGAATTTTCTTGCTGTAATCAAAGATATTTCTATTAAAAATTTAAAAACTAGAATAAACAGGAAATAGAGAGTATACCAGTACGCCTCATTATTATTCCCAGATTGTAATGTGTACGTTGATTAGCAGATAAAACATCTTAGCACACAAAATATAGTGCATATTCATTGAAACTTAATGAAAGAGCATAATCTAACAAAATAACCTACCTAGAGTGTTTTCAATTACACTAGTCTTTTCTCAGGTAAATAATTTTGAAAGTATAAATAAGTATGATCACTTTATACCTGGCTCAGGACTTTTCTCTGGGGTTCGATGCCTTCTCTTATCCATGGGCCGATCATCACGCCTAAGCTTATTATTATCTTTGTTGTCCTTGTCTTTATCATTCTTGCCGAGGTCCCATTCCCGTGTCACCGCCTTCCGCTCCCATGGTTTCTCCTAATCAAACAATTACATAAAAAAGATAATTAAGTTTAAAAAAACTGTAACCCGACTGGAAAAATAAAAGTGATCTAAAAAGTACAAAATATTTATTTACTTAAACAATAATGACATAATATACATATTTGTAATGTGCTAAGCTGTGTGAATGTTCAGTATTCATTAATACTAGTACCTGCATATGACCAGACTATGCACATCCTATTACTTAATTCTTTGCAAAATCCTTTTTCATACGATTTATTTATTTATACCATTCCCCCTCTAAAAAGCTTATTTTATTCACTGAAAACAGTGAATAAAAAGCACTTTTACTCACTGTTTTGATGTTTGAAAATGGAACATACCAATGTATTCGACCACAGATTTAGAGTACCTAGGCTAGATACGGCATGTTATTAGATAGTATGAAAACCGAACGGGTCATCTTTTTTATACCTACGATAACTTCACACCAGCCATTTAGTGATGTGCTCAAAGTAAACAGAATTGTTTCAATCGCTAAGCGTCACTGAGCTAAAAGACTTTTTTTAGTACGAACAGTCGAACATGCAGGGCACGCTTGGTCGTGGCTTGCCGCATCTAGTGTAAGTGAAATCTTTGTATTCGACCTATATTGATGTGTTCTAAATTCAATTTGATTAGTCGACATTTTCGACAAGGAGTTTAGCATTAGAATAAAAACTGTTTTGTGTTCTTTGCTGTCCTTGGTAAATTGGCGCTATTTTGAATACTGTAAGTTGTACGAACACAAAGTTTAGTGTTACTTTAACCTTTAATTTTGTGTTTGTTTAGTGTTGTTCTAATCGATTAAAAATGCATTCTAGTGATGAAGATATGTTAACACCTGAGTTTATGAAAGAGAGGGCGGCCGATATAGTGCTACCCAAAAAATCCCGGCTGGTTTACATCAAAGCCAATTTAACTTTCCTTTTTCTTCATTATATGTCTATTTTCACTTAAATCTTTCTTTTTCTCGTAGTCATGGTATAAAGTATAGTATGCAACTCTTGAATAAAACGGATTTATATCGAGGGCCATGAATCACTCGCGTCGCTCAGGATTCTAACACTTGAATCACTCGCTACGCTCGTGATTCAATCATCATGAATCACTCCCTGCGGTCGTGATTCAATCGTTAGAATCCTTCACTAGCTCGTGATTCATCTATGGCCCTCGCTTTAAATCCGTCCTTTATTCACTAATTGCATAATATACTATTTTATATTTATTTATCGATTGACTAACGACGCGCCTCTGCTTCGCACGGTTTTTGCGAATTGACAAAATATCGAGATTTCTTTATAAGTTTAATATTGTATTAATTACTTTATTATTAATCACATAAAGCTTCTGGAATAAATTCTCTAAATGATAGCACATACCGCATTAAAATCCGTTACCTACGTACTTAGTTTCACAGGTCTCACAGTTAGACACGAAAAGCGGTTTTAACTAAGGATTTTAATTTAAAATATTTAATGGATGTTGTCATTTTTCATCAATTTTTATAGAAGATGCTATCTTTGATAACATCACATTTTTCTTTTGAATAAAGGAGAAAAATAAATTGAGATAATCATGACAGGTTTGGTATCAAAAGAAAGGTCTTGACACCTTTCTTTTGATACCAAACCTGTCATGATTATCTCAATTTATTTTTTTTCGAGGTCAGAAATTTACATGTAAAGTCCACCATATTAAATTTAGGATGAATTTATATAGCCTATGTCACCCGGACTATTATTACGAATCTATCAATACCTCATACTTACATCAAAATCGGTTCAGTAATTTAGGCGCTACGGTGGAACACACGTAAATACATAGACTGCTAAAATCATAACCCTTTGGCTTTGCCGTAGTCGGGAAAAAAAACTCAATATACCAATAACCAATTTTAGCTGTCAATCTATGGTAGACTTTGAAAAGTCTGAATAAAATTAAGCTAGGGTGCTTTTTTAATAGAACTGAAACTCTGGAACACACAATTATATTCTTCAAATACTAAAACAGGTATAATGAAATGACAAAACCTGGTAAGGGCATCAATAGATAAGTGTTTCAATAATAGAACATGTGTTTTACATGAGACAATGATGATTAATAAGATCTTACCAATTCCCCGCGATCCCTCTTCATATCTTGCTCCCGAAGCCAGTCCTCCACTGTTCCAGGAATAGTCGAAACCGGTGTGGTGTCCGTCTCTTCATTAAGCTTTGCCTTGTCAAAGGCTTCTTTTGTTGAAAAGTCAACTTGAAGCGTCTTTGGGTTTGAGACAGGCCATGTGACACCATGCAAGGCATGCCTTGTCTCTACTGCTTGGCTGAAAAATAAGATATCATTAGTATTTGATTTCATACAAATATGCAAGAAGACTATACTTACATGATTATTATTCTGAGAGGAAATATTAAAGCAAGTTTAGTTAGTAAGTGTAATATTAATAAAGGTACTCACTCCTCAGACTCATATTGAACAAAGCATTTAGACTTAATTCTATCTATCCAAAACCCATTCTCCGTAATTCTTCCAGTTCTTTGTAATAAATTCTTTAACTGTGGCAATGTGAATGGTCTCACCAAGTTTGTGATATACAATATACATGACTGTTTATTTCTGGGAGGGCTTGGTGGTCTAGTTATTATACTATCATTATCCTTAATTATTGATATTTTTCTATTGGAAGCTAAGTCTCTTGGTTTTGGAGTATGAGGATCTTTGTTATTTTCTTCAAGTTCCTTTTTCAATTCCACATTTTCTGTATTATCAATAATAATCTTTGGAAGCACAGGTCTTTCAATTCTTTCCTGATTTTCTGATCTTCTATGTTTCTTCTCTTCTATAACTTCATCAAACTCAACAGGTTTTACATCAGGTATAATGTCCTTCAAAATGTCAGTTGAAATTGTTATTGACTTCTGAGTTGTGATCTTAGAGCTCCTAGAGCCCCACCTTCTCTTCCTGCCCACTACAACTGGAGCAGATTGACCATTAGCCACTGGTTCTTCTGTAATAGATTTCACAGAATCTGAGCGTTGTAACTCTTTAGTCTTGTTTGGTTCTTGATCAGATTTCTCTTTTGCTGTCTCCAAAGGTTGGCTTCCAGACTCAGTTGACATTTTGCGTTTATTTGTTTCTATAACTACTTTTTCTGAACTTTCTACAACATCAGTTTTATTAGTAGCCTTTTCGCCCTCAGATTCACCTTTGTCAGTGTCCTTACAAATTTTTTCTTCATTATTTTTACTTACCTCTTGTTCTTCTGATGCAGGTTTTCCTTCTTGGGGCACGGTTGGTTCCTCTTTTGGTTCTTCCTTAGATTCCACTTTTGATTGGGCTGCTTCATTGTCCGTTTCACATTTGTTATCCTCTACATGAAGTACTAGAACTTCTGACTTCTCAACAGATTGGCTTCTCTTCCGTTTTGGGCTTTCCTTCTCCTCAGGACTTTTGCTCTCAGTAATATTAGATGGTTGTACTTCTTGGTTGTCAGAGTTAGATTCAGTATTTGCTTCTACTGGTGGTGATGCAACTCTTGTTTCATCTTTAGGTGAAACAACAGTTGTATCAGCATCAGAAGCTTTGTCTGTGTCCTGTGACTCAGTTTTCTTAGATTCTTTACTTTTTTCAAGCACTCCTTGATTGGCATCTTCACTGGATTGGATCATGCTTTCACTTTCATCCACCTTTATGTCCTCATTAGTTGTTGACACGGGAGTCTCAGTTTCTTCAACTGTTTCACTTTGTGTTACTTCATCACTAGATTTATCTGGATCTTGTTGAGACCCCGATTCATGATCAGCTTCTTCTCCCTGACTGTCAATGTTTTTATCAGTGTCATCCTTTGAATCCCCCCGAGGTGCTCGTTTGGAACGATGTTTGGTTTTCTTTTTTTCGTCAGCTCCCTCAACACTAGGCGTATCGCTGGAACTAGTCGCACGCGAATGCTTTCTTTTGCTACGTGGAGATCTATCGGCTCTTTCCGGAGTGGATGGCGGTCGTGTCAAGCATATTTTTAGTTTCTTAATATCTCCGGGTGTCTCAGTAGTTTTAACGCGCCATACCTGATCCTGAGCGTCTTCGGGGCTGTCCTCTTTGACGGGCGTTGTTGGTGGGATTTTTTCAGCTTCAACGACGCTTTCCACTTCTCGCACAGGACTTGCTTCATCGGCAGATTCATTCTCAGTAGACGAAGACTGCTTTCTGCGTCTACTAGTTCTAGTACGTTTTACCTTTTCAACCTTCTTTTCTGGCGAAGCCTTCCCTTTTTTACTTGCGGTACGCTCACTTTTGCGACGCATTGCAGCCTAAAATACGCACAGAACTAAAAGTTAAATATGATAACTACTTTATTAGTTACATACAAACACAATTTCCAACTGTGAATACCAGTAACTAAATAATTTTTTGGCTAAAAATTAACTTCCAAATACTTTCATCAGCATGCTCTACAACAGAAGCGAATAATGGCCGCGCGCCATTTTTTACGATGTTGCTATATTTAAAAAATACAAATGTAATGTCGTACCACAGAGTAATTCGTGCGTGTCTATGGAATTAGTATTTAATTATTATTCTGAGAGTATAATACTGTACAGTCTGATTATTAATTCCACGGAATGGGGAGCCACACGCAAAGCTGTTTATAGATGGCGCTCTGAACGACTGTACAGTGTTTTACAAACAAATCCATACAATTTGACTATCGTTCGTTACGTCAAATCAATGAAAAAAGGACAGTCGATCATGTGCCACCTAGCGTGATAAAAAGTTAGTTTTCCTCCCCATTCTGACATTTCAGAACTGTTGCCAATACTACAACGGTCCTAATAAAAACGGAACGCATTTAACCGAAATAAAAAAAAACCTTTCTTGAATAGAAGGTTTCAATTAGAAAAACTAAAACTTAAAAATTGACTGATAATTTTAAAATGGTAATCAGATTTTTTACTATCACATTATTGAAGTTACGATAGTTAGTAAGGTAATTATTTTTCTTTCACAGGAATCCCTGTCTAATAATCCATAGGTTACAAACCTTTTTTAGGAATATCTTTTTGTTTGTAAAATCATCGCTTCTTGTTACTACAGACAGACAACGATGATGATATTAGTGATAATGATACCTAAATAAATATTTAAATTAAAAAAAATATGTTCTTTTACGCTTTTTTCCATTTAGCCATATAAAATTAATATTTTAATTAGTGTGCATTGAATGTACAGAACAAACAATATTTACATTGTCATATAGTTTACTTGATCCCATTCTCTTTCATATTTTGTTATTTTATATCCCAAAAAATTGTAGTCATTTTCAACTTATAAAAAGGACAAGAAAGAAAAAAGGTTTAGGATATCTGAAGTGTCAAAAAATGACTGCTGTCAGAATTCCGTCGAATTAAAAATCAGACTGTAGTATACAACAACTTCAAGTTTGTCTCACGAGAGAAATCTAACGACAAGACAAGAATAATTCGCGCAGAAGGCTGCGCAGTATTATTTTTAGGGTTCCGTTCCAAAATGGTAAAAAAGGAACCCGGTGTAACTCAATTTGTCTGTCTGTTTGTGTTAGGAAGAAAAGAGTTTCGTGTCTTAGCTTTTCTACCTCTTTAATAATTTCTTCTTTTGTTATTGACTGTATTCCTTTTGACATGTTTTACGTTTTATACTTTCACTTGCTTTTCTGTTTTTTCCTGATGTGTGTCAACAATAAAGAAGGACGGCCAAATCGTACCTGACTACGAGGCGATGGTGTACAGATATCCCATAAATATGAAAAAATCTAGTATTTTTTAAGGTCTTAAAAAACATAAGAAATAGATATTTAAGTCGCCAGAAAAAAAAGCACAAACACTTTTTTTTTAATAGCATAATTTGCAAATTATTTAGAATAACGTGTTCAGAACGCACCTTTGACGATTCATTTTGCTTAAGAAATGATTTAGTACTCAAAGATTATAATTATTCACGTTATTAGATGTAATTCAATTCTATATACTTGTGTATCAAACCAACTAGTGCTGTTTTTATTATGTATTGGATTCTTGTCATAAAAATAATTATGTGGGTTCATAGTAAGTATCAGCATTTTGTTCAATTGTGTACAACGGAACGTCATAATATGTCATCGACGCGCGCCATATATTGACAGTGTCAATACTGTCAATTACAACGGGTGTCAATTTGAAACTAATAATAGGTCTTTACCTATGAAATTGCCGTTTTGTATGAAAAAATTTAAACGAATTTTTTTCATGTATTTTTTATTTGTATTAATCGAAGTAATCACCCATGCAATCAATGCATCTTTGCCAACGCAGTGGCAGTTTATTGATGCCCTTCTTAAAGAAATCAGCTGGTCGGGAGGCAACAAATTCTTCAAAGGCATTTTGTACTGCCTCTCGGGTATTGAATTTTTTTCCCGCCAAGAAGTTATCGAAATTCTGGAAAAAGTAGTAGTCTGTAGGCGCAAGGTCTGGTGAGTAGGGCGGATGACGGAGAGCTTCCAACCCCAGTTCTTGCAACTTGGAGACCGTCTGCAGTGCAGTATGAGGTCGCGCGTTGTCGTGCAGGAGCAGCGGAGACCAGCGATTGACCAATGCTGGTTGGAGATGTGCCAGCTTCTCCATCATTGTGTTCAGTTCTTCACAGTACACATCTGCAGTAATGCTCACCCCGTTTGGTAAGAAGCTGTGATGAATCACACCGGCGCTAGACCACCAAACGGTGACCATCACTTTTCTAGGGGTAAGTTTTCGTTTAGGGCATTGCTTAGGTGCTGAACCAGAATCCAACCAACTTCCTGAGCGCTTGCGGTTATCAAACAGAATCCATTTTTCATCGCAGGTAAAAATGCGGTTCAAAATTCCTTCATTTGTGTGTCTGTTGAGCAGTGCAAGGCACGTCTCGACGCGTACTTCGCGCTGGCGATCATTGAGTTCGTGGGGCACCCATTTGTCAAGCTTTTTTACCTTGCCAATTTGACGCAAATGGACCAATATTGTTTTGACGCTAGCGTCGAAAGCTGCTGCTAATTCAGCCGTAGATTGTGTATCATCAGCTTCCACAATCGCCTTTAATTCGTAATTGTCGACCAAAGTCTTCGGACGACCGCGAGGTTCATTTTTCAGGTCGAAATTCGTCGGAAGCGAGCAAACCAATAACAGGTGGTGCGTTGGTTTGTAGTGTTAGCTCCGTAAACGTCGTTGATGTTGCGTGCCGCTTGTGCCGCGTTGCTGCCACGACGGTACTCATATTCCATAATTACTCGAATTTTTAGCGTATCCATGATGACGAAAAAGATTGAAATGCGATGAAAATGTAACACTAATCAATAAACAAATGAGTACTTTTGGAAAAAAAAAAACCATGTTTTTAAAATAAAATTAATTTGAAATTAGAATTCTTAGCCAAACAAAAATTATTTTGATTTGAAATGGCCAGTACTGCAGAACGGCAATTTCATAGGTAAAGACCTAATATACTGTAGTGTGTAGTCTTTGCACCCGGCGATCTCGCATTGTTGTGTTGTTGTTGTTAGTGTGAATATTGTGATACGTACTGTACTGTTTTGGATTTCCTTCTGTTGTTTGACCTTGGCATTGTTTTACAGACTGATAACTAGGTACCGCTTGTGACGATTATTCTGTGCTTTTGATTTCCGGACACCGATAACCTCAAAAGTATTTTTTGCATTATTGAAATATCTTGGCTATTTAGATATTATTTTCGAAAGGGATGGTGTTTACTACATAAAACAATCAAATCTCACTATAATTTGCTTCTGTACACTGAAAATAAAACTCAGGTCCAGCTTCTATAGAAATTTGGCCGATGTTCTTTTGAACACATTTAAGAGTTATTTATTACTAGCGTGATAAAAATATTAACAGTTTGTCTGTCTGTCACAGCTGGATATCTCAAGAACTACTAATGCTATCAACTTGAAATTTGGAACAGTTTTAGATGACGTTTACCCAACTATTTTGCAAATAAGAAAAAAAATATAATATATGTACCTTTTTTGCAACAGGGACTGAAAGGGTCTTAAAAATTCAAAGTGGGGCTACTAGGGCATGTGGGGTATCATATGAAAGCGCTGTTTGCTTAGGCCCCATAGTTTTCGACTTTTCATGAAAAATGTAAAAAAATACCCCCCCCCCCCTTATCTCCGAAATTTGCAAAGAGAAAAATCTGAAATTTATCTATGTGATTGAAGTTTATGTAAAGATTACAGGAAAAATAAAACGACGTCTCTAGAAGCAAAAGTGCCGTTCAGACTTGCCAAGATATTTCGGACGTAAGTTGTTTTGTAATTTACTAATCAGTAACTTATGCTAAATAATCATGATTAGAAAATATTAGAAACAAATTATGTTCAACGACTTCTGTTGCTGACTGTACATAATGTACAGACGCCAGCAGGTCAAGCCACCCAAAACTGTCAAATATTACCAATCAACCTTGAATCTACTGCTTTAGCGATAAAGATCCAAATCTATTAAAGAAAGACAGATTGTAGTAGCTTGATGTGCTGGCGTCTGTACATATGTATCAACATTCTTACAACAACCTTCTTATCTCAGACACCTTTCTCTATTGAAGATTGTGTATTTTACTAACCAGTGCCTGTAATGTGATGTTGAGATAATTAAATAAAGATTTATGATTCTGTCGCCTATCTCTAGCTGTAGCACCAAGTCAGCGAGACATTGGCGAGACTTCTTTCGTGAGTGGGACATTTCATGAATATTGCAAACTTCTGCCAGAAATAATGGGGCACTATACTATCAAGTTTCGCCACTAGTAGCGCTATCAGCACAAGTATTCTATTTTTCTATATGGCAATGGTGCAGAAGTCGTCGCCTCAGTGCTTATTTGTCCTTTCGACCAAATTTATCGAAAATTAACTTTAAATGCGCTATTGTTAGGACTTAAACATTGCTGTTGGTTAAGGAAGATTTAAAACTTTTTCCCAGACAACAAAAACTTTATATTTTATTTGTAATAATTTTTTTTTCTTATTTATACTATGTCCAGTATTTGTTTTATTTCTTTCATCGTTATCTAGATTTTTTTTCAATGCACACTTGGTTTCCATATCACTTTTGACATTGGCAGAATAGTCGACATCGGCTTTGCTTGCCTTATATAATAAGAAATAGATAGATAGATAGATAGACGTAGATCAATTGCTTGAGTGTTCTATGTTCACTCAATCGACCAATCACAGCCAGCGACGACATGTCCGTCCATGGGCGTACCCAGCTTTTGGCCCAAGGGGGGGCAAACCAGAAATTTCTTAAGCCGGGTCCCCCACATGTTTTTTTTTTCGCCTCATCAGTCTGCTGTCCTCGGTAAAATCTTTGAGAGACTTATTTATAAACGCCTCAAAGATTATGCCGAGGCCTAATTCCTAACGAGCAGTTTGGCTGTCGAACCCAACACTCTTGCGTACCAAGTCCACCACATAAGCGATGGTTTCTAACGTGGTTCGATGACGGGTGCTGTTTTCTTCGATAAAGCGAAAGCGTTTGACAAAGTCTAGAACAACGGTTTATTATAATAAGCTTTACAAACTCGGTGTGCCAGACCTCGTGCTCATCTTACGAAACTTTTTGTCTTTCCGCACTTTTCGCTATCATATCGAAGGAGCGCTATCGCTCGCACTCTCCAAACCGCAGTCGATAAACTCGGCGCGTGGTTTCGAAAGTGGAGAATCGAAGTAAATCCCGACAAAAGTCAAGCGGTTCTCTTTTTGAAACCGCGTCTCAATCGATCTCCCCCCACCGACCAATCACCATGTTTAGCAAGCCGATCCCTTCTGAGAAGCGATCCAATCCAAAAAAATCAAATATCCATGTGTGACCTTGATGAGACCTCTAAGCACATAAAGAAGTCTCGTTCTGAATGCACGTAGCAAATTGTCACTTAAGTGCAAGTTGCGCATCTATACAGCGTGTATTCTCCCAATCATGACCTATGCGGGTTCAGTATTTCCAACCGCAAAGTCCCGAAACATCCATATGATGCAGATCTTACAAAATCGTTTCCTCCGAACGGCTACGGGATCCCCTTGGATCGTTCGGAATGAAATCCTCCAACTAGACCTTAAAATCCCAACTATCAATCAATTCTTGAAACGCAATTCCAAGCGTTTCTTCGATACCCCCGCGAAACATCGCACCCCTCTGGTCGTATCCGATAGTTATATCCCCTCTAAAATCAGTAAAATCCGCCGTCCAAGGCATGTTCTCACCGACCCCGATGACCCCTAAACCCTCTTCCAGGAGAAAAATAGGGCCACCAGTACAGTTTACAAACACAAAAATTCATTCGGACCTCGCCGCCGAGGTCCCTTGCGATGACGACCGCCACGTAATTCCCCCGACCCTTGACCGGTGAAGGAGTGCCAGCTGGTGGCGTAGCTGAGCCTGTAGCACATCATAATTATCCAGCCTGTTCCTCCTTGCTGTACTCCCCCCAGTGAAGCCCTAAGCCGAAGTACGTACCCCACAGGGGGTGCCCTTAGCATGCAGTCGCTTAATTCATAGACGAATAAAGGTAGGTTTATGGCCGCGCAGCGCGGTTTTTTCTAAAATTAATGCTTCATATTGTACTTAAAGTAAGTACACGACAACGACGACGACAACGTGACGTGGCTCTAAAATAACTTCTTCTTCTTCTTTTTCGACAACATTACTTAGGCATACAAGATCCAGGGGGGGGCAGCTGCCCTCCCCTGCCCCCCCCTGGGTACGCCCATGTGTCCGTCATCACGAGAATCTCTTCGTCACTGCCGAAAATCTTGGAAAACCGTTTAAATATTTGTGTTTTGTGTGCATAAATTGTTTTAGACATATGATGCCAAATTATGACTAGAACATGTTGTAGAAGGAAACATAATCAGATGTAGCTTGCTAGTGCTGATGGCGCCATCTGTGCACATCGTTTCGCGTACACTGTAGTAATTTGTCCTAATAATTTTATTAGAGAGTTTTTATTAAGCATAATTTTATCATTTTTACATTTATTTACTTACAAATTCCATGTTTTCTTGTTCTATAAAAATAGAATGAACACAATAGAATTAACTTTAGCACACAATTTCCCAAACAATTTACGTCTTACGATCTGAACAAATCAATCTGCCTAGCCTTTTCCCAACTATGCTGGGGTCGGCTTCCAGTCTAACTGGATGCAGCTGAATATCAGTATTAATGGAGCGACCGCCTTGTCGCGACGTGTAGGTCGCGAAGTAAAAAGGTAAACAAGTCAAATTAATATTAGTAGGGCGAAACGTGTAACAAACGAGTCTTAATAGCATAAGGTGATGCTGGCTGGTAACACCGAACACCGAACTCATAGAGAGATCACCATAGACAAAGCGCAATGGCGCGTCTGTCAGTACATTTGAATACACCAAATTGTAACATAATTTAATTCAATATATAGTGCAAAGTAAAAGTGATGAAGGCGTCCAGTTAGTGGCAGCTCATCTGAAAGATATAAAGCTAAGTGGTAGCACTAGAGAATAGTGTAGTGGTTCCCAGCCTAAATGCTTAGATTCTAGATTTCCTATAGAGGAGCAAATTAGTACGCAATAATAAGATGTTTCTGATGCTCTTAGAAGTCGGTTACATTAAGAGGTATTTCGATACGGCAATGCGAAAACCTCGTGAGAGTTGGACAGGCGGAAGGCCATGATTAGTCCGTTTTAAAGTGGGGAGAGAGTCGGTGCTGTAATACGAAGTCTCCCCAAGACAATTGTTGTATGTACTAAGAGAGGGTATTATGTACATACAACTCAGGTATACCTAATTAAAGACGTGAAGACGTAAAGTTCTGTGTTGAACATAGCTAAAGCGAGAAGTTAATTGGCAGACGTGCGGTTGCTTCTATAATACCCGACAACTACGATGCGTCGTAGAGCATGTAACCGAATTAATCATAGGCAGATATGTGTGTATGTAACACTTCTGTGCTATGATTTCAAACCTAAGACACCAGAAACGTTAATGTATGTATATCATGTATAGAACGGTGGGAATCAATTTAACTTAAACTACAGATGGCGAGCTGAACCATGGGGCGAGCCAGTAAGAACTAAAAACCGATTTATGCGAAGCAAACCTCCCAAAATATTGAAGATTCTTCTCGGAATAAAACCCAGGTATAGATATCATGAAACAACCACAAAACACATATAAAATCTCGTCGCTACGTTGTCTGGCTGGGCCGGGACGGGCGAGGCTGGCCAGCTCGTGCGTTCTGGTGCCGCGGATGACGTGGCGGCGACATGGTGGAGATGCTGGGATCCGAGAAGGAAAATCAATAACAATATTATTTATACAAGAATAGACTGATTAAAATAAAATTCAGTTCTTACTGGTGCTGCCATCTGTGAAACTATCGTATCAAAGGTTGAAGAAGCTATGCTAAAAAGTTGAAAAGGTTTTGATACACGTTTCGCTGATATTGACTCTAATAAAATTTAATATTTCTCAATGTAATTATCTTCAGATCATAGGTAAGTAAATAAGTATAAAACCGAAAAACAAATAACTTAATGGAACGCCATCTAGGATGGAACGTTACTGGTAATTTAAATCAAATACATCCTTATTTTGTGTAATAAATTAAATGAAGATGTTTTTTATTCATTTTATGACTTATCTCAGGGATTCGATCATTTGTATACATTAATTTGCAAACATTAATAAAAGAGGTTTATTATAAAATGAGTGCTGGCAGTTGAGATTTATACCTGCAGTACAGAACCGGAAACAAAAATAATTATGACATTGGCAAAACTGTTTGCAGTTTTGTGCTCTATGACTGGTCTCTGACTTTTGTTGCGAAATTCAATTTCAATTTTATTGTTTTGAAAAAGTTTAATAATGTTTGTGTTTGTGAGAACAATTTAACTACGGCCTTGATTTAGCCCACGTCGGGAATAAAATAAGTGTGCCTAGATGAACAAAAAGGTCAGTACCATTTAAATGTGTTGATGTGTTGACTAAAAATTTTTCTAATTTATATTCACAGCTCTTAAGGTCTATGTGAAATTGTTAAATACCCTGATATACCTAGTGATTACATGTAAATCTTTTTCTCTCTCGGCGGTATAGCGTGATATTATCAGAAAACTATCTAAACTGTTCGTCCAATATAATTTGGTCAGTCATATAAACAAATGAATATCGGTAGGTATAGCGTCCTACGAAAAACAAATCAATCTGCCTAGCCTTTTCCCAACTATGTTGTGGTCGGGTTCCTGTCTGACCGGATGCAGTTGAATACCAGTATTCTAAATGGAGCGACTGCCTATCTGACCTCCACAACCCCGTAATTAGGTAATGCAATACCCTTTGGTAAGACCAGACTTTCGAGCTTCTGACGTGCTTTCCGAGGCTCGGTATATGAAGATGGTCACCCTACGTGATAAAAACCTGTACACTTATCCTTTCAACAGGATCAATATTGTTAGTCATTGGAGGCAGCTAATTAAGTCAGGTTACAACTGAAAACAATATCTGAAGCCATCAATATGGAGGAAGCCATGCTCCTCATTCTTCGCGGTTTGCGTGATAAAATAAAAACTCTGTCCGAATGTGCTCGAAATTCAACTAACAAACTCACTAATGAAATAAATGACTTAACCTTGCATGAAGGAAGAGTAGTATCCTCTAAACTTCATACTTGTCTCCAACGATTGGAGAGGGAACTTAACAATTATTTTCGACTCGTTAACGAACCGCAAGTGGACGAGATTTCTACCATCTCTGCAATACAGCTAGAAGCTGAAGAAAACTGCTGCGAACTTAAAGTGAAAATTGAAGAATGTGAAAATTCAACGACAAACAGTAACAAGAACGAAGAACGTTTCTTATCCGGAAAGCTACCAAAATTAGAGTTACCACAGTTTGAAGGTAGCGTTCTTGAATGGTACCAGTTTTGGGACCAATTTAGTTCCAATATTCACAATCGGAATTTGCCAGACGTTGACAAGTTATTATATCTAAAAAATTCTTTAAAAGGGGAAGCCAAGGGAGTGATAGACGGGTTAGCGATTACAAATAAAAATTATTCCATAGCCATCCAATTTTTGAAAGATAGATACGGGAAACAAACTCAAGTGGTTGATGCGCACTATTCCTCACTCTACAAAATAAATCCAGCAAACAAAACCATATCAGATTGTCGAAGAGTTTTAACTGAAATTGAAAAGCATTTAAGAGTTTTGGATTCGATGGGTGAAAATATCAACCATAACCACTTGAGGTTTATGGTAATGGAGAAATTTCCAGAAGATATTATATATGAAATGAAATTGAAAATAAAGCAAGAATCGATCGAAGAGATAAGAAAATATTTGGAAATTATCATTTCAGCACGTGAAGATGCAAATAGACTAACGCAGGAGAAAAATCTAAATGAAAAAGAATATTACACAGTAAAGACACTTCACTCTACTGGGAATAGTGATCACACAAATCTAAAGAGAAAAGGGTACCAAAGGAGACAAGAGAAAACTGACTATGAAATCAACAAGGAAAAAACTCAATACCACACGACACGGAATAAGCAATATACTTCCCAGAACAACCATGGGTTCAAGCAAAAATATACAAGTCATCCTGGAAAAAACCAAGAAAAAGAAGGGCCACCTAGGAAGAAATCTAAATTTCAATGTATTTTCTGTAAAGAGTCACACTATAGTGATGAATGTACTAAATTCAAGGAAATAAAAGAAAGAAAATCCCTATTAAAGAACAGATGCTACAGTTGCCTTAGAATAGGACATTCTTATGCAGAATGTATAAATAAAAGGGAATGCTTTCACTGCCAGAAAATAGGTCATAATCGTGCTTTATGCCCTGTTAAATTCTCAACTGTAAACAAGACAACTAATGTCATGTACACAAGAGATAAGGGACTCACCGTTCTACAAACAGCAGTAGTTACTGCCAATAAAGTAGGAGATTTTTCTAAGGAACTTCCATGCAGAGTTTTATTAGACTCCGGGAGCCAAAGAACATATATCACGCAGAAATCTGCAAGAGATCTTAATCTTAAATTTGAGGAAGAAAGTACACTAACTGTATTTACATTTGGATCAAAAACTCCTCAAGAAATAGAAAGTCCCGTGGTTAGAGTGCAATTGAGGACAAGAGCGGATAAGACAATCACTCTGTTTGCTAATGTGGTACCAGTAATATCTCATAGTGTCCCATATCCTCGTCAGGACCTAAGCCACTGGAAAGAAAAATCAAAACTAGCTGATGATGGTTCTCTACAAGACCAAGTGGACATTCTGATTGGCAACGATTATTACTTTTCACTTATCTCAGATCAGAAAATTAAACTAAGAGAGAACTTGTATATGGTACAGTCCGTCTTCGGATGGATACTGAGCGGGAAAATGGATTCCAGTCCTATTCATGAACTATCGGTGGTAACGTACTTCCAATCTAATGTAGAAATGTTATTCAACGAACCTGACCTGCCACTGATTGAGACTAACATGAAGAGCTTATGGGAACTCGAATCCATTGGCATAACCGATTCTCCAAGGGAAAATCGAGAAGATGAGGCTGTAAAAAAGTTCAATGAAACTACTGAATATATAGATAACAGGTACTCTGTATCCTGGCCCTGGATTGAGTACCCTCCTGCTTTGAATTTCAATTTCGGATTAGCTTATGGCCGACTCACAAACTTATTGAAGCGGCTAGATACGTCCACATTATTGGCATATGAAGAAACATTGAAAAATCAAATGATGAAGAAAATAATTGAAGTCGCACCTGATCTAAGAGAACAAACTGTAGGACATCCAATTCATTACCTTCCGCACCATGGGGTAAAGGTACCTGGCAAGCCTATAAGAATAGTCTATGACGCGTCATCTAAAACAAAAGACAATAAAAGTTTAAATCAATGCTTGTATTGTGGACCCATGATGTTGGAAGATCTGACTGGATTACTCATAAAGTTCAGATGTCATCCAATAGGTGTATGTGCAGACGTCGAGAAGGCGTTCTTACAGATTGCACTCAATGAACCGGATCGCGATGTAACTCGATTCTTATGGTTAAAGGACACAAAGAAACCTGCTACAGAAGATAATTTACTTCACTTAAGATTTACAAGAGTTCCATTTGGTGTTATATCAAGCCCATTTTTGCTTAATGCAACAATCACATTACATTTACAAAACTCAGATGATGAACAGGTTAAGAAACTAACTAAAGACATATACGTTGATAACGTCGTCACCGGAACTACAACAGTGAAGGAAGCACTTCAACTTTATAAGAATTCTAAAGAAACATTCAACGAAATGTCCATGAATCTGAGAGATTGGAGTTCCAACTCTGAAGAATTTATAAAACAAGTACCTGACTCTTGCAAAGAGGATAAGATCAAAGTTCTTGGACTAAACTGGAAACTGAAGGAAGACACACTTCAACTTAAAGATAAGGCTATCAGTGACCCAAAATTTACAAAAAGAGGTGTCCTAAAGATCATAGCGTCAATCTATGATCCGTGCGGATTTGCTGTACCGTCACTGTTGTCTAGCAAACTTTTCATACAGAATCTATGGAAGGAAAAGATAAAATGGGACACACCATTTTCTGAGACATTAAAAACCGAGTGGTCAAAAATATGTAACGAGTTAGAAGAGGTTCGAGAGATATCTTTACCCAGATGTTACTTCAGTGACGCTACTACAACTAATTGTCAAATTCACTGCTTCACAGACTCTTCTTCGAAAGCCTATGCAGCTGTAATCTACATAGCTAATGGCAAAGAGGTAAAATTTGTCCTCGGGAAATCAAGGCTAGTTCCTTTGAAAGATCAAGACAATCTGAAAATACCTCGACTAGAATTACTAGGGGTATTAATTGGAACTAGACTGATTAAATATGTATCCCAATTTTTACAGTTTAACATAACAAGTCAAATACTATGGACTGATAGTCAAATTGTTATCGACTGGTGCAAGTCGAACAAACTTCTTACACCATTCGTGGCCAGAAGAGTTGAAGAAATTAAAAAGAATAAAAACCTAATAATACGACATGTTCCATCAGATCTAAATCCAGCGGACGTTGCCACAAGACCATTCAGCTCTAAAGAAGATAGAGTAAGATGGCTGACTGGTCCCCAATTTATATTACAACATCCAGATTCCTGGCCGTCAGGAATCACAGAAATTTCTTCTCTTTGTGCGGGGGAGGGTCTCCCGAAAGAGTCACAAGAATATACAATAGATACAGAAAATACACTCGATGTGGAAAACCAAGATTTAGGCAGTACAAGTAACCAAAATACGATTGATGTAGACATAAGCGGAGAAAAGAGCGACAAAATTAAGCAGCTCCAGAAGCTACAAGCCGAACACTTTCCAAGAGAACTAGAAGGGAAAGACACAAGCTTAAAAATTAATCTTGGACTCTTTCTGGACGTAGATGGAGTTTTACGTTGTAAAGGACGTTTAAAGAACACGGATTGGTCGTATGACCAACGTTATCCAATACTTATTCCAAAGGATTGTGATTACACTAACAAGATTATCACTCAAACTCACATCGACAATCATCATGTAGGTGTTAACCATACACTCGCTATAATTCGTCAAACCTTTTGGATTCCACATGGAAAACGCCAAGTCCAGAAAGTTATAAGGAAATGTCCTAGATGTGAGAAACACGGAGGGGGACCGTTCAAGCTACCACCAACCCCTGCGTTACCCACTGAAAGAGTAAATTACACATCACCATTCACATTTACAGGCCTGGACTACATGGGCCCTGTATTAGTTCAACATAAAAATGAAAAAAGTAAACGTTGTATAGCACTTTTCACTTGCCAAGCAGTCAGGGCGGTGCATTTAGGGGTTGTTCAAGATCTCACAGCAGAAGAAGGACTTCATGCTTTGAGGCGAATGATATCGACAAGAGGTGTGCCACAAATAATCACATCAGATAATGCTACAAATTTTAAGCTTATGTCAGAAATACTAACAAATTCTTATTGTATTAAACACGAAATTCGTTGGAGGTTCATACCCCAACTAGCTCCCTGGTTCGGGGGGTTTTATGAACGATTAATTGGAATAGTGAAGAATTGTATGAGAAGAACATTAGAGAAGCACATGCTGACGGATAGTCAATTGGTTACATTAGTAAAAGAAATTGAAGCAACTGTCAATACAAGACCATTAACTTGTGTTGATTCTGAATTGATATATTTTAAAACATTCTGATTTCTTAACTATGGGAAAATGCATAATGATGGAAGGTTCAACCGAAGACTTTTTAGTACAAGGCACTACGACGAAATCCGACCTTATCAAGGCTTGGAAAAGAGGTTTAGTTATACTTAATGAATTTAAGGATATGTTCACAAATCGATATTTACTAAGTCTGCGTGAACGATATAGACATTCTGTCAAAGAACCTAGAATCACGGCAAAATTAATCCCAAAGGTAGGACAAATCGTGCAGATAAAGGGAGATAGTAAAAATCGAGAAGAATGGAAGGTTGGAAAAATCACTTCATTGGTCAAAAGTCAGAACGGACTTAGCAGAGTTGCGAAGGTCGAAGTTGGAAGTAAGGAGTTTGTAAGATCTTTAACTCATCTCTTTTTATATCCATTGGAAATGGAGGACAATGAAGAAATAGAATACGACGAGAACGCATTAGAAAGAGAAAGTGAGGTACCACAGAATATAACTGTACACGAAATTATACCAATGGAAGTGGAAGTCATAAATACAAAAGACATATCAGATAGTTTAGAAAAGGAGAAAGAAAATATAGAGTCGATAATAATACCAGCGGAAAACTGTATGTTGGAAGATTTTGATAATGTATCAGAGAGCACGGACAGAGAAAAAATATTGAGTCAGAAAGATAATGAACCTGAGAAGTCAGTTCAGGTAAACAACGAGGTTAAACAAAGAAGAGGCGCGGCCACCAGAGCTCTGGAAAAAATTGCAGAGTGGACGCGTAACTTACTAACCCTGCTCTAAGTCTATTCGGGCGGGAGTGTCGCGACGTGTAGGTCGCGAAGTAAAAAGGTAAACAAGTCAAATTAATATTAGTAGGGCGAAACGTGTAACAAACGAGTCTTAATAGCATAAGGTGATGCTGGCTGGTAACACCGAACACCGAACTCATAGAGAGATCACCATAGACAAAGCGCAATGGCGCGTCTGTCAGTACATTTGAATACACCAAATTGTAACATAATTTAATTCAATATATAGTGCAAAGTAAAAGTGATGAAGGCGTCCAGTTAGTGGCAGCTCATCTGAAAGATATAAAGCTAAGTGGTAGCACTAGAGAATAGTGTAGTGGTTCCCAGCCTAAATGCTTAGATTCTAGATTTCCTATAGAGGAGCAAATTAGTACGCAATAATAAGATGTTTCTGATGCTCTTAGAAGTCGGTTACATTAAGAGGTATTTCGATACGGCAATGCGAAAACCTCGTGAGAGTTGGACAGGCGGAAGGCCATGATTAGTCCGTTTTAAAGTGGGGAGAGAGTCGGTGCTGTAATACGAAGTCTCCCCAAGACAATTGTTGTATGTACTAAGAGAGGGTATTATGTACATACAACTCAGGTATACCTAATAAAAGACGTGAAGACGTAAAGTTCTGTGTTGAACATAGCTAAAGCGAGAAGTTAATTGGCAGACGTGCGGTTGCTTCTATAATACCCGACAACTACGATGCGTCGTAGAGCATGTAACCGAATTAATCATAGGCAGATATGTGTGTATGTAACACTTCTGTGCTATGATTTCAAACCTAAGACACCAGAAACGTTAATGTATGTATATCATGTATAGAACGGTGGGAATCAATTTAACTTAAACTACAGATGGCGAGCTGAACCATGGGGCGAGCCAGTAAGAACTAAAAACCGATTTATGCGAAGCAAACCTCCCAAAATATTGAAGATTCTTCTCGGAATAAAACCCAGGTATAGATATCATGAAACAACCACAAAACACATATAAAATCTCGTCGCTACGTTGTCTGGCTGGGCCGGGACGGGCGAGGCTGGCCAGCTCGTGCGTTCTGGTGCCGCGGATGACGTGGCGGCGACACGCCTATCTGACCTCCACAACCCAGTAACTGGGTAATACGATATTCCCCTTGGTAAGACTGGTTGTCAGACTTCCGGGCTTCTGACGACCCGTAACGACTGTCAAAGATCCACGAATGACAGCCGTGCTTTCCGAGGCACGGAAAGCACGTTTCATCTGATCATAACACTAAAAATGTTACTACAAACGTTTTAACGCTTTTTTTAAAATAATTGTCTTTACTTTTTTATAAAAAAATCATAATCAAATCTGTTACTAAGCTTCCAAAACCAAAAGGTTGTCCTGCTGAATTCTATTTTGCACTGCAACTTATTTAGTTATTATACATGCTGCAATGTCTTTGCACTGCAAACATACATAGTCTGTGACTGCAAATTCAATCATAGAGGAAAAAATATCGGGAAGAGGTCGGGAATTCGTTATTCTGTCTGTGCCAAAGAGTAAAGTAAGTATAGAGAGAGTCTGTGCATTCTACTGTCAAAAAAGTAATATGAAAATCTTTTCGGGGTTGCTCTAAGTTCTGGTGAAATGTGTGATTATTCTAGGAACCGAAGATGTTAAGGTATGATATTTTACAACATAATGTCCTTAGAAACTTATTTCAATTCAATGCTAATGTTGGCATTCATTAATAGAATATTCATGTAGCACCTTTTGTTTCAGATACTATGGGCCTTTTATGTCATTCCTATGTATCGGCACACTATTTACGCATGTCTAGAGGTGAGGCAGTGCTTGTAGAATGATAACAATTAATCTTTAATACAGTTCTAAGTGCTACAAAATGGGTAACCAAAGCAGTTGCTGTTGTTACCGGAGTCCGTCGCCAATCAGAAAGGACATCGTCAAACTAGAAGACTACCTTCCGGAAGGAGAAGTAAGCTCTAATAATATACAGCACATCAGCGAGAGAGAGCCTGATGATGGTGACATCGATCCTTCGCAAGATCCCATCGCTGGAACCATTTTTATGGAGCGCTCTAAAGCTTCCATTGAAAATGGAATGACAAGGAAGCGCAGTCAACACCAAATCGCAGATAATAAGCTCAAAAAAAGCAGTTCCTGTTCAACTATTTATTTAGATGATAGCACAGTATCTCAGCCTAATCTGAAGAACACGGTCAAGTGTGTAGCCCTTGCTATTTACTATCATATTAAAAACAGAACATCAGAGCGCAGGTTAGACATATTTGATGAGAAGCTTCATCCCCTTAGTAAAGAAGGAGTGAGTGATGATTATGATAAGTATAATCCTGAGCACAAACAGATATACAAGTTTGTAAGAACATTGTTTAATGCTGCTCAATTAACAGCAGAATGTGCTATTATCACTTTGGTGTACTTGGAGCGCCTCTTAATATGTGCTGAACTGGATATTGCTCCATCCAACTGGAAAAGAATAGTTTTGGGAGCTATCTTACTGGCAAGCAAAGTGTGGGACGACCAAGCTGTTTGGAATGTTGATTACTGCCAGATTTTAAAAGATATCACTGTGGAAGACATGAATGAGCTTGAGAGGCAATTTTTAGAAATGTTACAATTTAATATCAATGTACCATCTAGTGTGTATGCTAAATACTATTTTGATCTTCGTACCCTTGCTGAAGCCAATGATTTGGCATTCCCCAGTGAACCTTTAAGTAAAGAGAGAGCACAAAAATTAGAGGCAATGTCTAGATTTATGGAAGATAAAATAGCCGCTGAAGTGGTCAAGAATGGCATTAAAAAATGGTCAAGCTTAGACAATGTCAATTCAGGTGCTGGCGTGAGGCGGAGTGTAGCCATATTGTCGTAAATTGACTAGTTATGAGCCAAAATTGAGATCCAAAATGAATCACAAATCTACAGATAATATTTGTGTATTTTATAAGAATGTATTGTATTTAGAATTTTTGCACCCGATTGAATGTTAATTTTACTATTTTGGCAATAATTTACAATATTTAAGTATTAATATTTAACATCAACTGTCAACTATTGCCTTGAGAACAAAGGCCTGATGATGTATCTTCAATAAATTATAGGTTTTATTTGATTTTATATTTTATCAAGTGACAAATGTAAGTTTCTACATTTTTATTTTGATGATACATCATTAGGCTGCAGGTAGTGAAATCAATAGTGTGTGGTATTCAACCATTGTAATAATTAACATTATGTAAGTCTTATTATTACATTGAACAAAAATATTTAATTTTGTATGTGCACAAATGCTATAAATTGGCAGTGCAATATTATTTGTATGCTCATAAATTTACTAATTACAAAGTAGTCACTAAAATGAAAGACTTGTTGGTGGTCCAAACATTTTTTTTTTAAATTTAATTGTCTTGTTGCTAATTTGCTACACAAAATATGTTACAGTCTGTATTACTGATTGGCTTCCAGTATATTTTATCCTTATACATAGTTAGTTTTAACTCAAGCACTAATATTAGGTTGCTTTCAAAACTATGCTACTTAGTAATATACTTAGATTTACTAGTATGTGCAACTGCATTTTGACTGAACTAAGAATCTTGTGATTGTGGTATGAATGTATTAGTCAACCGCTGTTCTTTTTGTATAATTTTACATTGTCATATTACTGCATTTAAAATTCTGAGCTAGTTATAAATTATGCCAAATTGTTATTTTGTATATCAAATTATATTAGTATTGATCTTGATAGACAGACATATTATTATTATTACAGCAATTATAATGGATAATAAATTTTCGTATTACAATATTGAAAATATTATCGATATTTGTTTTTATTTAATTGTAATACTTGAATTCAATGTTTCATAATTATTTAGATTGTGAATTGTGATTGAATTATACAATCCATATGTATCTTAAATGTAATTAAGCAGAAATAAACATTTTATATGAGACTTTTAAAGGGCTTTTAATTCACATTACAAATAATTATTATCTAAACTGTTAGGTAGTAACAAAACTATGTACAATCTAAAATATTGTTAGGTTTTATTCCAAGGGTTTGAGGTCTTTCAAATAATCACTATAGTTCTCAAACATGTCTACAACTTCACTCTTCTTGTTGATCAGGTCATCATACTCGGGGCCAACAGACCACAGAGTTTCCAAATCATATGCTTTTCTTGCTTTCTCTGTGAAGACATGTAATGCTATGTTACCTGAAAATTAATAATTTTATAACAGAAAAGTGGGGTTATAAATTAAATACTGTAAAATGTTGAGTGTAGAAAATAATAAATTGAATGTTACCTAAATCTAATGCCATCCATTCATCAGACTCTTTGCCTTCAATTCTAGGTATAGGGTCTGATTTATAACATTTCTTCTTGTACACCTTTCTGACAAATTCTGATAAACCCAAGATATGTCTCTTGTTTCGACCGCTAACAACACAAATGTAATCTACATAACGGATTTCTTGAGGGACAGTAGCGACGAATATATCTTTCGAGTTTTCTCTTTGTAGTAATTCCACTAGATCTTGTATTTCAAAAACACCAGTCTGGCCTCCTAAAATGTTTAAAATAAAATTTAAGTCGTTTTTTTTTTAGAAATTAAATTATATGGAACATCTATGCAGACTACTTACTTTCTAAATTAATGCCATCATATTCATCACTAAGTAAGGGATATTTCTGTTCAATGGGTATTTCTTCTGCAGTGTTTTCTATAATCATAGGATTCACATCTGTAATCACTTGGTACTTGCTGGCTAAAGCTGGTGAGGTTCTGTTTGTCTTGGATGTATACCTAGGATTCCTTAAACAAACTCCACAGTGTATTTGCCTATTGATATCAACACTATCAGCACACCGCACTAATGAACTGCTTGGGCGGTGACTTAGCGTTCTTGAGAAAATTTTCCTCAACATCTTGTCTTTCAATGCCAATTATAATCTATTTATGGAAAATTAAGCGACCTTAAGCTATATTATAATCTTTATTCTGAACAAAATAAACATAACCTAAAAAACTACTTTTCAAGTTGTCAATCTGTCAATGTCATGATTTCATGAATGACATTATACAGATTGTTTTTATTTTGCTTGTTCACATTTTGTACAACTGCTATTAGACTGGTTTGTCCATGCAAAAAACTTTTTGGTTATTTTTGAGAGCCGATGCTTTTTTAAAATTCTTTGTTTAATTAAGAAGGTAACCTTCTTATTAATAAACACAGAATAAAGTTATTCCAAGTTTAAACCTATGAAAATGTATGGTTATTCCTTTGTTATTCCTGATATAACTTTATTCCGTGTTTTATTTGTAAGAGGGTAAAAGTCTTTTCAATGGAAAGGAACCAAGGCAAATTTAGGCAAAGCTAATTAAAGATGACGCTCCCAACCTAAAAAAATATGGTACGTGTTTGTTATGTAAGCGACGATGCGATGTGTGTCTCCCCATTTACGCCTTTTTAATTTTTGCTCTTATTTAGCCGACTATCATGCATAGGCTTCTTAACATGGGAAGGCTTTACTCGAATTTGTCTAATTTCTTAATTTGCTTAGCAGGAAGCAATGTTGCAGAGCGCAGTCTCTGTGCCAATAGGTACTTTTCTAAAAGACATAGCGATGCATCACGATTATTCTGGTAATCTGGTTCAGCAGAGAGGGTGCATCGGTTAGTGGCAGCCGTGGCTAGAAGTACTTTATGTTCATTACAGGTTCCACAAATACAGCTACTGTTTGCTACTAAACGAAAATTTAATTGAACACCTGATTAGAAACTGTGTCATCCAAGTTATCTATTTGACTCAACCATGCTATCTTATCTTTATCAATGGGCGTGGGGGAATACGAATACAACACATTATTGCTTTTTGTACAATTGTTTCAACGAAAACAGTTATAATTTCTTTGGTCCGGATACCCTATTAACGCGAATGAATTGTGCAGTTTTTGGGGGCAATGACGTCGTGATGTGTCAAGTGAAATAAAAGTTATAATTATGAACAAAGCAGCTATTATGATGTTATGTACAAAGATAATAATAAAATGGTGACTTGTGAATTGGATAAAGAAGTATCAGGAGAGGTGCTAGGCTGGAAAATCCCAGCATGGCAAGCACTCTTGCTGCATCGAGTGCTGCCCTCCTGCGGGGGTCTTATAGTCTACATAGTTCTGATGTGCTATGATTTTACACTTATTTGTGAACATTTCATTAACGGCAATGAAGGGTACGTATCTGTTTCTAACCTCGATTTGGTAGGCACTTGGTATACTTACCTATTAGTTGAGTGCTTTTCAAGGGTAGGTACCTACTGTTCATATTTTACTAGAATAAATGAGTAGGTACCTAGATTAATGCGGTACCACTATAGTTTTTTACGTAGAATGGTTGTGGATTAGAGGAGCGTTCAATTATACCTGCTGTGCTAGCATTGGAGCACTAGCTTTTCTATGTAATAGCTGTCTTAGGGTGTTTTTCCACCAGAGATGTCCTATGCAGCTATGCTACGAGGATGTGAAAGCTAAGCTACGACATTATGTGACCGTTTCCACTAATGCTAAACTGTGTAGCGAAGCGAGTAAGATGTGCTATGAAGATGCGCCGCCACGAGGTATCTGTGCGAGGAAGATGCGCAGCTCGAGCTATGCGATGCATCATCGACAGTAGGGAAGGCACGGGGAGCGGCAGCTGCACCACTCGCGCATTCATAGATTCCATCCATAGCACGCATCTGTAGCACGCATCCATAACACGCATCCTTCATCCTTCAATATACCTAGATAAGAAACATAACTTAGTTGAACCCGTTTCCACCATAGTACTATGCTATGTGGATCAATGAATATGATTGGTGGATAGCAAACGCATCCATAGCAACGTATAGCATAGCACATCTCTGGTGGAAAAGCAGCCTCATTCTCATACATTCTTCCTGGGTTTCCTTCCAGGCCTTAATCTCTAGCCCAGAGAGTTTAGGCTGTTAAGTAAGTAGGTACCTAGTACCTACATGACGCTTGTATTGAAACGTAAGAAAGCAGTCAAGCTCTAGGTGCTCTCTAACAACATCATAACTGAAACTTAGGTATACAGGGTTATTTGTAAAACACCAGTAACCTTTTCTCTCTCTCTTTGTAGTCGGTCCCTCATATCTGAGGATCGTGGTCAGCTACGGAGTTGCACCTGGAGCGGATGATTCGCCTCCACCGGTTTCTGTCCAGCGCATCCCTTACCACCGTGTAGAATTTAGAGGACGATGATTCCTTCACCTGATCGGTCCATCGTGTTGGTGAACGACCGCGCGATCGTTTGCCTTCGGTGTTCCCAACCACAATCAGTTTCTCCAAGCTTTCATCGCCTCTGCGTACTATGTGGCCGAAATAGGAGAGAATGCGTCGTTGACATATGATCGACAAGCGGGTTTTTATCTGAAGCTGGGTGAAGATTGATGCACTGGTGCGTTTGGCAGTCCACGGTATTCTCAACACTCTTCTCCAGCACCACATCTCAAATGCATCAATCCTTTGTCTTTCCCGGGCCAAAATCGTCCACGTCTCTACTCCATAAAGGAAGATAGGGAATACTAGGGCTCGTATCAATCTGACCTTGGTTTTGATACCGCGAAAAAATCGCGAAAAAAAAATCAGCTGTTCAGTACACATCTACATCAAACTCGTCAAAATGTAGGGAGCAGCTGATTTTTTTTTCGCGATTTCAGGTTTGGTCCCATAGTGCAAGTTGTTCATAATGATGAGTATTTTGACCCCTTAAGAGGTTACTGGTGTTTTACGAATAACCCTGTATATTAGTACTTAGGTACAACGCATAAAATTTTACAAATCTCTTTGGCTGCTGTTTCTTCTTTCTGCCTCATCAGTTAGGTGTGTGGGAGCTACCTATTGGAAAATTTAATAGATAGCTGCATCTACGATGTGATTCACAGTATTAAGTAGAATTAACACTATTGCACCTCTTCAATTTGCAAAATGCCTTTGTAGAATGACTAAAACAAAAAGTTCCCCTGTGATGTGACCATGTGATAATTCTAATCATTCATATTGCCGTAATACTTTATAGGCACCATGGCTCATTTGTAAGTTCATTCCAGCTTTTCAAGTAGGTAAGTACGACACAGAAACATTTAACATGCAAATTGCACTAAGAATAAATTGTGAAGATGGGTTTCTCTAATTTGAATAAGTACTTAATTCGTTTTCTCTTGTTTACAGAATAGGAGTATTTTGCACAATCCTCATCGCATTACCATCATTGATATCGTTAGTATTCACGCTGGCGTCACCTCCACCAGGATTTCAGACTGACTTATCAGCATTTTCTGTGACTATAGAAAAGCATGACATACGATGGTTGGTCATGCAGTTTGTGAACACTATCTTCTTTCCTATTGCTGCGATTGGCAGGTTTGTGTTTTTCTATTATAGTGGTGATGATTTAGTGAATATTAAACTTTGATGTCCTCAGTTCCTTTTAATACTGGGTATAAATAAAACGAAGATAATGTGAACCTATCCATCAATTCGTAATCCATCACATGCAATGTGTAGGTATGATTAGGGACGGTTACGCTTACCTACGTATAGATACCTAGGTAGGTACCTAAATAGCTACAGTAACGTGTCATAACGTTGTCAGAGCCCACAACTCGTTACTAACACGATTAGGAAGTAACAGATTCTTTGACCAAAATAGATGGAAATGAACTGTTAAGCCGTATCCACACGGGTCCCTGTGGAGTCCGGAACAGAAGTCAACGATCCGATATTAAATTACTTTCGTCCGCCGGACTACTCCGGACATTATTTACTTATTCTAGGTCGTTAACTCATGATGAGTCGACGACCTAGACTGTTAAATACATCATAACATAATGCCGTCTGTATATTCCCCAAAGGGTTAAGCAGAGGTAGGTACTTTTAGAAGAAGATCTTTAAGTACACCCACTTTTCGCAAGTTATGTTTGAGTCCCAAGCAGCGAGCCTATTGCCATTATCCAACATTCCGGTCAATGATACAACTGACAAATATAACGAAATAACTGGTTCAACAGATACTGCTATCTAATATTCTGGTGGGTGGAGGCTGTTTGTGCATCTCGCAGTGAAGACATGGAACGGACGCAAGAGGCAATAGAGACAGCTCGTGCACCTTCACCTATTGAACTGTACCTGTTCCTACAGTCCTTTATCCATGCGGCTCCACATGCTATCGTCAATATCCTTGATTTGATGGCGCGGTACTCTGACATGACCTTTGACAAAGGTAAATAAATGTAATTGAATATGTTGTCAGTAGATTTATAAAAGAAATAATTGCCTCAGTGAAAGCAGAACTAAATCCCATGTACCTATGATTATTTTCTTTTGTCTTAATCCATTTTTTAACAACAAGCTTAGCTTTAACTCACCTTTGTCCCTTTCTTGTAAAATCGTTGTCGAAGTTACTAATATATTTGAATATGTTTGTAACTCATTGTTTTCATCAGTTTCAGTCCAAGCTGTAAGCATTATCGCGTCATCTCTCCGAATGGCTAGCACTGCCACAATGTACAGAAGATTTGAAAGAGAAAAGCTAAGTGGACGAAAATATCCATGGGGCATGCAGACTGACCCACTATTGACAAATGACGATAATGTTGATGATGTGGATGCTGATGAAACGAAGGTTACAAACGAAGAACCAATTTATGAAACAGTCACAAAGAAAGACTCATTTATTTCAGATTATATGGACGGCACCAAATATTATCGTGACACGAACAGTGATTTAATCAAGTTTTCACCAAGAAGTACTGCTGAGATGTCTTCCGCATTCTTTGATAACGAAGTGTTGACTGATTCAGATACCAGCTCGGATTATTTGCCTCCTAAAAGAGAAAATAAAAAAGAATTAACAGACGAACTAAGTAGTGATGAGGAGTATGTTAGACCAATAAGTATAATAGATAGAGTGGCACCGTTGAGACGGAGCACAGGATATACAGTTGAAAAAGTGGAAATAGTTCCACCACCTGTGATGCTAGCACCGCGACCGCTATCGCTAGCCGTGTGGGCAGAAAAGATGGTTGAAAATGCTGAGTCTATTCCTGCTTGGCTGTCAGCACCATCGAGAAGAAAGTATTGCGACGAAGTAGTTCAAGATGAGCCGGATATTCCGCGTCGTGTGCCCAGATCCTTCATGCGGGGTCTAGAACCACAAGACGCTACAGCAGCATTAGTACATTTTCTGGGCTGGTACGCGTTCTTTGTATGTCGCCTGCTCTCAATAGCATGTTTTATAAACTTTTTTCCGTTCGTCGCGATTATTATTCTGTTTTCACACTACCAAGCGATGTTGTTGTTCCTCATAGTGCCTCAAGCGAGCACCGTGAAGAGAGGATTCTACGTGTTCCTTGCATTCATATACTTATTCTGTCTGATGGAGTTTAAGATACGTTTCCGGCACGTGCGTGTGTGGCATGTGTTTTGGATTATAGTGTGTACTGTAGAGACCGTTGTGTTCACTGGCCTGTGGGCTTGTATAGACAATAATACGCACGAGTGGTGGAAATATTTCATAGTGAAGGTGATTGTGACTAGTCTGTGTTTGAGCTACATGTGTTTTCTTGTTTATTTTGTATTGTTACAGCCACGAGAAACGATTGTTTATATAAAAGATAATAAAAAGAATGGTAAAAAATAACACTCGCATTGTGTTCTGGTAATAACTGGTCAATCAATCAATCAACTCACCCTATCGCAGTCCACTGCTGGACATAGGCCTCTCCCAGTCTGCGCCACAACACCCTGTCCTCCGCCTTCCGCATCCAGTCCGTCCCAGCCACTTTCTTCAGGTCGTCGGTCCATCTAGCTGGGGGGCGTCCCACACTAAGCTTACCGATACGCGGTCTCCACTCCAGGACTCGTCTGCTCCACCGGCTATCGGTCCTTGGACAAACATGGCCAGCCCACTGCCACTTCAGTTTGCTTATTCTGCAAGCTATGTCGGTTACTAACTGGTAATAACGTAACATAAACTGGTAATAACGTAAGTACCTATCTAAATATAAGTGTATGTATCCCGCTACCGATGCCCTGTTATATTTCAATGCAACAGACAGGATATTATGAACCGTATTGAAGCGCCAGCCGGTCACATCCGTGTTCATTTAATTTAAATAAACAAATATTTTAAGAAATGCTTACAATCATCATTGCCTTTTGTTTTGATTACTTTTGTTAAACCCATATACACATTTATCGCTTCATTACTGGAAATTGGAATGAAATCATTTGTAGGTAGGTACTTATTTAACAATACTGTTTCCTTGTTTGTATTTTCGCCTTCATAACTTATTATGTTTAAAAGTAGGTACCTATATACAGGGCAATCTTTTAAGGGGTCATTGTACTCATCATTATGAACAACTTTTACTATGAGACCAAACCTGAAATCGCGCAAAATAATCAGCTGTGCAGTACATTTATGTTCGCATACTTAATTCGTCAAAATGTAGGGAACAGCTGATTTTTTTTCGCGATTTCAGGTTTGGTCCCATAGTAAAAGTTGTTCTTAGTGATGAGTACAATGACCCCTTAAAAGTTTGCCTCTGTTTACACTTACACACTGTATAACTACATAATTAGTTCTTATGTATGAGGTTGAATAACAAAATTCGAGGTCATTAGTGTCAACGTTTATCTGTAACGGTTGGGAATGTCCAAGTTCAACAATAACGATTCACGTTGCTTCACGTCTTTCCTTAAAAAGGACTTAAATTATTTTGGTTTGGAATTTTGGATGCACTTTGCAAAATGCGGGATACCGTTTCAACTTAAGTGCTGATAAAAGTTGAAATATTTTTATAAGAATCGTGTAACGGGATGACTGTGAAGCGACAAATAAAATAAAGTTTTGTGTTATCCGTTAAAACAGACGGTATTCAGATTATGGGATGGTAATGCACTAACCAGACCACTTGCCAAACAGATTGGTAATCGCAGTACCTATGATATAATTAGTAGCCGTAGCCAGGTGGAAGTTACCTAATATCTCAGCCGCATCCCACGAACTGCGGCAGTGGAACAAAGGTGATCTATTCGTAGACAACACTAGACGTTAGAGTGAAACACGAGCACACTCACGATAGTTCGGCTTGCACGGTAATCCACACTCATCCGTAAAAATAATACTTGTGGATTGCGGAAGTGCAAGCAGTACTGAGTACTGACTATACTGGGAGATTATCTGAGTTTATTAAATACTTAATTGTAATGTTCCAAAATTTTATCCGCCATTACTACGTATACCTACGCCAGACGATCTATTCTGTAAAACTCTCATCGTGAAATATAGATGAAGTGAGCTGTCAATACATGTCCTAAATAATTCATGTTTGCATCTAATATTCGTGGACTTTCAATTCAATTCGGTATTAGGGACTGACCACTGACACTATTGATAGCTCACAGATGCCGATGCTGACAGCTCACAGATGCCGATGCTGATAGCTCACAGATCGGATGCTGACAGCTCACAGATACCGATGCTGATAGCTCACAGATACCGATACTAATAACTCTCAGATGTCGATGCTGATAGCTCACAGATACCGATACTGATAGCTCACAGATACCGATGCTAGGGATTGACATTGACAGCTCCATTCAAGTTCACTTTACCTAATTTAAGTTTCCACGGTAGGACTTTTACAGAATAGCACTACTACGCCTATTCTAAAAAACAACGTGTGCTTATAATCTGCGAATCGTGTATTTATTGTACTCTAAATGAAATCTTACCCAATACCATCTGGCTGCTTCATGAAAACAATAAACTGTCGACGAAAAATGTTCGCGCTCCAGAATTGAAAAATAGAAACTACTGTTTTCCACGAATTTCCAGCGAAGCTTGCCGATGACGAACATACGTTAGGTTTTAACCTATTCTTCTTCGGCTGAACTGATATTCCGTAGAGGTGGCGCAACCAATACCAATAAACAATGCTTTGTCTCACTTCAAAGAGCGATGCTATGCTTCAAGTTGTGATTGAAGTATCCCTTCTGGAGAACAACTGGCGATTTTTTAACGCCCAAGACGTTAGTTATTTATGTCTATCAAAACAGATTCATTTACTGATTTACATTTTGTTTCTGTAACTGTTATTTAGCTTATCGTGCGTTGACACGCTTTAATGACCTCTTTTAAATCTTTATTTGGCTTTCAATCACTTTGAAATTCGATTTAAGATATAAATCTTGGGGAAGAAAAATGTATAAACTTCACCGAGCTGCGGAATGCGATCACAAGTAATGTTTGTGGAACAAAAAAATTATATGCTGTTCTATTTGCCGACCTCCCGACACGTTACATACAATACAGAGTGTTCTGTGTGTGCAATAACTTGTAATTTGCGTATTTTTTGCACACATCCATCATGGTAGGATCGTAGTAGGTATACCTACATGTTCGTGTTTTTATTGTGGTGTAGAGAAGCGGTCGGCTTGGCTCAGCAGCCCCCTGCCACATGATGCGCAGTGTATCATAACGCTTATGATATTCACACAGTGCGCCATTGATTGCGGACGCGACGACTTATGAACTTTTTTTGGAGAGGTCAAGAGATGTGACACCTGATGATATGTAAGTAATTCCCGCCAACAATTTGGTGGATTGTCACAGGAAAACAACTTTATAATGTGTATGTTTTTTGAGAGCACTTATGTGAGTAGGTATGCTATAAATATAACTTTTAAGATGATGATTCAAGTAGAACTGGTAGTTATCATAAGGAACAAAATATCGCTCCAAGAATTGTACTGTAACATTTATTGGACTTTTTATAAGTCTGTCGAGGAAATAAAATAAATGGAACTGTACCTACAGTCATTCGCCACTTAGCAATAAAGTAATATTCAAGGAAATTAATAAAAATAAAATATTATGCGATCTCCTGGAGATATCCATAATAATTTTTTTGATTCTCGGACGCAACCTCAAACCGCAATCCTTAAACCGTTATTTTCAATCAAAAATCAACATCCCAAAATGTTGAATATTGATGATTGAATAGTCGATGATTGAACTTAGAAGAGTGCACTAATAATTATGATTTTAAAGAAAAAAAATTAAATAAAAAAAATCCAAATGACCAGCCATTTCTTCCGCTGCTCGTACTCATCTACGGCAGCCATTTCGCTGTTAAATATTTTGATACTATAGCATTTTATAAGCACCTATTGTTTACCACATTACACACGCTAGAGTAAACAGTCAGTATCTATCGTAACAGATTACAAACGGTGGCAACACAGGGTGTCAGCATCGTCACGTGTACCAACTACCTACTGAGGTTTAAAGATTATCAGTGGCGCTGGCGCACATATTAAACGACAGATATCTAGACGACCGCCTTTAACCCGTTAAAAACTGAAGTCATCAAAAATAAAATGACCACTGGGCTCTTATTATTATGTTATCTAGATAGGTACTTATAATCCATATGGTGGAGGCGCCACCGGACGGTGCACGGTGACCAGCTGACACTAGAGGTTTGTTGCATTGGTCAATCTTAGTATGTTACAGGCTGACATTCTATCATTCAAACATCGAATCACTTTTGAAGAAAAGCGGAACTAGCTTTTGTTCAAGGGTGGACACACATTCTAGCTAGGGCTGCAGCTAGGGCTACGTTAGGAGTGTGATATGTATGAAGTTGAAACTAAGTAATTATAAAATATAACGACCCTCGGCCCTCTTGACCTCGCTCTACCTATTTAATGTATAGCGTAGCTATCGCCTGTGAGGTTCGAAACCTTACAGTACCCAAGTTAGTTGCTGATCATGGCATTTCGGGACCCTACATTTTCATGGACCTATTGCAGTATCATAGGTCGGTCAGATGACTTACTGATATTATAAGAGTGGAACTTTCGTCACTGCTGATTAAAACCTGGACTAATACCTAAATAAATAACTTTGCAAATAGTTGTTCCATTGTTCCACAATTTCAAGGTTGCATAAACTATCTTACCTTCGCTTCCGAACTGCATTATTTTCCCGTTTGTATGCAGTTGGCGGCAGCAATAAACACAGTTACATTGCTCCATTATAAATTACACATAATCAACATACATACAACATACATAGTCCATTATAATCCCAGTCTGTACATCTGAGAGGCCGCTTACGGGGAATGCAGCCGAGCGGTGTTGAAAAAGGCCCGCTTTGCGATCGCACGCGCAGACATGGACATTGCGATTATTTTTCGCTAATTTACCATACGCTTACATGTCGATGGGGAGCGGAGATGAGATTACCAGGAACGGTAATTGCAAGCCAGGAAGATTGAACATTATGTATTGATGAAAACGAATATTATAATAAAAGCACAGTACTTATGATTGATAGACTTACACTAGGTAGAGTCCACATAACAGATATTTTTACTAGTAAGTATCTGGTCTGTGGTAGAGTCCGACAGAAAATGGTATTTTTCGGCTGTAAACCAAAGCGAAATTCGGCCTGATTTTTTTTTTCAAACCGCATCGAGAGGTAGGTGTTCCTTCGGTAGTTAGGTATATAGAAAAAAATGCAATCTAGGTACCTACCTACATCTTTTAAACACTATAAACTTCAGTCACACAAAGTTTTTCTAACTATAGGCAGGTACTATTCTCAAATACATAGATATTATTAATAATTAAACAATCTGATGTTGATAAAAAGCATAAATAAATTGAAAGTAGGTAGTGTAAATATTGATTTAAGTAATTGGTTCTTTTTATGGAAGGCGGAGGACAGGGTGTACCTACCTACCTACAATGGCGCAGCCTGGGAGAGTCATGTGTCCAGCAGTGGACTGCGATAGACTAAGTTTATTGATCAATCAATCAATGATTGATTTACCAGCATTTAATTCTTTGCCATTTTCTTTCGGCCGAAAACCAAAATTGCCGACCATTTATATTCCGAAAATTGCTTGAAAATCGATACGTACATTCAACACTCAACTGCACTGAACATTCTTTCACTCAGTTTTTGAAAGGCCAATCAAAAAAAAAAAAAAAAACTCATTGTTAAATGAGTTTTATGTGATTCGATTAAAATATGGCTGAAGCTTTTCAATCAGCCAACCGCCGTCAGCAAATTGTGGTAATTAGCCTTTCGGAAAAGTTACGAAAACTTACTTTGTTTGCTACTATCTGCACACGCTCTTGCCTCCTCCTCCTCCTCTATAAATTCAGTTATCCCGCAAGCAACACCTGTGCTGTGCGGCTGTGCTGTTTAGATTCGCAGATCAGATCAGAAGTTAGCACTAGGGACAGATTAAGCGTAGGATTACCAAGTTTATGCATTAAATTGAACGTGTGATCGTGCTGAAAGCTTTAAATGTTTCAATTTGCATACAATCAAAAATACCTAGAAAACGCAATGCAATTTTGACAGGATGCTTGTTGGGTTTGATTAAATGGCCTTCCAGTTGCATATCTGTGAAATATATCAGAATTGACCTTAGAGCATTTAACCTAGAATTGACCAACTGACTGTGTATTATTATTTTAAATCCGGCCAATTTTAGTACCTACTTAGGTAAGTACATTGGGCTGCATCAATTAGGTACCCCAGTTGTATTAAAATGTTAATACAACTGGGGTACCCAATTAATGCAGCCCACTGTACATATTTTAGTTTTTGCTGAAGTTATTAGGCACAAGTTCAAATTATAGATCCCAACATTTCTGTAAGTTTTCGCCAGCAATTTTTTTAAACTTTCTATTTTATTGTATAAACAGAATTCTGATTACCTAAGTAGGTACGTCAGGATATTATCATCATTTCAGCCGAAAGACGTCCACTACTGGACATCTAAAGCCTCACCAAGGTATAAACCATAAACCTAATTATTTTCGTCTGCACATACTAAATTAATAGTCCCAGGAGATCAGACCCGAAGATTGCGGTGGGCAACTGTTCACATATATCTATATCCTATTAAATCTACGCTGTCTATTTAGGATAATCATCAGACAAAACCAATTGCACAAATGGCGCTACACATTTCAAGTGTTGCTTGAAATACCTAATGAAAGCTGATGAATAAATATAAGTTATGGTGGTTGTTAGGTGGACACTTGCCTACGTTTTGAGATTCATGACTTACATTATTAGCCTTAGAGCAGTTATTAGCTGATGGCGGTTGTATACCTACACGACAGTGTTCGATAGATTTGAGTTTAGAATCTGTCACTAAATAACTGTTCCGTCAAGGAGAAAAGTCGTTGTGTAAATATGTTATTTGTACTCTTAATAAATGTGTTCGATCCAAGTAGCCTCTTCATTTCAATATTAGATGTACCTACTTCAGTACAGAAAACTAAATAAGCACTAAACTTACCTGTTAGAACCCTAATGTAGTTTCTTCAAGAGATGGTGAGTAAGGTTCTGTATTTTTAGGGTTCCGTACCAAAAGGGTAAAAAAGGAACCCTTATAGTGTGACTCAGTCTGTCTGTCTGTCACAGCTGGATATCTCAAGAACTACTAATGCTATCAACTTGAAATTTGGAACAGTTTTAGATGACGTTTACCCAACTAGTTTGCAAATAAGAAAGAAATAAAAATTTTTTTTTTTTTTTTTTGCAACATTGACTGAAAGGGGGTCTTAAAAATTCAAAGTGGAGCTACTAAGGCATGTGGGGTATCATATGAAAGAGCGCTGTTTGCACATTCTCAAACATTTTTTTTCTTTTTTTTAGGCCGCATAGTTTTCGACTTTTGATGAAAAATGTAAAAAAAAATACCGTCCCCCCCCTCCCTTATCTCCGAAGTTTGCAAAGCGAAAAATCTGAAATTATTCTATATGATAGAAGTTTATGTAAAAATTATAGGAAAAATAAAACGATGTCTCTAAATAGCACACTTTTTCAGAAATCGGAACGGAACCCTCGGTGCGCGACTCTGACTCGCTCTTGACCGGTTTTTTCATGTCGTATTGGTGACTATACCAATAATAATTACGTATTATTTCTTCGATAATTTTTAAAGGCTGATTTTTCTATTTGGCAGGTGGCCTACTTGTAGTACAGTGGTGTTTGTGGTACCAATTCGTGTTTTTAGAGTTCCGTACCTCAAAATGAAAAAATGGAACCCTCATAGGATCACTTCGTTGTCCGTCTGTCTGTCTATTTATCTGTCAGTCTGTTAAGAAACTTTTTCTCAGGAACGTGGAGGTATCAAGTTGAAATTAATATCAAATACGTAAAGGGGCTATGGTCCCTTGGAAAAACTAAAACTTGGCTTCTAAATCAACGCAATAAAAAAATACGGCCATTTATGCGACATACACACATCAACACGGTCTATATTTCATACTCAATTAAATAACTCGAAAAGTACTGGCCGCATTGGAATCTTTTATACACCGATTTGTTTGTAATTTATCTCAGACTAATTCCAAATTCAAATTTTTGAAAATTCTTTTGTTTCGGTGGCATAAAAATGTCTTGATGTGTAGGAGAGGGAATTTTCATTTGTGCGAAATTTAGAAAATAATACGAATTACGTTTAGTTACAGTTTTTTTTTCATTTTTAAACGAAAGATAAAGTTAAAATTGAGGTATTGTAGCCATGCAACGCCAACATTTGACGAGGGCGGAGCTGTGGGAATGCTGGAAGCTGGGTCTGTTCAGCGTAATGTCGCTGAGGCCATAGGGACCCACCAAAATGTAATTTCAAGATTGTGGACACGCTATCGTGCCACAGGTGAAGTAGCGGAGAGGCACCGGGGGCCAAGTCGCATCACTATCCCCAGACAAGACCGATTTTTGCAAATTACTGCGCGAGCTCAACCAAATGCAACGGCGACTCAATTGGTCCAAAGGCTGCGAGTGGAACACCAAGTGCTTGTGAGTGACCAAACTGTAAGAAGGCGACTGCATGAAAGCAATCTACGCTCTCGTAGACCACTCGGTCCCACCTTTACGGAGAGGCAATCGTGGACGACGATTAGAATGTGTTCGGAACCACGTGGACTGGGGCCGTGAGCAATGGTCCAATGTGCTGCTCACGGATGAATCCAGGTTCGGCTTCCATCCAGATTCACGAAGGACGCGTGTTTGGCGAGTTCCTGGACGATGGAGCCGTCTTCAGAACCCTCAGGAAGTTCACCCATACCAAGGAGGAACAATTATGGTTTGGGCAGGAATTCGTCTTGGAGGACGGACGGATCTCGTTTGGGTGCGGGGCAATATGACGGCAGAACGATACGTCCAACTGGTGCTGGGGCCCGTAATCTTGCCCAACAGAACACAAATGGGGCAAGATTTCCTGCTCATGCACGACAATGCCCGGGCACACACGGCGAGAACGGTAGCAGCTTGGTTACATACACACAATGTTAGGGCCTTAGACTGGCCTGCTCAATCGCCAGATCTAAATCCCATTGAGCATGCGTGGGATATGCTGCAAAGAAGAGCTCTGAAGGAAGTTCTTGAAAATCTGGCTACAGAAGATCAACTTTTTGCGCACCTCAGAAGGACATGGGACAATATTCCGCAGCAAGACATTGACAACCTTGTTCTGAGCATGCCAAATCGTTGCCGATGTGTTATGAACATCATGGGCGCTTTCTCAGACTACTAACTTCAAGTTTATAAACACAAAATTAAATGATTTTTCTATTTTTTTCAGTTTTTACTCACAAATTAAAAGTTAATTCATATACGGTTTCCATCTATGCTTCATTTTTTTTCCATAAAATCCTGAAATATTAATCTAAGTACCTTAACCATTATTAAAAAATGGTAGAATATTAAATAACGTATCTTTTAAATATATACATGTCATATAAATAATTAACACATTGATAGTAATTCGCTTTTTTAAAAATATCCCTAGACCGTGTTGATGTGTGTATTTCGATACTCGCAAGTAAATCAAAACCTATAGGGTACTTCCCGTTGACCTAGCTAGATTAATGAAATTTGGCTAGAAGCAAGGTCTTACAGCACAAGTACCTAAAGGAAAAAAGTCCGAAAATTGTTACCTAATTTGTAATTTTAGCACATGATAAAAAAAAATTTTGGGATTACAATGTTAAGTTTATTTTTGGGATACATTTTCAACTACGGAACCCTTCTTTGTGCGTGGTCCGACACGCACTTGGCCGGTTTTTTCATGACGTATTGGTGACTACTTAAGTACCAATAATTATTATACTTATATTCGATATAGGCTGATTTTTCTATTTGACAGGTGGTACATGTGATATAGTGGTATTTGTGGTACCAATTCGTGTTTTTCAAAATTATTAATCAAATCCAGCCTGCCGCTTGCTATCGACCCCCATCGACGCCCTCAGCCGAGGTCCGTACCACACAGGGGGTGCCCTTAGCGAGTTAGTTTTTCTTTTAAGTTCCTTTTATGGCCTGACTGGAGGCCTTAAGGCGACGCTATCTGACTTTTGATGATTTTAAACTGGAGATCACGTCTAAACGAGTAGTGTTCTTGATTTGGAAAAAATATATGTTAAATTAGAGCATTTCCTAATAACTTAATATATGAATATTTTAGATTATGTTTATATTAAATAGTGTAATTAATTTGTAAAGTTATGTCAAACGCAGATAAAAAACTGAGAATCACGCAAAAACTATCAGGCGTATTTTTATGAAACTTTCACCATTTTAAAGGTAATTTATTTATTTATCTTTTAGTATACGTGTTTTATTAAAATGACTTTTGTTTTATGTATAATAAATTAATAATGCGTCTAATTTGGGACAGCTCTCCTTGATGGACCAGTCCTGTTACTGGCTGGACATACGACGCGTTGCGTGAGCTCAGCACAGAACGCGCAAGCTAACCACTCAAGGTCATTGGCGTATAGTCCCGCCTTAATTTATTGAGGCATCCACAGGAAAGTAGACATACCTAATGACTTCTTACAATAACAAACTTAGAACCTCGAAGAAATAACTCGAACAGGATATAAATAGCAACCTCGCGTTAGAATGAGATACATCTTAGAGATTGTAACAGTTAATCGATAAATGAATGCTGTCGGATAGTTAATACTAAGCTACATTGTCGAGGAGATAGTATAAAGCTTCTTATGGCTAGCGTCGGAGGCTGGGCCAAGGCCCTCGGCCGCTGTAACCCGACACCTCATGTATTCAATCTTCTCTACTAATTTGCGAGTCGGACACCAGGGCTGGCACTTAGAGATAAAACTTTTTTGATCAGTAAATGAGCATAAAAAAAATTTATAACACATTTGCTCGTAAAGGGTCTCTTATTTCACCAATTTCAATATCGTAATGTATGTCATTACGTACTTGTGCGTTAATGTAATGTAAATGGCACGAGTTTCAAGATGCTCCGTCTAAAACGACCGGTACTTTTTTAAATCTTAGCAAAGAGTTTTTATGTCAGAGAAGTGGTCAAAAAAAAATATACAAAAACAAAAAAAAATATTATTTTACTTTATTAGTAATACTGGCTGTTTTTGTGCCTTTGCCTTAAAAAAAAAGCGCTGAATTGTGAACAAGTAAAAATTATTCCGCGCGCTTTTTCTTTTCGCTGTACCTATTGTTTTTATTTGAAAATGTCGTCAAGTACTGATGAATTTATTAATTCGACACCACCAGAAGTCTCAGAGGCAGCGGAAAGGCTAAGCCTCTTGCCCGAAAAATCGACCGATAGATGAAAACAAGCAAAGATGCAAATTCATTTTCAGAAAGTGTGTTTTTAAAGATTTATTCGTTTAAGAAAGTCCGAGTTTTATTTATTTCCTCGCAAATATGTTATAAAACGTCGTATGACATACGTGCGCTTTGATATAATTACAGCCTCTGCTTTCTTGTAGCCCTCGCCTATGGCTCGGGCTAGCAATATCGCCTCGGCTGTAATTTTCAACTTACCGCACTTATATCATAATGTACTATTACATATAACACATTTGGTCGTAAAGGGTCTCTTATTTCACCAATTTCAATATCGTAATGTATGTCATTACGTACTTGTGCGTTATTGTAATGTAAAAAGCACGAGTTTCAAGATGCTCCGTCTAAAACGACCGGTACTTTTTAAATCTTAGCAAAGAGTTTTTATGTCAGAAAAGTGGTCAACATTTTATGAATAAAATTCACTTTGGGAGACAAAATATAAAAAATAGACATTTAATTCTTTAATTTAATTAATTTTGACAGTAAATTACAATTTATCTGTAACAAAAACAAAAAAAATATTAATTTACTTTATTAGTAACTGGCTGTTTTTGTGCCTTTCTTTGCCTTAAAAAAAAAGCGCTGATTTGTGAACAAGTGAAAATTATTCCGCGCGATTTTTCTTTTCGCTGTATTGTTTTTATTTGAAAATGTCGTCAAGTATTGATAAATTTATTCATTCGACACCACCAGAAGTCTCAGAGGCAGCGGAAAGGATACTTAAAGCCTCTTGCCCGAAAAATCGACCAATAGATGAAAACAAGCAAAGATGCAAAATCATTTTCAGAAAGTGTGTTTTTAAAGATTTATTCGTTTAAGAAAGTCCGAGTTTTATTTATTTCCTCGCAAATATGTTATAAAACGTCGTATGACATACGTGCGCTTTGATAATTACAGCATCTGCTTTCTTGTAGCCCTCGCCTACGGCTCGGACTAGCAATATCGCCTCGGCTGTAATTTTCAACTTACCGCACTTATATCATAATGTACTATTACCTACCTAGGTAGGTACTGGTTTTTAAACATCTACGCTACGACTAACGGAAACTAAATAGGATCAAAAGGAGATGAGAAAGTGTTAAAATTGGGGACGTTGACTTTTGTGAAGCTATAATCCTGGATTTGGACAGTAAACATCTCAGTGATAAGTATATACCAGTGAGAAAAAATAATGTCATAATGTAAATGTGCCATAATTTTTGCAAATAGCGTGTCATAATGTCATTGTGATTTTACACTTAAGTTGTAGTCAACATTAAATACCTATTATCTTAAATCTCTTTGGTTGTAGTAGACTGACAACGAATTACTTGACAGTGAAATGAAGCTACACACCGGTCAGGCAATGGCGGAGATTTTAAAACACCAATTTCCGGGCCGCGTGTAATCTCTCGTTTTGGCGATTTGAACTGGGTGGCCAGATCGCCAGATCTGACGGAGCCAGACTTCATCCTTTGAGGCATTTTGAAACCTCGCGTATACCAACACAAACCACAAACTTTGGTCTAGGAAACCAACATTGAACAAGTAATCAGCAAATTGGAGCCAAATTAATTCAAAATGCCGTAAAAGGAGCACAAATGTGCATCAACTAACTCAGGAGGTGGTATGACCCATATAATTTTTTCGACTTAATGTCGTCAATTCTGCATCTTAAAAATAATCTTTCCGTGAAAACAAAGCCCAATTTTTTTAATTTTCAATGAAATGGCAGCCAATTCAAATTATGGTATTACTTTTGCCACACCTGGAATATTGAGAAACTTTTTCAAAAATCTTATATTTTCCAATCTCTTTCTCAAAAAACGGAAATGGGAGGCGAATCCATTACTGTCGATAATAATAACAGCTGTTGAATAATATTGTTTTGAGTCATGGGTAATCTAAAAAATAAACATTAGGTATCTAAGGTGTAGGTGAACACCAATATCGGTAGTAAAACAAAAGGAAACATGTCCAATGACAGTTCAACAACACGAAACAACGACAGGACCTAATTACTTGTATGTAGCCAACAAACTGATAACCGTCACTCAGAGGCATCGAGTACTGCTATAGGGAACACAACAATTGAATATAGATGTGCAGTAATAATAAAGGTGTCAATAAGATTTTATAGGCAAGTGAACGAGTTCGTTAGCGGAGGCAGTGATATCGCGTGCTGATAGCCCTGCCAGGGCAGCCGGCCTGGGCTGAGGCTCGACTAAAGAGGCGGAACCACACAACGGCTGGCGTTGTGCCGGAGGGACGATAAATCGAATACGCGACGACAGCGCCTTGTCCGCAGAGATCGAAGCACACGATTACCATGAACTTACGATTATATTCACTAAAGAATCTCTCGGCCCCGTCCCCTACCCTATGGTAATTTGTTGCAATATTTCGCCTGCAGGCAAACCTTGCCAACTTCCCGGCAGTGCCATAAATTCAACTAGATATAAATAGAGAGTAATATGTTAAGACTTATCAATGCAGTTTCTATTGTAGTCGCGTCTGGTCTATAGTTCGTAAGTTATACAGGAATAGCTGTAATTACACACTTAGTACTCATAGCGATTGGACGTGCTCGTATGTTAGAGTTAGACGATAATTTACCATTTTCCGCATTGAGCAAAATAACTTGAATTTAATAGTCAACATAGATTTCTTATTGACAGCAAATATAATTATATCATTGACGAAAAATACTTTGTGAAGCTTTACAAGTTTTTCGGTGAATTGGAAAAGGTATGACAATGCTATCAGCAATGAATGGAGTCGATAGACAGGAAAAAGCGATCATTATAACAATGATTTACGGCAGCTCCCGCTTACAAGTCTTCCATTTATGGCCACATATTGCTATGGAAAATTTGTATTTAATACTAGCGAATCATTATATATTTAATTACACAAATTCTCCAACAGAGGTAAGTACTTAGTCGACGAAATTATAAAGTAACAAGTTGCGAGATTCGATCCCATCAACTGTCTTTGGAGACAGAGTCCATGTAAGGAGCTCTCAGACACAAATAAGCAGCACATTCTTATCACAGCAGAACAAAAGCAAACAAATAAAACCCACTTTCTTCCACAGTGACAAAGAGCCATATGTTTACGTGCCTAAGTTCAAAAATGTTTATTGATTACAGCATACGGACGAAGCTTGGCAGTCGGTGATAAGGGCCGGGTAGTGGTGTCCTCGATGTTGCATCGCATCCATTTCTCCGCGACACGCATCTACTCATGATAACGTAATGACTTTCGAGATTGACTCATGTTCATATTGTGTTGTGTGGAGTAAATAAACTCGTATTGTGAGGGGAGGCGAGAGTGGATGCGGAAGCGGATTTTAGGTCTTTCATAACTTGGTTCTTTTGAGCTCCGGAATTGCTGGATTGGATGTTGTAGCTAAGCTTTGCAATACCCAAAATCACATGACATTATTATTATAATACAGGGTGGCCGGAACATTGACGTCCAAAAATTAAATTTCGGTCCCTCGTATCGTGGGGTATTCGAATCACCCCCATGTATGTTCCGCGACTTTTCATAGTTTTCGAGTTATGAATTTTTTTCTGAATGTTTGAAAATTTTCGACCTGACCAACCTAAAAAAATTCTAAAAAAAAAAAGTAGAGGGTTTTATCGAGTTTCTTTTTTTGCAACTGAATTTTCATAAGTAGTACTTTTATGCATAAAATAATCAGCTTCGTAACTGTGATGAAAGTTATGAAAATGTTGATCTAAAGTGAAAAATTTACGTTCGGTAAATTATGACTCAAATTTTCAACTTTAAATTAAAAATCTTAACAGGTGACTTCATAATTCCTAAGTAGGCTTCAAGAATGCGCCAGACTCTCAGCTTTCATAATCATAAAAAAAATGAAGTACTTAATAGGGCTACTTTGTTTAAAATCGGCCTTCAAAGACAGCGAGGTGGAAAAATTCTTAAAATTACCCATCTGAGTAATTATTTTTTTTTGGCTATTTTCTCGTTCCTAAGGTTAATTAATTATAAGAATACTGAAAACTAACCAACAAATAGTTTCAGAGTTGGGTAAGAAACGCTTTACGTAAAAAGTGGTTTTGAATAAAACACAGATGATAATGTGAAAAAAGTACTTAATTTATTTTTAACATTTACAAAAGGTTTTCAAAGTGGCCACCACCAGCAGCAATACACATTCTACACCTACGTAAGAAATTGTCTGGCAATCGTCTAAAAGCGCCTCTGTTCTCTCTCACAACACGTTCAGCTTCTGCAATCAACTGCCTCAGCTCTTGTTCACTTGAACAGTCTCGGGCGTATGCTATTTCCTTGTAATAGCCCCAAATAAAGAAATCGATGGGGTTGAGATCAGGTGAGCGTGGAGGCCACCTAATTGGTCCGCTGCGTCCAATCCATCTGTTGGGGTATGTTTCATCTAAGTAATTTCGGACCTGGGTTGCATAGTGACACGGGGCGCCGTCATTTTGCAACACCATGGTTCGTCTGAGTTCGAGATTCACATCTGCCAGCAACAATGGAAGTTCATTTTCCAAAAAGTTTTTGTATGTTTCTCCATCAAGTCTGGACGTCAGTTCAAACGGACCAATTAGTTCGCCATTGAGGATACCAGACCACAAGTTAACGCTGAAGCGATGTTGAAATGTCGAAGCTCTCACTTCGAGTGGATTTTCATTCGCCCACGTGTGGTAATTATGAATATTGAATATTCCGGATCGCTCAAATCGTGACTCATCTGACCATAAAACTTTATTGAAAAATCCAGGATCCTCTTGCTCTTTTCGTAACATGGTTTGGCAAAAATCAACGCGCAATTGGTGATCTGTAGGCAGTAAAGCTTGGACTCGTCGGATGTGGACCGCGTGGTATTCTTCATCGTGAAGAATGTCTTGGATAGAAGTCCTTGGGATGTTCAGAGCACGAGCCATACTTCTCGTACTCGTAGACGGATTTCGCTGAACTTCTTCCAGCACCATTTCTCTGCGATCCGGGTTAGCTCTAGGGATTCCTTCATGACTGCCGCGTCGACCAGGAATGCGGCCTGCCATCAAAGTGTTGTGCGTCTTAATAAAAACACGATGGTCGGGATATCGCTCAGGTTGCGGCCCACCACGACGTTGAAGTTGTTCGCGATACAGTCGCGCTGCTTCATGGCCGTTTCCTTGTGCAACTCCATAAAAATAATGCATTTCTGCATATTCACTTAACGTGTAACTCATTTTTTACACTTCCACGTAAAAAAAGTCCAAATCAGAATGCAAAACACAGTCCAATAAACGAGCAAAGTAGTCAAACAAGTACGCAGCGGAGTCCGTGGGCAAAGCGAGTGTGGTAAAGACAAAATGGCGACACGCGTATAGCAGTAAACACAATGTGAGTACGACTGAGGTACTTGTTTTGCGTTGGCTTCGGTTGCGCGCCTTGCGTGAGAGAGATAGCAATAATTCGGTCTCTTTTCCTCTCGGTCCATTGTTATTGCAGGTAAAAGAGTTGCACCCTCGTTTACAACCCATAGTCCACGAGAACGGATCGCGCAAAATTCATTAAACTAACATTTAAAAAAATCTCCGTGTTTAAATCTTAGCTTTCCTGCAGTCATTTTTGGTTAGCAAACTAAATAACCTTAGGAGCGAGAAAATGGAAAAAAAAAATTATTAATCAGATAGCTAATTTTAAGAATTTTCCACCTCGCAGTCTTTGAAGGCCGATTAAGGCCAAAGTTAGCCCCATTAAGTCCTATGTTTTTTAATGATTATGAAAGCTGAGAGTCTGGCGCATTCTTGAAGTCTACTTGAGAACCATGAAGTCACCTGTTTAGATTTTTAATTTGAAGTTGAAAATTTAAGTCATAATTTACCGAACGTAAATTTTTCACTTTAGATCAACATTTTCATAACTTTCATCACAGTTACGAAGCTGATTATTTTATGCATAAAAGTACTACTTATGAAAATTCAGTTGCAAAAAAAGAAACTCGATAAAACCCTCTACTTTTTTTTTTACAATTTTTTTAGGTTGGTCAGGTCGAAAATTTTCAAACATTCAGAAAAAATTCATAACTCGAAAACTATGAAAAGTCGCGGAACATACATGGGGGTGATTCGAATACCCCACGATACGAGGGACCGAAATTTTATTTTTGGACGTCAATGTTCCGGCCACCCTGTATACAAGCTAACGCTAATCACTACATAATAATATTCTGAAAACAAAGACCGGTGCCGCGTCTATCTGTCTGATGAACGCAAACAACTCAAAACCTATTATATCAATCGGATTTTCATACGGTTTTCACCAATGGCCGAAGTAATTCATGAGGAAGGTTTAGGTGTAAAATTAATTAAGGTTTTGTGTAAATTGTCTAAAATATGACGATGTCAAATACTCCCAGAGTAGCATGAACATCAGTTAAGTACATTTTAATGTAACCCACATGCTCGACGTAACTAGGGTATAGAACCGGAAAGTACCGGGAAATTCCGGCTCTTTCGCAGTAAAAAAAGAAATAAATCCCGGTTCTTTCGGTACTTTTGTGAACCAAAAATTTAGTATTAAAATATCAGATTTTATCTAGACTTTAAGGGTAAGTATAGAATAGAATAGAAAGCGTTTATTTCGACCAACAAAGGATCATAGCCTCCAAAGAAAAAAAAATGCAAAATTTAAAATAAAACAAATGAAATAAAATAAAGCACACACAACGAAATTACAAATCTCGATTGCACAGTATGTGAACCATACAGCAATGGTTCGTATTGACAATCGAACCTCTGCGCGAATGCCCTCAGGATGCCGTTGGAGCTAGCCCGAACCCTATGCACCAGGGACTTTTTTTATTTATTTTTATTATTACATTTTACAAAAAAAACTTAGGATATCAACTATGCCCCGCAAAACCATTTTCACGGTTTGGTTTGTTTTGTTTTGTGGTTTGTTTCAGTGGATGTGCATCGTTTTCGCATAGTACAATAAAAACAGTCTACTTTATACGCGAATATCCCTGATGCGCTGCAGAATCGGGCAGCCCCACCAGCACCCTGAATGCATTATTATATTGTACTGTCCGCGTGTGTATGAGACCCACAGGCTACTCGTGTAAAAAGATGTACAATATGCTCTGAACAATGTTATTTTCACTTCAGTGGTACAAGGAGCAAACCTGCGGGCTGCGGGCCATCATATTCGCCCTTACAGACAACGCCCTGCGTTCTCGCTCTATGTCAGCATCGTCTTTCAGATCAGAGGACATCATATGTCCAAGATATTTAAAATGTTCCACTCTCTTCAGTGGTGTTCCACATAGTTTTATGGCAGGTATCGTTGCCGGACATTTTCCTCTGGCCTGAAAGACCATGCATTCACTTTTTTGGACATTATAAATCAAGCCATGGCTGTGAGCGTAGTTTTCACAGATCCCCAACAGTTTTGAAAGGCCACATACAGAAGCACTCAGCAGCACCATGTCGTCCGTGTAACTGATATTATTGAGACATACATCATCAATATGGCAGCCGACATGGGTGCTGCTGAGTTCCTCTATCAGCGCGTTGACGTACAGGTTGAAAAGTTTGGGTGAAGTTAGTCCCCCCTGCCTCACCCTACATTCCAACCTGTACGGCTCGGAATATGCACTCGACCATCGCACGACATTGACTTGGTTATGATACCAAAATTTAAAGATCCTGCCGAGTTCTTTTGGCAAGGATATATCTTTCAGTTTCTGCCACAGGATATCGTAATTGACCAGGTCAAATGAGCCGGATAAGTCGAGAAAACAAGCATAAATGGTCGTTCGTCTGACTGTGTAGTACTTGATAGTTTCCTTCACACACTAAACGCTAAAACGCTAACGCTAACGCTAATGCTAAAGATATCGCAAACGCTAACACTAACGCTAAAACGCTGACGCTAGCGCTTACGCTAACGCTAATTCTAAAAATATCGCAAACCAAAACTAAAACGCTTATGCTAACGCTAACGCTAAAGATAGCGCTAACGCTAGCGCTTACGCTAACGCTAAAGAATTGATGCAACAGACTGATCCAAAACTACGATAGAAAAATTTGTAAAAAATTTGTTGTTCCATACATTTTGACCGCGTAGGAATATGTTGCGCTTTTGTAGGACATCAGTTTTTTTTTTATAACCGACGAAAAATTTCAACGCAGAATCCCTCCAGAATCATGTACTGCTAATCCATGGTAACAAGTTGCGCTCCGATGTCCTTGCCACCTTGTATATTTGTGGCACAATTTTTTTCATTGGCAGTAGGTGAATGTCAGTATGATAACAGCAAGGTTATGATGAAATTGAGCCCTGAGGCCTCTCCAACCGAATTTTAATAAACAGAGCGTCTGCCATTTTACTAGAGAAAGCCTATATTCTAAGGTAGATACCTAATAACATCGTAAGATCGGTAGATAATAAAATTCTGACCTAGTGTCTCCATATACCGACTGTCGTAAGACAAAAATGGTGACCCATTCAAGACGTCTTAACCACCCACGTAATTATAGACACAGTTATTTGGCCACGGGCTCATAACCCTAAACCACAGAGAATATTGGGCTACACGCAAATTAGCCAAACTTATGTTTACCTAAGCTCTACGTTCGTAGGTCCTAACTAGGGTAGAAAACTCTATCCTAGTTAGGAATTTCCAATAATTTCGTGTTTAGTGTTTAGGCGGATAACATGTGAAGGTTCATCACAGCTTGTATTTATATACAATTATACACATACATAAACTAGCATTTACATGGTATTCATATTTTATAAACGCTTTTCATTTTATTTATAAATGTCACTAGAGCTTGCCGCGGCTTTGCCCGCGTTGAGGTCGGAAATTATCCCACGGGGACGTACTACCGGGATAAAAAGTAACATAATAATATATTCTATTTCATTCCAGGTCAAGATCTACACATGTGCCAAATTTCATCAAAATCTGTTCAGCCGTTATAGCGTGAAAGCGTAACAAACAAACACACAAACTCACTTTCACATTTCGATTAGCTATGATTACAACCACTTTGAATTGCAAAACAACGACGTTGAGCTACTTGTAGCAATGCCAAAAAAGGCTTGTATTAAAATTAAGTATAATGAAGTAAGTAAGTAATAGTAAGCTCTCCTCACTGGTATTAGGTCTGTATTTACCTCAAAGTGCTTTTAGCTGCTAGCTTTTCTATTTTGCCTTTGAATTCCCTTCAGAATACTCATCAAACGCATGGGGCATCCCAGAGAACATCTAATTTTGAATATTTGTATATAATGTTTTTAAATTTGTAATTACGTTCTCGAAAACAGCTCCAACGATTTCGATGAAACTTGCAATGTTGGGTTTAGGGGGCCGAAAAATCGATCTAGCTATAAGTATAGGTCTCATACTGGGAAAATTCGTTTTCTCTATTTTCACCCGAGCAGAACTCGGTCGCCCAAGTACCGTACTTTATATAAGTAAAGCCAGGGAAATAAATTGTTTAGCCAATTGACTCCCAACTTAAATTATTGTCTGTATATTAAAATCATATCGCATCTGTAATTCTTTATAGGCAGGCCCCTATAAAGAATTCTCTTTATAGGGGCCTGCATTACCTCAGATTGCGAAAATTTTGTTAGATTTATTAAAATTGACGGTGCGAGTGGGATAGAATGATACCCGGCGCGGGAAAGTGGGGTCAAAATATGAATTTTAGCTGAGGTATTACAAGCTCTTAAGGAAGTATATAGGTACTTAGTGTCAATTTGATAAACAATTATTTTCCCTGACCATTAATTCTTAATTCTTTAACAAGTTCCGGTGTTGTATACAGTTGTAGCCGTCATATCAAAAGCACTTCTAATGTATCTCGTTTACCACGCGTCAACCTGTTAATTTAATTATTTAAAGTGACGTTTTCATCAGTAATTTTCCGCCCGACACGTTGTATTTCCGCTTCCGTATCGCTGACGCTGCGCATGCGACAGTGGCCTTAGCCACCTAACGTAAGTTCTATGAACTGCGAGCAAGGCGATACTAAATTTATGTCACAAGTTATCACGGAGTGAATTTTGTAATGGCACGCGTTTTCCGGAGCCATCTTCAAGACAGCCTGATATCACACACTTACTGCGGGGTAGATTATTCATACAAACATTCAATTAGTTGTAGGTCAAATATTGATGTCAGTAACTCATTATGTGCAGATACTGAATTATCTCAAGACTAAATCGCTTGATAACACGCAATTATTATTGACCCAGCGTCTCAACGTAATCTGACTCAAACATTTGGGTCAGACTGTATACGAAACTATACTAGAAAGGTTTAGGTGGTAAAATGAAGGTAAACCTTGATGTGATTTTTTACACAAACACATAAGTACTAAACAAATAAACCACTGCTTAAACTGATCATTATTGTTGTATTTACATTGGTTTTTAGTTGCATTTTATTTTTAAACTGAGCTTTTAAAATAAATAAGATAAAAGACACATCAAGATTGTTTACCTTTTTTTCACTACCTAACTTATACCAGACTAGCTGCTGCCCGCGACTTCGTCCGCGTGAAATTTCTTATTCCCCCGACCCACCCCGTTGCATCGCATTGCCTGCCCGAGCTATTATTTCGTCACCCACCCTTCACCACTTCCACTTCCCCCTCTCTCTCACCACCCCGTCCCCTCCCTCTCACCCTCCTCCCCTCACCAACCCTGCCCCTCCCCCTCACCCCTTACCACCCCTTCCTCTCCTCACCAACCCCTTCCCCTATCCCCTCCCCTTTCTCTCCTCACCAGCACCCCCTCCCTCTCCCCCTCTTTCAAGTTAATCAAGCCCCGCAGTAAAATCCTCCCCGGAAAAAATTACTACCTCTTTTCACCCCCTTATGGGTAGATTTTCGAAAAAACCACGTTATTCTTAATTTTTTGTGCTCTCAAGTTTATAAATATACTCAGTAGTTAATCGCGGCGCGACGCGCGACGTCGAACGGAACGCGTATGGCATTTTTATACTCGTGATAAATTCGAAATTAAACGTCCGATTCGAATGAATTGAAAAGTATTTTACTGCTACATAAATACCCTTGATGATAAAACTATTTATTTGAATAAGAATTAATACTACGATACGATTGTAACCAACTTTTGTTTCTAACGGCAATCTGATTAATTTTTTTAACACAAAAGCTGCTATTGTGACTTAACTATGATAGTTTATAGATATATTGCCTCGTGGACTTTTTTGAAGGTAATAATGAGTACTTTAATCATGTAGTACATACTTTTTATGTATCATCAATAGTTTTGTCAGCGCACGCCAAATAATGAATTTCATAGGCAATATTTTGCTACTTTGGGTTACATTATTGCAAATTTTTTTGAAAATAAATTATAGCCTATGTTACTTCCTGATAATTTAGCTTTCTATTGGTGAAAAAATGGTTAAAATCGGTCCAGTAGTTTCGGAGCCTATTCGGTACAAACAAACAAATCTTTCCTCTTTATAATATTGGTATTTTAGCTTTCTATTGGTGAAAAAATGGTTAAAATCGGTCCAGTAGTTTCGGAGCCTGTTCGGTACAAACAAACAAACAAACAAATCTTTCCTCTTTATAATAGTGGTATAGATAATAGGTAGTATAATTTCAGTGGCACGTTTTGTTTTGGTACCGTTTAATTGAATTCGTTTGAATTAATTCTTCATTAGCAAAATACATGTCACCACTAAGATTACATAAGCTTTAGAAGACTTTCAAGTCAGTGCCTCTGCATTACTTTTCTACTTATTTGGAGAGTCCAAAATCCTGACGATCATTAAAGGACTGACATCCCAAAAATAACCCTAACAATAATTCTCTTCTTGATTTATTTCCTGAACCATCACCTACAATGCGTCTTCCTCATTACTTTTTTCATGACGCACTTGCAAAAGTACCTGTCTACACTACCTACACCGTATGTGTCAGATCGTCGTGTGTGGTCACACAACGATTAGCCACTCGTCACGATAAAATATCATAATGTTTACCAAAAATGGCAGCGAATTTATTTTTGTCAATCATTTGCGTCATAGTGCCAAAACAGATAAAGTCACGGAATAAAGTGTTCGGCTAAATATATTTTACTTAATTATAAGTCTGAGTTCCGGAGTGAAGTGAACGCTGTTTTCACATCTTTACGGATATCCTCGTAGGATATCCGTCAAGATGTGAACACAGCGTCAACCTAATCCATGCAAACTATTTTTAATAACTAACATATTATTAAAGCTGAAGAGTTCGTTTTTTTGTTTGTTTGAACGCGCTAATCTCTGTAAGTAACTACTTTAATTACTTAGGTACCAGTCTAATTTGAAAAATTCTTTTTGCATTTGATAGCCCAATTTTTAAGGAAGGTAGGCTATCACGCCGAGCAAAAAGAAACAAAGTAAGAAAGAACACTAAGCAAAAAAGAATTAATAGCGCAGGCAGGCGATGCGATGCGACGGAGTGGGTCGGGGGAGCAATGAATTTGACGCGAACGAAGTCGCTGGCAGAAGCTAGTATTTTATAAAAATGGAAAACTGTTGAAATTTGGTACAGAGATACCTTGATCTTTGAGGAAGCATATAGGAAATTAGGCATACTTTTAAAACAAGAGTACGTAAACGTATATATGTATATTAGCCCCCTTATTCATAAAAAATTAAAACGCTCTACAAACCTAATTTAGTTAAAACTAGCTTTTGCCCGCGGCTTCGCCCGCTTTTATTATACCTAAAAACCTTCCTCTTGAATCACTCTATCTATTAAAAAAAACCGCATCAAAATCCGTTGCGTGGTTTTAAAGATCTAAGCATACATAGGGACAGACAGACAGCAGAGTGACTTTGTTTTTAACCGACTTCTAAAAAAGGAGGAGGTTCTCAATTCGGATGTTTGTATTTTTTTTTTTTTTTTTTTTTATATTTGTTCGCGTATAACTCCGTCGCTTGCCCACCGATTTGAAAAAATATTTTTTTGTTGGAAAGGGTATACTTCCCAAATGGTCCCATTTTTGTCAAAATCCAGTTCTGATGATGGGATCCTGGAGAAATCGAAGGAACTCTTCAAATATTATAGGCACACCTATAGCGATTTCGGTATTTTTTATAGTAGCTCGTGCATTTGCTCCCGGAAAGCACCACTTGGTGAAGTGGAACTGATGATGAAGACCACAGATGGTTACCGGAACTACTCAATGATAAATAATTCACGGGTTGCGATTCGATTACTTTAATATGGTTGCTAAGCAATTTCCGCTCGTCACACAATGCGTGTGGTGAGTGGTTGTTGAGGAGTTCTCCTGGTTCTTACCAGCAGAACTCCTCAACAATTAACGTCCCAGCATCGGGAAAAGCAATATTTTGTAACATGTGATGAGCAATTGACATTAGACTATTGTAACTTATACAAATTATAAACAGACCTAAAAAGCGAGAAATAAAAACTTTTTAACAAAAAAAAAACCGACTTCCAAAAAGCACTACAAAGTGAAAAATAGCTTTGATTTCGGAAGTCGGTGGCAAAAAAAAAAGAAAGTAAATAAAAAAACGAAAGACACCGACTTCCGAAATCAAAGTTATTTTTCACTTTGTAGTGCTTTTTGGAAGTCGGTTTTTTTTTTTTTGTTAAAAAGTTTTTTATAATATGTAGTGATAGTGTTTTGTCAATTTCATTCGAATTATGATTTGAGTTTGAAAGAAGAAGATAAAACACTATTTTAACTAAAATAGGTTTATATTTATAGAGCGTTTTAGTTTTTAAGGAATAAGGGGGCTGTTCAAGTTTTGTATGTGAAAATACGAAACCATGCTTACGATGTTGCGAGCAAAAGCTAGTGCTGAATAAAACTGACCATCATTTTACAAAAGCTCTCATTATGATTGCCTTTACTTTAGCAATACGATTCTGCCGATTACAGTGGTACTATGGAGTGCACATCCTCACTAACGATTTAGATAGTAAGAGGCTGAGCGCAAATGGCCGCGATCCATGTATAATCTTAATCTTGTAAGAACAATATTTGTTCGTTTCTTTAGTTTTGCGACCCGGTTCTAAGGAGCCTGTGTTTATTCGTTTTGCTGTTCCTGTGTGTATTAGAAAACATAGAACATACGTGAGATGAAAACTGGCTAGACGGATTTTGAAAAGAAACATGTTTTATGTATAAAGTCTAAGCTATATTTTATGAATGCACTCAGGATATTGATATCTACGTAGGTATATTATCATATAGTAGAAACAAGTGCTTTATTCGAAGACATTTGACATCCCCGCACTGGGCCCGCGTGGTAGATTACAGCCGGGCAGCCCACTCCCTCTCGAAGAGAGGAGCCTTGAGTCCCAGAAGTGGGAACATTATCTGATTTTGCTATATGTATACACGGTGTAAGGGCTTAATAATTCTCTTTGGGGAAAATCTTATGAGTTTACGTCACCGACATGCGACATCCTAATGTTACTGTCAAGTTTTCACTTCTGTCGGCAGTCACTGACTGCCTGTTTTTAAGACGAAAGATTTTGACGTTTCTGGGTCTAGAATAATAATGAGTTGGTCAGTCACCCTGCATACAATGGCCCTTCTGTTTCAAAGTTGTACCTATCTTTGATGGCCACTCTTGGCGGGGGCTGGGATAGTGTAAGGGAGATTTGAATAAATAAAACAAATCTCTTCCGTCCAAATCCTCCCGTCATCCCCTTTCCGGGAGCCCAGAGCGTCATCAACCTTGCCCTACGTTTTGTGAGGTATCTATTTGTTTAGAGCAGACAACACAAATATATCTGAACAAAAACACATTGTCCTAGTGAACCACATAAATATTTTTAGTTCTTAGCACTGTAAAGAAAAATATTTGTTAAGAACCATGTTTCTGTGGTAAATATTTGAAAATAACTAACACTCGATATCGAAGTGTTAAATAAACTTTTAAAATCTATGAGAAGTGGGATCTTGGTGGAAATTTCTGCTCCAAAGCGATCTAAAGCGTATTTATTATCGATTATATCGTCTCTCTGTAAATTCAGGTTGGGTTAGAAGTGGTAATCACTGCTGCCGATCCACGTATGTTATCTATTGCCGAATTCTATGCGTGACCTACATGTAACAATGAGGTGCTGTCTGCAACTGTAACAGACTGTTTTGATTATACGTAATCTGTTCCATCTCCAAAGAGTATCTTGTTTTGTTTTAAAAATAAAATGTGGATATTTGTCTAAGTTTCTTTTTAATTAACTGAACTGTTTTTTGTTATAATTTTACGGATTTTGCAGCTTTTTACACGACTACCAAAAAAGACGTGTAATGTTTTGAGGGTTCATGTACCTATGTATTTATTTATGTCAGTTTCTTTATTCCACCATAATAACTTTAAAAAAGACCCCAACATAGTTGGGAAAAAGGCTAGGCAGATTGATTGAACTTTAAAAAAAATACTTTTAAATTCCTGTATAGATTTGGATGTAACAGGAGTATTTATCGTTAGAATCATTCCGAGTGTGAATAACTATAAATGAAAATAAAAAACAGTATGGCGGTGGTATGGCTCCATTTTCAAAATTAAATGAAAAAAATTTGTTTGCAAGTTTTTTTCTTTTAGTTTATAAATTACTTTGTTCTCCAAATACCTAGCTATCATTGGTTCAGTATAACTACTACTGGGCTTGCTTGTCCAATAATCAATTATAGAGCGGACATAATAATTCAATTCTGAATTTATGTTAATACTAGTGTAGTGTTGTAGTTTATTTATTAAACAAGACTTACCTTATCAAATTGCGCCTATAAGCGTTTATGCTACAATTTGGTAGGTAGGTAGTATAAAATCTATTTCAACGAATATATAAAACTCTTCTTGATTTTTCGCACCAACTACAAACACCGTAGGTATTTACCGGGTAAGTATTTACTTTTGACCATGTTTTTTGTCCCTACCTAAATAATTAAAACAATGTCCTTGTAATATAGGTCCTAAATCTTATCTCCCACAAAATAGTGTCCAGCAGGGCTAACATGGCAAGCACGAGAAAACGAGATATCACGATTTATCGAAATTTGTCGTCGATTCTGACGTTATTATAATCCCTAACATGAGCGTTAAGCTCGAGTAAATTCGAAAAAGGCACTTTGACACTTCTCTATCTCGAGACGCTCAGAAGAACAACAAGCATAGAAGTAGTGGTTAAATAGCAACTGAACTCAATATATTTGTTTCATTTTGACTTATGGAGCCGCTATGATGTAAAAGAAGGACACGTATACAGAAGACGTTTCGAAATTTTGTAGGTTGTCATTAATTTTATTCTGACTAGTGATGTACCCACTCAATTTCAACGTCGATAGAATTTACAATGACATTCTTTCTTATACTGCCAAGAATAATATAGGTACACACGGCTACACATCAAGCTATACATTTCTAGTTTACACTGACCGCTCATTGTAAGGAAATACAATGCGAGATCAGCTTATACTGGAAATGTATAGCTTGATCTGTAGCCGTGCGTACCTAAAATTTTGAATTAACTAGGCATCCTTATGATCCCAATACTTAATATATGCGTTCAAAATGAAACAATACTTAAAGTATGTACTAAATACTCTTCCTTGGTTCCCGACAGCTCTTCATGTATTAAATCTGACCCGGCTAAACCAGAATGTATTTAATTGCCATAATAACTGATGAGTTTATTGAAAACAAGTGGGAGACATTCGGTTTTGCAAATGTTTTTAGCAACTTACTTTCTCATATTTTTTTGAATTTTACATCATAGACTACTCAACCAAATCTAGGGAACAAGGGTATTCAAAGTACCTAATAATTTTTATTTTAATACTTTTTAATTATGTAACATATTATTTTAAATCAGTGAAGCGTAATTTAATAGAGATTTGAATTATTTCGTTAAATAAAATGGTTGTTAGTGAAAAAATAAAATTTATTATGAAAATTCAAAATGGTACCAAAGCGACAAAAACTTTTCGCACATAAAAAAATAAATAACGACCAGATAATATTTTAAATAAAAAAATAAAATGCCTAGCAACTTTAATAATCTGTTACGCGAATTCCAGCCCACACCATAATACGGATGAACTTCCTAAGGATTCTGGAGTCGGCTCTGGCGACCAGGAACTCGCCAAAAGCGCAGTCTTCTTGAATCGGGATGGAATCCAATTATTTCTGAATTTGTTATTGTCATCTGTGTCAAGGATTCCTAAAACGAACAGTTCTCAATAAAATTTATGTAAGATTTTTTATCATCATTTTTATTTAGTTATATAGTTTTATTTGTATGTCTTACCTGACTGATGTGAGATGATTTCACGAGATGTCAATATCAGTGGCGATTCATTAATCTGTACCGATGTACTAGGTCCTGTTTCAACTTCCATTGCTACGGGATCCTACAATTACGTATTTTTTATTAAAAATAAATAAATAAATTTGCACACGATTATATTTCCGACTGGGATAATTAGAAGAATAATATCGCATCAATGATATTTTTAATATAATATCATTGTATCGCATATATCAAGTGAACATATTTCTGAAATTTTATACCTGTCTTCACGTTAGATTGCTGTTGATGGTGAGCGGTTCTTTTAATTTGCAGTACTGCGCTATGTCCTTCTTCGCAGACTTCCATAAGTATTTCCTGTAATGTAATAAATCAAGTTTTAATTTGAACGGGATACTATTTATTGCCAATAAAATACCTTAATTATATCATAATAATGGATGTTTTTTTTTTTTAAATGCTTGGAGCATATTATGTGGCTGAGTCCAATTTCGTCTACCAATACAATTTATCCATTTTTTTTTTCACATCGTCTAGGAAATCTGTAAAAGAAAAGTATCGACAACATTATTTCCGTCACTATGGCTGATCAAGATAACCCCAAAACAATTTCCGAATATTCGCTAATAACTTCTATTGGAATAAATATTGCGACTGGTTTCAGCTATATAGTGACACAGCAATATTTGTTATGTATTTATATTCGTTTAACAGATCATATGCAACAAGAAATTGAGCAAAAACTTACCGATGGAAGGTCAATATTTATTGTTCATTTTATTTTCGCTATGAATGGGACTGGCAGCCCCCAACCACACAAGAAATTGCTCCACAGCGTCCACACACTCACTGTTTGTATTTAAACAAAGAATTCATGCAATCTAACAGTAGAAATATTATTAAAACATCGCAAAACCATGGAAGATTACGACAAACACGTAAACAATGAACACGCGAATAAGTCAGGTAGTTCAATGAACGAACTGTCAGACATTGAAACCGTATATTCAAAGTACTCTGTGATTGAAACAAAGTACTATCAAATTTGGCCGCGTCATACTATAACTTTTTTAACCAAATGACAATTGATCTTGTGACCATGCCAAGAAAGTAAAACAAAGAGTAAAACATTCATCTCTTTCCCACATCCTTTATCGTACCTTTATCGTACCTAATAATAGAACGGGATAAAGGTAGTTACAGAATTCTGTTTTTAGCCTTCCTTCTATGCTTTGTTATTGTTCTGAGTCGAGACGAGAGACCGATGTAGCAAGTTATTAAAAACAAATCATTTATATCATAGCAACATCGGCTTGAGGTTCCGTTTTATTTCACTCATTTTTCATTTTTTTGCATGGAATTGGTATGTACTATAATGATTTTACGTGCACCTCTTTTAATACCTATTTGTTTAGTTTTTCATAAATGTTTTTCATTGGTGCCGAATTTAAATACAAAATGACGGAAATGAAAATTAGTGGCAAATAATATACATACCTACTCACTTGATAACTTAACATAATCAGCCTATAATGTAGGTACTGCTCTAGGCATGCCGGTTTCCTCACGATGTTTTCCTTCACCGTTTTGAGAGCAGTGGTGATGATATAATTTACACAAAGTAAAGCGCCTGTCGGGGTTCGAACCTATGACCTACAACTCGTAAGTCAGGGCCGTTACCACTGGGCCTCCACTGCTACACTACACTCACTAGAGAATCACCACAAATGACAATGAACTAGAGATTTTAGTAATTATGTTGCGAAAGTTTGTTATTGCACTGTCATAACTCCCTCGATTTTGTTAATCACCATAACTGGCAAAGTGACTGGTTATTACCTACTGAAAGGGATGCTCATCTACGTTATAGTGTACCCCTCCGTCACAGTTTCTCTCGCGGCCGCCGAAAAGAACATCATTCCAATATAAATATAGTTTAAAACTAAGTATTTTCATTAATAATCATCATCATATCATTCTCCTGCCCTTAACCCAAAAAAACTTGGGGTTGGCACAACAATTTTCATTAGTAATATAATCACACTATATATAATACTATAAAGGCGAAAGTTTGTGAGTGCGTGTGTGCGTGTATTTGTATGTTGTTAGTAGGCATACACATAGGCTAGGTACTTTTTATCCCGGTCTACGCGGGTGCAACCGCGGGGCGCAGCTAGTGTAAAATAAAATTATGACTAAAGTACGTGAAATTATGAGACTTTAGTTCATTTTAGTTTTTTTTTGTATCATAATTTTGTCTACTCGTCTCGTCGTCAAATTCGAGGACGACTAAACGAGAGACGAATCGGGGATTTTCTCGTGTTTATTGTCAAAATTCTGTCAAAAGTCGAGTTATCTGAGGTGCCATGTTAGGGTTTGTCTTTCTCGACAACAAGTTTGACAGAACATTGTATGGCAGCGCTGTCAGAAAACGAGAAAAGCTTTGAACTGTCATAAAATTACTCGCGCGAGAGCGAGTAATTGTCGCGTGTGCTCATGTTAGGCCTGGGGTTAATTATGGTTTCACTAACATATTAGGTTAATGAATGATATTAAAACTTTGGCCAAACATTAGCTTGGGGGCAATTACCAAAGCTCTTATCTAAACTACCTAGTAACTGGTAAGTGTATCTTGAGTTAATAGCATATTTGTCCAACATTCCTTTTACTTATTTACTTCACACTAATAGCTTCCTTATTCCTCAGTGTCGGGTTCCTTTGTAACCTGCTGTTTTATAACAATATCTGGGAGAAACTAATAAAAGGTCAATCAGGATTTCATGGAATTTTTTTAGGTAAGTATGGACTCGTTCTTGTAATGTAATTGTATTAAAATTCTACCCCGTCGCATCGCATCGCCTGCATGTCCGCGGTACTTATTACTTACTTCGTTTTCTCTTAGCGTTCTTTCTGGCTTCTAAGGGTCCTAGCGTAAATCCGACTGGTAGTTCCAGATATTAGAGCGTTCGAACAAACAAACAAACAAACTCTTCATAATTATGCTTATCTTATTTTCTTATAATTAAACATAGACGAGTACACACGGCTACGCATCAAGCTATACATTTCCAGTTTACACTGACCTCTCATTGTAAGGAAATCCTATACAATGCAAGATCAGCTTATAGACGAGTACACACGGCTACGCATCAAGCTATACATTTCCAGTTTACACTGACCTCTCATTGTAAGGAAATCCTATACAATGCAAGATCAGCTTATAGACGAGTACACACGGCTACGCATCAAGCTATACATTCCAGTTTACACTGACCTCTCATTGTAAGGAAATCCTATACAATGCAAGATCAGCTTATAGACGAGTACACACGGCTACGCATCAAGCTATACATTTCCAGTTTACACTGACCTCTCATTGTAAGGAAATCCTATACAATGCAAGATCAGCTTATAGACGAGTACACACGGCTACGCATCAAGCTATACATTTCCAGTTTACACTGATCTCTCATTGTAAGGAAATCCTATACAATGCAAGATCAGCTTTATGTGTAGCCTACTAGAAATGTATAGCTTTATGTGTAGCCGTGTGTACCTATTCTAGACAACAAAGACTTAACATAGTAAAAAAACTCAGTACAATTTCTTTGTCTGATCCATACAGATCGAGTAGGACTAGGAAAATAGTAGATTACAGGAGCGCATCGCTACGCTACATCACTTACAAATTATCCGAGAGAGAGCCTACCGGTGGTATTCAACAGACCCGAAGGCTAAAGAGTCTATTAGAACGAAGTAAATAAAGGGTCGCCGAACAATAGTAACATACCGTGTCTTTCGAGTGAAGTGTGGAGATATGGAAGCATTTACAGGCGTGCGTGCGTGACGGAGGCGACCTACATCGCGCGCCAAACGGCCGACCGCCACTTGACTACTTGAGTATTCACACCGCGTATAGTTCGGAATCTAATTACCATTATTTACCTACTTGATGCTGCACCGGGATACCTCCTCGGACTTGTGACGGAATCATTATTACTCAAGCTGAGCTACCGATATGGGTTGCTATAATTGCTGCGAATGAAAATGCCACAGCGGAAATTGAATTTCAAAGAACATTATTCCGATTAACGGACTATAAATCTTGGTAGTGATCACTCTTGAAGCGGAAATAAATGGCTCTGTCGCAAAATTACTACCTACTGGTAGCAAAATGTCCCTTTCTCAGAATGTCCCTTCCGCAAAATGTCCGTTTCGCAGAATGTCCCTTCCGCAAAATGTCCCTTTCGCAGAATGACCTTTTCGCAGAATGTCCCTTTCTCAGAATGTCCCTTTCGCAAAATGTCCCTTTCGCAAAATGTCCCCTTCCTCAAAAAGGTTCATTCATTTCATCAGTAAAAAAACTGGCTAAGAGGCAGTAGGTGTACCACACAGAGCTTGATATTTTTGCCTAAAGAATCGTTTTAAAATTTTTTCACCTATAAGTAGTGTTTTCTAGAACCAAACTTTCTTTACATGGCGAGCTTTTGTGCAGTAGCGACCCCACGAACCCTATCTCCCGGTAGAAGTCCTGTTCTCCACCTCTGGCTTGCCTTTATTGGTCGGCTTGAGTGGAGACTCGCAAGAGCAAAAGTGCTCGGAGGAAGGAAGTATTCCCGTAAGATGCTGTAGGGAACTTGACGGTACTTCCGGGATTGTCCTGATAGCTGTGGAATACCTCTCCAATCCTCATAAGCACCTCAGACATTTTGCCCCCATTTCGCAACTACACTACCTATTATGTGCTAGAGACCATTTTCGCGGGCCCATTATTGAGTGTGTAAGTCACCCCCTGCCACATTTTATCAATGTAGGTATATGCTTATAAAAAACATAGATCAGGCAGGGGCCATAGTCCTTCCATAGTTCTAGGTAACCAGTTCACTTTAGCCAATCAAACTCATAGTCCAATATCTTTGTTTTCATATCCTGCAATAGTCCTACACCAACCAGGGGTTGTCCTTGGGTGCACTTGCATAGTGCATAACGTTCTGCATACAGATATAATCGTCGGTTGGTGCCTCATATCATTAAAAAAGTGTAAGGGGCCTCTGCGAGTTGGCTTCGGCCCCTCGTACACCTTCCCAAGGTCCGGGACACTTGGTCCCGAAAAATGTCAGAGACGAAATAATAAGTACTTAATAAAAAACTTATAATAATTATTCTTTGCTCAAATAACATAGGTACCTCCATAGACTTATAAAAAAAGATGGACTCCGCGCCACGCATATCGAAAGTGAAGCACCGTACCGATCTATGTGTGCATGATTTGAGTACCTGCAAAGACGCCGTCGCTCGTGCACGTAATGGCGGCCGGTCGGCATACTATGATGTAAATGTGTGCGCGAGGCGTGTTTGTACAAACGGTTTGTACATACTTACTGTGCTTCACTTTCGATATGCGTGGCGCGGAGTCCATCTTTTTTTATAAGTCTATGGGAATCTCCTACCTATTCCGCAAAATGCAACCAAGGAGTAATTTAATCAGGTCATACTGACCACTTTATCTGTTCTGTGATACTGACACTCGAGACCGGGTGCAGTTATAACTTACTCTGCTTTACATTTCCCCCTAACCGCAAAACTACTGTCTGCTCAACTTAGTAATAACTGACATCAAAACAAACAAAGGAAATGGGTTAGCAAAAGGAAATTGCAAAAGCTAACGGTTTTACTATTTAAGATGTTAAAAAAAACCGGTTAAGTGCGAGTCGGACTCGCACACGAAGGGTTTCGTACCACCACAATATTGAACACACCTACATATTTTAAAAAAATACTTCAGTTTAAAGAAACACATTTCTTGTATGGGGAACTTTATAATAAACGAACTAGGTACTAAACGAAGAATATTTTTCATCTTAAATTTTAACAATCGCAAAGATAACTTGCATTGCATCGGTTTTCGTGCCCATTACCATGACAACCGATATCCACGGATATCATCATTTGAATTTTTTGATGAAATGACAATAAAACTAAGGCTGGGTTGCACCATCTTACTTTAACTATAACAAACATTGCACCTTCAGTTAAAGTACTAGTTAAACAAAAAAACGGGTTGCTCCATTTGACAATTTGTTAACTGACGTCATAACTTTAACTTTAACCTAAACATCACGCTTCGCTGAATAAAGTTATAATTAGATTGGGTTGCACCATCTTAGTTTAACTATAACAAACATCGCACCTTCAGTTAAAGTACCAGTCAAACAAAAAACGGGATGCTCCATAAGTCAGTCGTAGAAAGAAAAGAGAAACGCCTGAACACGGAAGTGAACATTCGGAAAATTCGACTCATCGACTCACGACCTAAGAAAACGGGCAACGGTCACACAATTACCGGCTGTCCAAATACACAGCGATTTTTGACATCTTAATTAAAAATACTCGTGCAAATGATATATTTTCATGACAGCAGTTATAATAATGACGGAACTGCTTTCTTAGGAAACCGTAGCTTCAGCGGAAGGACGTAGGTACATAAACGTATTTGTATGTAGTCGGTGTGGGTAGCTGGTTAGGTGGTCTTCTTGTAGGTAGTATAAGTTGTAGGTGGCTTTACCAGTGATTTTTCATTTCTAGTTTCCTACGGTAATCTGTCTCTTTACTCGAAAAAACGTTCACCGGAATGATCTGTCTGATTGAAATCGCCATTATATTTTGCAAGGACCTGCAACTGCCTGCCTGGAACTGGTTGCGCTCACGACGTGTCTGTATTTGAACTTCTGGTCAGGTAAAAAGTTTTACCGCGAAGACATAAAATATCTGATATAATCTTATGGGCAAAGTTCCATGTGATACTAAACGGCACTGCTTCAATCCAGTCACGCAAAATTTTGAGGCGATATAGAGAGATGGGAAAACGGTCTCGATCTGTATGTTGCAGTAAGATGGTTGTAGCCATGATATAGTTATATCCCTAGGGATCTTAGAGCATTTAACTGCTCTAAGCTAGGGATAAATACCTATATAGTTACTAGCGGACCCGACAGACGTTGTCCTGTCTGAACGATCCTAGAACCCGAGTTCAGCGCCACCTGCCGGGTCCAATTATGTTTTCAAGCCATCCAGGAACCTATTGAAATATACACACAAAATTTCATCTAAATCGGTCAAGCCGTTTAGGAGGAGTTAGGTGACAAACACACGTACAGAAGAAATATATACATGATGAAATTTTACTGGTAGGGTCATTGTGCTCATCATTATGAACAACTTTACAATGGGACCAAACCTGAAATCGCGAAAAAAATATCAGCTGTTCAGTACATTTTATCAACATCAAACTCGTCAAAATGTAGGGAGCAGCTGATTTTGTTAGGTAAAGTCAGGGAAGTTATTGTTACGCAAATTCATTAAATTATATTATACTAGCTTTTGCCGTGTAGTAAATGTAGTTTTCCTGTGGGATGAGCAAGGAATTCAAATATATTTGCTACTCTTTCAAACTCAAACGGCTCGAACCGATTTTAATTAAATTTGGTGTGGAAGTAGCTGATACCCTGGATTAACACATAGGCTACTTTATATCCCGAAAAAGTGTAGCATTCCCGTGGGATGAGCAAGGAATTCAAATATATTTGCTACTCTTACAAACTCAAACGGCTCTACCGATTTTGATGAAATTCGGTGTGAAAATAGGCTGACAACCTGGATTAACACTTAAACCACTTTCTCGAAAAAAATGTAGTATTCCCGTGGGAAGAGCAAGGAATTCAAATATATTTGCTATGCTTTCAAACTCAAACGGCGAGACCGATTTTGATGAAATTTGTGAGCGAGTAGCTGACACCCTGGATTAACACAAAGGCTACTTTATATCCCGAAAAAATGTAGTGTTCCCGAGGGATGAAGCAAGAAATTCAAATATATTTTCTATTCTTTCAAACTCAAACTGCTCGACCGATTTTGATGAAATTTGGTGTGGAAGTAGCTGACACCCTGGATTAATACAAAAGCCACTTTACATCCAGAAAAAAATGAAGTGTTCCGGAGGGATGAGAAAAAATTTAAATATATTTGCTACTCTTTCAAGCTCAAACGAGTCGACTGATTTTGATGAAATTTGGTGTGGAAGTAGCTGACACCCTGGATTAACACATAAGCCACTTTATATGCCGAAAAATATAGTGTTCCCGTGGGATGAGCAAGGAATTCAAATATATTTGCTACTCTTTCAAACTCAAACGGCGGGACCGATTGTGATGAAATTTGGTGTGGCCGTAGCTGACACCCTGATTAACACATAAAATATGCCACTTTATACTCCGAAAAATGTAGTGTTCTCGAGGGATGAGCAAGGAATTTAAATATATTTGCTACTCTTTCAAACTTAAACGAGTCGACTGATTTTGATGAAATTTGGTGTGGAAGTAGCTAACACCCTGGATTAACACATAGGCTACTTTATATCCCGAAAAATATAGTGTTCCCGTGGGATGAGCAAGGAATTCAAATATATTTACTACTCTTTCAAACTCAAACGAGTCGACTGATTTTGATGAAATTTGGTGTGGAAGTAGCTAACACCCTGGATTAACACATAAGCCACCTTATATGCCGAAAAATATAGTGTTCCCGTGGGATGAGCAAGGAATTCAAATATATTTGCTACTCTTTCAAACTCAAACTGCTCGACCGATTGTGATGAAATTTGGTGTGGTAGTAGCTGACACCCTGATTAACACATAGGCCATTTTATACTCCGAAAAATGTAGTGTTCCCGAGGGGTGAAGCAAGTAATTCAAATATATTTGCTACTCTTTCAAACTCAAACGGTTTCACCGATTTTAATTAAATTTGGTGTGGAAGTAGCTGAGACCCTGGATTAACAAATAAGCCACTTTATATCCCGAAAAAGTTTAGTGTTCCCGTGAGATGAGCAATTTTTTGTGAATCCTTTTTTCACCGATTAAATAATACACGTTTATCGTTCCTACGTCGTGTATCTCATAAACCGCGGGTAACACCGCGGGGCACAGCTAGTAAAATGATTATAACATTTAATGACGTAAGGTATCAATTTACTTAAAAAATAATTTCTTATGTTGATGAATTCCTAGAGGATAAACGACAGTAATCTGCTTGGATTAGCCGGAATATTAGGATTATTATCATTACCTACTAGGTATCTATATTTGAATTGTATTTTTTGACATTATTTGTTTATGTTTACTGGAATGTTTTTAATGGAATTTGGATTACTATTATTATTATTTTTTTATATAGGTATATATTTGACATTTTATTTTTGACATTATATTCTTATTATAAAATTATTCATTATTATTGTCAATTAATAGGATGTTGTTATTTACTGTTTTTATGTACTGGTTTTGATTATATTTTACACTTTCTACACAATGTATATTGTTAAGAAATAAATTACTTATGACTTATGACTTATGACTTATGACTTTGCCTGAACATGATATCTAACTAATGTAGGTATTAATATCAGCTGAAGAGACTATATGATGGGTTTCAAAGAGACATGGCAGTCATTGACTTCCCCGTCAATATAAAGGTCATGTGCATGACCAACTGTATCTACTCCGTCTTACCTATTGTTAGCGGGATGAACTAGCCAATTTTCTAGCCTAAGTAAGTACCAGTACCCGTATAGAGTTTAATAAACCGATGCACGATGGTTTAGGTCAGGGGCTAACTTATAGATGCCAAGTAATGAGGCATCATGACCACACACACACACATAATGAGGCTAATGATGAAGATGATGATGATGATGATGATGAAAACACCGTGACAAACACAAATGACAAAAGATCATTATCTAATGAAAATTATGAAGAACAGACAAAACTGCAAGGAAATCATTTCGTCCGTTCTGGAGATAAGTACCTACTTACGATATTATAGACACACAAAGGCTTACATAAATATAACAATCCACGGTCTACGAGTCGCCTCACACATACTATTGTCTAGATGAAAACACAAGCTGAATGCTTGTATTGTTATGATTAGGTACTTATAATGTTTAGAATATCGAGCACCTGCAGGAATTATAAAATGCTGACATAACATACATTGTCATCCCTTTTTTCCATTATCCTTCGACGGAATTCTACAAAGTAGAGAGGTTTTATCTTCACATTCCATTCCGAAGAGGGAAAAGAAAAGCCGTAATTGTCGAAGCAGCACGTGTAACCCCGTTTAACCCTTACACTGATTGTCCACAGTACCGGGAACGGCACGTCAACGAGAAAACATATGACGGTGCCAAAGTAGCGTCAGTAGGTACATTTTCTATGGCCGAATAATCTCGTTTCTCGTTGACGTTCCGTTCCCAGTGCTGTGGTGTGGACAAACGGCATTAGTTTCGCTATTTATTATTCGTAAGTTATCGACGCACTTCCAAAAATGTTTAATTTATCTACTGCTCATGCTCAAAGCCTACCCATTCCGTATAAAATTGTATAGAAAAGCGAGCAGTAGGTACATACCAACACATAAACAAAGGCACGATGTACTCGAATTCTAACAGCGTTGCATCTAAACGACCAACACGTAGAAAGTATAATTTAAACACAATAAAACGGCCTAAGTCGCATTGTTACACTTGTAATCTGCTTTCCTGTTACGTACTGGCATAAACTCTGGAGTATAAATCAGTTTGAATAATCGCCGAAAGCTGGCGTTGTTAAAACGTCATGTACTTGAACTATGTAGCTGGTATTTTACTAGGCAGTGCATCGCATACTTAACAGATGCACCGTAATATTTTAATTTGTGACACGAAGCGAAAGACTTCGTTAAGGGGATACATCGATAAATGTGTTTTTAAAATTCCTTTAAAAACAAATCAAACCCATAAAATCAATAATCATAATAATAATCATTTAATCATTTGGATTTTCCATAGGTATGTGTTATTTGATTATATTGGCTACTGCTGTACTAAAAATTGTTTCGGTAGAAAAAATTCCAAAGTCCAACCTTCGTCTATTTTCTGTTTTTAAATACGATTATACGTAAACAGTTCCTTAGTGTGCAGTAAAATTTTCTTTAAATCGAAGGTATGGTATGGTATGAACTTACACTACGCGCCACGAAAGATGAGACTTGACCGCGCCTTCTGCGCTCTTTTCCGCCGCCCCGATGACGCCCGGTCCCTTCCCGCGCTCAGACATCATACAGTTATCGCTACAGAGACCTAAAATCATGGAGTGACTAATATATTAAAAAGGAAGGCTTAAAATCATCTACTGCTCAAGTCAAACCACGTGGTATGTGAAATCTAATCTTCCGTCGCGCGTAGTGTACTAAGCTAAAAATTGATTTTGTCATAAATCTACATTTAAACGAAGCGCATTTAGTTCCGGTGCCTTCTATCTCACGCGTCAAACTAGACAGCCATAATAACACCATTTCACTTACACACCGAGCTAAACCACGCTTCGATGTATCCTCTTAAGGCCTGTGGGAAACTAGCTAAACTCAGTGTCACGATGCTTGACAAGCCATGTAAATTGGTTTGTAATACTGAACAAGTGTAATTAAAGTAGCTCATTAATTCATCACTTACAATTTCTATGAAATGTATAGTGGCATGAGTCTCGCCTAGGTTTCATTTAACTGGTTTAATTATAGCTTGGGATCCGAATGAGCTACTAATTTCTGTGAGCACAAATGGGTTCGTAATATTTTCTCTTTTCGAATGAAAGCTGAAATCCAATACAGAGGAGGTATTAGGAACTCCTTCTATGAGAGCTCTATCTCATATCCTTGCCCCGCAGTCTGATAATATTAGCCTGTACTTACCTAATTATGATTCTAACGAAAGAAAATCGCTTATTAAAAAAAACCGGACAAGTGCGTGTCGGACCCCGCACAATGAAGGGTTCCGTAGTTGGGACGAAATATTGAGAGATTTACCATTTTAAGTTATTTTAAGACCACAGACTTCGTATAGGTTTTCCTGTAATCTACAGGTAAAGAACTATTTTCTGTATTTTTTTCAAAATTTTAGGTTCTGTAGTTTGGGGGGGGGGGGGGTGTTTGGAGGGGAATGGTCAATTTTCGTCAATTTTCTTAAATCACTTTAAAACGATTTGTTTTAAAATTATATTAAAAATATATTTGAGAACCTCATAGTAAGAAGCCCTCTCATTTGATATGTCGCACGGTCCAGTTTGCAAAACTTTTTTTTTACATATTCTTATTTGCCCCCAAAAGTGACCGCCATATTCAAAATTCCTTTATCTACGTTACACGTCCGTGTTTGGGTCACCAAAATTCTTATGTGTACCAAATTTCAACTTAATTGGTCCATTAGATTTGGAGCAAATTGGCTGTGACAGACGGACAGACAGACACACAAGTGATCCTATAAGGGCTCCGTTTTTTCCTTTTGAGGTACGGAACCCTAAAAAATAAAAAAACGAGCTACCCCTAACAGTATAGTCGCATAGGTATGAATGTGTAACATCTGACGTCTCACCTTGGTAAAAATACTTTCTAGTTCCATACCAACCAACCAGGATTTCAATCTGTCACTCAAAACTTAGAAAAATATTTTCTTACGTCCGACCCATTCACGAAAGATTTGAAACAGATTGCAGGAAAGCGAGAGGAAAGATATTACACATACACATAATTCACATCAAAACATTATACTTAAAGAAATATTTTTACTTTTCCTAATTATAAATAAATAAATATAAATTTTCGTACCACTTGCTCAAAAAAGTGATATTCTATGCCACAAAAAGCGAACATAACAATAGTCATTTTTAATCTGTTAACAGGGAAAGAAAATTGTACTGAATTTCATTCATCCTCTAGGGGGAGAATGTGATTTAAATTTGGAATACTTACCGAAATTTATACTGAACTACATCTGTGTTTACACCATTGAGTTTGTATATAAAGCATTATACATCTTTTTGAAAAAGCAATACGCATTTATTATGCAGTTATGATTATTAAATAAAATTACGAAAACCGACGAGGCCGTATGAGCTTGATGCCTTTGCTTTTCCGACAAAAAAATATTAGTCTAGGAATTTGCCGCGTTTTTGTTTTCTTCAAATACATAAACGTTAAGTTTATTTTACTTTTAATTGTCATTATTTTTAATAAATGCTTATCTCATATTATTATTGTGTTAATTTTTTCGCAAATGGTACGAAAAGTAGTGTATTTTCCTCGGTGATAAAGCTGTCTTAGTCTTGGGTGAACTTAAATCCCTCGCTACACTCAGGACTCGTCTTAAATCCCTGGCTTCGCTCGTGATTTAAGTTTTTAACACCCTCGCTACGCTCGGGAGTAAACCTCGATTCCTTCGTTACGCTCGCGATTTAAATCGTCACCCGCGACAGAAGACACTGCTTTATCCCCTTGGTTAATAATCTACTAATTAATATCCTTGGACAAAAGAAAACTAAAAACAGTGGACCAATAAATCACTGTTGCCTGCACGATATTTATTTCTTACAGGATCGTCTTTTGAATTTCTTAATAAATAAATATCTACCACTCTATGATCACTCGTGTGAGAAAAACAACAGATAAGTAGTACATCATCATAATCAGCCTATAATGTTCCCACTGCTGGGACACAGGCATCCTCTCGGTGAGCCCGAATGGGCCGTAATCCACCACGCGAGCCCAGTGCGAGTTGGTAGATGTCACATGTCTTCGAATTTTTGGTTTAGGACATGCCGGTTTTTTGACGATGTTTTCCTTCAACGTTTTGAGAGCAGTGGTTATGAAAAAATATACTTACACGAAGTAAAACGCCTGTCAGGGTCCGAACCAACGCTACGACCCGACTCGACTCGTGCGCGGTGCGTAATTTGCGGCCGTCTACGTCTGGGCCACCACTGCTCTCCAGATAAGTACTTACGTACGTACATATAGGTAACTAGTACTTGGGTATTTTGAATACCTACACATATTCCAGAGGTCCAAATTAATATTGTACAGTATTACAAAAACAACACGCTTTGTGATTACTATATTATATCATGTGTTTGCGGCCTGAAATATTTAAGTTGAACTCTCTTTACAAACTAATGATTTGCAAAATAAGGCGACACCACAATTTATTGACAAAACACGTTCCATTTTATCATTATCTCACATTATACAATCAATATCACTTATTATGTAAATGGAAATCCATTTCATTTTTGATAGCCCCATTGACCTTAATTTCTGTGTGAATACCATTTGTTCAGGAACTCAGGACACAACAATAATAGCGGTTTCTGACACAGATACTCGACATAACTCGTCATTATGATGATAAATAGTGAATATCGATTCGTTCGCAGTCATTGGCAGTCGTACCTGGCTAATAGGTGCTTGCGGCTGGCGGTCGGCCGGCCTAGGTGGCTCGGTGGCCACTACTCAACCGATTTATGATCAAAATGTATTGTAACTAATTCTAACAAATGACAGCTAACTGACCATTGCATAATTGATTAAATAGCTCTACAGGGAGGCTTCGTATTCAAACGATGTTATTCGTACTTAATCCTTGTGGCTGTAAAAGTCAGCAGTCAGATATTGATTGTAACTTCTCTGCCTCGTATCTCCGGACGCGTCTTCGGTCCATAAGGTAATGGAATTGCAATATTTTTATGAGTCAAATAATTTACTGCTTTGCGTATTCAATTGATAATTTCAGTTGGTAATGTGCAGTTCTCCCTCTCACCGAGAGCAGGCCTGTTTATGCTAAGTAATGTGTAGTTAAAATATCCGAATGCAATCGTAAATCATTAGAATCTGGAGGCAGTCTTTTAAATTCAGCTCACGACTCTAATTAGCTTATTTAGCTATCCCGGTCTGAATGTAGGGATGCATGCGAACTGCATAATATAAACATATAGCAGGAGGCCAACACTACGCGGAATAGAGTCGGCCGCCAAGTTTATACAAGTAAACCAGCCGTTGAAACGAAACAGAACGCACCTCCTTCTCATTAGGACAAAATACTACGCACTAAACTGCAAATATAGGTAGGTACCTATTACTTCGAGTGTTCATAGTGATACATTTTAATGTTAACAGTTTTGATTAAATAAAATTATTATTGATTATTATTGATTATTGATTAACTTGATTCAATTTAAAATCTGCGGGCATCTCTGCGGGCTTGCTCTTGAGTTCTGGGTTTTTAAATTGATTCGAATATCTAGCCTACCTACACTTCACAGTATAAGTACAGCTCAGATCTGAGCACAGCATAAACAGCTGAATTTAAGAGCATGTTGGTCAGGTTCATTGAAATATAAAAATCTTTATTCTTTAATTTTTATTATGTCTATGGTCAGGTTGGAGGATACTGTAGGTACTGTGAGGAGTCGAACCTCACAGGGGGTAGCTACTAGCTACACTATAAATTAAAGAGGTAGATAAGAGAGGGAGGTAAGAGGGCCGAGGGCCACAATAATATGGTACTAATAATAACTACTCAGTTTCAACTTAAAATATATGCTGCAATACTGCCCTACCGGAACCCTAGATAGAATCTGACTGATTTGACCACTGAACAAAAGCAAGATCGGTTTTTCTGCAATAGTAATTCGATGTTTGAATAATATAATGTCTGCCAGTAACACACTAAGGTTGACTTATGCAACAAACCTCTACAGTACCTTGAAAAGGTGATCTGTGAAAGAATTTCTCAAAATTCGATGGATCTAAAAGTAGGTAATAGGTAAATACTTAAGTGCAATTTAATTACGTTGGCAGGCTTACTTAGCTTTCGAATTTTCTTTAAGAACTTCAAATCTGCTTAGTTTAGAAGTTTATTTGTAAAGAACAAAGAGCAAATTATTATATTTTGATTAAGCCTTGAGAAGTCCGTTGCCAGCCCGCCAACGAGACTTTTCTCATGAGCACACAATTTTAATGACACAATTATCTCGTAATTTTCTCTTTAGGAAAATGAAATTTACATTTCTCTGATATTATGTTTTCAATATTCCGATGCGACGTCCATTGTTCCGTCATTACAATATAAATGTATGGAATACTGGAATCCTTTGTTATGCTTCTGCAAGGTAGGACATGAGAGGATAGAATGCTTAAAAGCTGCGTAGCTTACATGTGTTCAGGCTCCTGAAAATCGATTAATTAAATATGGCACCAGTTAAATATAAATAATAAAAATAAATAAAATAAATATCCTTGGACATTTATTTTATTAATAATTTATTTGACAATATCAAATCGTTTATATCAAAACCGGCCAAGTGCGTGTCGGACTACGCACAATGAAGGGTTTCGTAGTTGGGATGAAATTATCCCAAAAACAAACTTAACATAATTGTTGAAAAACATGTTCTCCATTAACTCACAATATTGAGAGATTTACCATGTTATTTTAAGACCACAAACTTCCTATAGGAAGGGTTTTCCTGTAATCTACAGGTATAGAACTATTTTCTGTATTTTTTTCAAAATTTTAGGCTCAGTAGTTTCGGAGAAAAGGGGGGATGGCCAATTTTCGTCTATTTTCTTAAATAACTTTAAAACTATTTATTGTAAAATTATAAAAAAAATATATTTGAGATCCTCATAGTACTTAGTTAAGCCCTTTTATTTGATATATCACACGGTACGGTACGGTTTTTTTAAAAATTTTCTTATTTGCCTCCTAAAAGTGACCCCCATATTCAAAATTCATTTATTTACTTTAGCCGTACGTGTTTGGGTCACAGAAATCTATATGTGTATCAAATTTCAACTTAATCGGTCGATTAGATTCGGAGCAAATTGGCTGTGACAGACGGACAGACAGACACACGAGTGATCCTATAAGGGTTTCGTTTTTTTCCTTTTGAGGTACGGAACCCTAAAAATCAATGCCACTTTTCGTTGTAATTTTATAACTCAAGAACGGCTGGGCCGATTTAGCTGATTTTGGTTTTGAAATGTTTGACGTAGTCCAGGGAAGGTTTAAACGATGAGAAAAATTGGAAAAGTTGCCGGGAAAATTGGAAAATTCTGGAAAACTGAAAGTGGATTTTATATGGGAATGTTGAAATTGGGACAGGACAACGTCTGTCGGGTCAGCCAGTTATTTTATAAATTAAAGTGGCTATTCGTGTCTGTTTGAGTGACTGCGTTTTTCTTGTAAATTACGTAACGAATTTTGAAGCAGTTTTCACCATCATCACTTAGACAAATTATACAGGGTGTATCAGAAAGGTGTGGTCAAGAAAAAAATATTTTTTTCTCGATTGGTCCCTTAGAGAAAGTTGTTCAGTTTGATCGTCTGTACCACACCCTTAAATTTCACCAAAACTTTCTTATACAGCCTTTTGCTTATAATAAAGGAGTCTCGATATTTTGTCAAGTCGTAAAAACATATTAATACTTCACAAATTGTATGAGTTGGTCGAATGTAACCTTGTTGAATAAAAAATCACATAAACACACAAATCCAACCGAAAGTCTTCATGAAAATGCTGGAAGGTTTTGCGTTGCTACGCGGCGTCGTTGGCGTCGCATCGCACTTTGTTGTGTGGGTGTGTCGGCTGTCGGTCCCATCGATACCTATATTTATATCGATAGTCGATTCTAGAGCGATTACCTACATTAGTGAAGCTGAACGCGATCTAAACCGCATTTAAGAACTGTCAGTGTCATTCCAGAGCAATGATGACACTGACAGCTCTTGAATAGATGTGCTGACCGCGTTCAGTTTCACTGGTGAAATTCGCCCTTAAAAGTTTAACGCGATCATCCCATCTAAACCGCGTTTCAGAGAGTAATGATGATATTCCAGAGCAATGATGACATTGACAGCTCTAGAACGCGGTTTAGATGTGCTGACCGCGTTCGGTTTCATTGGTGAAATTCGTTCTTAGAAGTTTAGTAGTAACAGCTGACTCTGTAAACAAAAGTCTATTCATTACAAAAGTATCAGTGTAGCTACTAAACGAAAATGAGTTTCAGAGTATAGAGTACATACCTACTGGTCGACTGATCTTGAAAAGCCGAAGTTTTACCAATTTTTTATTGAAGTCGGTATGAAAGCTTTTAAAATCTTTTTATTCAAGTAATTTATTCTTTGTAGTGCTCTCCAGCCTATTGTTACTTATTAGGTACTTACTGACGTCGCGTTTCGAGTGAGTATTTAAGACTGCTACAAACAGGCGCAACAAGTGACATATTTAAATCGCGCGCGCGCGACACAAAAGCACAAGCTCGTCGCGGGACATGCGGTACGGTTATACCTTTGTGTCGCGCGCGATTATATCGCGTGTCGCGCCTGTTTGAAGGAGCCTTCATAAGTAGTAACTATCCCCATTTTCCAAATTCAAGTAGTTGGTGATCTTGTTACATATATCTACTCGTATGTTGTTGGTGTACATAGAATGTGCAAGTATTGCAGTTTCAGCCCAGTATCCTAAAGAATCAAAACAATTCAAAATAGATGCGCTAGGATGTTAAAACTTTTTACACAAAAGCTCCATTTACACGCCGTAAGTGTATTGCCTGTGCCATACCATAAAATTGAAGGGCAATTAACTGGCACCGTCTATAAAAACGCATACAATATTGTTGTACGATACGGGTAAGTTAGTTGCCCTTCAAAACTGATAAGTGGCATAATCACACTGGCAGAATCATAATAGGATAATAGGTATTTTTGAATCATATTTCAAATCGTCAAACGGTCACAAACTAACAATTCATAATTTATCTGCAGTTCATCTGTTTCACAGTTTTGTATGGAGATTCGTAAAATGGTCCAAAAATTATGAATTGCTTTATTGAAGTTTAATGTCAAATAGCACAATCATAATAAGTTGCTGGGAATTCAGGAAATTAATCGCTTTCAGAGGAATTGCTTAGTGTGGATTCATTTTCATATTTCGAACCACTCACGTTCTCTCACACCAATTAAATCAGGCTGCCCGGGCGAACAATTTCTGACCAGTTTGATTGGTAACTATACAGCGTGATGTACCTATATCTGTAGGCACCTATCTACACTAGGTACCTACAGGTTTGATTTGATTTAGAATTTGCATCAATAAATCCTAACTTCATCACAGTCCAACAGATATGAAATAGATCAAACGTGAACATGCGAAATCAGAAAAAGTTACACGATGAAAGCAGAAACTAGAAAATTGGATTTGTTTGCAGTATTTTTGATTTGATTGGATATCAAAACCTGATTATTTCTTATACAGCACTGTTACCTACCCTACCCTACCTAGGAAGGTAGCTACGTAAGAAATCTAGCGCAAAATCTCCATAAAAGAAAAAGGTTAGGTTTAGGTACTGAAAATATTTTCATTACAATGAACAGCCTTTCCGCCGGACTCCGGACGGAGGTCAACAAGTGTGGCTTTATTAAAATTAAGGAGTAGGTAGAACTACCAACTGTTATTTAAATATTAGTAGAACTTCGACTTTAATTAAGAAGAGTTCAACTTGAATTATATATATTTTTTTAATAAAACAGATTGAGTTCCTGAATCCGCTTTCAAGCATAAATATTATCGAACCTAGCCCTGATAATCCTTCTGCGCCTCACATAATGTGTTAATAAATCACCGCAATGCTGGGATCGACCAGTATTTTAACACTGACCGCGTATTTGACGTCCAAACCACTCAATCTGTCGAGCTTTGCGTCAGAGCTGACATCACACATTTTTCCACAGGCTTTCAGCGCTAAAATGAGAAATGTGAGCAATTCTTTGCTTTTATCCCATTCTTGTTATGATTTCAACTGTGTATTTCCGTAATGTTTCGGCAATGATATGCGACCTTTGTGTCACTTGTGCCAGATATCACGTAGCTTGCTCATGACGTTAAAATGTAGGTGAGTAAATAGTAAATAGCCATAAAATGACTTTTCAACTTTATGCGCTAAGAGCTTGGATAATTTGTATGCGATGTAGATGCGAGCCGACGTTTATTGCAATCTTGTAGCGGAATCATTGGCTGCTTGCGAGCGCGCTGCGTGCGACACTCAACTTACTCAAGCCAGCCTTACTTTCATTATTAACAATTAACATCTAAATCCTCTGATTCAGTTAACACTCCGGCAAATTATGCGAGAGTGGCAAATATAATTATAACTCTATTTACATAGTTAGTATAATATATGGATTCAATCGTGACTCGAAGTGTATGAGATAAGTGAATTAAAGTGATTTCTGTTTACGACTCTATAATTCAATGATTTTATGTCGGCTGTAATTTGTCTAGGACTTCGTAATTAAAAACTCATTTGGGTCCAATCCTTGAGGTTCGTTATCTTAAGTTTTAATTAGGGGTGAGTTATGAGGGGTTAACTATTATCGTTATCTCTCAAAGAATTTTGTGTTTACTTATCTGTTTGGCGGCTGTGCGGGGCGAGTGGGCGGCGGGACGCGGCCGCGTGTCGGAGCCCGGAGGCGGGCCGCGGGAGCGACCGCGGAGGATCCCACTCCACGTCAAGTTGGAAGCGTGGCGCGACGCCTCACGCACCGACGACGCGACGCGCGATACCGCAGCGCGGGAAACTACGCACACGCATTTTCAGAACAATCTGAAAACTTACGCACGCAGTGAAAACACCGGATTCCTCAATTCTCCTTGGATTTGACAATGTTTAGTGTTTGTGTCGTTTCTGTAAACAGACGAACAAATTAAAGCGTTTGATAAGGATGTGTGTTGGTGACATTATAGTGTTGATAAGTGAAAGTAATTTGCACAATCGTAGAATAAGATGCTAGTTTAATCATGAAGGAATTAAAAGCTGGCAATATGAAGAAGAGAAACCACACTCAGTCGTCGGAAAAGTCGAAAGGAAAACGAAGGGTAAGTTTGCACAGCCGATCGCCACCGCTGGAACTGTTGATATTAGTGTCCCCACTACCAATTTGTTTAAATCATTATTAATTTACGTAAGTATAGGATTCAATAAAGAACGAAGAGATAAAATGCCTCAATTAAATCTTTATTTAACCTTCGACTTTAAGCCGTAATAAATAAAGAAAACAATCAATTTTTTGCCGCGCTATAAAAAGTTTAAATCTTCCTGTTTTATTCTCTCGGCATTTGTCCGTGGTTACAATGAAAGCTTCGTATTGACTTTATAGCCCTGGTAATGTAAATGGAGGAAATAAGTAGCTGTATGTACAATTCCAAACACGCGCTTGCATCGGAGCAATAATAAAATGTAAAAGCTATTTCATGATACTTAATTAAACTTAAGTGCGCACTTAATGTAGGAAGCGAATTTATGTTTAGAATAGCGAAAATATCGGGTCAGGATATAAAATGATTATACATAATCCATAATCTATACATCTAGATATACATTATGTAAGTATATGCAAATAAATAAAATTGAAATGTCTGTTTGTAATGTCAAAATAACAGCTTTTTAATAAATGCATAAAATTAAGTATATACGGTAAGTACTTACTTATAACAAAAAGAAAGAATTTAAAAAAAAATTGTCTTTCTGTTTCTGGCTAATCTCCAAAACGGCTGGACCGATTTTGACCGGAATTTCGCTGGCAGATAGCTGATGTTATAAGGAGTAACTTAGGCTTAGCCTAACTTTTATTTTAGAAAGTGAATTAGGGTTCAGCGCAAAAAAAAACAGTTGAACAAAATTAATGAAAATAGTTAAAACGTTAGTGAAATTGTGAACAAAATTTCATCTGATTCGTTTCAAATAGGGAAGTATTGACATCCACGCGGGCGAATCTGCGGGCAACAGCTAGGAATATACATGCGAAAGTAACTTTGTCTGTCTTTTACCTTTTCACGTGTAAAACACGAATCAATTGTTGTGAAATTTGACAGATCAGATAAGCTTCAGTACCAAGAAAACTTGAAACGAACTCAAAAATCTAAGCAAAGATAGAAATCTGTGTTCTATATTTCATGTATCGTTTGGACGCTAAAAGGAAGTAAAAGTAAGCTGAAAATACCTTATTGTAATGCCTTCAAATGAATAAATAATGAAGAAAAACTCCTCAGAAAAATTGATAGGCTGTATACCTATGTTTTAGGCAGGTAAAGCCAAACCTTAGATAAATATGTTAGACTATAGGCTGATTAAAAATACGACAAAATAGAAGAAAGATGGAACTTAATAAGAGTCTTTTTTCGACAAGGATATTACAAATGTTCACCACATCTATCTATCTATGTATGTTCCCTATGGACTCCAAAACGGCTGGAGCGAATTTGATGTAATTTTCAGGCAATCTTCAGATTAGTTCTGATTCCGTGAAGTTTGGCTTTTTGGTAATTTTATGTCATATTTTTTTCTTCTACTTATTGCTTGCATGAATTCAAGATAGTATTTCAATCATCCATACCTACGAAAAAGTCTGGCTATAGATAAGAGGAGCTCGTGGCTAAGTAATAACAGCTACACGGGTCGATCCGTCAGGTTAAGCTACGCTTGCCGGGGTTGGTCAGTGGATGGGTGACCATCTTTACATATCGAGATTCCTCCGTGCCTCGGAAAGCACGTTAAGCCGTTGGTCCCGGCTGTTATTCGTGGATCTTTGACGGTCGTTACGGGTCGTCAGAAGCCCGAAAGTCTGACAACCAGTCTTACCAAGGGGTATCGTATTACCCAGTTACTGGGTTGTGGAGGTCAGACAGGCAGTCGCTCCATGTAAAATACTGGTATTCAGCTGCATCCGGTTAGACTGGAAGCCGACCCCAACATAGTTGGGAAAAGGCTAGGCAGATTGATTTCAATCATCCATACCTACGAAAAAGTCTGGCTATATATAAAATTAGTGCTTCCCGTGATCAATGTTCCCGTGCGAAGCCGGGTCTGGTCGCTAGTAAAATATATACGCTCGGATCGGAAAACTATTCACGGAAAAACACAATCCTCATCTTGATCATCTATTTCGACTGTCGCTATGCAAAGTATGGAAAGTCCAAACGTGCAACTTTACAGGAGAGCGGATTAAGTAGATATGCCTAAAACCATTTTTCCTATTGGCTTTTTGAAAAATCTTCCCCATGGAATTGGGTTTCGTTAGATACACAAGTTAGAAAATGAAGGACTGTACCTATGTATTTATGGTTGGTGTATGAAATAAAACTAAAGCTTGAGTGTGTTTAAGGATTTTAGTGGATAGATCTTGTCATTTTCCATATCGTTGTTCAGGTTTTTCCATTTGATTTTCAACGAACCTTACAAAAGTAGACATAGCTACCTAAGGTTTTCGATTTGTTCTATCTATGTATGAGAAAAGTATTCATATCTTTGTAATTCTACCGTCATTACAATGTAAAAAGTAGGGATTCAATTTCGGTAAGAGTTATAAGTAGATACTAGATGACCTGACAGACGTTGCCCTGTCCTTTCATGTAAGTATGAGAAAATGAATTAACATCACATTTTTTATTTGTGAATTTTTAGTTATTCTGCTATTCGGGGCGGAGACAAATCCAACAAATCAAACATCGTAAAAATCGGTCCAGCCGTTTTTGATTTATAAATGGTGTAAATAACCCGATTTTGTTTTATATTAAAGATACTAATATTATAAATGCGAAAGTAACTCTTTCTGCCTGTCTATCGGTGTGTTACCTTTTCACGCCTTAAACGACTGAACGGATTTCGATAAGGCACACAGGTAGACCATGAACCGGGTTACGACATAAGTAGCACACTTTTTATCCTGCGGTAGTACGTCCCCATGGGATAATTTCCGACCGCTACGCGGACAAAGCCGCGCGGTAAAGTTAGTATTCCATATATAAAAGCTTTCTTCATTTTATTATAGGTACTGTAAAACACACTTCGCTAGCCAAACCTTGTTAACACAAGTTAAATATACATCGGTGTCTGTTTTACATAATTTATTAATGCGACAACATATTTTAAAAACATACAGAACATGTATCTTCACTTACACCAACCTCGTGTTGTATCAGACATACGGCATAACTGTGTATTGTAACTTTTACAAAACAGGTAAGTCTAGCAACTCGCCCGGTTTTTATGACGATTTCTGTATTATTATGTAAGTTTATTGAAAGTATTATACACAAAAATCTTTCGGAATAAATTCTCTAAATGATGGTGAAAACCAAATCAAAATACGTTGCGTAGTTTAGAAGAACAACGCGATCACACCAGACATACATGAAAAGTAACTCGTTATGCTTAAGTCCCACGCTATGCTTAGGTACTTACCTAGTACACAATCCCAACTTCGAGCTGCTACAGAAATCCCTACATGTAAAACAAAATAACACAGCCCGACTTCGGTAACGAACACAAGACCCTATGTGCTGTTGCACCCGTTGAACACTAGACCAACAAGATAAGGGAGAGCAGAAACAGTCTATTGTAGTAAGTTGTATAAAATATGTATAATGGACATGTTAAATGTCGTAACTACATTAATAAAGATACATTTCGATTACCTAACGCAAATTGTGTAAAATGCATCAAAGGCAAAGGAGGTAAATGAGGTCCACAATAATTGTAGTTTATCACGTAATTTTACGTAGAAGCAGACACTATATCCAAGGGATTTATACTTTGCGTGGGCTTCCAACTTGATGAAATAAAATAATGTAGGGAAACACTGTTGCTGTTTCGCAGTTCAGATTCAGAATAAGCTTTCAATAGTAATAATTATATGTACATTGTTTTCATTCCAGGAATTTTCTTTTATCAATGTTGCGACACAGGCAAACATATTGTACCCATAGGTATTCCTGTAGCTCTACAATACAATAGGTTGGTACTAATTAATTGGAAGAATTGTATTGTAAAGAATCAATGAAAGCTATAGGTATTTAAAGGTGGGCTACCTTTAAATACCTATAGCTTTCATTATACCTGTAATGTCGTGATGGCCCAGTGGTTAAGGTCTTGCCTCTCATGAATGACATAATATATGTAACGTCGTGATTGGCCCAGTGGAAGGCCTCGGCTCTCATGTACGACATTATACCTGTAATGTCGTGATGGCCCAGTGGAAGGCCTCGCCTCTCATGTACGACATTATACCTGTAATGTCGTGATGGCCCAGTGGTTAAGGTCTCGCCTCTCATGAACGACATTATACCTGTAATGTCGTGATGGCCCAGTGGAAGGCCTCGCCTCTCATGTACGACATTATAACTGTAATGTCGTGATGGCCCAGTGGTTAAGGTCTCGCCTCTCATGAACGACATTATACCTGTAATGTCGTGATGGCCCAGTGGAAGGCCTCGCCTCTCATGTACGACATTATACCTGTAATGTCGTGATGGCCCAGTGGTTAAGGTCTCGCCTCTCATGAACGACATTATAACTGTAATGTCGTGATGGCCCAGTGGAAGGCCTCGCCTCTCATGTACGACATTATACCTGTAATGTCGTGATGGCCCAGTGGTTAAGGTCTCGCCTCTCATGAACGACATTATACCTGTAATTTCGTGATGGCCCAGTGGAAGGCCTCGCCTCTCATGTACGACATTATACCTGTCGTGATGGCCCAGTGGTTAAGGTCTCGCCTCTCATGAACGACATTATACCTGTAATTTCGTGATGGCCCAGTGGAAGGCCTCGCCTCTCATGTACGACATTATACCTGTAATGTTGTTACGGCCCAGTGGAAGGCCCCGCCTCTCATGAACGACATTACGTATAGTTGTAATGTCGTGATGGCCCAGTGGTTAAAGCCGGGCAAGTTCCAATGTGACTTTTTCAATTCATATGTACTTTCTGCGTTTATCTTGGACGTTACTGTTATCGGTGAAGGGAAACATCGTGAGGAAACCTGGACTTTGTTAGCGATAGTTGCCGTAGTAGGATAGACGCCCCATAATTCAAATTGCGACTTGTAAACTTATCATCGCATCAATATTACTACTTGTAAGCAAATAACACGCCCCACCCGTATTCAGCTGCATCCGGTTAGACTGGAAGCCGACCCCAACATAGTTGGGAATAGGCTAGGCATTATGATAAGTCCGAAATCGCCAGCCCGTCTTGAGCAAGCGTGGTGATCAATGCTCGCGCCTTCTCTGTGTGAGAAGAGGCCTCACCCCTCAAGTGGGACAATAATAGGCTGGTGTTGTTATTTATTATACCTGTAGCAAGTTGCTATGATACAATTTAATCACCTGAACTTGTGTTTGTAACATTACATTCGCTTTCTCCTGGTACCTACTTAAGTAGTTTAGATCACAGTATAGTAATACTATTAGTTATTTACGATTAATAGCAGCAGAGCTGTTGCATATAATGTTTATGTTCATTGTAGCTTCTATACCTACATACTTAGTAGGTAAGTTTCTATTTACCTTCTAGTATCTAAATGTTGCAGTAAGATGGTTGTAGCCGAGCTAAAGTTATATTATACAGGGTTAGTGGTTATTGACCAATAGGGGTCACTGTACTTATCATTAGTCAAACCCCGAAACTCCGGCGCTCCTAGGTTTGACTAGTCAATCCTCAGATCTGACTTGAAGTCTCAGTCAAAGCCCAAACACATGAAGTTTTTCGGCCTCTGACTAAAGAATTTTAGTCAAGCCTAGGAGAAACTAATTTGGTCAGGCAAACGCCGAAACTCAATTTAATGAAATCGGGGTTTGACCAGTCAAACTAACTAACCTCAAACCACCTAGGTTAGGGTATTCGTAGGCAGGTCGAAGGAGCCCCGGCGGGGCTCCTGTTTCTGTCTGCAGGGTTTAAAGGAACCTAACAAAACCGAGCCTCGGGGTGCTCCTGACGTCGACGTTTGACCGAGTCTGCCAGTCGCTTCTAGGATCGACTAGGCAAATACCAAAACAGATTAAGTATGTTACGTTCGACGTTTGACTGAAAAGTTAGGAACTTCTAGGTTTGACCAAAAATACTTTAGGTAGTCAAAGGCCGAAATTGGAATTTATTTCGGGGTTTGCCCGAAGGCTTTGGTAAAACCCAGGATAAACCAGTCATTCCGCGAAGAGACTGCATATGCGGCCTTTGACTATGACATAGATAAATGTACTGAACAACAGATTTTTTTTCCGCGCGGTTTGGTCCCATAGTAAAAGTTGTTCATAATGATGAGGATGAGGTTAGAAGAAAGGCTCTAGTTTTTCAGGATCATCGTTGTTAGCCACCCCTTCTCAAATTACGTACCTACCTAGTCTTTCTACTTATTAGTCTTTATTTTCTTTCTATTATGCAGTGTCGGCAGATCATCATCTTACATACCAACCACTTCGGCGTGCCTCGGAAAGCACGTTAAGCCGTTGGTGCGGCTGTCATTCGTGGATCTTTCACAGTTCGCAAGCCCGAAACTCTGACAACCAGTCTTACCAAGGTGTATCATATTACCCAGTAACTGTGTTGTGGAGGTCAGATAGGCAGTCGCTCCATGTAATATACTGGTACTCAGCTACATCGGGTTAGACTGGAAGCCGACCCCAACATAGTTGGGAAAAGGCTAGGCAGATGATGAAGCAGTGTTTTAGGTAATGGCACAAACTAATTAAAAATTTAAAAGATATGAAATATTCTACGAAATATAACGAGGACCATCAGCCTCTCGTATCCCAAACAAATAAATTAGGCACCCAATTATTTTAAATAGGTAATGTAACACCAAAATGCCACATATAATGAGTGTACACTGTACACAAGTATACCGATAATGCTACCAGTCAAATTAAACTAACATATACATATAATAACAATCGCCATTCAAGTTTAGTTGAAATTACTAACAATATGAACGACCTACGACCTTTGTTTTTGATATCGGCTAAACTTAACGAATTCAACTGAGCTAGAGTAGTTTGCAATCGTCACATGACGTAACTATTGAGTTCAAACAACGCCGACATTACATGGATATTACATCTCACATTTATAATAATACCTAAGAACTATTTCCGCTCATTTCCTGTTCTCTGCAACTTTATTAAAGACAATTTTCATTTGCCCATAAATTCATGTTTTACAAGTGGGTTAATGTAATCATAGGTAAGTATTTAGTACTAGCATTTGCCAGCGGCTTCCCCCGCGTGGATGTCGGAAATTATCCCACTGGAACCGTAAATTTTTCCGGGATAAAAAGTAGCATAAGTACTTATGTGCTATTCCAGACTTTAACCTATCTGTGCCAAATTTCATACAGTTCAGTGGTTCTGGCGTGACAAACATCCATCCAAACTTTCGCATTTATAATGATAAGTAAGTACCTAGATGCACAAAAGGAAGACCGGGAATTTGAACAAAATTTTAAGCATATTACTTATTCTTCATAATGTGGCCTGACCAAAATTATGTCTGGACTTTAAAAAGAGACTGTGACCTAGTTTTCACCAAACCTAAGTGTCACCTAAATTAAAGTGCACTGTTGCATTTTTAACCGACTTCTAAAAAAGGAGGAGCTTCTCAATTCGGATGTTTGTATTTTCAACGCTAGGCTTGGCAGCGCCGAGAGTTGAAAATCCAACATTGTAATAATATTTATGAATTCATTTAAGTGTCACTTAGGGTTGGTGAAAACGGGCATAAGAGCTTGGTAATATTTGTGAGTGCTGTATAATATGACTGTACGTGTCACTCAAGTTCTTCTTAAATTCCACGAAGCGCAACCAATGAGCTAAGAGAGACATTTAATATTATAATCGTGCTCAGTGCTCAGTCAGAGGCTCGGAGGCAATGAGCTGCGCTACCCGGTTATAGCCGGTGCCTACCGACTCAGTTACACTTTGTAATGGAAACCATAATGTAAGCATTAAATAAAACAAAACACATTCGTTCATTCAATGTCTTTTGAACCGTGGAGTTTCTTGTAGGCTCTTTAGATATCCTCACAATTCCTTCTAATGTGGCTGAGGATTACGTAGGAGCTCGTGGCTAAGTGATAACAGCCGCACGGGTCGATCCATCAGGTTATGCTACGCTTGCCGGGGTTGGTCTGGGATGGGTGATCACTGATCATCTTTACATACCGAGACTCCTCCGTGCCTCGGAAAGCACGTTAGCCGTTAGCCGTCATTCGTGGATCTTTGACAGTTGTTACGGGTCGTCAGAAGCCCGAATGTCTGATAACCAGTCTTACCAAGGGGTTGTGTTACCCAGTAGCTGAGTTGTGGACGTCAGATAGGCAGTCACCCTATGTAAAATACTGGTATTCAGCTGCATCCGGTTAGACTGGAAGCCGACCCCAACATAGTTGGGAAAAGGCTAGGCAGATAATGTGACTAAGGATTACAATATTTTGTTACCGTGCACCTAAGCACTTGATGCTTCTTGAGTGCTTGTAATGCGGTCCATTTGAAGTAAACAATATTGTGTTTCTAGTTTATTTCTCAATCGGAAAATAAGATAGTACATGATGATGCACTGTAGGTATACATGCATGATGATGTAAGCCAAAGAAAAATGGCCGTCTTAACGTAATCCTTCCGACATTTTCCTAGTGAAGATGTTTGTTTGGCTCGCAACAGGTGGTGCGAGATTTTCAACCACTTGTTGAATATCGCTCGGGAGGAACATTCGCAAAGAGAGTATGGGGACTATGGGGCACAAGTGCGACCGTGTGACGACTGAGATGAGCGACCGATGTGCGGGGCCGGGCCCCTGTCGAGCACGCGATGATGCGTCAGGCGGCAGGCCCCTCGTGCCACTATGTCCGGTGACCACGCGGCACTTCGCTGCCACTCGATTTATTTTAAGATCAAGTTCCTGTTGTAATATCCAACCAAAACAATCGGCACCGTGTAATTTTTAAGGAAAGAAAATTGAACCGTGTAAAGGCTCTTACAGACAGAGGCGATATCGCGGTCGCGACGCGATATTTCGATATTATATCCGTAGAAAAATATCGCGTCGCGACGCGATATCGCCTCTGTCTGTAAGAGCCTTAATCGTTAACTGCGAAGCTTATCTCACGATCAATTAATAACACGGACAAGGTGGTCCGACTCGATGATCATAAACAATCGTACGACAGATCGGCATTTCTAAATTAATGGCTTTCGTAAAATACTCGGCTGATATTTATTTGCGTTGGGCTTCGAGAAGAACTGTCCGGGTGAGATGGGCGGGCGGAGGCGACGCGCGCGCAGATAGCGGGGCTGCGGGGTCACGTTCCCCAGATAAAACAAGAGATAACGCCGACGTCTTCTGTACGCGGTTGTCTTTGCTCCGTGTATCGACACGTACCTATTCGTATTCTTCGTTATTGAGTACGCTGGCTTATACGACCGCCGTAACGATATTGATAAACGGCTTAAATATGTGCTAATAACATAGATCGAGGAACATATGACCGCTAGTGTAAACACGAGACCTCACTGCGTAGGTTTAAGAGAGCTGTTGTTATAATATCAGTTATAAACAAAACACGTCTCAAGTATCGTGAAATTGCAAATTAAAACAAATGTTTCACGATTATATTTTAATTATACGGCGGCAGCGTTACGTTTTATAATGGGTTTTGTAAGCGTTGTTATTTTATGGGATGAATAAATTTTACTGTCTACTACAATTTGAGGAAGAGTTATCCAAACAAATACTAGTATGTAACATGCTATAAAAAGAACGTTACAATGTGTAAAGAAACGCAAACTTTTTATAGAACGTTTTCTTAGCGTAGGTTGTGTGAAGCTTTTAAGCTTTGCAATTTTTTTGGCTTTCATGTATCATCTCATTAGTAGTTTTCTATATATTACATCCGCCTTTGAAGACAACAAGCTCAATAGACCTTTTCAGACACACATGGTCTTCACATGGTCTGACTGAGATTATGTCCGGAACAAGAGACTGTGACCTCTGACTTTGTTTCGGCCTTTCTTCTCAGAGTAGTCAGATAGGAAACGTACAAACCTAGCTACCTACTTACTTACAGAAATAATTAAAAATCCTCGCCTTCGGCTCGGGCTTGATAATGACAGCTCGTTTGCAATAACCAACTTTCCACCCTTGTATCACAATGTACTATTATCATATAGGTAGGTAAGCAACAAGAATAATAAAAAATCATAAATCTATTTTTCAATATACTTCCTCGAAAACTGGTTCATATCGCACTACGATTAGGTTCACAATGCAATGTATTTCACACACGTGCGATTTTTCATTTTCCCGCACGTGTGCGGGAAATAAAAATTGCCACAGATAACTTATACCTATACTTAGTCCAAATTGGTTCAATGCCTCTATTCACAACTCTCTATTCAGAGGTGAATGTTTTTTTTTAATCTCGGCAAAGAGGTATGCGTCTTTACGGCGTTAATATTTTTTGAATATTTAAATAATGCTTATAAATAGAATATCATCAACAACTATGATTATTACAATAAAAAAAACGTTTATGAACAAATTAACATTTATTTGTGTTTTAAACTCGAAAATATTTGAATTTTCAATTTTTCATATTAGGCTGTTTATCGGCTTTACCTTTGCTTCTCCTTCAACCTGGCGAAAGCAAAGCGCGAAAAAAAAAAGAAAATTCAAATCATAGTTTTTTAATAATTCATGACAAAAATATTTTCCGTTATTTTATTTTATTTCTTCAAAAGTGTATTGAAAAACGTCGTTTGATACTCGTGGACATTTGTTATTGCAGTTCTCGGCTCAAAAACAACCTCGCCTACGGCTCGGGTGTTACTTTCGCCTCGAATGCAATAACAAACGTTCTCCACTTGTATCAAAATGTACTATTTTAGTTTTCTTGTCTTTTAAAACTTTTAACATTTCTGGTTTTATAATACATTTAGTTATGCCTATCTTCCGTAGTCGTAAAAAGCGTGTAATCTTCGTCTCCGTAGCGAACTTACGGTTCTTTTCCTCCAAGGAGATAAGTTGCATAATACGTTAATTTATCAAATAAAAACATTTATTTATAAGAAGCGTTTGTCGAAGTGTCTATAGCCGGGTGTATTCCCGTTTTTCAAAGTGAATGTATTGAATTATTTTGACCCCGGGGTCAATGTTATTTATTGGAGGTATAGGCAATACGACCTTTGAACTGAGAGAACAATATTTCCGAGATTAATGATTACCTAGTGCATCTTGTTAACGTAATCTTTGTATAAACTGAGATTAGTTTTACCGGTGGTTTTGCTTGTGTTAAATGCTAATTAATTACGTGTCTCTTCTCTAAATACTTTTATGGACACAAGACTATTTTTTCGCTCCCCAGTCGCCTAGGCCCGTAACTAGGTACCTACCTACATAAATAATATATTTATAGACCACAATCTTAGTATCCTGCTCCTCTAATTGGCTAATCGTCCACTTCAGGACAAAGACAGCAGTTGTGCGCTATTTTTGGCAACTTGGGCTTGGTGAACGTAAAAAACAATATTATCTACATATATATATACTAGAAAGGTTTAGGTACTTAAATAAAGGTAAACAATCTTGATGTGTCTTTTATCTTTTTTAATTTAAAACCTCAGTTTAGAAATAAAATGCAACTAAAAACCAATGTAAATACCTACTTACAACAATAATGATTACTAAATCAAATGAACCCTTAGTTTATGCAGTAATTTATTTGTTTAATATACCTACATGTGTTTGTGTAAAAAGTCACATCAAGATTGTTTACCTTTATTTAACTACATATACGTTTAGGTTTTTTAACCGACTTCCAAAAGGAGGAGGTTCTCAATTCGTCGGAACCTTTTTTTTTTTTTTTTTTTTTTATGTATGTTCCCCGATTTCTCAAAAATGGCTAGACCGATTTGGATTTTTCTTTTTTTGTTCGAAAGGGTATACGTCCCAAGTGGTCCCATGATCATCAAGTCAGGATCTGATGATGGGATCCCATGGAAATCGAGGGAAACCCTCAAATTTTATGGGCACTATATCGATTTCGGTATTTTTTATAGTAACTCGTGCATTTGCTCTCGGAAAGTACCATTCGGTGAACTGGAACTGATGATGAAGACCACAGAGGGCCATCGGAAATACTCAATTATATCTAAGTATATAACAGGTTGCGATTCGATTACTTTAATATGGTTTATGCTCGTCAAAATAATGGTAATGCATCGGGAAAAGCAACATTTTGTAAAACGTGATGAGCAGTTGACATTGCGTTATTGTAACTTAGATAAATTACAAACTGAACCACTAAAAAGTGAAAAATAAAAACTTTTTTACAAAAACAAAAACCGACTTCCAAAAAAAACACTACAAAGTGAAAAATAACTTTAATTTCGGAAGTCGGTGGCAAAAAACTAAAATACAGATCCAAAGACACCGACTTCCGAAATTAAAGTTATTTTTCACTTTGTAGTGTTTTTTTTGGAAGTCGGTTTTTGTTTTGGTAAAAAAGTTTTTTTTATAGGTACATACTTAGGTACTTAGCAAAATACTTAAGTTTCACTAAAATCAGTAATAAGTAGGTACTTATGGCCAGTTAAAAGAATAGGTGATTATTTTGAGAAATTAATTTCACGAGTTGGCAAAAAAGCTTTAACTCTGCCTGTAGCCGTTATAACATATAATATACAGACACGGCATGCGTTTAGATTTATAATAGGCATAGTCCATAGCCATGTAGGGTGTTGAATCGTAATAAATCATGTCGGTAGATTGGACTGATGACGTAAATGATGCCTCTCTAATAAATCTTCGCGAGGTGTTGTCGTTGGTGTGCTGTCATTAAAATTCTACCGCTGACATACATTTTTGTTCGATAATGATTTTCATTAACTACTTACCTTTAGTGTCTTATTCCACAAGTTGAGATGTTTGTTAATTATTTAATTACTGTTATCGGTTGACTCTTGGAGTATCTACCTCTTCGATCAATAATAGCACTGTATGATTGATGCACTACTAATGCTATTATTGATCGAAGATCTACCTAGAAGGTTGACCAATTTTTTGGGTTTCCGGTCCTCAAAATGAAACAACGGAACCCTTATCTATAGGATCACTTCGTTGTCCGTCGTTCTGACTGTCTATCAGTCTGTTTTCTAAGGAACGCGTGGAGGTATCAAGTTGAAATTAATATAAAATACGTAGGTAGGTATATTTTGGTCCCTTGGAGTTCTAAAAAATCAAGCTTCTAAGTAATTCGAATAGCCCCACACCCACACCCACAGAAACCTCAGAAAACCCACAGGATACTTCCCTTTGACCTAGAATCAATGAAGTTTGCCTAGAAGCCGCACAGTGTCACAGCACAAGTAAAGGAGAAAGTCCGAAAATTGTTAATTTACCACATACTTACCTACTTATTTTTTTTTTGCGATTTCTAACTTACATTTCCAGTTGGAGAATTGACCGTGACGTACCTATATCAATCTATGGGAGAACATGTTTTTCAACAACAATGCTAAGTTTGTTTTTGGGATAAATTCTTTTCAACTACACTGAGAAAAAAATATTGTTGGGGGGACAAAAAAACTTTGTTAGTAGGGAGCCCACCATAGAGCATAGTCAGTAAGACAATGTTTTTATTGTTACGCGGTAAGTTGTCTGCACAACAACGTTTTTAATAACAGCATGCCTTGATACTACAACAATGTAACATTGTCAGTGGAACTAATGACATGAACTGTTACTTTGTTGTAGTAACATTATGTGTTGTTAATTTAACAACTTTATTTTGCCAAATTAACTGCTCTTATTTTGCTTTTACAGCAAAGTAGCTTTGTCATAGTGTTAACTGTCACTTTGTTGCTCTAACAAAGTCTGTCTTTGCTAGCCTAACAAAGATAGTTTGTCTCTCTCAAATTTTGTTGCTTAAGTATAGTCTAGCGATAATTAAGGAGCATGTGACTCTTGAAAATGAACTAATTTTACTAAATGGAATCAAATCTGATTTTGTTAAAAAAAAGCAGCTGTTTCATTGATTTGGTAGATATGTAGTCAGTCTTTTTGAAATAGCTGTTATTTTTTCACATTTCAAATTTGGTTACATAAAAATTAGTTCATTTTCAAGAGTCACATGCGCCTTAATTATCGCTAGACTATACCTAAGCAACAACAAATTGAGAGAGACTAACTATCTTTGCTAGGGTACCAAAATGAAATAAGTGTAATTTACATTAAAAAAAAACCATAATAATTTTTAAACATTTAATTGGTACCTCATAAAAATTTCTCATAAATAAATGGAGTATAGATAGTTGTACATACATTATTAAAAGTAAAAATATTTACACTGCTTTAACAAAAAAAACAACAAAAAAATAAAAATAGTCAAAAAATTAAAAATATTTTTAAAATCCTACTTTACCGTGGGGAACTTTGGAATGGCCTTTAACTTTAACTGAGCAAACTTTAATAAGTTAATAGTGCACATAATCTTATTATTATCCAAGATTGAGCGCCATTGTATGTTTGTGTACAGTCAGCTTCACGATGTGATCCTGACTGTATCGTGAAGCTGACTGTACATGTAAAGTTTTATAAAATAACTTATAATTAACAAACTAAGTTATTGAAAACTCGCTTCAAATAACAGGATTCGAATCAATTAAATCAGCTATGTGTTATAGTCAAATCTAGTGTTTTAGTCAGCAGAATATCAACATAAAAGAAAAAGGAATATAAAAATAACAATCCAAGTACGCCGAAAAATATAAATCAACATTCAGTAAATATCTATCAAAGTTAGAATACATCGATTTACAACTTGCACACTTCCTGCGCGGGGTACATGGCTAGCACGCGGCGCAGCTCGTGCTTGCTGAAGCCAGCGCGGTAGCACACCTCGTACTCACGCACGCCCTGCACCACCGCCTCCGATACGCACGTCCTCGAAGAACAACGTGACCTTCTGGAGCGGGCGGCCGAAGTTTTGCGTGACGTAGGCGCGCAGCGCGTCCGAGTCGCGCGCCCGGCACTCGCGCCGCAGCGCCTCCAGTAGCACGCGCAGCGCCGATAGCAAGGCGGGCGTGCAACCGGTGGTAGTTCTCCATGTGCAGGACGGCGCGTGGCGTGCGCGGGTGCTCGGCGTGCATCATGGCGCCAGCCAGCGCCACGTACCCAGTGGTCCAGGTTCGCGCGGCGCCCGCTCGACGCAAAGATGCGCTCGCAAGGGGCGCTCAGCGTCTCCAGCTCCAGGAATTTATCACGACAGTGGGGAGAGAATAACTAACTTTTGCACCACAACTTAGCGTTTCACAAGTTTTCTGTGCCACTGACCACAACACAACCATGCACACAAACAGTCAAAATTGTTGGCTTACCGCGTGGTTTTAAATAATACACTGTTGGCGATAACTAGTCTACTCCATCACACTACAATATTCCTAAAAAATCCGCACGACACGCCCGCGACGCCGACGCAACAAAAGAAATGGCCGGCCACGGCCCGGCGGCCGCGCAGTGCTGTGCCCACTCCCTTCCCCGCGTTCCCCGCGCGCGCTTTCCATTGTTACCACATTAAACGTAACGTTGCCATCTTGACAACTTTTTCTTGCTAAATAATTGCGTTGTTCACTTGACAAAAGGTATTTGAACACTACAGCTATAGTTAATTTGTTAAGAAAACAGCGTTTCATACTAAAAATTTATACTTTAATACATCTACAATGTTCCATTGTCACTGTAGCAATTTTTTTTTAAATTTTGATGAGGAGACAAAGTTAAAATTGTTCCTAGATCAATAAACGTCGAACAATAAAAAAGTTGCTAATGCGAACAAGTTACTTTTGTGGTGGTGGCAATACGTTTAGTTACTGCGACAAGAAATTTCCAACAAAGCTTTTATTGTGACTTTGTTGGCTGTTTTTTTTCTGAGTGTACGGATCCCTTTATTGTGCGTGGTCCGACACGCACTTGGCCGGTTTTTCAGAATCAGTATCGCTACCCAACTTTGCAATGCTGCCAGCCTTCTTTATTAGACTAGATTACCTATTTATTGTAGGAAAAATGCTTCTGCGTCCATTTTCAGTAACCTAGTTTTTAAATAAAGAAAATAATCTCATTTCTCTTGGCCTCGATATTATCGTTATCCTTTTTCTAGGAACTCGGGGATTGATTTACTAAGCTTATGAGAGCGTACCTGTATACCTTCCTAATGTTAACCTTTTAAATCCTTTCAACCTTATTTCTGAGGTTTTTTTTTTTACATAATTTTAATTGATGAAAATTGACCATCCTCATAGCCTTAACTTTTGAAAAAAATATACTTATAGAATAGTTCTATAAGTACTTACTTAATATTACAGGAAAACCTATAAGAAGTCAATATCAATCAATCTGCCTAGCCTTTTCCCAACTATGTTGGGGTCGGCTTCCAGTCTAACCGGATGCAGCTGAATACCAGTATTTTACATGGAGCGACTGGCTGTCTGACCTCCACAACCCAGTAACTTGGTAATACGATACCCCTTGGTAAGACTGGTTGTCAGACTTTCGGGCTTAAGAAGTCAATTATGGTCTTAAAATAACATGGTAAATTTCTCAATAATGTATGGGAGAACATGTTTTCAACTACAATGTTACCGAAGTTTGATCTTGGGATAAATTCATCCCAAATACGGAACCCTTCATTCTGCGTGGCTGACACGCACTTGGCCGGTATTGCTATTTAATCTTCATATTCTTGACCCAAATAAACGACTCCAATGTCTCCAATAAGGTTGTTTACTGTGAAACAGGAAAACGTAAGGAGTCCCCATCCCCGATTGTTATACTTTTATTTATTGGGTAAGTATCTACACTCTTATACCCATGATTGCGAAACTTGATTCGAGACTGCTCCAAGAATTTTAACTACACTTTTATATTCTACGGAGATAAAGATCGAGCAGCCCCTCTGTATTTCATTGAAATGAAAAAGAAGAAAGATATAGGTAAGTTTTAGTAAGAGATAGGTGACCTTGTGAAGGTAGCAGGAAGTACAAAACCGGTCGAAGTGGCGGTGCTTAGGGAAGGCCTATGTCCCGCTATGGACGTCTTTCGGCTGAAATGATGAAGAGATAGTACATAGTAGCTCTACCTACCATGACATAATTAATCATAACAGCAACAAGTCTCTTCAGTAAAGTCTGGTTGAAATGTTTTAATTGCTTTGCAAATCTTAAAAGTAACTGGTTCAGACATCAAATTCCTGAAAATCATCTAAATAGCTCGCTAAAACCTTAGGTAACGGAAAACAAACCCCAATGGGCACATTTACCTAATTGAGAATTTAGACCTTTATGCTTAACGAAAAACATTGTTCATGTTTCGTAAGCTCTCTGTAATCAGACACTATCAATCAGTATGACAATATACTTGAATTTACCGCCAAGATTGATGACATCATTATAATCGAAGATATTCATCCTAAAGCTGATTCATTATATAACCAACTGGGAATTACCAAGACTTTAGCTCAAAATATTTGTGGACCTAAACGCAACTAAACGTAAGTTTTATAATGCCTAAAAGTACCTTTATATGATCTGCTGCAGTATATACAAAATCAAAAAATATATGATATTCTTCAGGATATATGCTAGTTAGATAGTGTGTTGAAAACATAACACAACTAATTCAATACGATAGAAAAATATCACGAAGATACCTCTATTTCTTTTAATCATTCTGATTTTTTTGTCACATTATTCTATTATACAAGCCGTACCCGTATCTAATACACGACGCGGGACCAGTGCGGATTGGTAGATGTCACACGTCTTCGAATTTTTGGTTCTAGGACATACGGGTTTCCTCACGATAAATTATTTATTTATTTTATTTATTATCCTCCACTCCCTCTCACCGAGAGGAGGCCTGTGTCCCAGCCCAAAAAAAAGGGCCAGTGTCCCAATAGTGGGAACGTTATAGGCTGCTTATGTATTCTACAAGCAACACATTAACGTAATAGTGTTTTAATGTTGTAGTCCAATTATTAATACATTTTTTGTAAATAGATATGAATTGCTTCTTATTTTGCGATAAATTACTAGAGTACCTATTGTGTCATCGAGACATCGCGCTTCTCTTTTTTTTTTCTATGCAGTGCGACAGTGACCGCGCTGTAGGTCCCGTAGTCCCTTAATAATAAATGTGATTATTGCCAGCAAACTCTAACTGAATCAAAACGTCATACTAAACCTTTGTGTCAACAAAGCTTAAACTTAAATAAGCCTAAAGTTTCAACATGATAAGCCAAGAGGAAGTTGTCCATCGCAAGAATTCATGTTCAACATAATGTACTTACCTACTATACAGGGTCACATTAAATTAGCTAACGAAACTCGGCAGACGTGATGGTTATCAATATCTAAACATGATAAAACAAGAAAGAAATTAATTTGAAGTTTTTTTTTTTTTTGGTCATTAATTTTTTGGTAGTGTAGTAGGTAACTTAAAATATCAGTTTAAAAATCAGTTTTTCATTTTTTTTTCACATTTCAACACGATAAAACAGATTTTATCAACTCACACTTCAAAGCGGTAATTGACCCAAAAATTTTATCAAATCTTTTTTATTTTTATTTTGTCGTGTTTAGATATCGGTACCCATCACGTCTGCGGAGTTTCGCTACCTAATTTAATTTACTACTGTACCTATAGTAGGTAAGCTACATACATAAAAAAAAAACCTGTATACATAATACCAATGAGGTTGTACTACTTATATAACATCAATGCATAATACATAAAAAAACAGGCCAAGTGCGTGTCGGGCCACGCGCAGTAATAGGGTTCCGTAGTTGCACAATAATGCGGACTAACAAGAAGGCTTGTTATTTCATGAATATTTGACTAATATTACCTACTCGTAGACTTGAAAAGCCTACTTAGCTGTGATAGTTTTTCCTTTTAACTTCGTTATATAGGTATAAGTACTAATACCGTGAATTTTTTCAACCATCCAAAACTAACCGTTTAGTTGGTAGGGGGGAGGGACACTTGACTCTAACAAAAATTTGCACTTTAAAGCTTAATATTTCAGAAACGGATCCCTAAATCGAAAAATTATTTTCACAAATATGCAATACATATTTTTGAAAGACCCATCCAACGACACCCCACACCATGGGGTAAACGAGAAAAAAAAACATCCCCACTTTACGTGTAGGAACAGAAGGTACCCTTAAAAAATTTTTTTTTCATGATTTTATTTTACCACTTTGTCGGCGTGTATATCCATGACAAATTATAGCTTGCCATGTGGACGGACATAGCGAAACTATAAGGGTTCCTTGTGGACTACGGAACCCTAAAAAGTGAAGCTAAACAAAAGCTTGTGAAAACAGGGACAAGAACATTCAAAGCGGGAGGTAAAGTAGTCAGCGCCAGTTTCTAGGTACTACGGTCCATCTTGCCCGGCTTATTTATGGCAAAAACTTTTCTATAGGTACATGTAGAATAATGGATCGGAAAGGCCTCTTAATCAGCCTTTAGCAGGAACCGGAAAATCCAAAACGGCCACTACAGTAAATACTTGGCACCCAATGCACGCAGACCATCACCAAGTGAAGGAAATAGTAAGAAAAACTTGCCTTCACATATTTGTATGGAGTCTCAGGGCTAAACTAACGTATACGGCAGGGCTGTTCCCCCAAAGGTAACTGGATACCCCACTAATCTACTAACTGTCAAACACGTATAGAAAAATAGTGCCAAATAAGCTCTTAGCCACACTAGATATAATTTGTAACCAGTCAACGCAGACCATTTTTAGCGATCATTAAAACAGTTCGATAATTTTATAGCACTACTTTACAACTTAAGGCGACGATAACCGGCTTTTAATGATTTTAAACTGAAGATCACGTTGAAACGAGTAGGTAGTGTTAATGATTTGGAAAAATACCTATGTACAACTAGAGCATTTTTTAAATAACTTAAGTGAGTAAAAACTTTGGACTATGTTTATATTAAATATATATATATATATATATATATTTATAATAAAATAATCAGTAAACGATGTGATGACCTTGCTACTGTTTGCTACAATAACTATATAAAGAACATGGAAGATGAACTAAGTAAAAACCCCAAATTGTTTTGGACTTATATAAAAGCTAAACGGGGAGGGTCTAGCGTATACCCTATGTCGATGACAGATGGCACTACTTCGTCATCTGACGGAACAGAAATATGCGAGATTTTTGCATCTTACTTTTCTTCTGTTTATAGCCCTGCTCAGGATGATGACAATTTCCATAATAATACACACTTACATAACCTTGAAAATGATAGCTTAAGTCTATCAAATCTACTCATTGATTGTGAGGCTATATACAAGAAATTAAAAAACCTGGACTGCAATAAGGGTGCAGGGCGGATGGAATACCACCTATTTTCATTCGCGAGTGTGCGGCCGAGTTGGTTAGGCCATTGTCACTTATTTTTAATAAGTCTTTGACTTGTGGAGTTTTTCCTTCAAAATGGAAGGTAGCTAAAGTTGTTCCCATACACAAGTCAAATAAAGACGACATGGTTTCTAACTATAGACCAATATCAATCTTATCTACCTTTGCTAAAATTTTTGAGTCTTTGATCTTCCCCCACATTCAGAACCACTTAAAGCTGTACTTGAGCGAGGAGCAACATGGCTTCGTGGAGTCTAGATCCACAACTACCAACCTAATACTGTTCACGGAATTATTAACGAAGGCAATTGACTCGGGTTTTCAAGCTAATGTTGTATATACTGACTTCAGTAAAGCTTTCGATAAGGTTTCACATGGAATATTGATCAACAAATTACGAGCATATGGCATCACCGGATCGTTACTCTCATGGTTGAGTTCGTATCTCGTGGATAGATCTTTCTATGTGGTCATCCACGGCTTTCAATCTGCCTTACGATACATCTCGTCTGGCGTGCCACAGGGATTTCATTTGGGACCCATTTTATTTAATTTCTTCATTAATGATATTCCCAATTGTTTTCATTACTGTGCTATGTTTATGTACGCAGACGACTTAAAATTTGTTAAAATTGTTAAATCCAGGGATGATGCCTCTGCACTACAGAGCGATCTTGATAGGCTGGTGCAATGGTGTCGATCCAACAGAATGCATCTAAATGCGAGTAAATGCTACCACGTTAAATTCACGCGTAAACTTTACCATATAGACCCAGATTATTATATCGAAGGAGAAAAGATTGCGGAACTGGACACAATAAGAGACCTTGGTGTTGTGTTTGATCGGAAGTTAACTTTTATTCCACAGATAGACAATTTAGTAAAAAAGTCCTCTAAAATGCTGGGATTTGTTATAAGGAATTCCAAACAGTTTAGGTGTTGTAAAACTAAAATTATGCTTTACAATTGCTTAATACGAAGTATATTAGAATATTGTAGCGTGATCTGGCGTCCACACTATGCCACACACTCGTTGCGTCTAGAACGTGTTCAGAAGCGTTTTCTGTGGCACCTGGTGTTTTCTAGCGGAATAACTAGAAAAGTACGCTCGTACAATAACAGACTCAAACATTTTAAAATGGTTTCGCTAGACAATCGCCGACGCATTAATGATGCAATGTTTGTGTGCAAAGTAATGCACCACAAAATCGACTGTCCACAAATTTTGCACACCTTTAATTTCCGTGCCCCCTCAAGAATTCCTCGCAGCGCGATAACACCACTCTGCCCTCCGCAGAGAAGAACGGTCCTAGGCGCTAATTCCCCCTATGCAAGGTTATGCAAGGTTGTAAATAGTTGCAGTGATAAAATCGATTTGCACTTTGAAAGTTTGGGCAAATTGAAGGCCAATTTTCTCAAGTATCTTCTTAAATAGATAAACCTTTCATTATCTCGCTCTAAGGAAATGTATTATGTATTTTTAATTGAATTAAATTCTTAGATTAATTATTTAGATTATTATAGATTAATTATTTAGACCTTTAGATAAGTAAAATTAAAAACTAGATTAATATTAGGTATAATTTTTTGTACAACTTCTTTATGCATGCGGAGTTTACCTGTAAGTGATTGTTGCACTGTTGCATTTATATTGTTGCATGTAACCTTTAACATAAAACTTGTGTAAACAATTGTTGGTAAACCAATAAAAAATAAATAAATAAATAAATAAATAAATATTCCATAGTGTAATAATTTGAAAAATTATGTCTAACGCGGATAAAAACTGAAAATCACAAAAACTATCAAGCGTATTTTATTGAAACCTTCACCATTTTAAAGATAATGCAATTAATTTATGTTTTAATATACGTGTTTTATCTATAATAAATTAATAATGCGTCTAATTTGAGACAGCGCTCCTTGATGGGCAAGTCTTATTACTGGGTGGACGTACGACGCGTTGCGTGAGCTCAGCACAGAACACGCAAGCTAATCACGCAAGGCCATTGGTATATATCTGCGTCTTAACTGGAATTCGAAGGATATGACTATGACTGTTATATAAACCCGAAAACGCGAAAAAAAAATCAGCTGCTCCCTACATTTTGACGAATTATGCGAACATAAATGTACTGAACAGCTGATTTTTTTTCGCGATTTCAGGTTTGGTCCCATAGTAAAAGTTGTTCATAATTATGAGTACAATGATCCCTTAAGAGGTTTTGCGCATTTAACGTTACACGTTGTATGTATGTGATCAATCCGTAAAAACAAGCGAACTTGCCGGCAACCAGAAAGTGGATTTGGTCAAAAAATGGCGACAAAAACTAAACCAGGAAGAACATAAATCTTTTTACACATATCACGGAACAGGTTTCTCTTTATTTATATGCTGGGCACGAACACTTGCGTTTAAAGACCGTAAAATTATAATTATTTATACCGATAATTGTCACATAAAAGAATCCTATATTTATGCTTAAGTGTGCCCATAAATTTGCAAATATGTGCCTTGTTATGCAAGACGAATAAAAGCTACGTTTAGTGGCGCCAGCATTCAACGACATTTTTTTGTTTTTATAATTCTTAAAACCAAATGTAGGGTAGTTGCGCCGGTTGGCGACCACTTAGCTGAGTTGCTAACTTTAGACTAGTCAAAACATTAGACATTTACACGTAAAATAGTTGGCGACCATGTAAATTGGTCCTAAATATAGTCAAGTTATGAAACAAAACATAAAATATCACACTTCCATTCATAAATTATGAAAAATTATGGGGAAAAGTGCAAAAATAGCCTAAATGTTAGATAACGACCACTTTTTTCAGTTGACGACCACTAGTATGCTAGTTTACGGCCACTCTTTAAAAAAATAAAAATAATTTAATAAAAACAACTTTTATTAATATAAAATATTTTTTTATTTTTCACTTTAAAATAAATATCAAATTATCATCATCACAAATAGTATTTAATCCTCTGATTTAATAGAAAAGTTGGTTCTATTGACGCACTAGTTTACATTTTGAGGTGTTGGCAAAAACTTTCTCACAGCCGCCTTCCATGACGATTTCAGTGATCCAAAAACACTTACGTCTGCTGGTTGGAGCATGTGGGTGGTGTTCGGAGGAAGAGCATACAAAATTATGCCTAGCTTTTCGCATGTGGCACTCAAGACTAGTGACATGTGCGATCTGTGACAATCAATCACAGCAGCATTATTGTTTTTTTTATACAGTTGTGGTCCACCCAATCATTAAAATCGTTGGTGATGGATTCTTTGACCCATGGTCTTTAACAATTTTGTGGACAGTATCCAGAAGCTCTGCTTCTTAACTGAGATTCCGCACTTGACAATATTTAAAAGCCACTATTTAACCCACTTTTCACACTCCACTGCTAGTACAGGATCTGGTCTTCTAGCCTCGATAGCGTCACGTCTCTTCCCACTTAATAAATCCTGTATCGTCGTTCGAGGAATCCCATATGTACGACAAAGTCGACAAGTCTCTCTTATTCCCTTTTCTTTTTCCCGAAAGTCATGAAAAGCTTTTTGTAGATCTTCTTCGGAGTATTGGACAGTCTTTTCATCCTCTTAGTTATTTGCAGAACTTTGAAGGCGTCATCTTGAAAAAAAATATAACCACTTAATTAAGTAAATAATACGATTATTAAAATCTTATCTCAATTCAAATTTTATTTTACTTAAACTAAATAAAATAATCGTATGTGGTCGAATACTGAACAACTGAACTTAATCAAGTTATTTTAGTTTGCGGCCATCTTTCTCTTCGTACTATATCTTGATGGTCGCAAACTACCATCGTAATTTTCGAACTGTATCAGTTAGCGACCACCTAGGAACCAATGTATGTGAGTGAATTAAACAAGTTTTATAAAGAAAACATGTGGTCGTTTACTGAAGAATTGCATCTTTAGGCTTTTACAACACCAAACCCTAAATTGTGTAACCATCAATAAAACATTGAGAACATTATAAGCAAAACAAAATAAAACTGAGTGAGTCAGAATACGACCACCTGGTCGCTTTCTAACGTATTTCTAAAATATGCATTTCAGTAACCGACCACTGGGTTTTATTTTATTATATGGTAAAAATTTACTTAAATGCAATTAAACAATTGAAATCACTACATAATTGAAGTGACCACGCTTCTAATTTAAGTAAACAACCTATACTAAGTAACAAAACTTACCTCCGAACGCCGCGCGTCTTGCTAATTTTTTGCTCTAGCGCAGCACATCCACAGACCACTGAGTCAACACGTAAATTGAGCGTCCTTTTTCTTTGCTTTGGGTCAAGCGGTTGGTATTAGATTTAGTAAATTCTTATTACGTAACTATTCAAATAATATAAAATGCATACACTTTATTTTTATTTCCTAAAGAAAGGTTATTATCTTTCATTAAAGAAACCTAGTCAGACAAGTGGTCGCTTACCGGAGGTGGTCGAGAAACCGGCGCAACCTATTTGGTTAAATTATTTGGATTTTCCATATGTTTTATTTGACTACTAGCTGTGCCCGCGACTTCGTTCGCGTGCATGTCGGAAAACAATAATGGGTTGCTGAGATAAGGTGTAGGTATCACTCCTCCAATGAAAATGAAGAATCTTCCGATCTTGCCTGGTGGGAACCGCTACCTGGGGTTCTCTACCACAGCCCTTGCGAATGCAGTCACTGCGGTTTATAATAGCGGGGTTTACACGTACAGTTCGGACTGCTGGAAACAACGCGCCATCCAAACTGTCGTTTTGGAACGAACAGCGGGGTTTACACATACAGTTTGGTTTGGCTATGAGCGCCCTCCACACGTACAGTTCGGAGCGCGGGAAACAGCACGCGCCGTTCCATCCTTCGCTCCGAACTGTACGGGTGGAGGGAGCTATTGACGAAATAAGTGAAATCAATTTACACCGAAACACAGTAACTGCAGTTTGGAACGCAGTCCAAGATGCGCGGTTCGAACTGTACGTGTGGATCTCTCGCTCTCTCTCTCTCTCTCGCTCATGGATCTGTGGACTGCGTTCCAAACCACGGATGGATCTGTGCAGTTTGGACTTCGGATCAAACTGTCGTTTCGTTTATACCGTGAACATCCATTTTTATGGAGGCAAAACTTATAAAAAAGGTCGAAGTCCATAATTAGTTGACCACGGATAGCAACTACCCAGTAATTTTCTTTGATTTCTGTACAAATCACAGTACGTATACGTTACGTTACGTACGTTATTGAGGAGTTCAATTATCAGATCTTCACCATAGTAAAGGGGACCATCTCTGGAGAAAACTCTTTCAAACATTGGGTTTGTGACATACGGACGGACAGATGGGCAGAACGAAATGATAAGAGTTCCCTTTCTATGTACTATTTAGCTACGGAACGGAACCCTAAAACCAGGCGAATTGAGATTTGAGAACTTCTTCCTTTTTGAAGTCGGTTATAAAGATGCCTCAAATAATCTCGACCTTTAAAGAGAAACCCAGTTTAACCCAGTTCCAGAGACCAGAATTCCAAGACAGCATCTACGAAACTACTATAGGTCCGATAATTTTAATACAATTTTTTTAATTTTATGATTGGAAAATTGTCACTCTTCTGCGAAAAATCTTAACACCGCGATTTAGAAAATGACGATAATTGCTCAACGGCATCTATCGGATACAGTGGTTAACTGGAAGTTCGCTCTGCGTACAATAAACTTACAAAGTAAAACCCAGTTTGATTTATAGAAAGTGTGTGTGTCAGCTCTGACGACGACTGGAGTTTACTTCAGTTTTTTGTGCCGTTCCGACTTTCTATTTTTCGGTCATTTCTGTTGGGTTTCTTCAATGAATCAGTGCTATACAAAAAGCAACTTTAAGATGTAAAGGCGCTCGTCCCCCCTATCACCCCACCTCTTACCACCCCCCTCCCTCATCCCTCTAATCCCCTCACTGCATCCCCTTCCCCCTACCTCCCCCTCACACTCCGTCAGTGTTTCCCCCTCCGCCTCACCACATCCCCCCTCCTCACCTGTCAACCCTACCCCCTCTGAATCTCTATGTTGTTGTTGTTAGTTGTTATGATTATTATATGACATTGCATTATTTTTAAAATACAGAACATAGTAGTTTACCTGTAGATTACAGGAAAACCTATAAGAAGTCTGTGGTCATAAAATAACATGGTAAATCTCTCAATATTGTGAGTACAAACTTACATTTACAGTTAAAATGTATGGGAGAACATTTTTTTCAACTACTTACAATGTTAAGTTTGTTCTTGGGATAAATTCATCTTAACTACGGAACCCTTGATTGTGCGTGGTCCGACACGCATTTGGCCGGGTTTTTGATCAACCACCAATAGAATCAATCTGCCTAGCCTTTTCCCAACTATGTTGGGGTCGGCTTCCAGTCTAACCGTATGTAGCTGAATACCAGTATTTTACATGGAGCGACTGCCTATCTGACCTCCACAACCCAATTACTGGGTAATACGATACCCCTTGGTAACACTGGTTGTCAGACTTTCGGCCTTTTGACGACCAGTAAGGACTGTCAAAGATCCACGAATGACAGCCGGGACCAACGGCCTAACGTGCTTTCCGAGGCACTCAGTCTGTAAAGATGGTCACCCATCCACTGACCAACCCCGCCAAGAGTAGCTTAACCTGATGGATCGACCCATCAGGTTAACCACTTGAAATACTTAACGCAGACACAGGATGTGTTTATAATATTTAATTTTAATACTCTTTTATTTCATTTACATACCCTACCTATCATTTATATTTTTAAATATTTTTATGAAAACATAAAATAAAAAAACATCATAAGATATAAAAAATAAGTAATAAATTAGTATGGATATTCGCTAGTACCATTTGGCGTCAATAGATGTCGTTACGTGTATAGACTTTTCGTAATGAAAAGTTTTTCTTGAACACTTTAAATTCATATATCTTTTGATATATTGAAGCGATTGCGATGAAACAAACACTAAGTAAAACTCTGAGTTACACACAATAATTAAGTATAAATTTTAACCATATTGGTTTCGTACTTTTTACGTGATACTTGAACGAAAAAACCTCTCACAGACAAACAGATAAACAGACAAACAGACAAAAATTACAAAAATGATAGAAATGGTATCTGTTGGTTATTCTAGAACACCCCAACTATTTTTTTTTTAAATATTTGCTATGTACAGAAACGCTTCGTCTACAGATTTATTATATGTATAGATATTGTCTGCTATTCTATTAAAACCGAAACCTCATCATCTTCCTGCCCTTATCCCATGTTACTTGGGGTCGGCCGAAACATGATTAAGTAGATGCTTGAAATTTTTTCAACAGAAAAAAATTTCAAAGTAGCATCGACTATTTTCTGTTGTGCACTACCTAAACAGTTCCTTACTGTGCAGTAAAATTTGCTTTAAATAGAAGGTATTAAAATTTTTCATAAATCTACATTTAAACGAAGCGCGTTTAGTTGCGCGTGAGAGTCTTCTATTTCTTTCGCGACAAACTAGACAGCCATAACGGCATTTCACTTACACACCGAGCTAAACCACGTTTCAATATATCCTCTTAAGAACCATAATATAATGACTCAGAACAGCTGATATCCAATTCTTGGGCTTTTGTTTTTAGTTTCATTCGTTACTAGCTGACCCGACAGACGTTGCCCTTTTTTTTGTGGATGGGAAATCATCAAATGACTTCTACCGCTCTGGGTGGAGCGGAAGGGCGTTTCAGACTTTTACTGACTAAAACCCACCCGTGTTCCTTCAGTTGCCTATGCCAGGGCCACCCTGCGACCCCGGCGGCACAAACGTTGCCCTGTCCTTTCAATAATTCATACAAAGTTCCCATATAAAATGCAATTTAATTTTTGCCGAATTTTCGAATTTTCCTGATAATTTTACCAATATAACGAATATTTGAAAAAAATTAGCCGAATTGGTCCAGCTGTTCTCGAGTTTTATGCGCTTCTTAGCAACACATTTAGCCATTCATTTTTATTTAAGTAGGTAAGTATACAGGGTGTAAGGGACAGCCCTCCGCAAACTGATAGGGTGAATTCAGTACGTCATACTAAGATGACCGGTACATGAAATTTTTTCAGGAACCTTAAGGGAATCCAATAAACCTGATTTGTTTGTGTTTTTGTGCACAAATCGGAGCGTCTATTACTGGTTGGGAGGGGTAGGTAATAGGTATGCGGTGAGTTCGATGAACTCTGTAGCTAGACAGAAAGTGAACAGCTGATTTCACGCGTCGTTGGTTAGTGTATTTCAACATCCATTGCTGGTTTTTTTTTTTGCTGTTTTTTTGCAGTTTTTTTTTACATAGATGGAGTGCTGCGAACACACAATGCAATTTTACATTGAAATAATGAAAATGTAACGGAAAAAAAATTGAAAATATGAAAATTTTCCTGAGAAAATTTCCGGTGGAATATGATTCAGAATGAGGAGCTGAATGCACCCTGTTAGTTTGCGGAGGGCTGTCCCTTACACCCTGTATAAGTAGGTGGATACGTTTTTCAAGGTTCTCATTATCTTAGTAAATACATAGCCTAGCAGATGTGACCCCCACATGAAACCTATTTTAGAGGACCAGCATCCCAATTGCGAGGCCCTTTCTTTGTACACGGCACGGTTTCTTTACTGCGTCGTACTTAACAGGCCAGGCGCTCTCCGCATTCTGTCAACAAGGTTCCATAGTGACCCATACAACACTGACGACTGTGTACACGGCGAATAAAACGTAGTTTTTCACGGCAAAACGCGTGTATATTTTTTATGAAATTCATAATCCATACATATTTCATAATCCATACATCCACACAAAAATTCATAATCCTTTTAAATCCAATCCAAACATGATATGATTTCATGTTTGAAAAATTCGTCTGTTCGATTTATTGCTTTATTTATTTACGTTGAAGTAAGTACGAAGTATTATATTATCTGTGGTTGAAGTAAATACCTATCGCAATCGCAGTCCACTGCTGAACTTCCCAGGCTGCGCCACGACACCCTGTCCTCCGCCACAGGCTGAGTTGATGGATTGATTGAAATAACACAATAATTAGGTAAATAGTTATTGAATGTTGTTTGAGTATTGTACTGGGGCTGTTTCATTTAAAATTCCGAAAATGTAATCGTTTGAGACCAAATAAACAATTTTATTTATTTATTTATGTAAGAGAAGAATGAGAAGTACATATTTCAGTTGTTAGTGTGTTACGCAAAATAAGCCGGTGACCATGCAGAAAATTAGCAAACTTTTAACAATATGTAAGTTGTTTTTTCCAATCTTTTATCCTGATTATAGGTAGGACCGAATTTTTTGACCCGTCCTAATAACAGACATCTAAGTTAAGAATACGCGAATACATCCCAAGGGCATATTCATATGAGTTGTCCGTAGATATTAGGGATTATTATACAGAGATGAAACAACATACACTGGTACAATAGGTACGTAATCGTACTTCACAGAAGGGTCCATTGTGCCAGTCTGTTTGTAAGGAAGCCTATTTGAACAGGAAGATATCTTATATCAATTCATTTGTCCTTTGTGTTTAGCAAGAAAACTGTCAAGTATAGATGAACTTTTCTAATGCAGCCACAGGGAAAGCTGTACTTATTAGAATCGTATTTAACTCACGAAATTTTGCCGTTTCACTGATTTACGTGATTTTACTGTGTAATTATGTACCTTATAATAATGTATTTCTATAAGTTTTAAGCGGTTTCACCCGCATAGACCCGGTTAAAAAGTAGCCTATATGTTAAACCAAGGTATAAGCTATCTACATACCAAATTTCATGCAAATCGGTCCAGCCATTGAAAAGTAACAAACATACAAACACACACACACTCAGAAACTTTCGCCTTTATAATATTAGTGTGATGCATACCTATTGTTATGAGCTACGAAAAACCGTATGTATATACAGCAAGAAAATAATTCACGTTTTCTTTTTCGTGCAAGGATCAAAAGATTCTGCTAGACAAAAAATATCGAAAAATACATAATATACAAGTTTTCCTATACATTTCGTACCTATTTTATTGATCATCAGGATTATCCACGACCTGTCGTACAAAACAGTTTCGTCAGAGCCCCATTAATAATAAGTACGATGGATAAATGTAAATAACAATCGGTAATTGCTTGTTCCTCACTAGTACATATTTTGTGAACTTTATGTCTGTTTATTAATTAATTCATTATTAATTAATCCATCAACGTCTGCGGGCTAACGGCTAGCTTCCTTATTGTACGTCAGTAAACACAGTTTTTGTTCCAACAAATGGTTTAAGTGATTGTAATTAAATTGTGTGCATAGTGTGATGGTTAACATAGTTTTTAGGGTTCCGTACCAAAATCAGGAGGTAAAAAAGAACCCTTATGGTGCGACTCAGTCCGTCTGTCTGTCTGTCACAGCTGGATATCTCAAGAACTACTAATTCTATCAACTTGAAATTTTGAACACTTTTATATGACGTTCCAATATTTTGCAAATAAGAAAGAAATAAAAATATAATAATGTTTTTTTGGCAACAGGGACTGAAAAGGGGTCTTAAAAAATCAAAGTGGGGGCATGTGGGGTATCATATGATAGAACGCTGTTTTCACATTCTCAAACAATTTTTTTTATTTTTTTTAGGCCGCATAGTTTCGACTTTTGATGGAAAATGTAAAAAAAAATTCCGCCCCCCTTATCTCCGAAGTTTGCGTAAAGAAAAATCTGAAATTATTCTATGTGATAGAAGTTTATGTAAAGATTACAGCGATGTCTTTAAATAGCACACTTTTTCAGAAATCGGAACGGAACCCTCGGTGCGCGAGTCCGACTTGCACTTGACCGTTTTTTTTTTTTTCTAAAATAGAACAAGTCATCTTAATGTAGAGAGCGACTCTACATTAAGCTGACTTGTTCAATTTTAGAAGAAAAAAAACCTGTTAACCGTGACATTCAAAATACTTGTAGATACTGAAGTTATCCATTCGTCTAAGCACGGTTGGTTAAAGTTGTTCTTACTTGGTTAGATTAAATTACTACCATAGCGCAGTGGTGGCCCAGTGGTAACGGCCGCGACTTACGAGTTGTAGGTCGTAGGTTCGAACCCCGGCAGGCGCTTTCCTTTGTGTAAATTATATCAACACCACTCTCAAAACGGTAAAAGAAAACACCGTGAGGAAACCGGCATGTCCAAGAATCAAAAATTCGAAGACAGTGACATTTGTTTTTTTTTTTTTTTTGATGGTGGGAAATCATCAAATAACTTCTCCCGCTCTGGGTGGAGCGGAAGGGCGTGTCAGACTTTTACTGACTAAAACCCACCCGTGTTCCTTCAGTTGCCTATGCCAGGGCCGCGGTATCTTCTTCAAACAACCCGCGACCCCAGCGGCAAGACAGTGACATAAAGTCGCTTTTCGTGTCTGTCTGTGTGGCGGTGTTGTTCTTCTAAACTACGCAACGGATTTTGATGCGGTTTTCACTATCATTTAGAGAATTTATTCCGGAAGGTTTATAATGTTTAATACATTAAACCTTCATGTGTTGTCAAGTCGTAAAAACCGTGCGAAGCAGGGCCGGGTGAACTTCAAAATAATTTGGAGACCCACAGTGCAGAGCTATAGTTTTCTCATTACAATTAATAACGTACATATATTGTATGTATTATTATAGGTAAGTACATTTATTGCTTCATTGAATTCTACACATATTTGACCCAGTATACAAAGGCTTGACAGCTGAATGACTACAGTAATTAATTCCCTAATTAAGTTAACTTCGCGATTCAAATGTATTTTGATGGAATTTTTGATGTGTTTGCTAAATAATTTTCCTATTTCCAAGAAACAGTACGATTGGTTCAATTTTATGGTACTTACCTATCTATAACTTATGGACAAGAGGGCTATTGAAAGCGGAGTTTAGTAAACTTTTCAATTTAACAACAAAGTTTTCAAATAAATGAATTTACCTATCTATTCCTGTGATTCGCAGATCTTTGACAGTCGTTACGGGTAGTCAGAAGCTTAAGTGTAACAGCCAGTCTTACCAGGGGGTAGGTATAGGTATCGTGTTACCCAGCTTCTTGGCTGTGGAGGTCAGATAGGCAAGGCAAGGTAAACAAGTGAAATACTGGTATTCAGCTGCATCCGGTTAGACTGGAAGCCGACCCCAACGTAGAGTGGAGTTGGGAAATGACAAGGCAGATTTATTGATTGAACTTGCTTATCTACCACATTCTTAAAAACCAAATAATCGACTTTTATTGAATCGTATCAGATATAGGTAAATACTCCATAGTTTTATATAAATATGGTAGCCACAAGCCACATTTGATTAAGTACTTAATTGTAGCTATGCAAGTATGCACTGACATTACACAAATTGAAGACAATCAAATGAATACTTGTCGATAAGTTGGTACCTGTATAGTTTTACAGGGTGTAAGTGTAAACAGTGGCAATATTTTAAGGGGTCATTGTACTCATCATTAAGAACAACTTTGAATATGGGACCAAACCTGAAATCATGAAAAAAAATCCCTACATTTTGACGAATTATGTGAACAATGCAAAACAGCAGATTTTTTTTCGCGAATTCAGGTTTGGTCCCATAGTAAAAGTTGTTCATAATTCTGAGTACAATTACCCCTTAAAATATTGCCACTGTTTATACTTAAGTACATCTTTTTAAGGCTGACTGTACCTTACCGGGGCTTCGCCCGCTTGGAAATTATAGAGATACAAAGTATCGTACTTATGTCCTAATTCAGCTCATGGTATACCCATGTGCCAAAATTCATCCAAATCTGTTCAGCCATTTTAGCGTGAAAGCGTAACAAATGAACAAACTCAATCACACAAACTCAAAACAAAATTTTATAATATTAAGTTAGGATATTAGATAAGATGATATAAAAGTAATAGAAAAATACCACTAGACTACTTGTAATGCTGCTTATTCTCTCTCTGCTCAGTGAGGGATGTCAAGCACAAAACATTTTTTAGGGTTCCGTACCAAAATGGTAAAAAAGGAACCCTTATGTTGTGACTAAGTCTGTCCGTCTGTCTGTCTGTCACAGCTGGATATCTCGAGAACTACTAATGCTATCAACTTGACATTTGGAACAGTTTAATATGACGTTTATCCAACTATTTTGCAAATAAGAAAGAAATAAAAACATTTATATTTATTTTGCAACAGCGACTGAAAGGGGGTCTTAAAAATTTAAAGTGGAGCTACTAGGGCATGTGGGGTATCATATGAAAGAGCGCTGTTTGCGCATTGTCAAACATTTTTTTTTCTTTTTTTAGGCGCCATAGTTTTCGATTTTTGATGAAAAATGTAAAAAAAATACCGTTCCCCCCCTTATCTCCGAAGTTTGCAAAGAGAAAAATCTGAAATTATTCTATGTGATATAAGTTTATGTAAAGATTACAGGAAAAATAAAACGATGTCTCTAAATAGCACACTTTTTCAGAAATCGGAACGGAACCCTCGGTGCGCGAGTCCGACTCGCTCTTGACCGGTTTTTTTTAGTTTTATGTGTCTTCGTATCGAAATCGGAACGGGCGCAAGCTATCGTAAGCATCATAAAAATCCAATTTAACATCTCTCATTTTATTCTCGCGTAAACAGATCCCAAGAAGTACCTAATTAGAATTGTTCTTGAAAATTCTCAGTAGTATCTACTTACGACCTTACTGAAAAAGTTCTATTGTAGGTACCTACTACGACTTGACCTAACTTGACATTATAAGCTGCTTATGTCAAATCGTACCTAGGTACTTTAGTCTATGTTTGTGCCTAAGCACAAATCTAAGTGAGGGACGGATTTCAATTTTCGTTTTAGTAACCACATCTCGGAGGTCAAATGATCATCATCATACACAGCCCGACTTCACCCACTGCTGGAATAGGCCTCTCTTTTCTTGTGCCAATCCCCACGCTCCTATCATCACGCCTCATCCAGGTTATGCCCGCGATGGTAACAATATTTTCCGCCCATCATGAGAGGTCAAATAGCTAAGCTTATCAAGCATAGCCCGTCTCACTGCTACTAACGAAAGTTTCCTGCAAAATTTTAACAAAAATCTCTTACTAGACATGGAAATGGCCTATAATTTTCCACAGAACGGATTTTTGCTGTTGTATCGTGCAAAAATAGCAAATATCGACGTTGGCGTTAAGTGCTAGACGACAGTCGAATAAACAGAGCGGCGTGCTCAAGGGCGAGCGCGTTTTTGTATCGAGATCGAGTGCAGCATCCCACGCGCCCGCGCGGGTAATTCGTCTACGCCTGACCGTACCGCGCGCGCCCGTGCCCCGTGTGTCTATGCCTCACAAAATTGCCATTGAATCACCTATAATATATCGTCGCTAATCCAATGATGTTAATAGATACCTCATTGCGCTAATCTAACTAAGTGACGTAACTGTTTCGAAGAAAATTTTACAGGGCAAGCTATTTTTTTTTTTTTTTTGTAAACTGTACCTAGATATATCGGTCTCTATTTTTGCATTATCATGGAGACCGTAAGGTAAAGGTACAGCAGACTATACGCTGATTAAACAGATCAATTCGACTTGGACTAAAATGGATCACTAGTATGCCGTCAGAAATGCATGTGGTCAAATACGCATTTCGTCATCTCTCAGGATGGACTCGCAACTTGTCAGAAACAGAACTCAACAGATACGCAGTTCGGCAGATACGCAACACGACAGATACTCATTTCGTCGGATATTGATTGAGAATTTGTATTTTTTTTTTTTCAATGGTATGTGTAGCTTGGCACAGAGGGCACGCTTTTATACCTAGGATTGGTACTCGACAGCCGATGGGACTTCGGCCCTCATTTTCAGCGGCTGGTGCCCAAGCTGATGCGCGCGACGGGAGCGCTATCAACGCTGCTTCCGAATTTGGGGGGCCCGAGCACCGCCTTTGGGCGGTTATTTGTGGGGATCGTGCGATCGATGGCCTGGAGCCCCGGTGTGGGCAGTCGACCTGACGGCTCGCCACATCGCAATACTGCGCAAACCGCAGAGAGCGATGGCCGTCAGAGTCATTAGTGCCGGATCCCCGCCCTGGGACCTGGAGGCAAAGACACTCGCGGCACTGCATCTGTGGCGCGAGGAGGCCAAGACACGGGGCGAGAGACTGGTGCAGCGACAGATCACGCTGCGCCGGTCACAGCTCCGTCACGTCATGGTGACGGAGTGGCGGGAGAGGCTCTTGCACCCTACCGCGACCTGGATACAATTCAGGAGATCCGGCCAGTGCTCGACGATTGGCTCGGGAGGAGGCACGGCTCCCTGGCGTTTTAGTCAGTAAGAGTCTGACAGATCCCTTTGCCCACCCCAGGGTGGAGGACATCCATGAGAATTTCCACACCCAAAAAAAAAAAAAAAAAAAAAGCGGTCAAAAAGTTAATCATATTAGTTTTTTAATGATAAAATACGAAAAAGCAGATTACTTTGCGTTTAAATCCTATTAATTAATTGACTGTCGAGTTGCGTGTTTCTCGAGATGCGTCTTTGACGAGGTGCAAATATGACAAGATGCGTTTCTGTCAACATGCGTTTTCTGGCGAAATGCGTATTTGACCACTTGCATTTCTGACGACATGCTAGTGATCCAAATGTACTTACCTATCAAATTACTCTACGGGATGAAATTTAAAACATGTTCCAAATCGAAATGGGAGATTGTACTCATCATTATGAACAACTTTTACTTTATGGGACCAAACCTGAAATCGCGAAAAAAAAATCAGCAGTACATTTAGCTACATCAAAGTCGTCGAAATGACTGAACAGCTGATTTTTTTTTCGCGATTTCATGTTTGGTCCCATAGTAAAAATTGTTCATAATGATGAGTACAATCTCCCATTTTGATTTGGAACATGTTTTAAATTTCATCCCGTATATAAGTCGGCTATCTCGTGGGTCTCTCGGGAGCTCGTGGCTAAGTAATAACAGCCGCACGGGTCGATCCGTCAGGTTAAGCTACGCTTGCCGGGGTTGGTCAGTGGATGGGTGACCATCTTTACATATCGAGATTCCTCCGTGCCTCGGAAAGCACGTTAAGCCGTTGGTCCCGGCTGTTATTCGTGGATCTTTGACAGTCGTTACGGGTCGTCAGAAGCCCGAAAGTCTGACAACCAGTCTTACCAAGGGGTATCGTATTACCCAGTTACTGGGTTGTGGAGGTCAGATAGGCAGTCGCTCCATGTAAAATACTGGTATTCAGCTGCATCCGGTTAGACTGGAAGCCGACCCCAACATAGTTGGGAAAAGGCTAGGCAGATTTGATATAAGTCGGCTATCGGCTTAGTCCAAAATGATAGGGGAAGTCAGCTCAAAGCGGCCATAGGAGGCAAACGGCCACGCTTCATTTTTCGGTTATTTGAAATGATAGCGCGGCGTGACCGTTCTGTTCGCATAACCAATCTCAGCCCCGCGCCATGCAATCATTCGGTAGCAGTGGGACCGAGCGCGTGGTTGCAGTGACGAAATATATTTATTTGCGTGTTTTGTTAAAAAAATGCAAGGTAAGTTCAATGTGCTTTGGTCAAACCTCTTTATATTTCAATGCTTTTATTGAACGTGTATTGTTACTTATCTATTTGGCTTTGTTTGTGTATAGTCTCTCTGAAATATAATAAATAATGTGAGAGCAGTTCATTATTATAACAAAATGGCCGAAAAAGGCAAAGCGGCTCGGGCAAAGTGGCCAACTGACCGCTTTGCCCTATGTAAAATTATTATGATTCGATAGATATAATGCTTAATTATTTTGTTTAGATGGTTAACAACTATAAAAGGAAGACTACTCAGGGGTCATGGGATGAAGATATGTTGGCCCGGGCAATTAAAGAAGTAAATGAAAATTTACTTGTTGTTTACGAAAGTTTTTAAATTTTAGAGCATTCATTTTCATAGAAGATATTTAAGACTGTTGTAATAATTAAGTAAGATTTACCGTTGATTAATAAAAATGTTGAATATTGTCAAAAACTAAACCTAATTATAAGTTCCTAATAGTCTATTAGAAGTTTTTAAACTAAATATAACAATATACATAGTTAAGTTAGATTACTCTCAAGACTGATTGTAATTAAAATACTTAAAGTATAAAATGCTGATTATGTTATAAAAAATGTTGAATAACATTTTAAAATATTTTTGGTATTTTTATTTTGTCAAACACACTATTTTTCAACAAAAAACAAATACATTTCTTGTTTACTTTTGGGGGTGGCCACATTGCCCCTACCCCCATGACCGCTTTGGGCGGCCACTCGGGCAAAGCGGATTTTTGACAAGTTTTCGTAATTTACAAATCACATGGTTATTTTTAAATTTGCGCTAATTTTTAACCGTCTTCCAAAAGGAGGAGGTTCTCAATTCGTCGGAACCTTTTTTTTTTTATTTTTTTTTTTTTTTTTTTTTTATGTATGTTCCCCGATTACTCGAAAATGGATAGACCGATTTGGATTTTTCTTTTTTTGTTCGAAAGGGTATACGTCCCAAGTGGTCCCATGATCATCAAGTCAGGATCTGATGATGGGATCCCATGGAAATCGAGGGAAACCCTCAAATTTTATGGGCACACCTATATCGATTTCGGTATTTTTTATAGTAACTCGTGCATTTGCTCTCGGTAAGTACCATTTGGTGAGCTGGAACTGATGATGAAGACCACAGAGGGCCATCGGAAATACTCAATTATATCTAAGTATACAACAGGTTGCGATTCGATTACTTTAATATGGTTTATGCTCGTCAAAATAATGGTAATGGTGATTTCACCATGAGCTCCATTTCTCCTGGTTCTTACTAAGAGAACTCCTCAACAATTAACGGCCCTGCATCGGGAAAAGCAACATTTTGTAAAACGTGATGAGCAGTTGACATTGGGTTATTGTAACTTAGATAAATTACAGACTGAACCACTAAAAAGTGAAAAATAAAAACTTTTTTACAAAAACAAAAACCGACTTCCAAAAAAAAACACTACAAAGTGAAAAATAACTTTAATTTCGGAAGTCGGTGGCAAAAAACTAAAATACAGATCCAAAGACACCGACTTCCGAAATTAAAGTTATTTTTCACTTAGTAGTGTTTTTTTTTGGAAGTCGGTTTTTGTTTTAACCGACTTCCAAAAGGAGGAGGTTCTCAATTCGTCGGAACCTTTTTTTTTTTTTTTTTTTTTTTAGTTTTTATAATTTCACAGTATGAACATTTAATAAATTATCTGGATATTAGTATAAAGTTCTCTTCAAAAGTTTATCGTTTACTAGGTTTTTTTTAACTCAAAGTTAAGGTGGCCGCTTTGAGCTGACCTCCCCTATGTCATTTAGTTAAATTAGCGACGATATGATACTGCTACATATTTTCTACAGGAAAATGTTCACTGCTACTAGGCAATCAATCTGCCTAGCCGGCTTCCAGCCTAACCGGATGCAGCTGAATACCAGTATTTTACATGGATCAACTGCCTATGTGACCTCCACAACCCAGTAACTGGGTAATATGATACCCCTTGGTAAGACTGGCTGTCAGACTTTCGGGCTTCTGACGACCCTTAACGACTGTCAAAGATTCATGAATGACAGCCGGGACCAACGGCTTAACGTGCTTTCCGAGGCACGGAGGAGTCTCTTCTATCACATATAATAAATTCAGATTTTTCGCTTAGCTAACTTCGGAGAAAAGGGGGGGGAACGGTATTTTTTTTACATTTTTCATCAAAAGTCGAAAACTATGCAACCTAAAAAAAAGAAAAAAAAATGATTAAGAATGTGCAAACAGCCCTCTTTTATATGATACCCCACATGCCCTAGTAGCTCCACTTTGAATTTTTAAGACCCCTTTTCAGTCCCTGTTGCAAAAAAAAACATAAATATTTTTTCACACCACCTGCTCGAAAATGTCAAATTATATGTCAAGCAACCTTAACCTAAAGTGAGTCATTAGTGGCCGGGGGCACAGCCGGTCAATAATGTTGTACTGGATTTCATTATGACCCGCTGGTCAATAATGTGATTTGAATTTGGAATCTCACATGCTCAGCTAAATTGTCAGTATAGTATAACAAACACCTTTTGGTGCCAGAAAGAGGAAAGCTATTCTCGAAACCCTTACTACGCGTGGATGATATTCTCGATTTCCTACAAAATCATAACGACTGCTTCTTCATATCGTTGCCATGTTTTCGAAGACATAATATTGTAAGAATAATTAGATAACTACGAACCATTTTTCATTTTTTTTAAATTTATTTTTTTTAATTTTGGAACGAAGTTCCTTATCGCGCGTTGTGAAAGGGGGCTAGACGGAAAAAAGTCTCACGAAAAGTTGTCACGACACTTTTTGCTATAGGTAGCTATTGTAAGCCGTGCGGCGTGCGCATGTTTCTCTGTCTGTCTCTCTCTCTCTCTCTCTCTTATAGGAAGCAAGCCAGATATTTTCATTTCTATTTCGCATTGAACAGTGTGGTGTCGCGATGATGATGATGATGATGATGATGATGGTGATGATGATGATGATGATGGTGATGATGATGGTGATGATGATGGTGATGATGATGATGATGATGATGATGATGATGATGATGATGATGATGATGATGATGATGATGATGATGATGATGATGATGATGATGATGATGATGATGATGATGATGATGATGATAAGTATAAAAATAAAATTTTGTTACAATTCCTTCACTAATTAATCGAAAGGAACTTCGTTCCATCCGGGTGTCCCTTGACACCTCTCAAGTTTTTTTTTTTTTTAAATTACACATCAACATCTATAAACGTAGGTACCAAATAAAAACTTAACTTTATCTTTGCACAACTGGACTAATGTCTCAAATGTTACCATTAACTTCAATTAATATGTAAGTGCATATAACTAACTAGTTCTAAATATGTTATTCTTACTGTTTGTTTATTTAATAAATACATACTTTGTTTTTCGTACTATGGCTATTACTTTCTCACAGTAGGTGTAAAAAGTAGAGTATCCTCCTCTGGGCTAAAGGTGTCTTTGCCTTGGGCTAGCTTGAATCCCTCGCTGCATTCAGGATTCTTGTATTAACTCCCTCGCTTCGCTCGTGAGTTAAACTCTTAACTACCTCGCTGCGCTCGGGAGTTAAATCCCGAATCCTTCATTGCGCTCGAGATTCAATATGACGCCCGTGACATAAGACACAACTTTAGCCCCTCGGTGCATAATCTACTATTATTTCTTTCTTATTTGCAAAATAGTTGGGTAAACGTCATATAAAAATGTTCTAAATTTCAAGTTGATAGCATTAGTAGTTCTTGAGATATCCAGCTGTGACAGACATACAGACAGACAGACAGACAGACAGACTGAGTCACACCATAAGTGTTCCTTTTTACCATTTTGATGCGAAACCCTAAAAACCGGCCAAGTGCGTGTCAGACCACGCACAATGAAGGGTTCCGTAGTTGAAAAGAATTTATCCCAAAAACAAACTTAACATTGTAGTTGAAAAACATGTTCTCCTGCATGATACCTACGTCACACTCACAGACCAACAGCAAAAAAAAATTTTAGGTGATAAAATAATTACAAATGAACGATTTTCGGACTTCTCCCTTTACTTGTGCTGTGAGACCTTCCATCATGCCAAAATTAATGACTCTAGGTAAACGATAACTATGTACTTATAGGTTTTGATTTACTTGCAAGTATACACAGGGTGTTTCTTTTAAGGTGTCAAGCCCGGGCGAGCTGATAGCAGAGTGCCTTACCTATCGATTTAACCCTCATGTATGTTCTATGATTTTTTGTAGTTTTCGAGTTATATTTTTTTTTCGATATTTTTCCTGATTTAAGGAGATGATGGCTTTAAAAAAATTATATCTTTTTTTTGGGTCAACTTTGAACAAGAATGTACTAAATGGGGCATTATTTGATGAAATCGGTCGTTGAAAGTGCTGTATCTGAAATCTTGTTATTAATCACTATCACTACATAGTATAAAAAAAGTCGCTTCCCGCTGTCTGTCTGTCCCTATGTATGCTTAGATCTTTAAAACTACGTTACGGATTTTGATGCGGTTTTTATTAATAGATAGAGTGATTCAAGAGGAAGGTTTATATGTATAATACACGCGGGCGAAGCCCCGGGCAAAAGCTAGTGAATCATAAATATGAAAATCACAACATTTCAGATAAACCACTTTCCACGACGGATTTCAACATAATATAATGCCCTATTTAGTACATTCTTGTTCAAAGTTGACCCAAAAAAAGATATAATTTTTTAAAGCCATCATCTCTTTGAATCAGGAAAAATATCGATAAAAAATTATAACTCGACAACTACAAAAAAACGTAGAACATAGACATGGGGTTAAATCGATAGGTATGGTACTCTGCTATCAGCTCGCACTGGCTTGACACCTTAAAAGAAACAGCCTGTATGTATGTCGCATAAACGGTCGTATTTTTAGGGTTCCGTACCAAAATGGTAAAAAAGGAACCCTTATGGTGTGACTCAGTCTGTCTGTCTGTCTGTCACAGCTGGATATCTCAAGAACTACTAATGCTATCAACTTGAAATTTATAACAGTTTTAGATGACGTTTACCTAACTATTTTTCAAATAATAAAGAAGTAAAAATATTTATATTTTTTTTGTAACAGGGACTAAAAGGGGGTCTTAAAAATTCAAAGTTGGGCTACTAGGGCATGTGGGGTATCATATGAAAGAGCGCTGCTTGCACATTCTCAAACATTTTTTTATTTTTTTTAGGCCACATTCTTTTCGACTTTTGATGAAAAATGTAAAAAAAAATACCGTTCCCCCCCCCCCCCCCCTTATCTCCGAAGTTTGCAAAGATAAAAATCTGAAATTATTCTATGTGATAGAAGTTTATGTAAAGATTACAGGAAAAATAAAACAATGTCTCTAAATAGCACACTTTTTCAGGAATCGGAACGGAACCCTCGGTGCGCGAGTCCGACTCGCTCTTGACCGGTTTTTCGTTACTGCGTTGACTTAAAAGCTTGATTTTTTTAGAACTCCAAGGGACCATGCATTTGATATTAATTTCAACTTGATGCCTCGACGCGTTCCTGAGAAAAAGGGTCTTGCTTGAGTCACTGACAGACAGACGGACAACGAAGTGATCCTTTATGGGTTCCGTGTTTTCCTTTTGAGTTCCGGAACCCTAAAAAAGCATCTGCGCTTTTCATCCCATGTGTTAAATTAACATCATAATCTTATAAATAAATGCAATCTTTGCTGTTTTTCCAAAGACTCGATTAAAGCACATTACCTAATGATTAGGATAAGAAATAAGTTACCTACGAGTATTACTCCTCTGAGTAATCGAATACAATATCTTTCCGTTCACGTAAAATATTAAGTACAACGTTTGAGTAATCAATCAAGAGGATTTTACTTCAGATTGAAACTCGCTTTCTGATGTAGTAAATAAATCGTTTCATAAAAATTTCGGCTTACTGAAAAGTAATTCTATCCATAAAACAATAAGGTAATGAACTAATGACCAATTTAGATTTTCATTTGAGTAAGTAAGACCTTTTCAAAATAGCAACATGATCTTGATTGTAATTACTTGTTCCGAGCCAGCTAATATTGTTTTATAAACATTATATTATTAACTCATTAGTAATCGATCAGAACTTATTATAGAACTGTTGGGAACCGAATCAAATACACTCGAGCAACCCCTGCGGTCCGGTTACACGCACAAACCAGAAGAAGATCGAAGTTTCACTTTACTCTTTAAGTACTTAATACTTATTAATAGTTGCGAATGTTGTGACTGTGGCTCGTAGTTTGGAGGATTCAGAAACGTGTTGAATGGTTCAATGTTATCAAAGTCCAAAGAAACTTACTTGAAGGCACGCTTATAGAAATCCCAGAAAGTTTAAACGCTATTCACACCCAATGAATAGCTGTCAAACTTCTGAAACTTCAACGTGCCGAAACAGTCTGGAACAAACCAAAATTATACTAAGTAAGTGTTCAGTGTATGTCTGGATTATATGCTCTGTGTCCAATGATTATACACAGTCGACCATTGTAAGAGCTAAACAGGTGCTCCTACAAACTCAAACTGAAACAGAACATTGCGTAAACGAGCTATGCAACATTAGAGCCGGTGCAACGTCTAATTAAAGGATCATTGTTCGAAGAATGTGTGTCGGGCCGGTCTTGCAACTGGGCCGTAGTTCCGAACGCACCGTGGCCAACAATTCGCGTGCCGGTGCCCCAAATGCACATTTCCGCATTAAGACCCTGTGACACTGGCTGTCAGTCTGCGATAGGTGACAACGACCGACGCGACTGATCGCACTAGGAAATTGTAATTCCAATCTCTGTATGACGTCATTTTATAGTTGTATCAGCTATCAGCTCCGACCACAGCACGCTCGAGGTAATTTTTTTATATCAACACGTTGTGGAATTCTCTCCTAAAAGCTATGTGATTGTCTGATTGTGGATTGCATTCCTGTGCATCCTCTCAGCTCATCGCTTTCACTTGAATGGCGAGAAACCAGAACCCTTATAAGTACTATACGCGTTGGCTCGTGCATTTTCTCTTCATATGAGCAGTCATTGCTATTGAATTACCTATTGCTGATTTACGATGGCTCATTACAGCCTACATTGCAGGGATTATACATTATATGCACTATCATTATGGCAATGGTTCTCGAAGTACTGATAGATCTGTCCGTCTATTTTAGACACGCTTGACCTAGCTTTCATTAGGTGTAGGTACCTACCACATTACGGTGGAATAAACAAATCTGAACAAAATTGAGAACACCCACTAAAGAATTAATTACTTTGTTTTATTTCTAACAGTAACTCGTACACCCAAAGTAAAGATAAACAAACCATAGGATCTTTATAATTATTTTATGCGTTAAATTCTCAAATTACATCTGAATTACATCGTATGTATGATAGATAGATTTACAAAGTGCGCTTCGGCAGATCAAAGACTCATCGACCTTCGCGGAAGATTTATTAAAAATAAACACAGGATTGAGGGTTTTACGGGCTGATGGTGTCATAAAAAGAGTGTTCTTTTTGACACCAATCTGGTGTTTATTATTTGGGACAAATGTGACCCGCCGCCCGGCCGTAACCCGACACCGCGCCGTCTGTCGACCGACACCACTCCTCTTGTTTGATCTACTGAGAGCTTTTTAAACTTTTTATGTCATAGTTTAGTGCGCTTTAGGCGCCTTTATTGCTGAGTAAACATTTCAGGATTATACGTCGCAGCCGCAGCACGAGCTTAATGAACTTTCCCATTTCGACATTTTCAGTCGCCGAGCGTCCGTTGTGTAAACTCACGATTGGAAACGTTGGAGATCCCTCAGGCTACTCTATCTAAAATAACACAAGCGTATGGTGTTCATTTATTCCTCGAAGAGCCTCATAGTTTACGAAGATTATTTTGACAAGGCAATATTTTTATTGCGTAACGCCCCTAAGCAGTCTAAATAAAAATTAGCTATCCTTGGAATGTTTCGAACGTAATCAGAATCTGTTGAAAGTTATAATAACACAAATAAATAGAATAAAAGCTTTGTTTTCGTTTATATCTGGTAATGCGTTCATTGATATGTTGTTGATGCTTCAGGAAGAGTCTTGTTTTGTTAAAAAGCACCGTCCAATCGGTGGAGAGGCCTGCGCCCGCGCCGACACATTAGGAAAATAGACAGACCGTTTGTAGACATTGGGAATGGTTATGCAGTATGTGTATTCCTACGCGAACTCTTAAACACTATGATTTAGGTATGTTACAACAAGGTTACAACATGCAAAATTCTTTTACGTAGGTTGCTTTTGTGGCTTATAATACAAGTTCAAACACTGCTCTATATTTAGTAAACTCTGTTGATGCAATATGGTTTACGTTATTCTAATAATTATAACGTAGTTTATATTCCTTGATAACGTAGATCAATGCCATTATTAGATCATGCATAATTAGCAACTAATTGATTGCATTAATGATAACTCTGACAATATTGTTTATGAATAAGTTAGTATGCGCAGCATGTTAACAAATTACACAGCAAAGCATTAATTATATAACGTCATAATAAACACCGGTCTTTAACCGAAATGGTTCACTTTTGTGGAGTGTCGGCCGGCGTTAAGCGGTCGGATTTTTAAATAAACATTTTTAATGATCGCGTGCGCCTGCGCTGCCAGGTGTACGCAGACGGTGCGCGTCTCCTCCCCTAATCGTAATACTTACTTCTTTTGTTCCAAAAACGTAAGTAACACATTTATTTGAAAATCACAAAATTTTGTTTCAGGAACGCTTTGCTACAGCATTCTCTTACATAAAAGGAAGAAGTAACTCCGGATTTTAAATAAAAACACCTTAGTCTATTAATTTCCTACTAACGATTATCGAAATGCTATGTGCTATAAACATCACCCTAATTGTTTTTATTTCCTACGAATAAATTTATTTTTAGAAGAGGATCCTTCCTTCCACGACAGCTGGGGAACAACAACAGAAACTATTTCCAGAAAGATCGGACATCCTTTTTTTTTACGTCACTGGATTCAGGAACAGAGCGTGCTTTATTTTAAACTAGCTTTTGCCGATGACGGAAAATATCGTACGGGAACATATATATACTACCGGTAATCAAATTTTGCGCCAATCCGAAACATACATCCAGAAGTTCCAGACAAATGGACGACAAAAATTCTAAAAACTATATTTTCTTTTACACCTCGCAGCAATTACTTTTTTTTTCAAAAATATTCAGTACACAGTCTGTTTTGACTTAGTATATTTATGTAACTTATTTTTTTATTGTATTACCTATGTAAGTATACAATTAACAAGTGACGGGGTCCAATAGGGCCGACGCCGCTGGGGTCGCGGGTTGTTTGAAGAAGATACCGCGGCCCTGGCATAGGCAACTGAAGGAACACGGGTGGGTTTTAGTCAGTAAAAGTCTGACACGCCCTTCCGCTCCACCCAGAGCGGGAGAAGTTATTTGATGATTTCCCAACCTCAAAAAAAAAAAAAAAAAAAAAAAAAGTATACAATTAAGCATATACAACATGTCCCGTAATTAACGCAAATCCTCTTAAGGAGTCATTGTAGGTACTCATCGTTATGAACAGCTTTTATTAGGGTACCAAATCAAATCAAATCAAAATTATTTATTTTTGCAGAAAACACTGTTACAATGGTGTTATGTTTCAAGTGATTCTACCGTACGTAAGGCATGCAAAATGTATACAATCATGGTTTATCAAGATCAAGATTGACCAAACCTGAAATCGCGAAAAAAAGACTGCTGTTTCATACATTTTGGTCGAGTAGGTATTGAACTTTTGTATGAAACAGCAGATTTTTTTTCGCGATTTCAGGTTGGTCCAATAGTAAAAGTTGTTCATAATGATGAGTGCAACGACACTTTATGAGGGTACGGGACATGTTGTAGATATAGGTAGATGTAGAAATAAGTAGGTACGTAGATATGCCTCCATACCTACAGCATCATTCTCTAGTATGTCCAATTGCTTTGCAAGCCACGAGAGCAGATACTAAAGAGCGCTACGTGCTCTATTTAAAAATACTCCTTTCGCTTCTACTAATGTCTGTTGATCAAGTACCTAAAACACGATATTTTATGATGACGATGATTGGTATTCAGCTGCCTCCGGAAAGACTGGTAGCTGACCCCAACATAACTGGGAATAGACTAGCTAGGGAGATGATAATGATGATTGGCGAAGGGTAACGATTCCTAACTTTAAATACCAATAGGGATGATGCCTGGGTAAAAAAAATAAATTCTATCAGGAAATAAAAAAATATTAGACACGCAATTTTTGCTTTATTACTTAGATAACACGTATAAGTTGGGGAGTGGGGGCTCTACGTCACTTCTACGTAAAAAATTAGCTAGGCGTGACATCATGCCACATTTTAACTCAATGCATCGCCGTAATCTTTTGATTAAGTACGTAAAAAGAGAAAAAATACGTGTCCAATATTTTTTAATAATCTAGGTGACGGACAATTTTAGTCATAGTAATTTTAGTCGTGCCTATTCCGGAGGATTGAGCAAAGGCGCTACAGTACTCTTCCTGCCAAGGATTGGGAAAATGGAAAAGTCCCGTTTGAGATAAAGTTAACATATTTAATTATCTATAGGGTTAACATTCTTTTTGAAGGCGATCATAGACTTCAATAAAACTAAGTTAGTGTTATAAAAAGCACCAACATATTTTTATAAAGGAATACGGTCTACTTATGAAATCGTATAGATCATATAGGTAGGTACGTATCCAGGATTAATTCACGAGGATACGATACTTCAGAATGTAAAATTAGGTTTGAATGAAGTGCCCTATTCTTGTACCGACTGATTCTGAGAACGTAAACGTGGTTACAAAAAGATTGCACTGTTTTTCTGACGATTGGCCAATTTGTTTGAATGACCAGCTTCTCTCGGGGTTTTATTGAGATGACCGGATGGACGGAAATCGACCCATGTGTCTCTGAAGACATTTAATTTTGTACGCTGTAGAGTTTGTTCAAACTAGAAAACCATTTGAACGTTTCCTAAATCAAACAATGCTCGCCATTTACCTACCATTTTTCATAGACAATTTATTTTTTTAAATAAATCACTTCCAGAGAGAAACAATAGTTCAAATTCGAAATTCAAACGCGTCTAGCGCCTACATCACGTTAGTACGTAGGTGTGGGTGATGTAAGAAGTTAACAATAGTGTTGGTAATTTGTTGTATTGTTTTGCCATCAGCGGGACGAGTCGAGCGTGGCTTTAAGCTAAGACTTGTCCGGCGGTTATTTATGTCGTAATCTATCAACAAAACTGTCACGTGGGTGCTTGGTCCACTAACAAACCGAACTATCATGTGAAACTTGAAAGACAGAAGTTTAACCAATTATTTTTTGGGTTTATATTAAATTTCAATTCACATTGTGTTTGAAATCATAAATAAATAAATAAATAAAATCACATTCATTAAAATTATAAAACTAACATAATCATAAATTCTTTAATACAATAAATTCGAAAAATAACAAAAAATAACTAAAAAAAATAAAAAAGTTACAATTAAAAATTCAATAATATTAACAAGCTACTACGTACCCTATACCTACTAATACTCGTATTACGCAGTCTCACATTAACCAATTTTTTTTTTAAAACGTGGATATGTCATCCATCATCTATGGAATACAGACATTTCTCCAATAGGAACTTGAGTCTTGACTTGAATGAGCTCTTGTAAATTATGGTTTTCAAGTCCAATGGCAAATCCGCACTGCTTGAGGACTTGAGATTGGATGGAAATTGAGGACAATAATGTTGTTGGGGTATTATTTTGCTTTTAAAATCTTTCCTGCGTGTACTTTCAACTGTCTCTCCTCATCTATTTCATAGTTACGCAGGTATTTTTTTAAATTTACCAACAATACTAAAACATAGATGCTGGGCACAGTAAGAATTTTTTTTAAAGTGTGGCCGACATGTCTATATTTGTGATATCCGGACTATGGTTCGTATGGCTCTCTTTTGGAGTACAAAGGCTCTCTGGCAGTTATATTTGAAACTATTAATGAAACTATTAATTTATTATTAGAGCATAGTACTTATTCCATTTTAAGGTGTTTTATGTCTTTTCATCCTTAAGACTGCGCAAGGCATAACACGAGGAAATATACTAATCAATAGCTTGCAATTCCAATTTAAATATTTGTCAATGTATACTCCTAGAAACTTTACCTCATTAACTATGTCAATTTTAACTTCATCAAGTGCGATCGTTAAGTTAAGTGCGATAACATTATTTTGGTTTTTTCAGTTTTAATTGTGAGCTTGTTGCTTTCAAACCAAGAATCAAAAACTGTTAACACTGCATTAACCCTAGCGGAAAGCTCCTGTACGTCGTTAGCTTCAACTATTGCGTTGGTGTCATCTGCAGAAACCGTCAGCTGTGTGTCGGGAAATATTCTATTAATGTAATTTTAAATTGACGACACGGTTGGCGCAGTGGTTGAGCGATTGACTGCTGCGCAGCATGTCGCGGGTTCGATTCCCGCACGGAACAAATATTTGTACGACCTACAAGTATTTGTTCCGAGTCTGGGTGTTTTTCTATCTATAATATGTACCTATGTATTTACAAAAAAAAATATGTATATATGTAGTTTATCAGCCATCTCGTTACCATAATACAAGCATTAGGTTGCTTAGCTTGGGACTAGATGGCGTTGTGTGAAATGTCAAGGATATTTATATTTATATTTATATTTATATTTAATTAATTAAATGATTTGTAAATAATATAAACAAAATAGGTCCCAAAATCGATCCTTGGTGTAGGTACGACCGCTACTATATCTTGCATAGAAGATTTATTGCAATTGCTATTACCATTAGCTTTCATATTACTAATATCATTTTCCTGTTTCTTAAATAAGAAGAGAAAAGTTGTTAAGTTTTGCCTCTCACACCATAATGCTCCAATTTTGCAATGAGTCATTTGTGGTCAATTGTAATGCGAGAGTTCGAAGAAAAGGTAACATCACCTATGACTTTGGTCTCAGAAACTCAGAATAGATAAGATAATAGTAAACAACGTACTTGGGGGGTTGATCGTGAATCGATTTTCGAAAGGTCAAAAAATATCTGTCTGATCTGATATTTCCACAATATTAATGGTAGAAGTTAGATTAATTGAATGTGTTCGAGAGTACTGCGTCTAGATTACTAGCCCTATTGCTGTTCTGCCGATATTGCTTACATTGCACGGTAATGAATATTATTGTTAAGGGCACACGTAAAACTGTGCCGGGCGCGTGGTGTCGTGATTATCGTTATCTCAACAGTTCAATAAAGTACATTTTATCGTTTTGACATTTCTGAATTTCTCATTCGCGTTTAAACCTTGAAAACCAACACGATCGCGAGATAATGATACCCGCGACCCATGGATATAACTGATGTAAAATATTATCAATATTTCTGCGGTAAACTACCACAAGAGTTAAGTGAATGAGGTAGGATTAGTCGTTAAACGAACCTAAGAATCTTAAGATGCAAAGCATTGGCAGTTAGTGAAATTGAAAAGATGTAGCCGAGAAATAAAGTAAACTTTTTAGTATTGTATTCCACTTATTTCATAAAATAAACTTCCTTTATCTTTTTATGAAAAAGAGTGTGAAAACCATGTTAACAATGCTATCATGTTTACCTAATGAATTATGTTTTATTAGCTTCACATTCCTAACTATCGTAGTTAACAATAACGCCTTCTATGGCTACAAATGAAACAAGATGAATGTCTGAAACACCTCGTGAATCGGTGTGTCAAAACATTCTAAAGACGGAAATAATGGAAGCTTGAATATTCTCACGAACACAGGAATCCCTGGAGGTAATAAATTTACAGCTTCGGGATTTGAAGCCACAAGTATTTGGGTCAGAAATGTTCAACGGCTTGTGATTTTATTGTTGTGATCAGGCAATTAATTAGATACAAACACAACAAATTACCTTTTTAGGGAGATCCGTTTAGGATCACGAGAGAGAGAAACTTGGAAAGAGTCAATGCGCTACTTACAAGACTTTGCTTCGTCTCTTTCGAAGTTCTTGGTATTTTATAGGAACAATAAACCGCTATATTGTGCAATAAGTATTAGATACAAACAGAAAAACACAAGCAACCTGTAATAAACTAATAATGTAGCCCATAGAGCTGTAGCTTGTAGATCATAGATTACCATGACTAATATAAAACTTTAAAGTGATTAGGAGGTGAACAGTCATGCATGACAAATACACTAGCTTAGCTAGCTAATTCTTCTGTACGTGTGTTTGTCACCTAACTCCTCCTAAACGGCAAATACTCTCATTGGTAATACTTCCTTCTGACCTGTTTGAACTTATGCGCGTTAGCCTCCACTCCGTCAGCAGTTATAGCGGAATCCACAACACGATCCTTTGGTGGATGTCATGTCTTAGAATTTTTGTTTCTGGAACAGTCCAGTTTCCTCACTCTGTTTTCCTTTAACTCATCCACCAGAGATGTGATATGCAGCTATGCTGCGAGGATGTGAAAGCTAAGCTACGAAACTATGTGACAGTTTCCACTAATGCTAAGCTGTGTAGCGGAGCGAGTAAGATGTGCTATGAAGATGCGCCGCCGCGAGGTAGCTATGCGAGGAAAATGTGCAACTCGAGCTATGCGAATGCATCGACAGTATTCGACAGTAGGGAAGGCGCGGGGAGCGGCAGCTACACCATTTGCGCATTCTTAGCTCCCATCTATAGCACGCATCCATATCAAGCATCCTTCCTTATAAGAAACATAGCTTAGTTGAACCCGTTTCCACCAGTGCAATGCCATGTGGAGTGTGGATCAATGAATATAATTGGTGGATATCAAACGCATCCATAGCAACGTAGCATAGCATACATCTCTGGTGGAAAAGCAGCCTTTGTATAGCTGTAGGTGTATAAAATAATGTAAAACAAGTAGGTTTCTGACACTAGTATGCCCTTAGACCTCAGTACATCATAAGTAGGATAGACCTAAGGATAGAAGATAAGATAGATATTTTAAGTACCTATGAATAATTTACCTGTTCGTTGGTATTACGATATCTTTGAACATGATGTTAACAAGATCAAAATTTAATTCAAATTCAATTCAATTTAGTCTTCGTGATAGTGTATTTTTCTTTGGTATATACTGAAGTACACAATCAATCTGCCTAGCCTTTTCCCAACTATGTCGGGTTCGACTTCCAGTCTAACCGGATGCAGCTGAATACCAGTATTTTACTTGGAGCGATTGCCTATATTTGACCTCCACAACCCAGTTACGGGGTAATACGATACCCCTTGGTAAGACTGGTTGTCAGACTTGTCAGACTTTCGGGCTTCTGACGACCCGTAACGACTGTCAAAGAACCACGAATGACAGCCGGAGGAGTCTTGGTATGTAAAGATGGTCACCCATCCACGGTAAAACCAACCGCGGTAAGCGTAGCTTAACCTGATGGATCGACCCGTGCGGCTGTTATTACTTAGCCACTAGCTCCTCATTTACTTAAGTACACAGTAGTCCTACCTAATTTTCAAAGAGCTAGGTAGGTACCTATTTTATACATAGACCCTTTAGGATTTCGTTTGTCTACTCGTAATCAACAAACTTAATTAGCGTTATAACCTTATGTAAGAAACTTGATTTCTCTAAGCATTAGAGCTTAATTTCCTCATTAAATTATAATTAAACCCACCTCGCTTGTCACGAACCTAGGTTGTCCAATACAATTGACTAAAATAATGTCATGTCACATGCCAAAATGCTCGCACTTCGATGTAGGAATTTATTACAAAAGAACATAACTATTCAATATTCAAACAACCTAGGGTTCAATGCTTGTATAACTTCCCCAAGATAATTATATTATTATTACCACTTTGTACCCAATCAATTAATTTATTATCTTGTCGCAACGACTGTACGCTGTACGCACGGCTGGCTACAGATCAAGCTATACATTTCCCGTATAAGCTGATCTCGCATTGTATAGGATTTCCTTACAATGAGAGATCAGTGTAAACTGGAAATGTATAGCTTGATGTGTAGCCGTGTGTACCGGCCTGGATGGAACGAACTACGAAACACAGGTTTAGTGTTTCGCGTAACCGTGCATTGCGCTATGTCTACATGAGTTAGGCCCCATAGCTATTGAAACTACGTGATGGAACGTTAAAAGATTATGAAACTTAGTTCACACTTCCGCAGTAAGACGTCAAGTTATAAAATACAATGAAACAGCTCGTTAGATGAAAGAACGTCCAATGATTGTGCAACGAACGCAGCCGACGTGCTTATTGTTTAAGAGGATACATCGAAGCGTGGTTTAGATCGGTGTGTAAGTGAAATGGCGTTATGGATGTCTAGTTTGACGCGCGAGATAGAAGACTCTCACGCGCACCGGAACTAAACCCGCACCCTAATTGCGTAACACATTATCAATAGGTAGGAGTTTGGATCATTTTGAAGCCAATTGCTAATCTATTGCTTCATAATTATGTTCGAAAAATTTGTCTGTTCGACAACGTAAATAACGCAATGAATGTTGTTGAACTGTCAAAATGTAACCAACTCCGATTGATAATGTGTTACGCAATTAGGGTGCTGCTTTGTTTAAATGTAGATTCATGACAAAATGCTAATAAATTTTTAATTTAGTAAGTTCTTAACATATTTAAATACCTTCGAATTAAAGCAACTGTTTACGTATAATCGTATAATATAGAAAATATAATACGTAGACGGTGTTACTTTGGTTTTTTTTTATCGAAAAAATTGCAAGTACTTACTTAATCATGTTTCGGTTTTAGTACAGCAGTAGACAATATACTTAGTCAAATAACACATATGGAAAATCCAAATGATTTAAAATATACATTTGGTTTTATAGGAATTTTAAAAACCCAAAATTTTATCGTTGTATCCCCTTAACTATGCACATTTCAAATTGATGATCGTAAATCCCTATTAACGCATTGCTGGTGTTACAATAAAAGATGACTGTGTCGGTTTAAATAATTAGTCATGTATAAAGCCAACGAGTTTTAAGGTACATAATAAGTATTGTAGCGGTATATCAAGATATAACAACAGATGGAGAAGTTCGTGGCTAAATAATACAGCACCATCGAAGGTTAAACTACGCTTGCCACAGATGGTTTGTAAATGGATGACCATCCATTAAATTTCGAGACCCCTTTGTGCCTCGGAAAACACGTTGGTCATTGGCTGTCATTCGTGATCTTTGACACTCGTTACGGGTCGTCAGAAACCCGAAAAGTCCTGTCGACCAATCTTACCAATGGGTAATTGGGTATCATTTTATCGGTTGTGGAAGTCGGTAGGCAGTCGCTCCATGTAAAATAAAGGCATTCAGCTGCATCCGAGCCGACCCCAACATATAGTTGGGTAAAGGCTAGGCAGATTGATATAATAACAGATGCGTATCTATTATGAAAATAACCATATCGTTATAAATACAGGGTGACTTTGAAAACATGCGACAAAATTTAAGGGGGTGTTCTACGCATCAATATGAACAACTTTTACTATGTGAACAATTTCAAATTCGCAAAAAAAATCCGGCCTTCTTTTACAAAACGGTCCAATACCTTTAACTATTATATAGGTAATATGGGAAGGTAATTTTTTTTTTGCGAATTCGATGTTGGTCCCTTAGTAAAAGTTGTTCATGTTGATGCGTAGAACACTCCCTTAAATTTTGTCGCATGTTTTCAAAGTCACCCTGTATAGTAAACGTATAGTACATTCGGTGCTGATTATATTAATTTAATCTTGTGATTCGCTTGCGGGATGACAGCATACACTACATGGTATAAAACAAAGTCGCTTCCCGCTGTCTGGCTGTCCACAAAAGTACCAAACACTAACACACTCACTACACTACTACTACACACACACACACTACTACACTACTTAGATCTTTAAAACTAAGCAACCGATTCAAGAGGAAGGTTTATATGTATAATGCGTGCGCGGGCGAAGCCGCGAGCAAAAGCTAGTCCATGAATAAAAGGCTGAATATGCAATGCAAGTGTACCTTATCGGATCTACGCTTTGTTTTTATCTCTTACAAGACTTAAACGCACAGCAAATCTAGGCAGATAGTATATTTTCCAATCTGAGTTAAGTATGGTATCTTAAACATATTCTTTGCGGCCATAGCTACATGGTAACGTACCTACAATGTCGGGATTTATTTTATCTACGCGTAGGTGAATAGAATCAATAAGTGTGTAAATGTCAAATGCAAACAAAAACCACTTATTGGCAATAAGTGATTTTTGGTAAAAAATATAATAGTACATTATGATATAAGTGCGGTAAGTTGAAAATTACAGCCGAGGCGATATTGCTAGCCCGAGCCGTAGGCGAGGGCTACAAGAAAGCAGAGGCTATAATTATCAAAGCGCACGTATGTCATACGACGTTTTATAACATATTTGCGAGGAAATAAATAAAACTCGGACTTTCTTAAACGAATAAATCTTTAAAAACACACTTTCTGAAAATGAATTTGCAATTTGAAATTTCATCGTATGGAAAACAACGGAATAGTTTTTACTTGTTCACAAATTAGCGATGCGCGCGCATCAGCGCTTTTTTTTTAAGGCAAAGGCACAAAAACAGCCAGTATTATTAAAGTAAATTAATATATTTTTCTTTTTGTTACAGCTAAATGGTTGTAATTTATTGTCAAAATTAATTAAATTATTTTAATGTTTCACATTTAATTCTTTAATTTTATTTTATCCCAAAGTTAATTTTATTCATAAAATGTTGACCACTTTTCTGACATAAAAACTCTTTGCTAAGATTTAAAAAAGTACCATTCGTTTTAGACGGAGCATCATGATACCTTATTAAAAAGAAACTCGTGCGTTTTACTTTACGATAACGCACTAGTACGTAATGACATACATTACGATATTGAAATTGGTGAAATAAGAGACCCTTTACGAGCAAATGTGTTATAAAATACATAATTGAATACCTACATATATTATGTTTCAGGATTTTCGAAAATCGGGTAGAATTTTCGAAAATTTTGTAAGTACTTATACGTAGAAAGCTATTGTTGTATGCTGATTAAAATATTAGACGATCTTCGCTCTGAAGAGTCTTAGTTGATTTCTGATAACATTATTATACAAGCTTCGGAGCTTGCTGCTTACACCAATCCTAGAACTTTATTAGGTATCCATACGTTTACGTGTACGCACTTACCGGAGAAAATTGAATGGCATGGCATTGGATTTTAATTATTAGTTTGATACAAGTAAGTACGCACGGCTACAGACTGATCAAGCTATACATTTCCAGTATAAGCTGATCTCGCATTGTATAGAATTTACTTACAATGAGAGGTCAGTGTAAACTGGAAATGTATAGCTTGATGTGTAGCCGTGTGACGAAATGAACGGGCCATCCGAGAATTAGCGAAATAATGTGAAAACAACAAACATAATTTGATTTCCAATTCACGTTGTTTGTGTACTTACAAGTGTCTCACTCAATGATCGATACATATTGACACGTGTTCTTTTTTGACAAGCCCAACTAAGTATCAATTTTATTCTATTTTTATTTATGGCAATTGTGGCGATGTCGACAATTCTGGCAATGTCGGAAGTGATATGGAGAAACGTGTGAGGGGAAAAAAACCCGGGAGATCATAAATTAAGAAAAAAAAATTGTACGCAGTGTGAACTTGACAAACAGAGAACGCACAACTACTAGTACCTATTAGGTACGCCTTTATATACTTAAGTACTTACAGGTTTAAAGGTAAAAGTTTAATGGGAATTCCCAGGACGGGCAAAAGGTTTTTCTTTTTCCATCGGGATTTTTCAGGCCTACACGTTATTTATTTGGACAAATTGAGTGCAAAAAAAACCGGTCAAGAGCGAGTCGGGCTCGCGCACCGAGGGTTCCGTTTCGATTTCTAAAAAAGGGTGCTATTATAGACATCGTTTTATTTTTCCTGTAATCTTTACATAAACTTCTATCACATAGAATAATTTCAGATTTTTCTCTTTGCAAACTTCGGAGAAAAGGGGGGGGGGACGGTATTTTTTTTACATTTTTCATCAGAAGTCGAAAACTATGCGGCCTGAATAAAATAAAAAAAATGTTTGAGAATGTGCAAACAGCGCTATTTCATATGATACCCCACATGCTCTAGTAGCCCCACTTTGATTTTTTAAGACCCCCTTTCAGTCCCTGTTGCAAAAAAAAAAAACATAAATATTTTAATTTCTTTCTTATTTGCAAAATAGTTGGGTAAACGTCATCTAAAACTATTCTAAATTTCAAGTTGATAGCATTAGTAGTTCTTGAGATATCCAGCTGTAACAGACAGACAGACGACAGACAGACAGACAGACAGACAGACTGAGTGACACCATAAGGGTTCCTTTTTTACCATTTTGTTACGGAACCCTAAAAACAGGCATGATGATGTAGGACAGGTAATGTATAACAGAAAAATGTTGACTTAATTTGTGAGAATTACTTACCTAATAAGTAGTTGTTTACTACAAAATAAAATATAACGCACATAGGGGAGCTGGTGGCTAAGAGTCGATCCATCAGGTTAAGCTACGCTTGTCGGGGTTGGTCCGCGGATGGGTGACCATCTTTATATACCGAGACTCCTCCTTGCCTCGGAAAACACGTTAACCCGTTGACGGTCCCGGTTGTAATTCGTGAATCTTTGACAGTCGTTACGGGTCATCAGAAGCCCGAAAGTCTGACAGCCAGTCTTACTGCAAGGGATATCGGCGTATTACCCAGTTACTGGGTTGTGGAGGTCAGGTAGGCAGTCGCTCCATGTAAAATGTATTCAGCTGTATCCGGAAAGACAAATAAAAGAAAGGAAAAAATAAACGGAAAGAGAAATAGCCTGATTTCCATTGAAAAATCCTGAGTGAATTCTCTCGCAAACGTAATTTTTTGATGTCAAGACCATCGGTGTTTCAAGATCACCAGAGATAATGCGTATTCGTCAACGTATTTGCTATTACAACCCACAATGCAAACGTAGAAAGAGTTTTTTTTATGATGGGGTCTAAATGGTCGAATGTAATAAACCGACTAATGCTGTCTTCAATCCGAGCTTTACTTTAACACAGTATCATTTGAAGCATTTTATAGAAAAGTTTATAGATTTCATAGAATTTATGTGTTGATGTCCTCAAGCTATGGGAGTAGCGAAGGGTTTTAAGTCCCAAAGGAAACCGGGTTAATTTACCCAAAATGAGATATTAAGTATTGTTTGAAGTCTGAAGCTACTACATAGGTAAAGGCCAAGTTAATTAAATAAACAACATTATGTACCTACTCGTCATGGGTAACAATAAGAAATTGTTATTTTCCAACGAAGGAAAAGCTACCGAATTCAAGTATGATTGACGATGTGATTATAAAAAAACCGGTCAAGAGCGAGTCGGACTCGCGCACCGAGGGTTCCGTTCCGATTTCTGAAAAAGTGTGCTATTTAGAGACATCGTTTTATTTTTCCTGTAATCTTTACATAAACTTCTATCACATACATTAATTTCAGATTTTTCTCTTTGCAAACTTCGGAGATAAGGGGGGGAACGGAATTTATTTTACATTTTTCATCAAAAGTCAAAAACCATGCGGCTTAAAAAAAAAATAAAAAAAAATTTGAGAATGTGCAAACAACGTTCTTTCATATGATACCCCACATGACCTAGTCGCCCCACTTTTAATTTTTGAGACCCCCTTTCAGTCCTTGTTGCAAAAAAACAAATATTTTTATTTCTTTCATATTTGCAAAATAGTTGGGTAAACGTCATTTAAAACTGTTCTAAATTTCAAGTTGATAGCATTAGTAGTTCTTGAGATATCCAGCTGTGACAGACAGACAGACAGACAGACAGACAGACTGAGTGAGACCATAAGGGTTCCTTTTTTACCATTTTGGTACAGAACCCTAAAAATAACAGGATTAGGTAAATGTAGCTTTATGTAATAATGTCTGTTTCTGAGGTTTTTAAACGTATGTTTATCCATTCAATAGTGATGATTGGTTCCATCGTGTTTCTAAACACTTGGTTAAGAATTTAGCTTAAAAATCGAGTGAATTACTATCGGGTGTTTATCTGAGAACCTCAAAAACCGAGCATAAGCAAGGAATTCGTTGTCGAATCAATAGCTATTGAGAGATTCTTCAGAAACCTTCTAGAATTCTTCTTTATAAGGAAAAGAAATTTTTGTGTATTTTTAACAAAAAACAGCAACGTGTGTACATACATAAGTAGGTACCTACATAAATATTCTCTTTTAATTTTATTTCATCCAAGCTCTTATAGAAATATGGGAATAACGAATTTTTTTTTAAACTTCTTGACTAGACCCTCTATCTCTGACAGTGATTCAATTACGTATGTACTTTCTTTATTCTTTTGAACGGTGTTTTTTACTGTAGTAGACCGTTACCTACCACTTTTATGGAGTAAAATTGGTCTGATCATTTTGTTATGGAAGAACTGTCAAAAATTCTAAATTATTTCTTGGTTAAAGATATCTGGCGTTGGATATTCAGCCCTAAATGTGTACCTATGATATGTACCTAGCTAGCTTATCTGATGAAATGAATGACAGCCACCGTCATTAGGTATATCTAGCTGATACGTGCATCACCTCTATTAATATTTAAAGCTTAGATAAAGATTATCTAAGATTTAAAGCGTATGCTGCTTAGAATCCCCTAGAGATTTATTTCCAATGCGATAGAGCAGAGAATGTCAAATGACTGATTCCTAAAGTAAGTATCTGCCATTGAAGGAGTAGGTTGTACATGACAGCGCCGCGGGACAGTTGTAACAAACAGCCTAGCCTAGAGGTAATTGCGCTGTGCGATCGTTAAGTTCGTTCCTATTAACGATAACAAATAGGCATAAAATGTAAAATATCGATAATTCACTTAGGTACACGATATTATTGATTTATCGTAACCCGAGGGCAAGGCGGAGTGCAGCCACTCTCCACGATAACGTGGCCAAAATAACTCGGCGTCGAGCATCTCAAATGTTCCACAGATAACATAACGCAGCCCGATCGTCTTATGTTTTTATTATATACCGGTAATACGCCCAATTTAAAGTGCAAAACGCCCGTAAATCTTAACACGTTGTGGCTAGCACTAAATAAGGACGATAGAACAGCTTTGACCAGCGATCTCAAGACATTGCGAAATCTTGGCTCGATTACCATGGCCAGGGACTCAGGGTATGAATGCATCCCGATGGTAATTAGTAGCCTTAAGTATTCTACACAGTAGTCAATTAACGTGAAAACGCATTCTAATTTACGTTAATTGTTTAAGTATGAGCTGATTGATATGAGGAGCCTGTTACCAGAGATCCAAGAATCCATGTTTGTAGGACTGTTGTTTTTAGAATTCCATTGTTATGTGCGTTGTTTGTTACTCTGTTATTGTAATTTACGTATGATGGATCGTTAGGTATATACCTACATATTATGATATTCAGCTGAACTGTTCAACAAGTGGTTTTGGTCGGCGCCAGACCGTCAGAATCTGGTCTTTCTATCGGATCCAATTAATATGAAAATACGTTTTGATTGATTTCAATCAATAGTGCGTGGAGGGTGCGTTTAAACATGATTTATTTGGTAAAGCACTCGCAATCAAATGTTCTGGGCGAGGTAGCTTGATCTGCGTGATGTCAATCGGATATTGCAACACATTTGCAATACTGGGGACACAGAATAAGAAAGTCAAATACTTGTAGGTAGTACTTACGTAGGTAAAGAAGTGCATAATACTGAACAATGTCACTTGGGAGTACCCTCCAGCTCCTGGTACTTGCAAGTAACTGTTTTGGCATCTCAAGAGCTACCCGAATCTCCACTTCAAGTCGATCTTTGACATGAGTGCCTTATCATTCAGGAATTTTCATGTCACAAGGAATCTTCTGTTCCTGCAAACTCCCTCTATGATTGTATTATTTATTGTCTCCACAAAATAAAAATAATCCTTTTCGTACAACTTGCTCAAAAAAGTGACATTCTATGCCACAAAAAGCGAACATAACAATAGTCATTTTTAATCTGTTAAAAACAGGGAAAGAAAATTGTACTGAATTTCATTCATCCTCTAGGGGGAGAATGTGATTTAAATTTGGAATACTTACCGAAATTTATACTGAACTACATCTGTGTTGACACCATTGAGTTTGTATATAAAGCATTATACATCTTTTTGAAAAAGGAATACGCATTTATTATGCAGATATGATTACTTATTAAATACCGTATACCGTAATATTAGGCCGTATGAGCTTGATGCCTTTGCTTTTCCGACAAAAGAATATTAGTCTAGGAATTTGCCGCGTTTTTGTTTTCTTCAAATACATAAACGATAACTTTATTTTAATTTATTTTTATAAATAAGTTAATGTTCTAAAATGCTTATCTCATATTATTATTGTGTTATTTTTTTCGCAAATAGTACGAAAAGTAGAGTATTTTCCTCGGTGATAAAGCTGTCTTAGTCTTGGGTGAACTTAAATCGCGAGCGTAACAAAGGACTCGAGGTTTACTCCCGAGCGTAGCGAGGGTGTTAAAAACTTAAATACGAGCGAAGCGAGGGATTTAAGACGAGTCCTGAGTGTAGCGAGCGATATCGTCACCCGCGACAGAAGACACTGCTTTATACCCTTGGTTAATAATCTACTATTCTTTTAGTCCTTCCAAAGGTTGTCTCTAGAGATCGCCTTGTGCGATAAGAATGCCCACTGTAACTACTTACACTAGTTTTAAACATGTTCGTCCTTTTTGTTTCATGTGGTGCATATTATATTGTATGATAAATAAATAATGATTTTATTGTTTCAGCAGCTCCGGGATTACGCGGAAAAGCTGGCGAGGGTTCCTCGGGAGGAGGCGCGGCCCGAACAAACACAGGAACCACTGCAAAGTAAATAGACATATTTTCTTCTTTTTTTTTCTACCGTTTTAAAAACGCAGTCCTACTCCACAGTAGGTACCTATACAACGTGTAATGCTAAATGCGCAAAACCTCTTAAGGGGTCATTGTACTCATCATTATGAACAACTTTTACTATGGGACCAAACCTGAAATCGCGAAAAGAAAATCAGCTGTTCAGTACATTTATGTTCGCAAATTTCGTCAAAATGTACTGAACAGCTGATTTTTTTTTCGCGATTTCAGGTTTGGCCCCATAGTAAAAGTTGTTCATAATGATGAGTACAATGACCCCTTAAGAGGTTTTGCGCATTTAGCATTACACGTTGTATACAGGGTGTTTCTTTTAAGGTGTCAAGCCAGTGCGAGCTGATAGCAGAGAACCATACCTATCGATTTAACCCCCATGTATGTTCTAGGATTTTTTGTAGTTTTCGAGTTATAATTTTTTTTCGATAATTTTCTGATTCAACGACATGATATAATTTTTTAAAGCCAGGATGGCTTTCAAAAATTATATCTTTTTTTGGATCAACTTTGAACAATAACTTTGAATACATATTTTATAATTTATTATTATCTTTGCATATTTTTCTCAATTCTGATATTTACTATTCCTCTACGTTTAAGCAGAATTCAGTTGATAATAAAAACATAAATTGTATACCTACACTATCCTTAACCACTACCATTGTTAAGAAATGAGGTATCCAAAATAACTCGAAAACTACAAAAAATCGTAGAACATACATGGGGGTACTCTACTCAGCAGAACACCATAGAGGGGGGTAGCGGAGTACCATAGGTATGGTACTCTGCTATCGGCTCGCACTGGCTTGACACCTTAAAAGAAACACCCTGTAGATTGTCCTCTATAGATACAGGGTGCATTTTCCAATACAAATCTAATTTATAAAACACCTGTACCAACGCGCTAGGCCATAGAAATAACATATTTGTTTCATTTAGTTCTGCCTCTGGGCTAATGAACCCGTCATTTATTTAATTTACAGTATATTCATTTAAATATTGGTATCACTGAAGTTGATCAGAAAACTTAGGACTACTATGTAGCACTGCGCTGTGATTAATCAATCACTAGGCCAGCGGTGATTATGGTAATCACTCCGTCCTACCATTCGCCTCAAATGGAAAGGCCGATGTTCTGTGGTGGCCATTTATTGGCACAGATGGGACTGAGATGTCTTATTTCAATTTACGTAGTTGTTCCTAATATTAGTGTCTGTTATTTATTATGAAACAGTTGAATGTCAGTAGAAAATACGACAAAACAGCTCTAGAATTTCAAATTAAGGGTCGGCGGAAAATCGTGTTATGCGTTTTTTATAAACTTAAAACAAAGAAAACTTAAATTAGTAGCCACAAAAAAACGTCTGGCTAGCTCAAGAGTTTCAGTAAAAAAATCGGATTGAGGATAAACTTTGTAAAAAAAATAATATCACTATAAAACGTGCAAAAAGCGCTGCGATATTTTGATAACTTTACTTACTTAGGTACCTACTATTAATAGTTCTTAATTACCCGGTTCCACGCTCTACAAATAAGAAAAAACATTTAATTTAACTTTACAATTAAAGCGGTTCGGATTTAAATTGCAAGTATCGTGGGACAGCATTTGACGTGAATTTCTATTAGCCGTGTTCAGTTCCAAGTTCCTACTGATGGACATTGGACATTGATTACAAGTTACATTGATTACAAACTCAGGGATCATTGTTTGAATAGGCGCAGTTAGTACCAACATTAATTACCTTTGACAGTATGTTGATTAATGGTTAGAATAAATAACACCTATTCAATATATTCCGTTTACAAATTAACAACAGTGACAATGATCGATTATTGATACTAGCTTTAGCCTGCGGCTTCACCCGCGTGGATGTCGGATATTATCCCACGGGAATGTACTCCCGGGATAAAAAGTATCCTGTCAATCCTAACCCAGGCATGGTCTACCCGTGTGCCAAATTTTATACAAATCTATTCAGCCGTTTTAGCGTGAAAGCGTAACAAACAAACTCACTTTCGCATTTATAATATGTAGGTATTAGTTACGATTACTTACATATATTCTACCGACAAGCAAGGATTAGATGCTAACAGGTTAATTAATATTGATGGCAAGTAATTATCAAAAGCTCCGGCCGACCTACTCGTGCCTTTGTAATTTATTATGACTGCTGTCGTTTCACTCTCAAGCGAGCGCTTTTCACAGAAAAAAACCGGCCAAGTGCGTGTCGCACCACGCACAATGAAGACCTGAAGGGTTCAATAGTTGGGATGAATTTATCCCAAGAATAAACTTAACATTGTAGTTGAAAAACATGTTCTCCAATACATTGATATACGTCACGGTAAATTCTCCAACTGGAAATTTAAGTTTGTAATCACAATTTTTTTTTTGTGATAAAACTAAAAATTAACTACTTTCCTTTACGCTGTGAGACCTTGCTTCTTGCCAAATTCATGATTGTAGGTCAACGGGAAGTATCCTATAGGTTTTGATTTATGTGAGAGTATCAAAATATGTCGCATAAATGACCATATTTTTTTATTGCATTGACTTAGAGGCTTGATTGTTTTAGAGATCCAAGGGACCGTAGTCTTACGTACTTATTTGATATTAATTTCAACTTGATACCTCCACTTGTTCCTCAGAAAAAGGGTCTTGACAGACTGACAGACAGACAGACGGACGACGAAGTGAGGGTTCCATTTTTTCCTTTTGAGGTAATGTACTGAACCCTAAAAAGGTAAATAGAAAAACTTTCAGACAGGATACCAACAAATATTCCATGTTTCCAGCAAGATACTTCCCCGGAACTTGCGGCCTACTGTCGTGCGGCAAAGAAGCGGCATGCATGCCGTACAACAGCACCATGCATTACTGCCGCTGCACTTCCAACGGGCTGCCAGTAACAGAGGACTTCAGATGCCCCAGAAGCACAGGTGATCTTTACGTCTATTAATAACTCCCACAATGCTTGATTGATCATAATTTGTTGCACTGAGTTTATTGAACTTTTGTTGTGTTGTTTTGATGCTACGCTGTTTAACTGTTTTGTAATCGTTACTTATATGATAGCGGTTTTTTATTGCTTGTTTGTTGAGTACCTAAGTTTAATTATCTACTTATAATATTTTATTTTCAATAATTTCATTAAGATTATTTATTTCGTCTTTACCTGCGACTAAAAGTCTTGTTATAATATCATTAGTTAAGGCCTATTTCACGAAGTCTGAATAGCCACTAACCGAATAAATTCAAAAATGGAACAGAATTTGTATGAAATTATCTGACAAGTACTCAGACCAAGAAAAAAAGATAGACGGCGCGCCGCGAACATCAAAAGTGAAGCCATAAAACCGTGCTCCTGCAAGTAAACATACACGCTCACGCACACACCTACACTAAAACCATGCTCATCGCTCTTAGTACGTCACGAGTTGTCGTCAAGTAAACTTAAATTAGAAAAATAGAATTATAGGTTCCTGTGTAGTGAAAAGTTGCAAAAACAACAGCAAATCACATAAAAAGTCTCACGGAATCACTTTTCACTTGTAAGTACTTGAAATAACATCGTTTCTCTATTATTTTAGGTTACTTGGAACAAAAAACCACAACAAACGAAAGCAGTGACGTAAAGTATGGGTGTTGCCATAATACGATTTAAAATTTCCCATTCGATTAATATATTTTAAATAAATATGATTTATTACTTCCAGTTATATTCCTATTTTCTTTTTAACCGACTTCTAAAAAAGGAAGAGGTTCTCAATTCGGATGTTTGTATTTTTTTTTATGTTTGTTCGCGCATAACTCCGTCGCTTGCCAAGCGACTGGCAAGGCAAAATTAAAGTTATTTTTCACTTTGTAGTGTTTTTTTTTGGAAGTCGGTTGTTTTTTTTTTTGTAAAAAGTTTTTAATATTTTAAGTATTCTTTCTTTTGGTATTTTTATTTAATATTTTAGGTTTCCAACTAATAATGAAATAAAAAATAAATGGATAGTAGCTATAAGAAATAGTCGGAATGATCCGGAATGGTTGCCATCGAAAACCAGCGTGGTTTGTTCTGATCATTTTGATGATAACAATCTCTATAGGAAAGAGATAGATGTATGGATGAATAGGCAAATTTAGGCAGTTAATGGACAGTCCATACTCTATGTCTATGGTCATATTAGTATCTAAGTTCATTGTATACATGTCAATAGTTGTTTTTCTCTCTTTCTAGATAGTGGACAATTTCATACAGGTATCGCAGTCCATCCTCTATGTCTACTTTCCTACCCACACAAATATCCCCAAATTATAGGGAAAAAATTTAACAAATGGCAACCCTTCGATGCACACATAGAAAAAAAAGTGGCTTCAGTTTTAATGTTCGCGGCGCGCTGTCTATCTTTTTTTCTTGGTCTGAGGACAAGTAAGTTAATAGCATCGAGATATAAGTACTAACGTACTTATATCTCGATGGTTAATAGGAAATTAATTGTAGGGGGTGAAACAGGCCCTTAAAGTGTGATGTAACTTCCTCCACTTTCGTTACTCTAACACCAAGTAGGTAGCTAAAAACTTAAAACTTAAAAACTAACGTTTATTCTGGTGTAAATTTTACGTAATAATATTTATGTAGCAACGACAAATTGCATTTAATTCTGAGTGTTTCTAGCATTGATATATATACACTGGATTAGCAATTGCCGCGCCAAGGCGTTGCCACTGGACATACGGCCACGGCCGTATGCGTAGCTAACGTCAGTTCAGTGCTCTGTATGACGGCAGCCGAAGTGAACCGAGTGACACGCGACAAAAAATATCGCCAAAACGGGTAAATGCGTAATGAAAGAATGCGATTCAAGATCACAAAAACTACCGGAATTACTTTTCACACGTAAGTTTATTGTTTCTGTGTTTATATCATCGTAAAAACGCATTAAAATAAATAAAATGTAGATTTTTTTTTAAATCATGATCAGTGTTACAACTAAATACTATGTTTTAGTTTCCCACATTTGTGGGAGTTTTTAATTTATGGAATAAGCGATTTTAAATATTTTTTATTAATAATTAACAATGTTCCAGAGTACCTAAAGATGCAATCAATTTTCTCAATCAATAATCCGATTGCTGAGAAAAGAGACTGACTGGCTACCTACTAAATCGACTGTCATTTGTTTGAAGCACTTCCGTGATTAAGATAAAATAGGCCCAAAAAGCGAATGTGGCCGTGTTTATTTGTCCAATCAAGCAATTGTAATGCTTATTGTAAGTAATGATTTTATGCGGCAATTAATATTATCAAAATATAGGTAATGCCAACAAAAAATGCCTTCTCATTGAACTCCCACCGCAACAAATTAGTTTATATCGACTCAAACTACATTGCGTACTGAATGATTTTTTCAACTTAGTTTTTAGATTGTAAAGAGCTGTTGGCGCTACAATAAATTGTATATTTTTCAGGACAACCGTTATTCTAAAGAGCAGGTGGAGCTTTCAGAAGAAGAAAATATGGATGTGGATGCTGTGGAAACCGACGAAGAGATAGTCAAAATAACTGAAACCCGAAAGCCCAAAATGAGGAAAATAATTCACCGTTTCAAAAATTTATCGGCTAGAAGACTAAGAAAAGGAAAAAAATATATCACAAAAAATAAAAGACTAGAAATAAAAAAATAAACGATGATGATAGAGGAACTGAAAAAAAACGTATGTTGAGCGAAGAAGACGAAATGCAGCTAAATGTAAATGATGAAACAGTGCAATTCATGGAATAATTAAAAAAACCTTCAAAAAGAAAAGGACTAATAGAAAACTGACTCTTTGGGGAAACCAAAGGTTTTGTCTTTGCGATTATGGACGAAGTTATGATGACGAACAACTACCGGAAATATATTGTGAAGGACGGCACGGTTGACATCTGTCGGGCATTCCACCATCCGGGGGAATCAATCCGTCACATTATTTCTGACTGGTCTCGTCTGGCTAACGGAGACTACTTGCATAGGCACAAACTTGTAGCCAGGATTATCCACCAGCAACTTGCTCTGAAATACAGTCTTGTGGAATTGGAAGTACCGTACTGTAGGTACGTGCCCGACCCAGTTCTCGAAAATGGCAATATTACTTTGTATTGGGATCGATCTATCATCACTGACAGGACTATTGTTGCCAATAAGACAGACATAGTGGTGATAGATCGATTAGAGCGTCGCACAATGATTATTGATATAGCGGTCCCGCATGACGAGAACCTCGTGAAAGCTGAAAAAGATAAGCAGATTAAGTGTCTTGACCTGGCTCGCGAGGTTGTCGACATGTGGGATGTGATACAGCAATCGTTGTGCCGATAGTCGTGACGGCCAATGGCATAATAGCCTAGAGCCTCGATCCACACCTGAAGAGGCTCTCGTTAGGCAGCTGGATTAAGGAAGATTGCTCCAGAAAGTGATACTTCTGGACACCGCGCGTATCGTTAGGAGGTTCCTCTCTAAGCAGCCCTGACCACCGGTACCTTGGACCCCGTTCCCGATACCGGTGGGCTACTATTTTTAATATTTTTTAATGTTTTTATATTTTAATATTTAAAAATGTAAATTTTATGTATGAAAATTAACTAAAGGAAATAAAAAATGTTCAAAAAGAAAATGCCTTGATTATTTTCATTACATATAACCTTCTAATACACATCTAATAAGAAATACATAATTCACATACTTAAAAAAATAATTTAACGTTTACCGTTTAAACGTTACGTTTTTTTTTAACGTTTAAAAAGTTGGGTAAAATTTCGCATGGGTAGGCAACCCCATCCCGCCATTGCATGTTTATATTGCGGTCTTTATCTAATCTAAGCGACAGTATTGTTCTTGTGACTTGTATAAGTGAGACAGAAATATGTTTACTTTTAAGAGCCTATACAACCTCAGCTCAAATTCAAATTTCGCCCCCACTTCCCCGCGCCACCTCACTCTTTATTTCGCTCGCACACTACTACTCGCGGTGACGCGGACACACAAGGTCAAAGCGATTTTGTTAGAGTAAACTACACTAATATCGGACGAGTACTAAGTAATAAAATTATCAATAATAATTTAATATTAACTTGTCATTATAGGTACGAACATGAAATTATATATCGCAAAATTAATTTCAATGTACTAAGTACCTACTAACTTCTCATCAAGCTATATTTTCCAGTATAAGCTGACCTCTCATGGTACGGAAAGCCTATACAATGTGAGATCAGCTTATACTGGAAAGTTATAGCTTGATGTGTAGCCGTGTGCAGTATTTTACCTACTGCTACAAAATACTAGTCAAGAGCGAGCTAGCTTAGCGCTGAAGGTTCCGCCCATTGGTTTAGTAGTAAGTTTACGTTTTATAGTTTGCGCCGTGTATTTATGTAGGTAGTAGGTCTATGCAAGTACCTACATATACATACCTACGTATATGTTACATATTTTGCAAATCGATTCATAAATTCCAGTGTGCGTCTATCTGACAGGCCCCAACGAGATTCATCAACAGGTGATAGCTTGTCATAGAGACATTATTTTGTACCTAAAGAAAATAAATAAGATATATTTTGTACCTTGACAGTTTTTGATTAAATGACGTTTTTATGAAGTGTCTTGCTAGCGGGCCCTTTATGGTTATTTTTATTGTTATTATACTTTCAGATCGCACAATAGTGTTAGGAGCTTGATACTATTATGTACCTTACAAATCCAAAATCTCGACTTTCTGTGAGCTACACTTCAGAAGATATTCGTTATTTAAACAAGCGTCCAGCCAGCGGGCCCCTTTTTTAAATACTGCTATTTTATATCATACAATAGTGTTAGGAGCTTGATACTATTATGTACCTTACAAATCCAAAATTTCGACTTTCTGTGAGCTATACTTCAGAAGATATTCGTTATTTAAACAAGCGTCCAGCCAGCGGGCCCCTTTTTAAATACAACTATTTTTCATCATACAATAGTAATAGGAGCTTGATACTATTATGTACCTTACAAATCCAAAATTTCGACTTTCTGCGAGCTATACTTTAGAAGATATTCGTTAATTAATTGTGATTTTTTATTTGCTTTAGCTCGTCAGTCATTATTATGTTACAGAAAACGATTTTTTTTTTATTTTTTTTTTATTTTGCCAAGTATGAGACCTAGCTAGATCAATTTTTTGCACCCGTAAACCCCTATATTGCAAGTTTCATCGAAATAGTTAGAGCCGTTTTCGTGAACGTGAGTACAAATATTACTCGTTTAATAGTATAGGGATGTTGTATAAGGTTTTTGATGTTGTTTAAATTTCTAAGTTCTAAATTGACATTTGTTACGCGTTGTCTGAAATTTTAAAATTATTTAAAATTACTGTCGACATGTTTAGACATCTTTTGTTCCTAACAATTTAAACAGATTAAAGATTATAATTACTATTACATTTTCTCTTTTAATTTACATCGTCATCATTAGCGTCGTACTTAACTCTCTTACTCTTTTTCTTAATCCCAGTTTTGGTGTTATAGCCCTATTGGATTATGAACGTAGGTATAATGTTTGAAAAGGGGTTTGCTAGCTAGACGATCGTTTAATTAACGAATATCTTCTGAAGTATAGCTCGAGAAAGTTGAAATTTTGGATTTGTAAGGTACTTAATAGTATCAAGCTCCTAACACTATTGTATGATATAAAATAGTTGTATTTAAAAAAGGGGCCCGCTGGCTGGACGCTTGTTTAAATAACGAATATCTTCTGAAGTATAGCTCACAGAAAGTCGAAATTTTGGATTTGTAAGGTACATAGTAGTATCAAGCTCCTAACACTATTGTATGATATAAAATAGTAGTATTTAAAAAGGGGCCCGCTGGCTGGACGCTTGTTTAAATAACGAATATCTTCTGAAGTATAGCTCACAGAAAGTCGAAATTTTGGATTTGTAAGGTACATAATAGTATCAAGCTCCTAACACTATTGTATGATATAAAATAGTAGTATTTAAAAAAGGGGCCCGCTGGCTGGACGCTTGTTTAGATAACGAATATCTTCTGAAGTCTAGCTCACAGAAAGTCGAGATTTTGGATTTGTAAGGTACATAATAGTATCAAGCTCCTAACACTATTGTGCGATCTGTAAGTATAATAACAATAAAAATAACCATAAAGGGCCCGCTAGCAAGACACTTCATAAAAACGTCATTGAATCAAAAACTGTCGAGGTACAAAATATATCTTATTTATTAACCGACTTCCAAAAGGAGGAGGTTCTCAATTCGTCGGAATATTTTTTATTTTTTTTTATTTTTTTATGTATGTTCCCCGATTACTCGAAAATGGCTAGACCGATTTGGATTTTTCTTTTTTTGTTCGAAAGGGTATACTTCCCAAGTGGTCCCATGATCATCAAATCAGGATCTGATGATGGGATCCCATGGAAATCGAGGGAAACCCTCAAATTTTATGGGCACACCTATATCGATTTCGGTATTTTTTATAGTAACTCGTGCATTTACTCTCGGAAAGTACCATTCGGTGAACTGGAACTGATGATGAAGACCACAGAGGGCCCTCGGAAATACTCAATTATATCTAAGTATATAACAGGTTGCGATTCGATTACTTTAATATGGTTTATGCTCGTCAAAATAATGGTAATGGTGACTTCACCATGAGCTCCATTTCTCCTGGTTCTTACTAGGAGAACTCCTCAACAATTAACGGGATCGGCATCGGGAAAAGCAACATTTTGTAAAACGTGATGAGCAGTTGACATTGGGTTATTGTAAGTTAGATAAATTACAAACTGAACCACTAAAAAGTGAAAAATAAAAACTTTTTTACAAAAACAAAAACCGACTTCCAAAAAAAAACACTACAAAGTGAAAAATAACTTTAATTTCGGAAGTCGGTGGCAAAAAACTAAAATACAGATCCAAAGACACCGACTTCCGAAATTAAAGTTATTTTTCACTTTGTAGTGTTTTTTTTTGGAAGTCGGTTTTTTTCTTTAGGTACAAAATAATGTCTTTATGAAAAGCTATCACCCGTTGATGAATCTCGTTGGGGCCTGTCAGATAGACGCACACTAAATTCCACTGCTACAAAAAACTTGTCAAGTGCGAGTCACCATTGCGTTGAGGGTTCTGTAGGTACGCATAAGGTTTGTATAAATATAAGATGCATAGGTATAGGTAGGAATGGTAGGATAGGGATGTAGGTAAGTATGTAGGTAGGTAGGTAGGTAGGATAGGTAGGTAGGTAAGTATGTAGGTAGGTAGGTAGGTAGGTAGGTAGGATAGGAATGTAGGCAGGCAAGTAGGTAGGTAGGTGGGTAGGGTAGGTAGATAGGTATGGTAGGTATATACCATAAGTATTTTGAAAGTAATTAAAGATCGTCAAAATTATACAACAATTATTTTAATTCGCTTAAATCTCTAATTGGCATATTTCGAACATGTCTGGGATCGCATAGCTCAGGCAACATGCATGTAATGTAAAAATGTTCTAATTTTGGTTCCATTTCTTCCCAATATTGGTCATCTCTCTCTATAATTTCAACTTTGATGTCTTTGTCGCATCCAGACCATACTCCGAAAATACATTTTTGCCTACCGGTGACATGTAATTGTCCCTGCACTTGTATTATACCATGGATGTTGGCACCGTCTCCGATATTCAGGAGAAGTCCTGGAGTGAGGCAACATTATAAAAAAAAACAATTACCTACTACATAGATACCTACCTATTTCTTGTATATTGTGTCAAAACAAAAACAAACCTATTTAGGTAACTTTTTATTTTTTATAAAAGTTATCCCCACCTGGATTTATCCTAAATCGTGGACAAACACAAATCTTCACATGCCAACTATTTTACGTGTAAATGGCGTATATTTTGATTTGTCTAAAGTTAGCAACTCAACTAAGTCGCCAACCGGCGCAACTACCCTACTTACTTCAGTACGTTTATCATATGTTTGCCTGTTTCTTTACGCCAACCCCGTCGCTTCTTATTTTTATTACGGTTATTTCCCATTGCGCCAACACTATAAACCTAAGTACTTCAATGTATTTTAATTTTACGTCGTCCTGTTGTGTAATTTGTGTTCTGAGCGCAAGCGACACAGCCCTCGCGTACGACAGCCGAAGCGAGACTGAACGGGGGTGTCGGGCGGAAGGGAATGAACGTCAAGACGCTGATAGTTTAGGTAATTTCTTTTTACAGTGAAAATAATGGTAATTTAAAAAAAGTATATAACATAAGACCTGCTTTATAGTTAGTTCAGTTAGTATGCAAAGTTTCATGATCCAATTTTACGTATTTTTTGAATAACAGCGGTTTTTTGTTCGGTTTGGAGGTAACTTTGAGATTTTTTTGTATCGAGAAAATTTCAAGGAATCGTGTTTTCGTCTAACATAGTACCTAACATTAATCCTCAACTTTACCATATATTTAATTCAAAATTAAAGCTGCTGTATTTTCGACGTAACGGAGGATCATGCTAAGCCATTTGAGGTAGTATAGGCTCTTAAATGTTTAGTGGTTTCAAAGCTACGTCGTCGCATTTAAATAGTGGTTATACTTTTTTTACACATTTTAATGAGGTTTGCTTCTCTAGTTATATAACTCAATGGTTTCTAGTAGTTTTATGGTTTTAAATAGGATCGTTTTTAATTTATTCTATTCCACACATATTTCAAAAATCTGAAGCCGCTATGGACTATTCATTCATTCATTTCCCTTTCCCTTCCTTCCTTTTCCTTTTTTCCTTTCTATGGACTAAATTACTATAAAAGAGATAGGTATTATACCTATACATTTTTCATTTCATTTCCTTATGTAAGTTGTTCAATCCACGAGCTCAAAAAAATGGATTCGCACATTTTATGAAAAACTTGCTTCTGAATTTAGGCTTTACATAAATAGATACAAAAAATGCGAAAAGCGAGGCCGCTATGAATTATACTAACAACTATTCTTCACCAGTCAAAGTTGTCGAAGTCTTTCAGTTTCTCAGAATAAAAACGCCAAAGTTGGCCATTTATCGCAATGCCTAAGCTTCTGGCATACAAAACAGCGACGAAACTTAAACTGAACGACTTCCAGCCAGACGTTTAGCCATTCAGCAAACTGGGTGGAACATGCTTTATGCCATGTGCTACGCAATGCCTTCACCAGTTGGCATACCTATCCATCTTACATTTGTGTCAGCGAAGGTCTAACAGTAAACTGTATTAATTAATTCCAGTTCCCGTGACTTGGAAGCCCATATTAAACGTGATCCCGCCGAGAACCTCGAACGCCTCACACAGCCGATACGCACCGTCACCGCCCACCGCACAAGTGAGACCATCCATCTTAATTAAAACCCCTTTTATCGCCTTATCATTCTGTCCACAGATTGCCAGTTTGATTAAAAAATATTAGGTTAGAGATAAATGTTTGTGAAGTCTACTAAAACCCCGTTTGACGCACCTACATTTACTTTATAGCTTCCGTCTCGATTCTGCCTACGCTACGTGACACACAAATAGGGTTGCCAACCCTACTATATAATATAGTATGCTATTATATTAGAAACCTAAATACCTACTATATTTGATTTAAAAATAAAATTGGCAACCCTACACACATAGCGCGTTGTATACACAAAATTCGACCTAAAAAAAATGAAGGACCTATGTTTTTCCCTGCAAAGTAATCTAAAAGAGGACAATGAACACAATGAAAATAACAAGCGATGAACTTTATCAATGAAAGTAGATCAGATATTGATTTTGATCAGACACGCTAAAATACATGGGATGGAAAATGAAATCAGTGTTTTTCCATAGTTACTGATAAATATTCATGATAGGGTCATCTACGTTATCACGGTTGTCACCCAAATTGTGGGAGTACTTTGTTTACGTAGGGACTTTTATCGTTTCTTTGTCTTGAATCAGAGGTTTTAAGTATTCCTTTATTGATTTGTCCTCATAGTTAATTACTTTCTTAGTATCTATTACGTTTCATCTGCCCTATTCGTTGTCTACAAAAACATCACCGACAGCCCCTAATTTTGGAACTTATCCTGTTCCGTTGTGATTTTTATTTACGTTCTTTCTTAATTAACTGGAGGCAAAATAAAATCTAACGTACTTATTATGTTTTTTCTAGGTGTTATCTAGTGGAGAGATCTTCGCTGAATCCACGACTGGGAACGGCTCTCTAATAGAAAACGGCATGACCGCCAGTGTGGGTACACTAATAGCCGTCACCGTTTCAGGGGCCGTAGCGTTAATACTAATCGTCTCGATTATCCTGCTGTACCTCAAAAAACGTATGTGTCGTGTAGACGGGAAAACGCAGCCTGTAAGTGTATTTTGTTTGATATTATGAGATAGAATTAAAATCAATGTAGAATTTAGATCCCCATAACAAGAACTCTTTATAAAAACTTTGCATGGTTTAAAAATTAAAGAAATAACAACATTTATTTTAACGAGGTTAAGTCGCTTTCTGATTGCTTTATTACTCCAAATTAATTTCCTGTTGCACACAATCACTCCAATTAGATGCAAATAAGATAGAACAGCTTGGTTTTTTATAGCGTGTGCGACCGGGAGAGCCTCTGCTTGCTGAAAGGTATATAACGAACCCGCAGTACGGAGTGTACGGGGCAGGCAACGTGTCGGTGCCGGGGACCCCGGGGGCTATGGACGCTGATGACACCAACAAGTCACAGGTCCAACTCCTGGACAGAAACGCACTCACATTCCTTGAAGAGGTCGGGGAAGGATGCTTCGGCAAAGTCCATAAAGGTAAATACGACATCGCTTTACAAAAATCTGTCCTATTTCAAAAAAAAATCCTAGAGGAACGAGATACTTAGCCATTTTTTTGTTGCAGGGCTCCTTAGAACCACCGCTGAGGAACAAGTAGTAGCTATCAAAGTTCTAAAAGAAAGTGCAGGTCGCAATGCGGAGGAAGACTTTGTGAGGGAAGTCTCCATAATGTCTGCGTTTAGACATCCCAATATTCTTGCATTAGTTGGAGTCGTATACAGAGGTAAATAACTATTTATTAATGAACGTTGTCAACGTTTTTACGATTTTCTATTTCGTACATTTCAGTCATGGATGCAATAAATTAACTTGCAGATGATATCAACGCGAGTCCCTGGATGGTGTTTGAATACATGGAGTGGGGTGATCTAGCGGGTGTCCTGCGGGGGTCCCGTGGTGGCGGCAGACCGGGGCCTCTGCTGGACGAGCCTGCTTTACTACATGTAGCTCTGCAAATAGCCCGAGGCATGCAGTACCTGGCTTCAAGAAGATTTGTTCATAGAGATCTCGCAGCGAGAAATTGTCTCGTCGGTGGCAATCTTACAGTGAAAATTGCAGACTTCGGCATGTCACGAGATGTTTACACGTGTGACTATTACAAAATGGGAGGCGAAAGGCCCATGCCGGTACGGTGGATGTCACCAGAGAGTATCGTGTACGCTCGGTTCACACACGAATCAGACGTGTGGTCGTACGGCGTCGTACTGTGGGAGATATACAGCAGAGGTAAGCAGCCATTCTATGGTCAGAATAACGATGGCGCTACAAAGTTGATCCTACGGGGTATAGTGCTGGTGCCTCCCGAAGACTGCCCACGCTTCGCTGGCGACTTAATGCGTGCATGTTGGAAGGCCGATCCTCGCGATAGAATAGGTTTTGATGAAATATGTAGAAAATTAGAAGATGCAGCTGCGGGAGGTGGTCAAGCCCTGCAAATGCGTCTGCCACGACCCCCGCCACCGCCACAAGATTCGACAGGGTATTTGATTCCAAAGGAGCAGTTACCAGTTGATTACTTGAAACTGTCACTACCGACTCCCGAAGATCATGCTGAGATGGAGGCTGCTTTTGACTCCAGTGAGGACGAGGATGAAGACGAGGAGTACACCTGACAGCCGGCGCTGGTGCCGGCCTCGCAGTACGTGCCGCGCTCCTCGCCCTCAGCTGCCGCCACCACTATGGCTCTCAACTGCACATTCCGTTCACAGAGTAGCGTCTTCTCCCAATTTCAGTGTTAACTTCGATGTTCAGACGATCGATCGACTTCTACCAGGAAGTCAGGAATGTAAAGTAATTTCGAAAATGTAGAGTCAATACTCAATTACCTACCTAAGTGTGATATTTTTCATAATACCTAATAAATAAAAAATATTCTATACGAGAACATTACTTGTTGTAGCTGTGTAAATCTCTATGATATTTAAAAGTGTGTTGTGTATTTAAAGGATATCTTAGTACATAATTTTATTGAGTAATCTGTGTGCCATATGCCAAAAATAAAAGTACCTAAAATGTAAGACGATAGAACAATTTACACCATAATAATGTTTATAAAATAAATATTTAAGAATATATAAGTAAATATGTATGTGTTCCAAACTGTAAGTAAGTAGATATGTGTTGCAAAACAAACAAACTTATAAATTATGTATGTAGGTAAATAATTTTCACTTGTTTGTAAAATGTAGGTAAGTATTGACTGAACTTTGTATCTGTTGATAAGATGTATGTTTACAATAAATTGTATAAAATTATACAATTAGGCATTTAGACATATAACCTAGTCCTAGGCTATGTTTTTAGAGTTGTGAGCGTCCAATGAAGGCCGCACCCTAGTTGCGTAACACATTATCAATTGGAGTTAGTTTCATTTTTAACCGACTTCCAAAAGGAGGAGGTTCTCAATTCGTCGGAACCTTTTTTTTTTTTTTTTTTTTTTTTTTTTTTTTTTTTTTTATGTATGTTCCCCGATTACTCGAAAATGGCTAGACCGATTTGGATTTTTCTTTTTTTGTTCGAAAGGGTATACGTCCCAAGTGGTCCCATGATCATCAAGTCAGGATCTGATGATGGGATCCCATGGAAATCGAGGGAAACCCTCAAATTTTATGGGCACACCTATATCGATTTCGGTATTTTTTATAGTAACTCGTGCATTTGCTCTCGGAAAGTACCATTCGGTGAGCTGGAACTGATGATGAAGACCACAGAGGGCCATCGGAAATACTCAATTATATCTAAGCATATAACAGGTTGCGATTCGATTACTTTAATATGGTTTATGCTCGTCAAAATAATGGTTATGGTGACTTCACCATGAGCCCCATTTCTCCTGGTTCTTACTAGGAGAACTCCTCAACAATTAACGGCCCTGCATCGGGAAAAGCAACATTTTGTAAAACGTGATGAGCAGCTGACATTGGGTTATTGTAACTTAGATAAATTACAAACTGAACCACTAAAAAGTGAAAAATAAAAACTTTTTTACAAAAACAAAAACCGACTTCCAAAAAAAACACTACAAATTGAAAAATAACTTTAATTTCGGAAGTCGGTGGCAAAAAACTAAAATACAGATCCAAAGACACCGACTTCCGAAATTAAAGTTATTTTTCAATTTGTAGTGTTTTTTTTGGAAGTCGGTTTTTGTTTTTGTAAAAAAGTTTTTATGACAGTTCAATAACATTCATTGCGTTATTTACGTTGTCGAGCAGACAAATTTTTCGAACATTTGATGCAATGGATTAGCAATTTGTTTCAAAATGAAACCAACTCCGATCGATAATGTGTTACGCAATTAGGGTGCAGAGCAACAATCAACTTAGTTCAAAGTCGACTCGAATTTCTTTATTTTTTGCTCCCTTTTTGGGATAAATATTGTAGATAAATTTTATACAAAAGTACCTACCCATGCATGTCAGTCCTAATTAATGTCCCACATACCCAACTATTTTTGTAAATAGAGCTTCAGAAGTAGGTAGGTACTTACTTACAAGAAATAGATTCCGTTTCATAAACGCGAACTCCCTTTGGTACCTAAGTAGCTATTAAGCGCCATTTCCAAATAAAAAAATATATTGCGAAAATAGTTTTATTTAGGTACAATTAAACGACTTTAAAGTCCACTATGTAAGTATCTACTAGAACTTGTCCCTAAGATAACCTACCTACAATGTGTAAAATGTATCTACATATTTAAATTAATTTCTGTATACCTACTATGAAGGCTCCCGCAGACAGAAGCGACACGACGACGCAACGGTGTGCGACGCGATTCTGGTAGAACAATTTCCATGAAGTTTTCATAGAAATTATTGTTCTACTAGTGTAGCGTACCTAGCGCTATCGCTGCGCGACTGTCTGCGGGAGCCTTGAATGTAAAGTTAAATAATAATCCCCTTATTCATAAAAAACTAAAACGCTCTACAAACCTATTTTAGTTACTTTACGTAGTGTTTTGTCAATTTCTTTCGAATTATGATTTGAGATTGAAAGAAGAAGACAAAACACTGTTCTAACTAAAATAGGTTTGTAGAGCGTTTTAGTTTTTTATGATAAAGGTGAGCGTCCACTGGTCCGCGCCGGCCGCAAGGCACGCATGGCACGCAACGGATTTTGGTTTGTTTGTATGAAGAAATAAAAATGCGGGCGGTACCGATAGTGGACGCAGTGCTATTCGTCGCTAATTTAACTAACTGACGTATCTGACATTTTTGACTAAGCCAATAGCCGACCTAAACAGAGTAATATTAAGGTCGGCTATCGGCTTAGTCGAAAATGTCAGATACGTCAGTTAGTTAAATTAGTGACGAAATATGAATTCATACAAAGCAAACCGAAATCCACCGACCAGCTGGACGCTCAGCATAAGGGAGTAAGAAAAATAAAATTGCACATTCTTGAATATTACGTAGGTATTCAAAATAATTAAAATAACACCTACCTATTAATAATAAATCTCGATGTACTTTCATTCAGTGATTTTAGGTAGGTAGGAATATCGACCGTATTCATGTTTTGAAAATGTGTGAAAAATAAAGTGTACAAAGACCGTGATTTTCTTTATTGTAACCAAAATGCCTAAATTGCCTGAGTACCTATCAGAGAAATCGTAAAATAAAATTAATTGATATTGTTTGTGTAGTAAATAATGTCGTGGTGATCCCTCGTCTACGTGTGCCTGACACTGGCTTGGCCACCATCAGGGATTTTACTTTTGATAACACAAAGATTTAGTCGTTAATTAGTCGAAATTTGTCGCCAAATATCAGAATTTGTCGGTCACTGGTTCAAAAGTTATAAGGGGTCATTGGTGGCCGATCTGGAGAGAGTCTCCCCAGCTTGGCCACCTTTATATCTCAAAAACTAGGGCACCTAGCGAAGATCTGTTTTCTCCCAGATTTAGTCGCTAATTAGTCGAAATTAGTCGCCAAGTCACAGATTTAGTCGGGTCTTAGTTTAGAAAATACAATGAGTTCAATTTTTAAGTATAGACCAAGAGCTAGATCAAAGATTTTATCGTAAACTCTTCAATCTAGCTCTTGGTCTATACTTAAAAATTGAACTCATTATATCTTCTAAACTAAGACCCGACTAAATTTGTGACTTGGCGACTAATTTCGACTAATTAGCGACTAAATCTGGGAGAAAACAGATCTTCGCTAGGTGCCCTAGTTTTTGAGATATAAAGGTGGCCAAGCTGGGGAGACTCTCTCCAGATCGGCCACCAATGACCCCTTATAACTTTTGAACCAGTGACCGACAAATTCTGATATTTGGCGACAAATTTCGACTAATTAACGACTAAATCTTTGTGTTATCAAAAGTAAAATCCCTGATGGTGGCCAAGCCAGTGTCAGCCACACCTCGTCTACTGCAGATTCAGCTTAGGTAGGTAACTATATTATATATGGTACGCACAGTCTGTTGACAGCATTAGCTGACCCACCATGCATAAATGGTTGACATTTTTTAGAATACGAATCGATAGAATTTTATAATTCTTTTATATTTTATTTCTTAAATACAGACTGTACCATCTACCATATGAATGGTAGGTGCCATATGGTCCAAGATCCCAGAGCCACCAGACCTTACTTATTTTCTGATTAACAAAATGTATGGGATAGATAAGTGTTTGTGTTAGTATGTAGGTACCTACTTTGAACGAACGCATACCTGCTAGCCAATTAATCTATCTAAATCAAAATAGAAATCCTGACTGACTGACTGAGTGACTGACTGATTGACTCTCATCAACGCCCAGCCTAAACCCTTAGACCTAGATTGCTGAAATTTTGCACAGAGGCTCCCTTTATTATGTAGACAAGGAACAAGGAAGGAATTCCCGGTAGTACGCTCCCGTGGGATATTTCCCGACATCCACGCGGGCGAAGCCTCGGGAAAAAGCTAGTTTTTGTATAATGATACTCGAGGAACTGTTTCAGTACAGATCAATCGTAACGGTGAAAAATCCCCCAGACGCAGTTAATTATTGTGGTTGGAGGATGTTTGACAGACGCAGTTAATTGTGGTTGGAGGATGTTTGACAGACGCAGTTAATTGTGGTTAGAGGATGTTTGACAGACGCAGTTAATTGTGGTTAGAGGATGTTTGACAGACGCAGTTAATTGTGGTTGGAGGATGTTTGACAGACGCAGTTAATTGTGGTTGGAGGATGTTTGACAGACGCAGTTAATTGTGGTTAGAGGATGTTTGACAGACGCAGTTAATTGTGGTTAGAGGATGTTTGACAGACGCAGTTAATTGTGGTTGGAGGATGTTTGACAGACGCAGTTAATTGTGGTTGGAGGATGTTTGACAGACGCAGTTAATTGTGGTTGGAGGATGTTTGACAGACGCAGTTAATTGTGGTTAGAGGATGTTTGACAGACGCAGTTAATTGTGGTTGGAGGATGTTTGACAGACGCAGTTAATTGTGGTTGGAGGATGTTTGACAGACGCAGTTAATTGTGGTTGGAAGTGACAGACGCAGTTAATTGTGGTTGGAGGTGACAGACGCAGTTAATTCTGGTTGGAGGTGACAGACGCAGTTAATTGGGGTTGGATGTGACAGACGCAGTTAATTGTGGTTGGAGGATGTTTGACAGACGCAGTTAATTGTGGTTAAAGGTGACAGACGCAGTTAATTGTGATTGGAGGATGTTTGACAGACGCAGTTAATTGTGTTTGGAGGATGTTTGACAGACGCAGTTAATTGTGGTTGGAGGATGTTTGACAGACGCAGTTAATTGTGGTTGGAGGATGTTTGACAGACGCAGTTAATTGTGGTTAGAGGATGTTTGACAGACGCAGTTAATTGTGGTTGGAGGATGTTTGACAGACGCAGTTAATTGTGGTTGGAGGATGTTCGACAGACGCAGTTAATTGTGGTTGGAGGTGACAGACGCAGTTAATTGTGGTTGGAGGTGACAGACGCAGTTAACTCCTCAAGTGTCGAATGCACCCCATGTGTGCATAAGAAAAACCCTTTTTTTGTTCGGTACATAAGCTTATATCACATATACAACGTGTAATGCTAAATGCACAAAACCTCTTAAGGGGTCATTGTACTCATCATTATGAACAACATTTACTATGGGACCAAACCTGAAATCGCGAAAAAAAATCAGCTGTTCAGTACATTTATGTTCGCATAATTCGTCAAAATGTATTGAACAGCTGATTTTTTTTTCGCGATTTCAGGTTTCATTTAGCATTACACGTTGTATATAAATGTAAAAAAATATCATCCGATGGAAAACCAATCAAATCATTAGTTATGAACTTATGGAGTTCGCAGCTAACCTCCCCTCCCCCCCCGCGTGTCAAATGCACCCCAAGTGTGCAAAAGGACAAAACTTTACATAATAGGTATATAAGCTTAGATCACGTATATATAAACGTAAAAAAACATCATCCGATGGAAAACATATCATTATCAGTAGTTGTGAACCAATGGGGTTCGCAACTAACCCCCAACCCTCCCCACTCACTGGGGTTTTGGGTCTAAAATCAGCCAAACTCAGACAATTGAGAGGTTAATTGTGGTTGGAGGATGTTTGACAGACGCAGTTATTTGCGACTGGGGGATGTTTGACCACTATACTATTGATCCGGCTGCTTCCATTTAGTACTTACTGAAATAGTTACGCGAGTATCATAATATAAAAATTAGGACTCAAAGTATGAGTAAGATGACGTCATTTTTTGCAAGCTATAGAGCATCTGGCGGAAAAAACCGCAGACGGGAGATGTCTGATAGTATTGATTACCTATTAATGATCAACTGTAAAACATACATATAAATAAAATCAGCAGTCAACTTTAAGAAAAGTGAGTTATATTTTTACGTAACTTTTTAAAATTGGCCGTCGCATCAGCCCAAGCTAGCAAGTATGCGTACGTTCACAGTACATACTATACTAACACTACTCTGTCCCATACATTTTGTTGATCAGAAAATAAGTAAGTAAGGTCTGGCGGACCTGGGATCTTGCTCTAATACCGTCATACTTACATCATAACCAGCTATAACGTTCCCACTGCTGGGACACAGTAGGCCTCCTCTCTGTGTGAGGGTGTGGGTCGTAATCAACCACGCAGTACCCAGAGAGGGTTGGTAGATGTCACATGTCTTCGAGTTCTTGGTTCTAGGACATGCCGGTTCCTCACGATATTTTCCTTCGCCGTTTTGAGAACAGCGGTGATGAAATATATTACACAAAGTAATGCGCCTTCTTGGGTTCGAACACACGAACTAAAACTCGTAAGTAGGTAAGTCGGAGCCGTTACCACTGTTTTGTAGGAGTATTACCCAGGGGCGTATTTACCCTAGGGTAAAAAGGGCCATGGCCCGGGGCGGAAGGCTGCGAGGGGCGGCGCAAACTAAACCGGTGTAACTGGTAAAAGAATACCTATCCTCACAAGAATATAGAAACAGTCACAAGAGAATTATTATGAGAAAGAAACGAGACGGTGAATGTCACGAGCAAGAAGTGTTGTTACAAGGACGTGACCACTTCAGGCAGTGGCGGATTTGCCCTAAGGCGCGGTAGGCCGGGCCTATTAGGGGCGGTCAATCTGACAAAAAATTCACTGATGATAACAAGAAATAACTAAAGGTACCTAAATATTCTAAAGGCTCGCGCACATTATGGCGGGCCGCACTGCACCGCATCGTATAACAATAATCTTCCTAAATCACTTTCGTACAGACGCCAGCACATCAAACTACTACAATCTATCTTTCTTTATTAGATTTTCATCTTTATCGCTAAAGCATTAGGTTCAAGGTTGATTGGGAAAATTTAACAGATTCGGGTGGCTTGACCTGCTGGCGTCCGTCTGTACATCTAAATAGACAGGGTTACTGGTTATTGACCAATATCCTCATGAGGGGTCATTATGACCAAACCAAACCAACCAAACCATGGGACCAAACCTGAAATCGCGAAAAAAACTCGGTAACTAACTAGCAGATATTAAAGTTGCCAATAAAGTAAATTCATTATTTAGTCTGTATGGTGGGTGCTAGGGAAAGGGGCGGCTGGTACTTACTACATGACCTGGGGCCTTTTTTTTGTGGATGGGAAATCATCAAATGACTTCCGCTCTGGGCGGAGCGTGTCAGACTTTTGTGTTCCTTTAGTTGCCTGTGCCAGGGCCAAGGTACCTCTTTCAAACAACCTGCGACCCCGGCGGCATCGGCCCTATTGGACCCCATCACTGCTGACATCTCTTTGAGGCGCGCGTGGAACACAACGCGCCGTCCACCCGGGCCTGGGGGCCTACTCCCTAAGCACGAAGACCGTAGTTTCGGCCTTCGTTACGGGCGTTCCTTACTCCGTATCACTTACGGATAGATGATTGTTTCGGGGCCCGGACGAAGTACCTATGAATTACAACATTATTTGCCAGTTATCCCTAGTCCCGATGTGGTTTTGCCCGTCCGAAAAATTTAACTTTTACACTTGTTTTGATGGATCGTAATGTCAGACGGACGGAAGAACGGACGGACGGAAAGACGGACGGACTTAGGGAGTAGGCCCCTGGTCCTTACCGGACGGCGAGCTACCCATTGCTCGCCGTCCGCAAGCCCGCGCCTACGATGGCTGGGAATCGGCTATTGATTCCCGCCGCCCAGGGTGTCTCCTGCGGCGAATAGGGCCGTGAGGGCGCGAAAGTTGCCTATGCCTTATATTCCGCCTCCTGCTTCGCGAGCATTACTGCTTTGCAGTAGAAGGAGGTGACGGCCTCCCATGCACTCTCGCTCCATACCATGGCCTGGACCAGGGTTCGGACGCGAGAGATCGCCGCCGCCGATCGCCTCCGCGAGAACACGGCGGTGCAGGTGCTCCGCCCAAGCCGGGCAGACCTCCACTGTATGCTCCACCGTGTCCTCCGGGCGATCCAGACAATGGTGACACCCGGGCGTTTCCTCCCACCTTATCCGGAACATGGCCTGGGGCCTAGGGCGGCCAAGACTGCAAATCCGCCACTGATTTCAGGGTTAATTAAAACCTTCTTCCCAATATGCGACCAACTGTTGGGCGAGTTAAGGTGATTATGTAAAAGGCGAACCTGGGCGGGAATAAGAAAGTGTGTAGAGTCAATTACTTCTTCATGCGAAAAAAAAACCCGACTGCAAAAAAGTCAACTTACCTACCTATGCGCCAAAAAGACCGAAACAAGATTGAGAATAATAGAAAACAAGATCAGTCGGGTTTTTTAATTTTTTTTTTAATTAAGTAGGTACTTATTTATTTTATTTTAGACTTTTTAAGTATCCCGGCACACTCATCCATAATATACATTATTAAACATTATTTTTAAAAAAATATAATTAATTTCTAATACTTACTTACTTTTAGTAAAATTTACATGACACGAAGTCCGACACACACTTGACCGATTTTTAAGCAGCAAAAACTAAAAATATAGGTACTTAACCATTTACTAGTTATTTATGCAACTGTTGTATAATAAGGGGTATTAAAACACTCATGTGATAGGGGAATGATCAATTTTCCTGATCACCCTTTCATTTGATATGTTCACACGGTATAGTTTGCAAAACTTTTTTTTTTTTTCTTATTTGCCCCCTAAAAGTGACTTATGGCTAAAGTAAATAAATGAGTTTTGAATAAGGGGATTCAAAACTCATTTATTTACTTTAGCCGTACGTGTTTTTTTGAAATATTCTTTTAATTTTCTTTCATATCATATCATCATACTACTACTATCATCATTCATCATCATCATACAGTAATGCTATCAACTTGTTTGGAAGTTTTAGATGATGTTCACCCAACTATTTTGCAAATAATAAAGAAATAAATACTTATGTTTTTTTTTTGCAGCAGGTACTGAAAGGGGGTCTTAAAAATTCAAAGTGGTGCTACTAGGGCATGTGGGGTATCATATGAAAGAGTGCTGTTTGCACATTCTTTAACTTTTTTTAGGCCGCATAGTTTTCGACTTTTGATGAAAAATGTAAAAAAAAATACCGTTCCCCCTAATCTCCGAAGTTTGCATACAGAAAAATCTGAAATTATTCTACGTTATAGAAGTTTATGTAAAGACTACAGGAAAAATAAAGCGATGTCTCTAAATAGCACACTTTTTTCAGAGATCGGAACGGAACCCTCAGTACCCGAGTCCGACTCGCTCTTGACCGGTTTTTTTTACTAACAACTTACAATTTAACGCCAAAAATCCGCAATTCTATTTTTTTTTAACACTTGTCTAAGGACACTTAGGTTTTTGAGACAAATCTAACGATACCTTACCTTACTGTCGAAATCCATCCCTCCGCCGCGCCGTTTGGAAGATAGAATACGAGTATTTTGTATGTATAGTTATACATACATACAAAGTACATACGCGCGAAAAACATAACCCTTCCTTGGCAGTCGGCTAAATAGAGAGCGCAACAATGCGCTGCGCTGGAACCAAAATAAAAGCGCCAAACTCATGGAATTATTATTATAATATAAATATTAAGAAATAATTGTTTAAAAATGAATTAAGCTATCTTTCAAATATATTTTCAGCCTCTGGCTTTTTTTCAATTAACTAGTATCAATGATAATAGATAATAAAATCATTGCCAAGTATGCAGTGAAATTACTTAGGTTGTAGCATTAGGTACAGGAAAATAAATAAAAAGTAGAAGCCTTTTCGGAATTGGATTTTGGGAATTGGAGGATTTATTAGGACTACACCTACCCACGTCATGGAATGCGAGCTTAGTTTACCACCATTGGAGGTCAGAAGGTGGTTTTTGTCAGGAAAATTTTGGTTAAAAATTAACTCTTGTAGCATTGTGTTGCGTCCGCGTCGCCACGACAAGGTTAGGTCGCGCGAACCCCCGCCGTTACAAGGATACTTACTCGCTTCCCGCCGCCAACAACGCTCGCTCGCGTGGCCAGTCGGCCCCCCCGCTACGCACCTAGAGGTACGCGCGCACGCTGCGTCGTGCGCCGGACGATATTACAGTTTTCGTGTTCGTTAATTACGCCTAAGGACTGATTTTATGTACTACCATCATTATACTCATTTATCTAATCGTGCGAGTGTGTTATTAATTCAACCCCGAGAGAAAAATCCTTACAAATGTCGCCCAACTCGTGGCACGTGCTCCGTACGGTAAATACCTACGAAACGGAAAAATAACCGACGCGAGTGCGAACGAAACCCACGCGAACAGTGTTCTACGCAGCCAGGGATCGAGTAATTTGCGTATCTACTGAACTATATTGCCGTTTTATATACCGTTTGTGTTCATCACCGAGCGTTACCGTCGAGAAAATGCCGCCAAAAACACGCGCGCACGCAAACGATGAAGAAAACGATAGTCTCAGTAGCGATGAGGATACCCACGCTGTAGCTAACCCCGCGAGCATCAACACCACGGTGACGGCTACACCGATCCCGACAGCGGCTGGTAACATGATTTCCATAACAGAGGAACAACTCTCACGATTACTATCGAACGTGATGAGAAGCGTCGCGACGTCGACGCCGACGTCAACTAGCGGTGACCCGACGGGACCGGCTCAACCCACCGCTGCACACACTGGACCAACCGTGCATAGCATGCACGGCATGCACAACAACTTTACCCGGTGCACGGCCCGCTTCGACGGAGCCGCCCGCAGTACCGAAGCCCTAGAAGCATTTGTCGAGAGCGTGCTCATCTACAAAGAGTGCGCATGTGTATCCGACGAACACGCCCTTCGAGGTCTACCTATGCTGCTGACCGGAGACGCCGCAGTGTGGTGGCAAGGCGTGAAATCTACCGTGGCGACGTGGGACGACGCGATACGCCGCCTTCGATTCATGTACGGCGCCCCGCGCCCCGCCCACCGGATTCTTCGAGAAATATTCGCGCGCGAACAAAGTGATAACGATAGTGTCGATTCTTTTATATCGCGAGTGCGGGCAGAAATGTCGCGTTTACCATATAAGCTACCAGATGTTATGCAAGTAGACGTAGTTTACGGCCTTTTACATCGTAAGTTCCGTAAAAGAGTGTCACGCGATAGTGTAAATAGTGTCGACTGTCTACTCGAGCGAGCAAGGTATGTTGAGGAGACGCTAGGCGAGGTAAGTCATAATAAGTCATTAGCTCCGTCTCATAACGCGAGTAGTTCGAGTAATAACAGTAATAACACTGCAAGTACCGCGAAATCTCGAAATGTAAACACTAACCCCCCCACGGCAGCGGTTAATCAAAGTAACCCTTCGCGCGCTATGTCCGACACTAGTTCGAATATTTGTAACGATAGGAATTCCACGAAACGTGTTCGGCCGCGCTGCGCTTTCTGTAAACGGTTTGGTCATTCGATAGATGAATGTAAAATTAAAATAAAATCAGGTGAACAAGATAATAATGCACCGCTGTCTTGTTACGGCTGCGGTCGACAAGGAGTAATTCGATCGAAGTGTCCGACGTGTAAAGGCACGCCCTCCACTGATAAGGTGAGTTTCCAAAGCGCGGTCACCCACGAGTCTGACCTGTCACACCCTACGGTGAAGATAGAAGTTGCGTCTTTAATAGGTGTTGCAGTGCTGGACACTGGTGCTACTGAGAGCCTCGCTAGTCCCGGACTTTATAAAATATTATTGGATGGCGGGACCACCTTCACGAAAACACGCCGCAACCTCGGCCTCGCCGACGGAACACAGCAGGTACGTGAATTATTATCATGTGACACGGAAGTCAACATTCAGGGACGCGTTATCCCCACCACTTTCCTAGTGATACCGGAAGCGGGTAATAGGACGCTTCTAGGACAGGACTTTATTGCTAGAGCAGGTATATTAGTGGACCTCCAACATAACTGTTGGCATTTTAGTGATTCCTCTGGGCAAAAGTTTACTTTTGTGCAATCTTTTAGCCTTACATCCACCAGCAATGCAGAGCTGATGCAGGTTGATACCACTGGCTTGGCGCTGAGAGAGGATGAAGGGACGAGGCTGTCACCTGCTCAAAGGACGCAACTCAACCAGCTCATAACCAAGAGAGTTGAGCGCTTCGCCACCCAAGGACCTCCTACAACTTACGCCACTCATCACATCCGGGTTGCTGAGAAGCAGGAGCCGACCGCTTCACCACCCTATAGGATGTCGCAAGGGAAAAGAGAGTTGTTGGATGGTGAGATTGAGAAGCTGCTGCGAGCAGATGTAATAGAGGAGTGCGAGTCGCCGTGGGCTGCCAACGTCGTCTTAGTCGCGAAGAAGGATGGCGGAGTCCGCCTATGTGTGGACTACCGTAAGCTCAACGCAGTGACTGAGCCGGATAGGTACCCGCTCCCGCGCATGGAAGACGTGCTTCATGCAGCGAAGACGACTAGCTACATGACGACGCTAGACCTCCACTCCGGTTACTTTCAGGTTTGCGTCGCAGAAGAGGACCGCGACAAAACTGCGTTCGTTACACCTTCCGGCACCTATAGGTTTAAGAGGATGCCGATGGGCCTTCGCAACTCTGGCGCCACGTTTCAGAGATTGATAGATCGTTTCAAGTCAAACCTGAGTGTACCTACTCGAGGACACAAAGTAGGTGACGAGTCCGATATCCCACCAGACCACCAAGGAAGTAGGGCTGTGACTATCCTTGGATATTTGGACGATCTAATAATCTTGTCACCGAGTTTCGAAGGTCATATTGAAGATCTCGAAGCGGTCTTCGACAGACTCGAGAAGTTCTACCTCCGAGTCAATCGAAAGAAAAGCTGCTTCGCCCGTGACTCTGTGAAATTCCTTGGTCACGTAATCGTTCCTGGAGGTCTACAAGTAGACCCAGAGAAAACCTCAGCTATTGCTGACATGCCTGCCCCGAAGAACGAGAGGCAGCTCAAAGGTTTCCTGGCCACGTCCAGCTGGTTTAGACGGTTTGTACCGAACTACGCTACAATTGCCAAGCCTTTGACTGACCTGCTCAAGAAGAACAGCAGTTGGAGTTGGCATGATGAGCAGCAGGCTGCTTTTGAGCGTATCAAAGAGCTCCTGGTTACCGCTCCCATTCTTCGCCAGGCTGACGAGTCTAAACCTTTCTCCCTCCGCACGGATAGCAGTGGCTACTGTCTCGGCGCGGTTTTGATGCAGGGGGAGGGCTCAGACGAAAGGCCCATAGAGTACGCCAGTCGTCTACTCTCGCCAGCCGAGCGCAACTACACCACCACTGAGCGCGAAGCTCTTGCCGTCGTCTGGGCGGTCACGAAGTTCAGAGGTTACGTGGAAGGCTCGGAAGTCGTGGTGAAGTCCGATCATCAGCCGCTACGTTGGCTGATGAGCCTTAAGTCTCCGAGTGGTCGTCTTGCCAGATGGGCCATGACCCTGCAGGCCTATAACCTGCAGATACAGTACACTCCCGGAAAGGTGAATGTGATTGCAGATGCACTAAGCCGCCCAGCTTGTTGCGAGGAAAACCCAGCTGGTTGCGAGGTATGTTTAGTGACCGTTGATATGCCACATAGGACACCTGAGGATGTGCGTTCTAACCAACTCAAGGACCCAGAGCTGAAGAGCATCGTCGAGGATCTAGAAACTACCGACGATCCCTTCAGGGGGAGAGGGTGGTCAGAAAGAGGATACCTGATGTCGGACAGCGTATTATACAGGTGTGCTCCCGAATCCGAAGACGCCGAGTCCGCTTGCCTCGTGGTTCCTAGACATGAGAGGGAAGCCGTCCTCGTCGAGTTCCACGACGCTCCCACGGCAGGCCACTTTGGTGTTGAACGTACCCTGCTACGTATCAGAGCACGATACTTTTGGCCAGGTATGAAGTCTTTTGTAACAGACTATATTAAGCGCTGTGCAGCTTGCCAGCGTTATAAGATAGACAACAGGAAGCCTGCAGGACTACTCCAGACTCCTGCATCCACCCGGCGATTTGAAGTGGTATCGGTCGACTTGTTTGGGCCCCTACCAAAGACTTCAAAGGGTAATCGTTGGATTTTAATCTTAGAGGATACGTGCTCCCATTGGGTTGAGCTATTTGCGTTGGAGAAGGCCACCAGCATGGAGTGTGCTGAGATTTTAATATCTGAGGTCTTCCTGAGGTATGGGGTCCCGCGCAGGATGATCAGCGACAACGGAGTTCAGTTTGTTGCTGAGGTGATGCAGCAGACCTGTCATGTGATGGGTATCAAACAGTCTTTGACGCCGTTGTATCACCCGGAAGCGAACCCCGTTGAGCGCAAAAACCGCGACCTTAAACCACAGTTAGCGATACTGGTAGGAAAGGACCACGCATCGTGGGATGCTCACCTCGCGGCCATAAGGTTCGCGATGAACTCCGCTGTTACAGCGAGCACTGGATTTACACCAGCTTTCCTTACCTTCGGGAGAGAGCTGCGTGCGCCATCAGACGTTGTGGCAGACATGAAGACCATTGTGGACAGTGATAATTTCGTTCATAATATCACTCCTTACCTTCGTAAGTTGTCGACAGTGCTGCTCGACGCCCGAGATATCCACGAACGTAACCAGTCTCTGCAGAAGAAGTACGCAGATGAAGGCAGACGCGCCCCGCCAGAATACAAGGTAGGTGATCTCGTTTTATTGAAAACGCAAGGGATGAATGATGTCGGCCCCGGACAGTCTGCGAAATTTATACCCCGGAGGGATGGCCCCTATCGCATCCGCGAAGTAGTAAGCCCCACTACTTACCTGGTGGAGGGAGTTACTAGAGGTGAGCACGTAGGACGTTACCATGTCTCTGATTTGACTCCTTTCATCGGTGATGTCGAGGCTCCGGTTAGAGAGAAGCGCAGGCGCGGTCGACCGCGTAGATTTGATTGCTAGCCCGAACGCGAGGGCGCTATGTTCGAACTAGAGGGGGAGTGTGTAGCATTGTGTTGCGTCCGCGTCGCCACGACAAGGTTAGGTCGCGCGAACCCCCGCCGTTACAAGGATACTTACTCGCTTCCCGCCGCCAACAACGCTCGCTCGCGTGGCCAGTCGGCCCCCCCGCTACGCACCTAGAGGTACGCGCGCACGCTGCGTCGTGCGCCGGACGATATTACAGTTTTCGTGTTCGTTAATTACGCCTAAGGACTGATTTTATGTACTACCATCATTATACTCATTTATCTAATCGTGCGAGTGTGTTATTAATTCAACCCCGAGAGAAAAATCCTTACACTCTTATAATTCTAATACAGTTACGTCAACATTACAAAAATTAAGTGACATGTATCATAATGAAAGAAATAAAAAAACACCTCTTCTCGCCATCATTCACAATAAATTAAAAGAATTTCCAATCACATCCTGTAAACAACTAGAAATGTTTTCCTTTGACACATGGATGGCTGATATTGATTTAAATAATGTATTAAAAACCAACTTAGACTTAATTAATAAAGCAAAGAACAAGTACAGTATTTCTAAATTAAAAGAGGAAACATTAAAATGTATGTCTAAATATTCAGAATTTTATAAAATCTATACGGACGGATCAAAAGACGGAGATCATAAAGGATGCGCATTCGTTAGACGAACAAACTGAAAGTTTTATGAAATTTAAAATCTCCTCTAATGTGTCTATCATGGTTGTCGAACTCATAGCCATTTCTGAAGCGTTATCATATATTGAATCCCTGAATCAAGGCAAATACGTTATTTATACAGACTCAAAGAGTTCCATTCAACATCTGGCTCGATGCACTTCGACTTTTCGAGGTAGACCGATAGCCTACACAATCATAAAATCAATTTTAAAACTAAAATCTCAGGGTAAACAAATAATAATTCAGTGGATTCCGTCCCATATAGGCATAGATGGTAATGACAGGGTAGATTATTTGGCAAAACAAGCATGTTCGGAGGGCACAGATTTTGCAGCTAATTCACATTACAGGAACTACATTCCGGTTCTAAAAAATATATGTTTACAAAATTGGAAAGACTACTTTGATCTTCGTTCCAGGGAAAAAGGTATTTGGTATAGAACAATCCATTCACAACCTTCATATTCACCTTGGATTGATAAGTGTTTTGTTACCAGGGAAGACTTAACCATATTATTAAGGCTTCGTTCAGGACATATGCCTCTCAATAAATTCGGTTTTATGATGAAAAAGTTAACATCAGTTTGCAATACGTGTAACGAAGATGAGGACACGTATCATATTTTGATGAGATGTGTCCGGAATCAATCGCTCAGAACACAAATTGGCGCGCATAACATAAATCTATCAATCCCGTTTTCAGATAATATACGAGTAATTCCCATAATAAATATGGTTAAGTTCGCTTTGAAGAATAGACCCAGAACCTAGCTGTAAAATGTTCTAATTTTAATTAAGTACTAACCTTTTGTATACCTACAGAGTGTCATATTCGCATTTAGCCAAAAAGCTCTTTAAATAAAGAAAAAAAAACCTAATTATATCCAAAAAATTAAATCCATACACGCTGTAAATAGTGAAATAAATGGTTAGGTACCTACGAAAAAGTCCCAATTTTGGTAAAAAAACGAAACAAAACTTCGTATGGCGCGATAACCACCAAATTTGCATTTTTATGCAATACTAGCTGTGCCCGCGGCTTCGTTCGCGTGCATGTCGGAAAACAATACATAATGTGTCGCTTAGATATGGTGTAGGTATCACTTCTCCAATAAAAAACCGGTCAAGTGCGAGTCGGACTCGCGCACGAAGGGTTCCGTACCATATTATATGTTTAACAATCGCAAAGATAACTTTTTACTTATTTTATAATGATACTGTGAATTACAAGGTTATTTTTGCAGTTGCAGAAAATCACCCATGTTTAAACAAAATACCTTATGAATCGCCGTTTTCAGTATTGTTGCTTAAATACAGTATAGGTACCTACATGGTATAAAGAGGTTTCAAATTCCTAATTTGTTGAATTGTTGCGCTAGAGCTCGTACAAATATGGTCTAAAATTTACAACTTTTGCGGTCCCCTATTTCTTAATTTTAGAAGATAAAAAAAAATATGTTTGTACTCTACTCAATGAGTTCTAGACGATGACAGCCCACATGCTAGATTATTTTTTTTTAATTTTTTTTTCAAAATGAAAAGTTTATTGTATGGGGACTGACCCCTTAAATTTTTAACTTTGCTTTATTATTTAATTAAATTATTTGTTGTTATAGCCGTAATAGACAGCGGAGGCTTAGTAAGTTTGTACTGGACTGTACGTGGTTGTCTGATTTCATGGATTTTAATTTTCTTGCACGGAACCCTAATTATTTTTCTAAAATAAAAATAGCCCTAGTTACTCCTTAAAACATCAGCTATATGCCGTCAAAATCGGTAAAAATTCGTTTGGATTTTTTTTTTAATCGGACTGCGCTTTAAAATTCTTCTAGATACAAACTTTAACATCCCTAAACCTCATTTGAGGCGTAGTTTTGAAAGACTAATAATGACAAACATTATTACTTACTTATGCAAGTATTTGTGCTAAGTTTCAAGTTCATTAACCAAATTAATAACATTTTTCATATAAAGGCTCTTACAGACAGAGGCGATATCGCGGTCGCGACGCGATATTTCGATATTATATCCGTAGAAAAATATCGCGTCGCGACGCGATATCGCCTCTGTCTGTAAGAGCCTTAAACTGTATCTCTGTTTTCACGAACACGGATAAAGAATTTCAAAAATCGTCTGGTATGTTTCCATAACTTGACTCAAACATTATTTACACCAATTTTAGAGTTAATCAAGCCCCCAATAAAATCCTCCGCTATAAAATTAACTTTTCACCCCTTAGGGGTAGATTTTTGGAAAACCCTGTAACACTTTAGTCTTCATTTTTGGTCTCAAGTATAAAAACTGAGTTTTGAGTTAATCGGACCGCGTGTTAAAATTCCTCCATACAAACTTTGACACCCCCAATCCCTCTTTAGGAGGTAGTTTAGGAAAACTCAAAATGATAAACTTTATAATTTACTTAGATGAATATTCGTGCTAAGTTTCAAGTCTATTAACTCAAGGGATAGGATTTTTCATACAAATCTTCATCCCCTATTTTACCCCCTTAGGGATGGAATTTCCAAAAATCCTTCCATAGTGGATGTTTACATTATATAAGGTATCTATGTGCAAAATTTCAAGTCTCTAGGTCCATTGGTTTGGGCTGTGCGTTGATATATTAGTCAGTGACTCAGTCAGGACTTTGATTTTTTTATATATATAGATTTACCATGTTATTTTAAGACCACAGACTTTTTATAGGTTTTCCTTTAATGTACAGGTATAGAACTATTTACTATATTTTTTTCAAAATTTTAGGCTCAGTAGTTTCGGAGATGAGGGGGGGAATGGTCAATTTTCGTCTATTTTCTTAAATAACTTTAAAACAATATACTTTAAAATTATAAAAAAAAAATATATTTCAGACCCTCATAGTAAGCCCTTTCATTTGATATGTCACACGGTACAGTTTACAAAACTTTTTTTTTAAATTTTCTTATTTTCCCCCTAAAAGTGACTCTCCTATTCAAAATTCATATATTTACTTTAGCTGTACGTGTTTGGGTCATAGAAATCCATATGTGTACCAAATTTTAACTTAATCGGTCCCTTAGATTCGGAGCAAATTGGCTGTGACAGACGGACAGACAGACAGACAGACAGACAGACACACGAGTGATCCTATAAGGGTTCCGTTTTTTCCTTTTGAGGTACGGAACCCTAAAAATGAAGAATCTTGCGATGTTGCCTGGAGGGAACCGCTACCTGGGGTTCTCTACCACAGCCCTGCAGTTACTGTGGTTTATTATAGCGGGGTTTAACACGTATTCGGGCTGCTGAAAACACAACGCGCCATTCCAAACTATCGTTTCGGAAAGAACGAATAGCGGGGTTTACACGTGCCTACAGTTTGGACCCCGGATCTGTGGACTGCGTTCCAAACCGCGGATGGATCTGTGCGGTTTGGACTGCGCATCAAACTGTCTTTCGTTTATACCGTGAACATTCATGTTTATGGAGGCAAACTTTTAAAAACGATCGAAGTCCATAATTAGTTGACCACGGATAGCCAGTAATTTTCTTTGATTTCTGTACCAAATCACAGTACGTATACCTACTGTACGTTATTGAGGAGTTCAATTGTCTGATCTGCACCATCTCTGGAGAAAACTCTTTCAAACATAAGGTGTGTGACATACGGACGGACAGACGGACAGGACGTAATGATAAGAATTCCCTTTCTATGTACTATTTGGCTACGGAACCCTAAAAATAGAAGAATTGAAAACTTCTTTCTTTTTGAAGTCGGTTATAAAGATGCCTGAAATAATCTCGACCTCTAGAGAGAAATCCAGGTCTAGAAACCGGAATTCCAGGACAGCATCTTTTTTATGACTGAAAAAGTGTCACTCTTCTGCGGAAAATCTTCGCGATTCCATCTATACAACATCTATAGGATCTGGAAGCTCGCTATGCGTACAGTAAATAAACTTAAAAAGGGAAACCCAGTTTGATTTAAAAAAAAAGTGTGTGTGTGTCAGCTCTGGCGACGACTGGTGTTTCCTCCTTTTTTTTTGTGCCGTTCCGACTTTCTATTTTTCGGTCATTTCTGTCGGGTTTCTTCAATGAATCCAGTGCTACACAAAAAGCAACATTAAGGTGTTAAGGCGCTCGTCCCCCCCCTCTCACCCAACCTCTGAACCCTCCTCCTCTAACTCTCCTCTCAACCACATCCTACAATCCCCCTTCCCCAGCCCCCCTGTCACCCTCCCCTCTAATCCCCCTCACCGCATCCCCTTCCCCATACCTCCCCTTCACACCTTACTGCTTCTCCCTCCCCCTCACCGCGTCCCCCTGCCCCTCCCCTCTCTAACCCTCTCCCTCTCCTTTTCTGTGTTTGAAAAGTTGACATTGCATTATTTTTCACTCAGAACACCACATCAGTTATTAGTATTAACTATCATCTTACAATTAATTTCCATTTTTAGGGTTCCATACCTCAAAAGGAAAAAAACCGGTCAAGAGCGAGTCGGATTCGCGCACCGAGGGTTCCGTTCCGATTTCTGAAAAAGTGTGCTATTTAGAGACATCGTTTTATTTTTCCTGTAATCTTTACATAAACTTCTATCACATAGAATAATTTCAGATTTTTCTCTTTGCAAACTTCGGAAATAGTCGGGGGGGGTCGGTATTTTTTTACATTTTTCATCAAAAGTCGAAAACTATGCGGCCTAAAAAAAAATAAAAAAAATTGAGAATTTGCAAACAGCGCTCTTTCATATGATGCCCCATATGCCCTACCTAGTAGCCCCACTTTGAATTTTTAAGACCCCCTTTCAGTCCCTGTTGCAATAATTTTTTTTTTTTTCTCTTTCTTATTTGCAAAATAGTTGGGTAAACGTCATCTAAAACTGTTACAAACAAGTTGATAGCATCAATAGTTCTTGATATATCCAGCTGTGACAGACAGACTGAGTCACACCATAAGGGTTCCTTTTATACCATTTTGGTACGGAACCCATAAAGGATCACTCGTGTGTCTGTCTGTCTGTCCATCTGTCACAGCTAATTTGCTCCGAATCTATTGGACCCATTAAGTTAAAATTTGGTACACATAATTACGAATTTCTGTGACCCAAACGCGGACAGGTAAAGTAACTATATAGATGGATATGAGGGTGTCAAATAGGTATACATATTTTTTTTTATAATTTTAAAATAATTAAAAAAAAGTTATTTAAGAAAATAGATGAAAATTGACCAAAATATCCCCTAATCTCCGAAACTACTGAGCCAAAATTTTGAAAAAAATACAGAAAATAGTTCTTTACTTGTAGATTACAGAAAAATCTATAAGAAGTCTGTGGTCCTAAAATAACATGGTAAATCTCTCAATATTGTGAGTACAAACTTACATTTACAGTTGGAATGTATGGGAGAATATGTTTTCCAACTACAATGTTAAGTTTGTTCTTGGGATAAATTCATCCCAACTACGGAACCCTTCATTGTGCGTGGTCCAACACGCACTTGGCCGGTTTTTTTATATTTGAAATTCTTTTAGCGTTACTAATCAACCACCAATAGAATCAATCTGCCTAGGCTTTTCCCAACTATGTTGGGGTCGGCTTCCAGTCTAACCGGATGCAGCTGAATACCTGTATTTTACATGGAGCGACTGCCTATCTGACCTCCACAACCCAGTTACTGGGTGATACGATACCCCTTGGTAAGACTGGTTGTCAGACTTTCGGGCTTCTGACGACCCGTAACGACTGTCAAAGATCCACGAATGACAGCCGGTGCTTTCCGAGGCTCGGAAGAGTCTCGGTATGTAAAGATGGTCAACCATCCACTGACCAACCCCGGCCAGCGTAGCTTAACCTGCTGGATCGACCACCATTATAAAGTGATTTTTATTGTTAGTACCATTTGGTATGAATAGACGTCGTTACGTGTATGAAGACACCGTAATGAAAAGTTCTTCTTGAACACTTTAAAATATATCCATTGATAGGCTGAAGCGATTGCGATGAAACAAAAACTAACTAAAACTCTGAGTTACACACAATATTTGAGTATAAAATTTAACCAATTTGTTTTGTACCTACTTTTGACGTGATACTTGCACAAAAATTTATGAACTCTCACAGACAAACAGACAAAAATGACAAAAATGGCATCTGTTGGTGATTCTATAACACCCCAACTATTTTTTTTTTATATTTGCAATGTACAGAAACGCCTCGTCTACAGATTTATTATATGTATAGATAGATAGATTGGATACAGTGTCTGAAGCAGAAGTTAAATTAGGTCCATGAAAGTTAAAATGAGTGCCTGATAACCTTAAAACTCAAAAAGTATACCCGATTGATCTGGTGGATGATCTACAAGAAGAATGTGTTCTTTTAAAACAATTCTTGACGTCTCATGCTATCCTATATTATTAACTGTGCAATATTTGTTTATATAATCCATACTTCCATACTAATAATATAAATTCGAAAATAGCTCTGTCTGTCTGTTACCTTTTCACGCCTAAACCACTGAACGGATTTCGATAAAATTTGGATGGCATCCTGGGGAAGGACATAGGCCACTTTTTGTCTCAAAAATAATCGTACAAGGGGTTGATATAGGGGATGTAAAGTTTGTATGGGAAACCCAGCATATCCCTAGATATGAAAATTCAAAATGCTTTTGGAGGCCCGTTATTGGAAAACCATCCCTTAGGAGGTAAACTATGGGTGATTTTAAAATTCACCAAAACTGCACGGATATCGATAAAGTTTGGCAAGGCTATATGGATGCTATCGCATCCATATAGCCCTCCAAGCAAATTCCAACAAGCGCGATCTGTATCCAACGTTTAACCTGAAACCAAAACCGCTTATCAGCTTAGTATACCAAAACGTTAGAGGCCTGAACACTAAGCTGAAATTCTTTCATAATAACCTCTTGACGCTCGCCAATGACATAATAGCAGTAACAGAATCGTTCCTCACTAGTTCAGTACTTGACTCGGAGGTTACGAGCCACGGATGGAGTGTCTTACGTCGAGACCGCAGTACTGGTGTCGGCGGTGGCGTACTGCTCGCTGCTCGGCCCGGTATTACAATGACGCGATGCTGTGATCTGGAAACTCCGGCTGGCGAGGATCTGTGGGCACGTTTCACAACGACTTGTGCTACGTTCTATGTTTGTGTTGTGTACATTCATCCAAGAGCTTCCGATGAAGTATATATGAGTTGGTTTCAAAAAGTGGAGTCCATTGTTGACACGTTAAAAAGTGCCGTGATTATAGTTGGTGATTTAAATTTAAATGCTAATCGCACTTCAAATAATATTTTAAGTTACTATTGTTATTTTCTAACTGTTTGTGGACTGTCTGAGAGGAATGAGGTGATGAATGCGTATGGAAGTAAGTTAGATGTGGTGTTGGTGTCAGATAGCACCAGCAGCGTTAACGTGGCAAAGATTGATGGGGGAGGTCTAGTCCCTCGACGAGACGCTTATCATCCGCCTTTAGAGGTATGCCTAGCACTAACGGACCCAATGTGCCGACTTAGTTCTAGGAAAATTGGCCCTAGTAACGTTGACGCACAATGGGACTGGAATTTTTCCAAAGGAAATTACGACGCCATGTATAAACTTATTTCTGAAGAAACATGGCATGGGGTGTTCTCTGCTCGTGATGTCGATCGACACTGCTGTAAAATATGTCTATAATATCATGTATAGGATATTTGATGAAAGTGTACCCAAAAAACACTGGCCGAAGAAGCCATGTAGGCGTTTTCCAGTTTGGTTCTCCGCAGAATTAATTAATGTCATTAATTGTAAGGCTGAACTGCACCGTAAATGGAAGTCATCAAAAAATCGTGATCTGTACAATCAATTCTCTTGTCTTAGGGCCAGTATTAAGAAAAGAGTTCCCCTTGCTTACGACGAATACATTCAGCGCATTCAAAATAAACTTAAACGTGACCCCCGTGCTTTTTGGCAGCATATAAATAGCTTTAAAGTCAGAGGCGGCTTTGAACCCAGGGTAAAGTTTAATGGGGCAGAGCATGTCGGTAGTGAAGCTGCACAAGCTTTTTCCTACTTCTTTTCGACTGTATTTTTGCCGGACGCTCCTCTCCTCGTTTATAGTAATCATACCATTAACAATCAGAACAGTTCCAATTTTGTGCATATTGATAAAATTGAAATGCGAGATATAGAACAGGCAATTAAGAAACTAAAACCTAACTCTGCTATAGTTCCTGATAATATTCCTGCTTATATCATAAAAGGATGTAAAGAGCACATAATATCACCAGTACATCACATTTTTAATCTAGCGCTTTCCACAGGGCAGTATCCACAGCGTTGGAAGGTCTCAAGAGTTCAACCTATACCCAAATCTAATGACACTTCACATGTTGAAAACTATAGACCCATAGCTATACTATCAACCCTCCCTAAATTATTTGAATCAATATTACATAAGTTAATCATCTACCAGATACAGCCATTCCTTTGCGATGCTCAGCACGGCTTCCGATCGAACCGATCTGTTAGTACAAACCTTCTAACGCTTGTGGATCTCATATCGCAGCACTTGGACAAAGGCATACAAGTTGATGTTGTTTATTTCGACTTCAAAAAAGCCTTTGATCGATTGGATAATGACATTTTGCTCACCAAGCTCTCTAACATTGGCTTCTCACCAAAGTTACTCCAATTTTTTGCGAGTTATATGCGGGATCGTCAGCAATATGTTAGACATGGTTGCTTTGTCTCTGAACCGTATCACACTCGGTCTGGGGTAAGCCTAGGAACGATTTTGGGACCACTATTTTTCGGAGTTATGGTGAATGACCTTGAGAAGGTTCTGAAACATACCAGGTGCTTACTTTATGCCTTTTTGCCTTTTTTTATGCTTTATCTTAAATTAATATATGGCGTGGAAGAGGATGCTGACTCAACAACACTTCAAGAGGATATTAACTCAGTCTTTCAATGGAGTGTTGATAACAAGTTGCTTTTTAACATTGACAAATGCAGTATTATGTCTTTCAGTCGTACACATAAACTCAAGCATATTCAATACTTCTTAGGAGAGGAACTGATAGCTCGTGTCAAAGATCTCGGAGTACTATTTGACACGAAGCTTACTTTTCACGAACACATGAGGGCACTTGCAGCTGATTCATACCGGAAACTAGGCTTTGTTATTAGGAACATGCGAGACTTTACCAACCCACTGGCCATTAAACTAGTTTACATGGCCTTAGTAAGGAGTAAGCTAGAATCAGCCGCAGTGATTTGGAATCCCCATGAGAGCACTTACGCCTTACTTCTTGAGAAAGTCCAAAAGGCCTTTCTTAGATTTCTTTACAAAAAACTCTTAGGATACTACCCTTTTCTTTACCCTACAAAATTTTTACTTGGCGTACTAAATTTTAATTCTCTTGAAGTGAGGCGTAACTACTTCTTGCTTGTCTCAGCTTGCCGTATTATGCGCGGTGAGTCCGATTCTCCAGCACTTGTGGCTCAATTGATGAGGTTGTTTATTCCTGTTGTGCCCAAACACCAACTGAGGCCGCGAAGACAACCGTTATTGGCCGTACCTTCAGCACGAACAGTGTCACGAGCTAACTCGCCCCTCGTTCGGGCGCTTACGATGCTTAATGCTCTTTTGACATCAACACCGGAGTGCGACTTATTTGCAGGGAGATGGATAGATATGTGTCGTGAATGTTTAAAATTCTGTGAGATGATGAATGAAAGATAAATAAGTAATAATTTTCCGTTTCTTTTTTGTTGATTGCATGTATACCTCTACTTTGTTTCTTATTAATTTCTCGTGTGTTGTTATATTGTTTTATTTTTATTTGTAATTGTGTTTTGAAAATTTTGCTGTACAACGCCTTAGATTTATTTAAATCTGTTATGTTGTATACGTATATCTTAAATAAATAAATCCTGGGGATGCACAAATTTGTCTTAAAAATAATCCTATAAGGTGTGATATGGATGAAACTTTGTATGGGAAACCCCGCATTGGTAGGAAATAAATATAAGTGGTACAGCGTTTTTGAAAAATCATGCCCTAACGGGGTAAACTAGGGTTTGATTTTAAAATTCACAAATAATATTAAACATTTTGTGTACCTATTTTTAAGAGATTTAAGGGATTGGAAATGAGTCATAGTTCGTATCTTGAAGTAGGTAGGTAGGTGGTAGGTAGGTAGGTAGGTGGTAGGTAGGTAGGTAGGTAGGTAGGTAGGTAGGTAGGTTGGTCTAGGTAGGTTATCTATTTTTTTCGAAATTGCTACGGGATAGGGAATAAAGAGGATTTATATTTTGCTTGCCTTCAAAGGCATGCAAGTTGGTAGTTTTACGTTCAGTTACTATTGTTCGGGTTTAGGATTTATTATTCTCCAGCAATCATATATTAATCCGCGCGCTGCTCCTCGGATACTATACAGGGTGAAATTGAATTTATGGGCAATATTAGGCGTCATTATACTCATCATTATGAACAACTTTTACTATGGGAACAAACCTGAAATCGCGGAAATAAAATCAGCTGTGCCCATTGTGTACATTTTGACGAGTTTTGCGAGCATAGTGTATGGAACAGCTGATTTTTTTTACGTAATTTCAGGTTTCTTCCCATGGTAAAAGTTGTTCATAATGATGAGTACAATGACTCCTTAAAATATTGCCCATGAATTCAATTTCATCCTGTATATGCAGTGCGAGAAGACATTGTTTACTTGGATTAACACCTATGCTACTTTTAATCCCGGTAGGTAGTACGTTCCCGTGGGAATATTTCCTGACATTCACGCGGGCGAAGCCGCGGGCAAAAACTAGTATATTTAGATATACGGGGTGAAATTTTTAAAAAATCTACAGCTCCCTACATTGTGACAAGTTTGAATGTACTTACTTCTTAGATAATGAGGTTCAATGTCTTCGACTTACTTAGACAAATGTACTGAACAGCTGTTTTTTTTTTCGCGATTTCAGGTTTGCTCCTCTCTTGTATTGTTATGTTTTTCAATTTTAGAATAAAATAAAACCTATTCAATAAAAAGCTCCAAAAGTGTGATGTTGAAGAAGATACCGCGGCCCTGGCATAGGCAACTGAAGGAACACGGGTGGGTTTTAGTCAGTAAAAGTCTGACACCGCACATCCGCTCCACCCAGAGCGGGAGAAGTTATTTGATGATTTCCCACCCTAAAAAAAAAAAAAAAAAAAAAGGTGCGTTGACGGTGGCGCCACCCCGAATATTAGTCTATTTTGCGTAGAAATGAAACTAAATCGATGCCGAATATTTTTCCTACACTTGAAATGGTTTACAAATATTATTTCACGTCTAAGAAACTTAATCGGCATTGATTTAGTTTCATTTTTACGCAAAAAAGGCTAATATTCGGGTGACGCCACGCGGCGTCTCCTCTCCGGCTACAACGGTGCTTGAGGTGCTTGAGGGATGAGGGGAGATGTTTTATAAACTTACAAACAAATAAATCTGCACCCAATCAACAACAAAAAGCTAACAGTAGTTAGTACATACTAATACCATGGCCAAGGGGCTTGACGACTCAACTGACATTGACATGCTTGTTCTATTTCTGAATCTGACTGTTCTCATGTTCCGACTTCTGTGACTGACGGTCAGTGACGGTGACGGAATTCTGTTCTGAATGCTACTTTGAATGTCTGTTTCTGTATTGTATTATTTTGTTTGTTGTGATTTTGTGCCCAATTATTTTGCTCAACTTCGAATTACACTTCTAGGCCGCGTTGCTTCATTGATAAGCAATTTATTTAGTACAATATTTCGTGTGTCAACAACAAAAGTAGGTATGTCGTTTATTGACAACCCGAATTTAATAAGAAGTTGGTTTCCTTACCAAAGGAATTTGATTTGTCTGGTAAAAAAGTATCCTGTTACTTACCTCCCATCTACTAGAAGGCAATCAAAGGCCTGGACAGAGATTGGAAAGCAATTAGGCCAACCAAGTAAGTAATTTGCTATTTTTTACTACAAAAAAAAAAACCGGCTAAGTGCGTGTCGGACTGCACACAATGAAGGGTTCCGTAGTTAGTATGAATTTATCCCAAGAACAAACACATTGTAGTTGAAAAACATATCGTTCTCCCATAGGTCTGTACAATACACTCCAACTGCAAATGTAAGTTTGTATGCACAATGTTGAGAGATTTACCACGCTATTCAATTTTCCTGTAATCTATAAGTATATTATATATATATATAGAACTATTTGGTGGGTTTTTTTTCCTAAATTTTACACTCAGTAGTTTCGGAGATAGGGGGAAAGGAGGATGGGAATGGTAAATTTTGTCTATTTTCCTAAATAACTTTAAAACAGTTTATATTAAAGTTATATTTTAGACCCTCTCTGTAAGCCCTTTCATTTCATATGTCAAACGGTACTACTGATATTCAAAATCCATTTATTTGTGTTACACATCCATGTTTGGGTCACAGAAATTCATGTGTACCAAATATCAACTAAATTGGTCCGTTAGATTGGGGGCAAATTGGCTGTGTCAAGTGGAAATACAGACACAAATGATCCTTTATGGGTTCCGTTTTTTTTTCCTTTTGAGGTATGGAACCCTAAAAAGTAAACAAAGTAACTCAGATCAGTTAATAATTTAATCTTACTTATTCCACTACTACTATTTGATGGGGCACCATTTCACATCATACTTGTTTTCATGATAACTTTATCTTTATTTACTTGTTACAATGCTTGAGATTTACTTGTTCATTACTTTCAGGTAAAATAAGTAAACAGCTATGGACAAAGATAATATTCAGATATGCAAAAATAATTATCTTAATAAACACTGGAAAAATAGCAAAGGAGACTGCAATGTCCCATCCTGAAACAGGCAAATTTTTTGATGGGTTGCTTAGTTTCATGGACCCATTTATAAATAATATAACTGACAAGAACATACCTTTCAGCGTACATAAAACAGTAGATGCCTTATTCGGGTTAAAAACCAAACGATATGTTCCAAGTAAAGAAAGCTATAAGCAATTGGTCACACATGCACAAGTTAAAGCCTTGCTAAAAGAACGACAGTCAAAAGAAGAGTATAATTTGGATACCATGGATACGAAATATCTACAGATTGTAGTTGACAATGCTGTAAAACGTAAACTAGAGGAGCTACTACTAAAAAAGGATGATTTGTCGAATCCAAATAATGACACTATCAATACTATTAATGGGCCTATGACGCCAAGTAAAAATTTACTAAATGTACGTAAAAGAAAACCTAATTTTATTATGATTCCGAGTAAAGATATTCAAAATAATGATGAAGAAAACACAACTAAAACTGTTAATTTAGGATTAGAAACTGAACTTATTATTGAAGATGATATAAAGAGGGAAGCTGAAAATGATAATATCAAGATGGAAGATGAAGATGTTTTAAAAGAAGAAAACTTAACTCTAGATAAGAATATAAATAATACAACTAATGGAAACAGTGATTTAGAAAATATTTTGCCACGCACACACATAATTAAGCCTGCTGCTCTTGACACCATGAAAAATACCCTAAGTAGTTTGAATAGTGATGTAATAGATATTGAATATAAAATGGACGATATTGCAATGATGGATAATAATGAACCTCCCATAAGTGATGAATACATCAGAAATTTTTTCAACGAATTGGGCGTAGTAATGAGCTTGGAATTGTCGATCTGTAAACAAAAGGCATTAAAATCACGAATAAATGAGTTACTAAAAGATATATTATTGAAAGAGGAGGAGGTGGATTCACTAGCCTAAGCCCGGTATTGTCACACCACAGAGCCTCTTTTTACCCGATTGCGCGACGCAAAGGAGGGAACAGTACAACACAACTTAGATGTAGCATAGATTTGAAAATGTGAATTCATTCATTTCAATTTTACGAATGTATTGGGTTATATGACTTTACAAGTAGGTATGCGTAAAGATCATTTTCGCTTAGAGCTGTAATAACGAGTGGTGATGTTGAAGGCGCACTCATCGTGATCGATTTTGCAAATTTGCCGATGCTATATATAAGTTGTGTCATACTGTAATGTGTTTATTATCGAGTGAAGTAGCCACAAAACACTATTACTTCTGAAGTAGCAAGCAGAGCAAAAGACTGATTAAAGGAATTAATATTCCCTATTATTATTTTCGTTTCAAAATTGGTCTGAGTTCAAAAATAATTGTATTGAAATAAACTAAGATATGTATGATACAAACAAACTGATTTTATTTGTTTTAGTGATCTGTATGTCACCATATAATATTTATGAACTTCTATAGTTTGGTATCTATCCATGTCAAACCGTCAAATGTGGACTGGCTGGAATCAGTGGAATCATACAAATGAAATAGGAATGCGATGGATTGCAAAACTTCGCAAGTATTCGCAATAATTCGGAAATATTCAAAGGGATACTTCGATTTGAAGGAATACTACCAGTAACAATGAAGTAATAACCTACGAATAAGTAATAAGTCTGACGGGTGTATTGCTGCAGAATTGAATATCTATACTAATTATTACTGATCGTAACTAAGAGAATTAAAAGGCGCTGGTAAGTAGCCACAGTTTATTATTTTACAGCGAAAATGCAAAAAAAGTGAATGAAACCATCCAAAGGAAAAATCACACTTCCAAACTGACAGTAAACTAGAATTTAGAAAAAAAATATCAATGTTCCGAAAAGGTGATAAAATGAGTTCGATTCGCAACACTAATATTATAAAGACGTAAAAGAGAAATGCCCATTTGAGGCCCATAGCGGACAGGAGACTAGAGAAAAAATACTTTGTGCATTAATTTTGCTATAAAAAAAGATGTATTTACTTTTATCCAAATGAGCGCCACTACAATCTACAACAATTCGTTAAAAAAAGTAACTCTATTGAAAAAACAAGAAGTTTTGTGATTTTGACGCTGGTAAAATATTGCCAGCATCAAAATCATAAAGTGTTATCATAAATCAATCGATTTGAATCGATTTACAAACAAATACAATAACCTCAACGGCATACCCACGGAACTATTCTGGTATTGTAATCAAAAACCAACTAAAAGAAAACATTTATGAAAATAAAAACTAATGTCTACTCGTAAAAAAAAAAAATATGGAAAATAAATCGATTATCGGTTATTAAAAAAAAGTAATCGATATATTTTTTTTTTCGTGATAGTGACAACACTGGATTGAATCTGACACTGACACTTCGATTGTTGACAAAAAAGTACTGTGGAATGTTGCTTGTGCTCTTAAGTGTTTTGATTTTACTTCGATTTCTTTTACTGCGACCTGGATTTGTTATATGGACTTGATTCGGATATTTACCAACGACTTTGGCTTTGTTTTACGGATTTTGTTCTCACCTTCAACAACAACTTTAGCTCTGGGACCAAGGATCACGGCTGCATTCGATTTTGGATACCGATTAGTAACGTTTTATACAATGACTGAAGAACATTGTGTGAATTGTGCTTTTAACCTGACCGAGATTCAAAATCATACCTTGGAATCCGAAGAAATAAGCGTGATACAGCAGTGGGTTGCGCCACAGTAGGTAAATAAAAAAATAAATAACAAACCACAAAATGATTTTTTTATAGCCTACATCATCATCCAATTATTTACCGATAATAATATTGTTTTAGGTGTCAAGAGATGATTTTGTTTGCCACAACTGCTGGTTGCAGGATCTGTACGTCAAAACAGCTGCATTAATTGTGGATGGTCTGTTAGATGGATAAGAAGTCACTTATTAAGAACAGATACAGATAGAGAAAGTCTCATTAGAAATGTAATTATGGAATGGATTACCTCGAGAGGCAAGTTTTTAAAATACTTTACCAAAATGTATGATAAAATATAGTTATGTTAAATATATTTATTACTGTTATTATTTAGTTATAATAATATAATATACTTTTTAGGTTTCATCATTAAGTCGCATCTGTCATCTTTGCCGGCAGAGAGCTAACAGGGCCGCTGATCATTTTGTACAAGAATCAATATCAACATCTTCAGCTGCTACTAATGAATCAGAAATAATTCTACCAAATTACCCAAGGGCTGCAAATACAGAAAGATGTTGTATTTTTCCAGACTGCCACAGAACTGAACAATGCACATTCTTAAATCAATTTTTGTGAGTTTGTTAAGTATGTGATTTATCTTTTTATGTTCCTCAAAACTGCTGCATCTGTAACTTTTACCTTAGAAACTGTATATGGGATAATTTAATTGTAGAAAATGGAAACCATACCTTCACCGCAACATTAATTGAAGATTTGCTATCGTTGCTAAAAAATCAGATAGGTCATAATATTGATTTTGGAAAATATTGAAGACAGCGATGATCACTTAGTTTATTATTGGCTTGGTATGTCTAAACATCAATTTAGCTGGATATTGGAAGAAGTTCCTCGGCTAAATAACAGCCACAGAGGAACTACTGGACTGGCAGCTTATTTAAAAAAACTATGAACTGGTGATTCAGATCAAAGACTTTCTATGTTATTCAAGATGCCTAGAAATACTTTGGAAAGACTAATGAATAATGCGAGAGAATATCTTGCTCAAGATTTTTTTCTTGGTCTACGGCACCATCCAGGGGCAAAATGTCCAATCTTTGAGAATGTGGTAGGTAAATGTGTTCAATAACTCGTCAAAGCGCTTTTTTACTACTTATGAATGACAAACAATAAAAACAAAATAGGTACTGAAAGAACTTCATAAATGTAAATATATGTTATAGATATATGACAACATAGTTTATTTACCTTAACAAAGTTCTTTCAGTATTTTGTATTTTTTTGTTTGTCTTTATGACTTCCCACAATTAACAATGAATGATTTAATATTATTTACATGTGGTACCTATCAAATAAAGCAAGCTTGATCATACTATAGAGAACGTAATAGAGCTAACGGTATGTATAGTAGGTATTGAAATATACAACGTGTAACGTTAAATGCGCAAAACCTCTTAAGGCGTCATTGTACTCATCATTATGAACAACTTTTACTATGGGACCAAACCTGAAATCGCGAAAAAAAAATCAGCTGTTCAGTACATTTTGACGAATTATGCGAACATAAATGTACTGAACAGCTGATTTTTTTTTCGCGATTTTACGTTTGGTCCCATAGTAAAAGTTGTTCATAATGATGAGTACAATGACCCCTTAAGAGGTTTTGCGCATTTAACGTTACACGTTGTATAGAGAAGAAAATACAAACCTATCAAGCGAATTAACAAATGAAAACTGCTGGTTTTGCATGCCAGAATACAAAGCAGCTATAAGATATATTTTGTGTACCTACATAAATACATTAAAATAAATAATTATTATTCTGGCAGAGCGGCAATTGATGGATACTATTGCAATTGCATAATAGGAAAATGCATGGTAGGCAATTAGGTTGTTGTGCACACACCATGACTGTGCTTTGGTATATAGGTTGGGCAAAATATGAATCAAATATATGGCCTGCTGTGATATTTTTAGATGATTTGCTAATTGTATATGACAATGAAGAGAATATAGATATTTAAAAATATAACAAATGTGTTTTTTTTGTACCTTAATAACTACAATTGAATAAAAATATTTATTGGGAACACCCCTCCTATCATAATCAATAATCAAGCATTGAGAAAAGAAAAGTTCTTGAATTATCTCACAGTCCCAAACTTTTTCATATAGAAAATTAACCTCAAAACGTTATATTTTTTTTTTAATATTTCTAAAATAGTGGCCGCAATTTGAATATATTTTTTAGATATCCAATACTATGAAGATTTTAAAACACTCTATGTTTATAGTAATATTTGCTGTCCGTCTTGGGCCTAGGACACTAAGGAGAGTTGGCAATCCCCTTTGTATGTAAGTTTGTAAGTTTGTATGTAGGGGGTAATCTCCGGAACTAATGATCCAATTCTAAAAAATTTTTCACTGGTAGAAAGCTACATTATTCCTGAGTGCTATAGGCTATAAATTATATTTATATCATGCATATTAGCCGAGCTATCACAAGTTTTGTCTAACAAGTCGGAAAGAAATACCTCTTTAAACAGACTTTTTGCATGCGCTGCCTAAACGGTTGTTTATAATTGATAACAATGTATGGCAGTCTGGTCCGTCTTAAATAATTCTACAAAAAAGTCCGCGACACCATATTTCTATCTTTTATATTTTATCTTTTATACATCTTTTATTGTTTTAAAAAAGTATTTTTTAGACATACTTACGTTTGGATGATTATTTAAACAACAAAGCATTAATCCTTATTAAAATAAGATATTTTATGATCACAAGGACATCATGGAGATAAGATTTGGCCTTTACAGTATGGCAATTGGTCATACAGTTTCGGAGATAATATAAAATTACTAAAACGCAAAATAACTTTAATTCATACCGGTTCCTCTTGAGCAAACATGTTTAGAGCGGACGTTTTATCAATTTACCCATAGATGGCGTTGTGCAAAATGTCGGTGGAATACAGCGGAAGAGTTTGTTTTTAGGGTTCCGTACCAAAATGGTAAAAAAGGATCCCTTATGGCGTGACTCAGTCTGTCTGTCTGTCACAGCTGGATATCTCAAGAACTACTAATGTTATCAACTTGAAATTTGGAACAGTTTTAGATAATATTTACCCAACTATTTTGCGAATAAGAAAGAAATAAAACGATATGTATTTTTTTTGCAACATGGGCTGAAAGGGGTCTTAAAAATTCAAAGTTGGGCTACTAGGTCATGTGGCGTATCATATGAAAGAGCGCTGTTTGCGCATTCTCAAACATATTTTTATTTTTTTTTAGGCCGCACAGTGTTCGACTTTTGATGAAAAATGTAAAAAAAAATACGGTTCCCCCCCTTATCTCCGAAGTTTGCAAAGAGAAAAATCTGAAATTATTCTATGTGATGCAAGTTTATGTAAAGATAACAGGAAAAAAAAAACGATGTCTCTAAATAGCGCACTTTTTCAGAAATCGGAACGGAACCCTCGGTGCGCGAGTCCGACTCGCTCTTGACCGGTTTTTTTTTTGTTAGTTTGTTTGAACGCGCTATCTCTGGAACTACAGTCGGATTTGAAAAAATCTTTTTGCATTGTATAACCCAGTTCTGGAGGAGGGCTATAGTCTATTTAACATCACGCTAGGGCCCTTAGGAGCCGAGCGCGAAGTAATAGCGCGGGCAGGCGATGCGGAAGGATATAGGCTATTTAACATCACGCTAAGACCCTTAGGAGCCGAGCGCGAAGTAATAGCGTGGGCAGGCGATGCGGAAGAATATAGGCTATTTAACATCACGCTAGGGCCCTAGGGGCTCGGCTCCTAAGCCGAGCGCGAAGTAATAGCGCGGGCAGGCGATGGAGAAAGATATAGGCTATTTGACATCACGCTAGGGCCCTTAGGAGCCGAGCGCGAAGTAATAGCGCGGGCAAGCGATGCGGAAGGATATAGGCTATTTAACATCACGCTAGGGCCCTTAGGAGCCGAGCGCGAAGTAATAGCGCGGGCAGTCGATGGGGAAGGATATAGTATATTTAACATCACGCTAGGGCCCTTAGGAGCCGAGCGCGAAGGAATAGCGCATGCAGGCGATGCGGAAGGATATAGTATATTTAACATCACGCTAGAGCCCTTAGGAGCCGAGCGCGAAGTAATAGCACGGGCAGGCATTGCGATGCGATGCGTCGGGGTTGGTGGGTGGGGGGTACAAGAAATTTAACGCGGACGAAGTCGCGGGCAGAAGCTAGTGTTATATATGAAAGGAATGTTTCAACCATTCTCCATTATACAACTCGGTAAAGTTCTCCATTATACAACTCGGTAAAGCTAATTCTACTTAGTACAATATTATTTATGTAGCTATGGTAACGTACCACGTGACATTGAATAGTGTATGTCCCCGTAACTAGATGGCGTTGCCTAAGAAAAGCATGTTGCCAGTCTATCTCAGTACAGTATATATAATAGTAGTCTATGCCAAAGAGTACAGTATATATATATGAGACTATGCATCAGTCCAAAGAGTACAGTATATGTCGGACATTAGTCTTGCAAGCGAGCACACGTCAAATCTTCGCGTACGTTTTCGTCTTTATTATTATGAACAGCTGTGAATAGTCATGTGGGCTCTGTATGACGGCAGCCGAAGTGAACCGAGTGACACGCGACAAAAAATATCGCCAAAATGGGTATATGCGTAATGAAAGAATGCGATTCTAGATCACAAAAACTACCAGAATTACTTTCCACACGTAAGTTTATTGTTTCTGTGTTTATATCATCGTAAAAACGTAGTAAAATAAATAAAATGTAGATTTTTTTTTTAAATTATGATCAGTGTTACAACTAAAAACTATGTTTTAGTTTCCCACATTTGTGGGAGTTTTTAATTTATGGAATAAGCGATTTTAAATATTTTTTATATTCTAGAAGTGGCAATTTTTGTAAAACGTAACATGCATCTATTTACTTCAGTATCACAAAGTAGTAAGATACCAATTAGAAGCCAGTACAAAAATCTTTTACGAGTTGAGACTTGCAATACGGCTCTACATAAAAAAAAACATTATTAGTATGGGACCTACAATATATAACAAAATACCTGACATAATAAAAGTTGACACAATACACAATTTTAAAAAGAAGCTAACAGCATTATTGATTGGAAAATGTTACTATTCGATTAACGATTTTCTAAATGACAATGACTTCAATTTATCCTAATGTAAATTTTTAATTTAAGATAATTATAATACTTCAATTTAATGACATACCAACTTTTTTAATTGTGCCTGTTTTGATTTGTAATTCGTAATTAGTATTTTTATTTGGCACTATTTCATTCATTAATGTTTGCATGCCTGTCTAAGGTAGATTGTATAAGGATCACAATTGTTTTTTTAATACCTTATGCCAGGTACCTACAATCTACGCAAATAAATATACTTTGCTTTACTTTACTTTACTTTAATAATAATTAACAATGTTTCTAGTACCTAAAGATGCTTCTCAATCAATAATCCGATTGCTGAGAAAAGAGACCGACTGGCTACCTACTAAATCTACTGTCATTTATTCGAAGCACTTCCGCGATCAAGATAAAATAGGCCCAAAAAGCGAATGTGGCCGTGTTTATTTGTCCAATCAAGGAATTCTAATGCTTATTGTAAGTAATGATTTTATGCGGCAATTAATATTATCAAATTATAGGTAATGCCTACAAAAAATGCCTTCTCATTAAACTCCCACAGCAACAAATTAGTTTATATCGACTCAAACTACATTGTGTACTGAATGTTTTTTTAACTTAGTTTTTAGATTGTAAAGTGCTGTTTTGCCTGCAGTAAATTGTATATTTTTCAGGACAACCGTTATTCTAAAGAGCAGGTGGAGCTTTCAGAAGAAGAAAATATTGATGTGGATGCTGTGGAAACCGACGAAGAGATAGACGAAATAACTGAAACGACCCGAAAGCACAAAATGAGGAAAATAATTCACTGTTTGAAAAAAGTATCGGCTAAAAGACTAAGAAAAAAAATATATCACAAAATAATAAAAGACTAGAAATAAAAAATAAAAAACGATGTTATAGAGGAACTGAGTTGAGCGAAGAAGACGAAATGCTTGAAGCTAAATGTAAATGATAAAACAGTGCAATTCATGGAATAATTTAAAAACCTTCAAAAAGAAAAGGACTTATAGAAAACTGACTCTTTGGGGAAACCGAAGTTTTGTCTTTGCGATTATGGACGAAGTTATGACGACGAACAACTACTGGAAATATATTGTGAAGGACGGCACGGTTGACATCTGTCGGGCATTCCACCATCCGGGGGAATCAATCGGACAATTATTTCTGGCTGTTCTCGTCTGGCTAACGGAGACTACTTGCATAGGCACAACCTTGTAGCCAGGATTATCCACCAGCAACTTGCTCTGAAATACAGTCTTGTGGAATTGGAAGTACCGTACTATAGGTATGTGCCCGGCCCAGTTCTCGAAAATGGCAATATCACGTTGTATTGGGATCGATCTATCATCACTGACAGGACTATTGTTGCCAATAAGACAGACATAGTGGTGATAGATCGATTAGAGCGTCGCCCAATGATTATTGATATCTGCGGTCCCGCATGACGAGAACCTCGTGAAAGCTGAAAAAGATTAGCAGATTAAGTATCTTGACCTGGCTCGCGAGGTTGTCGACATGTGGGATGTGGATAGACCAATCGTTGTGCCGATAGTCGTGACGGCCAATGGCATAATAGCCAAGAGCCTCGATCAACACCTGAAGAGGCTCTCGTTAGGCAGCTGGATTAAGGAAGATTGCTCCAGAAAGCGGTAGTTCTGGACACGGCGCGTATCGTTAGGAGGTTCCTCTCTCAGCAGCCCTGACCACCGTTACCCTGGACCCTGTTCCCGATACCGGTGGGCTACTATTTTTTATATTCTTAAATGGTTTTATATTCTAATATGTAAAAATGTAAATTATATGTATGAAAATGAACTAAAGGAAATAAAAAATGATCAAAAAGAAAATCTCTTGATTATTTTCATTAGTTATAAACTTCTAATACACATCGAATAAGAAATACATAATTCACATATTCAAAAAATAACTTAACGTTTAACGTTAAAACGTTACGTTTTTTTTTCAACGTTTAAAACTTGGGTAAAATTTCGCATGGGTAGGCAACCCCATCCCGCCATTGCATGTTTATATTGCGATCTTTGTCTAATAGGCGACAGTATTGTTCTTGCGACTTGTGTAAGTGAGAAAGATATACGTTTACTTTTAAATGTTTAGAGGTTTCAAAGCTACGTCGTCGCGTTTAAATAGTGGTTAGACTTTTTTTACACATTTTAATGAGGTTTGCTTCTCTAGTTATACAAGGTGATTGGAAGATGGGTGCAAAGCTTTAAGGCGAAGATAGTACAGACAGTTTAGAACAATTTAAGCCATGGTTGTCTTAGACGAAGTCTTACCATTTTTTTTTCAATATCGGATGATGGTATATTTATCGGTGTAACGCATAATTATAATTTTGCTACTTCTTTCTAGTGAAAAGTGATCCCTGGACACATTGAGTTATACAAGGTGATTGGAAGATGGGTGCAGAGCTTTAAGGCGAAGATAGTACAGACAGTTTAGAACAATTTAAGCCATGGTTGTCTTAGAAGAAGTCTTACTATTTTTTTTTAACCTAATTTTTAAGATTTTTTTCGAAAATTGCCAAAATTTTAACTAAACTGGTTATTTATAACTAAATTGAATGATAAATGAATTCATTTTTATTTTATTTAATTAAAGTAATGTGTAAGCAATCTAGCAAAACATGTTTTAGGCCTATGTGTCGTTAGACATTTTTTTTACAGACATTTAAAGTTCATATAAATTAAAAAAAATCATAAATCATTTTTGAAAACCTTATTTTAAAAAAAACGAAGGCTGCTTTTTTTGTTCAAATATTTTTGAAAACATGCGTGATAATCGCTCTTTCCTTTGAGGTATCATTTACGAGGATATTTTACTAATTATTGAAATTAAGAACTACAAACCAATTTGAGCGACAAATTTTAAAATTTTAGGCGGAGTAATTAAAAGAACATTTGAATCTAAATTATTTATTGTTCATGTTCAAAATGTCTGCCATGATCTATACTAATATTATAAAGAGGTAAAATTTGTATGTAAGTTTGTATGTTTGTAAGTTTGTATGTAGGGGGTAATCTCCGGAACCAATGATCCAATTCTAAAAATTTTTTCACTGGTAGAAAGCTACATTATTCCTGAGTGCTATAGGCTATAAATTATATTTATATCATGCGTATTAGCCGAGCTATCACAATTTTTGTCTAACAAGTCGGAAAGAAATACCTCTTTAAACAGGTTTTTTTGCATGCGCTGCCCAAACGGTTGTTTAAAATTGAGAACAATATATAGCAGTCTGGTCCGTCTTAAATAATTATACAAAAAAGTCCGCGACACCATATTTCTATCTTTTATATTTTATCTTTTATACATCTTTTATTGCTTTAAAAAAGTATTTTTTAGACATACTTACGTTTGGATGATTATTTAAACAACAAAACATTAATCCTTATCAAAATAAGTTATTTTCTAATCACAAGGACATCATGGAGATAAGATTTGGCCTTTACAGTATGTCAATTGGTCATACAGTTTCGGAGATAATATAAAATTACTAAACCGCAAAATAACTTTAATTCATACCGGTCGCTCTTGAGCAAACATGTTTAGTGCGGATCATTTACCCATTGATGGCGTTGTGCAAATAAGTAATTTTTCTGAATTGCGAGATTTTCCGCGGATTGACGACCCTCTCGATTTATTATTTTAATAATGTCGGTGGAATACAGCGGAAGAGTTTGTTTTTTTGTTAGTTTGTTTGAACGCGCTATCTCTGGACCTACCCCAGTTGGATTTGAAAAATCATTTTGCATTTTATAACCCACTTCTTGATCACGCTAGGGCCCTTAGGAGCCGAGCGCGAAGTAATAGCGCGGGCAGGCGATGCGGAAGGATATAGGCTATTTAACATCACGGTAGGGCCCTTAGGAGCCGAACGCGGAGTAATAGCGCGGGCCGGCGATGCGGAAGGATATAGGCTATTTAACATCTTGCTTTGCTAGGGCCCTTAGGAGCCGAGCGCGAAGTAATAGCGCGGGCAGGCGATGCGGAAGGATATAGGCTATTTATCATCACGGTAGGGCCCTTAGGAGCCGAACGCGAAGTAATAGCGCGGGCAGGCGATGCGGAAGGATATAGGTTATTTATCATCACGGTAGGTCCCTTATGAGCCGAACGCGAAGTAATAGCGCGGGCAGGCGATGCGGAAGGATATAGGCTATTTAACATCACGCTAGGGCCCTTAGGAGCCGAACGCGAAGTAATAGCGCGGGCAGGCGATACGGAAGGATATAGGCTATTTAACATCTTGCTTTGCTAGGGCCCTTAGGAGCCGAGCGCGAAGTAATAGCGCGGGCAGGCGATGCGGAAGGATATAGGTTATTTATCATCACGGTAGGGCCCTTATGAGCCGAACGCGAAGTAATAGCGCGGGCAGGCGATGCGGAAGGATATAGGCTATTTAACATCACGCTAGGGCCCTTAGGAGCCGAACGCGAAGTAATAGCGCGGGCAGGCGATACGGAAGGATATAGGCTATTTAACATCTTGCTTTGCTAGGGCCCTTAGGAGCCGAGCGCGAAGTAATAGCGCGGGCAGGCGATGCGGAAGGATATAGGCTATTTATGATCACGGTAGGGCCCTTAGGAGCCGAGCGCGAAGTAATGGCGCCGGCAGGCGATGCGGAAGGATATAGTCTGTTCAACATCACGCTAGGGCCCTTAGGAGCCGAGCGCGAAGTAATAGCGCGGGCAGGCGATGCGGAAAAATATAGGCTATTTAACATCACGCTAGGGCCCTTAGGAACCGAGCGCGAAGTAATAACGCGGGCAGGCGACGCGGAAGGATATAGGATATTTAACATCACGCTAGGGACCTTAAGAGCCGAGCAAAAAGAAAAAATGTCAGAAAGGATGCCATTAAGCGTAAACGAAGTAACAGCGCGCGCGGGCAGGCGTTGCGATGCGATGCGCCGGGGTTGGTGGGTTGGGGGGACAAGAAATTTCACGCGGACGAAGTCGCGGGCAGAAGCTAGTTCCTAATACAAGCACGGCTACGTCTTCTCACTTCTGTTGTTGTTATTTTCAACATCATCTCCAGTTTCATCGTTTCAAACGCTGAATTAATTCTCTCCATCAATTCTTCTCTCGTGTTTATTTCAACATTCGTATACACCAGTTCTTTGGCCCGGCCCCACACGAAAAAGTCCAGCGGGGTCAGATCTGGTGAGCGAGCGGGCCAAGGGATGGGTCCATCTCTGCCGATCCAGCTGTCAGGGAAGCAATTATTTAAGTGTTCCCTTACATTTAACGTCCAATGCGCTGGACAGCCGTCTTGCTGAAAGACGACTGTTCGGTCTCTTTCGAATATCGGGACACCGGTTTCCTCTATCAGAACTGGTAAATCGAATTGTAGAAAGTGCAAATAATTTTCACCATTTAAATTATCCGGTAAGAAGTGGGGCCCAATCAATGTCCTGCCAATTACTCCAGCCCATACATTGACAGAGAATTTTCCCTGAAACGACACTCGCTTCTTAAAATGTGGATTATTGTCTCTGTCGGCCCATTCATGGAGGTTATGAATTTTCAAGTTTGTAATGCCCTCCCTAGAAAATTTGCTTTCATCCGTCCACAAGATTCAAACTCAAACTCAAAGCATTTATTTCAATTAAACCAATTACAGGCACTTTTGAATTGTCAAAGAGTCGGTCAGTAGGTAAGTCAGAAAGTTGAAGCTAGTTGCCCATTCCAAAACGTAGATCTATGGAGAAGAACGGGCAAGAAACTCCACGGACACTCTTTTAAATCAACATATAGTTACAAAATATCGGTTAAATCATTCATCTTGAAATTATACATGTGAGAACGATGAACGTTAAAAGCGTCCGTAATAAAAAAATAAAAAAAAAACAATTCAAAATTAAAATTAAAATAAGCCGTGGCAGCTAAGGTATGACCAGCCCCCACCAACAGCGCCCGTTCCACGAACCTGATGTATGGATTCGTTAAACGATCCAACACACGCGCCACCATCAGAGAGGCATTAGAGTGAGCATGACACACTCTCAGCCGCCAGGGCACATCCAAGTCAAATAAAGACGTACCCAGTAAATGGTAGCTTTAGAGAAGGTACATAGTACTCACACATGTGCTAAGCAATTATACAATACAAAGGTGATTGAGTCTACACAATGCAAAGCTATTCTTACAATCTTCAGCAGTTCCAACAGTATCTTCAAATGTTAATTAATTAGTTGAGGTTGTGGAGCAGGACCTTGCGCGCGCAACCGCTATCAAAGCAACATCGTTCTGTTTCTGTCCGCAAATTTTAATCGAAATATTAGTAAAAAGTTGAAGGTTTTCACTGTATTTTATACTGATCGAAAGATCTTGAAAAGTGCTTTGTTATTGTGCTCTTTGTGAATCAAGAATCGCCGGGACTAGTGAGTAATAAAGAAAAACATTTTAAAAATAATTCCAACTGACCGTTGGTCCATGACCTAGGGCAACCCGAACCCGCGCGCGCAGAACGCTCGCTTCTACGCACACATAAACACTTGTGGTTGACTGCGCTGCGCTGTGCAATACTGTGCATGTGTATCGCTACCTACGCCTACGCTACGCACACACGGATACGGCAAGCTTGTTCACTGTCACATACGCTTTGTTAATAATAGTGTGCAAAGTTTCATTGGCAATCAGATCGCACAGAGCTTTTACTAACGCTTATTTCACTATCGCTTTTGACAAGGAAAAATAAAATAATGCCGAATATAATTTGTACGGGATGTACTAAAAAAATACCTGACCGCCAGTTTATAGTCTGCATTGAATGTAACTCGCATTATGATCGCAAGTGTTCTAATTTAACGGAGAAAAGATTTAGCATGTTGATAACTGATAAAAAGGCTAACTGGAAGTGCAAGGGATGTTGTAACAAACTTCCAAAGAAAGATATCGGTTCTTCCCAAGTGAACATCTCTGGCGAGAACGACAATAGTCCTATGCATAACTTATCCTATATCGAGACAGGTACCATCGCGAACGAAAGCGATTCATCCCCTATCAATAAAAACTTGTCAAGCGTTAATTCATACATAAATGAGAGTACTTTACGAGACATATTGAATACGTTTAAATTGGAGATACGAGACACTATTAAAAAAACCGTTAAAGAAGTTGTTGCTGAAAAACTAGATGAGGTTCTTGGCCAGATATCTGGTTTTCATGAGTCACTGAACTTTATAAATGAAAAATTTGAAGATTTTAAAAGCTGCATGGACACTAACAATGCTATAATCCAACAATTACAAACCGAGAATGCAACTCTAACATCTACGATGAAAGGTCTATCAGACAGACTTAATTTACTGGAACAGCAACTTCGAGAGAGCAATGTTGAAATAAATGGTTTAACTGAACACCGCTCTGAAAACCTAGCTAACTGTTTAGTCCAACTTGCCAAAACTGTTAACGCCCCTATCAATGACGATGATATAATGCAAGTGACACGTGTTGCTAAACTGGATAAAGACAGCGCCAGGCCTCGCACAATTGTGGCAAAACTCCGCAGCCCACGTGTAAGGGATACCCTACTGGCAGCTGTGCAAGACCACAATAGAAAGAATCCTGACAACAAGTTAAACACACATCACTTAGGTCTGGGTGGAATTAAAGCTGCCGTCTATGTATCGGAACACCTAACCCCGGCAAATAAATCACTCCACGCTGCCACGAGAATTAAAGCTAAAGAATCAAAATACAAATTTGTGTGGGTTAGAAATGGCCGAATCCTCACTCGTAAAGATGAGACTACCCAACCTCTGCTAATACGTAGCTCTGAAAGTTTAAAACTCATGATGTAAGCACATTGTTACTGATATAAGTGTTATTGCGTATTTTAAAACAAAATTCACTATTTACTATCAAAACATACGAGGAATGAGAACGAAAACAAACGAACTATATAAAAATATTTTACTTTGTTCATATGATGTTATTGTATTTACCGAGACTTGGCTTAACCCCTCAAGTGTCTGAGTTTGGCTGATTTTAGACCCAAAACCCCCGCGAGTGGGGAGGGTTGGGGGTAAGTTGCGAACCCCATAGGTTCACAACTACTGATAATGATATGTTTTCCATCGGATGATGTTTTTTTACGTTTATATATACGTGATCTAAGCTTATATACCTATTATGTAAAGTTTTGTCCTTTTGCAGACTTGGGGTGCATTTGACACGCGGGGGGGGAGGGGAGGTTAGCTGCGAACTCCATAAGTTCACAACTAATGATTTGATTGGTTTTCCATCGGATGATGTTTTTGTACATTTATATATATGTGATATAAGCTTATGTACCGAACAAAAAAACGGTTTTTCTTATGCACACATGGGGTGCACGCGACACTTGAGGGGTTAACAAGAACATATGTAATAATGAGTTCATTGACAAAAGATACATAGTTTATCGAAGAGATCGTGTAACACGTAATACTGTTAATCAGAGTTGTAATAAAAATTTGAAATTGGATGGTGGAGGTGTGTTGATTGCAGTCACACGGAAATTTGTCTCTTGTCGAGTTACCAACTGGGAATCTGAATCTGAAGATTTGTGGATTACAGTCAATATCTCCTCCGATAATAACCCTAAAAAAATTGCGATATGTGCTGTGTATGTACCACCCCCTCCAAAACTTGATACGCAAACTAAGTTTCTTGATAATGTGAGTAACGTTATGAATCAGATGGACAGTGTAGTGGTTCTCGGTGATTTTAATCTAGGAGGTATTCAGTGGATTAGTGAACCTAATTGTAATTACACGGTACCTAGCAATTTTAACAGTAGATTGGAATGTTCTTTAGTTGATTTTTTAGCTATAAACAATCTCTTTCAAGTTAACAATATCTGTAACTGTAATGGCAGAATTCTAGATTTAATTATGAGTAGCATTGAAGACGGAACAATAAACCAACCCTCACATATTTTGAGTAAATTAGACCCGCACCATCCTTCACTTTTGTACTGTATTGAATCATCTAATTCAGCCTGGCTCCGTAATAACGACAACATGAATTTAAATTATTTTAAAGCAGACTATACGGCAATCTTAAGGGAACTAGGGAACACTGACTGGGAATCAATGTTTTCTTCTTGTTGTACCCTTGATGACACGGTATCTGTCTTTTATGAAACTCTTAATGCCACGATAGAGAGCAATGTTCCGAGACGCTCACTTAAGCAATGTAAATATCCTCGCTGGTTTTCCCCTTCACTTATTAAATTAATTGCCGAGAAAGACAAAATCAGAAAACGGTACCGCAAGTTTAACAACCCGCGCGACAAAATAGAATTTACAATACTACGCGAAAGATGTTCTAAATTATTTGATGTCTGCCATAAAACTTATAAACGTAAAATAGAACAAGCTGTGACTAAAAATGCGAAAGTGTTTTGGCAATATATTAAGGAAAAACGGAACAATAACTCCACATATCCTGAACGCATGCATCTTAATGGAATTTTTGGTGAAAATGGTACCGATATCGCCAATCTATTTGCTTCTCAATTCTCCTCTGTATACCATGACGATTCCCAAGTATTAATCAACACAGCCACAGCAATTAACGACTCTTTATCTTGCAATATACAGTTTACTGCAAGGGAAATATTTGTTAAACTGATTCAGCTTGATGCTAACAAAGGTGCAGGTCCTGATTCAATACACCCCTATTTTTTAAAACGGTGTGCCAATGTACTAGCTACACCTTTAGCCAAGATCTATAACCGCTCTCTTGCCGAAGGAATTTTTCCAGAAGAATGGAAGAAATCTAGAATTGTTCCTGTTTATAAGAAAGGTGACCAGGACAGTATTAAAAACTATAGACCCATTGCTATTCTCCCAACCTTGGGCAAAATTTTTGAATCCCTGATTTATCCTATTATATATCGACATGTTAGTAAATTTATCTCGACTCATCAACACGGTTTTAGAAGTGGTCGTTCTATTGAGACTAATTTATCTTGTTTCATTTCTGATTTATCAAAAGACATTGATGGAGGATATCAAGTTGATGCGATATACACCGATTTTTCCAGTGCTTTCGATAGGGTAAATCATCAACTATTATTACATAAGCTGGAATCTTATGGTATCCACGGTTCCCTTCTTGCCTGGTTTAAATCATATTTGACCGGCAGGAAACAAGTTGTTTCAGTCGGAGGTCATGAGTCTATTATGTATTATGCCGAATCTGGAGTACCACAGGGCTCGCACGTGGGTCCCCTTCTTTTTATTATATTTGTCAACGATCTTGCGTCTCGAATTAGCTGCAACTTTTCTTTTTATGCTGATGATCTCAAAATCTATAAAAGAGTAGAGTCACTGACAGATGCCAGCCTACTCCAACACGATCTTGATCAAATCAGTCTCTGGTGTGAATCTAATGGGATGACCTTAAATGCGGACAAATGTTTTTGCATCCGCTATAGTCGAAAATTACAGCCACTACTTTCCCCTTACAAAATAAACAACATTACCTTGCAGGAGGTTTCTGAAATCCGTGACCTAGGCGTAATTATAGACCAAAAACTAAAATTCACCTCTCATATATCTGAAATTGTAAAAAAATCGGCTCAAATGCTTGGTTTCATCAAAAGAAATACAAAGTCATTTGGGGCCAAAACTAAAATTATACTGTACAATGCTTTGGTGCGTTCTCATTTAGAATTTGCCAGTATAGCATGGAATCCCATGTACGCTGTACATTCGCAGCGTCTCGAGAATATCCAGCGTGCGTTTACTAGGCATATTGCTTACATGTCATCAGGAATATCCCACAGATGTCCATACGAACAACGTTTGGCTTTCTTTCGCATTGAGTCGCTTCGGAACCGTCGTACGGTCCAAGACTTAGTTTTTCTTTATAAAATTGTAAATGGTCAAATAGAATGCGAGCAATTGCTTGAACGTGTCATGTTGTCAGTCCCATTTAACCTTCCTAGACAGCCAATATCTAGACTTTTTGAACCACCTACCTGTAGAAATAACATTGGCAGACATTCACCAACATCTAGAATGTGTATTCAATTCAACGAACTCAACTCAAAACTACCTGATTTGGATGTATTCTTTGGTTCCCTGCCGAAATTCAAAACCCTCTTGCGCAGTCATTTAAATAAACATTTAAGTGACTAACGTCGTACTTAGTAAGCTAATTTTATTTTATTTTAGTTAATATTTTATTTTATTGTAATTAGTAATGTATAATGTATATTTTATATCTTTATTTGTGTAAGTCAGTTTTTTTCGCTGTTTTGTTTTGTTTATAATTTTGTTTTTCCTTTTCATTTTAATTAATAATTTTAATTGATATAATTAACGGTGGTTGCTTTGTATTATGTGAATGTCGTGTACACCTGTAATTGGTATATATATAAGAACCCATACCTATTAATTTTTAGTCTATAATGTACAATGTATATGCTGTTGGCGTACCTATTATAAATAAATAAATAAATAAATAAAGGACCAGCATGGAGCCAAGCATTTTTATCATTTATGTAATCCCCCAACTTATAATATGCCTGCCTGCATAATGTGCGTTTTATACAAGTTTTAAATTTCGTCTCATTTAGTTGAAGTATGTGTGGAGGTATTTTATTGTAACAGATTGATTTCAGAAACCACGCATCTTCGATGTCTCTGTTGAGGAGGAAACGGCAGAACTGTATTCTTCTTTGGGGATCTTGCTCTTCCAGACCTTGCACACCCCTACCATGGAACGGATATTTGTCATTTTGGTGCATTGTATGCCACACCTTCCATTGTGAAATGTTTAGATTTTGAGCTACGGCATGTATAAAACAGAGGGTCCGTATACTGGCGAGGAGTAAATAATACAGCACTATAATCGGTATATAGCGTATATTAATACTGTCACAAATTTCAAAGGCTCACACAAATCAAAATCTTCAATCTTGCTAAGGTAAACGCCGGTAAACAAACGATAGCGAGATCTAATTCGATGCCAACGCCATCTATCGAGCTTAAGAACAACTCTGAACATTTGTCGAGTTACTATTCTAACCTAATGTCGCTGCATGTGCGAACATACCGCCCACCAAAGACATATTGGCAAAATGTCTTTCTATACTATCCATTGTTCTTAATTAATACCAGGTTGGTATGTCGTTGGTGGGAAGAAAACAACAATAAACAATAACAACTTAAATTCTAGATCTATAATTTGTAAACTAACCTACTCTAAAAATACTAACATGTTCGAATACAAAAAATAAATCTTTACACTAATTGGCTATAGGTAATATACATAGTTTAGAAGTTGGCCTCTTTATAGTCGACAATTGGGTACGTAATGTAACAACCCGAGTAACACCGTCGAGCCCAGGATGTTTTTGTTCGATCCTACCCAGTAACCACTTGCCAGGGGGCATTTCGTCCTCTTTTACTAATACCACTTCACCAACAGATGGCTCAGGACTTCTATGGTTCCATTTATGACGCTGTAAGAATTGATGAAGATAATCGTGCGACCATCGACGCCAGAAATCTTGCATCATCCTCTGATGAAGATGCCATCGTTGCAAACTATTAACATTAGCCCTTTCATAATTAAGGTCAGGCGGTAGCACTAATGGCTCCCCCACTAAGAAATGACCCGGAGTTAAAATAACTAATTTGTCCTGATCTTCCACATAGGACAATGGCCTCGAATTGAGGCATGCTTCAATTTGAGCTAACACCGTGATGATCTCCTCAAATGTTAGCGTTGAGTTCCCAATCACCCGCTTGAGGTGATACTTGGTAGATTTTATACCTGCCTCCCAAAGACCCCCAAAGTTTGGTGAGTGAGGAGGTATAAAGTGCCACTGCGTGCAGATGTTTGCGAGTTCCTCTGCTAATTCTGTATTACAGCCTGACTTCTCCTCGTTAAATAAGTAAAGCAGTTCTCGTGCAGCACCCACAAAGTTAGTCCCATTGTCGCTGTGAATTTCCGCACATCGACCACGCCTAGCCACAAACCGTCTGAAAGCAGTCAAAAATCCCTTAGTGCTTAACTCACTCACTGCTTCCAAATGCACTGCCCTGGTGGCCATGCATATAAACAAGGCGATGTAGCCTTTGTATGACTTCTTACCGCGACCTTTCGATACTCTGATATTTATGGGGCCAGCGTAATCTACTCCACTACATAAAAAAGGTTTGTTCACCGTTACACGAGAACAGGGTAACTGCCCCATAAGTTGTGTTCTTACTTTAGCTGTGTATCGGATACACCTCACGCAGCCCCTTGCATACTTTTTCGCCAGCAACTTAACTCCCATGATCCAATACCTTGACCGCAAGTATGTAATCATCAGTTGCGGGCCTCCATGCATGGTTTTATCATGCGCGTCTGCTATCAAAAGATTGGTTAGAAAAGAGTTATTTGGAATCAGTATAGGATGAACTCTTTCGTAACTTAGCTGCGACATCTCAAGCCGTCCTCCAACTCTGATTATGCCTTTAGAGTCAAGAAATATGTTTAATGACTTAAACTTTCCATTAATACTTTCTACCTTGTTTTTCAGTTCTTCCAACTCATTTGTGAATCCTTCTTCTTGGCATTTCATTACACATATCTCTGTTGAGTCTTCTAGCTCTTGTTTAGATAAATGTCGAGTCCCTGTACCAATCCTAGTATTCAGGTTTTTTCTTAAATTCAAGAACCTACGGCAATAAGCTATAACTCTAATCAATCTCGAAAACGATGAAAACTTATTCCAAAAGGTAGTGTCAAATGTAATCGAATGTACTTTCACTTCTTCTAAGTGTGTAACCAGATGTTTCGGTCTTTTGTACTCCACCACCTGCTGTCTTAAACAATCCGGACCTTTCCACCATATAGCAGTGGATTCAAGTTCAGCAGGGGAAACTCCGCGCGAAGCACAATCTGCGGGATTCTGTTTAGACGACACGTGAGACCAAAACTGTGTGTCTAATGTGTTCAAAATATCTGAAACACGATTAGCCACAAAAGTCTTCCAGCGGCTCGGGTGACTGTTGAGCCAAGCAAGCACCACTTCACTGTCTGTCCATGCATGCCAATTGATCTTTGGTATGTTCAGCACTTCGCCAACCTCCACCATCAATTTAGCAAGAAGAACTGCACCACAAAGTTCTAATCGTGGAATAGAAACTTGTCTAATGGGTGCCACTTTCGTTTTTGAAGTGACCAAATCAATATGGATATTTCCTTTGTGATCCACAACTCTAAGATAAATGACTTCTGAATACGCCATTTTAGAAGCATCTGAGAACCCGTGCAGTTCAGTTTTCACGTTGTTTGATTCTTGGTGCAACCATCGTGGGATTTTAATGTTAACCAAAAAAACTAAATTACGGTGGTAAGTAACCCATTCTTGTAATAAGTTGTTTGGAATTTCTTGATCCCATTCTAACCCTGCTAGCCACAATTTCTGAATAAATATTTTGGCTAAAATAATACTAGGTGCCAACCAACCCAACGGATCAAACAATCTTGAAATCTCTGAAATAATTTTTCTTTTTGTTACAGGTGTCGTCAGCGGCTGAAGTTCTACTGAGTATTGAAAGAAATCTTCGTTCGTGTTCCAGGTAAGTCCCAGTATCTTCGTAACACTATCTATTCTTATCTTTAACTCTTCATGCGTAGTTTCTTTCTCATCCCTTATTTTATTTAGTAATTTTTGACTATTAGTCCTCCATTTTTGTAATGGAAAACCTCCTTTGGATAACACCTTAGTTAACTCTGTGTATATATTAAAACAGATTTCTAAACTTTCCGCTCCTGTCATTACATCATCCATATAAAAGTCATTTAAAATGATCCTTGCTATTTCAGGTTGCTCTAGGCACTCATCATATGCTAACTGTTGTAGTGATCGTACAGCTAAATATGGTGCCGACGCTGTGCCGAAAGTAACTGTTTCCAATTCATATTCTTCTATTTCCTTTTCAGGGCTGTCTCTCCAGAGGATACGTTGTAATATTACATCCTTCCTATTTACTAACACTTGCCGGTACATCTTAACTATGTCCGCTACGAGACATATCCGATGTGTTCTCCATCGCATAATAGTGTGCCGGAGTTCCGACTGCAAGGTAGGACCGACTAACAAATTGTCATTAAGTGACATCCCATTCGTTCCCTTGCAGGAAGCATCAAAGACGACGCGGACCTTCGACGTTTCCCTATCCTCCCGGATAACAGCATGGTGAGGTAAGTAGATCGCTTTTTTAATATTCTTTTCATTTTCTGCAACCTTTCTCATGTGTTTCAGCTCTACATATTCTTCGAGAACCCTCGAATAATCTTCCTTGAATTTACTGTTTTTGCTGAACTTAACTTCTAACGATCTTAATCTTTTTTCAGCGATGGCCCTTGAATCACCAACCTTGCTGACCGGGTCTACATCACGCAATGGTAGCCTTACCATCGACCACTCTTGTCACGTTCCGTAGTAGTTGTGAATAATTTTTCGCATTTATTTTCTTCCTCCGTTAGCATTTTCTTTCCAGATGGTTCCGCTTCAAGCTCCCAAAATCTTTTAAGCAAATCCTCTGCTTCAAGACTTGAATGCATCACGGTGATGTGTGAGGGATTACTAGTATGATCCACTTCAAAGGTACCTGACAATATCCACCCTAACGTGGTATCTTGCGCTAGCAAAGTTCCACCAACATTCCTTTTAATGCCCTCCTGAATGACTTGGCTATAAACCTCAGCACCTAATAAAACATCAATTTTATTAGGTCTGTAGTATTCTGGATCAGCCAAATCATCATCAGTCAAGTCTACCCATTCAACCATGGTTACTTGTGTAGCTGGGAGAAGTGCAGTGACTGACTTCAGGACGAAAGCGTTCACATTTATTTGGACAGTTGGATCTATTCTAGACCTCACTTTAAGTACAACGGTTGACTTAACCGTCGCGCTTTTATCTCCGCCTACGCCAATCACAGTTTGCCTGGATGGCGTCTTGTTTAATCCCAAAAATTGGACCGTGGATTCCGTAACGAACGATCCTTGCGATCCTTGGTCAAGCAAAGCCCTAACTACTCGATAGGTCCCATCTTTCGACTCCGCCTTAATTAAGGCGGTAGTTAATAAAACCGTTTTCCGACCACTTCCAGTCGAGAGACATGAGACTAGTGGCTTGCTTGGCCCCTCCGCTTGCGCGGCTACTTCATCGCTAATATTTTTATTAGCCTCCTTCATCACCTTTATAAAGGCTGATGAGGTTTCCGCGTGAGCCCCACGACTATCCTCACCAATAACAGACCCAGAAACACCTGTTGGGTGTAACAAAGTATGGTGGCGGCGTTTACACACCTGGCACTTGAGAGTGTTTTTGCAATGTTTGGCAGAGTGGTTACTGTATAGACAAATGAAACACAAATTATGTTCCTGGACGAAATTTCGCCTAGCTTCATTTGTCTCTTTACCAAATTTCGGACAGGATGTAATCCTATGATCGGCTGAGCAAAATTCACATGATACAAGCTTTTTATCTTTTATTACATGAAACGATTGAGTTCCTTTTGGGTGTGGATATCTATCCTTGTTATCTAAATTTTCCAAACCTCTAAAGCGACTATTTAAAAATTCCGAAAACTGATCAAAAGTAGGTAACTTATCACTTGAATCCGAAGCCACTTTGAGTTCCCAACCTTTCCTGGTCTCTTTATCCAATTTTCCACTAATTATATGTATAACAATGAGATCCCAGGAAGAGACATCCACCCCTAAATTACCAATTGACTCAAGACATTCTGAAGTAGTAGATATAAGCCTTTTTATTTCAATAGCCGATTCACAGGACAAAGTCTTTTGACTGAGTAATCTCTTTATTATGCCATTTGCTAGAAACTTTTTATTATTATACATTTTGTCCAATTTTGACCACGCAATTTTATAATTGTCAGATGTTACTTTTATGTTTCTTAGCAATTGCTCAGCCTCCCCACTTAAATGTCCCTTTAAATAATAAAATCTCTGTGCATCGTCTAGAGACGTATTCTCGTGTACCAACCCTACAAATAAGTCTCTAAATGTTGGCCACTCTGAATATTTTCCAGAAAACGATGGAATTTTTATTTCTGGCAATTTAACTCTGTTGACACTCTTTTCATTCTGACAACTAGACTTAGAATCCACCCATACATCAGTTGAACTTCTTTCAGATAACAATTCTTTCAATTCGCTCTTAAATTCTACATAAAATTCCTCAACTTCATCATAAAGACAATTTTTAACATAACTAGAATTAGACAAGTCAACCTTTTTTATAGTAGATAATATTTCTTTATGAGTGGCTGTAAAATCATTCCATAGTTGTTCCAAATTTTCAAGACGGGTCTCTAAATATGAATGAGTTATTCGCTCTTTTGGAGCTTTCTTGAAATTGGACTTTGCCTTGAGCATTTTAGCACCAACATCCTCCTGTATATTACAGAAAGCCTCCATTTTGGAACAATTATGTTATACTAATTTTACTAAAAACAAATAGAATTTAAAAACACTTAGGTTGTAAACACTGATATTTTTTAAAGTAAATTAAATTATGTTAATGTTCCAATTGTTCAACAAAAAGTTTAAAATATTACAAGTCTTTGAACAATAAGTCACTTGGGTCTGAAATCGGGCATGGATTCCCCGTCAGAACCACTTTTCACATAAAATGTTTACAAGTCCTAAGTTTCGAAATAAAAAATTAAATTTTCTGATAAAAGAGTTCAACTTCAATTATTGCACTTTTTCTGAGATTTTGAAAAATAATATTTTACTCTTCCTAGTTCCTGATTAAGATGAAAAATGTACTCACGATTTCACCATTTGATTCACTCACTGACACGACACTGATGATGGCGCGCTGTACTGCACCACAACAGCGGCGTGCTGTACTGCACCACAACAGCGGCGTGCTGTACTGCACCACACAAATGGTGCCCTCTGCTTGTCCACGTCTGCCGCACTTCACCTCCCTTGCGTCGTTCCTCCGGATGTTGCTACCAGCTGTGGCTGCTCCACGCTACACCTGGCTGCTCCTCACTCCAACCGGTTCCACCTTCAGCTCCTGAGCACCTCACCTGGTGCCCACTGAAGGGGCTGCTCTGGACAGCGATCCCCTGCCCAGTATCGACGCGAAGGGTGGTAATTCACTACCACCACCGGCGACTACCACAAACACTCCCGACCTATCCGACGCGAAGGACCATGTATAAAACAGAGGGTCCGTATACTGGCGAGGAGTAAATAATACAGCACTATAATCGGTATATAGCGTATATTAATACTGTCACAAATTTCAAAGGCTCACACAAATCAAAATCTTCAATCTTGCTAAGGTAAACGCCGGTAAACAAACGATAGCGAGATCTAATTCGATGCCAACGCCATCTATCGAGCTTAAGAACAACTCTGAACATTTGTCGAGTTACTATTCTAACCTAATGTCGCTGCATGTGCGAACAATATGCCTGCCTGCATAATGTGCGTTTTATACAAGTTTTAAATTTCGTCTCATTTAGTTGAAGTATGTGTGGAGGTATTTTATTGTAACAGATTGATTTCAGAAACCACGCATCTTCGATGTCTCTGTTGAGGAGGAAACGGCAGAACTGTATTCTTCTTTGGGGATCTTGCTCTTCCAGACCTTGCACACCCCTACCATGGAACGGATATTTGTCATTTTGGTGCATTGTATGCCACACCTTCCATTGTGAAATGTTTAGATTTTGAGCTACGGCTCTGGTACTGGTAGTAGGATCTGCTTGAAATGCTGCCAAAATGTTTTCTTCGACGTCAGTTTCATGTCTGCCTGGGTTGACTCCAGGTTCCACGCGGTGAAACCCAACTTCGGCAAGTCGACGAAAAGTGTTGTAAAACACTCGCACATTCGGTACCCTACGATTCGGAAAGCGTACTTGATACATCCGTCGCGCCAAGGATCCATTGCCATCTGCTCTGCCATACATAAATACGATATCCGCATATTCCTGTGTAGACTCTGTACTCTTACAGATAGTCTAGTAATATGAAAAAGTAACTATTATTCACGTTCATGGCTTTTAAAATAAGGTTTTAGAAATGATAGACACATGTTAATGTACTTACATAGTGTATTTTCCAAACACACAAAATCAAATATATGACGGCAGCCATATTATTTAGCAGCTACGAGAGACGGCGTCTAGATGGCGCTAGTGGAACTTGCAACAGACGCATTTGGCTTAAAGGACTTGAAGTCAGTCGGTAAAATATTGTGACGTTTCCCCACCACTAGCGATCGCCTTTATAAGGAGCTGCGCTGTGGAGTCCAGTGATGCCAGATTGGGGGTATTCCCCCCAAATGTGGGGGTTTTTTATAGTCATGGGGGGAAAATTGGGGGGACAATATTTTTGGGGGGATAGTTGGAGGGAAAAAACCGGGAATGGAGGGAATGGGGGGATTTTTAGTAACCAATCTGTAATCTGAGAAAAGTCAGTCGGTCGCTCGCTTGGTCGGACAAACAGGTTTTTACCGTCAATCGCCATTATGGTCTGTTAACCACTTTTTTCTTTACTCCGTGGTTAGAACGAAGTGATTAAATCATAGAAAATAATAATAGAATAACTTGTAATAACTTGGTCTTTGCGCCTTGCACTATCACAACAAAAATAAAAACAACAAAGGCATGAAAAGAAAAAAAGAAGAGAGAAAGTGACCCAATATTAACAGTATAAAGTTATTGTAGTTATTCTAACATAGATGAAAGCATGTCTCAAGTTTTATATACTTAATTGTAGCTCTGATTATGGTACCACTTGGACTTGGACCAACGATTTACACACCATGTAGGTATGTCTATAGAGTTTATTGGTAATAATGTCGACAATCAATTAAGGAGATGTAGGAAAGGTCACTTGCAACCAAATAACCCCTTATGACAAATATGCAAAAATGCAAATTACAAATGGTTTTTTTTTTACCTTTTGTGGGGGATTTTTCCTTCAAAACCTGAATTTTGGGGGGATTCCGGAGAATGTTTGGGGGGAACGCGAGATGGTCATCTGGCAACACTGGTGGAGTCGGGGGGCATTTTCGTACGGATGCGTCTTGGAGCACGGAACACTGTCCCTCGACAGCCAGTGCTGCCAGGATATTGGATGTGGAACACTGTCTCTGACAGTTAGTACTGTCCTTATTGCGGTGGGTGCGTGGACCACTGTTTCTGACAGTCAGTACTGCCCTATGTGACCGCCTTCACTACCATTATTAGTTATTTCTTTAATTTTATATCATTTCTACATTTTCTAAATTGACAACTGATTGTTCGATTTAATTAATTTGTGTATTGCCATATCTGAGTTCTATTTCTGATGTTTGGGCCCTAATCCTACATATACTTTCACAATCACCACTAGGTATCTTTGAACCACAGCTCAAGATTAGCACTCGTATTTTCGACCTCTTATGCTCGACCAAGTTCGTACGACTGCGTCGACAAAACAGATGGCGTTTTTCCACCATTATTATTCCCGCCTTTTTGCGTTACGCTGTGATTGGTTTGTCGTGCCATCTACAAACTTGGTCGGTACTAAAATATTCAATTTAATACTTTTAATATTACAACTGATATAATTTAACATAGCTAATTGTATAAAATACGATGTAATTTATTAATAATAACATTATTGATAACAGTCGGCCATCCAAGGTACATTTAAACGTCCTCGTGTAAAGAAATCATAAAAAAAATACTAACAAAACAGTCAAAATTACAGCTGAAATGTTATCAACGACACAAATAATTAAAACATAAAACCAATAGCACATCATTACTGTGGAGTACTTGTTACAAAAAGTGTAAAGAAAATAAATGTAAGTAGAGATTTATTAAACAATTGTGTATCAACATTGACTATTATTTGAATTTTGGGCATTATTTCATGGCCAGAGTTAGGTATTCATTTATTTATTTAAATCTCCCTTACAACTATCATTATACATGTCCACCTAATGCGACAGTGCGGTAATTTTACAAATCAATACAAACTTAATTACAATTAAAATTCAATAAGGATTAAAACATCATCTAAAAAGTAATATGAGCATTAAGATAATACCGTAAATACAGAATTCTCAACACAATTTTACTATTAAACACTATTAACCAATATTAATATGTTTTAGTGTTATGGAAAGTTGATAAAAGCGCTCTTCCTCTCTCCTACCTATTTTTATAATTTTGCTGTGCCTGACAGGGTCCATATTTGTTTCTTCTAATGTATTTTAACACCTGTATATGTACATTATGGATTGCAATAAAGAATTTGAATTGAATTGAATTGAATTTCAGTTGACCTCAGTAGACATTATTTCATGGTCTTAGTCTCTATGGGTCTGAAAAGATTGTATTTTAATTTTGGGCATTATTTCATGGCTCATTTTAAGTATCTGGCATTATTTCATAGCCAGTGTTGACCTGAGTAGACATTATTTCATGGTCTAAGGGTCTGAAAAGATTGGGTATTAATTATGTGTTGTGGTTGTGTGATTGTGGGTTGTGATTGTTGTGTATTGTGTAGAGATTGTGTGGGCATTATTTCATGGCCCACTATAGTTAATAAGGAGCGTTGATTCATGGCTCGATGTACTTATACGGGCATTATTTCATGGCCCATTTTAAGTATCTGGCATTATTTCATAGCCAGAGTTGACCTCAGTAGACATTATTTCATGGTCTAAAAGGTAAACCTGTAGGTTAAACTGAAATATACAAAGGTTTGTTAAACTCAAATTGAATAATAATATTGAAATTTTAGGTTATTCGCTGTCATTGCCAGACGATTTGAGAGAGGCTATCAGAAGAGATGTCACAGAAAAACTGTTATCCCATGTCTCAGTGATGCCATCTAGCAATATATAGCAAAATCAGCCAAGTTTGATCAGATACACTCTTACCGACACTAACCGTCAGATAGTTTACTTATCTAATAAAGTACTAACGAGATTTGCAATATCGTAATGCGTAACTCTGCATATTTTCTTAGAAAATATTTTACTTCTGGTGGATACGAATGCGACTTGACATGCAGACGTAGGTACTACACCTAGTCTGAGCGACTTCTACCCACTAGGACCTATTTATCGGATTACGATTTTGTTCGCTATGCCTCGTTTATTGTTAAGTAAATAATTGAATGGCTTTTAGTATTAAAAGTCAACCAGGGGCCGTACTATGATGGGAAAAAACATCGTTGAGAAAAAAGGATGGTGCTATAAGTCGTATATAGCTCCATCTCTCTCTCACACTAGAACCGTTCAACTTCTGCCCTGCTATAAGAGCTCATAGTAAGCCCCCCTGGCCTTAATTTTGTCACAAGTTGCAACAACTGTCGAATATGACTGGCTAGATTTTCGTGGGGGAATATCCTCAATTTCTATTGGGTAAAATTTGTAATTTGTGACAGGTCTTAACTGATAAAAGAACCAGAAAAGTCGTCTGACAGTTTGGTTATAGACTAGTGACAGTAAGGAAAATATTTATGAATTGTAATACCTATGTAGAATGGTTAGTGAGCTAAAAGTATCAGAGTTAACTTAGTTTTGTAAATGATTTTAGATCGAGTATTAAATATTTTGAGCAATAATAAAGTACATAAAATAAAGCGATTGAATTTGAATCAAACACGTGACATTGAAAGCAAATCAGAGCGCGACACTTCACAACTAAAGACGATGACGTCACTCGAGTCGCCATTACTGTATGCTCCGTTTTGAGTATGAAAATTAAATTGAGTTTTAAATATTAAAAACTATTCTTATTAATGTTTATATTTTAATGAATTAGTCATGTTTTAAGGTAAATAGACCACAAGGAACTTATTCGGTTTTCTAAAAAAAAACTGTCAACTAGCCTATTCAGCCGTCACTAAGCTTGGACCCGATAGTCTAATAACGAATAGAGCCTCTGATGGTGTTAGATAGTTGTGTTGTTCATGCCCCACTGAACATCAGCTAGATGCTCATTCCATTTATTTTCAAAGTAGCAAACACACTTCATCTTAGAATTTGATTTAACGTGAATTACGTCATGAAACTGAGGATCTTTTAGAATATAATACTCTTTATTATGTACACCATACGAATTACAGATATAAATGTACAAATGACAATAAATGCTATTGTTGTTGTTGTTATGTTCATAATTTAGAATTCCATCTATCCTAAGTCGCGAACACAGTTGTCCTGCCTACCGACCACTTACATTGCCAATGAGCCGTACATTGTATGTCAGTCAGATCAGAATACAGTATTAATCGTAGTTCCGACTACACTACTTCGGGCATACTTCGATGGCAATCAGAAGTTCCGAAACACTATGATAGCTACGGTGCAAGGAGAGTCTTTTTCGAGTGAGTTATTACCGGGCCAAAAAAGAGAAAAATGCGTAGGCGAGAACGAGATGGAATGAGGTGTTGTTGAATTTCGTATAATTATAAATATTTTATTGTGTCGACTTGTTAATGGATAAATTAATTTTTATTTTGTATTCTTTTGCATTTGATTATTTATAACCATTTTAGAATCAATTTTAATAGGCTGTTTTTCAGAAATAAAACTACTAATCAATAATACCTATTATAGTTTTATTTCTGTAAAACATTTATAATTTTGTTTGTACTACTTTACCATAGATGATGAAGAACTTAATGAGGTGTTAAATTTTGATGTTATCTAGGGGTATAAGAGAACTGAACAATTTTTTTCTTCGGTTTGCCTTTGACACTAAGTATAACTTGAACCTACATTTCGTAATGCTGACAATGTAATTATTGAGCGTCGACTTCTTTTTTTTTTTTTTTTAGTCAACCGCGCCTACATCATTCATGACGCATAAAACTGAATGTAGGTAATTCATAAATTTGTCTATAATTTGTAACATTCGGTCAGATCACCGACATAGGTAACATAGTTTTTTTTTTTTTTTTCAGCGACATTATTAGATTTATTTTGATTTATTTATTTTGGTTTGAATTGTATAAGAAATTAGATAATGTTGTTACAACAAATTACCTTGTGATATATTGCAATTAACCCGTCGTGCGCCAATTAGCAGACACAATAGAAATGTTATCGTTATACGCACACATGGTGTGCAATCGACATTTTAAGAATTGTGTGTAAGTAAATTTAAAACTCATTAAAAGTACACTGAATAAACAAGCTTATTACAAATTAGAGTATTTATATCCAAGATAAGAATGCTTGGAACTAATCTATTTTAATGTTACCTAAAACAACAGTACTAGAGGAGCTCGTGGCTAAGTAATAACGGCCGTACGAGTTGATACATCAGGTTAAGGTACGCTTGCCGGGGTTGGTCAGTGATGGGTGACCATCTTTACATATCGAGACTCCTCCGTGCCTCAGAAAGCACGTTAAGCCGTTGGTCTAAGCTGGCAGTCGTTCCGGGTCGTCAGAAGCCCGAAAGTCTGACAACCAGTCCTACCAAGTCGTATTACCCAGCTACTGGGTTGTGGAGGTCAGATAGGCAGTCGCTCCATATAAAATACTGATATTCAGCTGCATCCGGTTAGACTGGCAGCCGACCCCAACATAGTTGGGAAAAGTCTAGGCAGATTTGTTAACTCAACAGCAATATCAATATCTAGGTCATCTACTCACCGATGACCTGAAAGACCATGCTGACATGGAGCGGGAACGGAGGGTGCTGTCGGTGCGAGCCAATATGATAGCCCGCAGGTTTTCGCGTTGTTCTGCTGGTGTGAAAGTCATGCTTTTTAAAGCGTACTACACATCACTGTACACGTGCAGCCTGTGGGTAGACTATACTGAAAGGGCGTACAGTACCCTCCGTGTCCAATACAACAACGCGTTCCGGGCGGTGTTGGGGCTGCCCCGTTTCTGTAGCGCATCAGGGATGTTCGCGATGGCACGCACTGACTATTTCTATGCTTCTATGCGCAAGCGGTGTGCGTCCCTGGTGCGCTGGGTGCGGGCCAGCCCCAATGCTATCCTGGCAATGATCGCTGACAGGCTGGACTGCCCTTATATACGGCATGGCTGTGGCAGGCATGTTGCTGTTCCAATGCCGGTTAGACAATTATAATGATAGTGTTTTTATTTGTTTATTTTTTTTTATTATGACTAGTAATGTTATTTAAATTTAATTTATATAATTTTGATTTTATTTTAATTGATTATTTTAATTTAATTTTGATTTAATTTTAATTTGATTTGGATTTAACTTTGATGAAATTTATTTTTCTGTGTTTGTGTGTGTGTTTTTGTTGTAATTGTGTTAATTGTATGATCCATGATCCAAAGTTGATTGAATAAAGAATATTGAATAATAACAGCAAACCAACTTTGTGCTTTGCAGTGCCCTGACAGTTAATGTATTGTAAAATATGTAATGTGCATGAGAGCAAATAAATAAATAAGAATACATACGCTCGTTGTTGAATTTTGTATTGCGAGCATTACATATATACGAAAGGAGTTGGTTAGGGTTATCAAACAGCTGCCTCAGCACCTATTCTAGCCGACCTTTCGTCGATGCCATGCAAAATGCACTCGACTGCCCTTTTCTTTCTTACACCGCATTCTTATGAATTTTTCAGCATTATGCCATAATTTTCTTCTTATATAAGTAGCCAAAAGTTTCTCCTGCCATTCAGCCCAAGTAAACAGGACGGACGGAAGGCCCTCGTACCAATATTCCCTTTAGTTTTGGTAATGCCAAATGAATTACTTGCTTCTTCGACCACGTATACAGGTTGCGCACTCATAGACTTTGTGAAGTCACATGTCATTGTCTATTCCCGTTTACTTGGGTCAAACTCGGGAATAGTGTTGTTTAGGAAACATATCTACACTATCATTATAAATTTGAAAACATTAACAAGTTCCGAAAGAGTACTTAATATAATCCTACTAAAGAAGTCGACTCACCTGTGGTCTTATCTTCAACTACTAAGCTACGCGAACGGCAGCTCTTATGGCTTCTTGGCGAGTTGTAACTCGACGGCCAGAAGAGACATGTCCTCATGCTCGGCAGGGCAGTCCGCACGGCTCGATGCTCAATGGTGCGCCGACTCGATGCTCGACGGTGCGCCCGCTCGATGCTCGACGGTGCGCCAGCTCGATGCTCGACGGTGCGCCGGCTCGATGCTCGACGGTGCGCCGGCTCGATGCTCGACGGTGCGCCGGCTCGATGCTCGACGGTGCGCCGGCTCGATGCTCGACGGTGCGCCGGCTCGATGCTCGATGGTGCGCCGGCTCGATGCTCGACGGTGCGCCGGCTCGATGCTCGACGGTGCGCCGGCTCGATGCTCGACGGTGCGCCGGCTCGATGCTCGACGGTGCGCCGCCGCGCCGGCTCGATGCTCGACGGTGCGCCGGCTCGATGCTTGGCGGTCCGCGGTGGCGTGCAAGAAACAATAATAGTAATGAGTTAATATTGCAAACACCAAAGAACGCCAATACTAAAACATCCACCTATTAGTACAACTCATGGTTGTACAGAATGAAACTTTATAGTAGTTAAGTAAAATTAAAAACGAACCATTTCCTATTGTATGTAATTTTAAATAAGAATTTCAATGTAATTTTACAGCCAAGAACCAAAACAATTGTTAATGCAGGTAGGTAGGTAGCAGTATTTTTTTTTAAATATGTGGACAAATAAAATATCACAGTGGTTTAATACTCTCAGGTATGATAGGTAAATAATTAAGCATAAGTGCTTCGATCAGCTATTATTGATCGAAGCATAAGTACAAGGAAAAAAAAATATTTAACTGGCCAAAACAGGAATCTTTCCACTTCTGAGATGTAGACTCTGTACTCTTACAGATAGTCTAGTAATATGAAAAAGTAACTATTATTCACGTTCATGGCTTTTAAAATAAGGTTTTAGAAATGATAGACACATGTTAATGTACTTACATAGTGTATTTTCCAAACACACAAAATCAAATATACTTTCACAATCACCACTAGGTATCTTTGAACCACAGCTCAAGATTAGCACTCGTATTTTCGACCTCTTATGCTCGACCAAGTTCGTACGACTGCGTCGACAAAACAGATGGCGTTTTTCCACCATTATTATTCCCGCCTTTTTGCGTTACGCTGTGATTGGTTTGTCGTGCCATCTACAAACTTGGTCGGTACTAAAATATTCAATTTAATACTTTTAATATTACAACTGATATAATTTAACATAGCTAATTGTATAAAATACGATGTAATTTATTAATAATAACCTTAGATTATGAACATTTCATAATCTAAGATAATAACATTATTGATAACACCTGATTGGAAAAAGTAGCCATAGCTACTTAACAATTAAAAAAAATGGCGTAGGAGCGCACTAAATGTCAACTCAACACAACTCAAAAATCAACACGTGCAGGAGCTTGCGGCTACGACTGGACACGGTGAAACAAAAATGTTCAAAACTAACGCAAACAACACGTGCAGGAACGCAAAGGGCTACAACTGAACACGGTAAATTGCGAATCATCATGGGCAGCTGTAGTTTGACTAATTCAACTAATTGTAATAAGTAAAAGATGTGACCGCTTCAACACAGACTGACTAATCCTAACTAAATAAAAACACGATTTTGTTGCCTTAGTAACTAATACAATTTTGCTGTAAAAACCAACGTATTTATGGCTATTTTCTATTCACTGGGCGTTCTACCTGGAAATGCCGTCGCACCGCGCATTGCTGCCATTGTTTAGATAATCCCTTCAATTCGGTTCTTTCATGTGCCGCACTGCGCGTGGCGGCCATTGTTTAGATAATCCCCTCAATTGGCATGTGCAAAAAATTCTTAAAATTGAAGTAATTATCATTTCGAACACATAAAGTAAGCTTAGCGTAAGTTTTTAAGCAAAAATTTTGTTTTAATTAGTCTACCTAAAATTTAAAATTTCTCGCTCAAAATGGTTTGTAGATCCTAATTTCAATAATTTGTAAAATATCCTCGTAAATGATACCTCAAAGGAAAGAGCAATTATCACGCATGTTTTCAAAAATATTTGAACAAAAAAAGCACCCTTCGTTTTTTTTAAAATAAAAAATGATTTATTATTTTTTTTAATTTATATAAATAAATATAAAATATCCTTGGACATTTCACACAACGCCATCTAGTCCCAAGCTAAGCAACCTAATGCTTGTGTTATGGTAACGAGATGGCTGATAAACTACTTATATACAATTTTTTTTTTGTAAATACATACATATTATAGATAGAAAAACACCCAGACTCGAAACAAATACTTGTAGGTCGTACAAATATTTGTTCCGTGCGGGAATCGAACCCGCGACATGCTGCGCAGCAGTCAATCGCTCAACCACTGCGCCAACCGTGTCGTCAATGAACGTATATGAACTTTAAATGTCTGTAAAAAAAATGTCTAACGACACAGAGGCCTAAAACATGTTTTGCTAAATTGCTTACACATTACTTTAATTAAATAAAATAAAAATGAATTCATTTATCATTCAATTTAGTTATAAATAACCAGTTTAGTTAAAATTTTGGCAATTTTCGAAAAAAATCTTAAAAATTAGGTTAAAAAAAAATAGTAAGACTTCGTCTAAGACAACCATGGCTTAAATTGTTCTAAACTGTCTGTACTATCTTCGCCTTAAAGCTCTGCACCCATCTTCCAATCACCTTGTATAACTCAATGTGTCCAGGGATCACTTTTCACTAGAAAGAAGTAGCAAAATTATAATTATATTCAAAAATGTTCAAATACGTTGTCAAACCGAGATGGTCAATACTATGCAGAATGAAATCAGTAAATTTTTGACTTATTTGACAAGGTATTTTTTTTCCTGCTTGATGAAATATTGAAATTATAATGACGGTGTTGAAGAGAACGAAAAAAAGAAGTCGATAGTTCGAAGTCCATAGTTTTGAAGAAAGAGGATTATGCGTTACACCGATAAATATACCATCATCCGATATTGAATCTGCTCTGAATACGCCTAAGGTGCAGCCATAGACTTATAAAAAAAGATGGACTCCGCGCCGCGCATATCGAAAGTGAAGCACCGTGCCGATCTATGTGTGCATGATTTGAGTACCTGCAAAGACGCCGTCGCTCGGGTCACGTAATGGCGGCCGGTCGGCATACTATGATGTAAATGTGTGCGCGAGGCGTGTTTGTACAAACATACTTACTGTGCTTCACTTTCGATATGCGTGGCGCGGAGTCCATCTTTTTTTATAAGTCTATGGGTGCAGCACAGATGACACACTTTTTGTGCACTCGAGTCGCACAAAATGTCTGCATGGCATGCAAAAAGTCCGTCGCGAATTTTACGCAGACTCTTGGTACACGAGTCGTGTATAATGATCGAAGATATGCGTCGTGTGGTAACACGACGCATATCTTCGATCATTCTGTCGGCAGAACTGTAGGCTGTAGGGACGTAGATTCTATAGAAATCCCCCACTAACTAGTGCAGATTGCATACTAAAAGTGTGCGACGTCTGCGTTAGCGCGCATTGTAGCAAACGTTCTATTTTTTTCGCGCACTTTGTGTGGCGCGGCGCTGCGCGATCTGCCCGAATTACACGAATTTTTTGGGCGCCGGACTTTTTGCGCGTCGTATGCGTGCATATATAATTGCTTAGGTTCTATTTTCACCATGGACCTATTATACAAACTGGACTGAGCTCTCATACCAAAAACACGAGCAGAGAGAGATTGTCACATGAGGCAGTTATCTCCTTCTAATAGGGTGACCAAACATTTTTATGACAAACAGGAAAATTCGTTTATACAGAGATAATTTGCGTCCGGTTGACCATAAGTGATTTCAAATTATTGTTTGTATTACAAACATATTGTAATTAAATAATATAAAGAAATAGACCTTTTTCGAAAGCTCCTTTATGAAACTGAACATTATTGTGTTCTGTGTCGGTGTTGAATCGTGTACCTACCCATGTTTTGAGGCAAGAAGGAAGGACTACAATATTGGTGAGATTCGTCTTGTGGCGAATCATCAAATTTGATCACATAGGTATACGTGGCTTATGATGAAGTAGGCATGTAGAATCTCGTTCTGGGACCATGGTACTTTCTTGCTCTTTTTTCGTTTACTCTACAGAGCTGGTTTGGGTAAGTATGTAATTGAAGCAAAGGGAACTAAAATGATTCTGGAATTACATCCAACCATATTTGTTGAATTTCTTCTAATGGAAAGCTGTAAACTACTTAAAAATAATGCTATTTCAATCATGCGATACATAAGTACAAATTGTATTTATTATACGCCTAATATTAATAGTTTTAATCAGAAATACACTACTTATAGCTTTTGTAGACAGAAGACGCTAAGTCTTCTGTCTACAAAACGTCTAGAGCATGGTTACACTACTTATACTCAAAATTGTTATTATTTAGTACCTAACAATTTTAAGTCTTTTATCGAGATTTATTTAAATCTTTGTTATTCCTTACAAGTTTACCTGTGAAATTAAATGCCACAACCAGCATAACATTCACTTTTACATTTCTTGATGCAACACTTTCTCACCATTTTCGCTATATAAATTGAAAAAAACCGCCATGAAACCATTGATGTCAGATTTCAGTGTTACCAGAGTAATTATATGATAGCTACCAAACATTAATCAAAATTATATTATTTTGATTATTTTACTCATGGAGCTTACTTATAAAATTATTGACTATGATATACAGATTGTAAACCTATAAATAAAATTATTTAAAACTAATCTAAATGCAAAAAAAAATATACGTAACTTATTTTACCTACTTGTAGTTGGTAAAATTTTCTACCATCTTTATCATTTTTATCTGTTGGCAATTGAGCAAAAGGGACACACTCCACAACTCGGGGCCTCTCTCTCGGCTCGTTTTGCCTCAGCTAAGATATCCTATCAAAAGTAAACCTAAACTGCAGTCATTAAGGTTAATTTTTGTATGATACGATTTTTGGAGAGCTCAGTCCTGTTTATATAGTATATTAGGTCCATGATTTTCACAGACTAAAAAGTGCGTCACGGATAGTCTGTCGTCTGCGCATCACCTAAAACACACACATGTTAAAGCAAAAACTAAGAAAAAAATCTATGAATTTTGGCAGTAAAACGACAATCATAGATCAGAAATCTAGAACGCAGAAGTAAAAGAATAACCTTATAACTATAAAGAATATTTCGCTTAAAAATAATTTATCCCAATTGAAGAAAAATGGATTTAGCGATACTACAGAAAATACTGCATTGAATGAATTTTCTGATGAAAAACATTACATTTTTTTGATAAAATGTATAATCGTTGAATTTATCAGAATCCGTCTTCACTACATTTTGAAGAAAGATTCTCTTTTAATATCTTCTAGATAAAAACTTAACAAGTTAATCATATTTCGCGGGACATAGAGTTCATTGAATTATAAAAAGTAACCCAAAAAAAAATCTAAAATTATATAATAACTAGCTTTTGCCCGCGGCTTCGCCCGCGTGGATGTCGGAAAATATCCCCCGGGGACGTACTACCGGGATTAAAAGTACTCTAAGGCCGACGTTCGCACGGACGTAAAAATATCGCGGTGGGATTTTATTGCGCTCTGGATTTTCAACTCTCGGTTTTGAGCCGATCTTCGAGAATCCAACCTAACAACAACAGAGCGCATCCCAGCGCGACGAAAACACTGTTGGATTTTTAACTCTCAGCGCGTTGAAAATGCAGTGCGCTAAAAAAATCGCCGCGATATTTTTACGCCCGTGCGAACGTTGGCTAGACAATAATTATATTCTCGCACTGCTTATATAGTACTCGAGGAGCGGCGCGCAGATTGATATCTGATTGCTGGAGGATAATAAATCTTAAAACCGAACAATAGTAAACGGAAAATTACAAAACATGCATGCCTTTGAAAGCAACTTTAAAGCGAAAATATAAATCCTCTATAATCCCTATCCCGTGGGAATTAACAAAATATTAAGACTAAATGTTACTTCAAGATACGATATACCCAATCCCTTAAATGTCTTAAGAAGAAGTAATTTTTCATAAATCAAACCCCTAAATTTGAATTTTCATATCCCTAACTTAACAAAATGCTGGGATTCTCATACTTTCAAACACTGCTGTAGGATTATTTTTTAAGACAAAAAGTAGGCTATGTCATTCCCCAGGATGCCATCTTAGTCTTGCCAAATTTTATAAATATCCGTGCAGTTTTGTAAATTTTAAAATCATCCCCTATTGTACGCCCTTAGGGGATGATTTTTCAAAAACGTTGGACCACATATGTCTTCATTTCCTACCAAAAGCATAAATTTAAATTTTCATAGCCCAACTTAAGAAATGCTGGGTTTCCCTTTCATCCCCCATATCACCCCCTATAGGATAATTGTTTAAGATAAAAAATAGGCTGTGTCCTTCCCCAGGATGCCATCTGTAGACTTGCCAAATTGTATCGATATCCGTGCAGTTTTGTAGATTTTAAAATAACCCCTATTTTACACCCTTATGGGATGATTTTCCAAAAATGCTGGACCACAAATTTCTTTATTTCCTACCAAAAGCACAAATTTGAATTTTCATATCCCTAACTTAAGAAATGCTGGGTTTCCCATACAAACTTCAGCCCCAGTAGGGTTATTTTTGAGACAAAAAGTAGCCTAAGTCCTTCCCTAGGATACCACCCTGAAGCTTTGCCTATCAAAATCTGTTCGGTGGTTTTAGGCGTGAAAAGGTAGACACAGACAGGTGGTACAAACAGACAGACAGAGTTACTTTCGAATTTATAATATCAGTATGGATAATTGTTATTTTCCTCGCTAGAGAGCTCCGATAAACGCGTGCGATCTCTGCTCATCATAAAGTGCTATAGGTCGAAGCGCGGCTTTTGACGCGCTATTTATGTACCGCCGCCCGCTATGTTCCTGCATTTTTAACCGACTTCTAAAAAAGGAGGAGGTTCTCAATTAGGTTGTATTTTTTTGTATGTTCTTTACCTCATTACTCCGTCATTTATGAACCGATTCGGAAAATTCTTTTTTTATTTGAAAGGGTATACTTCCAGATTGGTCCCATTTTTATCAAAATCTAATTTTGATGATGGGATCCATGAGGAATCGAGGGAACTCCTCAAATATTATAGGTATACATATATCGATTTTGGTATTTTCATCAACAAATCAAGCGTTTGCATTCAGAAAGTATCATCTAGTGAAGTGGAACTGTGAATGAAGAAGACCATAGATGGCCACGGAAACTCCTCAACGACGATAAGTAGGTACCTATTTCACGGGTGGCGATAAGATATCTTGATTAAAATAGTTGAGCGACTATGACGAAATGGTTCTGATGAAAATGGTACCATCGAACCGATCTGATGAAGAAGCCGGAAGGTAGGCATCGGAACTCAGTAATAAAACAATGTATCCTAGCCGTGTTTGGGCTTATTGGAATTGTCATGAGGTGCACTCTGGCTATAAATGATTTAATGGTAACTATATGCCGCTTCAAATTGCTCTACTTGAGTTGTTTGTTATGTGTGGCCTTGATTGTCAGAAGGCAGATTTTGTAGCCTCATTATCTCTGTCAACTAAAACTACGCCTACCAAACTTCTGACACTACTCTATCGTGACGTATTTGCCTTTTTGCAAAGTTTTTATTTGAAATGGTATACTCCTGAGACTGTCTCATAAAAGTTCTGATGAGTGGCTTTTGAGTTAGATTCAATAATTTAATACGTATTTTTCCCATTTAGTCTATGTGGATGATGCTCTAATTTATTTTGCAGAGTGGTATTCAGATTTGTGTGGGATAGGTACCACTAAAAAGTGAAAAATAAATACTTTTTACAAAAAAAAAACAACCGGCTTCCATAAAAACACTACAAAGTGAAAAATAACTTTAATTTCGGAAGTCGGTGGCAAAAACACGAAAATAAATAAAAAACCAAAGACACCGACTTCCGAAATTAAAGTTATTTTTCACTTTGTAGTGTTTTTTTGGAAGTCGGTTGTTTTTTTTTTTTGTAAAAAGTTTTTAAATCTGTAATATCTTCGAAAATATTCATTTAAATTACATGCTGTAAAAGGCCATATTGATCTATAGTAAATGCACAATGTATTGAAGGTACTTAATTGGATAAGGATTAATGCTGTATTGCTTAAAATCGCTTCGTAAATAAGCCATTATTTCTCGTAAAAAGTAAAGGATAAAAAGTAAAGGATAAAAAATGGTTATTGTGGGTTATCCCTAAGATATAGACATATGCCATCGCGGACTTTTTTGCAGATCTTATTAAGGTGTACAATACTGTAGTACATTATTTTGATCTATCTCGTAGGGTTCAGCCAGCGTTTGCAATGTAAGCGCACAAAAATGTGTTTATTTACGACATCACATTAGAAACCTCTAAAATTATCAGTGTTCCTCTACTATATTATGCATGTATTATACATACAAACCTTCCTGTTGAATCACTCTATCTATTAAAAAAAACCGCATCAAAATCCGTTGCGTGGTTTTAAAGATCTAAGCATACATAGGGACAGACAGACAGCGGAGCGACTTTGTTTTATAATATGTAGTGATAGTGATTGAAAAAAAATCGCCGCGATATTTTTACGTCCGTGCGAACGTCGGTTGCTTAGATTATGAAACATAATCTAAGGTCGGTTGTTTTTATATGAACCACAAACCCACCATTCTACATTTTGGGTTTCAGTCAGTTTTTAATAATTGTAACTAAGAATTGTACAATGCGATTCAACTAAGAATAGGAACGTCAATGACCTCTAGCTGTCAACTGAAACTAGAAATATACGGCTTGCAAAGTTTTGTAGTGTTATTATCCTTAAATGCTCTAAGTGTTATCCTTATCCATTTTAGTTCTGTTTTTGGAATTTGTTTTTGTTAAAATATGTCACAGACTTTGCAAATGTGTAAACGAGGTGCTATTTTGCTAAATCTTCACAATATGGCGCAAGATCATTCCTATTCTTAGTTGAAACGCATTGTAACTTAAAATACGAATATCTCGAGTCGGTAACAGAAAAAACGAGTTATTCTACTACTGCTCTTTTGCTTGTACTGGCAACACCACGCAAGCAAAAATGCAAAATTGCCAATGCCAATAATGTCGTCGCTGCTGTACGGTGCTGCTGCTGTACGTACTGTTTGCTTGCTGTCGCCCTGTCGCCTGTCATTTTCGTTCGTGTTCGGTGTTTCGCTTCTTCGTTCGCATTGCGGTTTGTTGCGGTTTTCGGCGTTTTGTAAATGAAACATGATTGATTTTTTTCAAAATGTAAACATTAGTTTGTGTTATTGAAAGTAAATGTATGTGATTACTTTAGGATATTCTGTGTTAGAAGATTGTTCAAGATGCCTCCAGTCAATTCTAAGGTGAAAAAGAACGGCGCAGAATATGAGGTAAATATCAAGTTTACATGTATTGCAAGATTGCAAGGGTCATTAAAATTTGTAGCGAAATTAAACATGAATATATTAAATAGTTCTCAATCCATTAATTTATTTATGCCACTATAATGTTCCCGATACATAAACAGAAAAGTTTTTTGTGTTCATAATCGGAAAATGTCCTCTTACTTTCTATTTGCATTAGAAATTTCTTATTGCCTGCACGCACTATATTCCGCAGCAGAAATATAATAAGTTTTATTAGTCTACCATTACATTTTCAATCAAAGGCTTATAATTACCATATCAATAGCTGCTCTATTAATTGAATTTGTCTGCCATAGAATATTTACATAACATTAGCAGTCGGATATTGTAAACATCGTAAGAACGACATTGTGCCCACTGCCCAAACATCTGAAGTGATCTGAAGAATAGAATCATAAAAGCACTAAAACTCTATTTAAAATAACAAGCACATAGTTTTGAAAAAAAAAACTAATTTAACCAAGTGAACTCATTAGTTATGTCATTTGATAACTAAACTGTAAACAAATTAACAATAATAACAACAACAAACAACAACAAACAAACAACCACGATTCAGGCTCTGCCTAGTGTGGTTTCACTGTTATTTTTGTAAGTTGTAATTTGAGTTGCTAATAAAGTTATTTATTTATTTATTTTATTTATTTAAATCATATTTTCAATTTAGGTTTTAAAAATTGTAACCATAGATTGTTTATTCTGATGTTAATAAGATGATCAAAATAAACAATGTGCTAAGAAGATGCATCTTCCAGATTGTTTTTCTGCAGACTATACATGGTTACTGGTAACTCAACGTATTCTGTATATGTTGTTAAAGTGATTTAAACAAAAGCAATCACCAAATTCAATAATTGTTACAAATCTGTACATTTAACAAATCCAAGAACATGGACATCTGAATAACTCGAAACCTAATAATTATTGTCAACCTGAAATTAAAATTAATCTGAAAAAAAATAATTATTATGATCATGTTACAGTCCCCCTTTGTTACAGAATATCATTGCCAAAAAATGTACAGCACTGGATTTTGAACAGTACATCCAAGATAACAAGACCCTCCTGCTGAATGATCCACTTAGGGACATTCTACTGTACCCAACCGATGATGTATCCGTAAGTTATTTTTTAAATTCATTTATACACTTGCCTTTGGTAAGCCTTACACTCTGCTTCCTCATTCAGTTAAGGCGAAAGCGCCAGAGTAGCCCGCAAAATTCAAAATTTCTTACGTTTTTTGCAATTTGTAGGTCAGTGTGAGCTTGTATGTTGATTAAAATATGATTCACGGCCGTAGCTAATATGGCTTTACAGAATTATAATCATTAGAATCAGCAATACAACTCCATAAGTTAGCATTTACCTCAAACCTCATGATTTCATGAAATCGCTAGATTTGAGGTAAATGCTAACTTATGGAGTTTTATTGCTGATTCTAATCATCATCATATTTTAATCAACATACAAGCTCACACTGACCTACAAATTGCAAAAAACGTAAGAAATTTTGAATTTCGCGGACTACCCTGGCGCATCAACCTTAACTTGTGGCCAGCTGTATAATATATAAAAATCTCTAATATTTAATAAAACTTAATTACATATTATAGAATAAAAATCTATAAATTACTGTATGTTACATATTTCACACGCCATTATAAAGGAAATTCTCTTAGTGTGCATTGGAAAAAGTATATGCTTGGACAAGCCTTTGTCTTGTAAAAGCATGAGCTAAAATTATATACATGTCATACTTTAGTGCAGTTGCAGTGCCTAAAGGGTTTATTTAGGCGTTAACATTTTTTTTTGGTATATTGTTTAATTAAACTTTAATGCATGCTTACTACTAACTAATATATACTTAGTATGTTACTACATGAAAGCAAATTAAAAAATATATAAACTCCAGACAGTTGCAGACTGCAGCAATCCTAGTACTTGTTGAGGTTATAGGTATTAAGAACAGGAAAACCTAAATGGGAATCCCCATACTTACTGTAGCTATCTAGCTATGTTATATTGAACCCAGAGCATGGAATGATGGAAGGGGCTTACTGATTTAGGTCCAGTGACCCTAGTCAGTAAAAGCCCCTATCATGCAAGCATTAATTTTGCAGAGAATCTTATAAAAAGACAACCATTGATAATGCACATTTAAAATAGATATAAATAAAATGATTATTTATTTATAGTATTGAAAAAACTTTAACTTGGCTAAACAAAACTTGAAATTTTTGCAAATGTTAAATCTACTGCCTGGCAGAGTGTTGTATTGCCCCGTCGCTGGAGGACGGTAACCACGGCGGTGCCCGACGTTAGAACTGCGGCCTCCTGCCCTCTGCTCACGAGACAGGCCCTGCTTAGCTATGCCTCCAGTTGGAACCTCATACATTACAAGTTCAGTAACTACTCCGGCACCTATCTCAATTTACCAAGGTAAGTAATATAATAAATGATGATCTAGTTTTAAAAGTTGTTATGAGCAAATGTTTATGTTATAATTATTATCTGTGGCATTTATAATGTGGTGCATATCCTTTGTCCTTTTCTTAACCCATACTTATGTAGTTATGAAATGGGTATTTATAGAAATAAAGTATTTATATAAAGTGACGAAATTTGCTAAACTTCTTGTGATTTAGAATTTAGATAGTTAAGTTTAAAACTAAAGATTATAAAGCATAACGAATCTATCTGTTCATGCTCGACGAAAAACCCACCAATTACTTACTTATAAACAAAATTATAATAATATTCATGACCTAAAAGCTACATTTGAATATCACTGTTGAAAATGCATTGATTATCAGTTTCCCATCTAAAACTAATGAAAGGCGGTTGCATGCAATGTGCTAAAATGGTAACAAACAGTGGGGTGCTCATTAGTAGTTATAATTAACATACTTTACATGGCAATGAACATTGTATGGGCAACAAAAAGTTATGTGCTGTATTCCCAAGGCCAGGGCATTATGCTCTCATATCTGATGCATGAGTCATATCCTACTGATTGCACAACATAGGATGAAAGGATTTAATACCAAATATATTAAACTAATAAGTCACATAATATGATAATGAAATAGTCGCGGCAGACGCTTTCACTGATTACATTTAAATATTATTCTTCCAATTAGGTAATTTCTTCAGACTAGTTTTTTTATTTTTATTTTCGTAACATAAATTAACATACTTATAAGCTAATCTTAAAGGTTGTGATATCTACCAAGTATTTATTCTTAAACTTATGAAAGCTCTTTTGTGTATTCGCTTTTTATTCCATAATTATTCTATCCATATTAGAATTAATTTGACGACATGTTCATAATCGTACCGTATTGTAAAATTCGCGTTTAAAACTGATAACATGATATGGCAAGGATTTCCTGAATCAGTATTTCAGAGAACCACTTTTTACAATGTGTACCTATGAGTAAACTTAGTAATTGATAGTATTGATACTGTTATCAATTCCATGACCACTACCTTTTCTTACGCAGGCCATTAGAGAACAAATTTCCGGAAGAAGTTTATGATATTGACGCCGAAACTGAAAGTGATAATGAAACACAGGCAGCCAAGTTGGACCTCGGTACCAAAGAGGGGCACTTGCTCAAAGGACCCGAAATCGGCTCAGATAGGATATTCAGTAACCTTGCTTCAAAGTCGTTTAAGAAACGTTATTGCTCAATGCTACGGGAGGCCGATGGCACGTACATACTCGAAGTGTATAAGGATGATAAGAAGACAGATACGAAGCTCACTATCGTTATGGACTTTTGTTCTGATGTTGTCAGGGTAAGGCTTTATCAAGTACTTTTTGTTAGGTTACTGCACAGAAATTGTGCACTACGGCATGCAACATAGGTACGTACTACTGGGATAAAAAGTATCCCATGTGTTAAATCCAGGCTATAAACTTATTGTGTGCCTTTCATCAAAATCCTATTATTGGTATAATAATACTAATAATTGAAATAGATGGCGTTGTGTGAAATGTCCAAGGATATTTATTTATTTATTTAAATACTGTCTTGAATTCATGCAAGCCTAGTACTTTTTGTTAGGTTACTGCTTAGAAATTGTGCACAACGTGTCATTTTATATATTGTGATAGCTCGGATATTAATTTATAGCCTATAGCCACATATTTAAAGTAGGCTAGACACCGCATGTTCATTAGATAGTATGAAAACCGAGCGTGTCATCTTCTTTATACTTACGAAAACTTCACCCCAGTCATTTAGTGATGTGCTCAACGGAAACAGAATCGTTTCAATCGCTAAGCATCAGTGAGCTAACAGACATTTTTATATCCGCGACTACACAACTCGCCACTGGCGCCGATAACACAAACTAAAAAAGTAGTAGTGCGTCAAGTTTGTGCACAGCACAAACATGCGGGGCACGCCTGGTCGGATGGCTTGCGGTATCTAGCCTACTCTAAATCTGTGCCTATAGCACTCACGAATAATGTAGCTTTCTACCCGTGAAAAAATATTTAGAATTCAATCATTAGTTCCGGAGATTAATTACATACAAACTTTCAAACAAACAAATTTTACCTTCTTAGAGTTCCGTACCCGAAGGGTCCAAACGGACCCCTATTGATGTCACTCACGTGTCCGTCTGTTCGTCGTCAGTCACATAGGTTTTACAGCCAAACGGTTGGGAGCTACCAACGAATAGCTACAGTCTTCAAATTTTCAACCAAAGCCATACAAATTGTCAAAAAATATTTTTAAATGTTAAAGGGAGGCGCGAAAAATTATTTTTGACCAACCCCATCGAGTGGAATCGTTGTTTAGAGCCCGTTGAGTAGATAAATACTGTATTTTTTCTTTTAAAAAATATTGGTAAACAAAGGAAGGAATTAGAAACCACCAAAGTCAGCGTTTTTTCCAAAATTTTGTTCCGAAGAATTTTTTAACATCCTAATGACCTATGAACTTGAAAGGTGATAGTGTTTATCATTACGTATATTTTACTAACAAATACCAATATATTGATAAATCAGATTTGGTACGGAACCCTAAATGTGCGACACGCACTTGTCCGGTTTTTATAATATTATTAGTATAGATTACTTAACACATTCAGTTTCTATTTCCGGATTTAGAAGTCTAAAAATAGAAATGGGCTTGAAATTTACACATGATTTATTCATGTAGGTACGAGTTTAATTTACGCGACTGATTCAGGACTGTGTTACGAATTCCAGACTGAATATCGATGATATATGGTCTCTTTTTGAACCCGAAACTTATCGGGACCAAAGTGAACATGAATAAAATATTAAAAAATAAATCACACTCTTGGATCTCACAAAAGAAATAGTTTACCTAGCTTACCTGTTCATGAAATCTCACGTAGTTTTATTTTGTGGGTAATACTGTCGTTAGATTATTATTGCGCGTGATTACAGAATCCGAAAAGGGGGAGGTTTTCTTTCGAATTGCGGATGTCGGGTGGGAAAGGCTATACTTTTGCAGCTGAAAACGAGGAAGATGTGAACGATTGGATCAATGCTTTTAAAGCAGCCCTGAAGAAGAACCAGGATAGTCAGGAAACTCACCAAAGTGATGAAGCGTTGGATAAAGGTAGGATTTGAACGATGCTGTTTCAAATTTTAATCCTACACTATACACAACATTTTTAGAGCCGTTCGACTTTCGTATTGCCACCAACTTTTATAAAGTCAACTCATTTGTGTTGTTAAAATGTTAGCATGTAAACAAGACGCCAGCACGACGATAACTGCGTTGTGTGCATCGGGCGCCGATCTAAGGTCCGTATTACAGAAAGAAACTCAAGCACTGATCTTTGTTTAAATCTACACTGGACAGCAAATAAACCGGGCCACCCGCTACCTTGGAACTCTGATTCGATTTTCTCAAAAAGTATATAACTTACAACTATCAAAGTTATACCTACAAAAAGTGCGTTCCATGATTATTCAAATGAAAGGAAACTCATTGGCATTAATCAATTTTTTAAGTGTTTATTAAGGATTTTACAAAAAAGAGTCGTTTTCCAGTCATGTTAATCGTTAGTAATCATAAACTGAAAAAAAAAATTAAAGCCAGAAACAAAGAAAAAATTAAAAAGAAAGTTTTGGCTAGTATTCAGTATTCCCTCCCCTTGCTCGGATAACTGCCAGCATCCTCGTATTCATCGACCTCACGAGCCTGACGATGAAATCTTGAGGAAGGAAGGAGGAAGCAGACGTTGCGCAACGTGAGGTCGCTCGGAGACTTCGAATCAGCAGATCTTCGGTGCAACGAGTTTACAGACGATACTTAGAGACTGGAGCATTCGATCGCCGTCCAGGTACGGGCAGACCTAGGGCTACATCAGCGGCAGATGATCGTTATATCCAACTTACTGTTCTCCGAAATCGCCGCCTCAACGCAGTTCAAGTCCAACAAAGTCTGCGTGACGTACGCCAAGTGGTCATAAGTTCAGATACCGTCAGAAGGAGACTTGCAGAACGGAACCTGACTCCAAAAAGAGCTGCAACAGGCCCAGCATTAACGGTAGCCCACCGTCGAGCACGACTTGAATTTGCTCGAGAGCATAGAGATTGGACGTTAGAGCAGTGGGGTAACGTACTCTTCACTGATGAGACCAGGGTGAGTCTACATGGAAGTGATCGACGTCAGAGAGTGTATCGTCGTCCTGGAGAACGTTATTCTCAGTGTTGCATCGAGGAAACTGTTGCTTATGGAGGAGGATCTGTAATGGTCTGGGGCGCTATCTCGTTAACTGCACATACAGCGTCAGTTTTCATCGAACGTACGGGCCGTACACGTGGATTGACTTCTCATCGCTACATTACTGAAATACTCGCAGACCATGTGGTTCCGTACGCAGGATATATCGGGCAAGATATGCAGTTGATGCATGATAATGCACGGCCTCATGTTGCTCAAGTGGTGACCCAGTATCTACGCATGTAGCATGTTGGCATTCGTTCAATGGACTGGCCAGCTCGAAGCCCGGACTTGAATCCGATAGAACACTTATGGGATGAGCTGAAACGTCAGGTTCGAGCCCGGGTACCTGCTCCAACAGGGCTTCCAGAGCTGCGAATCGCAATTGAAGAGGAGTGGAATGTAATTCCTCAAGATTTCATCGTCAGGCTCGTGAGGTCGATGAATACGAGGATACTGGCAGTTATCCGAGCAAGGGGAGGGAATACTGAATACTAGCCAAAACTTTCTTTTTAATTTTTTCTTTGTTTCTGGCTTTAATTTTTTTTTTCAGTTTATGATTACTAACGATTAACATGACTGGAAAACGACTCTTTTTTGTAAAATCCTTAATAAACACTTAAAAAATTGATTAATGCCAATGAGTTTCCTTTCATTTGAATAATCATGGAACGCACTTTTTGTAGGTATAACTTTGATAGTTGTAAGTTATATACTTTTTGAGAAAATCGAATCAGAGTTCCAAGGTAGCGGGTGGCCCGGTTTATTTGCTGTCCAGTGTAGTTTTCAACCAATCAAATGGCTTGAATCTAGTTTTAAGTAATGCTTGAGTATTGAGTGACGTTCTGTAATACGGACCTAAGTGTCTCACCTGATTACGCAATTTTAATGGTGTGCATTTACGCAATCACCTGTTATATAAGATAGACAAAAATGGAACTTTAAACCATACTGGCCGTGGCCATACTTCTACTAACATCCTTGTTCAGATGCCGACGTCTCCCTAACAGCGGAGCCTCCGCCCCCTACGTACGGCACCCTAAAGGGTCTGGAGCACAGCATGAACCCTCTCCTGATGCGGTACTCCCGCGAGACGGACATGTCCATAGCGGCCGCGCGGAACGAGTGCCGATACAACATCTTCAACATGCCGTATAAGCGCGCGCCCTCGCCTGAACCTCAGCTCGAACCATTCAAGTACGTAAACTTGAATTTAGAATCTCTAATTAATAATAATTTTCATGTTTTGCATCAAGACTCATGTCATAATGTCAAAGTTTGAATTCCTTTGCTACCAAATTTTTTTAGGACCTTAGGACAATTAGGGCCTGTTTCACCACCTACGATTAAGTTCCTACTTACTTACTTGGCAGATAATTTCATACTAATTCTGCACCATTTTTGAATTTATTCGATGAGTAAGTAGTGGCTATTCGGACATCGTGAAATAGGCCCTTAATGATCATTCAAAAATCAATTTTGAGTACATAATACTAAAGTTGAGTGAAATGAAAGTAAATTATCTGAGATTCTGAATTTGAAATATAGCTAAACGTTTTTCTTTTGTTTTGTACCAGAGAGATAGTGAAAGCGACTTTTCCTACGCAGGTCTTAACAGTTTGCTGTGGCTTTTTTTCGACTTCAGTCAGTGGTAACAATAAAACTACTTCAGCAAGACTGACATTCCTCAAGCTATAAATGGTTTTTATTTTCTAGTTTTTTAGCCAGCTTAACTGTCACAAACATTCTTGTTTACACGGTCTAGAAGTTGAACGGTATTTTTTATTGTTTCAGAGAACACTTTGGCCAAAGAATTATGCTCAAATGCGAAAGCTTAAAGTTTAGGTTACAAGCGCCTATAGATGGCGATAAAGAACTATTGTGTCAAGTAGAGCCTTATTACACGTACTTAGCGTTGTATGACGCGAGGAGTGGGAAGAAACTCTCGGAGAACTTCCACTTTGACCTGAACCACGATGCCGTCAGAGATCTAGTCAAGGATACGGAGTGCCCAAAGTCATTAGTTGAAAATTTTAGTTACGATGTTAAGTTAGACATTAATCAGATACCGGAAGAGTGGTTTCGATCTAAGAGACAGGTATTTAAATTAATTTACATAAGAAAACAAGTGAAACTGAGATGCATTTAGGGTAATTTATAGTCATTTAAAAAGCTATAACATTTTTATATTATTGATTCTCAGGTAATGCTGTCAGTAAACAATCCTCACCCAGACTTGTTTCTGGTGGTGAAAATCGATAAAATTTTACAAGGTCATGTGAGTCAAGTAATGGAGCCGTACCTCAAGGCTACTAAAGACCCGAGACTTGGGCTCAAAGTCCATAAAAATGTTCAGGCTTATTCAAACCGCGTCGGAACTTACAGGATGCCCTTTGCTTGGGCGGCGAAACCTTTGTACAAGTAAGTCACAATTAGCATAATAACTCTCATCCTACGGAATTTACTTCATCTATAAAAAGTATTCTGTTTTAATCCTGGACGTGCTTTATCTATGTGCCGATGTGCTTTTTTTTTACTCGAAAACTGCTAAGTCGTTTCTGCGTGATTGAGTAACAAACATGCGAACATCTTCAGAAACTTTCACATCAATATAATATTAGTAAAACATTCAACAACATCTTTCTTGTTACAGAATGTACAGCAATGACTTGGATTTGACGCCTGAGTTCCCTTCAATATATCGACAGGAACCCAACAAAATGTCGGATGATGATCTTCTAAAAATATTATCAGACTACCGTAAATCTGAGAAAATGGCTAAACTAACTGTGATACCTGGCTGGCTCAGTATTAATATACATCAAAGTAATGAACAAGTACCAAGTAAGATATTTCTTGAATTTTTTGGAGCTTTATCCATTTTCTACTATACAAATATACTGGATTTTTTAAATCATTCCTCAGATGAATAGGGCCTTGACCCAATATCTTGAAGAATTTATGGTTTTACCGTTGATATTAAGATTTACTAATACGTCTCATGATATTCCAGATTGTATGTCGAACTCCTACGCTGCATTAAAACCTTTTCCACTTCCGCCTACGTCGCCTCTTACATTAGAATTGGCAACACTAAACGTGGAACCTGAGCAGCCATATGCAGCATTTATTCACCATTTGTACGTCCGCCCGTTGGCTTTGAATTTCGAATCTCAGAAAATGTTTGCCAGAGCCAGAAATATTGCCTGTTCTATTGAGTTGAGGGAGAATGATACTGGAGAACCTAAATCACTACAGGTAAGAACAAAATTTCTCCAGAACTGCTGTGTATAATTGCCAAAAGTCAAAAAGACCGCAAATAGCATTATTACTTATGCCTAGCTAACCTTAAGATACAGATATATGCCAGCGGCCTTGAGTTGTTAGCTTGCGTGTTCTGTGCTGAGCTCACGCAACGCGTCGTACGTTCAGCCAGTAATAAGACTCGCCCATCTAGGAGCGCTGTCCCAAATGAGTCGTATTATTAATTTATTATGCATAAAACAAAAGGTATTTTATTATGACACGCATAATAAAAGACAAATAGTTAAATTATCTATAAAATGGTGAACTTTCATAAAAACTCCTGATAGTTTTTGTGTGATTCTCAGTTTTTCATCCGCGCGTTGGACATAACTTTACAAATTAATTACAATATGTACATAATCTAAAACATTCACATATTAAGTTATTAAGAAAATGCTCTAATTTAACTTACATTTTTTCCAAATCATAACACTAGGTACTCGTTTAGACGTGATCTTCAGTTTAAAATCATTAAAAGTCGGTTATCGTCGCCATAAGGTGATTGCGCTGTGTAGCCCGCGAAATTCATTTTTTTTTGTGTTTTTTACAATTTGCAGGTCCTTGTTAGGTTGTATCTTGACCAAAGTATGATACGCGGAAATAAAACATATGTATTTATATAATTATAACCATAAAAATCATCAATACATCCTCTCTAAGTTAGATTTCGTGCAGATTCGTCAAACGACCGAAATCTAACGAATCTGCACGAAATCTAACTTACAGAGATGTTTTGATAATTTTTATGGTTAAAATTATATAATTTATACTTACATAATATGTTTTATTTCCGCGTATCATACTTTGATCAAGATACAACACAAAAAAAAAATTGACTACCACTGCGCATCATCCATAATGCGAACATTTTCCCCATGATTCTAAGGAAATTGAATGAATGAATGACATAAGAATGAAAATTTCCACGATAATAATCAAACAGGAAATTTTCCTGTTTAATTATTATTGTGTTATTTTGAATACAAGTATTTGTTTTATGGTTTTCACTTTAGAAAGCTTTGTAGTGTGAACCAACAAAAGAGGACAAAAATGTACTGTCCAATTTCAGGCAGCATATTGCGTAACATCAGTATCACAGTCACACAATACACTTATTTTATTACCTATTTTGAGCATCACCATTGCACGTGATATAATGATAATTGCCCACTGCAGTGTAAAGGCACCATATAAATATGAACAGTAAGGAAACTACGAACAAACGTACAAAATGGCACACAGTTGGAGCTTGTGTGAGTGTGCTGTTTCGACCGTTTGTACGTAGTTTCCTTACTGTCCATATATTTATTATGGTAAAGGCCTCCTCATACAAAGACATAATAACCATAGTTATTTTCGTAGAAGTAACCATGGAGTTTCTTGCCAGGAAACTACAAATTAAAACCGTGCTCCTGACTTCTGGCGTTTCATAAGGGGCCATGTTACCCGTGTACGTTGAAATAAAAATAAAATATTTTTAATTTATAGGCGGTCTACGGAAGATTCGGCATGACATCACAATACCGCTGTTCAGTGCTACATCACAATGCGAACCCTACATGGAGTGACGAAGCTAAAATCCGCCTGCCAGCCACAATAACTTCCCAGCATCATCTATTGTTCACTTTCCATCACATATCGTGTGATCTCGCGAAGAAAAACGACGCTAACGTTGAAACATGTATTGGGTAAATATTTCTACTGATTTTCTTTTTTCTATTTACGATACCTATATTATATGGCTAGCACCTCCTGAGAACGATGAGATGACTCCGGGATGTATGCATGAAGACATGCTCCGCCGACCCCAAATAAGAAAAAATACAAAAAAAAACAATTATTAGTTTTATCTCGTTCTCGCCTACGGACTTTTCTATTTATGTCCCTATCATAACTCGCTGTAGTTCGGCTTCCCTCAAAGCAGGAAGATAATGATAATTTGAATACAATTTGGGTCGTGCAACTATTGACCATAATTATACTAAACTGATATTATTTTCATCTTGGCCCATCTCAGTCCCCTGCTGGACTTGGTTCGCCATTTTGATAACTGTTTTTTTCCGCATTCAGATTTTGCTCAAACAAATCCCACTTTCTCTCTTGATTCTAAAGACGCTTACCAACATCAATTGGATTGCCAAAATAATAACGATATCCGCCCCTATTGTTCCTAGCAAAGAATACACCATAGAGCTGAGCCATATTTAGAACTATTCATTGATTAGTTAATAATAATAATTTCGCTTTCCTTTCAGATATGCGTGGATACCGTTGTTGAAAAACGATAAGTTGGTCGAAGAAGTTGTAAACTTACCTATAGCAACACATTTGCCGTCTGGATACTTGGCTATTCAGCCACTAGGACTTGGGAAAGGGGTATAATATAAATAAAATAAAAATATAATATTTGTTCAAGTTAAAAAGTGAAACAGTAAATACAATTTTGCTTAAATGTATGTCAAGTATGGTCTCTCTTCGTCTCTCTATCTTCTATTTATATCAAAAATGTCTACTCTTCCGTGAGCTATGATTTACCATTCAGCGGAGGTATCTGCCCAGAATGTATCAGACGTATTAAAGTAACGTATATGCTCCTTTAATGTAATTTATTTTAACTGGAAGTAATGCGTCATAACAATAATGTGAAACATAACAAACTATTGAGTGTATGACAATACTGGGAAATGCATTCCAGCGTTATTATTTTGTTTTAAAGATACTGTTATAAATGGGTAGTCAAATCATTACTTTTGTACACAAAAGTATGTGTATTAAATAAAATGCTTTGCATTCTTAAAATGTTTTTGGCCGAATTGTTGAATAGAGGTGCATGGTACGTTTCTGAACTATAAATCTAATTTTAGATAAGTAGGTACATTTTCTCAATAAGAAAGAAAGAAATAATTTTTTTTTATTTGTGACACGCACAGGAAGTACAGTTTAGAAAGAACATAAAAAAGTAACAAAGCAAACATTACAAAATAAAGAAAAGTAAAAAAATAAACAAAAAAATACAAACTAAAAAGACCTGTGCGAGGCCAAAAAGGCTCCCATCTCAGCATAAAGCTGCGATATTTAAAAAATAAATACCGCAACGCTGGTATTCTGACAGGGCCTACTGTGTGATGCCACGGACACACCACGGATATCTATCGCTCGCAATAAATGTACCGAAGCAAAAATTTTCACTTCGGTACCGTTATTGAGAAACATTTTCTCAATTAATGTACGCAAAAACAAAACAATTTAAGCGAAAACAATTCGGCCAAAAAACATTTTAAGAATGCAAAGCATTTTATTTAATACACATAAGTACTTTTGTGTAAAAAAGTAATGATTTGACTACCCATTTGTAACACCGTCCTTAAAAAACATTCATATTTTTAAACAGAACACGGGCCCGGAAGTTGTATGGGTGGAAGGTGAGAAGCAACTCTTCCGCTGTCAACTAGTTCTGGACTCAACCGTAGCTACCAGGGACTCACACTTACACAACTTGTTTAATCAAGCTGAAAGACTGATCAAGTCCAGTTCACCCCCCACCTCGCCGTCCCCGCCGCCGTGGAATGACGTATGCAACGCGCTCAAAGCTGCGCACGCGATCAAATTGAGCTCGCTCGTCGCTTTCTTGCCGACCATTATGAATCAACTTTTTGAATTGATGGTAAATATTTTTGTAAAGCATACCCTTAATGAATTTCTGACAGAATCTTTTATTTTGACATAGATTTCATGCGTTTTTTTTTTGCTTTAGCCCTTTATAATTTACTAGGTTTTGCCCGCGGTTTCTCACGCGTGGAGGTCGGAAATTATCCCACGGGAACATACTACCGGGATAAAAAGTATCCTATACTACCGGCTTATAAAGTATCCTTCATCCAAATCCATTTAGCCGTTTTAGCGTGAAAGCGTAACAAACAAACTCACTTTAGCATTTATGATATTAGTTAGCATTATTGTTTGCTGAATTGACATTAAATGAATGATATTGTATTTAAATTAATTATTACCAATCTAATGTTTTCACTCTAGTGGCAAAAATGTCTGAGCTTTATTTTTTTTTAAGTGATCCTGTATGCATTTTATTCTTGTATATATACACATGTTTGACCAAATAAATATATCGACGCCCCCCACGTAAAGTATTGAAACTGCAAAACCTCTACTTTACAGGAGAGCGATTTTAAGGTCGATGTTTTAGTACTTATGTATTTTCGATTTTGTTCGATTGAAAAATAGTTGAGGGTATAAATTGGTACATAATTTTTATATAGAATTGTACATCTTTATCTCTACTTGCTATTAGTGCAATAAAACGAAAATGGCTTTTTGCAATTTCTATAGTATACGTGGGGGCCGTCGATATCTTTATCTCTAATGTTTTTATGCTGTGAATATAACTTAACGCTTGTATTCTCCAAAGTAATAGACAGAGTCGCCAGATTTGTTTAAAATATGAAAATGAAAGAAAATAGCTAATAACCTTTTCGTTCTATTTGCAGACGGTTGAAAAAAGCTACACTCAAGATATGGGTTACCAGATCGTGAAATTGATAGTGCATTTTGTTCATATGATACACGACTACGGTCGAAAAGACTTATTGGATAGCTACGTAAAGGTAAGCTTATATTATTGTATCATTAACTTGAACAAGTTGCGAATTCTTTAATATTGTAAATTACTTGCTTTTCCCTAGCAATTGCTAGGGCCTCGCTCCAATTTTTTTTCCTATTGATATCCAGACCGATCCATTAGCTGGCTATTTCCGGTATTACATATTTATAAACTTGTATCAGAATAATAAAAAAAATATTTTGGTTTTTTTTTGTCGACAGTACGTATTCAACTGCGTGGAATTCAAACTGCACACAATGTTGACAGCCCCCCTTCACATGTTTGTGGATCCCAACCAACCAGACTTTCTACTAGGCAACAAATTCATGCAGTATTCTGGCTTTTTCTTCGATATAATCACCAAAAGTATGGCACAGTATCTTATCAATACAGGAAGAATTAAAGTAAGTACCTACATCGTTTTTAAAATAGTTCAAGGAAAACCACACTGTATTTATAATATTAATGTTACTTAATGTAATAGAAAACGTTACGATATTTGTTTTCACTAACGTTTTCCTTGGTATTTTTTAACCGATTCGTTACCTGTTCTAGATGTCACGTAATGAAAGATTTCATGCTGATCTCTTAGAAAATATTGATAAATTGGTATCGACGGTGGAGCCGTCATACATATTACAGCAGCCGATGCAAACTCATATTTTTAACAAGAATCTTGCCACGTTTATAAAGGTAGGTATTTATTTTTATTAATAAATATCCTTGGACAATAAATAAATATCCTTGGACATTTTCACACAATGCCATCTAGTCCCAAGCTAAGCAACCTAATGCTTGTGTTATGGTAACGAGATGGCTGATAAACTACTTATATACTTTTTTTTTTTTTTTGTAAATACATACATATTATAGATAGAAAAACACCCAGACTCGGAACAAATACTTGTAGGTCGTACAAATATTTGTTCCGTGCGGGAATCGAACCCGCGACATGCTGAGCAGCAGTCAATCGCTCAACCACTGCGCCAAACGTGTCGTCAAATTAATGCTGTGAGAACATCTCCTATATGTGATGACGTGTCACAAACATCATCAGTCACATTGAACCTTATTCATATGTGACTAACGGCACAGATTAATACAGATGGGACACTCCTCAGTTTAGGTATGAAGTTACAAGTACGCGACGGGCTCATCCCACTGGCTCAATTCAGTGTGGGCTGCCGCGCACCGCCAGGCTCGCACGTTAGTTCGATACTCACTCTCGTAAAAGAAGTCACAACCCTCACGAGTCAGAAGGTATAAGAGTTACGCGATAGAAAGAGAGGCATCTTGTAGGTGAATATAACTGTAGGTAATAAGCGTTGTGCGACCTGAATTGCACTTTATTGTGTCGTAACAAGAGTCGCTTTTTTATTTAAATGATTTTGCGGAGTGTCCCATCTGTATTAATCTGTGCTAACGGTTTCTTTTGTATGCGTTTGTTCGGTGTGATCATTTATATCGTCATAGAATATTCAACTTTATTAATATGCAGCTAACTGTAAATTTTGTTCACGTTTTATCCTAGCTATAATATTTCTTCTTTATTTTACAGTCTTGCCTATCTTTTATGGATAGAGGTTTCGTGTTCCGACAAATAAAGAAATATATAGACAAGTTTAAAGTCTGCGATCCGAAGGCTTTGTTTGACTTCAAATTCACTTTTTTACAAACAATTTGCTCACATGAGCACTTTGTTCCATTCAATCTGCCATTACACGCAAACAAATTATCAAGAGATGGCGATGAAGGTAAGAATTTATTCTGTATCATAAATTTACTGTAAAAGCACAGTGTAACTATATCGGCTATACAAAATACATTGGTTTAGGTTGATATTCAGTTTATTAATTGTATTTAAACCGAGCCATCAAAGGAAACTCGTGGTGTAACGTTCATAAGTCTTTCACTAGGGGACAAATGTCCCGCGACACGTGTTGCCAGACTTCGCACTGTCCGGCAACATCGCGTCTCTTTTACCTGCGTTGTCGCCGCATCGCTTTCAGTAACGTATACAAGTAAGTTGCATGAGCGACGGTAAATAACACTAAGGGCGAGTGCGCTCTGATGATTTTTAGTCGACCGATAGTTTAATACACGCGTAAAATACACGCACACATGCGAGCGCTGCCTTATAACTCCATGCTGATTCCCAGAACAATCAAACTATCGGCCGACTAAAAATCACAAGTGTGTGCTCACCCTTATTCTTTTGGTTACATGATAGGATGAACTGCTGAGCTAATATTTGGACTGAAAAGGTCTAACTAAATAAATTAAATGAGAACGTCTTGTGGAACATTTTTGCCCTAGTGATGACCACTGCTACATAGAAAAAAAGATGTAGTTACACTATACTATAACACAAAATGGATTTGTCGCTATCCGTTAGTGCTTATCTGAATAACTGTTACTTTTACACAGATCCTGCCCGGCTGAGACTCACTGAAGATTTTATAATGAGACACTTTCTTGCTGGAACCCTACTAAAACAAGTATTCCCTTGTTCTCCACATATGTACATTGCTAGCATACATAAAGCATGACTCATGCTTGAATACATTTATTTTCAATTTCCTTGCAAATTTTTCAAATGCGTGTATTTCTTCAGGTGGAACAGTCATTACGGGAGGTGCCGTTAAAACGTAGGTCTGCGTTGAGTGTGTTCCGGGCTTTATTGACTAAACATGAACACGATGACCGTTATAGAAGTCGACAATGCCGAGCTAGGCTTGCGTACTTATATTCGCCGTGGCTTACTATCGTACTCGGTAAGTATTTTTAGATATAATCTGAAAATGTTTCAAAATTTTCTATTATATTAATATTCTCATCATCATTTCAACCGAAAGAGTCCACTGCTGGACATAGGCCTCCCCTAAGCACCGCCACTTCGACCGGTTCTGTGCTTCCCGCATCCAGCAGATTCCTGCGGCCTTTACAAGGTCATCGATCCACCTTGTGGGAGGCCTTCCAACGTTAAGTCTTCCGGTACGCGGCCGCCACTCCAGAACCTTTCGGTCCCATCGGCCGTCTGTTCTACGAGCAATGTGCCTTGCCCACTGCCACTTAAGTTTGGTTTTCTTCGGGCTATGTCGGTTACCTTGGTTCTCCTGCGGATCTCTTCATTTCTGATTCGATCACGTAGGGAAACTCCAAGCCTATGCTTGCCCTCCATTGCCTTTTGGGTGACTTTTAGCCTTCTAATAAGGCCTATTGTGAGCGGCTACGTTTCAGTGCCGTAGGTCATCACTGGCAACACGCACTGGTCATAAACTTTCGTCTTGAGACACCCGCCAGTCAGTTTTCCGAATGCTGCCCAGCCGAGTCGGATTTGACGATTGACCTCTTTTTCGAAGTTGGAGCTACCTAACTGGACAGTTTGTCCTAGGTAAACATACTCGTCCACAACTTCGAGTGTAGTGTCTCCGATCTTCATGAGAGATTAATATTTTATTAATAGAAAAATTTGAAACATTTTACGATTAACTTTACACCTACCTAAAAATGTTTTTGGATTAATTTGATCCATCTACTTTTGAGATAGTAAATATGTAGATTCTATCTGTCGAATCAGAATCCTACTTCACCTTTAGCACAACCCTTTGTTGATATTTGATTGTTCGTTGTTGTATTTCGAAAAATAAGCATGTCTATCTAGTCGAATATAATTCAGTTTTAATTTAAAAAGTATTTTTACTTGATCTTTACAACAGAAAACGCCCACCGTCTTATAACAAAAACTCTGGCTAGTCCAGTCGAGAATGGTCACGATAAAGTTGACGGAGATGCGACAGTGAACCAAGTACTCAACAGTACGCAGAATGTAGCAGCGTCAGCCAATAACACTCCTCGAAGGAACAGACTGACTCTGCACTTCGATCATACGCCAGTCAGGAATTCTGCACATTTCAAGGAACCTCCCACTATACCAAGCAATCATATGTATGGAAAGGGTAAGTAATGTACTCTTAAGGCGGAGACTGACTTGCAACGTTTGTTTGTAATGTATCATTCGAGGCGAGCTTGGTTACAAAACGACGATACAAAAAATGCGGCGAATGCTCTTCGACCACATGGCTCAAGCGCGCTCCATTTCTTGTTACAAACCGGCGATATACCAAACTTAGCGAACGCTCGCTTCGAGCACTTGACTCAAACGTGCTCCATTTTTATTCAGAATGGCGGTAAACATGCGCTCGCATCGAGCGGCTCGGCTCGCTGCACTGACTACTGTGACGCCTTACAAAAACTCGATACATTACTAACAAATGTTGCAAGTCAGTCTCCGCCTTTAAGTTTTAGCCTAGTGTACATGTTCAAATAAATAAAGTAATTTGTGGGATGTTCAAGAATAGTCGCAATTATTACAAGTTATTTATTTAGAGATTGCATTTTTATGTGTTTAGAGTGTTCGATATTTTCCCCGCTGAAAATGTCTGTAAAACATTTAGCATAAGCATAATATACCATTGCCAAACAATAATAAATGTCTTAAGCCCAGCTAGAGCTCGTCTAAGCCGATATGACGCGCCCAACTACTTAAATTATTATACGTACACTATGGTAAATTAATTAAACACTACGATAGTGGGGCGCGTCATTTCAGCTTAGACGAGATCTATCATGACAAAATATCCGACTCTGAGAACCCTCTATTAGCAATACCGATTAGTCTTGGGAGTCGGTCCTTATTCGTGCCCAGAAACTTATGACTTAAAGTTGATGTACTAATGTCTACTTATTTCCTTAGATCACGCCAACAATATGTCACAAAGCTCTTTAGAATCTGTATCTACAATGTCTGGTGGAGATTCGCTACCTAGAAACGTTGGACGACTCGACTTGACCGAAATTGGTGATCAGGTCAATAGGTAACTATCTCACAAACGTCGTCATAATATAATATTGTACCTTATTCATATGTGACTAACAGTTATTTTTGTATGCTTAGATCATTTATATCATCATGGAATATTAAAATTTAATCCTTGTAGGTATATTAGGTCTTTACCTATGAAATTGCCGTTCTGCAGTACTGGCCATTTCAAATCAAAATAATTTTTGTTTGGCTAAGAATTCTAATTTCAAATTAATTTTATTTTTCTATAATGTTCATTATTTGCTAGTTATTTTTATTAAACAATATACAAATTAACAATATACTAGTACTAAAGTAAATGACTAACTAAATATACAAATAAATACAAAAACAAAAGGACACTTAGGCGTCGAAGTACTCGTCCGCATCGATGTCATCCGGAAACGTGCCCAGAAGACTGGCAGCATTGCCACGTTGAATGGCAATGCTAATTCTTTGGCCAAAGAACAAGCCAGCCCTCTGGTCACGTGATGTCTCGACCAGTCGCCGAGAAATTTCCTTAGAAATAAAACGCGCACTTGGGCCCCATGACCCGAGCGTTTCGACCCCAAACGGCTCAAAACTATAGTTACCTATAAGGTTACAGTATTTGCGCCGCTTGAGGGTCTCAGCAGCCGCAGCAGCGGCGCCAGCACAGCCCGCCGTGCTTGGAACATGAGATGGCGCAAGGGTGTCGACACAGGTTGCGTCCCACACCAGAGGCCTACCCATCTTCCAAGGCAACAATGTCATGCCATCTGGTCTCTTCACATCGTCACGTACCAAGCCGTTTGGTTCTAATACCGCTGGTACGCCGGCGGTGACAAGAGCTCGACGAATAATATCGTTGATGCTGGCGTGCCGTGCTATGCGACCTGCGCTCCTGCAGTAGGACAGGCCATGGTGCCCGACACTGTCGACAGCTTCACCGCAGTGACACCGATGCGGAGCGACACAAGGTGCGCCCAAGCGGAGACAAGTAGCGAGCCGAAATAGACAAATAGCCTATTTTATTTTAAAAACATGGATTTTTTTTTTCCAAAAGTAGTCATTTGTTTATTGATTAGTGTTACATTTTCATCGCATTTCAATCTTTTTCGTCATCATGGATACGTTAAAAATTCGAGTAATTATGGAATATGAGTACCGTCGTGGCAGCAACGCGGCACAAGCGGCACGCAACATCAACGACGTTTACGGAGCTAACACTACAAACCAACGCACCACCTGTTATTGGTTTGCTCGCTTCCGTTCTGGAAATTTCGACCTGAAAAATGAACCTCGCGGTCGTCCGAAGACTTTGGTCGACAATTACAAATTAAAGGCGATTGTGGAAGCTGATGATACACAATCTACGGCTGAATTAGCAGCAGCTTTCGACGTTAGCGTCAAAACAATATTGGTCCATTTGCGTCAAATTGGCAAGGTAAAAAAGCTTGACAAATGGGTGCCCCACGAACTCAATGATCGCCAGCGCGAAGTACGCGTCGAGACGTGCCTTGCACTGCTCAACAGACACACAAATGAAGGAATTTTGAACCGCATTGTTACCTGCGATGAAAAATGGATTCTGTTTGATAACCGCAAGCGCTCAGCAAGTTGGTTGGATCCTGGTTCAGCACCTAAACAATGCCCTAAACGAAAACTTACCCCTAGAAAAGTGATGGTCACTGTTTGGTGGTCTAGCGCCGGTGTGATTCATCACAGCTTCTTACCAAACGGGGTGAGCATTACTGCAGATATGTACTGTGAAGAACTGAACACAATGATGGAGAAGCTGGCACATCTCCAACCAGCATTGGTCAATCGCTCGTCTCCGCTGCTCCTGCACGACAACGCGCGACCTCATACTGCACAGCAGACGGTCTCCAAGTTGCAAGAACTGGGGTTGGAAGCTCTCCGTCATCCGCCCTACTCACCAGACCTTGCGCCTACAGACTACTACTTTTTCCAGAATTTGGATAACTTCTTGGCGGGAAAAAAATTCAATACCCGAGAGGCAGTACAAAATGCCTTTGAAGAATTTGTTGCCTCCCGACCAGCTGATTTCTTTAAGAAGGGCATCAATAAACTGCCACTGCGTTGGCAAAGATGCATTGATTGCATGGGTGATTACTTCGATTAATACAAATAAAAAATACATGAGAAAAAATTCGTTTAAATTTTTTCATACAAAACGGCAATTTCATAGGTAAAGACCTATTATATGCAATGAACGGTATTTTTTGTGTGTATAGGTTCGGTGTGATGTCCGCAGAAGAGGTGCGGGATGTGCTTTTATGTTTCCTGTTCGTTTTGAAGTATTTGGATGATGAAAGACTTGTAGATTGGTGGAAGACACAATCGCAAGCACAGCAGCAATCATTCTTTAATGTTTTGGAGTAAGTTTTCATTCAAATGCTTTACTGTTTAGTAATGCTGATAGCTTTATCAGATTATCGTTGAAGTTCAAAGATTAGAGCTAAATGAAGCATTTTGTGTATTGTTCAGTTTTTTCACCGACCTTTATATCAATTTTAATAAATTTAGGGCTGATTGTTCAATAGTCAGATAATTTTTATCTGAGGAATAAATATGGCGGTTTGACAGCTTTTGTATAGCAAAATATGTCAAACTGTCACATTTATTCTTCAGATACAAGTTATCTACGTATTGAAAAATCAGCCCTTAGAAGTATAAGAAAAGTTAAGAATTTATCAAATTAATCATGCACCTAAATCTGCCTATCTTTCGTCACTAATCTATAATCGATTTCAGAATATGCGCCGAACAATTCCAATACGTCGGACGAAAGAAGATTCTATCAGAAATGAAAGCAACTACCCCAGACTGCAACGGCAAACCGAAGCCCTTAAAAGCAAGGACTCTTCCCGCTAGGATGAGTCCACCTGACTTCTCGAAGGAACCTCCTATTGTTGTGGAGAAAAACAATACTGTTAATAGGGAGAACCTTGTTAATCCTTCGGTTATTACTGGTAAGTTTTACATAAATGTAGTTGATACTGACGATCTGTTCGTCTGGTCTATAGGTCTTTAGGGTAGACTTTCACTCAGCAGTGAGAAAGTTGAGTTTATAAAGACATAAATTGTTTTTGTCATGGCCTCTCAACTGTCGATCAACCTGCTAGAGGTCGGTAACAATAGAAATTTAATTGTTTCTCATAACATAATAGTTGAAGGTTTTATTGCTTCTGAGGCTACCCTACTGTTAGGTAATAACGATCCATTTACACGGTGCAAGTTTATTGCTTATAGCATACCATAAAAAAGGGCAATTAACGGGCATTGTCTAAACAACACTCAAAATATTGTTGCACGCTAGTTAAGTTGCCGTTCATAACTGGTATAGGTGTAAAAGCACGTACCTACAATCAAATCGCATTCAATTTTGTCATAAACATTTTCTATCATTCAAACATGAGCGAACGAAACGAGACGTTCAATAAAATTGAATGAAATATTTGGCAGCGCAAATTCGGGTAGTACTTGAATCAATTACTTAAAAAAGTTGTACAAGGATGTGCAACTCTGCGTTTAGACGAGGCAAAACCTGCATGCAATAATCGCCAGGCAATTTTATTGCCTTGATGTAAGTCGCTTGCGATTTTATTGAATGGCAAAACTTGCATTCAATTATTTTATGCCATTTTACGGAAATTGCATCCGTGTAAACACTTCCATGCAATTCTTGAATGGCACGCGATTAATTGCTCTTAAACGTTACAGATACTTGCGCCATGTAAATGTTGATCATCGAATTACCTTACTTAACTAGCGCCACGGTTGCTGTTGACCATCACCATCGTTCTTCACTGATCACAAACCTTGAAGTTTCGTACAGTTTACGAAGCTCATCGAGCATTTGCCGGCCGGCAAAATGTTGTAAACCGACGAATGCCAAAAAGTTGATGCTTGGAATAGCTAGATTATAAGCAGCCTCTTCCCCATCTCTCTAACCAGATTTATCTGTGGTTATAGAATTAGAAGCGATAGCCGAACACACAGTGCTCTCAGCAAGCTGTTTGGCTACAGAAGTGGGCCTCACCATAATAGACCGCGCGTGTCTCTTCATGAAGAACCTTGGAGCAGCTGATGGTGTCGCGGCGAAGCCCTATCTCAAGCTTCTGCAGTACCCACAGAGCGAGACTTTGTATAAACATCTGTTTTCTGCCCTGAGAGCGTATATCAATCAGTTCTCAGAGACTTTGTTTGAAGGTCAGTATTTTATTATGAACAAGCGATTTTCTACTTTTTTTAATGTTAGGGGAAAATGACCGATAAATTACAAAGTAATGTGTTGTATAGGATGAAATTTCATATTATAAAAGCGAAACTCCCACTCCGAATGAGGTGCAAAATGTGTTAGAACAAAAAAAAAATTGCGTTTGTAGTCTTTTGGGGCGTATCGTACGCCAAGTTTTGCGTTTTTACAGGGTTATTTTAAATTGGCTAGCTAAACTCCGCAGACGCGTGTCGTGATAGGTGTCGATATCTAAACATGATGAAACAAATAAAAATTTATTTGATTTTTTTTTTTTTGTTGGGTCATAGACAGCAGTTACTGTAGTCACATGAAATATCAGTTTAAAAATCTTTTTTTTTTTTTTTTTGTAAACTTTAACGATATGATGGGTATCATAATACGATAAAACATAAGAAAACAGTTTTTCTCAACTCAAACTTCAAGTAACAACACTAACAGAGGTCCCTCCCTCCCTCCCAACAAACCATAAAAAATTTATAATATTTTTTATATTATTGTGTTTAGATATCGATACCCAAGCGCATCTGGGAGTTTAGCTAGCCAATTTCAAATAACCTTGTATAAAAGATAAAGATAAATTTATTTGTTCAAACATGTGTAACATGATACATGACTTAGCACATAGAGATGGAAACATAATTTACCGGACCAACATGTTGATGTAAAGTATTGTTTCTTTTACTATGGTGTCTAAAAGAAATCGAATTGTAAGTGAATTATTGCGAGATTCTAAATCTGAGCTGATATGTTACTCTACTACTGAGCTCTACTAAGGGGTCTTTCAACAAGGACGGGTCGATGTTGAAATTAAATAAAACAAGCTGTATGTGAGATATTAAAGAAATTATTTTTTTATTTGAAAGACCCGTCTATGCCATTATTTATGAAATATGACATCGTTTAAATGTCCACCGCGGCTTCGAACGGTGGCACGGATCCGAGAAGTCTAATTTTCAATTACTCTACTGCATAGATCCGGCTGAATCTGAGCAATGGCCTGCGTTATGTTGACTTTCAGGGCATCGGTTGATTGCGAATTATTGGCATAGACCTGCGACTTGAGAAAACCCCTCAAGAAAAAGTCTAGCGGGGTCAAATCGCACGATCTTGGTGGTCAATTCACGTCACCAATAAATTGTTAATCATTGATCTGTAGCGCTCGCCGTTGACAGTAATGGCTTCGCCATCATCGTTTTCGAAGAAGTACGGACCAATGACGCCGCCTGTCATATTTCATAAATAATGGTATAAATGGGGCTTTCAAATAAAAAAATAATATCTTTAATATCTCACATACAGCTTGTTTTATTTAATTTCAACATCGACCCGTCCTTGTTGAAAGACCCTTTACTATTCTATCAAACAACTGCGTTTTGATAATAGTCTTTCAATGTATATTTATTTACACAGGGGGCAGTACCGTATGCTCGGGCGTAGTAGCCGCTGTCGTTCGTCTGTGCGAGGCGCGCGCGGCGTGGTTGCGACGTGAGGCTGCGGCTGCGCTTTACTTACTGATGCGAGCCAACTTTCAACATGGGACTGGTGGAGACCTTACTCGAGTGCATCTACAGGTATGGACTGATATAAAACAAAAATGACTTGTTTATAGTCTTAGCTGATGAGGAAATCGATAAGAATAGTGCTCGTGAGCGTCAGTTTCCACCAAGCGAAAAAAACCTTGCGGGAAGCTCGAGCACTTATTCAATTTCAATTTCCTTTTTTTTTTTTGAACAGTATCATTATGACATTAAGTATAAAATTCGACGCAGCCATACACAATGCTTGATTTCTGCGTCGAATTTTGTACTTGACTCAATATTGATACAGTTACTTATTCAGTGAAATTTAAAAAGTGCTCCAGCATCCGCAAGTATTTTTCCGTTTGGTGGAAACTGACCCTAATGGTGACCGTAAAAATGAAGTAAAGTATAGGATGGCTGGACCCTTATTAAAAGTATTTATGGCTTGATGATCTTTCAAACTTCGCTTATTAATATTTAATCGGCCATCAATCTAGCCGTCTCTCAACCTATCGGCGACCAACTTCACTGAATATCAGAATTTTCGATGGATCGATCGGTGCAGCTGTTATTATTTAGCCACGAGCAGGTTCTACCTACCTTCCTTAATAAGGAAGCTGTAGCTTCCACGGGTCGGTCCATCAGGCTATGGTGACCATCTTTACATACCGAGACTCCTCCGTGCCTCGGAAAGCACGTTAAGCCGTTGGTCCCGGCTGTCATTCGTGGATCTTTGACAGTACTTACGGGTCGTCATAAGCCCGAAAGTCTGACAACCAGTATTACCAAGGGATATCGTTTTAGCCAGTAACTGGGCTGTGGAGGTCAGATAGGCAGTCGCTCCATGTAAAATACTGTTATTTAGCTGCATCTGGTTAGACTGGAAGCCGACTCCAAGATAGTTGGGTAAAGTCTAGGCAGATGGATTGTAGCCTCCTTATTAATAAATTTATTTAAACTACGCAGGTTATCATGGCTGTATCAAAGCTGCTCGACAACTCAACCGCGCTCAACTGCAAACGTTTTCAAGAATCTCTCTCTGTCATCAACTGTTTTGCGACTGGTGATAAGGCTATGAAAGGAACTGGTAAGAAAAAAAACATTATTTATACCATAAAAAATAAATTGTTTTTGATGCATGATTGCGTTCGTAATCGAAGATTAAATGATCTTGTTCATTCAATCGTCGACTGTAAGAAATTGCTTTTAACAATAAGTTCCCGCCTCTAGTAATGTTCAAATGGACGGTGTTTTTTCTTCTATTTACCGAGTTTTCATTGGTTGATTTATTAATTATTCGTTTCACATTTTGCTGTTCAATCATATCCAGTCAATGGAAAAATAATAAGCCCTTTTTTAAAAACAAAAGGGGCTTTAAATGGCTTCAAAATTCCCTAGAACTATATACCTATTTACTTATATCTTTTTTTATGTATTAGGTTTGTCTAGCGAAGTGGCGGAACTGATGCGTCGCGTGCGCACTGTTGTTGGAGCGCGTGCGCGTCTTGCTGGAGTGGGAGGGATTGGCGCATCAGGTAACAATTACACGTTGTCTAAATATGACGTCAAGATACCTACGCATTATGTACCTGTTTTAATTTGAGTGAATAATAATTTAGTATTAGTGATCTATACATAATTAAATAGTAAAGAATTCAAAACTGTACAAGTGGTACCCAACTAATAAGGCGCGTCGTAAATCTTCGTTCGCACAGAAAAGAAAGTATGGCCCCAAAGATTAACGAGAATGCTTAAAACTGACAATCAACCTTAGATCACTATTACGCAGGTACCTCGGTAAGCCATATCAGTTGGGTACTACTGTACATCGATAATTATTGAAAAAAAAAGTAATTGCTTACTTTTAATCCCAGTGGTACGGTACTGTGGGATATTTTCCGACATCCACGCGGGCGAAACGGCCGGCAAAAGTTAATCCCCAATAATTATAGTGACCAAAATACTCTGTACCTACGAATTTAAAACTCTCAATCTACATTGCTCCAATTGACTACTGCAACTATTTGCACTGCAGCGTCATGAAACGAAGTCTACCAAGACCAAAGAACTAAGATGCTATTTCTGTTATCTAGCAAACTTCTTAAAGATATTAAGATAACATTATACCTCACCATTAATCAGCACTGGTGCACCAGTATGCTATACCAGTAAGTAATACCACTCTGAACGAAATGATTGATCTGTGATATAGGTGCAGGCAGCGTCCACTTAGCAGAATTGCAGCACGCGTTGGCAGCATCATGTCGAGCAACGCCACGCTTGAGGCACGCCTGGCTATCCAACCTCGCAGAACATAATGCAAGACAAGGAGACCATGATGAGGTATACACTATGTTTACTATAGCTTCCACATACAGGGTGGTCCAAATAGTGACATCCAAAAGAAAAATCAGAATTCCTCATACCCAGGGATTCGAACATACCCCATGTATGTTTCGCGATTTTTTGTAGGTGTCGAGTTATTTGTTTTTGTAATTATTTATAGTTTTCTGCCGGTGGAGCTTCAAAAATTCATACTTATCTTTTTTTTTTGTAGTGGGCATTTTTCAGTTTTTTTTTTTGTGACATGATTTTTTTAAATGTTACTTTCATGTCAATCTGAATTCCTCATACCCAGGAGGGGTATGAGGAATTCAGATTTTTCTTTTGGATGTCACTAAATTTGGACCACCCTCGTACACACGGCTACACATCAAGCTATACAGTTTCAGTTTACACTGACCTCTCGTTGTAAGGAAATCCTATACAATGCGAGATCAGCTTATACTGGAAATGTATAGCTGGATCTGTAGCCGTGCGTACAAAACTACAAAATACAGGGCAATTTTTTCACTCTGAAATCATGAAAAAAAATCTGCTGTTTCATACAAAAGTTCAATACCTACTCGACCAAAATGTGTAAAACAGCAGATTTTTTTTTTCCTGATTTCAGTGTTGGTCCCATAGTAGGTTGGCTTCATAGTTGTTCATATTTATGGGTAGAACATCCTGTGAAAATTTAGCTGGCGAGAAAAAAATTGTACTGTTTATCAAACAATTTTGAATCCTAGGCATATACAACATTGGGCGTGAAATTAGACCGAGATCCTCATTCTTTTATTTCAGTTTAAATACCTGTTTTTCAGGATAATTTTATTTATGATCTATTTGTGCTATCTTTCTTGCAAACTTTTTGTGGGAGAGACAATTACAACTTAAATATCTTAACAGGCTATGTGCTGCCAACTACACATCGCAGCACTCATAGCAGAGTACCTAAAACTACGGGGAACACAACAATGGGGTGCGGACGAATTCACTGAGATATCTCGCAACATACCCCGAGACGAGACCGGTCTCAAGATCGACGAGGGTAAGTCAAACACCAATAACACATTACCAATAATATATTTTATGTTCTGTGTCATGCGTCATAAAGTCCAATTTTAAATACCACAGCCTAATCCATCGATTGTCGAAAGCACTAAATAAAGTTTCCATGGTTAACTATGTATTAGGAACGATTGTGCAGTCTTTGTTATAGTTATGTGACACTATGTATTTGGTTAGCTCTTTGAATGTCTCGAGGGGACAGAATGCGTTGCAGCCTGGTACTTCCATGAGGCGAGGTTCCGCAGAGTCGTCATCCCAGTAGTATATCTGAAATTAAAGTTTTTGTAAAAGTATAGAAGCTGTAACAGCCAGTAATATTTGCTTTTATAATAGTCGCAGGGAAAGACAACCTTCTTTCTGGTTGTAAAACATTTAATGATAAAAAAAAAACGCAGACGCAGAACGCGACAGATTCAAAACCTTTCTCAAAAGTCAGTTAAATATAATTAGGAAAACACTAAATAAAATAAAGAGCGAGTCGGACTCGCGCACCGAGGGTTCCGTTCCATTTCTGAAAAAGTGTGGTATTTAGAGACATCGTTTTATTTTTCCCGTAATCTTTAGATAAACTTCTATCACATAGAACAACTTCAGATTTTTCTCTATGCAAACTTCAGAGGGAGGGGGGGGGGTATTTTTTTACATTTTTCATCAAAATTGAGAATGTGCTCTTTCATAATATGATACCCCACATGCCCTAGGAGCCCCACTTTGAATTTTTAAGACCCCCTTTCAGTCCCTGTTGCAAAAAAAAAATCTTATGTGCAAAATAGTTGGGTTAGTAGTTCTTGAGATACCCAGCTGTGAAAGACATACAGACAGACAGACAGACTGAGTCGCACCATAAGGGTTCCTTTTTACCAGTTTGGTACGGAACCCTAAAAATAGTTTTTCGGGGAAGGCCTTCAATTTGTTAAACAGTCGTTTCTAATTAGCGTTGCGTCACGATGTCAAAGTTCACGGTCAACTTTCTTACTATGCTTTAAAAAAACTATAAATTATTGTAATTACCAAGAAAGGGAATGCCTGCTTAGTATTCTCTAGGTCACATTCATTATTAGTCAGGAAATATCCACGTTTCACAGAAATGTGCGTTGTTACTGTTTGGGATTTGTTAGGCTCTACCAATTCTCTGTAACTTGAACGGTTATTTTATGTAGATTATAGCGATACACGTCTTTCTAGTTAGAGGCATGATGGCCGCGGTGGCTTTATACAAACCTTTACTGCGACACATACCAGGGGCCTACGTTTACACTAATTTACAAACGTGGCAATCGTCTTTCCATTTTGATTTTTTTGACAGAATGGGTATAGCAAATCTGTCAAAACACACACAAAGGACAGACCACGTTTGTAAATTAGTAGACTTGCCCCCCCGGTGTACATGTCCGGGATCACAAAACACAGCCAAAAGTACCACAAACAATAAATAAATAATTATGTCTTATTAGCCGAGGCTTGATTATAGGTTAAATCATACCTTAAGACCAAACCGCTGTCCTTCCGCCAAAATCTTCTGTTCCTTATTCGATTGCGGTGAGGGCCGTCGTTCATGTAGCTCGAAAAGCAGGGCCGCTCCAGGGTCGGGTAGGCGAGGCGGCGGGGCCACACAGGCCCCTAGCAAGGCCGCAACGGACACTGGGGTCCCTGTGCGCACCACTAGTCGAAGTTGGGAGTCGCCGGCGCTGTTACTGCTTGCTTCTTTTATTATTTGTTGGAGTAGTGCTCCTAGGATAGAAAAAATATGTTCATTAATTCGGTCTAGTTTGATAGTAAAGTCAGTTTTAAGTAGCCATCGAAAATGGTATTTTCTAGTTTCCTAATCCTTTGTAGTTCAGTACTGTAGCTATTCACAACCATTCGACATTCGATTCGAAATTGGCGCATTTTCAATTACTAATTTGCCTTGCGCCTGATAGCAAATAGCAGGAAGAACGGCGGCCGTCGATTAAAGGCTCTTACAGACAGAGGCGATATCGCGAGCGATATTGCGATATTATCGCGTCGCAACACCGCTACGCGACACGTCGCGACGCGATATCGCCTCTGTCTGTAAGAGCCTTTAAACTGACAAAATTTTCGGATTTTGTATTTGTAAATAATGAAATGAAATTGTTTAAGCTGTAAATAGGATATCGGAATCACTATTAGATCCCATATTAAAAAAATCCCCTGAGAAGGAATGGCGAAACAAACTCAGTGGTCAAAGAACAGCCTAGACTTAAGAGGACTCTTTTGAAAACACTGATTGATGTTCGATTCGTCACGGAAGCGGTATCAAACGGTTGTGAATAGCTATGCACATGGATGTACAGTACCCGGCTATTGATGTGCTTAAAAAAAAAGTTCGGCTTTGTAGTGTTTCATATCATCTCTGTTACTCATCATCATCTGCCTAGCCTTTTCGGCAGTCTAACTGGACGCAGCTGAATACCAGTATTTTACATGGAGCGACTGCCTATCTGACCTCCACAACCTAGTAACTGGGTAATACGATACCCCTTGGTAAGACTGGCTGCCAGACTTTCGGGATTCTGACGACCCGACATCTCTATTACTTATAATTATGTCAACATTTCATAATTCGTTCTGTATATTTTAATCTAAAATCTCCTAATAACCACTTTTTGCTTATACTATCATTATCTCGAGACAAGAATGTTTAACTGCTACGACCTTCAATCTTAAATAAACCGATTTTGGTGTTAATGTTAAGTTCAAACGAGTGTTTAATAAACCTTTGTTTAATCGTCCCATGTCTGAACACGTGTAACTTAATAAATATTAATACAACTGCATGAATAATTAAAAGAAACTAGGATGTTATCTTAAATCCGATCTAGAAACTAAAAACGCTTTCTTGGGTCTTTGCCTATGAATAGTAATCTTACCGCCGCTAAGTTTCCTTAGCAAATTATTATGGAACATCATTGAGTACTCCAGTCTGGCAACATCCATCAGTTTTCTCTTCACATGTTTCGCCCATTTCGGATTCGCTACTTTAATATCGTCCTGCAATTATAAATGCAATAAATAATCGAAAATATCAAGTACTTAATCTATACAAATAAATAAAATTGAAGTATCAGCCTGCTGTTCCCTACATTTTGACGAGTTATGCGAACATAAATGTAGGGAAGACCTGATTTCTTTTTCGCGATTTCAGGATTGGTCCCATATTAAAAGTTGTTTATAATGATGAGTACGATGACCCCATAAGAGTTGTGCGTTATATAAGCAAATAAATTTTTTTTTTTTAATTTTGTCTGTTTGTTCCGGCTACTCTCCGAAACAGCTGGACCGATTTTGACGAGACTTTCACAGGCAAATAGCTAGGCTACTTTTATTTTAGAAAAAGAATTAGGGTTTCGCGTAAAAAAAATAAAACCCATGAAATTGTGAACAAAATCCGATTCAAATAGGGAAGTATGACATCCACGCGGGCGAAGCCGCGGGCAATAGATAGTTCCAAATAAAATAATTACAAACGAATGTTTGGTACACATACGTTTTTAATAGACAACCTCAAAAACGCCTACACTACACAACTTGCTAGTGCCCAGCAACACATCAACCGTAATATAGTTGTACCTTTATATTTCATTGAGTAATTAATATAAGTCAAATTATTAAGAGAAAGGGATGCCTTTGCACTTCAATGGGACAACATAGGCTAAAAATAAATATATTTTATTTATTTTATATTATTAACCAACCTGTATAAGGAATAAATTATTTAGAAAATAAGCTTCTTGTGGCGTACTGAAGTTAGTGTTGGTCAATTGCGCGATCTTGTGAAAAAGGTCGCGGTATGGCAACAACAGGCCTTCATCTGTGAATGCTTTAAGTATCCTCTCCTTCTCTTGTTTGTAGTGAGGACAATTATCTTCGTAGAGTAGCTGTGAAAAGAAAATATACTCGTAAATAACTCTCTATCTTGACTTTAAGATGGCAGAAATGTGGTGAAAAATACTGTATTATATAATACAGTATTTTTATCTCACGAAGCGACGCACGCTTTACTTGTGCTTACCAAGTGTACAAACACGCTGTGAATGTGTGTGTAAGCGCAGGAGCTCTCGGTACCGTCCGAGACAATGGTGAAGTTGGAAGATGTGTGTGCGCGTGTGTGCGTTATGTGCTAACGCTACTCGTCTTCACGCACACATTCAAAGCGTGTTTGTACACTTGGTAAACACAAGTAAAGCGCGTGTCGCAACGTTTTTAGGTACGAGAATTGGCCTTCTAAGATTTTCCAGAATTTGGATAACTTCTTGGCGGGAAAAAAATTCAATACCCGAGAGGCAGTACAAAATGCCTTTGAAGAATTTGTTGCTTCCCGACCAGCTGATTTCTTTAAGAAGGGCATCAATAAACTGCCACTGCGTTGGCAAAGATGCATTGATTGCATGGGTGATTACTTCGATTAATACAAATAAAAAATACATGAAAAAGATTCGTTTAAATTTTTTCATACAAAACGGCAATTTCATAGGTAAAGACCTATTATATCATTCTTATCCGGACTAACGCTTATTTACTACACACTATTATACACTATTTATTGTTTTTTTTACACGCTATTATAGCATCGCAAAGCACTCACAAAGTCTTGACGTCGCGGTGGATATTTGTAAGGCACGGGTTGCCAGGGCAGCGTGTCGTTCCACTCCTGCGCCGGTGACGGCGGCCACAGTCCCGCCGCGATCAATAGAGCCGTCATCTTACTCAGTTCTGTATCCGACGATATCACGATACTGCTCTCTATCAAAACATTAAAGCCCGTTTAGTTTCTAAACTAGAAAAAAAAAGATATAGAAGGAAGGAAGGGAAAAAATATAATTACCACTCTGATAGTAAGGTCCCAAAAACTCGTTATATCTCTTCCTAAGTAATGCGCCCATTTCGAATGTTAACATCTTGCCCTCCTGTAATAATAAGAAATGCCAACATACAAATGTCTTTATTAATAAAGTCCGGTCCACTCACGAATGCTTTTCTATTAGAGCCGTGTGACGTGGGACAAGCAATAAATCATTATTAGTGGCTGACGGCAATCTGCGTGTCTACCGACACTTCGTTCCCGTTTAGCAGCCGACCTTCGGCTATCGGGACTCCCTCCCGCATTCGGACCAGGAAGCGGACACTTCGTTATAACATCATTCGTCTTCACTTGTCCTTCTGATCCGACCCTTAGCTGTGGTTCCGGGGATTCATTGTCACGGCCCCGACACGTGTCGTATTATTTGTTGCTGTTTACAATCAAATGGAATTGCACTACTTATAAGTTATAGGTATTAGTATTTTATGACTAGTAATGAGTGCATAGGTACTGCTTTGTGTTCATTGTGCATGTATGAGATTTGTGGTTTGTCATTCAATAATTGAACAGTAACGATATTGGTTGCTTTACTAATCTTGTGAATTACTAATATACCTGAGTGGCTGGCCTACAAGGACGCATCAACAAATGCTCTTTTTGTTACATTGCCAGTATGTATTGTGAGTAGAGGAGCGCCGCCGGCGCATATGAGTAATCTATATGCAGCATTGCCATTGATCAGTGACAGTCGCGGTTATGGTTTGTGTAGGTACTACGTCAGGAGTCATTCGTTACGGCCGGCGGACACCTAATTTAATGTATCGAGGAACTACGCCAAAAAAGTCCATTGTTAAAAATTACGTCTGTTGCGGTTCCCATGAGATTGAAGCATAATAAAATATTTGTATCAAATGCAACATAGAACTCAATCCGTATCAATTTCTCGTGTGTAGTAAACTGTATGATACCAAAGTAAGGTCAGTAGAAAACTGAATGGGCACTTACATTAGTCATAGCGCCGGCTCCGTAGGGCGAAAACACGTGGTCAGGTGGAGGGGCACCAAGCATAGCAAGCTCGCCCTCGCTAGGGGTGCGCTCCCCGTGCGACATTAGCTGCAAAAGTATTAAATGCATTAATTTCGGTACAGATAAAACCTTCCTATAATGGATCGCAAAATAAGTGACCATCAATGAACTAAAATGTACTCACTACTCAGTGCATCAATTTCTTAACAGACAAAACCATTCCATAATCGTATGCAAAATTAAAATTTCTAAACAAGAGACTATTATTGAACTGCAAAAGACTGAGTTATATATTTTTCTAGTTAATGATACATTAAGCTAGGCTTCTTTTTTAAGCTAAAATTAATACCCAGAGTGCAGTTCAATTAAGTTGGCTCGTATTCGTGCATCTTTCAGAGTAAAAATTCCGTTTGTTTACACCTAAGGTTTACACTAATAATTAATCTTCTCGATTAAGCGTGATTTTTCAATTAGGTATATTTTCATAACAATACATTTTTGACTGAACTATTTCATCATCTACTTGTTAATATTGGACAGCGCTGACCTCTGTTACATGGAAATGAAATAATAACTCGAAATATGGGTATACTATTCACTATTTCACATCTGATTTTCCCTTTCGGGGATACAGGCGTGGTGTTCTATGTTGTACCTTTATTATCCGGACACTGTAAGCTCTTAATTACCTCTTATGTGATATAATGATCTCATTAAATGCCAATTTATTCAGAGAGCCTTTTCTCTATGCGTTCCTGCATAACTTTAAACAAGGACAGGTTTTAGTTTTAATGCTTACTTTGTATTCATAAGTTATTTTAATGTTCTTACCACGTGTACTTGTCGAAGTACAGTCACGTCAATCGTTGAATCCTTCATCAGGATCACTGCTACGAGGGCTGAGAAAAACAATAAAAAAAAACATTGTTTATGCTCGTATGTTTTTCTGAAGTGTCTTTTCCTGTTTGGTATATGGCAAATAACATTGGTTTTGGTGGTTTTCCTATCTGGAATTTCTCAGTAGTAGCCCGGAGTCTGAATTTGTGCCCGGTTGATGACAATAGGCTCGCTATTACATGGGACTTAAACATAACTGGCAAAATGTGGTAGTTACCCCTCTGCCCAACCTTTCGGGGAAACAAGGCGTGATGCTATGTATAATTCCTCATCTAGTCGCCATTTTTCTTATTGTCGCTTAGTAAATAAACACTGACACTGCGTCAAGACTGGTGAAAAGCTATCGGAAAAGGCAATGATCACACTTTTTTTTACAACATTCGCTAAAGGGCTTAACAGCCACCTTGCTTGCCGACATGGCATAATGGGTTTCCCATAAAGATAGAAACATCTAATGATCTTTCTACTGCTGTTATTGCGTACAGAAATTCCTTAAAGCCTACTTCTGAGAACTAGCATAACATGCCTTGCCTATTTAGTAAATAACCTATAGCTAGCTAGAATTAGATCCAGATATTGAGTGCCACTCTGATAGTATACATACCGGCGATGAGCGAGATGCCCACCAACACGCCGAGGCAGCAGCAAGTGTGTTCTATGCGCATGCCTTGCGCCGGCGCCGCTTCCGCCGCGTTGGTCGGCTCCTCCTCGCGACCGCCCTCTTTCCTGCACAAACGCACCACACACTTGACCACGCAAAATACTACGAAACTGTGTTCTGGGTCGTTTTCAGTAGCAACTACATATTTGATAGATTTTTAAAACTAATTTTGTATGTCTATAACTTATGATATCCAAACTCGATTTATTTTAATTATTCAGAACAACATTATTATAATTTTATATACACGATGAAAGAATTACGCTTATGCTAATTGTTTCACGTGTTCCTACAGAAACTGCAATTGACAAAAACATCCGCTTTATTGAATGAAGGCTCAAAATGTCACTCACATTTTCCTCCGCCGGGTCGGCAGCTCTACATTGTAATCCGATCTTAATCGGGGCTTAGTCACTCGGGGTAACGCATAATTAATAGTTTAGTGTTGACACATGAACCACCAGAACTGTCAGTAGCATGCACTTGGTATACGTAAGGTAGAACAGCAGCGGTACGAGGCAGGAAGCGCACGGCGCGCGAGGCGGGGTTCCACTGAGATCCGTACGGGACGCGCCGCCAGATTCACGGTCGCCGCGACCTGTGCCCGCTCAGATGATTGACTTTGTCCAATCGATTGTATTACCGCGGTGCCTATTTACACATGCGTGCCCGTATCGTCCGATGTTGATATTTAGACGGCCGGCGCCCTTGTTAACCTCAGCTTCAATGGTAAAAATCAGATTTGGTCACACAATGTGGCCCCATGTATACCTACATGAGTATTCATTCTTTGAATGGACCATAACTGGTGGATTTTCATACATTTTAGAGATGGTTAACGTTAATTTCCTGTAGGAAATGCATTGTGAATGTGCAATAGAAACTAAGAGTGTACGTATGAATAGCACAGCAACTTGTGAGTATTATTTGCATGAGGGTGCTTTAATTCGCCTGATAGTGTGAATTAAAAGATTGCGCGCGCGCTGCCGTGCGAACGTACAATGCCTTCCGCCTGCCCTATCCTGGTGGGGGGCTGGGTACTGAAAGACTATTTTTCTATGACGACCTCGCATTCTTTGCTAGCTACTTGTTGCTAGGAATAAATGTTGACAGTATTTTTATAATGTTGCTAGTGTTTGTAAGCACAACCCGGAAACCATCTATAGCTATCAAAATTTGAAAAAGGAGAGTATAAGTCTTAACCATAGACTTATAAAAAAAGATGGACTCCGCGCCACGCATAACGAAAGTGAAGCACCGTACCGATCTATATGTGCGTGATTTGAGTACCTGCAAAGACGCCGTCGCTCGTGTCACGTAATGGCGGCCGGTCGGCATACTATGATGTAAATGTGTGCGTGAGGCGTGTTTGTACAAACGGTCCCGGCATACTTACTGTGCTTCACTTTCGATATGCGTGGCGCGGAGTCCATCTTTTTTTATAAGTCTATGGTCTTAACTTACTTTTAACGAGACTGTCAACATATAACATTAATCTTATTTGGGATTGAATAGAAATCAATGTTTTGTAAAAATTTGTAATAAAAACAATGAAAAGAGACCCACACAAACAAAAAGATTATTCGGTCAGAATAGCTCCATAAGTAACAACAAAAGTACAAACTTACAAACGTACACGTATCTAAACAAGTCATTCTTAATCATACAGACTAATAATTTGCTTGCAACTTACCTACTTAAAAACAGTATTACTTACTTGATACATATTACACTCGTCAGATGCACCATCTTGCCACCACAAACTTCTGAGTACTTCTAATTAAGATACCAAATTATCTTTGTGTAAATTATTCGTATAATCTACAGCTACACATCTAACTTAGTGATAAGACATTAATAAGATGTTTGAGGAAACGATGTTCTTATAATTCTATGGCAGTCACACAGCAAGTGATCATATCTAATCATATTGTAACTACAACCGTGCTGTAGGTAGTTTTATGTTTTCAGTGAATAGACTCACTTATTTGCATTATGTCTGTATATCATGTCATGACTTATAATAACTACTAGCGGACCCGACAGACTTTGTTGTGTCTGAACGATCCTAGAACCCGACTGCAGCGCCACCTACCGGATACAATTATGTTTTCAAACCATCCAGGAACCTATTGAAATATACACACAAAATTTCATCTAAATCGGTCCAGCCGTTTAGGAGGAGTTACAGAAGTTAGAGAGGAGAGTACAGAAGAATTATATATATTAAGATGTATAGGATTGCTTCCATTGATTTTCATAACAAACCCTTATGTTGTCTTAATGCCATTCTAGTATCTATTGACCTAACTTTGTCTTGCTTTTATCTCTTATTTTACTTTGAATTCATTAAAATAATTAAGTCTGCAGGCTTCTACATGCACCCAAAATAGCAACAGAGGTTTCTGTCCATCAGATACCTAGTGGTTCTATGTTTTGTATCGGATACCAGCACCCTACACACTATCGATCGGAATCGGTTTCATTTTGACAGTTCAACAACATTCATTGCGTTATTTACGTTGCCGAGCAGACAAATGTTTCAAACATATGAAGCAATGGATTAGCAATTTGCTTCAAAATGATTCAAATTCCGATTGATAGTGCGTTACGCAATTAGGGTGCTGTTCCACAAAAGTTATAAATAGAAATATTTAAAAAAGACGTGTAGAAATCAAATTCAAGCAGAGAGTCCTAGTAGGTGCCCAATAAAGAGATTCAAAGTGTATCATGCATATTGTATTGTAACTCCATCGGAAAATTCTTCCAGTTCGTAAATAATTAGAATTTTATATCTGCTTCTGCTGTGAGCATGATAGGCTATACTTTAGAGTTTAGTTAGAGCATTATTGTGATACTGATATTTAGCATAGACTTTCAGGGTCAAACGTTTGATTCAGCATGACAATGCACCCGCATGTTGTGAACCGCCATTTGGAAAATCATCACAGGGGATTCCTGACTTCCTTTCCCCTATAAGTTAATTGCCCTTGGGTTTGATGTAGGAATTTCCTCAATTAAAAGTCCCTGAAATAGCCGATTTGCTAATGCCATTGAAGTGACTATATTAATGTGGGGGAGGTTAGACTGAGATACATTTTTAAAGTGCGGTACTTTGTGTAAGTTTAGGTTATAAGAAAGGTATAATACGTCCACTACATCCGTTCTGTACTTTTTTTTTACCATTCTAGACAGTTTTCAAAGCCTGAGGCTCGTATTTAATCAAAGTAATTACTTGAGTAATTACTTGCTACTAAGTAAAATAGAAAAATTAAAAAATGAATGATGATGATGAATGATTGTGGTAGAATTCTTAAGTAGAATTCCTAAGAATTCTAAGCTTAGTGTTACACTCGTGTTACACTCGTATTTATAGTCAAGCAAAAGTAATTGCCCAAGCAATGATTTTCTTTCTATAGTATAGTAATTGCTTGAAGTTAGAACTGTCAAAGCTTAGAATTCTTAGCCAAGTAGTAGTCACCATTTTCTTTACTTAAGAATTCCACCCTCAAGCAAGAAATTACTTAGTAGCAAGTAATTACTCAAGTAATCACTTTGATTATTAATACGAGCCTAAGTGCCTAAACACACTATGCCGAAGTTACGCGACCGAAGTTCCGCGCCTGATGTTACGTTCCGACGTGTTCGGCTGATATGACACACCATAAGTGCCGAACTTACGCGACGGAAATTCAGTTGCGGAACTTCAGTGTCTTGAACGCTGTCGTGCATAAATACTTGAACAGGAAATAGAGCCATGTCGTTACATAAATAAGGAGCACTTTCGTATTTGCAAATAAAAATACTTTGAACTTTTCGCTGATACGATTATGCTCCTTATTTACATGGCAACTCGAATCAATTTCCTATGCAAGTATTTTGGTGGTTCATCCATTTGTTTAATCCAAATGAACTGACCGTGAGTGCCCAGCTTAAGGCGCGGACTGAATACATTTTAAACGGCAAACAACCGTTTAATCTATTGGCACCATTAGCTGGCTTGAAATAAGGTTGAAAATTGAAAATGATATTTGTGGTTACGTCATACTCGACAACCCAAGAAACCATTTTTTGTAAATGTTGGGCTAATACCACGCCTTAAGCTATAGTACCGTGGGGCGGACATGCGGGGCGCGGGCATGCCTGCCTCCCGCTGTTCCCCGCCCCGGATATTCTTCGGCAATCGAACCGAACTTCGGTCGCGTATAATGTGTGCTCTACAGAAAACGTTGCCGCCGAATTACCGCTGAACTTACGCCCGACCGAAGTTCGGCTGTACGCTAGAGCGCAACGTAATTTCGGCATAGTGTGTCGTCAGTAATTCAAATAGCATTGCAGGCGTAATCATGCCGAACCTTAGGGCGCGTAACTTCGGCAATATATAGGGTGACTGGTAATTAGTGACCGATACCTAAACACATGATTGTGCTCATGACAACAAACAACTTTTACTATGGGACCAAACCTGAAATCGCGAAAAAAAAATCAGCTGCCCCATACATTCGTGTTCGCATAACTCGTCAAAATGTAGGGAGCAGCTGATTTTTTTTTCGCGATTTCAGGTTTGGTCCCATAGTAAAAGTTGTTTGTTATCATGTGCATAATCATGTGTTTAGGTATCGGTCACTAATTACCAGTCACCCTATATAAACTAACACAGATTAAAATAATAATATGTACATTGTATAAAAAAAAGGAGGGGAAAGGATCATAGGGCATCAAAAAATTCGTCCGCATCGCTGTCAACAGGAAAAGTGCCCAAAAGGCTGGCAGCATTGCCACGTTGTATGGCAATGCTGATTCTTTGGCCAAAAAATAGGCCAGCCCTCTGGTCACGTGAAGAGTCGACTTCGGCATAGTGTGTTTAGACACTAGACTTAAGTATTAGTCTTGTTGACTTTATTGTTCGTTATAAGTATTCCTGCTATTTTTTTTCTGTAAATCAATCGCCATACAATTTCTAGACCCGATATTTATTAGAATCCACACCAACAGCTTTTTTTTGTAAGTACAAGAAGTGAAAATAAATAAATGACCATGTTTTCAATTGAATTTCCACAATGAAATATTTTAAGATATTCTGATACTTAAATATTTTTGTATTATTCTGAGCCATATGAGCATATCCGGAGCGTATCGCTAGGACGTAAAAATCTAGTTAAGATGTGATACCTGCACAACTTTCATACTTATTTCCATATAGTACTAGCCCTTCCCGCGTGGCTTCGCCTGCGTGGATGTCGGAAAATATCCCACGGGAACGTGCTACCGGGAAATCTTTCCTTATTCCTTGTCTACATTATAAAAGGAACCTCTGTGCAAAATTTCAGCTTTCTAGGTCCAAAGGTTTGGTGCTGGGCGTTGGTGAGTCAGTCAGTCAGTCAGGACTTCTCTTTTTATTTATATAGATGTAAGATGTATTATTTTACTAGCTGTGGCCCGCGATTTCGTCTGCGATCCAGGATGAAAGTACCCTATGTCCTTTTCCAGGTCATAGCGTGCCAAATTTCATTCAAATCCGTTCGGCCATTTTAGCGTGAAAGCGTAACAAACAAACAAACTCACTTTCGCATTTATAATATTAGTTAGGATTTTACAAGTATACCTGACGTTAGCACCAACATAGTTGGGAACAGTCTAGGCAGATGATGATGATGATAATATAGTTGATGATGATAATAATAAAGTTAATTAAAATCAAACAAATTAAATAAAAATCACAGCCACTTTATTCGTGTCAACTATTTAATAAATTAGTAGGTACTATAATTGCGTTAGGTTTTTGCATTGTTGATCCATTTCTTCTTTTGACCAGACTACGTCTTGTACAAGGCTGGCAAACTTTTCATATGGACAGACCAGCTGGGCTCCGCAGCCACTAATCGGTAGAATCTTTCCTGGACCACCGGCATCTCGGGCGTACACCGTCTGAATGAAAATAAAAAGATTTATTTTATTTATTCTCTTCAACAGAATTCATAACTTTTCAGAGCAGAGCTAGTATACCTAGGTGAATGCCCGAGCACTATAGGTACTAGCAGTTTATTTAATGTCCCCAAATAATTGTAAAAAAATATCACGATTCGTCTAGTTACCAGAAAAACAGTAAGTAAGAAAAAATTGCCTCTTATACAACAGTCAAAGACCTAGGCAGACCGTAAAAAAATGCTATTTAGATTTAGCAATCCCGCTGTAAATAAACGCTTAGCAAGATAAATGTTATTATTGCAATGACTTTACCGACTTCCAAATGTGCTTGCCATTTGATGTAAAGTCAGGGAAATTAATTGTTAAGCAAATTGACTACCAACTTAAATTGTCCGTATAATCAAATCACAACTGTCATTCTTTGACAGTTGTATGAAATGGCTATAACACGGCAAATTGATGTAGGGTGTCAATTCAATTAACAATTAATTTCCCTGACTGTACCTACCTGGTGTCAGACATAACTTGATCTTGACCTTACGTGACTGATATCACTAAAATAATGTTAGCACCTCAACATTGACTTAGATATAAGGTGACGCATACACTGCGAGTAACTTGCACAGAAGTATGCCAGGAGCTTGTATGCCATCGGCCTTAACAACTTCTGATTCGTGATAACATGGGTATGTTCTCTACAGGTGTCTCAAAAAAGTGTGGTCAAAATTGAGGGTGCGGTACAGACCATCAAACTGAAAAACTTTCTCCATGGGACCAACATCGTAATCGTGAAAAAATAATCAGTCGTCCCAAACAAAACTTCAATACCTAGTTTACCCAAATCTACTGATAATTTTTTCGCGATTACGATGTTGCTCCCATGGAGAAAGTTGTTCAGTTTGATGGTCAGTAGGTACCACACCCTTAATTTTGACCACACCTTTATGATACATCATGTATAGGCTCATGGTCACAATACAAAGGAGGTTCTTAAAATAAAACTATTGTTTTAAATATTGGACAGTAACAATCAGAATAAATAGATTGTCCACGTTTTCCCCACTTATACCACAGATTAATACAGATGGGACTCTCCGCAGTTTAGCTATGAAGCTACAAGTACACGACGGCCCCGTCCACGGGGCTAATTTAGTAGAAATGCCGCGCGCCGAACGTATTAGAGTTACGCGATAGACAGAGAGGCAATGTTTATATGAATATAACTGTAGGTAATGAGCGTTCTGCGAACTGAATTGCACTTTATTGTGTTGTAGCAAGAGTTTTTATTTAAATGATTTTGCGGAGTGTCCCATCTGTATTAATCTCTGCTTATACTGATTTCTAAAATCTGCTAAAAAATTATCTGCCATGGCAAATGAGAAATCATTATCACAATGTTGGTGTACCTAATCAAAACACAATGTCAAATCGCTTCAGTAATGATGTATCGTACGTAAATCCAATATGTTCCATACAAAAGAGATTAACTAATTTCAGGGTCATTCTTTACAAATTAAAATTTTCCTACACATACAGGTTTTGTATTTCATGTAGGTATTGTTCTTCATGATGAATGTGTAGACGTCAACACTTCAACAGTAAAGTTCAGGAAACCGGTAACAATGAAAATAACAATGAAACTTTATTTCGGTTTGTTTTTCTTAGTGATTATAGCTGTTGACATAAAATATGGTTTATTTTCCTACAAAAGACCAAGTGTGATGATTGAGTACATAAATACCTACAAAGATACTTAGCATGTTTACTAAGTCTTCTTCATTATTAATTACTAGCTTCTGCCCGCGGCTTCGCCCGCGCATGTATTATACTTATAAACCTTCCTCTTGAATCACTCTATCTATTAAAGAAAACCGCATCAAAATCCGTTGCGTAGTTTTAAAGATCTAAGCATGAATAGGGACAGACAGACAGCGGGAAGCGACTTTGTTTTATAATAAGTAGTGAAGCACAGAAACATTAGCCCCGCGTTTAATTAAAAGAAATCGGATTAGTCTTATATGACTTCGTTTTTCTGACTTTTTCTTTTTGCTCGACTCCTAAGGATCCTAACGTGATGTTATAGCCTTCCTCAAGAATTGGGATATCAAATGCAAAATAGTACATTTTGATACAAGTGGAGAACGTTTTAACAGTTCTCGGCTCAAAAACAACCTCGCCTACGGCTCAGGTGTTAATTCCGTCTCGAATGCAATAACAAATGTCCACGTGTATCAAACGACGTTTTTCAATACACTTTTGAAGAAATAAAATAAAATAACGAAAAATATTTTTGTCATGAATTATTAGGAAACGTTAAAGCGTGTTAATGTGTTTGCAAAGGGAAAAATCTGAAATTATTCTGTGTGATAGAAGTTTATGTAAAGATTACAGGAAATAAAACGATGTCTCTAAATAGCACACTTTTTCAGAAATCGGAACGGAACCCTCGGTGCGCGAGTCCGACTCAGTCTTGACCGGTTTAAAGATCTAAGCATACATAGGGAAGCGACGTTGTTTTATACTATGTAGTGATTATACTAGACACGACAGACGTTGTCCTGTCCAAATTTGAATAATTCATACAAAATTCCCATAGAAGACGTATTTTCAGTTTTACCGCATTTTCCAATTTTCCCGGCCACTTTTGAAACATTTTCTTTCATTCAAACCTTGTCCTGACAGTTATACCAATACAACAAAAAAAGGATTGGCCAAATAGGTGCAACCGTTCTGAAGTGATGCGCTTACATACATTCGACAATTGATTTTCATATACATAGATAGATATATAAATAAATATGTAGTACTAGATGTGCCCCGCGACTTCGTTCGCGTGGAAGTCGTAAGATAATAAAATAACAGCCACATTTTAATAAAACTTCCTCGTCCCCCGACCCGCCCCGCGTTGCATCCCCCGGTCGCGCTATTACCTCGTTTTGGCTTAGCGTTTTTTCTGGCATTTTTCTTTTTTCTCGGCTCGAAAGGGCCGTGGCGTGATCTTAAACAACATATCCTACCAAATGCAAAAACAATTTTTGAAATCCGACGTTGTGCTCAAAATTTCATGGGTTTATTTTTTTTTTTTAAATAAAAGTTACTCCTTATAACATCAGCTATCTCCCAGTGAAAGTCCCGTCAAAATATGTCTAGCCGTTTCGGAGATTAGCTGGATCCAGCTAATTCCGAAACCGTATGCATGTAGTAAAAAGCTGTTATTTTGACATTAAAAACAGACACTTCAATTTTATTTGTATACATTTTTCATGGGGAAATCCATAAGGATCATTTGGGAAAGAACAGAGGGAATTGTGTTGGACTCTTAGGCGCGGGACACACAGAAAAGACGCAGACGGGGCGCGGACAGCGACACTTCTATACATTTTGTCCTCTCGTCTGCGTCTCTTTCATACAAAATGTATAGAAGCGTCGCTATCCGCGCCCCGTCTGCGTCTTACGTCTTTTCTGTGTGTCCCGCGCCCTAGGGACTAAAACCCTGCGGTGTTCCTTCTCTTCTCCTCACGCACATCTTCCGCCCTATATGCTATGCTATCATACCTGGTGAGCAAAACCAGTACCAATTATTTCTTTATCCTTAGCTTTACTCACCGTGATTCCATACTCATTAGTCACAGTATTCTTCCTAAGTTCTAAGGAGAATGTAGACCCGTAGTTAGGCTGGTGGGCTTCATACACCCTTGCTGCAGCCATCAAGGCAGCAACATTGTTTTCATGGGCCGAGTACAGATATAACTTCGGCTCTAAAGGAACGCTTGTGTTGTGTATGGCAGAATGAGTTATGTTTAGTATCGATTGCATTAATACACCTGAAATTAAAATATGTATTGAGCTAAAACGGCCACTTTGGCAGAATCATAATAGGTACATATTATGAATCATATTTGAAATCGTAAAACGGTCACAAACTGACAATTCATAATTTATCTGCGTACAATTCATAGCACGCAATTCATCTGTTTGACAGTTTTGTATGGAGATTCGTAAAATGTTCCACAAATTATGAATTGCTTTATTGAAGTTTAATGTCAAATAGCACAATCATAATAAATTGCTGGGAATTCAGGAAATGAATTGCTTTTAGAGGAATTGCTTAATGTGGCCGTTTTAATTAATTTAAATTAATTCCAATTTTGTTGTTGATCAGGTATCGGTGTGTCGGTGGTTACGAACAAATAAAATATATTGGCCTCAAAAATAGTTTTTACCTGCTGCCAATTTGATTAATTCTACATTATAAAGTTCTACGGCGTACTCTATTTTGGTAACGTCTTTTATTTTCGGCATTACTTCTTGCGCCCATTGTGGAGCGTCTACACCGACATTTTTCTGAAAAATATTTTAATAATTTAACTAAACGGCATAATACAGAGTGTACCAGAAAGATGTGCTACAGACCATCAAATTGAACAACTTTATCCATTAGACCAACATCGTAATCGCGAAAAATTTATCAACTGTCCCATACAAAACTTCAATACCTACTCGACCCAAATGTATAGGACGTCTGAATTTTTTTTTACGCGATTACGGTGTTTTGGTCCCATGGAGAAAGTTGTTTATTTTGAGGGTCTGTACCACACCCTTAAAATTCTTATTTCCACATGCCATTTTATTCATTTTGCAAACCTTACCAATGTTTGGAATAAATTGTCTAAATAAAAGACATCTTCAGTTTTCGTGATATTCGTTCCAGTTTTTTCACTTAACAAATTGAATAGACCTTGATAAGGTTCTATCCATTTTCTAACCTCGGGCTGCTCATACATCTTGTCTCTCAACCAGATGTATCTTGGGCAGTTATACCAGTAGAGAAGCTGAAAAACATAAAATTAAGTACTAAACTTTTTACACTGTAAAAAAAAAGTTTTGTTGATTTTCGCTCGTTTTCCTAAGAAAGTATATTAGATTATACTAGATTCAGTTTCATCTGATAACTTAAAAAGCATTTTTAAATCTCGGCGCTAATTTGGTTAATAAACCTATTTAATAATACTTATTACTTCTAAGGTAAAAAATATCTTACTTCGGGAAATACAAGACTCAAGTTTTTTTTTAAATATATTATCTGACTTTTAATACAGTGTATTTTCACAATTAGTATCCAAAACGAGTTATGTAAAAAAGATGGAAATTCGTTTATTTTCACCAACCGGTTTTTAGATAATTATTATATCGTTAGCTTTATACGCAAAATACGCGCATTGACGTGGAGTTGCGGATACCAGCCCGTATTACCGTATTACCTATCGTTAGCTAAATGTGTGATGAATATTTTAAAACTAATTTCTTATAGATTTAAGTTTTTAAACGTAGTCTTAGGCAATCCTGCTATAAAATTAATAAATTAGACGCTTTAAAAATGGATGTTATTTTTCTGGTTTCAGAACCAAAAATTAAAAGTCGCAAAATTATTTCGTTTTGAAATTGTCACAAAAGAGTATTTATTAAGTTTTACAAAGTTTTGTGTGAGTAGTTGCTTTTCTAGCCAATTAATACTTACATCATCTTCATCGTACGGCGGTGTATTATATGGAATGGGTTGCCAGTCCAGATTAGGGTTCCACTTTTGGGCTTGCTGGGGTGGGTACAGGGCTGACAAGGCAGTCAATGCTGTCATCTGGGTTCTGGCGTAGTCAGTAGTTCGAATGGTAATTTCATCAGGTAAATATAACTTGTTGATGAAACCATCGTAGAGCTCCCTTAGATACTTACCTATGAAGTAGCTTCGCTGTTTGCCTTTCTGTTGACAGAGATGACGAATGTTAGAAAAATAAAAATTACTTATACGTATACGCAGGCGTTCCACGTGGTAAGTGTATGCGTATTTTTATGATAAGTGATAAGGTAGAGTACTCTAAAATCGAGATATCAACAAAGGCAATACAACCAGGCAGGCAGGTATGTTAATTCTGTACAGGTACATAATAGACCAGTGGTGGTCCAGTGGTAACGGCTCCGACTTACGAGTGGCAGGCGCTTTACTTTGTGTAAATAATTTCATCACCACTGCTCTCAAAACGGTGAAGGAAAACATCGTGAGGAAACGGGCATGTCCTAGAACCAAAAATTCGAAGACATGTGACATCTACCAACCGACCCGCACTCGCTGGTCCCGCGTGGGTTATTACAGCCCACTCCCTCTCGAAGGGAGGAAGCCTGTGTCCCAGCAGTGGGAACATTATAGGCTGATTATGCTACACACTATATTATGAGATCGCGTTTCGCTGTCCCTCGATTTCTTCTGCTGGATTTGCTTCCTCCAGGCATCTCAACAACTACCAGTCCTATGTGCCCGCCTGCAGTGAATTCCCACTATCTTGAGCAGGTTTACCACACGCTGCGCCAGCATTTTAGAAGGTTAAAATTCTGACTAAATGTTTACATAGTAGGTATTTAATTAAGTGATTAACACAAAAAAAGCAAAGCTCTTCTTAATGTCTTGTCCTTCATCAAAGACAAAAAATAAAGGTTCAGTGTCCTTCTATGACCTTGCTATAAAATTATACATAATTAGGATATGAGTTCCTAACCCTATTTTGCATTATTTCTAATGATAAAAAATTGATGATCACAACAGGATGTTTGGAAGCTGGGTGCAAAGTCTTAAGTGGATGATAGTTGAACCATTTTTACAGCATTTGGGCCATACATAATCTTAGACGAAGTATGCATTTTTATTTTTAACTGCAAACTTAGTTTTTTCAGTGATGATTGAAACTTGATTTTATTATATTAGGTACACTTCAGACAAGCCACAAAAAAGAAAAATAAAACGGCCAAGTGCGTGTCGGACCACGCACAATGAAGGGTTCCGTTGAAAAGAATTGATCCCTTAAAACAAACTTATTATAGTAATCGCAAAAAGAAAATTGTTATTTGATAAAATTACTAATTAACAATATTCGGACTTTTCCTTTACTTGTGCTGTGAGATCTTGCTCCTTGCAAAATTTCATTATTCTAGGTCAACGGGAAGTTGTTTTGATTTACTTGCGAGTGGCAAAATATGTCGCATAAATGACCTTATTTTTATTGCGTTGACTTAAAAGCTTGATTTTTTTTAGTACTGTATAGGATCATAGACATAGACCTACCTACGTACTTACCTGATATTAATTTCAACTAGATAGCTCCACGCGTCCCTGAGAAAAAGGGTCTTGACAGACTGACTGACAGACAGACGGACAATGAAGTAAGACGATAAGGGTCCGTTTTTCCTTGTGAGGTACGGAACCCTAAAAATAACAAACCAACTTTAACTGGGTCACTGTTGGCAAAATAATTAACTGTCAGAAATTGGGTTATTTAAAAAAACTTAAAATACCAGTTGAAAATAAAAATAAATAATACCACCCCTTAAGGCTTTGTACCCAGCTTCCAAACAGCCTGTACTTTATACCAGCGGACCTGACAGACGTTGTCCTGCCCGAACAGCGCCACCTAAATGGTCCAATTGTGAATCTACCACCCAGGTACCCACTCAAACACATGCAGAAAAATTTCATTAAAATCGGTCCCGCCGTTTAGTTTAGTTCAGTGAAATACAGACAGACTTACAGAAGAATTTTATAATATAGAAAGACGTCTGAGTACCGAATACAACCGCTATTCTATTGACGCGTGAAAAAATGTGTAGGTAATTCATACTCACAGTTGTGAGTGTTTGCTAAATCCAAGACCGTAGCTAAATGCATTATAGATTTCCAGGTTTGATATCATGCTGATGCCTAAACTTGCTGCTATGTTGTATTATATAACGTTCAGTACATTATCGGCATTGTCATTTACATTTTCTTAGTTTTATTTCGATCTACATGGAGGTATCTAATATTAGATTGATTTCCATAATACAGAGTCTATGATAAAGACAGTCGGCGAGTCGGTCTAATAGGTAATACGGGCTGGTATCCGCAACTCCACGACAATGCGCGTATTTTGCGTATAAGTCGAGTCGGTCTAACAAAGTCCCAGTTTGTGAATAGATTATCAAATCATTATTTAGCATTTAGGGACGCCCTAGGAAGACATATTTTATGTGATCTTATTGGTGATGGTCTTCAGAAAGGTCTGGTGCGTAGTTCTCGCAACCGTCGCGGCGTGCGTGTATGACCAGATGTATGAATGTCATCTGTGTTGCCTTTTCCCAACTTTGTTGGGTTCGGCTTCCAGTCCAAGCGGATGCAGCTGAATAACAGTATTTTGCATGGAGCGACTGCCTATCTGACTTCCACAACCCAGTTACCAGTTACTGGGTAATACGATACTCCTTGGTAAGAACGGTTGTCAGACTTTTGGGCTTCTGACGACTTGTAACGACTGTCAAAGATCCTCGAATGACAGCCGGGACCAACGGCTTAAGGCGCTGACTGACTACGATTTTAAACGTCACACAACCGCGTAATCTATTGTCACCATTAGCTGCCTTGAAATAAGGTTGAAAATTGAAAATAATATTTGTGTTGCCGAGATGTGACTAAGCTGCGAATGTGCATTTATTTTCCCAGTTTTCTTTAGATTATTTAGAATGTACACAATAAATTAAATAATTGTCCGGTTAAAGTTTTAATAAAATGCTAATTCTATTAAATTATTTAAAAAAAATGTCGTTATCGCTGAAAATATAGAGATGTTCGACGTCAAAGTGTATTTTTGCGGAGCAACTTCCAAATTTTTTACTGGGAATATTGAACTATTTTTTAATATTCTATTCGGTTAAAGTTTTTCTTTGAACCCTTCTGTGTCCACTGTATTTTTTGCGTCGGATAGTTTCATTGCGTTACGTCATACTCGACAATCCAAGAAACCAATATTTGTGAATGTTGAGCTAACACCGCGCCTTAACGTGCTTTCCGAAGCACGGAGGGGTCTTGGTATGTAAAGATCCATCCACGAACCAATCGCGGGGGAAACGTAGCTTAACCTGATCGATCAACCCGTGCGGCTGTTATTACTTAGCCTGAGGCCCCAGGACCAAATGTATGAACGTAAACGAGGCAAAAGGAGTATGTAAGGATCGTATCAGGTGGCGTCCTGTAGTTTCTGCCTACCCCCATGAACGCGTGAGTTTATGCAATGTACAATTTATGTACTATTTCTTGGTGAAAGGGTCGTCACATTAGTATGCGATATTGTAATATTTGAACGTTATTATTTATGATCCCGAAAACGGGCTTCTAAGAGGACTGTCACTGCCTGCATCCAATATAGTTAAAGTTAGTCACATAAATACATAATGTTGCTGATAGGTAAGCTTTAACATAACTGCACCTTGCACCTTTTTGAAAATCCTGAAAATTTTCTCTGGAGCCCTTCGCCAATATAGCCCGTGCGCATCAACATGGCACCTGACTCAAAATGAATTACGTCTATAGAACTGAGTGCAAAAAAAAATTGAGTTGTATTTTAGTTATTTTATTATCAACATTTAATTTGCGCTGAGTAGTTCCTCTTAACATACTCTTTACGATGCTTTAAACGTGACAGAACATAGTGTTTAGACACAATTTTGTTTTCGAGCCAGGTGCCATGTTTACGCGCACATAGTAAGATTGTCGATTTTATGTTTTTGCTTAAAAATATAATAAACATGTAAGTATAGCTTATTGAACTTACATTAGTCAGCGCTTTCTTCCCGTAGGGGAAGAATAGGTCGTCCGTCAGTTTTTGTTCAGATGGATATAAAGCCAATTCCTCTTGGTCAGGAGTGCGGTCGCCATGGCGGAATATCTATTAACAATTCACTGATGTCAATAAAAATCAGTTATTGATTTGCAAAGTATATCTAAGTAATTGGTATATTATCGGTTATCAATTAATCGTTTTCTATAAAATGATATCAGATTTTTTATGTGCAGTAAGGATGACACAAAAAAACTCTATTATTATTTATCGATGTCCTTAATTGGTTGATTAGGAACTACAATCCTGATTTTCGGCACTGTGTCATTGTAACCGGTTACCGGCACTCGTTTGATAACATGATTGACCACTGTTCGTCATTAAATGAATGACCTGCGATTCATGTAGGAAGCTGGCACGCTTGCCGGTCGTGACCGGTTGAATAACAAGTCATCAGACGTACCACAAATGCGAGGATCAGCTTTGTATTTGCCAACCCATTGTCTGCGGAGTCGATCCGGCGGGGCTCCGCCACGCGGCCCGGGGGTTCCTGCCCACACACTGCCCCCACCAGTACAACTACCATCACTAACACCAGCCCCATTTTTAAATGCGAATTTCCCGCCGAACCGGCAGAGCGGTCTCTTATCGGCGGTACGTACGCGCGTTCGCGAACTGTTTTCGACTGCAACACGCAGAGCCTCTGCTCCATTTATATAGAGATACATAGAATAGTATTTCAAGAGGGCCGGCGGACAGCACCGCTTCAATAGCTGTGCGAACGTCTAACGACGTAATCTGTCGTTAGACATCTATTAATACCGAAAATTGCACCTTTGTGAGTCTATCGTGTGAGGTCCTAACACACAAAAATTTTGAAACAAATTAAAATGCACCTGCCTAATTATGACTATTGTAAAAACATGATCACGGAAGACAGCTGTTGCCATGAAGTGTAGGTATAGGTGTTTCAGGGTCAAGGTTTTCATTCATAGAAGTTTTCATATCATTGTCAGTTTTCATGTAAAGCGTTTGCGTATCTGTGTTATCAAGATAAATACATGTGTGAGTAGATCCATAAAACAATAGATAGTAAATGCATTATAGTATTTTTTTTAGTATAGCCGAATTCGAAGTACCTGTATACTTACCCGTATTAGGTATTTTTGTACTGATAAAAATTTGATGAGACATGTTCATCTAATGCTATGACTTTAGCTCATTTTATTTGTTGGTGTAGTGTAGAAGAAAGGGAAAAGTCGAGGCATAGTACCTTTTTCCTCGCACTCGTCACTCCGCGATGCAAACACAAAAGTTCCACAATCGCTATGAATCATAATGGGTCACGGGACAGGGAAATTGTTTTATGTTGATTATAGCAAATTTTACTCAAAGGAAACATGTTTTAATGAACATAATAATATGTTCATTAAAACATGTTTTACTTATGTTAAAATACCTAATATTATTAGGTATTTTTGTACTGACATTGATGAGACTACTCATATAATGCTATGGCTATGTTGCAGCCAACTAGTTTAATTAGCCGTTTAATTAACCGCCTAACCTTTTAACTAAACGCAGCCGTTCAACTAGCGGCCTGAATAAATAGTTTTAGGCACCCCGACTGCGCGCGACTCGCTTGCGAGCCGAGTGAGCGAAGCGAGCGGTGCCGTGGCAGCGGTCGGAGCACACTACTTTGAAAGGCTATACGGTTAACTAAACGGCTAATTAAGTAGCTGCCACAGCTATACCACATTCCATTTAGTGTGTATCTACAGGGTTTACCAGAAAGGTGCGGTCAAAAAAAGGGTGTGGTACAGACCATCAAACTGCACGACTTTTTCCATGGGACCGCAAAAAAATAATCAGCCGTCCCATACATTTGGGTCGAGTAGGTATTGAAGTTTTGTATGGGACAGATGATAATTTTTCCGCGGCTACGATGTTGGTCCCATGAGGAAGTTGTTCAGTCTGTACCACATCCTTAAATTTGACCACACCTTTCTGTTAGAAGGAAGGGAAAAGTTGCGGGTTTTCCTCGCACTCGTCACTCTCCGCAACGCAGACACAAAAGTTCCATAATCGCTATGAATCACAAAAGTCGATAGCCAAAAAAATAACCCAAGAAAAAATTACCTACACTCTGTTTTCTTTGCTATCAATCTATTATAATTATAATCAATTCTCTCGAATAAACATGGAAGGACGGCTCCTTTAACTTAAGTCACAATCATAACGAATAATAAAAAACCGGCCAAGTGCGTGTTGGACTACGCACAATGAAGGGTTCCGTAGTTGGTATAAAATTATCCCAAGAACAAACTTAACGGTAAGGTTGAAAAACATGTTTTCCCATATATTCCAACAGTAAATGTAAGTTTGTACTCACAATATTGAGAGATTTACCATGTTATTTTAAGACCACAAACTTCTTATAGGTAGGTTTTCCTGTAATCTACAGGTATTGAACTATTTTCTGTATCTTTTCAAAATTTTAGGCTCGGTAGTTTCGTAGATAAGGAGGGGGAGAAAGCTCAATTTTCGTCTATTTTTCTTAAATAACTTTAAAACTATTTATTTTAAAATTATAAAAAAAAAATATTGGAGACCCTCATAGTAAGCCCTAGCTTTCATTTGATATGTTACACGGTAGGTACAGTTTGCAAAACTTTTTTTTAAAATTTTCTTGTTTACCCCCTAAAAGTGACGCCCATATTCAAATTTCATTTATTTACTTTAGCCGTACGTGTCCCAAACACGTACGGCTAAAGTAAATAAATGAATCACAGAAATCCATATATGTACCAAATTTCAACTTAATCGGTCCATTAGATTCGGAGCACATTGGCTGTGACAGACGGACAGACAGACACACGAGTGATCCTATAAGGTTACCGTTTTTTCCTTTTGCGGTACGGAACCCTAACAACCGTAATTAAGTAGCAATAATGATTTGGTAAAATCTCGCACTTTGTTCCTGACCAGCACCCTTATAGCATGACCGCCATAGAAACGGGTTTTGTCGACGGAAAAATAGATAAAATGGTAGGTAGTGGAAATATACGTACGAATTCTACGCGTCTAAGGGTGAATTCGACCAAACTTTTATACCCAGTATAGTCTTAATCTTCGAATAAATTTTGTATTTTTGACAGTTTCTCCATACAGAAACTGTCAGTCGTCAATTTTATTCCACGGGTAAAAGATATCCTCTAGACTCTAGACTGGTCAAATTAGCCCTAAGCATGACAATGTGTAGTTTTGTCTATTCTTCCGTCGACAAACGTCATCATGCTAAGTACGCGTTCTGCTGTCTCGTCCTAATTTTGTTAATAAAACTAAATACAAAAACTAATAATACTTAAGGGCTACAAAACAATAGGCATGATGACACTATTAAATGCAGTTTTACTTAAATGAATTCTCGTTCGAGTAATTAATTATCCTCAGCGATTATTTTATTTTACCTTGATATCCATTCAATTGAAGATCTCATGGTCTTCCTTTAACTTAAGACATATTTAATTATTGTCATTACAATTAACGTTTACAAAACTTTCCCTCCGCTGACGGTCTTTTTTTTAACCCCCGACGACGGAAACAGAATAAAAGTTTAACGTATGAGCCTGTGTGTTAGTCTGCGGCATTGTAGCTCCCAAACGGCTGAACCGATTTAGATTTTTTTTGTTTTGTGTGAAAGGTGACTTGATCGAGAGTGTTCTTAGCTATGATTCAAGAAAATCTGTTCACCCGTTTGGTGATTATCAGCTCTTTTCTAGTTGATGAATGGGTGTGAGTATCTTCCACATGTCTGATCGAGTAGAAATTTTTTATTCTGTTATTTCAATGATATTAGAAGAACATAGTAACCGTGAACATCAGTTCACGGTTACGGCTGCAGCTTCACCTGGAATTTGCAGGATACCCAGTGTACCCAACTCTCTCACCAATTTACAACAGCAGAGGTATCGTGTTTGGGCTCATTGGAATGGTTTCAATGAATAGGTTAGTTAGATGGTAATCAGGATCTGATGATGGAGTAGCAAAGAAAAATGTAGATAAATTAGTAATTAACTTACGAGTAATTAAAATACGTACATCTGCGCAGATTTAAGCGAGAGACGACGTGTCGATTGTAGCCTGTCGACTAAAAAACATAAATTTTTAAAACCCCCGACACAAACAAAACCCTTTAAAAAGTTTTTAAAAAAATGTATTAGCCCTTTCAGTTTAATATAAGTTCTAGGTACTTTGATCCAAGCGTCGTTGTCGCGTCGGGCTAGTAGGAAAGGATAGCATTAGCTGCTGTTACCTTCTTATTTTCCTTAGCCGTCAACTGTCAAACGTTAGCGTCGTCACGGTATCACGTTTGAAATTTTACTAATCTACGATTTAGTTCTATGATTTGCAGTAAAATTTTAAATTTTCAAAATTGTTCACTGAAAAACGGCGTAGTTTCGCAAGCTGATATTTTATAGGACAACAATCTTAACAAACAAACCTAACTACCTACTATAAAAATATGAACTACATAGAAGATAGGAAATTACGTAAAGCTGAGCGTTAATTTTCTACCGCGGACAAAATAAGACATAATCTAAGATAAATAAGATTTCGATTTCTTACTGATCCTTTCAAATAACAAGCTTAAAGCGAAGTGAACATTACAAATTTATTGTTTTGATTTGTGCCCCATTTCAATCCATACCATAACGAATTACTTAAATCTTAATACAACATTCATGTTATTTAGTTTCGCTTGAATATGATTTCCTTTTGCTCTTTTAACCTCAATTGTGTAAAAAAGAATGTGTGAATTTTGACAATTGCATAAAATAACCTAGATAAGTCAGAAGATCACTAGGACATGTTCTAGAAAAATGTTAAGAAAACAAAACAAACTTAAGATTTCTGAAATAAAATCATTACCTAGACATGAAATCATTCTTGCTTTTCTAATTTCAGGTATGACCGATGTTCATTACAACGAGCAAGCTTTCCTCGACCAACTGATGATCTGCACAGAAGCCGTTGACAAAGCCGAAAGATATGAACTCCTAGGCCCACTCTACCGGCTAATAATACCCATTTATGAGCGTCGAAAGGACTATCAAGCCCTTCTTGCCTGTTACCAGCACCTCACCAAAGCTTATGCCAAAGTTATCGAAGTGACCAACTCAGGGAAGCGATTACTTGGTAGATTCTACCGCGTTGCCTTCTTCGGCAAAGCACATTTCGGTGAAGATGAGGAGGGCATCGAGTTCATCTACAAAGAGCCCAAACTGACATCGCTAAGTGAAATCTCAGAGAAATTACAAAACTTTTATGAGCAAAAGTATGGTGCTGGCAACGTCAAAATGATTATGGACTCAGCTCCGGTTAGTATAATTAATTATGATTAATTCTATTATATGACTCTTACATAATCTAGCCAAACCTGTCAAAGACGTAAAATAATTATTCAATTAGTGAAGGTAAGGTACGTACGATACGATATAGGTACGTCATTAGGAAAGAATTTGAGATTTAATTCATAACAATTGCGTTTACTCTGTTGCTTGCGTACTTAATCTGTACATTTTTCTGTGTAATTGAAACAGCGTAATTAATATTTTTATTTTATCTGTGGCAAGTGCAAGCAATAAGCCTAATTTGTAGGTGCTATAACCCGGTAATGGCCCATATAACTGTTAACTGTGTTGGTAACTGTTGTAGGTAGGGCTTGCAATTACCGTAGATTTTTTTACCGGTAAAATAAAAGGTAACAGATATTTTTTTACCGGTAAAACCGACAATGGATGTATTTTTTTTAATTGACTTTGATAATAAAGTAAATGAACTGACTCAGTAGCCTAGAATGAGAAAAGGAATAAACAAACTTTGATGTAAACGTAATTATTTATTTGAAATGATCTTACAGGTTTCATTTACGTAATTTACTGATTGTTCTTGTAATAAAAACAATCGGTACTAATTATTCACACACCGGTAAAAATGAAAATCGGGTGACTGGTATTTCATGCCCCAGTCGTAGGTTTAAGAGGTTACGATTACGACTAACTCAATATTCTTAAGCACTCAAGATTATCATAATATTATTATGTATCAGACATGATAATTTTGAAGTGACTTAGGGTATGTCAATATAAGGTACAAACCTTATCAAAAAAAATCTACTTAAAGAATGCAACGATAAGTGTAGCCTAGGATCATCCAAGTACTTGTTTTTCCTTTGACTCAGAATCGCTCAACTCAGCTATTTTAATCACAATCAGTTCATGATAGTGATTAAAATAGCTGAGTTGAGCGATTCTGAGTCATAACTCATCGCCATAAAATAAGTCACGGCAGATTCATTATATCTAAACAATTGTGCTCTAATAACATTCACCATGGCACCAATGTGTCAAATAACAATGTAACGAATCTGAATTAAAGGACTAACCATAAACTCCTTGCGCAATTAACTGGAATGTTGCAAAAAAATATTGACAGCTCAAACGTGTCAATGGTCTAATTTAAATAAATCTATCTGTATATATAAAAATGAATGGCTAAATGTGTTGCGAAACGCAAAACTCAGGAACGGCTGGACCAATTCGTTTTTTTTTTAATTATTTGAATGCCGAGAAAATTGGAAAATTCGGGAAAACTGAAAGTGCATTTTCTATGAGAATATTGTATGAATTATTGAAATCTGGACAGGACAACGTCTGTCGGGTCAGCTAGTAAATAATAATAATTAGTTATTTTCACAAAAAAAAAAACGTTTATCTTCATGCATTAATTGATGTTTCTGTTCTATGCATCTAGGTGAATCGTGAGGAGCTAGATAGTAAACTGGCCTACATACAAGTGACGTGGGTTCGTGCGGCACCCGAAGGTGTGGTGGTATCGGGCGGCGGGGAAGGATCGTTCGAACGAGCGCACAATGTTCGGCGCTTTGTGTTCGAGACGCCCTTTACGAGAGATGGAGCGGCCAGGGGGCCTGTGCATCATCAGCGGATAAGGCTCACGCATCTTACTAGTAAGTTGGAATGTAGATGACATAAAACTAAGACATGGCGTATAGTATACCTACTTCCAAGTTTAAATAAATCAGCCTGTACTATCGAGAAAACATCTGACCAATTTGATAACAAAATCCCGTGCACACGATGGCCACATCATTCTGTTAGCAAGCGTTATTATAGCCGCCGAGTGCTGCAAGCAAGAATAGTCCTTACGGTGTATAGATGTTCGTTTCTCTATTCTCTGATAGTACCTTAATTACAGGCTGTTATTTAATACTTGCAAGTAATGTCTGTGTCCCTAGGCAGTGAGAACATCATAGGCTGATTATGCTATGCTATGTAAGTAGGTATACCTATGTATGAGAAGAAGCCATGTAGTGGGACATTTCTCACTGCAAGATCTCTTCTACATACGGAAAAGAGTACAAACCTTATTAGCTATTAGATCTTCTTTACACGCTAAGTTTTGCCTTTAGCCTTATGTCCGGAATCGCAAATTAACGCTTGTGAAATATTTATTTTCTGATATTACTCCCACCGAGTATTATAGTCCGAGTATATTAGTCCCACCGAGTTATAAATCGAGCCCGGTAAAAAACGAACTCTTGCACAGTAAGTAACACAATCCTTGAAATTAGAGGTTCTCTACTCTGAAATGACGCGCCCCACTTCTTAAATTTGTATACGCACACTACGATAAATGCGGTAGTGCGGTTTATGTATTTAGGTAGGTATACCTGTAATTTTTATGGCGTGTAGTAAGCTCTACTTGAAAACCCTCGAGGGTACATGGAATTGGAAAATACTGTTACTTAATTTTAACCGACTTCCAGAAAGGAGGAGGTTCTTAATTCGACTGTATGATTGTTTTTCTGTGTTTGTTACGCGAGTACTCCGTCAACCGATTATGAAAATTAATTTTTTGTTTGGAAGGGTATGCTTTCAAGGTGGTCCCACTGTCGCCTAGTCAGAATCTGATGACGGGATCCCATGGAAATCGAGGGAAACCCTCAAATTTTATAGGCACACCTATAGTGATTTGGGTATTTTGTATAGTAACTCGTGCATTTGCTCTCGGGAAGCACCATTTGGTGAAGTGGAACTGATGATGAAGACCACAGATGGCCTCTGGAACTACTCAATTATACCTAAGTATTTCAATGGTTGCGATTCGATTACTTTAATATGGTTGCTAAGCAATTTATGTTCGTCACAATTCATATTCAGGTCTCCTGGTTCTTATTAGGAGAACTTCTCAACAATGAACGACCCTGCAATCGGGAAAAGCATTATTTTGTAAAAAAAAAAGGGATGAGCAGTAGACATTAGGCTATTGTAATTACAAACTCACACACTAAAAAGTGAAAAATAAATTTAATAATTTCGGAAGTCGGTAGCAAAAACTAAAATACAGATCCAAAGACACCGACTTCCGAAATTAAAGTTTTTTTTTCACTTTGTAGTGTTTTTTTTGGAAGTCGGTTGTTTTTTAAATTATGTTAGCGATAACGTGAATCGCGTAAGAGTGCATTTTAAAACATTTTTTTATCTATTTATAAGCCTCTTTATTCTGAATATTCTATTGTGTGTTGTTAAAGTACGTCTTTCAATTCAGCATGCCTCTTGGCAAAGGCCTCCTCTAGCAGTTTCCATTGAATTCTATCACGAGCCACTCTCCCTCATTTTAGAACAGTAGTGGAATTTTGATTGTACCTACCTGCATAAGACATATGTTGGTAGACACAATTTCGCTTAAATCTATATATATAAAAGAAAGTCGTGTTAGTTACTCAAAAACGGCTGAACCGATTTGGCTGAAAATTGGCGGGGAGGTAGCTTAGAACCAGGAGACGGACATAGAATACTTTAAAAAAAAAGTATAAATTGTGGTATAACAACTGATTTAGATGAAATTTTGTGTGTATATTTGAATGGGTTCCTGGCTGGTTTGAAAACACAATTGGACCCGGTAGGTGGCGCTGCAGTCGGGTTCTAGCATCGTTCAGACAGGACAACGTCTGTCGGGTCCGCTAGTTATTTAAATTTTAATAGTTTTTATGAAGTACTTCGTACACAAAATTTCAATAACAATTAAATGCCCTATTGCGTTATCGCCCTCTTTAAGATTACACAGTTTCGTTCATTTACTGCTTTACTCACAAGTAAAAAACTGCACCTGGGCGGAATTAGCTACTGTCATAAATGCTCATTAGTAGCACGAAAGCATGCTTTTATTGAGTAATTGCTACTCAATAAAAGCATGCCTGCATTTTGCTGTATTGTATTGCATTTGTATCACAATATTGCTAGTAATGAGCATGTTTATTTCGAGTATGTTTTCAAGGTTTTTTATATGCATGTGTGTCAGTACCATTATGCATTTTCTTTCTACCTTAGAGTGACGCAGATAAAATAATTCATAGTAGGCTAAAGTGAAAATAACAAAATATAAGAAACTATTCATATATAGGGTCAAATTAAATTAGCTAGCGAAACCAAAACGTGATGGATGTCGATATCTTAACATTTATTTATTTAAGGATTACCAACGAGACACATTACAATTATCTTCTACAGTAATAAACTTGCGTAACAAATACGTTATCCTGTAATGCATACTCAATTACAGGTAACCACAGCTTACACATGAAAGAACAAAAAAGAAATTAATTCGATGAGTTTTTTTTTTGTGGTCATCAACATCAGATAGATTAACTTGAAATATCAGTTTAAAAAAAAACAGTTTTTGTTTTGTAAACTTCACAGACGTGATGGGTATCGATATCTAAGCAAGATAAAACAAAAAATATATATTTTCTCAACTCATACATGATACCTACTGAGCGGTCTTTGACCAAAAAAAAAATCACCTCTTTTTTATCCTTATTTTGTCGTGTTTAGATATCGATACCCATGACGTCTGCGGATAATTTAATTTGACCTAGCATGTAGGTAACAAGGGCAAGGTTGTGGTATCCAAAACTCGCTTCGGTTCCAGATTACTCTCAGGCTTTGTTTTCGCTCTGCAATCTATAGCCAAAATTTGATTGGATCTTTCATCTTAGTACTATATACTACTACTAAATACTGTTTTTGTGTGTGTAGTAACACACAAAAACAGTATTTAGTAGGAGTATGTAAGTATCGTAAAAAGTGACCAGTATGTGAAAATTCTGACATTATAATTTCAGCTGATTCGTGGTTCCCGTACGTCAAACGTCGTGTGCCTGTCATTGATACGCAAGTTGAGGAGAAGAGCCCGATAGAGGTAGCTGTGTCCGAAATGGAAGGACAAGTCACCGAGTTACAGGAGATTGTCAACGCTAAGGCACCTGATATTAAGAAGTTACAGCTCAGGTATGGTAGATATATTAACTATATTTCTTTTCGAAGCTCATATCTATTAGGGGGGCTTGTGGCTAAGTAATAACAGTCGCACGGGTCGATCGATTAGGTTAAGCTACGCTTGCCGCGGTTGGTCCATGGATGGGTGACCATCTTAGACCTCTCCGTGCTTCAAAGCACGATAAGCCGTTGTTGGTCCCGGCTGGCATTAGTGTATCTTTAATTGACAGTCGTTACGGGTCGTCAGTAGCCCGAAAGTCTGATAACCAGTAATACCTAGGGGTATCGTATTACCCAGCTATTGGGTTGTGGAGGTCAGATAGGCAGTAGCTCCATGGAAAATACTGGTATTCAGCTGCATCTGATTAGACTGGGAGCCGACCCCAACCTAGTTGGGAAAAGGCTAGGCAGGTGATGAGATAGATAGAATATGCTTTATAGTACACCAACCTACCTGCCTATTACCTATTAATTATTAAACATTTTCTACGTAACAGATTACAAGGCAGTGTTTGCGTGCAAGTGAACGCGGGCCCGCTGGCGTATGCTAACGCCTTCCTAGACCCCACACTAGCGCCCATGTATCCTGACGACATGGTCGACAAACTCAAGGCGATATTCAAGTGAGTCCTGTTTGAACATAATAAGCTTATTATAGAAAAACTAGCTGTTGTCTGAAAATTCGTCTGAGGTCCAAGATGAAAAGTGTATATGCCTATGTCCTTCTCCAGATCCGTCCAAATCCGTTCAGCCGTTTTAGCGTGAAAGCATAACAAACAAACTCACTTTCGCATTTATAATATTAGTTAGGATTATAGGTGTAATGTGTTTTCCGCAACTGTTTATGTACTTAAACTCGAGACCCTTTAACCCAAATGTATGGGATTATAATGTTGGTCCCATGAAGAAAGTTGTGCAGTTTGTACCACACCCTTAAGTTTAACCACATCTTTCTGTTACACCCTGTATAGATTTTGGGCCAACAGTCAACCGGATAAATCCATGAATTTAGAATATAATAGTCCATTCATATCTTTACATAGTCCAGCTATATTGGCCGCACCTCAACATTCATTGATAAGATTCGTATGAATGGAGCGATGCCATTTGTGCAACGTAGGTAATGATATTATGTTTGGAGCATTGTGTGATTCTGTGAATTAGGGAAAAATAAATGAACGAATCATATAGTCAGCAAAACAGTCTACCCTGCCCATCGGTGGCATAATGGGTAACTCAGAGATAATAACGTCCAATGTCGTGTTAACACCTCGGCCTGTGGCTAAGTAATAACAGCCGCACAGGGTCGAGCCGTGGTTGGGTGAACATCTTTTCATACCGAGAAAGACCCCTGCATGCCTCGGAAAGCACGTTAAGCCGTTGGTCCCAGCTGTCATTTGTGAATCTTTGACAGTCGTTACGAGTCGTCAGAAGCCCGAAAGTCTGACCAGTTTTACCAAGGTGTACCCAGTAAATAAGTTCTGAAGGTCAGATGGCAGTCGCTCCGTGTAAAATACTGGTATTCAGCTGCATCCGGTTGGACTGGAAGCCGACCCCTAGTTGGGAAAATGATGATGATGATGATGATGATGATGATGATGATGATGATGATGATGATGATGATGATGATGATGATGATGATGATGATGATGATGATGATGATGATGATGATGATGATGATGATGATGATGATGATGATGATGATGATGATGATGATGATGATGATGATGATGATGATGATGATGATGATGATGATGATGATGATGATGATGATGATGATGATGATGATGATGATGATGATGATGATGATGATGATGATGATGATGATGATGATGATGATGATGATGATGATGATGATGATGATGATGATGATGATGATGATGATGATGATGATGATGATGATGATGATGATGATGATGATGATGATGATGATGATGATGATGATGATGATGATGATGATGATGATGATGATGATGATGATGATGATGATGATGATGATGATGATGATGATGATGATGATGATGATGATGATGATGATGATGATGATGATGATGATGATGATGATGATGATGATGATGATGATGATGATGATGATGATGATGATGATGATGATGATGATGATGATGATGATGATGATGATGATGATGATGATGATGATGATGATGATGATGATGATGATGATGATGATGATGATGATGATGATGATGATGATGATGATGATGATGATGATGATGATGATGATGATGATGATGATGATGATGATGATGATGATGATGATGATGATGATGATGATGATGATGATGATGATGATGATGATGATGATGATGATGATGATGATGATGATGATGATGATGATGATGATGATGATGATGATGATGATGATGATGATGATGATGATGATGATGATGATGATGATGATGATGATGATGATGATGATGATGATGATGATGATGATGATGATGATGATGATGATGATGATGATGATGATGATGATGATGATGATGATGATGATGATGATGATGATGATGATGATGATGATGATGACGATGATGATGACGATGATGATGACGATGATGATGACGATGATGATGACGATGATGATGATGATGATCTGAATAGGGGAGTATATTGTAATCACTAGTGGCACTAATATTGCTTTATTTTTCTTCCAGAGAGTTCCTAACGGTATGCCACTCAGCGCTTCAACTAAACTCCAAGCTGATCTGCTCCGACCAAGTCTCCTACCACGAAGCTTTGGAAACAAACTACTACAAACTGAGCCATTCTCTATCTGGCATGTTAGGCCAGGCATTACAAGACATATTAGTTAATGGGAACCTAAGTACGACTGTACCTGGAGTTGAGTTAGAGTCTAGTAATGCTTGAAAGGACAAATAATCTAAACTGAAGCGTCAGCGATGCGGGAAGCGTCAGCAGGGCGTCTACAAGGTGAAAACTACAGCGCACACTAGCGCTACTGCAAACCGACCACGATACGTATCTTGTGAGCACATCGATGTGCTATCGTTAATCTGTGGTAGACGTATGTCCCGCTCTACTGTCGCTGCCTTCCCGCTTCTTGAATGCAGAATAGTCGCTTCATTTGAAAATAACCAGCTGGCACGCTCCCGCTTCGCAGTATCTTCGGTTTACGTAGGTTTGACCGAAGCTTTAACATGTCGCCTCGTAACGAAACACTCCCAAGTATCGGCTTAGTGTAAAAATGTAACCGATGATCGCCGAGTATTTATTCAATGCAACGAGACCTTATAAGAGATGCTTCGTACATTTTCGAATGCAGCCGCGAACATTGCGATGCTCTGTACTGCTAGGACAAAAGGTTTATTGTCTCAAAATTTTGAACGAATATTACACTTCTGACTTTTGTAGCTGCAGACCTATAATCCTGCATGTGCATAAGATCACCTAAAGTATAGGAATACGTAAAGGAGTAAAATATAGTTATGACGAAGTATTTGTGCTGAGAACCCTGATAAGTGCCGGATCTTACCAACTGCAGCTTAGCCAAAAATATTAGACCTATTAGATGTGGAATAACACAATCTTACATAACTTTTTGATAGATTTTAACCAATGAGGTCTGAACTCTAAAATGCCTATTATACATTATTAAAAGTTAAACCAGGAGCCGTACTATGATGTATTAGAAACATCATTGTTCCAGTGCTAGAGAGATATGGAGCTATTCCGGAGGAATAGCTATATTCTTCTCTCGCAACGAAATAATGATGTTTTTAACACTTGATAATACTGTCCGTCCCAAGATTCTCTCAAAAGGAAACAAATGCCAATTCCATTCTCAAATTGTCCTAAGACTGCTCTACATATTTGAGCACAGTAGTCCAAAATAGATTTTGCACCAATAAGTAAGTTCTCAAAATATTAGAACTAAGAGTTGAATACTATTTAAATATTGTACCCGATAAAGATAATATTACGGAAGTTGTTACGTAAAGTTTTACTTATAGTCGGAGAGGCGAGAGACAAAAAATTTGCAAGGACTTTCTAAGGCATTTTTTTTATATTACGTCCCCGTATGTGAGGGGGAGTAAAGAAATAGCTTGCCAGGGGGCTTTAATTTTGTAAAAAAAAAAAACTATATATACCTTGCAACTACTTTCTAAAACCTGAAAATTAATTTGAGAGCAGTATACGACCCGGCCCTGCTTCGCACGATTTTTAGACTTGACAAAACGAGTTTCTATATATTGTATATAAGTTATATACTAATGTATTATACATAGAAACCTTCCGGAATAAATTCTCTAGATGATAGTGAAAACCGCATCAAAATCCGTTGCGAAGTTTAGAAGAACAACGCGGCCACACAGACAGACACGAAAAGCGACTTTATTTTATAATAAGCATAGATTATAAATAAGTTTTTACAAAATAATGCCACTCCCGCCCGAAACGCTAACGAAACCAGATGACTGACGGCGGCCGGATTTCTTTACTCCACCAATCTGACGTAATATTTAAAAAATTGCCTTTAGAAAGTGCTTGCAATTTTTGTCGCTTGTCTCCCCGACTATTAGCGGTTGAGTTGGTGATAGGGATGGATCTTTTGAATTACAGCAACGCTCACATCATTCTTAATTCTTATTTTTGGTCCCAAGGCCAAATTGGTTTATACTAAAATCAGGTTTGGTAGTTCATTTTAATCAACCAACCTTTTCTCAGTTCTAAAAAATTCAATCTTATTATCATGTTAACCGCGTAGTAGTTTTCCTAATTAAAGGAGATTAGTTCCAATTAACCTTTATAAGACAATTATCTGAAAACATCGTTATTAAATTATCCTATTAACTAAGATAGAATGAAAGATCTTTGATAAGACTAGGTCACCATTGCGTAAGATGCACCAAACTACGATCAAAATAATAATAATAATATCACTTACACTTACAATCGCCGAATAATTGCCCAAAAATAAAGCAATCGAAACAATAATTAGCTATAATTGGAATATGTGATCAAATTTTTTTGTTAACCATGTGGAGGTTTTATGTGTAGAATTAATAATTAATTGGTTAAATTACCAACAAAATAACAAGGTTTAAAGTCACTACTACAAAAGGTGATTATTTATTAGTATTCGCAAGAATTTGACGACTATGATGAAGTAAACCTATATCTGTCCCGATTCTGTTGGACACCGCTTAGACAAAATTGTCTTCGCAAAAATAACGATAAAATATAGAAGAAAATTAGTGCTGACAAATAATTACACAATACTTCCAAACAGGCTGAGACGATATCTCAGAATATGTCTCCTAGATTAACATGCAAATTTTTTTTATATCTCGAAAAATAGGAATGGTGTCTGGGTAACAAAAAAGAAATTCTATTTAGTGCGTCAGTCAGATAAAAAATATTAGACACGTATTTTTGCTTTATCATATAAATAAAAAAATACTTAGATAAAGCGCATTCAAGTTGGGGAGTGGGGGCTCTATATGTCACAAGTATAACAAACTACCTAAAAATCTAGCAAGGTGTGATGTCGTGCAACATTTTAACTCAGTGTAGCGCCATAATCTTTTGATTACGTAAAAAAAGAAAAAATACGTGTCCAATATTTTTTATTGACCTACATGACGGAAAAAAAAATTGTCATCATCCCTATTCTATCTCGTTCATGTATCGTGCTTTTTTGTAAATGTCATAATATTGTTAACTGAGTTTATCTGGTTAGTAACAAAATCTGTCCAGTCATTTTGAGTTTTATACACCTTTTATTAGACACATTAAATCTAAACAAGAAGTAAAATAACGGAGGAAACATACTCGTCATAAACATAATTCAATGTATAGTCAATTATAAACTCCATCCTATAATCAGCCAATTTCTTTTCAAATAATTAAGATCTGACAAAAACTGTTACAAGTGCCATGACTGATATTTCTCTCTTATCTAACCTAGGAATCTTTATCTAGACTAAATTATAGTCTAGTTAAATTATGTGCACAAATATCGATTTAAAGTAGCTATAGTATACGCCAACGTTCATGGCAGCCGCGGTCACAAAACGAGGGAGCGAGATGACAGGTAAGGTTTTAGAAATCCTGTACTAAATATTCACTGTCCTACTCGCACGTTTTATGACCTTGACGACCACGACTTTTGGCGTTTAGTATAGGATTTTTACCCTCAATCAGTAGAACGACCTAAGAGTATCAAGTCATTAGTGAACTACTGTTTGCTATTATTGCCATGATTTACATAAAACTAGCTTTTAAGGATTTTTATCCCGGTTTGATGACCTACTTCTAATGAGCTTCTTTGAATAACTTTCACCTAAAAAATGTTTGTATTTTTTTTTCGGTTATTGCTTAATGTCTAAATTATTGTTTATTTTTTTATTAAATCGGTCACATAGTCTCCAGTTCCTTGTTACTTTTTTTATAATTTGAATGTCTTACTATAGTGCACGCGCAAGTGCTAGTCACCGCCTGAGGTATGTGAGCTGAGATGGGGGACTTTACTGCCTGCCTTTGTCTACCTCCCCATCTCACCGCTCACATACCTCATGCGGTGACTAGCACTTGCGCGTGCACTATTACATTCTATGCAACCTACGCCTACGTGTTATAAGTTGTAAAACACTGAACAAATTACATGTGTAATTTTATATTCTTTATTATTGTATTGACTAGCTCACTATACGACCCTATTTTTGTTATTTCTTTTTTTATGATCGGGACCTGAACTTTGTTTTGGTACTTTTCAGGGTCTCGCTAAGTCATGCTTGTTTGCGCACCGTACACCTTTATACGCACTTTCCAAGTGCGTTTCTTAGCACACTTTTGCTTACAGCCACGTTCCCATCAGGCACGTTGCACGCAAGTGTAATATTAAGCATCGTTGAGTTTAGGCCGCACTGGCATGTAATCCTGCATTACGCAAGAAGCACTTTTATGTTTTATCATGGGAATGCGGCATAAAGCTTACTGCAAGCTAATATAATAAATAATATGCGCACAAAACACGTCTAACGTAGCCGAGGTCCTATAAAGAAGATTGCTTTTTTTTTATAAACTATTAAGTGTTTTTTTAATCACAACCTCAAACCTGACGTTAGATTTAGGTGAACATTTTTTTTATTTTTTATATCAGAAGTTTAGTATTCTGTTGAAGTACTGTTTTATTAATTTGTGTAAACAAAGTTTATTACGCAAGTTGTATGTCTGTTTAATTTATTTTGTTGTTTGTCGTATTAAGGCTTCATTGTATAGTTATAGATGGCGCTGATAACGTCCTTTCCGTTATAATATACTACCACGGATACCTACTTTGCTCAGACTAATATATATTTATATCTATCAGAGCATAAATTTTCATGACAGTATAAATACTTCTGAACTATAAAATATTATAGAAGATGATCATAATATAGGCAAAGGGCCGTAACTCAAGACATATCGATTTGCACGCACAGTAGCTTACCTGTACCACCCCAATAAATATAAGCACTTAGCTTCGTAATAAAATTAATAAAAAATAAAAGGGTGATTTGTCTATGTCATGCATGACATGACTCGATTAACTACCGTGGTAGTGATTTTATTCTTAAAACTATACTGCAATTTATTCTTACAGATAATGCCTGGTGACAAAATTATTTAATGTGCTATCTAGGTACGCGATCTAGCCCAAAAAGGCATAATAAGATTTTATTCAAAAGGTAAAAAATCATATTGATAGCCTGGATTTGAAACTGGCCAGAAAGACAGGGTCAACTCTAAGCATTTGTAATTATTTATTAATATTTTTCTCTAATATTAAGTCCATAAGCGTTCTTATTAATACTCCATTCCATTGCTTATTTATTTAATATAAAAAGCTCTTTATGTTGGGACAAGGGTACGTATTCATCATACTTATTTATTTATATGTGAATAGTGAAATTAATCTCATACTCAATACCTTGCTTTAGTCATCATGTTAAATAATTTATTTTATAATAATTATAATATTCAATAGAAACAGCCATAAAATTAAACATCTTTTAAACTTTGCTATAACTTTCAAGGGTACATAAATAACATGGTATCACATATTATATTTCTAAATTAAAATGTAGAAGAAAATTATCTTGTGGTCAAAATTTACTTCTGATAGTAAAATGGTCAATATTTTAAATTAGATATACTTATTAAACTTAATGTGGAAATGTTTATTATTGGATTATTTAAACTTTTTACACCAATTATGTGTGATTAATGTACTTAAATGTCTATTTCCTAATTTGTTCTTGTAATCGTCGACAATAGTTACAAAGTACTAATGTATATTCGATTTGATCTTTATAACTGGCTGTGTTGTTGTGGGGAGTAATTTCAATTGCCCATGGTATAAAATGTACTGTGTGTACCTACTTTAGTATGAGTTTTTAACAGAAGTGGTTAAAACTAGCACGAAATTTAAAGCAAGACTTACTCTGAATCTTACTGAAGTGTAATCTAAATTTCATGTTTTAATACATTTTATAAAAATACCTAAATGACTTTTATTTATTGCGAACATTTCCTCATCAATAAAAACATGAAAAAAGTGTTTTTATCAATATTATCAGACTAAGAATCAATCAAGAAGTAATCAATTATTAAGAACTACTCAAGTTCTTTTTAATAAAGAAAAAAAAATTTTTTTTTGAGCTTACTTACAACTTAGCAAAACAGTAAGTGTCGTAGTGGGTTCAGCGTTATAGTCCTAAAATATTATGACTACTTACTGACTGAAATACAGGCAAGTTATAGCGAGACTTGCTGTCTTTTTTAAAACGCAGTTATAGTCGCAACCTGGGTACAAAGTTGCGGGTAGGATGGTTTATTATACTGTAAGATTATAATATTGTAGTCAATAATCGGGGTGACATATTTATTCTATACTAGTGGACCGCCCCGGCTTCGCCCGTGGTACACACAGCCTATGTCAACCGCAGACCGCAGATAATGTACCTTTCTATTGGTGAAAGAATTTTTTAAATCGGTTTAGTAGTTTTTGAGTTTATCCATTACAAACAAACAAACCAAACAAATCTTTCAGGGTTTTTTTCTATCTGTATTCTTTATTATTTAATATTAATAATATAACATAATATACCCTGAAAGATTTAAAAATATACCACGCAACGCAGTAGCATTCTGTCTTCTCCGAAAAAAGTCCTGACATTTCACTTCTATTATTTTCTCTTTTTTCAATATCAACTTCCGAATATCTCTGCCGACTTTATAAGAGTGTACCCTGGAACTGTCAGTACCTATCAGTATCTTAGAGCATTAAGATCAGTATATATCGAAGACTTAATCGAAGACAGTGAATTCTCTGTCTACGGTATATACAGGGTGTTCGGCGCATGGACCGACACAATTTTTTGGGGGATTGGGGGGGTCATTTGCTAGGTTTCACCTAAAGACCTCCATGTCCTAAGTGTGACGGTAATTGAGATATGTTTTTTTTGGTTCTTTCTTTGAATTACCCAAAATCTCGCCTTTGAATCGATATATTTTTTTTGTTTATGGTTGTAAAGGAATAAAATAATTTTTATTATAGTCTACAATGTATTATTATTCGAAATAAAATAAAAAAATATAATTACCGTAATAAGTCTTTTCTTAAAACACTCCATAACTGACTCTCTAACTAGTATTTTGACTACATTTGAATTGTTTTTCATAGCGTGTAGAAAGTCCCTTAGAAAGGGTACAAGCCAAAGAACTTTTTGAGATAAAAATAAGGTCAAAATGGCTTCATTTAAAAAAAAAAAATGAATTTAAGAGTAGTAATTTTTCATACATTTAAACATTTTTAAGACTTTGGAAGCACATAAGTCATTTTCTACTGATCAATTACATCAAATAATAATTTATTTAGAATAAAAATACATTGCAGACTATTATAAAATTTATTTTGTTCTATTGCAACCAGAAACAAAAAAAAAATATCGATTCAAAGGCGAGATTTTGGGTAATTCAAAGAAAGAACAAAAAAAAACATATCTCAATTACCGTCACACTTAGGACATGGAGGTCTTTAGGTGAAACCTAGCAAATTACCCCCCCAATCCCCCAAAAAATTGTGTCGGTCCATGCGCCGAACACCCTGTATAATAGTAGTCTATGGTACCTATACTAAAGTCGTCCTAGCTTTAGGTAAAACAATTTTGCATGCTTATTCCTCTAGGTAACTAGGTAGATACATACAGTATAATAAATTGAGTATAGCTCGTGCTTGGGAATACTCTCAAGTCTAAGCTTATTATTTCTATGCGGAACATCATAATGCCTCGCGTAAAACGTAAATCCAAGTCATTTGAAAACCCTCGGAATTCATTTCAATAACCCGTAATGCATATTGAATTGATAAAAAGCTACATACAATTCTATGCCTTAGAATTAGGTATAGCTTTAGAATTTACGAAGAATTTGACTTGGTAAAAAAAACAATTTGAAGTTTTTTGTTTCAATTTCCAAGATAATGTATTTACCTACATAATTTAAAAACTATCAAGTCAAAAAATCGGCTGTTCCCTACATCTCGTCAAAATGTAGGGAACAGCTGATTTCAGGTTTGGTCCTTTAGTAAAAGTTGTTCATAATGATGAGGACCTAGATACAATGGCCCCTTAAGAGGTTGTGCGATAAGTTACACCTAGTACATAGGCATGGAGAGTGGAGACTATGCCTTTGATAAATTTTTTCATCACATTATTGCTTAGCAGTGCACAGAATACAAATATTTTTTTAATGTGATATTATTTCAATATACTTAAAAATAAGCTAAAATAACTTAAAAATATAATATCTTAAACTAAAACTAATAAAAAACTAAAATATGGCGTCGAAAAATTCCTCCGCATATACAAATTAGGTATAATATCGTTTCAATCACCATTTTAGTCAAAACTTATCAAATTCTTCACGACGTACATACTTTTAGTGTACGCTCTACGTTACATGCATAACAGTGCTAGAAAATCTATAAATTGAAACTAATTACATTGAATTATTTTGACCTTGACTTAAGTATACAACAAGTCGGTCAAACGGTAAGTACAGTATGTATTGTACGATTTTTTTGCCTCAAAGATATAAATATTAAAACAAAAACATGACTTCTCTATGGACTCAAATGTCTACGGAACGGATGTTATAAACATAGTTACGTACATCATTTGGCCAACCCATAATAGACTTTATGCGTAAGGGATAAAATATATCACTGGTGAGTCGTGTTGGTAAATCACTCAAATAGAATGACAGAAATGTCATGTCAAGTTGCCCAAAATCTATATTCTCTTCTTCTGTAATAGTTTGCATTTATGTTGTACTATAAATTTAATGTAGGTATACACAAAAAGATTTAAAATCTGAGTGCACTCTGGATAAAAATAAAAAGCTTTTATTGCGATATCATTGAAAACACTGTAAGGACATGGAAGACGAATTAGAAGACAGAGTTTTGTATCAAACATATCTCTCGTTTACGAAAATTTTGTCACGTTTCACTAGTAGTGTTCCGCTTGATACTCCCGTGAGCTATTTATGGAAGATGGTGCGCCTTTATTTACTACGATCCGAAGTGTTAGTGTTCACGCTAGCCTTAATATTATTTTTTATGTACTTGCAAACTATCGAGCTATGGAGTCGCACAATGCTGAGCAGATTGTCGCAAGCCATGAGTCCTATAAGTGCAGTGCAACGAATGAAGATCTTGGAGGGCTCCGACGCTGATAAGCAAAGCTGGGAGCAAAAGGGTACACTCAGTGCTGCTTATGCAATCAAAGGTAGACGAGCTCATATGGAAGACCGATTTATCATCAACGAAAACATAAACAATACTGGGATCTCACTGTTTGCTATATTCGATGGACACGGAGGTGACTTTGCCGCCAACTACGCAAAAGACCACCTCATTCAAAACCTTTACAATAAAATTGTGGAATTACATGCATTTAAGGAAGGCAAACTAGTTAGCACACCTGTCATAGAAATTACTGAGGAACCAAAACAGGAGAACAGTGTTTCTATTGATCGAAAATCTAGCTTTAAAAAGTCTGTGAGTACTGCTGATGATACATCAAAGAAAGAAATAACGGATCCTGAGCTTTTAGCACAGCTGTCAAAGGCAAGGCCTATCACTAGGGAGGTCAGACCAACTGCTAAGCCAGTCAAGAATGTGCCGAAACCACTGTCCAGCTATGTGGACAAGGGAAAGATAAACTATGGAAAGTTGCTGAGCGATGAGGTACTGGATGCAGACCGACTCCTAGTGGAAGCTGCAAAGCGGTCCTTAAATGTTGCGGGTACTACTGCTCTGCTTGCAGTGATGGAAGGCAACTATCTGATAGTGGCTAATGTGGGTGATTCCCGAGGAGTGATGTGTGATTCACGTGGCAATGCAATACCTGTGTCGTTTGACCATAAGCCACAACAGGTAATTAATTTGATAATTTATAACAACACTCAAGTTATCAATAATTCACATAATAAAGTTGAAAAGTCATTGTTTTTAGAACTACAGCATTCTAGCTCTTGGTTTTATGCATCTTTCTGTTCATACCATTAACCAACTGAATATGTACCAAGGGAACATTTTTGATCAATCACATTAAAATTTTCCATAATTTTAACATAATCCTTCATATTTTTAGGTCCGTGAACAGAAAAGGATTGAGGCTGCTGGTGGCTACATAGCGTTTAATGGCGTATGGCGAGTGGCAGGTATATTGGCAACCTCACGTGCCATGGGAGACTACCCTTTGAAAGATAAGAGATTTGTTATTGCTGATCCTGACATCTTGACTTTTAACCTGGATGACCATAAGCCTATGTTCTTAGTATTAGCCTCCGATGGATTGTGGGATACTTTTTCAAATGAGGAAGCTGTGAAATTCATTAAAGAACGGCTAGATGAACCTGATTATGGAGCTAAAAGTTTAACATTACAAGCATATTACAGAGGTTCTGTGGATAACATCACAGTTTTAGTTATCAATTTTCTAACTAATAAAATGTTTGCTGCAGTATCACAGTAAAATTTTTGGGGTATTGTATACACTAGCGTGTTAAATTCTAAAATCTTACAATTTATGAAAGGTTTACTTGAATTTTTCCCTAAAATTGTAAGGGTTTTTTACTAACTCAAGTTCGAAAATTCATGCATGAAAATTTTGTTCATAATTTTCAAAGCATTTATTTTTCCAATGTGGTACCTTTAAGTAACAATTAATGTAATACTAACTGTTGTCTATGCATAATACATTTTGAAGTAATTTATAAATTGTATTCTAAAAACAAGCTATTTTGAAACAAGAACTTAAATACATAAGTAACATCATAGTAAGTTTTTACATTTTTATTTTCAAAACAAAGTTTATTGAAACATTGTAAATACTATACTTATGTATAACAAACAAACAAATAGGTACCTAGTTGAAATATGTTGTACTTATTGTAAAGTGTCTGCATATTTTCATGTTGAGATTGCATTTTGAACTGTATAATTATATTATTTTCCTAATACATAATACAAATCTGATTGTTGTAGCATATTAATTGTCGTCAAGTTCTGTATTATTCCATGTATTCATGTACAGTCAATGAATGAAAATGTTAAGCACCTTATTTGATTGATTAATTGATTGATTTTAACTTGACCCTTAACTTTTCTTTATCCAAATATTGTCAACATTTTGATCATTCAAATGATTTTCATTCATAACAGTTCGGAAAGGAATGTGTTTGAAAATTGCTTAACTTTAGGTACGGCTCCTTGACTAGGTTGCTTAGATTACCTAATGTAATATTGAATCCAATCACTTCGTATTTTGATGTTATTGATAAGATTACGAAAATTTTGTATATAGTTACGTCCAATAGATGATATTACTTAGACAAGTCGTTTATATTTTTGATTGTAAAGTGTATAGGGTCATATTTTTGAAAATCTAAAGTTTTGAATTTATGGATGGTTGTGATGTGGAAACAGTTTTAAAACTGGGTGGTCTTTAGGAGTAATGTTTTCTTGTTTACCCATCCTATTATTGTCCTGTTGACAAACCAGTTTAAATGTTTATTATTATAGTGAGTAATGTTTATTCCCTCACAAAATACAGACATACTTATCATTCATCTACATATACTATGGAGCGTTGTTTTAATGACTATAATTTTTGTTTTGTTTGTGAGATACTTAAACATGTTTAGTTCTGGTCATAGAGAGAGGAGCTCATAGCTAAGTAATAACAACCGCACGGGTCGATCCATCAGGTTAAGCTACGCTTGCCGGGGTTGGTCTGTGGATGGGTGACCATCTTTACATACCGAGACTCCTCCGTGCCTCGGAAAGCACGCTAAGCCGTTGGTCCTGGCTGTTACTCCTGGATCTTTGACAGTTGTTACGGGTCGTCAGAAGCCCGAAAGTCTGACAACCAGTCTTACCAAAGGGTATTGTATTACCCAGTTCACAACACACTGTGATCAGAGCCTAATTGTTATTTCAAAAACGATATTGGTACATTGCCAATGATTCTACAATGATAAGCATTTTAAAAGTATGAAATTGATGTGATCCCTATCCCCTTTGTTTATGTATTTACTTCTTACTGCATTTGGTTTGGTTTGAGTATTAGTTTCGTTAAATGTTAGGCTTGGGTTCATATTTGCCTGTGGTGCTAGTCATACTTTCTTAGTTTTATATTTTGTTTCTCATTCATAACAATTTTACTTGCTTATTAGACATTACAAGTGCTGTTCATAACTTTAAATGTAAAGATCATTTTTAAATTCATAACATGGTCAACAGATTTATGTATTCAAAATATTTTTGTAATTATATCTATACAGAAAACGATGATAAGGTTCGATTTAAGTACAAAGAAAATGTTTACAAAGTTATACTCGGCCTATGGCATATTACTATCTTTTAAACTACACGTTATTGGGGCCAAATGAATCTACTTTCTACTTGACCTAATGAATGCCTACTATGTTATTGGTCACAAATTGAAAAACACTAAATTTTAATAGGTGAGGTGCCAAAATTACTTGGATTTTATGATCTGGTTTTCATAACTATATTTGCATAATAATGTGATTGTACAAAAGCAGTTTATAATCTTTCCAAACACCTATTTTACTTTAGCGTCCATGAAGTACAATGCGTTTCAACTAAGAATAGGAAAGTCAATGACCTCTAACTGTCAACTGAAGCTAGAAATCTAAGACTTGCAAAGTTTTGTAGTGTTATCCTTATCCATTTTAGTTCTGTTTTTGGAATTTGTTTTTGTTAAAATATGTCACTGACTTTGAAAATGTGTAAACTAGATGCTATTTTGCTAAATCTTCACAATATGGCGCCAAGGTCATCCTATTCTTAGTTGAAACGCACTGTAGGTATTGCATTTTTTCGTCTATATAGTTGCCTGTCAATAAACAAGGAACATCCTATGTGTGCATAGGTCAAAAGTAAAATAAATGATTGGAAAGAGTATAGCAGATAAAAAGGAATTAACCTTTTGTTGTATTATCCAACATTTTGTATAGATTTTAACATATATATATAGTTAGTATTTTTGACTTGTACATAATCAGTGTTATAGTATGTGTAAATCTACCAAAGCCTCAAAGGTTTATATGTTGTCCAATTGTCTATATGCTTGCCTCAGATCTATCTACCAAAGTATAACAATATTGTACGTAATACTTAAATAAATGGTAGCATAAAATTCTGTTATTTTATTAAAGACTGCATACACTTGCACGGCTCAGCAAAATTCGAGGTAAACCGAGTGGCTTTTCCCGTACATAAGGGCGGAAATACACATGCTTAGGTAATAGGTAATAGGTAATACGGGCTGGTATCCGCAACTCCACGACAATGCGCGTATTTTGCGTATGGGTGGGAAAATCGGTTATTCGATCCACCCCAGCTCCTCAAAGAAGGCCAGCAGCGCCTTGACATTACTGACAACTTCCCGGATGGTACCTGGGTTACCGAAGTACTTTGCCCTGTATGCGGCGACAACCGGGCAGTTTAGAAGCACATGAGCTGCTGTCTCGTCGTCCTCCATGCAGGCCCTGCACAGCGGACTGTCTGTGACTCCTATGACAAAGAGGTGTTTATTAAATGACCCATGGCCAGTTAAAGCAGCAGTAACTGTACGCAGCTGTTGTTTAGTTAGTCGAAGAAGCTGTTTCGTGAGGCGGCCATCAATTGTAGGGAGTGCTTCCCTAGCCTGCCTACACTCACCTTGGTCCGACCATAGCTTATGATGCTGGTCCCTGGTACGTTTGTGTGGCTGACACTGGCTTGGCCACCATCAGGGATTTTACTTTTGATAACACAAAGATTTAGTCGTTAATTAGTCGAAATTTGTCGCCAAATATCAGAATTTGTCGGTCACTGGTTCAAAAGTTATAAGGGGTCATTGGTGGCCGATCTGGAGAGAGTCTCCCCAGCTTGGCCACCTTTATATCTCAAAAACTAGGGCACCTAGCGAAGATCTGTTTTCTCCCAAATTTAGTCGCTAATTAGTCGAAATTAGTCGCCAAATATCAGAATCCGTCGGTCACTGGTTCAAAAGTTCTAAGCGTTTCCAGGTAGCCGATCTGGAGAGAATCTCCCCATTCATATCACAAAAACTAGGACACCTAGCGAAGATCTGTTTTCTCCCAAATTTACTCGCTAATTTGTCGCAATTTGTCGCCAAGTCACAGATTTTGTCGGGTCTTAGTTTAGAAGATATAATGAGTTCAATTTTTAAGGTTATAGTCCAAGAGCTAGATCGAAGAATTTACGAAAAATTGCTAAGAAAAAATATTTCTATTAATAATGTGTAATATAATTCTAGTTATATTGGTCTAAACTCCTTAGAAATGTCAGAGAGAGACAAATTCTCAATTAAATACATGTTTTTATGTTTTATAAATTACTAGGTTGGAGTGGCTTCAATTTCTTTGAAAACATTAAACCTTGCTCTTGGTCTATTTGGTGTCAAGATGTACAGTCGCTTGCAACTGTTTTACCAAATTATAACGTTAGGCTCTAATTTACGTTAGAATAATAAAACTTCTGTTGCCGAAATAAGAATATATGATTTACCCTAATATGTTAAAATTATCGTACCTTTAGAAAAATGTTTAAAATACTTAAACGTTGAAAACTTATTGTAAGTATGTATCAACGTTTTGCTTGAAATATACAATACGTTACAAAAAAATACATACCTAATAATCTTAAATCGAAGATGTATACTCTTAGATACCTAATATGAGCATATGGCTCTAATTAAGGTTAGAATAATAAAACTTATATTGTCGAAATATAAAATTATTTATTACTTTAAAATTAGTGTACATACTTAATCAAAGATACCTAGGTACTTATATCATTATAATATTATAACTCAATAAAAATTACAATGGGTGATTCTTCATTGGACGACCTTGCCCGAAACCTACTCGACGACATGTCACCGACAGATATCGGTAGCGAAATGACATGCCACCGACATGAGTACCCACTGATATCAATAAAGTCCAATTACGTTGTTTTTTGAGACCGCATAACTAAGTTTGTTTTTAAATGAAGTTTGCTGATAACATAGACTTATAAAAAAAGATGGACTCCGCGCCACGCATATCGAAAGTGAAGCACCCTACCGATCTATGTGTGCGTGATTTGAGTACCTGCAAAGATGCCGTCGCTCGTGTCACGTAATGGCGGCCGGTCGGCATACTATGATGTAAATGTGTGCGCGAGGCGTGTTTGTACAAACGGTCCCGGCATACTTACTGTGCTTCACTTTCGATATGCGCAGCGCGGAGTCCATCCTTTTTTATAAGTCTATGGCTGATAACTACAAAATCATTAGCTATAGTTACAGTCATCGTATTATTTTTGCTGTAATATTTTAGGTAAAATCTTAAATTATCAGGGTTGGTAGAAATTACCAACCCTGATAATTTAACATTTTAATATTTTTATATTAATATTAGGCATGTTACGATTTATTTTCTATAGTAATCTTAATCATATTGCTGAGTCTATGGTCACTCGAAGATTACTATAGAAAATATATCGTAATATGCCTTGCTATGAATTATATTAATATATTATATTATAGCTACGTCTGTGACGGGCTTAATTTACAGAAACAAATACTCACTGTACCTACTCCCGGTGGATGACTAAAGAAAAAATCCTTATATTTTAGAGCAAGTTTGATGTCCGTAAGGATTGAGTCGCCACATTTCGTATCTTAATGAAATTTTATACTTATTTAGTAGTAAGTTTAAAAATTTTGTAGGTTCGATCCTCGATTTTGTAGGTATAATACTTCAAAAGATATATGAACATAAAGGTGGCACCTCAATCTAAATATTTGGATTGAGTCGCCACGTCAGAACTAGGTACATCATGGATGAATGTTTATCATTATTTGGTATGATTTAGTAGTAATTGTGTATAGTACCTACTAAAAATCTGAGTCCTGTATTGTTGATATTGAAGAATATACAATACTTTTAATGTGGCTCCTCAATCCATCAATCGATCAATCATAAGAACGTGAATTTCCATGAAAGTAATTGGTCAATTTATATTCCACTCCAAAGAACATTTTGTAGTAAGTGTGTTCGAATTTGTAGTATATAGAGAAAGTAGTAAAACTGAGTGAATTTAGTAAATAAACGCATTTTATTTGGCTCCTCAGTCCTGACGTTCTGCAAATAAATAATTGATTGTATCTACCTGAGATCACAACGGAATCAATAACCAGAGACACTAACATTTAGTATAAATGTCTACTAAATACTTATGTACAAATCAACATTGTATATATTCGGTATCTGAAAAAAAAAATACTTTTCGATATTCATTAAGAATTCGCTATTGAGGGTGACCATGTTGTGTGTGTACCTGGGACAAACGGTCAAACTAGGTAAGTCCAACTTCGTTAAGTTAGGGAAGCTACGGAAGATCTTCTCGTCCAAAATATCGCAGTGTCTCGAAACAAAAGTCTTTGACCAGTGTGTGTTGCCAGTTATGATTTACGGCACTAAGACGTAGCGTTTTACAATGGGCCTCATAAGAAAGCTCAAGGTCACCCAAAAGCCAAAGAAGAGGGTTATGCTCGGTGTTTTTCTGCGAGATCGAGTTAAGATTGAGGTCCCTTTTGGGGGGAGCAGTGGACGTCTTTCGGCTGAAATGATGATGATGATGATGTTAAATGAAACCAGGATGACTAGATTTTGAAATTTATTTTTTTAATAAAATCCCTACTTATTTCTAACAGAATTGTATTGTTCACTTCGTAAAGGAGAAAAATAATAAAGTGTTCATCCTAAACGTTCTAAATAATTGCCACTTAAATACTAACTTACCTAATAAATAAACACATTAATACTAATTGTAAAAAACTATTCAAACTGCCCATTGATTCCTCTGATGTTATGGTAAGCGTTTATAACTACGATTTTGTATGGAAGCGCTTTTGTGTTTTAAAACAAATCACAATTGAAATCAAGATGTGCCAACAAAGATAATTATGCAAATTACGTATAATAACAATGTTACAAAACCGGTCAAGAGCGAGTCGGACTCGCGCACCGAGGGTTCCGTTCCGATTTCTGAAAAAGTGTGCTATTTAGAGACATCGTTTTATTTTTCCTGTAATCTTTACATAAACTTCTATCATATAGAATATTTGCAGATTTTTCGCTTCGCAAACTTCGGAGAAAAGGGGGGGGGGGGGGAACGGTATTTTTTTTTTACATTTTTCATCAAAAGTTGAAAACTATGCGGCCTATAAAAAAGAAAAAAAATGTTTGAGAATGTGCAAATAGCGCTTGGAAACGACACTACTGGTAGTGCGGCTGGTAGTGTCGTTGGAAAATTTAAGGGATTCCCTCGATTTCCATGGGATGTCTTCATCAGATTCTGACTTGGTGACAATGGGACCACCTCGAGAGCATAACCTTTCAAACAAAAAAATAATTGTGCAAATCCGACTATACAGGCTGACTTTGAAAACATGCGACAAAATAGATTTTGTTTCTATAAGCCACGAAACGTAAAATTTCTTTTTAAATCACGTATTCATGGTCACCCTACAAAAAAAAATCATAAGAAATTAAAGAATAGCTAATAACTTCGTAAATATGTACATTTTTTTGTATTTTTTTATACGTACATTTTGTAGAAATTTATACAAAATATTGGCGTTTTTTGTTCCAAATTTCGTCACATGATTATGTAGATTAGAGGCAAAACTATTTACCGAAGCATCTGAATTGAGGAGCCACATTAAATATGCTATATCTCCCATTTCTTTCTTTTGTGATTGCCGACTCTTATCCTACAAATCTAAAATACTTACTACTAAATGATGTTGAAATTGCGCATTAATTGAACTACTGCTTCTTTGAAAAATGACCAGTCGTATGTGTATGGTCTGAGGAGCCACACATAATGTATTGTAACTTTTTCAATTTTAACACTACTGAGCTCAGATTTTGTCTACTAAATACTCTCAAATACTACTAAATCATACCAAATTATGATAAACATTCATCCATGATATTCTTAGTTCTGACGAGGCGACTCAATCCAAACATTTAGATTGAGGTGCCACCTATAAGGTCATATATCTTTTGAAGTATTATACCTACAAAATCGAGGATCGAACCTACAAAATTTTTAAACTTACTACTAAATAAGTATTAAATTTCATTAAGATACGAAATTTGGCGACTCAATCCTTACGGACATCAAGTTTGTTTATTTACCTATTTATTTTAAGTACATACTTTGAGCGGCGTAAACGCCGACGCGCCGGTAAAGGTACTGACACGAATAAAAAGCATGCCTATAAGCACGCTTAAGGTACTGACTGTGTCATATGAGACTAGGCTGTATAGCCTTCAGCCTTTGTCATGTGAAAAAGAAGTTTTAAAAAATAAACAGTGTGTCATGGCCTCTTGTGGAAAGTGCATTTTTATTTTATTAATATTTCATAAACCTGGTTAACACATGGTGTCAGGTGTGGGGTATAAACTTACTTAAGTAATTTTAAGACCATTCTTTGAAGTCTGGCTGATATTTTATTGATGTCCTTTGACATTATTGCCACTAATGGCTTGTGGTCTGTCTCAACCACAATCCTTCTACCATATACAAATTGATGATACTTTTCCATAGCAGCACAAATAGCAAATAATTCTTTTTCTATAGGTGCCCACCTACTTTGGCACTCCGTGTAAACTCTGGAGTAAAATGACACTGGTTTTCCATCTTGCATCAGGCATGCACCCATACCAGATTTAGAGCTGTCAGTTTGTAGCACAACTGTACCCTTGTCACTCAGAATTGCTAAAGTAGGTGTGCAACTCAATTTTCTTTTCAGTTCTAAAAATGCTTCTTGCTGAGAAGAATCCCATTCCCACAAAGTATCTTTTTTAAGTAACTGTCTCAAGGGCATTGTAGTTTTTGTATTATGCCTAGTCAGCACAGAGTGTTTAGAGATGCTTGTGAAGCAGGCAGTTCATATGTTACTCGTAGTGGAAGGTCTGTGAAACCTCCTTCCCATTTAGTTGATTATGAATGTTAAAGGGGGGGATGTGTCATATGAGACTAGGCTGTATAGCCTTCAGCCTTTGTCATGTGAAAAAGAAGTTTTAAAAAATAAACAGTGTGTCATGGCCTCTTGTGGAAAGTGCATTTTTATTTTATTAATATTTCATAAACCTGGTTAACACACTGACACTCGTGCTCATAAAAAGCATGCCTATAAGCACGCTTACTAGAAAACATACTAGAAATAAGCATGCTCATTACTAGTCACACATGCTACAAATGAGCACTTGCTCAATAAAAGCATGCTTTCGTGCTAGTAATGAACACCGTCTGTCAGTAGCTTAATGCGCAGCAGGTGACACCCTCGTTCTATCTCGCTCTTTCGCTCATTTTTGTATTTGCGGTATAGATAGAAAATATGGAAGGAAGGAAGTAGTCGTACATAATCTTTTTTCGTAATATTTTAGTAGTTGAGTATGTCCATTGTTACGTGCCTGTAGGTAATTGTGTGCGTTCGTGAAGATCGCTCAGTTTACTTTTTGTAAACAAAACTTATTACCCTTCTGCTTTTATTGTTTCATGTTGTTTAATACACACACACACACACACACACACACACACACACACACACCTACAGCTACGTTTTTTATGTAAAAACTACAAAGACACTTTCCGGCCCAGAATTGAACCCAACATCATCGTCATCATTCGTAACCTCGCGTAACAAACGCGTCCCTGAGACACCACAGAGGCAGTATAAATGTACCTTAAATTTAACACACACCTTCTGGGTACGCTCGCTCCATCCTAGATCTCATCTACCTATCGCTTTCCATCAGGCGAGATCGAGGTCAAGAGCTGACCCATTTCATAATATAAAAAAGTACTAGAAATCCTACTAGGTAATTTGCGTGGAATTTTAAGTTTCGTAAATAGGTATAGAATTTAATCATACCTAGCCATGTTTACGTAGCTTAGGTCCGCTGCAGCCATACGTAAACCATGGCTATGTACCTACGAATGTGAGATCTATCTAGGTAAGTAAATAGCAATTTTTTGAATAAAAATATCTCATCTAAGGGTATTTTCTCAAATTACCTAATAACTGAAAATTAAATTCCTAGATTATTTTACTTACTATATTTTATTGCGTTCAGAGTTTAACACACTAAGCATATAATTTCAAACTTACCCAAGGACTTCTTCTGTTTATCTTTTCTTTACACAGTTATGTTTTTATGGAAAAATACATAGGTACGAAACGCACACTCACACGGAAACCCACATTACTTGATTACAAAACCATTATTACACCAGTTCCTAACTATTCATAATAAATCCCACTGTAAACTAGCTTTAACTTACGTCACGGGCAACTCGCTCTAAGTAGCTCGTCTGTACACGCGCATCTATCTCTTTCTTACTTACCTTAAATGAAACGGAGCGCAGCGATCTATCTGCCAGCGAAATGTGCACTACATTTTGTTCAATAAATAATTACATTCTATTTATTGTAGATCTGTTTCTAGGTAATGATACAGCTTTTCTTTGGTGGATTTAAATTTTAATTACTTATAGAATAACTTCATATTAATATAAATCGAAACAAACATTCCACCTTATAGAACATCATAGATACTTTCTAGAAACTACTTAAAATACTTTGTACTTGGTTGTACCAATGTATGGAGAAATTGAATTCTTTAATATCTTTTTAATTACACACCGACAAAATCTGTGACTTGGCGACAAATTGCGACTAATTAGCGAGTACATTTGGGAGAAAACAGATCTTCGCTAGGTGTCCTAGTTTTTGTGATATAAATGGGGAGATTCTCTCCAGATCGGCTACCTGGAAACGCTTAGAACTTTTGAACCAGTGACCGACGGATTCTGATATTTGGCGACAAATTTCGACTAATTAACGACTAAATCTTTGTGTTATCAAAAGTAAAATCCCTGATGGTGGCCAAGCCAGTGTCAGGCACACGGTACGTTTCCTTACCAGAGTGCGCAAGTACCCGAAGGGGAGCGGCACTATGGGTTCAGGTCCCACTGGTGCCAAGCTCGACCCCCTTCTGGCAAGTTCGTCGGCTGCGTCGTTGCCTAGCGAGCCGCTGTGTCCCTTGATCCATTGAATGGTTATATTATTGAGTCTACCCACCTGGTTGAGACGCTGGTGGCACTCGTATATTAGCCCAGAGTCCACTGTGTGACTACTTAGCGCTTGCAGAACTGCCATGCTATCTGAGAGTATGCGGATCGAGTGGTCCTTAACTTCCCTGGCCATGATGGCAGTAGCGGCCAGAGAAATGCCCATGCACTCGGCCTGGAACACCGTGTTATGGACCCCCAATGGTGTAGCTATGTGTATGTTGAAGTCCTCCGAGAAGATTCCAGCACCTGTGCCACTACCTGTTTTAGATCCATCCGTGAAGATGCGTAGCTCTGCGGGGCGCAACCCCTCGCATCGACCCCAGGCAGGTGCCTTTCTGGTAAATCGCTTCCTCTATCTGTCCGACCACTAGATGAAGAGCGGACTCGGTCGACTTACCCGAGCTGTATGCGTGTTGATTACCGTGTAGCGGTACCGTCTTCAAAGCGCCGTCCCTCAGCTCCCTGTCACACAGCCTTTCCATAGTCTTTAAGAGAAAGGAGGTCAGACTGATCGGTCGGTGGGATTTGGCGTTTGTGTAGTCACCCTTACCTGGCTTAGGGATGAATATAACTTTCACTTCCCTCCATCCTTTAGGAATGTATCTGAAGGCCAGGCACGCTCTCATTAAAGGCACTAGTCTTATTGCAATAGAGGTCCCACCCCACTGTAGTAAGGCGGGGAAAACTCCATCAGGACCAGCTGCCTTAAAAGGATGGAAACTACGAATGGCCCATTGGATCTTTTCCAACGTGATCACCCTGTTCGCGTAAAGCCAATCATTGTCTGATGGTGTTTGAATTACATCTAGCCAGTCGATTAACTGCGTGAAGACACATCCAGGGAAGTGAGTTTCAATAAGGACGCGTCTCGTTTCTTCTGGCGAGGAAGTGAGTGTATTATCAGGCTTACGAATGGTAGCGGGCCCAGATATCTGCTGTTGCGCCAGTACCTTCCTTACCCTGTTCGCTTGCTGACAAGATTCAATGCTTCCACAGAATTTGCGCCATCCCGTAGTACTCCTGAATCTGATGCATTTTTTGTAGCTGGATTTGGCTGCGTAATAGTTATCCCAGTCCTCATCCGCACATGTGTTCATGGCTCTATTCAGAGCTTGCCTTACCTTACTGCGCTTGCGCTCCAGCTCAGCGCCCCACCAGGGTTGTTTGCCCGGTGTGCTACGCGGGGTGGTCTCTGGGCAAGCAGTTTGGTAGCTGTCAATCATTGATTTAGTGAGGTGACCTACCAAAACCTCAATCTGCGTCGTGTCCACAACTGTCGTCGGATCGCTTAGTGTCGCCAGCTTGGAATCTAGGCTGCGTGTATAGGTGGCACGATCCGTATTACGCGGATTACGCCGTGGTGGTGTAGGTGGAACACAGACCTGGATGTCGAAGCGGATCCACCTGTGATCAGAGCAGGACGCCTCCTTGGAGACCTGCCACCCAGTGGTAATCTCCGCCGCGCCCTCTGTAGCCAGAGTGAGATCTATGATTGTCCGGCTACGCCTGGTTACGAATGTTGGTTCTGAGCCAGTGTTTAGTAAGGATAGGTTAGTCGAAAACAAATAGTCAACCAAGGCCTTACCCCTCTCGTTTTGCGTGTCCATTCCCCACAGTTGGTGGTGAGCATTGGCGTCGGCACCCACGACGAGCTGAAACCCGCAACTCTCGCAATGGCTCACGAGGCGGGCGAGGCCGTGGGGAGGCGGCGCCTCCGCCTCGGGCATGTAGACCGAGGCGAACACGATCTCCAACTCCGTGGCGTCGACACGCTGTATTAGCAGCTTAACTGCAGAGACATCTCTGCAACAGAAGTCCGTTAAGAGATGTGTTTTAAGGTTACCTGTGACATAGATGCACGATCTGGGGTGATCGTGACCCGTGGTGACCAGGAGCTTACCATTAAGATTGGAGAGTCCTTGAATGCGGCCCGCCCTTATCCACGGCTCTTGGATCAGGGCAATGGCCGTGTGTTGAACCTCCAGCCACTTGCGAAGCTGAGCCGTCGCGGTCTGACTGTGGTGGAGGTTTGCCTGGAGGACTTTACATGTTGACGAAAGGGACGCCATCGCTGGTCGAACCCTCATCGTCCCCCCCTAGTCTGAGCCCGGCAAGACTAGGGGACCCCCTGCTCGTCTGGGATCACGACACCACATCGTGCTCGCTTCTGGATCTCCGACTGGCTCTTGACGACTAGCGAGTTGCTAGCTTGGAGAGTCAGTTCGGAGACTGTCTTCCTTAGCCAGGCTAAGGTGTGGTCGTCACTGCACCACAGTTTGAGGACACCCCCGGCGAACACCGGCTTGGCATTGAAGGTCGGCCTTGGAGTGTCTTGCTTTGCGGACCAGGCCTCGAGAAGGATCTGCTTCTGGATAGCAGCGAGTACCTGATCCGATACGTCCTTGCTGAGGATCCCCGTGCTGTCGCAGGTGATCGCGACGTCAAGGGTAGCGCTGGCAGCTTGGGCGTAGCTTCGTTGTGCAACCCGTTTGGATTGATCAAGACGCGGCCGCTTCTGATCTCCACGAGGTGTCAAAGACTCGTTGAGAGCTCGCTTGGCCGCGGCCTGACCCTTCCAATCAGGTTGCTGCATTTTACCTTGTGCAGGTGTCTCCGTAGCACTGGTTGGCGGTTGACTGGGCGCTGGTTGACTTGTGCCGGCCTTTGCCTGCGACCGCTTACCGTCGGAGAAGTTTACCTGGTCGCCTGTCGGTTTGTCCGAACTAGCGGCAGTGACCTGTTTATTGCAGGAGCCTTCGCGTAGCAACCTGCGTGCTTGACGGCGCTCCTTCCTCGTCATCCTATCCCTCTTATTGCCTTGCTCGGCAACGGATGGACCTGAAGGGTCAGTGCAAGGGCGTTGGGCTTGTTGTGTGGGTTTTTTACCCTTGCCCTTGCGTTTCTTCACAACCTGCCAGGTGCGTGAGAACGCATCCTCAGTGCAGCTGGCCGTGACGGCCGTCGGATGGGAGGAGGCCAGAGGGGCCTCAGGAGGAGGAGGGTGTTTGGTTGGACACCCGGTACCGCTGTTACCCAGTACCGGGGTCTGTGTAGCTAGGGTCGGACCGGCAGTGGTATTAGTCGTCGCCTGAGTTTTGGAAGGGTCGGTACTGGTCCCAATCAGCGCCGACGTCCTTTGTTTATACTGGGACTTTTTACGTTTGGTCTTAGCTGTGGTTCTCGCCACAGCCGGACCGGCGCCCGCGCTGGTACCCGCAGTGTTAGCTGCATGGCCACCAGGGGCAAGGGAAGTGCAAGCACCTCCCTTGGGAGTGTCTTTGGCTTTCGCCACCACTCCGGTAATGTTAACAGGCCTAGAATTGTCCATGTTAAATTTGGTTATAAAATTCATCTCTCTGGCTCCCACCCTCCATGGAGCCCGCACCTGGGAACGTCTCACTATAAATAAAAGTTCGATCGTTAGGATTACCAGAGAGATATAGGGGCGCAAGGCTGGTTTACAGTGCGACATCGGGCGCTCGATCGGGTTGGCGTAGGGGGTCGAAAGGCCTACCCCCAACGAACTGATCAACCCTCACTTACACCTTCAGCATGACCTTTACCTACCGCCTCAGCTGTCCGAGGACAACCTCAGCGGACCTCACGCACCTCGCCTGTGGCCCTCTGACGGGACACAATGGCCATTTCCCTACCCCTGGCTAATGGGTAGGGCCACCGTTTCGCTTGAAATCCAGCCCAAAGGGGGCGTGTTGCCTTACGGACACATTACCGCCAGTGCCGCTCGGCTCAACCCCCCAGGACTCCTTCATCCCCGCTCACGGCGCTCAACTGCGCAGGTCCTAGCGCAGGTGACTGCTTACTCCTACTCGCCATCAGCTGAATTTAGTGACGGTCGAGCCCGCCACCACCCAGTCACAGGGGGTGACGGTTAGAAGTGGAAGTTGGAAGGGTGGAATAGGGAGGAACGTGGATGTGGGTTGGATGGGGTAGGGAGGGATTGTGAGATTCGGGACAGGAAGGCAAAAGACGGGAATGACTAAGGTTATGGGAGTTGGGCAGGGGATACGATGACGCCTGGTGGTTTCTGTTATGTCTATTAGACCAAGAACGGGGTGGCAACCTCGAGAAGGTACACCGCCAGACTTGCCTTGAGGATCTACACGACTGTAGCGCTCTCCCTCAAGACCCCGCCACCCTACTACCTCTGAAGGAGGCGGAAGGGTAGGCCTGCATCTATACTACCAAGCCAAGCAAAGCAAAGCATGTCGTTGTGCAACCGCAAAAGCATAAATTCAGACCCTCCCCAATACACATGCTTGTAGCTTCTACAAAACTATGCAAGTAGCTGTGACATTCACCAATCAGAAGTTATGAGTATACACGGCATGCAAGCTACTTGAATACTTTTGTGTTACTCGCCATAGATAAAAATAACAAAATATAATATTCGATTTAGCCGCCCGGCTGTGCCGAATCATTCCGACACGAACAAGTGAGTAGCACCCCTATCCACATTAATTTATTTAACTATACGTAGATGAATTATCAGTAGGAGTTGTGAGTGTGAACCTGTAGATTTCGCAACTAACTCCCCCTCCCCCACCGCGGGTCAAATGCAACCCATGTGTGCATAAGGACAACTACATATTAGGTATAAGCTTATATCACATCACTATTCACTACATAGTATAAAACAAAGTCGCTTCCCTGTCTGTCTGTCCGTCCCTATGTATGCTTAGATCTTTAAAACTACGCAACGGATTTTGATGCGTTTTTTTTTAATAGATAGAGTGATTTAAGAGGAAGGTTTACATGTATAATACATGCGCGGGCGAAGCTGCGGGCAAAAACTAGTAGGTATATATAAACGTAAAAAAACATCATCCGATGATGATGATTGTTATCATCAGTAGTTTTGAACTTAATTATGGAGTTCGCAACTAAACCCCCCCCCCCCCCGGTGGAGTTTTGGGTCTAAAATCAGCCCTACTCGGACATCTGAGGAGCTCTAACTATACGTAGGTAGATGATATCTATTTTTTGATCAAAAAGGGTGGCGGGTGCAGACCTCTTAGGTCCGTATTACTTACAGAAGGAAACTCAAGCACTGATCATTGTTTAAATTTAGTTTAAAACTAGTTTCAACCAATCAAATGGCTTGAATCTAGTTTTAAGTAATGCTTGAGTATTGAGTGACGTTCTGTAATACGGACCTTAGAGCATTAAACCAATTTGGTTGGTATAATGCTCTAAGGCAGACCTTCACCTTGTGTTGGATGCTTTCTGCATATCAAAACGAAAAAGCGCGAAGTAGTATGACGTAAAATTTCCGACACCGTGCTGCTTTGCTAGATGTCGCGGGTTCGATTCCGCAAGTAACAATTTATCATTTGTACCTATGGCCTAGATAAAGTTTATTCATATCTGTGGGGTAATAGCGTAACACAGTCGGAATCGGTCTCCCATCCATGGCCCATTAAGTTGTATGGCATGTGGAGTAGCGCGGAGTGGGGTGTAGGTGCGAATGAGGCGCGCTATAGTGGAGCGCCGGGTATAACCGTATAGTGGAGTGGGGTGACCCCACTCACTCACTAACTTTATGCAAAATATCGAATACCCCACTCCGCTCGATTCCGTTATACAGATCCGCTCCGCTTCATCAGGCCGATTGCCCGATAGTGTTAATACCTAGTCGACTTAGGCTTTTATGTACTAGGATATCATGGTGGCGCAACCATGGTCGCGCTGTCAATAATATAGTTGGTTGAGCAACCAAGCCAGGTGAGGTACCCTCCGTTAAGCTGTACTTATACATTTTGTTATCAGCGCCACTGGTGTCCTAGTGAGATAGGGCCTTAGGGTCCGTTTACACAGACCGGCTCGGAGAGCAGAGCAGAGCAGATTTTTAATCACGTTTAAAACAGAGTTTTGTAATAAGGTTTATTTTTACTTGTCACTTCTTTTATTATTGAGAATGCTTGAGAGCAAACCTAACGCGCTTAGTGTGAAAGTACCTGGGCGACCGAGCTCTGCTCGGGTGAACTGCGCGGGAAATCTTTTTGCGTGAAAATCCGGAGAGAACGAATTTTCTCAGATAATATGAGACCTAGATAGATCGATTTTTCACCACCGTAAACCCCTATATTGCAAGTTTCATCGAAATCGTTAGAGCCGTTTTCGAGAACGTGATTACAAATATATATATACTTACTAGAACAATAAAAACAGAAATTTTGGGAAAAAAAAGCGTTAAAAAATATCGAAATTCACGTTTGTTGGCCGTGGTTCGACCGCGTAGTTCTACTTTCAAATCGTATTCACCCTTACGTAGTATTATATTATCTGTGACCTTACGTATGATTTGAATTTCGATTTAATTTTTAATTTTTTTTTGAAAAAAATGTAGGTATGGCATAGGCTTCTACTCCGTTCACCTTTTCAAGACGGTAAAAAAGTCATCCGGCCGATTAGCGACGAATCCAGTTAGTAGGTATAAAAGAAAAAAAAAACCATAAATATTTTTAAAACTTTTATTTATATAAAATATTTGGGTAGGCTGCTCCAACCAGCCAGTAATTTTGTAACAAAACATTACCCTAAAACACATAACACAAAATGTTATTTCAACTCATTTTTGTTGTTACAAAAAACTTAAAAACGCAATATTTAAATACATTATCATTATATTTTATGCTAAAGTCTAGAGCTTACTTAATTACTGCTAATGGCATAATAATTGGCTCCGTAATACAACTAAAACCGACTACTCAGCATATATAGCTATTATGCAATTAATGTAAAACTTATTTGGACTATACATGCACATGAACTAAAACCTATTCTCGTATTACAAGTTATTATTTCAAATATTATAATTATGTAATTGTTTTTGTTTATTAGCCCTTTGAATGTCCAGCGGTCAGAGCGTTTTTTTTCTCGATAATTAATACATTAATGAATCATAATATTTTTTTTAACGTTTTAAAGGTACAAGTCAGCGAGGCTGCTCTAGTCGCCCGGACATTCAAAGTTATTTAAGCTTCAATATTTCAAGTCTATCTAAATTATGACTAGATGATACCTGAACTCTTAATCGAGTTGTCTATAAGATGCACTGATTATCACAATTTTTCACAGGAATGTTAATCAGCGTACATAACTTTAATAGCGTTTATTTACATAAATTGCACAATAAAATTGTAAAGGCACTGCAAAATATAATGTAGCGGCTTACACTATCCAGTCGTAGGCACTATTACTAATACATGAAACAAGATATTTTCGTGTCTAAAACGTAGGTAACTTAAAACAACAATGTAACGTTAGCAGGTACTGGTACATGGGTACGAGTATCGTCTTTTCTATTTTAGTATAACATATTATTAAATGTCTATCTACATTAAGATGTTTGTGTGATAAATTGCATTATTATTCTGTACGACACTTTCACAGAATTTCAAATTCGTCATCCGAGTCGTCGAATTGTCTGTCCACGTCTTCAAATTCTGTAACAAAAGCGATAAAATATAAATAAAATTTATTTGACTATTTATTTATTAACAGTTCCGTGTGGTTCCCTTCTGATTCGAAACTTTCGTGAGAGTATTTTAAGTAATTAGGGTTCTTTCGTAGCAGTAGTGTTAAAACTGCGACAAATTATGTCTGCCATGTTTGGTGGCGAGGAGACTATTGGCAACCAACGCTAGGCCTTGGTTTTATAATCAACTTCAAAAAAGGAGGATGTTATTATTTCGTCTGATAAGCATTTCATCGATATTTTCGTCAATATTGTGGACCGATTTTAAGAAAATTCTTTTTTCATTTGTTTGGAAGCTTAATTGCGCGGTGGTCTAATATAATTTTTATTAACTTTATTAAAAAAAAAAAAAAAAACAACCAACATTCAAACACTACAAAGGGATAAATAACTTTTCAATACACTTCCTCGAAAACTGGTTCATATAGCACTACGATTAGGTTCACAATGCAATGTATTTCACATGCGTGCGATTTTTCATTTTCCCGCACGTGTGCGGGAATAAAAATTGCCACATAACTTATACCTATACTTAGTCCAAATTGGTTCAATGCCTCTATTCACAACTCTCTATTCGGAGGTGAATGTTTTTTTAAATCTCGGCAAGAGGTATGTAATGTCTTTACGGCGTTAATATTTTTTGAATATTTAAATAATGTTTATTAATAGAATATCATCAAAAACTAAACGGTATGATTATTACAATAAACTAAACGTTTATGAACAAATTAACATTTATTAACCGACTTCCAAAAGGAGGCGGTTCTCAATTCGTCGGAACCTTTTTTTTTTTTTTATTTTTTTTTTTTATGTATGTTCCCCGATTACTCGAAAATGGCTAGACCGATTTGGATTTTTCTTGTTTTGTTCGAAAGGGTATACGTCCCAAGTGGTCCCATGATCATCAAGTCAGGATCTGATGATGGGATCCCATGGAAATCGAGGGAAACCCTCAAATTTTATGGGCACAACTATATCAATTTCGGTATTTTTTATAGTATTGTGTGTACTCGTGCATTTGCTCTCGGTAAGTACCATTTGGTGAGCTGGAACTGATGATGAAGACCACAGAGGGCCATCGGAAATACTCAATTATATCTAATAACAGGTTGCGATTCGATTACTTTAATATGGTTTATGCTCGTCAAAATAATGGTAATGGTGACTTCACCATGAGCTCCATTTCTCCTGGTTCTTACTAGGAGAACTCCTCAACAATTAACGGCCCTGCATCGGGAAAAGCAACATTTTGTAAAACGTGATGAGCAGTTGACATTGGGTTATTGTAACTTAGATAAATTACAAACTGAACCACTAAAAAGTGAAAAATAACTTTAATTTCGGAAGTCGGTGGCAAAAAACTAAAATACAGATCCAAAGACACCGACTTCCGAAATTAAAGTTATTTTTCACTTTGTAGTGTTTTTTTTTTTGGAAGTCGGTTTTTGTTTTTGTAAAAAAGTTTTTATTTGTGTTCTAAACTCGAAAATGTTTGAATTTTCTATTTTCCATATTAGGCTGTTTATCGGCTTTATACCTTTGCTTCTCCTTCAACCTGGCGAAAGCAAAGCGCGAAACAAAAAATAAAATTTAAATCATAGTTTCCTAATAATTCATGACAAAAATATTTTCCGTTATTTTATTTTATTTCTTCAAAAGTGTATTGAAAAACGTCGTTTGATGCTCGTGGACATTTGTTATTGCATTCGAGGCGGAATTAACACCCGAGCCGTAGGCGAGGTTGTTTTTGAGCCGAGAACTGCGTACGTACTCCACTTGTATCAAAATGTACTATTAATTTCGGAAGTCGGTGGCAAGAAACTAAAATACAGATCCAAAGAGACTGACTTCCGAAATTATAGGTTATTTTTCACTTTCAACAACAACAACTGACTTCCAAAAAATACACTACGTATTTTTTGGAAGTCAGTTGTTTTTTCAGTCAGTTAATTTGCGCATTTAACGTTACACGTTGTATATTGATGGATATGTGGAGTGACGAGAATGGATAAAGTAAGAAATGAGTATATAAGGCCGCGTTTCCACTGACGCGGAGCTGGGCGGAGCGGAGCGGAGACGTGCAGGAATCGTCCAATTACAGACGAGGCAAGAGACGCGATGAGGATTTCAACCATTATGATTGGTCGATTCCTGCACGTCTCCGCTCCGCTCCACCCAGCTCCGCGTCAGTGGAAACGCACCCTAAGAGGAAGTTTGAAAGTGGCGCCAGTGACAGAAAAGTTGAAAGGAAATCGTTTGCCTTGGTTGGGAATGTGATGAAGAGAGACGAAAGGCATGTGACTAAAAGAGTGATGAATACACATGTTGATGGATGGAGATGCAGAGGAAAGTCAAGGAAAAGATGGATGGATTTTATGAGGAATGATAGGAAAGAGAAGGGAGTGAATGATAGCGTGACGGTTGACAGTGGAGAATGGAAGAAGAAAACGTGTTGCGACGACCCCAAGTAACATGGGATAAGGGCAGGAACATGATGATAGGTACTTATAGGTAATTGATCAAGTTACCTGCAAATAATGTTGTATTCTGTAGATCAATATCAGATGTCATCGGCCCCCAGTGCGACGGTCTCTTCTCGCATATTTCGAATAACGGTTGAGTCTCACACATCAACTTAGTTTCTATAGTTGCGCATAATTCTTCAAAATCAGTTTTTGTTCGACACAAAAAACACTGAAACAAAGTAATTGTTTAATTTTTAGGATACAACCAAAAAAATGGAACATTTATAAGATAACTTTCTCTTCTGTCTGTCAGAGGATTTTTCATAAACAAATCTTGAACAAAATATTTTTTGTACAAAATTATTTATTCTTCAGGTTCTGGTAAAAATATGAGAGATTTGGCAAGAGTGCTAACGCGTGCCCGTTTTCCCGCCATGAGCGGCAGGGGAGGACACCGTGGAGTGTTAGTGAGTTGGAGCTTGGAGTCCCACATAACTGCACTACGTCCCCGTGGTAGTGCACTATGCGTAAGCATTTCTCCACAAGAAAAAAAGGGAACAGTGTACCTACGATAGACGTCCATACCTATAAGTATCACCAAGCGTGGAGACTTTAAAATTATTTATTGATTTGAACGATTAGGACCGATGAGGACATGTTTATGAGACTGGTTGAAGCAGGATATTATGGTCCTTCGCCAGAGCAGTAATCCTTTACTGCTAATTTCTTACATCAACACATTTACACATTTTATTTGATTTTTATTTTTTTATCTGCTTTATGTACCTATATTATACTGTGAGCTTTTTAGGCTGTGCTAAATAAATGTATTTTCATTCTTTATTTTAATTAACTCATTCCCATAGTCACAGTTAACATTAGTGTTAACTGTACATTACATATAGCGTCACCTAAACGAATGCTTAAGACTTTTAATTAGCTGTAGTAAAATGACACTTCTACTGTCATTTCGATATAAAATGCTATGGACTTGCATACCTACAAAAATCCGGCACTTAATATGGCTGCCTTTCGTAGGGTTGTTACTGCGAGTGCAAGAGAGAGCAAGCAACTGTTTGACAGCACGTCTACCAATCATCTACCACAAAACTCGGCACTCAACAAAGCGACCGATCACGCATAGACATAATTTTGCCGTCACACAAAAAGTGTTGGCTTGATTAGTTAAAAAGAGACAAAACGTTTTATACCATGTGTGTCGATATGATAGATATTTGTATAACTATTATTCCTATAATCTCGAATATGACATCTCCATAGGTTTATATCTCAGTGATAAATGGGAAAACAAAATGACAGATAAGAGGTACCATTTTACTGCAGCTAATTAAAAGTCCGAGATAAATAAAAGCGCGCCCTTGGATTTTCAACGCATTCATTTAAGTGTCGTGAAAACCAAAAAAATATTTAAATAAAAAGCGACTCTTGCTATGACACAATAAAGTACAATTCAGGTCGCACAACGCTTATTACCTACAAGTTGCCTCTCTTTCTATCGCGTAACTCTTACACCATCTGACTCGTTAGGGTTGTCTTGTGTTACGACGCGGCACGTGAGTGAGTATCGAACTAACGTGCGAGCCGACCGGTGCGCGGCAGCCCACACTGAATTGACCCAGTGAGATGAGCCCGCCGCGTACTTGAAGCTTTAAACCTAAACTGCGGAGTGTCCCATCTGTATTAATCTGTGTGAAAACAGACATTAGTACTTACCACGGCAACTGATGGATCCATTGCTAGCATAGGTATCCGGGAAGCAAATTTACAGTGATACGAGCAGTCCATTTCTTTTTGTTCATCAGTCAATTTAGTCTGTAAAAAAATATGATTTATTATTTTGGAGCGATTTTTCCATACATTTCTGTTATGAGTAGAGATCGGATAATCGGATGCATATTAACCTAAAGTTGAGGTGTTGGCTAAGTATGGAGTGGGCTTTTGGATTAAAAAATCCCAGAATTCCGGTATCGGCCAATTTTGACTTCTGATTATAGAATCGAATGTATAATTTACTTAAGTTCAGATGTTAGTTAATTTGGATTGCACTTAAAAAAAAGAAAATCCCGGGATTCCGGAACGAAAATTTTTAAGTTCTGATTTTGGAATCGAATGTTTTAGTTAGGTACTTGCGTTCAGGTGTTGGATAATATGGATTGTACTTTTGTATTAAAAAAAACCCGGGATTCCGGGATTCGCAAATTTATAGTTCTGATTATAGAATCGAATGTATATTTACTTACGTTTAGGTTTTGGCTATTAAGGAATGCACTTTTGTGTCGATCGTCAAAATGTCGCGATTCCGGAATTGATAAATGAAGTATTTTTTGAAAGAGTAACTTTTGATCACTAAATTTTCATAGGGTGTTCTACTCATGAGCAACTTTTACTATGGGATCAAACCGTAAATCACGAAACATAAGTCAGCTGTTTCATACATTTTGGTCGAGTAGGTATTGAACTTTTGTTTCAAACATCGTAATTTTTTTTGTTAATTCAGAGTTGGTCCCATAGTGAAAATATTTTCAAATTTTTTGTCATGGGTACTATTCATGGTTTTCGAGACTGTTACAGCTGATAGTGACATTAAAATGTAAATCCAAGATGGCGGCTGCGAAAATTTTCTAATTTTTCGTCATGGGTGTCGTTTTATTGGTTTTCGAGGGTGTTAAAGCCGATAGTGACACTAAAATGTAAATCCAAGATGGCGGATGCGATCATTTTCTAATTTTTCGTCATGGGTGTCGTTTTATTGGTTTTCGAGGGTGTTAAAGCTGATAGTGACATTAAAATGTAAATCCAAGATGGCGGCTGCGAACATTTTCTAATTTTCGTCATGGGTGTCGTTTTATTGGTTTTTGAGGGTGTTAAAGCCGATAGTGACACTAAATTGTAAATCCAAGATGGCGGATGCAAATATTTTTTAATTTTTCGTCATGGGTGTCGTTTTCATGGTTTTTAAGAGTTTTAAAGCCAATAATGGCGTTAAAATGTAAATCCAAGATGGTGGCTGCGAAAGTTTTCTAATTTTTCGTCGGATGTCGTTTTATTAGTTTTCGAGGGTGTTAAAGCCGATAGTGACACTAAAATGTAAATCCAAGATGGCCGATGCAAATATTTTTTAATTTTTCGTCATGGGTGTCGTTTTCATGGTTTTGGGGGGTATTAAAGCTGATAGTGACATTAAAATGTAAATCCAAGATGGCGGCTGCGAACATTCGTCATGGGTGTAGTTTTCATGGTTTTGAGGGTTTTAAAGCCGATAGTAACATTTAAATTTAAATCCAAGATAGCGGCTGCTAACATTTTTAAATTTTTCGTCATGGGTGTCGTTTTTGTGGTTTTCGAAGGTTGTAAAACCGACCGAAATGTTCGCAGCCGCCATCTTGGATTTACATTTTAATGTCACTATCAGCTTTAATACCCCCCAAAACCATGAAAACGATACCCATCATATTTTTTTTAAATTTTCACAGCCGCCATCTTGAATTTACATTTTAACGCCACTATCGGCTTTAAACCCTCGGAAACCATGAAAACGGCACCCATGACAAAAAGTTTGAAATTTTTTGCAGTCGCCATCTTGGATTTACATTTTAATGTCACTCTTAGCTTTAACACCACCGAAAACCATGAAAACGACACCCATGACGGAAAATTAAAAAATATTCGCATCCGCCATCTTGGATTTACATTTTAGTGTCACTATCGGCTTTAACACCCTCGAAAACCAATAAGACGACACATATGACGAAAAGTTAGAAAATTTAGCAGCCGCCATCTTGGATTTACATTTTAACTCCACTATCGGTTTCACAACCCTCGAAAACCCTGAAAACGTCCCCCATGATAAAAAAAATTAAAATGTTGGCAGCCGCCATCTTGGATTTACATTTTAACATCACTATCGGCTTTAACACCCTCGAAAACCAATAAGACGACACCCATTACGAAAAGTTAGAAAATTTAGCAGCCGCCATCTTGGATTTACATTTTAACGCCACTATCGGTTTCACAACCCTCGAAAACCGTGAAAACGTCACCCATGATAAAAAAAATTAAAATGTTGGCAGCCGCCATCTTGGATTTACATTTTAACATCACTATCGGCTTTAAAACCCTCGAAAACCATGAAAACGACACCCATGACGAAAAATTTGAAAATTTTGCAGCCGCCATCTTGGATTTACATTTTAACATCACTATCGGCTTTAACACCCTCAAAAAGCATAAAAACGACACCCATGACGAAAAATTTGAAAATGTTCGCTGCCGCCATCTTGGATTTACATTTTAACATCACTATCGGCTTTAAAACTCTCGAAAACCATGAAAACGACACCCATGACGAAAAATTTGAAAATGTTCGCAGCCGCCATCTTGGATTTACATTTTAACATCACTATCGGCTTTAAAACCCTCGAAAACCATGAAAACGACACCCATGACGAAAAATTTGAAAATGTTCGCAGTCGCCATCTTGGATTTACATTTTCACGTCACTATCGGCTTTAACATTCTCGAAACCCATGAAAACAACCCCACCGATATAGTGACGGTACCTTCCAGGGACAACCATTTTAATTCGGCAGCTTTGTATTTCTCGCGGGGATCACGTGTAACAAACGGAATATTTATGTGATCCCGGTTTCCCGGTATTTCCAAATAAATAAAACCACGTTATTTATGAAGTCGTTTCCATACCATGTATCCGATTAGTTGTGCATTCCTACATTTTCTGGAATACCGGGATTTATAGTAAGAAAAAAAATGCTAAGAAGCCGCTTCCATACTTTGTTAGCGAAATATTAACTTTAGGTTAATATGCATCCGATTATCCGATCTCTAGTTATGAGTCCTCATCGCATAATTAATTTCCTTCTTAGCCATATCATCACACAATACATCCTCTTTGTGTACTGGTGTTAATGTAGCCTTCAAAAGATTCGATTGTAACATTCTATGATGATGTAATTGTAATGTATGACTTTTACTCACATGAATATAAGGTTCAAATTTTAATGATTCAGTATATCTAATGCAGCATCAACTATAATACATACAGCATGTTTTTTCTTGCAGGGGCTTGTGGCAAAGTAATAAAAGACGCACGGGTCGATCGATCGGGTTAAGCTACGCTTACTGCGGTCGGTCCGTAGATGGGTGACCACCTTTACATACCGCGACCCCTCCGTGCCTCGGAAAGCACGTTAAGCCGTTGGTCCCGGGTGTCATTCTTGGATCTTTGACAGTCGTTACAGGTCGTCAGAAGCCCGAAAGCTGACAACCAGTGTTACCAAGGGATAAGCTGGGTTGTGGAGGTCATATAGGCAGTCGCTCCATGTAAAATACTGGTATTCAGCTGCATCCGGTTAGACTGGAAGCCGACCCGAACATAGTTGAGAAAAGGCTAGGCAGATTGATAGCATGTTTTTCTTGTTTGCCTTATAATTATGATGCAATCAAATAAGAAGTTATATTTCTAAATCATAGTTGTTAGTACCGAGATGATACAATCGACATTTTCAATACTAGCGCTTTGCACGCGACATTGTGACGTGGATTTTTAATTTTCCAAAACTAACTTTAAGCCCCATCTCGAGATTAATGTTTTTAAAGCATGTGGATTTTTAATTTTCCACAACTAACTTTAAACCCCATCTCGAGATTAATGTTTTTAAAGCATGCCTATGTCCTTTCTCAGGGATCAAGCTATCTTTATTCAAAATGTCACCATAGTTGGTTCAGCAGTTTAACGTAACTATAATCTTTACAACCATTTATTTTATTTGAGACAGCTCAAGTACTAATCAATTAGGGACAGTTTCTTGCTCCGTAGTTAACTCTACCAATGGTTAAAAATAGTAACAGTTTCTGTTATCTACGGATCAAGAATCCGGCCCTTAGTGATGTCTTAATGCATTACCCGTTCGATTTCTTCTAACAATCGACTTTATTTAGGAAGAAGTTTTAATCGATTTAACACATTCATAACTTATTTTAAAAAAAACAGCGTCCATGAAATATTGCATTTTTCGTCTATGGTTGCCTGTCAATAAATAAGGAACTTGATAGGCGAGCCTTTTGTCAAAAGTAAAACAAATGGTTGGAAACATAATAATTATAACATACAGACAGAGTAACTTCACATTCTAAATATTAGTGAAGAGTATGGATTTACCTCCACTAGCCCAGATCTCTGTGTGGTATGAGGATCCAAGTATATAACCTCGTCTTCTACGCATCCCACCAGGTACAGCGCTTGATTAGGCTTGCCGCCTATCACGCCAATTGATTGCGGACTTTGAAAACATATCTGAAAATCACAATAAAACTTAAGATATAGAATCCAGTTTTTCTAACTGAACAGACAGCTGTGCTGCTGGGGAATTTGTTGCGCCACTTCTTCTTTAGCTAAAGCACTAGGATGTGGTGAAAGACGGGCATTTTGTGGGACTGTCTCATGTCCCATGTAATTTTGACGTTCCATAAGGGCTGATACTCAGCCTAATTTTTTTTTTTTTTTTCTATAAAGTTGGTACTTTATTCACATTACAATATAGCCTATTCGCTAATAAGTAATTTAAATATAACTTAAAATGCTAAGTAACTATAAATTTAAATAAATGACTTTTGATTTTGAAAAGGCTTTTTGAACAAGAAAGGCCTTAGCCTTTTTTTTTTTTTTTTTTTTTGAGGGTGGGAAATCATCAAATAACTTCTCCCGCTCTGGGTGGAGCGGAAGGGCGTGTCAGACTTTTACTGACTAAAACCCACCCGTGTTCCTTCAGTTGCCTATGCCAGGGCCGCGGTAACCCCTTCGGACAATCCGCGACCCCAGCGGCGTCGGCCCTATTGGACCCCGTCACTTGCTGACATCTCTTTGAGGCGCGCGTGGAACACAACGCGCCGTCGACTCGGGCCTGGTCCTTACCGGACGGCGAGCTACCCGCTGCTCACCGTCCGCAGGCCCGCGCCTACGGAACCGAACGAACGGAACGGAACGGAGGCCTTAGCCTTGGGTTTGACTTTTTTTGGCACATTTCCACAGTACGAAACAGTGAAGATATCCGTACTTTATTTGCTTACTTAAGAATGTAAGAGTATAGCGTTGGCGGGTACAGATAATAAGATTAGATGATGGACAATTTGACGGCGAACCCTTTGTGCGCGACGATAGAACGTATTGGTGATCTATGCAATACACGTAACACATAGGACAAATAGACTCCCAGGATTTCCATAAGATTCCAAAGTGTCCGCGGACAACATCACTTTTTGAAAAAAATTGTGATCAATACTTCGTTTTTAGGGTTCCGTACCAAAATGGTAAAAAGGAACCCTTATGGTGCGACTCAGTCTGTCTGTCTGTCAGTCACAGCTGGATATCTCAAGAACTACTAATGCTATCAACTTGCAATTTGGAACAAAAATCTGAAATTATTCTATGTGATAGAAGTTTAAGTAAAGATTACAGGAAAAATAAAACGATGTTTCTAAATAGCACACTCTTTCAGAAATCGGAACGGAACCCTGCGCAAGTCGGTGCGCAAGTCCAACCGGTGCGCAAGTCCGACTCCCTCTTCTTGTATAGCTGTTCAACCTGATTTTGACTACCACTTGTACTATCATGTTTAGTGTATGTGTTCTATGTGTTTCTCCTTGTATGTACAATAAACTTATTATTTATTTTATTTATTAATAAACCCGATTCTTGACCGGTTTTTAAAACAAACAAAGGTAAGTTCAAAAATTTTAAAATATCAGATCATTTTAAGTGTAGCAATTATTATTTACCTTCAGTCCATTTATATAAACCGGATTAATTTCGCTAAGGCCCAGCCTGAGCGGTACTATCAGCAACAGAGGCATCCAGTCGGTCACCAGGCAGTCAGGCGTCGACGAAGAGTCGCCTCTGTCGTTGTTCACGACGCATTGTTGTACTGGAAACAGGGAGAAAGGGACTTTTAAAATATCTAAGATGAGATATAAAGGTTCTTTTGGATTTATTACAACCTAAATATTACCAGTAGAGTTCTAATTCTAAAGCAAGAATAATACAAGGCACTGATCCATACAAACAACTTGTATTATGGGACCAAGACTGAAATCGCGAAAAAATCAGCTGCTCCATAAATTAATTCATTTTTTATTTTTTTTATTTAAGTTATTTAATCGCAAAAAAATCGTTTTGTCAAGTTCGACAAAATTATTTTTTGGCGATTCACAGATACAGATTATTTTTGCCCTTTTCAGGTTTCAGTTATTTTAATCACACCTTGAAATTAGGTTGATTGAGAACAATTAGATGAGATTTGAATGCTTTAATCACATCTTTGCGATTGAAAGGTAAAGTACACAAGCAAACCCCAGTATTCACAAAACCTTTACATAATATAAAATTTTATAAAATTGTCACTGTCATTTTCATTTCAATGAAGTGAGAAGGGCTATAGCATTTTTTTTATTACACCATAAAACCGTACAAGTCATGTCCATCAAATAGAAGTAATTAGCTAATGCCGGTATTATATCTTGCATCATGCTATTATTATAATAATGGTTACCAAACCAATATTAAAAAGTGCTAGTTAATTTCATATTTCGCTTTCAACTGCGTGTCACGAAATACTATTTTTCTAATACTTATTATTTTAGTAGCGGCCTTCCCCTACCCACGGTTTTTACGAGTTGAAAAAACATCGAGATATCTTTATTATTTGTAAATTTAATATTATTGTATTTATACAAACCTGCTGTATAAACCTTCGGGAATAAATTCTCTAAATGATGGTGAAAACCGCATCAAAATACATTGCGTAGTTTAGATGACCAACGCGGTAACACAGAGACACGAAAAGCGACTTTAATATGTAATAATTATGTATTATGTATAGAGATCGGATAATCGGATGCATATTAACCTAAAGTTAATATTTCGCTAACAAAGTATGGAAGCGGCTTCTTAGCATTTTTTTTCTTACTATAAATCCCGGGATTCCAGAAAATGTGGGAATGCACAAGTAGTCGGATACATGGTATGGAAACGACTTCATAAATAACGTGGTTTTATTTATTTGGAAATATCGGGAAATCGGGATCACATAAATATTCCGTTTGCGTGATCCCCGCGAGAAATACAAAGCTGCCGAATTAAAATGGTTATCCCTGGAAGGTACCGTCACTATATCGGTGGGGTTGTTTTCATGGGTTTCGAGAATGTTAAAGCCGATAGTGACGTGAAAATGTAAATCCAAGATGGCGGCTGCGAACATTTTCAAATTTTTCGTCATGGGTGTCGTTTTCATGGTTTTTGAGGGTTTTAAAGCCGATAGTGATATTAAAATGTAAATCCAAGATGACGGCTGCTAACATTTTTAAATTTTTCGTCATGTGTGTCGTTTTCATGCTTTTCGAGGGTGTTAAAGCCGATAGTGATGTTAAAATGTAAATCCAAGATGGCGGCTGCAAAATTTTTAAATTTTTCGTCATGGGTGTCGTTTTCATGGTTTTTGAGGGTTTTAAAGCCGATAGTGATGTTAAAATGTAAATCCAAGATGGCGGCTGCTAACATTTTTAAATTTTTCGTCATGGGTGTCGTTTTCATGCTTTTCGAGGGTGTTAAAGCCGATAGTAATGTTAAAATGTAAATCTAAGATGGCGGCTGCAAAAATTTTAAATTTTTCGTCATGGGTGTCGTTTTCATGCTTTTCGAGGGTGTTAAAGCTGATAGTGATGTTAAAATATAAATCCAAGATGGCGGCTGCCAACATTTTTTTTTACCATGGGTGACGTTTTCATGGTTCTCGAGGGTTGTAAAACCGATAGTGGCGTTAAAATGTAAATCCATGATGGCGGCCGTGAAAATTTTCTAACTTTTCGTCATGGGTGTCGTTTTATTGGTTTTCGAGGGTGCTAAAGCCGATAGTGACACTAAAATGTAAATCCAAGATGGCGACTGCAAAAAATTTCAAACTTTTTGCCATGGGTGCCGTTTTCATGGTTTCCAAGGGTTTAAAGCCGATAGTAGCGTTAAAATGTAAATTCAAGATGGCGGCTGCGAAAATTAAAAAAAAAATTGTGATTGGTATCGTTTTCATCGTTTTGGGGGGTATTAAAGCTGATAGTGACATTAAAATGTAAATCCAAGATGGCGGCTGCGAACATTTCGGTCGGTTTTACAACCCTAGAAAACCATGAAAACGACACCCATGACGAAAAATTTAAAAATGTTCACAGCCGTCATCTTGGATTTACATTTTAATGTTACTATCGGCTTTAAAACCCTCAAAAACCATGAAAGCGACACCCATGATAAAAATTAGAAAATGTTCGCAGCCGCCATCTTAGATTTACATTTTAATGTTAGTATAGTAGACACTAAAATGTAAATCCAAGATGGCGACTGCAAAAAATTTCAAACTTTTTGCCATGGGTGCAGTTTTCATGGTTTCCGAGGGTTAAAGCCGATAGTAGCGTTAAAATGTAAATTCAAGATGGCGGCTGCGAAAATTTAAAAAAAAATTGTGATGGGTATCGTTTTCATGGTTTGCGGGGGTATTAAAGCTGATAGTGACATTAAAATGTAAATCCAAGATGGCGGCTGCGAACATTTCGGTCGGTTTTACAACCCTAGAAAACCATGAAAACGACACCCATGACGAAAAATTTAAAAATGTTCGCAGCCGCCATCTTGGATTTACATTTTAATGTTACTATCGGCTTTAAAACCCTCAAAAACCATGAAAACGACACCCATGGCGAAAAAATATTTGCATCCGCCATCTTGGATTTACAATTTAGTGTCACTATCGGCTTTAACACCCTCGAAAACCAATAAAACGACACCCATGACGAAAATTAGAAAATGTTCGCAGCCGCCATCTTGGATTTACATTTTAATGTTACTATCAGCTTTAACACCCTCGAAAACCAATAAAACGATACCCATGACGAAAAATTAGAAAATGTTCGCAGCCGCCATCTTAGATTTACATTTTAATGTTAGTATCAGCTTTACACCCCCGAAAACCATGAAAACGACACCCATGACGAAAAATTAAAAAATATTCGCATCCGCCATCTTGGATTTACATTTTAGTGTCACTATCGGCTTTAACACCCTCGAAAACCAATGAAACGACACCCATGACGAAAAATTAGAAAATTTTCGCAGCCGCCATCTTGGATTTACATTTTAATGTCACTATCAGCTGTAACAGCCTCGAAAACCATGAATGTACCCATGACGAAAAATTTGAAAATATTTGAAGCCGCCATCTTGGATTTACATTTTCAGCAGCTTTCACTATGGGACCAACTCTGAAATCACAAAAAAAATTACGATGTTTGAAACAAGAGTTCAATACCTACTCTACCAAAATGTATGAAACAGCTGACTCTATGTTTCGTGATTTACGGGTTGATCCCATAGTAAAAGTTGCTCATGTGAGTAGAACACCTTATGAAAATTTAGTGATAAAAAAGTTACCCTTTCAAAAAATACTTAATTTATCAATTCCGGCATCGCGACATTTTGACGATCGACACAAAAGTGCATACCTTAATAGCCAAAACCTAAACGTAAGTAAATATACATTCGATTCTATAATCAGAACTATAAATTTGTGAATCCCGGAATCCCGGGATTTATTTAATACTAAAGTACAATCCATATTAGCCAACACCTGAACGCAAGTAACTAACTAAAACATTCGATTCCAAAATCAGAACTTAAAAATTTTCGTTCCGGAATCCCGGGATTTTTTTTTTTTTTAAGTGCAATCCATATTAACTAACATCTGAACTTAAGTAAATTATACATTCGATTCTATAATCAGAAGTCAAAATTGGCCGATACCGGAATTCTGGGATTTTTTAATCCAAAAGCCCACTCCATACTTAGCCAACACCTCAACTTTAGGTTAATATGCATCCGATTATCCGATCTCTATATGTATAACAAGAAAACTATAATTGTTAGGCTGTCGTCAGGTATGGGGTGTCTATATCATGTTATTTATGTTATAATGATTTTCTTAATCGCATTTCCGTTTAGCTATAATCCTAAGTTCCTAACCATTATTATAAACGCGAATGTGAGTTTGTTGTTTGTTTGTTACGCTTTCACGCTAAAACGGCTGAACGGATCTGGATGTGGCACATGGGTGCCTGGAGAAAGACATAGGCTACTTTTCATCCTGGATCGCAGACGAAGGAAGTCGCGGTCAACAGCTATGTAAGCTTATATATAAAAAAAATCTCCATCCTTTTTTCGTTGGTTAAAAAGTTATTTACTTTTATGTTGGCTTTATCCATAATACTTACAAATATCTTCTCTGACAACTGTGTTATCTAATGCAACATGGATCACCAAGGAACTCCACTTGTCATAAACTGCTAGCTTTCTGAAATAAACAGTATAAATTATTAATAAAACAAATCTTAATTTTATAAGAACTAAAATGTAAAAAAGCATGACATTACTGCTTCTGCCCGCGACTTCGGCCGCGTGAAATTTCTTGTTCCCCGACCCAACCCCTCTCATCACATCGCCTGCCAGCGACTAACTAACTTCGTTTTTGCTTGGCATTTTTTCTGCCTTTTTTTTCATTTTGCTCGGCTCCTAGGGGTCCGAGCATGATGTTAAATAGCCTATTATAGTCTTCCTCAATAATTGAGCTATGAAATGCAGAGATTTTTTTAAATCCAACTGGTAGTTCCAGAGATTAGCGCATTCAAACATATAAACAAAAAAAACATACCTTTCAACATTATTATTAGTATAGTTATAGATAGATGTAAACTTGAACCAACATTGGTTGTGAAAAGGTTTTTTAAAAGAGCAAACTGATATCGAATGTGACACTACCTGGGCGATCGAGCTCTGCTCAGGTGAAAATAGAGAAAACAAATTTTCCCAGATATGAGACCTAGCTAGATCAATGTTTTGCCCCCGTAAACCTCTATATTGCAACTTTCATGTGATAATATACATATTATTATTAAATATCTTCTGAATGCAACATGCAGACATTCTTAAAGACTGGCGGAATTCCAAGTTATACTTATATGGAGAGGCAACATGCTGAGTCACAAAGAAAGATTATTTTAAAGATTGTGAACACTACAATGTGTATTTGCACAATTGTTTTCTTATGGCAAGCAATAACAATTTTTTGTCAGGACATATAATTTTTCTGACTTCAATGGTAATAAAATTATTAATTTTATACAGGAAAACATTTATTTCTTCCATGTTAATTCATTTAACAGGGTAATATTTTAATTGTTCAAATACATTAAAAACCACATCCTACAAGCATGTGATATGTATAATCATTAGCTGGCAAGGATGAGACAGGTTCTGTGTCAATAGCATAACTTAAGGTGACTCTCTGGTATAGGGAAATACCCTTGACCTAGTAGGGGGAAGTGGGGCACCTTCATACAAGGGGCACCTTCATACACTAGAGATATCTATTCTTAGGCACACAGAAATTGAACGACTATGCGTGTGTACGTAGCTTATTTATGAGTGTGTTGGCTCATGGAGTTTGACAGCAGTCGGTGCGAAACGCGCGATGCGGTGACACGGAAAGTGATTCGGCCACGTGTAAGTAATTTTATGACCTCACTTTGAACATATTTTTATTGATGTAAGCTGTTTTCTAGATTATTCAATACTAATTTATTTAAAATGTAATAGGGTCAAGTTTGTAAATTGGTACGTGAATAATGATTTAGAAGGTTGGTTTTTTTTTAGGAATTTTTTTATTTAATTTTCTTGTGATGGGGTAGGTTCATACAGCAGTACGCGGGGTACATTCATACTGTATGAATGTACAAAAATAAAAAAATATGATAAATAAAAAAATAAATAAATATAATAAATACTGATATGACTGATCAGAAATACTGTTAGGTTAGTTAAGTTTATTCAGTGTTATAAAAACAAAACTACCTACATTTATGTTATTCTCTTTTTTACTTAGTATTTTTCGGTTATTACTTAGTATTTTATGCTCAAATAGACTAATTGCTTTTGTTTTTGAAAATATTGTATTTTCATATTTTGATTTTGATAAATAATTAAACATTTCACACTCAATTTGTGTATTTTTTCACATGTATGAATCTGCCCCATAGCGTGTATGAAAGTGCCCCACATGCGGGGCACTTTCATACATTTTTTTTTTTTTTTATTAACTTTGACAGAAAGCCGCACAAGTGTATTTACACAAATTACATATTTTTGATATAAAGTCAGATAGCAAGACTATTAGTTTTTGATGAATCGGTACAGATATTGATACTAGAGAAAATTCTGTACGACAAAATATAAAAACTGTATGAGGCTGCCCCACCTTCCCCTACTGATACTTACTTCAACACTTGTGCAACAGTATTGGGCCCAAACCATTGACCAACTTCTTTTCCTTCTGAAGCTCCCATCAATGCCACCTGATGAATGGAGTAGGGAGCCTGCTTTCTCTCTTCAAACCTTTGGATTATCTTCAGATATGTTGGATCTCTATAAGTTATATAATGTCATCAGTGAAGTTCTGTTATCTATATTTTTATTTATAGATTACTTGACCACATCAAATAAAAAAAATAAAAATGACTAGTTACTTCATCTTCATCTTTTAAATTGTGAAGGAAACTAGAAACCATTTTATTTTCACAACACATTGGAGCTGCCCTATTTCTATTTCTGATAAGGAGTCACACAATGTATGCATGGCTCATTATACTAATGTTGTTTTATCTCAATTAATAAGGCATTATGTTCACATTAATTAATTGTGTAATAGACAATTATGAATTATTGTATGACTGCAATAAATAATAATGAGAAATGTTACTACTTTATCATCATTGCAAAACAGGAAAACAATGATTCTATAAGATTGCAAGCATTGAGCAATAGACTGAAGAGTTTAGCTTGCCTATCAAACATAACTATACATTCCCTTGATATGTTTAAAATCAGTTAATGACCTTACCTAGTTTCAGGAGTCCAAACCCAGTCAGCTGACAGGTGGACTCGGACGAGTGCGACACCAAGGACCATTTGTCCACATCGCAGCATACAACCCCATCCTTTATCAGAAGTTAGCCCTTCGTCCCCTATAGGAATAAATCCCTTTCTATATGTACACCAAATTATTGATGTGATGTCTCTTCTTATGCGGTCCAAATCTGAAAATATTACTTCGTCGTTAAATAGACTACAACTACATTATATTTCATGAACAGATATGCTGATCAGAGCCGATCATTTCGTCCCAGCTATATCTTTAAAACAATAGGCAGAAGTACCTCGTTGATCATTAAGATCTGACCTTTAAAATAAACGTGTAAACATACATTAATGATATTTCAAGTACTTACCCTGAACAGCGCTGTATTTTTTTCCTAAGATCCATACGCTCTCCTTTGTCTGAGGAATATCATCAGGCTCGACGTTATTACCGTCAGACGATAGGTAACATATATCAAACACGGCATCCATGTTCGAACATAATTTGATGACAAACACTAAGAAAACTAATAAGAAATTATTAGAAGTAGAAAAAGCTACGAGAAAAAATAAACACGAGTACGCCTTCCGACAAATAAACAGAAGATGAGTGAATGAAAAGTTAAATTCATTCATTCTCCTACAAATGTCAAAGTCAAGAATAGAATCATGAATAAATGGGGAGCCACACGCAAAGCTGTTTGTAGATGGCGCTCTGAACGCATTGTTTTACAAACAAATCCATACAATTTGACAATCGTTCGTTATGTCAAATCAATGAAAAAAGGACAGTCGATCATGTGCCACCTAGCGTGATAAAAAGTTAGTTTTCCTCCCCATTCATGATGCCAAAAAAATCACATCAATTTACTTTTTAGAGTTTCGTTTGATTACTATAATATACATATAAATAAGTCAAGAAATATTTTTTAATGTTATAATTATTGTGGTCCATGCGCGGGAGACATAATTATTTGGTTAAAATCAGGCCAAGTGTCTGACCACACACATTGAATGGTTCCGTACAGTGTTGCCACCTTAGTTTTTGGAAAGGGGCAGTCAGACAAGCTAGAAAGAGCTAGATTTGGCAAAAGAGGTGCAAGAAAGGGCTAAAAACATAGATACAAATGTAAAGGGTTAAAAATTGTTTATCTGAAACGTATTAATTTCAGAAAGTGCAAACCTAATTATAAATAGGTAATTTATTAAATTGTTAAAAATCTGAGTTTTCATCGGAATCTTCTAAAATCATAACTGCCGAAGCAGAAGAATTCCCATTCTTTTTTATAATGTTGTATTTAAACAGTCTTTTTAGGGTTCCGTACCTCAAGAGGAAAAAACTGAACTCTAATAGGATCACTTCGTTGTCCGTCTGTCTGTCTGTCTGTCTGTCAAGACCCTTTTTCTCAGGAACGCGTGGAGGTATCATATTGAAATTAATATCAAATACGTAAGTCTATGGTTTCTTGGAGTTCTAAAGCAGAAATAGTAGGTAGGGTTACCAATGTTACCATAGCAAAACTAAAAATATACCCAATTAGTGATCATAAAGTGTGAACTGACGAAATCTATACTACATGACGCGCATTGTTTCATAAGTTCGTAATCGCGGTGTGAAGTTTTCGTATCGCTTGAAAAGAGCTAGATTGCTCTTTTAGGGCTAAAGCATGAAAAAACGAGTTTACCTACAGTAAAAAGTGCTAGATCTAGCCCGAAAAGGGCTAAGGTAGCAACACTGGTTCCGTAGTTGGGAATTTGGGATAACTAAACTAATGACTAAACTGGGTGAAATTTTAATGTAGGTAGATTTCCTCTTATATAGGCATTGTATATACTCATCATTATGAACAACTTTTACTATGGGACCAAACCTAAAATCGCCAAAAAAAAAACAGCTGTTCAGTATACGTCATTGTGTTCAGTAAGTAATAATAATAATAAAATAAAATTTATTCAAAAATAAAAATTGGTAAAATACAGTATAAAGTGTATCATTACATTAATTTATCTACATCAAACACGTCAAAATGTAGGGAGCAGCTGTTCAACCATTAACATTTCACCCTGTATAGAGAAAAGGGAGGATCCTTCGACCAGACGGGTGTTATCTTTATCTACGATTGATGTCGGGACCATAGACGTATAAAAAAAGAAGGACTCCGCGCCACGCATATCGAAAGTGAAGCACCGTACCAGGAGGCGGCGTAATGCATGGGTGACGTGGGCGACCGCCTACGGCCTCACGGTCTGAGGGGCCTCGCGCCTCCAAGCTTTATGCATTACTTAAAAGCCGTGAAAAAAATTTACTCGTCATAAAACGATACCAATCAATCAATCAAATTCGTTTAATTTTTTTTTAGTCTAGCAACATTTGCTGGTGTTGCGTTTCTTTCGCGAGGAATTCCCGAAAGATTTTTGCAAGTTATTAAAAGGTTAATTATTCATGTTTATCCCCTCGGCCCCAGGTCCCTGCCCCCCCCCCCCCCCCCAATCTCGAGAAGTAGGTACTTTTTAATCAAATCTCAAACAAGGTCAATACATGTTCAGTAATAAAGAGGCAGTTTGTAGTTGGAGGCCCCTTAAATACAAAATATTATTATCAACTTAACATGCAAAAATTTTCGACATCGTAACTTTTCTTCGTTTTCAAACTTTTCTGCATAGGTGCAAAAGAAGAACATCTGAGACTGGGTGCAAATATTCTTCTCATACTCAAACCCTGCTGCATAAGTCATCAACGACAAAGTATCTCTTATTGATGTATACATATATGGTCAAAAGAAAACCTTAATTACCTTTCCGAGGCGGGGTGCTAAAATTTTCGAGCTGGCTACGATCGCTCCTGCGTCCTGCATTCTTCTAAATATCAAGCTTTTCTGTATAACTTAATAAAATATCACCTATTTCTGTAAGAATGTTGAAAAGACAACCTAATTTTAACCGTCCGAGGCGGCGTGATATAATTTTTGAGCTCGCTTCGCTTGCTCCTGCATCCTACTTCACAGTGGCGTATTTACCAGTAGGCTGAGTAGGCTGGAGCCTAGGGCGGCAGATTTTAGGGGGCGGCAAATTTGGACCTTTTTTAGGGTTCCGTACCTCAAAAGGAAAAAACGGAACCCTTGTAGGATCACTCGTGTGTCTGTCTGTCTGTCCGTCTGTCACAGCCAATTTACTCCGAATCTAATGAACCGATTAAATTGAAACTTCGTACATATATGTATTTTGGTAACCCAAACACGGACATGTAACGTAAATAAATGAATTTTGAATATGGGGGTCCCTTTTGGGGGGAAAATAAGTACAATTAAAAAAAAAGTTTTGCAAACTGTACCGTGTGACATACCAAATGAAAGGTCTTACTGTTAGGGTCTCAAATATTTTTTTTTTATAATTTTAAAATAAAATGTTTTGAAGTTATTTAAGAAAATAGACGAAAATTGACCGTCCCCCCCCCCTTATCTCCGAAACTACCGAGCTTAAAATTTTGAAAAAAATACAGAAAATAGTTCTTTACCTATAGATTACAGGAAAACCTATCAGAAGTTATGGTCTTATAAATCTATATATATAAAATTCAAAGTCCTGACTGACTCATTGTCTGATAATAATGAACGCACAGTCCAAACCACTGGACCTAGAGACATGAAATGTTGCACATAGGTACCTTATATAGTGTAAACATCCATTATGTAAGAATTTTTGGAAATTCCATCCCTAAGGGAATAAAATAGGGGATGAAAGTTTGTATGAAAAATCTTATCTCTTGAGTTATTAGACTTGAAACTTAGCAAGAATATTCATCTAATGTATAAAATTAATCATTTTTAGTTTTCCTAAACTACCCCCTTTTTTTGTGGATGGGAAATCATCAAATGACTTCTCCCGCTCTGGGTGGAGCGGAAGGGCGTGTCATACTTTTACTGACTAAAACCCACCCGTGTTCCTTCAGTTGCCTATGGCAGGGCCACGGTATCTCTTTCGAACAATCTGTGACCCCAGAAGACGGGATTGGTGGGTGTCAAAGTTTGTATGGAGGAATTTTAACACGCGGTCCGATTTACTCAAAACTCAGTTTTTGTACTTGAGACCAAAAATGAAGATTAACTAACGTGTATCAGGTCAGGGTTTTCCAAAAATCTACTACCCCTTTTCACCCCTTAAGGGCTAAAGGGTTAAAAGGGGTAGTAAATTTTACAGCGGAGGATTTTATTGAACTCGAAAATTGTAAATAATGTTTGAGCCAACTTATGGAAACATCCCAGACGATTTTTGAAATTCTATTCCTGTGGGCGTGAAAACAGGGATACGGTTTATATGAAAAATCTTATTAATTTGGTTAATGAACTTGAAACTTAGTACAAATACTTGCTTATGTAAGTAATAAAGTTTGTCATTATTAGTTTTTCAAAACTACCCCCCCAAGGGGGTTTAGGGATGTTAAAGTTTGTATGGAAGAATTTTAAAGCGCAGTCCGATTAACTTGAAACTCAATATTTATACTTTTGATGTAAAATAAACAATAATAAGAAAATTAAAACCCATGAAATCAGACATCCACGCGGGCGAAGCCGCGGGCAGTCCAGCTAGTATCTCAATATTGTGTGTACAAACTTACTAAGCCTCCGCTGTCCGACCGTCCGTCCGTCTGTCACAGGGCTGTATCTCATGAACCATAATAGGTAGACAGTTGAAATTTTCACAGATTGTGTATTTCTATTACGACTCTAACAACAAATAATAAAAATAAATTAAAGTTAAAATTAAAGGGGGTGGTCCCCATACAAAAAGTTTTCATTTTGAAAAAAAAAATAATTAACCTGTGTGTGGGGTGTATTGTGTAGAACTCATCGAGTAGAATACAAAGATTTTTTTTTTCTTCTAAAATGAAGAAATAGGGGGCCGTAAAAGTTGTCAATTTTGTACCATTTTTGTACGAGCTCTATTAATTATATAATGTACCTTATACTGTACTTAATCAAGAAATACTAAAAACGGCGATTCATAAGGTATTTTGTTTAAATATGGGCGATTTTCTGCAACTGCAAAAAATAACCTTGTAATTCACAGTATCATTATGAAATACAAAGTTATCTTTGCGATTGTTAAACATATAATATGGTACGGAACCCTTTGTGTGCGAGTCCGTCTCGCACTTGGCCGGTTTTTTTTATTTTACAGAAATAAAAAAATACATGATTATACAGGGTGGAAACTTTCAGCGGGGCAGTAAGGGAAAGTACCTTATCCGTTGCAGCTACACGAAAAACGTGGGTTGTAAAAATAATCTAGGAACTGGCACATCGATCCCGTGGTTACAACACAATCGTACTAATAACGGGAAAAAGCTCATGTAATGAGGACGATAGTGCACAGATCATACATAGTTGCAATTTCATTGACGAAAAAAAATTAATAAAAATGATTGTGAACTGGGGTATCAAATTGTAGAGGTCAGTAGGGGCGGCAAAATTTTAATAGCCTACTGGCAGCAAATGTGTAAATCGCCACTGCTACTTCACAAACTGTTCTACATTAGAAATAGCGACTGGACTCACAGAATTTTTACAAGATTACGTCTTATCTAAGACGTAATCTTGTAAAAATTCTGTGAGCCTAAAAGCTGAAAAGTTCGTTTATTTTAATTTGTGTTTGTTGATGTAATTTCTGTCATCATTTGATTAGCAATAAAACTCATATACCTAATTTCCTACTAATATACATTTGTATCAGCTCAGATTGTGAGATTGAGAGATGTTAGTAGATCATCATCATCTGCCTTTTCCCAACTATGTTGGGGTCGGCTTCCAGTATAAGCTGAATACTAATTTTACACTGCGCGACTGCCATCTGACCTCCACAACCCAGTTACTGGGGAATACGATAACCCATGGCAAGACTGGTTGTCAGACTTTCGGGCTTCTGACGACCCGTAACGACTGTCAAAGATCCACGAATGACAGCCAAGAGATGTTAGTAGATGTATCGTGTTTTGTATTTTGCTTATTCAAGTTAACGTTTTTCTTTCAACTGGGAAATTAACGAGGCCTCGCAAAGCTGATGTCGCCCACGTCCACGTTTGGTCTAGCGCCGCCACTGCACCGTACCGATCTATGTGTGCGTGATTTGATCGTTCGGCATACTATGATGTAAATGTGTGCGTGAGGCGTGTTTGTACAAACGGTCCCGGCATACTTACTGTGCTTGCGTCCTTCTTTTATAGAATTGTACGGTCGGGATATTGTCTAAATGCTAGTCGCGCGGTAAATTCTGATTGCGCGATGCAGGATTTTTTCGTGACGCCAGTGTGATGCGTTGTTTCCATGTGGCGATGTAGATGCCTCCACATCACTCCCCTCCGGAGACCGGAGGTTGATAAAGGGCTAAGTCGTGTGTCTTGCGATGCTTGCCAGTGCCAGGGCCAGTTGAGGTCCCAGTGAGTCGGACCGGGTGCCGCATAATTCGCGGTGAGTCGGAACTGTCTGCGGTGATTCCCCCCAGTGAGTCGGGGTAGCGGTGCGCGCTGGTTATATGGCAAAGTTGCTAGTGCAGAAAAATAATTTTTGTCTTGCAATGTTGGCAAATTGCATATCGACCCATGGACCTAATATACTATATAAACAGGACTGAGCTCTCCAAAAATCGTATCATCCAAAAATTAACCTTAATGATTGCAGTTTAGGTTTACTTTTGATAGGATATCTTAGCTGAGGCAAAACGAGCCGAGAGAGAGGCCCCGAGTTGTGTAGTGTGTCCCTTTTGCTCAATTGCCAACAGATAAAAATGATAAAGATGGTAGAAAAATTTCACCAACTACAAGTAGGTAAAATAAGTTACGTATATTTTTTTAGCATTTAGATTAGTTTTAAATAATTTTATTTATAGGTATATAAGTAAGCTCCATGAGTAAAATAGGCAAAATAATATAATTTTGATAAATGTTTGGTAGCTATCATATAATTAGTCTGGTAACACTGAAATCTGACATCAATGGTTTCATGGCGGTTTTTTTCTTTTTCAATTTAGATAGCGAAAATCGAAGGCGAAAATGGTGAGAAAGTGTTGCATCAAGAAATGTAAAAGTGAATGTTATGCTGGTTGTGGCATTTAATTTCACAGGTAAGGAACTTGTAAGGAATGACAAAGATTTAAATAAGTCTCGATAAAAGACTTAAAATTGTCTGAGTAGTGTAACCATGCTCTAGACGTTTTGTAGACAGAATACTTAGTGTCTTCTATCTACAAAAGCTTTAAGTAGTGTATTTCTGATTAAAACTATTAATATTAGGCGCATAATTAATACAATTTGTACTTATGTATCGCATGATTGAAATAGCATTATTTTTATGTTGGTTACAGCTTTCCATCCAAAGAACAAATTCAACAAATAGGGTTGGATGTAATTCCAGAATCATTTTATTTCCCTTTGCTTCAATTACATACTTACCCAAACCAGCTCTGTAGAGCAAACGAAAAAAGAGCAAGAAAGTACCAGGGTCCCAGAACGAGATGCTACATGCCTACTTCATTATAAGCCACGTATACCTACGTGATCACATTTGATGATTCGCCACAAGACGAGTCTCACCAATATTGTAGTCCTTCCTTCTTGCCTCAAAAACATGGGTAGGTACACGATTCAACACCGACATAGAACACAATAATGTTCAGTTTCATAAAGGAGCTTTCGAAAAAGGTCCATTTCTCTAGGTATAGTTTTTTTATTTCTAGTTTTATCATTTCACTATTATTTAATTACAATATGTTTGTTCCTAATACAAACAATAATTTGAAATCACTTAGGGTCAACCGGACGCAAATTATCTCTGTGTAAACGAATTTTCCTGTTTGTCATAAAAATGTTTGGTCACTCTATTAGAAGGAGATAAACTGCATCAATATGACATATCTCTCTCTGCTCGTGTTTTTGGTATGAGAGCTCAGTCCAGTTTGTATAATAGGTCCATGTATCGACCAGACTCTCGAACCATAAATCTATGGTCTATGGTCAATTAGAAGATTCATTCATTCAATTCAATGTCAATGTCAATCACGGGGAAATAACCGCAAGAAAAATTCGAAGACGAAAAGTCGAAAGTGGTGGCGAAGGCTGTTTGAACAAAATAAAATAAAAAATACTAAAGTTTTTCTAATAAATCTATTAAAAATGGAATTAACTCCTTTAGATTTCGTTGCGCAAGCTTGCATGGATTTAACTGAGGCTATGAATGCAGTTCAAAGTGAATCAGAACGCGATACTCTTATTACAAACCATATCAAGAAAGTTTGGTCTACAGTTACTCCAATAGAAGACTTTAAAAAAAGTAAGTTGCCGGCTTCAGTTTAAAAATGAAACTAGGTACTTAATTTAAACTAATTGACTGCTGTGATCAGATCGTTAGAACAGTAGAAAAACTTTGTGTAACGGTAATTTCTACATAAGTACCTACCTTTAAACTATCAGGGCACATCAACATTTACCTACTTACGAATCCTATTTACATTAATTTACCATACTAATTGAATTTAAAAAAAAAACACACTTATGCAAAAGATATTAATGCCAAGCCTGGTCTCATTCCATAACCATTACATTTTTATTTATTTTCAAATGTTTCAGACTTAGAATGGGTAAATGTGTCTGAGCCGATATCGTTGGCGCAGCACTGTGCTGACAAGATAGTGATATTAGACTTCTGGACATACTGCTGTATCAACTGTTACCATGTGCTGCCAGATCTGGCTCATATTGAGAAACTGCATGCGGTTGATAGTGGTCTTGTTGTGGTGAGTTCAACTACTATATTAAAGTAAGAGAGTTTCACTGAGTTTCTTAAAACTATTTATCCAAATGACACAAACAATCAAACACAGAAAAAAAGAGTTTCTTTCTCTCTTTGTCTTTGTCTCTTTTTTTCTGTGTTTGTTTTTCATTGATTTGAAGAGGATGGTTACATGTAAGTACTGATGAATTGAATTGAATAATAAATTACTGGGATGCTATTTTCATGCCACAAAATAGAATCCATAATAATACAACATAATGTAGTTGTAAAATGTTATTATCTACACACAAGAGATGATGGAATATGATTTAACCTCTTGACTGCTGAAAATGTAGATGAACGCAAAACAAAGGCTTTTTAATAGTTTCTATAATAAATTACGGCATTCAACATTCACAATAAATACTATAAAACTTATAATTAAAAAGTGACTAACACCCTTCTCTTTACATTTCAGATAGGTGTGCACTGTGCCAAATTCTCAAATGAGAAGGAATCAACCAATGTGCTGTCAGCAGTGCTTAGATATGACATACATCATCCTGTAGTGAATGATGCAGACAGCTGTATGTGGGATGCACTTGGAATAAAATGCTGGCCCACACTACTTATATTGGGTATGGTTCTTCAGATTAAATAGTTATTTCATTACTCAGTGGAATAAGGAACTGATTTATATGCTGATAAATTGGATTGTTAATACAATTTAATAGTTAATTTGTTGCTGCATGATGAATGGTATTTTATAGGTAATTGTTGTTATTTTTATGCTATAAATGCATTATAAACAAATTTTTAGAGCAGTGGTGGCCCAGTGGACAGGCACTTTACTTTGTGTAAAATTATTTCATCACCACTGCTCTCAAAATGGTGAAGGAAAACATTGTGAGGAAAGACATAGGTAATAGGTAATAGGTAATACGGGCTGGTATCCGCAACTCCACGTCAATGCGCGTATTTTGCGTATGGGTGGGAAAATCGATCATTCGATCCACCCCAGCTCCTCAAAGAAGGCCAGCAGCGCCTTGATCTTACTGACAACCTCACGGAGGGTACCTGGGTTACCGAAGTACTTTGCCCTGTATGCGGCGACAACCGGGCAGTTTAGAAGCACATGAGCTGCTGTCTCGTCGTCCTCCACGCAGGCCCTGCACAGCGGACTGTCTGTGACTCCTATGACAAAGAGGTGTTTATTAAATGACCCATGGCCAGTTATAGCCGCTGTAACTGTACGCAGCTGTTGTTTAGTTAGTCGGAGAACCTGTTTCGTGAGCCGGCCATCAATGGCAGGGAGTGCTTCCCTAGCCTGCCTACATTCACCTTGGTCCGACCATAGTTTGTGATGCTGATCCCTGGTTCGTTTCCTTACCAGAGTGCGCAAGTACCCGAAAGGGAGCGGCACTATGGGTTCAGGTCCCACTGGTGCCATGCTCGACCCCCTTCTGGCAAGTTCGTCGGCTGCGTCGTTGCCTAGCGAGCCGCTGTGTCCCTTGATCCATTGAATGGTTATATTATTGAGTCTACCCACCTGGTTAAGACGCTGGTGGCACTCGTATATTAGCCCAGAGTCCACAGTGTGACTACTTAGCGCTTGCAGAACAGCCATGCTGTCTGAGAGTATGCGGATCGAGTGGTCCTTAACTTCCCTGGCCATGATGGCTGAAGCGGCCAAAGAAATGCCCATGCACTCGGCCTGGAACACTGTGTTATGGGCCCCCAATGGTGTAGCTATGTGTATGTTGAAATCGTCCGAGAAGATTCCAGCACCTGTGCCACTACCTGTTTTGGATCCATCCGTGAAGATACGCAGCTCTGCGGGGCACAACCCCTCGCATCGGCGATCCTCGTGCAGCTGGATCTTGTATTTCTTATCAAAAATAAATTGTTTAGGTACCCGGTCATTTACAGCTCTTGTGATGGGGAACTCCTTGTTTAGTTCCTCAAGCAGCGCGGTGTGTGGTATATTACTCTTACCCCAGAGATTTAGTGCATTAAGACGTACCGCCGCCATCGTTGCTTCCTGCTGTATGAACAGGTGGAGCGGTGGTAATCCCAGCATGGCTTCAACTGCTGCAGTCGGAGTAGTCCTCATGCAACCCGTAGTCGCCGTGCAGGCTAGTCTTTGCATATGTTGTAGTTTATTAGAGGCTGTAACAAGTTTGGTGCGGGGCCACCAGACCACAGCCCCGTAGGTGATCATGGGGTCCGCCCCATGATCACCTACGGTCACTGCGGTGTACAGCCATAGTATAATTTTAGGGGATAGGCCCCACTTCTTACCTATCATTTTCCTGCACTGCCAGAAGGTGATGCAGGCCCTGTTTAGTTTGCTGTCTAAATGACTACTCCAGTTTAACTTACTGTCTAGGATGACGCCGAGATACTTGACTTCATTGGTCAACTGGAGTTCTGTATCGAACAGTTTTGGTAGGCGGAATGGGCCTAAAACTCGTTTATGGGTAAACATGACTAGTTCAGTTTTAGTGGGGTTCACTGATAGGTCAAATTCCCTGCACCATCTTTCTACAATACGTAGCGCTTGCTGAGTGAGGTTGCAGATCGTTCCTGTCACCTTCCCCGGCACAAGGATTGCGAGGTCGTCTGCATACCCTATTGTATAAAAGCGGCTGGCGTTGAGTTTGGTGATAAGGTCGTTAATCACCAGATTCCACAGTAGGGGCGACAACACCCCTCCCTGGGGGCAGCCTTTGGCTATCATGGCCAACTGCTGTTCACCCTCAAGGCGAACCACTCGTTTACTTAACATGTTTGTGATCCAGTCCGTTAGTACCTGTTCTACTCCATGTCTGGAGAGGGCGCTGCTGATGCTGGAGAAGTTAGTTTTGTCGAAGGCTCCTTCGATGTCTATGAACGTGCCCAGGCAGCTGCCTTTCTGGTAGATCGCTTCCTCTATCTGACTGACTACTAGATGAAGAGCGGATTCGGTCGACTTACCTGAGCTGTATGCGTGTTGATTACCGTGTAGCGGTATCGTTTTTAAAACGCCGTCCCTTAGCTCCCTGTCACACAGCCTTTCCAGAGTTTTTAATAGAAAGGAGGTCAGACTGATGGGGCGGTAGGATTTGGCGTTTGTGTAGTCACCCTTACCTGGCTTAGGGATGAATATAACTTTCACTTCCCTCCATCCTTTTGGAACGTATCTAAAGGCCAGGCACGCTCTCATTAGAGGCACCAGTCTTATTGCAACAGAGATTCCTCCCCACTGAAGTAAGGCGGGGAAAACTCCATCAGGACCAGCTGCCTTAAAAGGATGGAAACTACGAATGGCCCATTGGATCCTTTCCAACGTGACCACCCTGCCTGCATAAAGCCAATCATTGTCTGATGGCGTTTGAATTACATCTAGCCAGTCGATTACCTGCGTAAGGACACATCCAGGGAAGTGAGTTTCAATAAGGACGCGTCTCGTTTCTTCTGGCGAGGAAGTAAGTGTATTATCAGGCTTACGGAGGGTAGCGGGCCCAGGTGTCTGCTGTTGCGCCAGTACTTTCCTCTCTGTGCGAGGAAAGACATGCAACATCTATCAAACCTGCACTGGGCCCGCGAGGTGGATCACGGCCCACACCCTCGCACAGAGAGGAGGCCTGTGTTCCAGAAGTGGGAACATTAAAGGCTGAATGCTAATCAAATTTTGTTAAAAGGAACATTCCCATTTTCTTTTATGAACCTATGATAATTAACAATTGATGTAGTAGTAAATAACAAATACTTTCCGTTCTTCCTCAGGTCCAGGTAGTAAGCCCCTGTTTGTCCTAACTGGCGAAGGTCATAGGGATGAGCTGGTGTGGTATGTGGCCAATGGAATGCGTCATTTTGGGAACCGCATGTCTGCTTCACCCATATCTATAGAACCGGCCAAACACTTGAAATCTAAAGGAGAGGAAGTCCTTTATTTTCCGACCAAGGTTTGTATTGAATTCAAAATTATTACAGTATTCACTTTCGTGTTTTAAAATCAGACCCCAATATAGTTGGGAAAAAGATGGGCAGATTGACTGATTTTGTTTTAAAATCAGATATGAGGGGTTACAGATTTTTATTTATTTTATTTATTTATTGAAATGCCTTAAAACTACCATTACAGGACTTATCCTAATGCGATAGCTAAGTCACACGCCTAAAATTAAAATTAAAGTACCTGCAAAATATATCTAAAAATCATTGTTTAAATAACATAATCTATATAATAGTACTTTTGCGAATTCACCCCAGCAACATGTAAATACATCAATTTCGACCTGAATAAGATTGATGGTGCGAATTGCTCGAGTCAGAGGGGTCTTGGCCAGCAAGTTGGTCCTGGCTGATGGTACGACCAGCAATGGCGGGGGGCGTCGCCTCCACACATAACGGTCCGGTACGTACAAGTGCAACCGCTGCAGCACTCGTGGGTTGTGCTCTATGCCTCGGAGCAGTTTCACTATGTACGACACCAGTGCAAATTCCCGTCGTACCCTGAGTTGATTGTACCCAACCATACCCAGTACGAATAGAGTAGGGTACATCAAAGGGTAAAATGGGTATACTCCATAAAGTTTTTTGTACAGGTGGCGTGTGAATTTGTTCTGGACTCGCTCCAACATCACTGAGTACTTAGCCTCATGTGGAGCCCATATGACAGCACTATGTTCCAGATGACTCCTGACTAATGCGTCATACAGGACTCTGATGGCTGTGATGCTGGTAAAGTCTCGCGTCTGCCTCAGAACAAACCCCAAGTTTCTAAATGCCTTTTTGCAGATCTTAGATATATGATCACGAAACAACAATTCTGGAGTGAGAACAACCCCTAAGTCACGTACCTGCGTGACTCGTTGCATCGGTACTGCATCAGTTATATATCATAGGGGGACATCTAATCCTGGGAGCACTCCTGGCTGGAGGGCTCAGTCTAGTCGCATTTGGGATGCCGGGAGCCCTCGCGGAGGGTCCTCTTGCAATATGTATGGCGGCATGGCGTATGAGCTTCATGAAAAGTGGGTGGAGTGAAAGTGTTAATGACGGTTCATACAGTAATTTAAAAATCTCTGTTACTCCAGCTGTCACTGAATCCGTTCTATCGCGGGCGTACGGACGAACCGTTCTTAGCGATCGCAGATACGGGCCATCATCGTGTGCTGCTTACTGACTGTTCAGGAATTGTGCTAAGGATCGTCGGCGGGTTGGAACCGGGGTTTAAGGATGGTAGTAAGTATGCCTAGTGGTTTATTGAACAAGCTTGTATTTTGTTTTAGGATGTTGTTTTCACATGCTTAGGCCATAAGAAATAGAAGTTGCTTCGCGTCTGAAAAGTTGAAATTCATGGCATAGAAAAAGAATTAATACAAATAGGAAAGACACATAACGTAAAGAACGATAGTAGGTGTATCATTAGCCCGGAACTGTAGGGGCTATAGTTTGACCGCTACCGCTGTACCGCGGGGAGAGGGAGGCGCGCCATGAGCGTTGACGAATGAGTGGCGGGACACCGTGAGCGTTGACGAATGAGTGGCCTGAACTGCCCCGCCGTCACCCTCGTTTCGCCGCCCACATACCTAATGCGACAGTACTGCGGTAGTGGTCAAACAATAATAGCGCGATTTTATTTCTTTTTCAATGTTCCTGGTCGCAATTTCTTATTAACACCATTTATGTTAATTACCAATTCTTTTCTTCCCAGAGTTGAGCGAGGCGCAGTTCAACGCCCCCCAGGGCCTGTGCTGGTTATCAAGCAATGTGTTAGCAGTATGCGACACTAACAACCATGCCGTGCGCGCCATACATCTTGATGAGGGAACTGTCGAGGTTCTGGCGGGGACAGGAGAACAGGCCGCGCATGGGGATCAAGGTATTTTTTAGATAATTTTGTGTGGTTCTCATAATTTTGGTTTTTATTTTTTTGATTTTTTTTTTTATTATAATGGGCGCGCAAGTGCTAGTCACCGCCTGAGGTACGACACTCAGCGGTGAGACTGGGGAGGTAGACAAAGGTTAAGCTAACTCTTGCCTGGTTTTTGAGGTATTTAAACGGAGTTTATCCATTCGATAGTGGTTGGTCTTTTGTGTTGCTAACGAAGAATTTAGCTTAAAAATCGAGTGAATTATTATAGAGGGTTTATCTGCGGACCTCAAAAACCGAGCTTATGGAAGGAATTCGCTTCAATAGACAATTTTGTCAAATCAATAGCTATTGAGAGTTTAAACTCCGTTTAAGAATTCTTCAGAGACCGGGCATTAGTTTGCCAATCTTGTCAATCGCGCCCTCCCCGTCTCACCGCTCACATACCTCAGGCGGGGACTAGCACTTGCGCGCGCACTATACACACTTTTCTACTAAAATCTTACATCATACTTTTTATTTGATTTTTATTTTTTTTTGTAGTATATTACATACGTACTGTATCTTGTGTGCCTTTTAGTCTGTGCTAAATAAATGTATTTTCTTTCATTATTTTATTAAAATTATTACGAGTATACTTGGCAAAACGAGTCGATGTAGGGCTCGGTTCCTAAGTCATGTAGTGGTTGTTATGTTTTCCCCTAAGGAATTTTTCCAAAGCAGCTTGACAAACTCCAAACTGACGATATGCTCGCAAAAAAGAAATCTCAACTTCCCTCTATCTGTTCTGCCATTAATTAAATCCAATCGTTGTCTGTAATAAATAAAACCGTTTACTGTATGACTGTTTATTTGTAACAATAATGAGGATCTGTCAATGTAGCCCACGATATTCAAAATTTCTTATGCAGTCGCTACATGTAAAATACTGGTCTGCATCCGGCTATACTGGAAGCCGACCCCAACATAGTTGGAAAAAGGCTAGGCAGACGATGATTGAAGGAAGGAAGAATTTTACACCACTTCCTAGTGCTTAAGCTGGGAAGAAGTGGCGCAACAAACTCCCCAGCAACACAGCTGTCTGAAAGAAACCTCTATCTATCTCCCTTAGGAGGCAAGTGCCTCGGCGTGCAGCCTCTCGCATCTCCATGGGACGTGCTCCTGTACTCCACTCCTGACATGGATATGTCAGTGCGGCCGCTGCTGCCGCCGCCCCCGCCGCCGCCGGGCAGTCACACTGCGCCTGATAAGGAGAAGGAAGAACTTAAGGATGATAAAGGTAATTGAATGAGGGTTTTCTGAAATTACGTTCACTAGGTGGCAGCACTGAGACGTCTGGTCCGGGCATCTGTCAAAACTATCAAAGCGCCCTATATTTTCTTTAACCGTGACCATAGACATAGATAATTTAACTGAGCGTTAGCCGCACAAAAGTGACCACTCTTTAGAAAGAGAAAGCTAATTTGCGGCCAATACCTGTAGTACTAAAGAGACAAACTGCTGGCCGCAAATTTACTGCCTCTCTCGTACTTCTCGGTCTGTATTCACTGCACAAATGAATACGGAACGCTCAGTCCATTCTCTATGTCTATGGTCGTGACTGAATGACGAACGAATGATGAACGTCATCATATATTTTACACTAGCTTTTACCCGCGACTCTGTCCGCGTGGAAAATATTCCACGGGAATTTCCTACCGGGAAATCCTTGTCTACATTACAAAGGGAAAGCTTTCTAGGTTCAAGGGTTTGGGCTGGGCGTTGATGAGTCAACCAATCAGTCAGTCAGTCAGGACTTCTCTTTTTATTTATATAATAGGTCTTTACCTATGAAATTGCCGTTTTGTATGAAAAAATTTAAACGAATTTTTTTCATGTATTTTTTATTTGTATTAATCGAAGTAATCACCCATGCAATCAATGCATCTTTGCCAACGCAGTGGCAGTTTATTGATGCCCTTCTTAAAGAAATCAGCTGGTCGGGAGGCAACAAATTCTTCAAAGGCATTTTGTACTGCCTCTCGGGTATTGAATTTTTTTCCCGCCAAGAAGTTATCCAAATTCTGGAAAAAGTAGTAGTCTGTAGGCGCAAGGTCTGGTGAGTAGGGCGGATGACGGAGAGCTTCCGACCCCAGTTCTTGCAACTTGGATACCGTCTGCTGTGCAGTATGAGGTCGCGCGTTGTCGTGCAGGAGCAGCGGAGACGAGCGATTGACCAATGCTGGTTGGAGATGTGCCAGCTTCTCCATCATTGTGTTCAGTTCTTCACAGTACACATCTGCAGTAATGCTCACCCCGTTTGGTAAGAAGCTGTGATGAATCACACCGGCGCTAGACCACCAAACAGTGACCATCACTTTTCTAGGGGTAAGTTTTCGTTTAGGGCATTGTTTAGGTGCTGAACCAGGATCCAACCAACTTGCTGAGCGCTTGCGGTTATCAAACAGAATCCATTTTTCATCGCAGGTAACAATGCGGTTCAAAATTCCTTCATTTGTGTGTCTGTTGAGCAGTGCAAGGCACGTCTCGACGCGTACTTCGCGCTGGCGATCATTGAGTTCGTGGGGCACCCATTTGTTAAGCTTTTTTACCTTGCCAATTTGACGCAAATGGACCAATATTGTTTTGACGCTAACGTCGAAAGCTGCTGCTAATTCAGCCGTAGATTGTGTATCGTCAGCTTCCACAATCGCCTTTAATACGTAATTGTCGACCAAAGTCTTCGGACGACCGCGAGGTTCATTTTTCAGGTCGAAATTTCCAGAACGGAAGCGAGCAAACCAATAACAGGTGGTGCGTTGGTTTGTAGTGTTAGCTCCGTAAACGTCGTTGATGTTGCGTGCCGCTTGTGCCGCGTTGCTGCCACGACGGTACTCATATTCCATAATTACTCGAATTTTTAACGTATCCATGATGACGAAAAAGATTGAAATGCGATGAAAATGTAACACTAATCAATAAACAAATGACTACTTTTGGAAAAAAAAATCCATGTTTTTAAAATAAAATTAATTTGAAATTAGAATTCTTAGCCAAACAAAAATTATTTTGATTTGAAATGGCCAGTACTGCAGAACGGCAATTTCATAGGTAAAGACCTAATATATAACCAGCGGACGGACAATCAAGACGCTTCTAACGATACCTCATTTGTCAAATTATCATAAGTAGTTTAGAAGTTATGAGGGAACAGATCGAAGCCCCCCACGTAAAGTATTGAAACTGCAAAACCTCTACTTTACAGGAGAGGGATTTTAAGGTCGATGTTTTAGTATGTTCATTTTATGTATTTTCGATTTTGTTCGATTGAAAAATAGTTGAGGGTATAAAAATTGGTACATAATTTTTATATAGAATTGTACATCTTTATCTCTACTTGCTATTAGTGCAATATAACGAAAATGGCTTTTTTGCAATTTCGATAGTATACGTGGGGGCCGTCGAGATGAACATACTACATACCGGTCAAAATCATAACCCTCCTTTTTGCTTCGCCGTAGTCGGGTAAAAATTGGTCCCGTGTGAGCGAGAGAGGTGACAAAATGCGATAGGCTCCTAAGGTGTCTATAATAGCGACAGAAAGGCTTTACAGTATGGCTTAAAGTAAGTGTCTTTTGTGAATTCAGGGTAGTGGCTCCGACTGCAAAGTGAGGAAAATAACATCCTTTATAATACAGGCTGTTGTTATTTTTAAGATCGAAACATGCAATGTATTTAAAAATGTAAATTGTCATTAATTCCGTGATATGTAGGTAACTGTGACATTGTATTTTTTTAATATTTCGTTTTTCTTCATAATTGTTTTAGAAAAAGACAAGAAAAATGATAAACGCCGGGTGCTGCTAATAGCTTGCGCTGGATCACATCAGATATGGGCTCTCTATCTCGACACCACGATTTGGTGGAAATACAAGACCTTTACTGAAGGTAAGGAAACTTTAAAATAAAAAACCGGTCAAGAGCGAGTCGGACTCGCGCACCGAGGGTTCCGTTCCGATTTCTGAAAAAGTGTGCTATTTAGAGACATCGTTTTATTTTTCCTGTAATCTTTACATAAACTTCTATCACATAGAATAATTTCAGATTTTTCTCTTTGCAAACTTCGGAGAGAAGAGGGGGGAACGGTATTTTTTTTTTAATTTTTCATGAAAAGACGAAAACTATGCGGCCTAAAAAAAAGAAAAAAAAAATGTTTGAGAATGTGCAAACAGCTCTTTCATATGATACCCCACATGCCCTAGTAGCCCCACTTTGAATATTTAAGACCCCCTTTCAGTCCCTGTTGCAAAAAAAATATAAATATTTTCATTTCTTTCTTATTTGCAAAATACTTGGGTAAACGTCATCTAAAACTGTTCCAAATTTCAAGTTGATAGCATTAGTAGTTCTTGTGATATCCAGCTGTGACAGACAGACAGACAGACAGACTTAGTCACACCATTAGGGTTCCTTTTTTACCATTTTGGTACGGAACCCTAAAAAGCAAGAACCTTGCTTATAGAATAGACAAGGATACTCTTTATTATGTACCATATGGATTCAAGATATAAATGTAGTTTTTCTATATTATAATATGTTGCAAGCCAAGCCAAGCCAAGACACCGTTAACTTGCTTACTTTGTTCTAATCTAGTAATTATTTTTGCAATTTTTTCCTAGGTACATGCGTGTGTATCGCGGGCTCGGGGGCTGAAGCGGCTCGTAACAGCGCGTATCCGAACTCAGCTGCGTTTGCGCAGCCTTCCGGACTCACGCTTAGAATGGGTAAGATTTACATTTCATAAGGTTTAAATTACATTGAAATGTACGTTTTTAATGAACGTGAAACTAGCGCACAGTTTTATTGTCAAAATTCGGTACGCATTGTATGACAAAAATCATCATCCTCCTGCCCTTATCCCAATCTATTTGGGGTCGGCGTAACTGTCATTTTTAGGGTTCCGTACCTCAAAAGGAAAAACGGAACCCTTATAGGATCACTTGTGTGTCTGTCTGTCTGTCACAGCCAATTTGCTCCGAATCTAATGGACCGATTAAGTTGAAATTTGGTACACATATGGATTTCTGTGACCTAAACACGTAAGGCTAAAGTAAATAAATGAATTTTGAATATGGGGGCCATTTTTAGGGGGCAAATATGACAATTAAAAATAAAAAGTTTTGCAAACTGTACTGTGTGACATATCAAATTAAAGGTCTTACTATGAGGGTCTCAAATATATATTTTTTTCAAGTTATTTAAGACGAAAATTGACCATTCCAATTGCCCATACCATGACAACCGATTCCCGCACAACTTTTCAGTCAAAGTTGCCACTTTCAAACTTTGTATGACAAAATATATTAAGTAAATATTATTTGCCCAGAGAGTCGCGAAAAATCTCATCGCGGCTAGTGCGGCACACGGCATTAAGTTTATTGAGTTCTTTTGCTATTATAACTAAATTCAAATGTCAGAAATGATTACCCGAATTACCGTAATAAACACATTAACATTAAAACCGATGCCGTATTTCTATAAAATTAAATAATTAGTTTAATTACAGGAACAAGTCCCGAGGTCTTCATAGCTGATTCAGAAAGTTCATCGATTCGAAGACTAGCCCTAACTACAGGACAGGTTTCAACTCTGTGTGGCGGTGACCGCAACCCTTTGGTATGCATACTACATTAATAACTACTAGTTATCACATTACTGTGATCTTTATTACATATTAGTTTTGTGTAGTTCCTACTACAGCTTCATTATAATTGCTAATAATTATAATTATGAATATTTTACAATTTATGCCCATGTTAATATATAAATTAATGAAATATGTGCAGTTTGCCACCTGATTATTTTGCAATTATGTTGCGTGACTGTTAGGGATTATAAAGCGATTTATGTATAATTTATATAATTACAGGCCTGTCTACCTGCCTACTGGGCTGTGGCCGCGCCTACATTTTTGAGATAAAAATGACCCTTTATCCTTTCGGAAGACCAGTGTTTTCAAAAATTCAATATAATTAGCAGAGATCGGAAATCGGAATAGGTAGAGTATACCTAAACTTCGAGGAAGTAAGTAACAGAGTGGATAATATCTCTCCCGGAATCATAAACATGACGTTTAAGTCCGGGATTTAAGCAATTGCTAATTATTTATTGCACTTTAAATACATTCGTAATTTCGTAACAAATTATTATTTCGAAGAATCTTATTACGTTTTTTGGATTCCGTACTAAAATAAAAAATACCACTTGTTTATTTTTATGTTATATGTTACGCGTTACGAGCATTTGTATTTTTACCCAATGCCTGGTTTTATCATGTTTAGTTATATCACGATACCTATCATGTCTGCGGAGTTTCGCTAGCTACATTAATTTGACCCTGTATAAAGTCCAACAAATAATTTGTGATTCTGAAATCCCGGGATTAAAACGTCATTATCATCATTCCGGGAGTCTAGAGGAAGTATTGTCCACTCTTATGACTTACCTACTACTTCGAAGTTAAGGTTAATAATTTAAATATACTCTACGTATTCCGATCTCTGATTAATCACTGACTTACTGTACCATCAATAATATTACGAATAGTTGCAATTTTTCAGTCTGATGTTTTATTTTTCTGTGCAGAACTTATTCGCGTTTGGAGACATAGACGACGTTGGTGTCGACGCGAAACTACAACATCCCCTAGGCGTCGCATACTGCGAATCTTCCAAGACTCTCTACGTAGCAGATACATACAACCACAAGATAAAGAAAGTTGAAGTCGGACCCCAAAAAGTCACTACGTTAAACCCAACCATGATCGAGACCACCGACCCAGCATTACTGAACGAACCATCAGGCCTATCGATCACTGCCGATGGAAAATACCTATACATTGCAGACACAAATAATCATTGCATTAAAATCTTAAACCTAACCAAAAACGTGTGCCAAGACTTCAAAGTGCGATTACCAGAACTGTTTACTGAACCTGAGAATTTGATTCTGTATAAAAATGATCTATTTGTGAATCGGAAATGTGGCAATCTCATCATTTATTTTAATGTAAGTTTGGACGCTGAAACGAAGAATGTTAAATTCACTCCCGGAGCACCTCAGAACTGGCTTGTTTGTGTAAGGGATGAGAATAACAAGGATGTGACTCAAGAAGATTTCGAGTTCATCAGCTCTTCTCGCAAAGGCACCAAGTTGCCCGGCCGAGTCGAAATGAAACTTAAACAGCGAACAGATAAGTTCCTTTATCGCTTGTACCTTAGTTTCCATACGGCGTTGTGTGACACTTCCGTATGTTTCTCACATTCTTTCACTATTAGGTCTACGATTTTAGTTAGGGACTCTGTCAAAATGGTCGAATCATACAAGATTACTTGTAAAGTTAATCCTGTCAACAGACCCGACTCTAAACAAAATAAGGATGAACAGAAATCATAAAAATGTTATCTTGACTTATTCTTTTACCAATGTAAGCACAATGAAAGATTTAGCAGCACTAAAACAAAGTAATTTTAAGTTAACCTGATTATTTTTAAGTGCTAGTGTAATATTGTTACTAATAACAGAGGTTGTTATTTTTATTTGATTTTTATTACCTTTTTAGTTTTGACATAAAAATATTTTTTCAGAATGTGACTGTTTTCATTTTATTTTAGATTTAGTAAAGTTTTCTGTGATCTGCTCAATCCTAACAGTTCTCAATCTGCCTAGCCTTTTCCCAACTATGTTGGGGTCGGCTTCCAGTCTAACCGAATGCAGCTGAATACCAGTATTTTATATGCAGTCGCTCCATATAAAATACTGGTATTGTACTACTTATATTATGTTCTCCACAACCCAATTACTGGGTAATACGATACCCCTTGGTAAGACAGGTTATCAGACTTTCGGGCTACTGACGACCCGACGTCTGACGTCTGTACGTCTTTACGACTGTCAAAGATCCACGAATGACAGCCGGGACCAACGGCTTAACGAGCTTTCCGAGTCACGGAGGAGTCTCGGTATGTAAAGATGGTCACCCATCCACTGACCAACCCCGGCAAGCGTAGCTTAACGTGATGGATCGACCCGTACGGCTGTTTTAGCCACGATAAAACAAAAATGAAATTAATTTGATGATATTTTTTTTTGGGGTATCAGCCGCCTGTCGACCCAAAAAAAAAATATCAGTTTAAAAATCAGTTTTTTTTTGTGTAATCTTCACAGACATGATGGGTATCGATATCACAACACGATAAAACAGATTTTATCGACTCAAACTTTAAGTAAGTAACAACACTACCAGCGGTCATTGACCCAAAAAAAAAACGTCAAAACTTTTTCTTTTTTCGTGTGTTTAGATATCGATACCCATCACGTCGGCAACGGCGGAGTTTCACTAGCTAATTTAATTTGACCCTGTATAAAAAGCTTGAGCTCTTGTGCTCTTCTCAAGTGTCAAAAACCTTTTTTCCTCATATGGTTTTTGCATAATCATTAGTTTCGTAACCAGTTGTATCATTTTCCTTGGTCATGTAAATGGTAAATAATGCCTAAAACATTTTAATTAATCAAAAAGTGGGTAAGGTTCCCGGATGTAAGTGTTACTCTAGGAAAGTGGCAATGACATTTGCTATCCATCACGAGGAAATACCGATTCAAAATATTCAATTTCGATTTGATACCGAATTCATGACTGTATTGACCTTATAGTAGAGCAATTTATTTAGTAGTAAGCTCCGCAACACTAATAATAAAAAGAAACGAATATTTAAAGTTCTACCTTAGACATACTAACGTAAATTCAAAATGATTATAAAATTCAAGGTGGGTACCTACAGTCTGGCAAAAAAAGAGTAGAAAAAATGAGGGCGCCAATAGATATAGGTACAATAAAAAATGTAAACTTTAAAAACCATTTTTCTGACAGAACTTTAGATATTATAGTTAATTTTAAATAAATCTAATCGATATGCACATTTGTTGCCTGATAAAACACGGACTGGACAACACTGACAAATATTAAAAATTAGTTCCGTTTCTAGACTTTTTTCCCAGACTATAATGTAAGGTGTAAGTTAGTGGATTTGTGCCCCATTGATGGCAATAGGCTCGCCCCTATAGGTACCTATATTCGTCCCCACGGATATAGATATAAAGGTATCTGTGCTCGCCCCCTATTACATGGGACTTGAAACATATTTGATGAAATTATGTGGGTGTACGCACGGCTACAGATCAAGCTATACATTTCCAGTATAAGCTAATGTCGCATTCTATAGGATTTCCTTACAATCAGAGGTCAGTGTAAACTGGAAACAATGAGGTATTATAATTATAACACCATTGACTGGAAATGTATAGCTTGATGTGTAGCCGTCGTGTGTAGTACCTAACGACAGGTTCACCTCTACCACAGTATAATAAAGTAAGCAGTATTACATCTTCATAGAAAACTGCCGAAACGATGAGCTTCGGTATCTCTGTAAGGCGAGCGGCGTGGCGTACGGTAAAGTCGCGGCGCAGGCACAGAGCAGGCGTAGAACAGATAAGGCACGGATAAGATTTAAATTATATCAAAGAGGCGAAGAGACGCCGCAACTAGTCATTATACAGACTGACTTTATCGTGACAGCATGTCTTCCTCTTCAGACGACGAAGATGCGCTTGCCAAAACGTCGTGCTGCTTGCGCGCCTCTCCAGTCGCGTCTGCTAGCGACGCGGAACAGGCGACGAAACGACGTGCCTGCGCCACGCCGCTTCAGTATAATTCAAAACGTGCCGCCTACCTACATTTTCTATTGAAACGTTTTGAAGCAGCAAGATGCCTGCGCCGAGCCTTCACCCTACGCCTTTTCTGTGTAATTCGCGCCTAAGGTGCAGCGCAGACGACAGACTTTTTGTGCGATCGAGTCTGTGGTGCACAAAATGTATTAATAATAATCGATCGAACAAAGTCTGCCGTCTGCGCTGCACCTAAAATTAATACCATTTCGCAACAGTTCGGGCGCGCGGCAGTTACGCACGGACGGACGCGTATTTTTCAAGGTCATTGCCCAGATAAAACACTGTAGTTTAAATATTCTGTGCCTCTGCTTAACCTTTAGGGAATACAGGCGTGATGTTATGTTTGTTGTCCGGTCAGCAACAGAAGTCGGTTAACACTGCTACTTTTTGACATCATCTAAATTATCACAACATGATACGATAACCTGCTTTTTAGCATTTCATTTATTAGATAAGAGTTAATTTTCTTTAAAATTTACATCTGTTCCGATATTAATGAAGTATTTTTCTCAATAATTAAGATTTAGAAAACACAAGTGTTAATCGACTTTTGTTGCTGACTGTACATACGTAGGTACTTAGCAGTTTAGCACACGAACTTAATTTATACATATTGAAGTACTAGGTGTAGCAAACCTGCATTTCTCCATATGAGGAAGGAATCGATTGCTGACGTCTTTCGAAGGTCGATACGGAAAGGAACGACGAGCAGGCCAACCGCCAATATGATGATGCGCGAACGCATCGGATCACGAGACCACAGATATTAATATGCGATGATTCCATTGAGACCCATCTCATTTACATTAGTAAGTGCCACAAATTAGAACAGTGGCCTTACTATCTAAACACAGTGATTAGGCTACGAAGTTATGTACCCGATAGGTATATTAATTGCGTGCATCCAGCTGCCTTACATTGCTCGTACATCGCACTCGAATAACGACCTTAGCTGCATGGCTGAGCTAATTAAAATTTAGATGAGTTGCACTGTATTATATTGGGAGATTGTTTTTAGGGTTCCGAACGAAAATGGTAAAACCCTTATGGTGTGACTCAGTCTGTCTGCCTATCACAGCTGGATATCTCAAGAACTACTAATGCTATCAACTTGAAAGGAACAGTTTTAGATGACGTTTACCCAACTATTTTGCAAATAAGAAAGAAGTAAAAATATTTATATTTTTTTGTAACAGGGACTGAAAGGGGGTCTTAAAAATTCAAGGTGGGGCTACTAGGGCATGTGGGGTATTATCATCTATAAGAGCGCTGTTTGCACATTCTCAAACATTTTTTTAAGCCACATAGTTTTCGATTTTTGATGAAAAATGTAAAAAAAAAATACCGTTCCCCCCCTTATCTCCGAAGTTTGCAAAAATAAAAATCTGAAATTATTCTATGGTATAGAAGTTTATATAAAGACTACAGGAAAAATAAAACGATGTTTCTAAATAGCACACTTTTTCAGAAATCGGAACGGAACCTCGGTGCGCGGGTCGGACTCGCGCACCGAGGTTTTTTTTTAATTTATGTATGAGCGAATTATGGAATCGTATCGTCTTGACGGTTAATTGATTTTTTAATGGGTATCGGCTACGGAACGGAATCTAACAAGGCCCAATGTTATGATAGTAATTAAATTACCTACCAACTAGTTACAATATCGGTGCACCATTCAATTCAACTTGCCTTCGGCCGCTTTTGTTGCCGATGTCGTACGAATAGCCGACCCTTTCGAAGCCTGAGGTGGGTTTTGTAAAATGTAACAAAGGAATTATGTCAGGTCTCCTCCAAGTGCTACATTACTTGGACTGTGAAAACCGTTAGTCAAGCAATTTTATAAGTAGGTAACGTTATGTTATGGGTAAATAGGGCCATGTTTAATCATAGACTAATACTTTTAGTTACGAGATCATCACTAGACGAGACTCTGTACCCTATCGACCCTATCGTATTAAAATCAAACTATAAATCTAGTAAGATAAGAACTAGGTATAAGTACTTATATAAATTTGAGGACTACCTCCTAAATCATAACTTCCTAGATTTATACTTTGATCGTTTGAGGTAATACCTAATACGACGATGATCGAAATATAAATCTAATATCGATTATAATATAAATCAATAAAAGTATAATTTAAAAAGAGCTTGGTTGACCACTTTTGTTTCATGTTGGACTGCCTCTGAATTACCTACCAATATACTCATCAGATAGGTACCTAAATCCACCGTTGGACACATTTAAGAGGGCAATATACTAAATACCCTCTTGACCTCCTAAAGCCACCAGTGTCGTGCAACCGTTTAACGTTTAAACGCAGGCAACTAACAAAATAATAATGCACTCGAATTCAGGTGACTGTTGAGTGCCGAGTCCAAAGGGGCTAAGGTCGTCTCCGTGATTACAGCATCAGGTCGCGTCCCAAAACAATTGCAACGTGGATACACAATTAGACCCTGCGAGATTTGAGATCTTGAGCTTTTAAGATGCAACTTTGTAGGCTTTAGTGAAAAAGATGCTTGGGGTTTCGTTTGTCACTAAAACCCATACCTACTTACTTAAATGAAAAGAAGGTTCGATAGGACTTCCTTTCCATTTAAAAAAAAACCTATTTTCCTATTTGAAATAAATACCTACCTAACTACTGCGATAGTTAAAAAAAACCTATCTAAGTACCTATTTTAAATAAATACTGCGATACTTATTTTAAGTTTGTAGGTTCTTGGTTAGATTGGTGGCACGAGGTGCTTTTAGGGTTCCGTACCAAAATGGTAAAAAAGGAACCCTTATGGTGTGACTAAGTCTGTCTGTCTGTCTGTCGGTCTGTCTGTCACAGCTGGATATCTCGAGAACTACTAATGCTATCAACTTGAAATTTGGAACAGTTTTAGATGACGTTTACCAACTATTTTGCAAATAAGAAAGAAATAAAAATGTTTATTTTTTTTTTGCAACAGGGACTGAAAGGGGCTCTTAAAAATTCAAAGTGGAGTTACTAGGGCATGTGGGGTATCATATGAAAGAGCGCTGTTTGCCCATTCTCAAACATTTTTTTTCTTTTTTTCGACTTTTGATGAAAAATGTAAAAAAAAAATACCGTTCCCCTCCCCTTATCTCCGAAGTTTGCAAAGCGAAAAATCTGAAATTATTCTATGTGATATAAGTTTATGTAAAGATTACAGGAAAAATAAAACAAGGTCTCTAAATAGCACACTTTTTCAGAAATCGGAACGGTACCCTCGGTGCGCGAGTCCGACTCGCTCTTGACCGGTTTTTTGAAGTTTCTATCCCAAAATGGTGTAAGTAGTAGCAGGTAGGTAGGTTTTCAGGGATTTACCTACTCGGAAACCAATGAACCGATTTAATTACAGGCAATTAAATAGTCAATACAGTGCAGTTATTAACAATGCTACCTAGATACCTACTTATTAGGACGAAAAACGAACGATTTTTTCAATTTATAATACTTAGTTGATAAGCGTTTTTTGTGTCGCAATTTATTACACTGTTGTTATTCGGAGTTAATTAATATTAAACCAGCTGAATTTACATAAATGGTAATAATTATTTGGGTCTAAGATAGAAGTTTTCGCTGTTTTTTGCTGAGTTCGATGTACTATATGGAGACAACAGCCTGTTTGTTTAAAGATTTGTCTTTTATTAAACTACCTATTTTTAGTTTTGTTACTTCTAGTTTTGTTTCATCATCTGCTTAGCATTTTCCCAACTATGTTGGGGTCGGCTTTCAGTCTAACCAGATGCAGCTGAATACCAGTGTTTTACATGGAGCGACTGCTTATCTAACCTCCACAACCCAGTTACCAGGTAACACGATATCCAGGGCTATCGTGTTGTTCGAAACTCTGACTACCATGGTACCTGGGTAGTCATAGTTTCGGGTTTCTGACTACTCGTAACGACTGTCAAAGATCCACGAACGACAGCCAGGACCAACGGCTTAGCGTCTCTCCGAGGCACGGAGGGGTCAATTTGGTCACCCATCCACGGACCAACCGCGACCCGTGCGGCTGTTATTACTTAGCCACGACATTTATATATATTATAGTTTTGTTACTTGTTTCGATAATTCGATTAAGTACCTACCTATCTTGTTGTTTGTGGTAGGTAAAATATTAGTCTGGAGCTGAAAAATAAAGAAAATGTAGTTTCTTGCAGTTTTGCAGTGAGAAAACAGTGATGAAATGTATCGTAGGGACCTACGATACATACGTACTTCATACGTATCATCTACCTAAGTACCTATATAGAATACCTATAGTGTGTGTGTGTATATTTAGTGTGTGTAGTGTGTAGGCCACGTTGCCGGCACGCCCGGCACGAGTCGTGAGCACAAACTCTACTCTAACGAATCTTATTTCCTATCACGGCAGGTTGAACACGGGTAGACCGAGAGGTGACAGGATTTTTCATAACGATCATGGATACGGTTAGATTTACTTCGGTGGGTTGTAGAGTAGTCCCCTAATGTGAATGACGTCGGTCTACCTGCTCTGAGTGGTGCAACTTCGAGAGAGAGTTGAAGACTTAGAGTTAAATATTTACTTACTTCTAACATTCTATATTTTTTGAGTTGTTTCATTAGCTATATTCTACAAAATTATTAATCTGTGATTTACCCAAAGTAATAAGTTGAATTGTTAAAAATTGAATTTGTTCGATTTCATTCTTTATTTTATTGATTACCGTTAAGTTGAATTTTGCTATAACTAAGCGCCTTGCGTATAACAAAGCTCTGAAATACAACCACTAAGAGCCGGCAGACCAACTCTTTTCACCTGTGGAGACACCATACTTCGGATAGGTACTAAAACTGACCATTTCTCTTATTGACACCTCTTGACACCTCTAGCTTTTTCCCTATTCCTTTACAGGGGGGCCGGTCGACAGCGGGTGGTTCTCGGCGCAGGTGTAGGGTGGGGGTACGACACCAGCCGGCGTGCACTTGAAAAATTCGCCTATTGTCCCCTTTATCGATGTATTTTTTAGGCTTTGTCCACAAATAAGCGTCTTGCATACACAACGATTGCTCTGAAATATAACCACTGAGAGCTGGCAGACCAACTCGTTTCACCTGTGGAGCTGGAGACACCATACTTCGAATGGGTCGTAAAACTGACTATTTCTCTTATCGTTTTTTTTTCGCAACAATGTTGCGCGCATCATAGCTCTGAAATGCAACGACTGAGAGCCGGCAGACAGACTTGTTTCATCTGCGGAGACGCCATACTTTCAATGTGTACCAAAACTGACCATTTCTCTGATCGTTTTTTTTTCGCAACAATGACGCCTCTTGTAAGCGCTATAACTCGAAATTGCAACCACTCAGAGCAGGCAGACCGACGTCATTCGCATCAGGGGACTACTCTACAACCCATCGAAGTAAATCTAACCGTATCCATGATCGTTATGAAAAATCCTGTGACCTCTTAGTCTAGGGCGGGAGCAATGAAATCAATATAATATCAAGCATATTTAGATACAGATAGAAAACAGAATACAAGAGCACCCTGACGAGGGCAGTTAAAGTTAAGGTGGAATTTGTGCTCACGACTCATGCCGGCAATTATTTATACCTACCTAAGTAGGCATACCTACTACATAACACAAGCATCTAATGTTCTGATTTAGTTCAGAGACATTCTTTCTACAATATCGACAAGCCTTTCAAACGCCAGCCGACCTTGACCGTTAGTACTGCTAATAATTAAGTAGACTGAAAAGTTATGAAATTTTGCTATTGCTATCTTATTTAAGATATAGATAAGTACATACCTATGTAGTGCAACTTTAGCTTTATACGAATGAAAAATGTAAGATTCAGGCTCTTGATTATTTAAATGAAGATGTTATTACTTATTAGCTGCGCCCCGCGGTTTCACCCGCGTAGACCGGGATAAAAACTTTTTAACAAAAAAAAAAACCGACTTCCAAAAATCACTACAAAGTGAAAAATAACTTTGATTTCGGAAGTCGGTGTCTTTCGTTTTTTATTTACTTTCTTTTTTTTTGCCACCGACTTCCGAAATCAAAGTTATTTTTCACTTTGTAGTGATTTTTGGAAGTCTGTTTTTTTTTTTGTTAAAAAGTTTTTATTTCTCGCTTTTTAGTGGGTCTGTTTATAATTTGTATAAGTTACAATAGTCTAATGTCAATTGCTCATCACATGTTACAAAATATTGCTTTTCCCGATGCTGGGACGTTAATTGTTGAGGAGTTCTGCTGGTAAGAACCAGGAGAACTCCTCAACAACCACTCACCACACGCATTGTTTGACGAGCGGAAATTGCTTAGCAACCATATTAAAGTAATCGAATCGCAACCCGTGAAATATTTATCATTGAGTAGTTCCGGTAGCCATCTGTGGTCTTCATCATCAGTTCCACTTCACCAAGTGGTGCTTTCCGAGAGCAAATGCACAAGCTACTATAAAAAATACCCAAATCGCTATAGGTGTGCCTATAATATTTGAAGAGTTCCTTCGATTTCTCCAGGATCCCATCATCAGAACTGGATTTTGAAAAAAATGGGACCATTTGGGAAGTATACCCTTTCCAACAAAAAAATAATTTTTCAAATCGGTTGGCAAGCGACGGAGTTATGCGCGAACAAACATAAAAAAAAAAAAAAAAAAATACAAACATCCGAATTGAGAACCTCCTCCTTTTTTAGAAGTCGGTTAAAAAAGTACCCTATGTGTTAATTCAGGGTATAAGCTATCTACAAAATTTAATACAAATCGGTCGAGCCGTTTGAGCGTGAAGAACTAACAAACATACAAACACACACACAAATCCCGCCTTTATAATATTTGTGTGATTACCAGTGAAATTCATCGGATACCACTGCTTCGTAGATCTAGGGTTCCAAAGCGCTAACTGCTGAGCATGAGGTCTTGGTTTCGATTCCCGGGTCGGGCAGTGTTATTAAATTTTTCCATCTGGAATTTCTCAGTAGCAGCCCGGAGTGTAGATTTGTGCCTGGTTGATGGCAATAGGCTCGGCCCTCTGTTACACTTACATTATGGGACTTAAATAGGTATAAATGGCGAAACGTGGGTAGGTAATATGTATAAGTACAGCTCTGCTTACCCTTCGGGGAAATACAGGCGTGATAATATTAGGGGTTAAAGTATGAAATTGCCGATTTGTACTGAAAACTTGAAATTCGTTTTTTTTTTAATTTAACATTTTTATTTAATCAAAATAACTCTAAATTTCGAAGTATCCTTCTTAGAATTCTCTGTCTACGTTGTCTAAGCTGAATAAAAAAAAACTGAAAGTCGATAATCGAATGTTGCACATTTTTTAAAAGAAGGTACACACGGATACACATCAAGCTATACATTTCCAGTTTGCCAATGCGAGATCAGCTTACACTGGAAATGTATAGCTTGATCTGTAGTCGTGCGTACCTACCAGTTGAAAAAAGTTTCACTGAAAAATCTCAAACGATGAAGGTTCTATGTCAATTCGAAGTAGGTACCTACCTAATACAATAAAACGGCAATTTCATACTTTAAGCCATCGTATGATCGTGTAATGATTTTTAAAATAATAATTACGAATAAGACTTTTTTCCACAAGCGACAGATGGCGCTAGTGATTGCACGAACTTTATACATCCGTTTAGGTATTCATTTGTAGAATACTATTATTAAAGTATATTTCTTTAATACAGTTAGTAAATAATTATTGTTTAAGTTTTAAAAGTTTATTTATAATAATCATAAGGCTAATCATAAGTCATGAAATTATTTAAGTTAGTCAAGTGATTGTGTGTACTGTTACTTTGCTCTGATTGGTCGTTAGCCGGCTGAGTGTTCACTTCCGTTTAAAGTGGGGATCCTTCAGTTGGCAACTGATTTGCTAGGACAGAGTTCACAGGGCTTTGACCTGTAAGCATATCTGACGGATCCGTGCTACTTTTATTAAATTCATGATGATAAGTGATAACTGTGATAAGTGATTGTTAATAACCATGTGTTTTGGAATTAAGTGAATAAATTATATTCAATACTGCAATTGAGGTGTATGATTTCGTCACATCTCAGAAGTGGGACATGCCTACAATAAAAAAAAAAGCCTACAATAATAGTGACTTAAGAAATATTAGGTTATGTATGCCTAAAGTAAAGCTAAGTGTGCTATATAATGGAAGCCAAGTGTGCTGTGTGCTAAAGGTTAGCCAGGTGTGCTAAAGGTTAGCCAAGTGTGCTAAAGGTTAGCCAAGTGTGCTAAAGGTTAGCCAGGTGTGCTAAAGGTTAGCCAAGTGTGCTAAAGGTTAGCCAAGTGTGCTAAAGATAAAGCCAAGTGTGCTTTAAAGTTTTTGTTTGGCCAAGTGAGCTAACAAAGACTTGGGCCAAGTGTGCCCGATACAAACAAAGCTATCCTGGAGCACGTAAGTAAAGCATGAATTTATCGATTAACTATGACCTAGATTCATCGATTTACTATTGACTAAGTACGTCAGATTTTAAAATATTTGGCCATGTGTGCAAAAGGCATCTAGGTATTTAATCAAATCTCAAATAATTCCTATTTTCTTTCCTCTAATGTAATGATCGTGCCTATTTTTGTGAACCTCAAATAATTCTTCTTGTGGAGCCTTAAAAATGCTAATTAGCCAAGTAGTGTTATCTAAGGTACGTACAAGTGTGCTTTAATTACTAGAGGCTATGTATGCCTATTGAGCCATGTGCGCTTAGTTGTTAGAGGTTATGTGTGCCTACAATAGGAAGCCAAGTGTGCTTTAATTACTAGAGGCTACGTATGCCTATTGAGCCATGTGCGCTTAGTTGTTAGAGGTTATGTGTGCCTACAATAGGAAGCCAAGTGTGCTTTAATTACTAGAGGCTATGTATGCCTATTGAGCCATGTGCGCTTAGTTGTTAGAGGTTATGTGTGCCTACAATAGGAAGCCAAGTGTGCTTTAATTACTAGAGGCTATGTATGCCTATTGAGCCATGTGCGCTTAGTTGTTAGAGGTTATGTGTGCCTACAATAGGAAGCCAAGTGTGCTTTAATTACTAGAGGCTATGTGTGCCTATTGAGCCATGTGCGCTTAGTTGTTAGAGGTTATGTGTGCCTACAATAAGAAGCCAAGTGTGCTTTAGCTACTAGAGGCTATGTATGCCTATTGAGCCATGTGTGCTTAGTTGTTAGAGGTTATGTGTGCCTACAATAGGAAGCCAAGTGTGCTTTAGCTACTAGAGGCTATGTATGCCTATTGAGCCATGTGTGCTTAGTTGTTAGAGGTTATGTGTGCCTACAATAGGAAGCCAAGTGTGCTTTAGCTACTAGAGGCTATGTATGCCTATTGAGCCATGTGTGCTTAGTTGTTAGAGGTTATGTGTGCCTACAATAGGAAGCCAAGTGTGCTTTAGCTACTAGAGGCTACGTATGCCTATTGAGCCATGTGTGCTTAGTTGTCAGAGGTTATGTGTGCCTACAATAGGAAGCCAAGTGTGCTTTAGTTACTAGAGGCTATGTATGCCTATTGAGCCATGTGTGTGTATGTCTTTTGCTTTAGTTATTTTTTCTCTTTCCCTAGACATTAATTTTACTTGTTTATTTTAATGAAATACTTTTAATTGGACATTACTTTAATGTAGGTACTAAAGTTTAAAGAGATAATTATTATAAAATGAGCTTAAAATTACATAAGTATTAAAATTATTCATGTGATGACAGTATGCCCTGGACTGGGTTATTATTATTGACTTACTAGATTATTATAAATGACTAATGGGACATTAATGTGACAAGTTACCAAATTGTGTAACTGTATTAACCAGTGTATTATTATGTTTGAGGAAAACTTCAGAAGAAGAGCCGCCTGTTACAAGACAAACCAGTAGCCCCTGTGTCGAACAAGGCAGAGACAAAGACGACACGTGCAAAGAAGCGATCTAAATGGAAGCGCAAGATGTCTACTTCGACCTCTTCGTCTTCAAGCATGATATCTGATACAACAAGTACACCACCACGACGCAAGAAACAGAAAAGGACATCAAGTTATTCTCAAAAAGAGGTACTGAATCTTTTGAATGTTTTTCAAGGAAGGAAAAGATACAAGATATATTTATTTTGTAAAACATGAGTAAAATTATACAGGTCTTATAATTAATATGAGGTAGCTAGATGTTTTGCCATTTATGGCGTATATAATTATTCATACTAGACAAACAAATACAAAAAAAAGCAAAGAAAGAGATTACAATGTCAATTTGAATTAAATTTTAATGTCAAAATTTATTTTATAATTACAAAGTCAAAATTCAAAATTAAAATGTCAAAATTAAAATTTAATTTGAGAATACTATACAAGGAAAATATCATTTATGAATTCATCTACGCTGTAATAGCACTTTTCTAATAATAACCCTGAAGGGACTTTTAAATTTGTTTATAGGCATACATTTAATAGAATCAGGTATTTTACTATAAATATTTGGAGCAATACCAAAGAAACTCTTTTTTTTTAATAAAGCAGTTTTGCATTTGATTTGGCACAACAAATTCTCATATTGGGATTCGTTTTTTACAAACAATGCAGTTTCTAATATGTACAAACATGGTAAAGTTAGTATTTTAAATTTTTTTTAAAGTAAGGAACACAACTATCCGTTACTCTCAGACCACACATTGATCGTATACATCTTTTTTGAATCCTGAATATAAGTTCTCTATTAGTTGACTGTCCCCAAAAAAAAAAAAAAAAAAAAAACAACACCATATCTAAAAAAAAATAGAAGCGACTAATCCATGATATGCTGTTAATAGAATGTCAGCATTAACTTTCTTGGATAATTGAAATAATTGATATGCAGATTTACTCAGACACTTGCAGATTTCCTCTAAGTGAGATTTCCATGTTAGTTTATTATCTACAGTTGTACCCAAGAACTTTGCATTCGTAACCTCTTCTACTATAGGGTTATTATACGTAATGTTAACTGGTGGATACTTACGACGCTGGTGGCAATGAATAACTTTTGTTTTATTTATATTAATTACAAGATTCTTACTGTCAAGCCAAACTTACAAAGGAGTTTCCAAGTGAGCAAAATTATGGTCGGCATCTAGAAGAAATGTTAGCTCGTACGACTCAAAGTAATGATAACTCATCTGAATATTTTTACGACAAATTAATGCTTATACACAGGTGTCATATTACTGGTCAAAGAGCCGTAGATTGTATAACTCACGGTATTATTGATTGTCTGTATCCGCGTTGTTCTTCGTAGATACGCAACGGATTTTGATGCGGTTTCCACCGTCATTTAGATAGTTTGTTCTGGAAGGTTTTTATGTGTTATCCATGTATATTAAACATAAACGTAGATAGTATTGAAATTTGCCATCAAGTCGTGAAAAATAGGTTTTTTTTAGCACTTACATGGCGTGCGCTGACTAAATGGTAAGAGATACATAAAATTAATGTTCTATGGGATTGTATATATTAAAAAGTTCAACAGGAAAGTCTATGCAGAAAAGTCTGCATGTGTCTTTCTTGTAAGGATTATTCACAGTAACAATTTTTATCTTTTACAATTTAAAAAAAAATATATAAATTGTTATTTCCAAAGATAATTTGACGGTTATATTACTAATCCTTATCCAATAAAATACGTTAGTTTAATTGGGAATTTCATTACGATTAAAATATGCTTTGACATCGTATCATTTAATCGAGTGTAGAAGTACTGGTTAATATGATTTTATGCAGACTGCTTTACTGATTGGTTAAAATTGTACTGAATTACCATCCATAGCTTTATTTAAAGACGATAGTAGGTACGTTATTCTTTTGCAAAACTCCTGGGCTCCGTTGTAACGCCAGTGATTTTGAATTCCCTAGAAATTATCTTTCAAAACCACATTCAGCTATCTAACATATCACAATAAAACATATTCGAATTAGTTCGAAGTTTTTGCTTTATGTTCTTGTTATTCTGGAGATGTTTTACATATAAGGTTAATAGTAGTAAACCTGGTAAATGATGTAACTTACATTAGGCTACTTGTCGTATAGGCACAGATAAATTAATTATGTTAAAGATACATTGTAAAAGTATATACGATTTTCTTGAAATTTTAACAAGTAACAAGTCGTGAGTTAAAGTAATCACAGAATGTAAAATCAATGTCATAAAATAATAATGTCACGTGTCATTCAATTAAATTAGCAACCAGTTTGATTTCATCTCGACTCTAGATTGTCCTATGAACAGGACCAGCATGTTTCCAAGCATTCTAATCCTGGATTAATCCTATAATTTGTATTATGCTTGTTTACAAAGCGTATTTTTAATATGAGTTTTGAATTTTCTTTTATTTAATTGCAATATGTCACAAAATATTTTGTTGTAACATTTAACACAGCAGGTACCCCATAAAAGATGTAAATAAAATATCAAAAATTCGGTATTCTTTAGCTAATCTGAAAAATGGTTGATCTATTTTATCTTTATTTCTAGTAGGTAATAAAATTATGTCTATCACTTATTTTAATTTTTAAAAAATAAACGAAAAATAAACGGAAGAATACAATATAAAAGCATGGTTTCCGATGACTGTAAGACCATAAAAGTTCATCAAATAATAATAGTAGCTCATCTTCTGGTGCTGAAAGTAATAATGTTGACGATAAACCATGCCCCAGAATCAAATCCGAGATCAATGAATAACCGAATGTAATGATTATATAGGTATGTAAGGTTTATTTTAATTTAACTGTTATTGGAATTGTAAAATCGTGCGTCAGGAGATCGCACGATGTCGGATGGCCGAATGTAATGATTTTTAAAATAATAATTACGAATAAGACTTTTTTCCACAAGCGACAGATGGCGCTAGTGATTGCACGAACTTTATACATCCGTTTAGGTATTCATTTGTAGAATACTATTATTAAAGTATATTTCTTTAATACAGTTAGTAAATAATTATTGTTTAAGTTTTAAAAGTTTATTTATAATAATCATAAGGCTAATCATAAGTCATGAAATTATTTAAGTTAGTCAAGTGATTGTGTGTACTGTTACTTTGCTCTGATTGGTCGTTAGCCGGCTGAGTGTTCACTTCCGTTTAAAGTGGGGATCCTTCAGTTGGCAACTGATTTGCTAGGACAGAGTTCACAGGGCTTTGACCTGTAAGCATATCTGACGGATCCGTGCTACTTTTATTAAATTCATGATGATAAGTGATAACTGTGATAAGTGATTGTTAATAACCATGTGTTTTGGAATTAAGTGAATAAATTATATTCAATACTGCAATTGAGGTGTATGATTTCGTCACAATCGTATGTTATGTTATGTTTCGTGGGATAAAAAACCAGCAATTTTTTTTTGTGTTGGTTTTCTCGTAGTTGACCTTGAGTGGCCGAGACTACTTAACCGGACAATCAAAGCCTCTAGCCAGGGCATAAAACTAACTTAGTGACTGCACGCTAAGGGCACCCCTGTGGGGTACGAGCCTCGGCTTAGGGCGTCGCTGGGGAGAGAACAGCAAGGAGGGACAGGCTGGATCATATCTGGATACTTAATTATTATTATCTGGGGATTTTTAAGCTACGCCACCAGCTGGCACTTCTTCACCGTGCAAGCGTTGTCGGGGGACCACCTAAACTAAACGAACTGTCGTGCTAGGTACCTACATATACCTATCACGTGATAGAAGAAAAATAAGTTCGTAGTTTAGTCGTGACTACTGCGCATGCACCTACTGTAGGTACCTACCTTGTAAACTTGCTAGTTTCTTGTGTACCAGCCTAATGATTGTAATCTTCATATTAGAGAAACCTTTGATGGGTTGAATCATCGCAAAAGGCGCGTAATCAGCGTAGCTACCCAACTGTTTTGACGTTTGTAGTTCGAAATGTCTCAAGGCTCCCGCAGACAGGCGTGACGTGATTCTGGTAAAACAATTTCCGTGAAGTTTTCATAGGAATTGTTCTATTATGGCGGGGCCACATGATACGTCAATGCCCATAAACGCTTTAAACATCGCGGTAATTGTTCCGTTGGTCAACACGATGAATTGAGTGGCCACACTTGAACGGTCAACGTCAAGGCTCATTGAATTCACACCCTTCGTCCATCGGCAATGTGAATGCCGTTGTCAAATTATCGCCGTAGTGGTGGCTACACCTACGCTTATCGCCCTTCAACGCGATAATCAACGGCAATGTCCGTATAGTGTGCCTCCCCCTTTGCGAGCATTACTGCTTCGCAGAAGGAAGTGACGGCCTCCCATGCACTCTCGCTCCGCACCTGGGGGCCTACTCTCTAAGCACGAAGCCCGTAGTTTCGGCCTTCGTTACGGGCGTTTGCTACTCCGTATCACCTACGGATGGATGATTGGTTCGGGGCCCGAACGAAGTATGAATGACAACATGATTTGCCAGTTGTCCCTACTCTCGATGTGTATTTTCCCGTCCGAAAAATTTAACTTTTACACTTATTTTGATGGATCGTAATGTCAGACGGACGGATGAACGGACGGACGGGAAGACGGACGGACTAAGGGAGTAGGCCCCCAGGCCTGGCCTGGTTGGGACGCGAGATATCGCCGCCGCCGATCGCCTCCGTGAGAACACGGCGCGGCGGTGCTCCACCCAAGCCGGGCAGACCTCCACTGTATGCTCCACCGTGTCCTCCGGGCGATCCACACAATGGTGACACCCGGGTCTATTCCCGGTCCTGGCAGTGTGTTATTGCCCTTCATTTACAAACTAAACTAGAGATACTACCTCAAATGGCTTAGCATGATCCTCCGTTAAGTCGAAAATACTGCAGCATTAATATTGAAATAAATACATATATGGTAAAGTTGGAAACACGATTCCATAAAATTTTCATTACTTATAGAAAAAAAATCCAAAGTAAGGTACCTAACCGGTGGCTGGAGGTACCTAACTTTGGATTTTTTAATGGAACAATAAAACACGGTTATTCAAAAAATACTTCAAATTAGATCATGAAACTGAATACTAACTGAACTAACTATAGGCAGGTCTTAAGTTTTTTATTTTTTTCAAATTACCATTATTTTCACCGTAAAAAAGCAATTACCAAAACTATTGGCGTCCAGCACCGCACTCAGTCTTCCTCTCACTCAGTCCGCGAGCAGTATCGTGCGAGCGAGATAAAAAGCTAAGATAGTATGGGTTCTTAAAGCTAAGAGACGTTTAAACGTTAAAAATGTATGTTTAAACAGTCGTTAATCATTACCTACTTAACTTTATGCCACGTTTATAAATAAATCCCACGAGTTTTATCATTGGGCAATTTACAGTTCTAGACTATAGGTTCGCCCCATGATTGGGGACATGGGACTGTAACTTAATAGGGATGATGACTGAAATTTTATTTTTATCCGTCATTTAGATTATTCAAAAATACTCGGACTCGTATTTTTAGGGTTCCGTACCTCAAAAGGAAAAAACGGAACCCTTATAGGATCACTTCGTTGTCCGTCTGTCTGTCTGTCAGTCTGTCAAGGCCCTTTTTCTCAGGAACGCGTAGAGGTATCAAGTTGAAATTAATATCAAATACGTAAGTCTATGGTCCCTTAGAGCTGTAAAAAAAATCAAGCTTCTAAGTCAACGCAATAAAAAAATACGGCCATTTATACGACATATTTTGATACTCGCAAGTAAATCAAAACCTATAGGGTACTTCCCGTTGACCTAGAACCATGAAATTTGGCAAGAAGCAAGGTCTTACAACACAAGTAATGGAAAAAGTCCGAAAATAGTTAATTTATAATTTTATCACATAAAAAAATATTTTCAAGTATGTCATCTGTCAAGGCCCTTTTTCTCAGGAATGCGTAGAGTTATCAAGTTGAAATTAATATCAAATACGTAAGTGTATAGTCCCTTAGAGCTGTAAAAAAATCAAACTTCTAGGTCAACGCAATAAAAAAATACGGCCAAAACTATGTAAAATACGACATATTTTGATACTCGCAAGTAAATCAAAACCTACCTATAGGGTACTTTCCGTTTACCTAGAATCATGAAATTTGGCAAGAGGCAAGGTCTAACAGCACAAATAATGGAAAAAGTCCGAGAATGGTTAATTTATAATTTTATCACATAAAAAAATATTTTCAAGTATGTCATCTGTCAAGGCCTTTTGTCTCAGGAACGCGAGGAGGTATCAAATTGAAATTAATATCAAATACGTAAGTCTATGGTCCCTTAGAGCTGTAAAAAAATCAAGCTTCTAAGTCAACGTAATTAAAAAATCGGCCATTTATGCGACATATTTTGATGCTCGCAAGTAAATCAAAACCTATAGGGTACTTCCCGCTGACCTAGAATCATGAAATTTGGTAAGAAGCAAGGTCTCACAGCACAAGTAAAGGAAAAAGTCCGAAAATTGGTAATTTGTAGTTATTAGTTTTTTTTTTTCTGGGAAAATGTGGGTGTACTATAGGTACACCTCTGCCCAAGGCCCTCTGAAACAAGGCGTGATGTTATGTTTAACAATAGTATTTTGGTAATACAAACTTAAATATGCAGTTGGAGAATTATCCGTGAGGTATATCAATGTATGGGAGAACATGTTTTTCAACTCAATGTTAAGTTTGTCTTTGGGATAAATTCTTTTCAACTACGGAACCCTCATTGTGCGTGGTCCAACACGCACTTGGCCGATTTTTTTATTTATCTATGCCTAATCAAAAGGTTACGGCGATACATTGAGTTAAAATGTGGCATGACGTTACGCTTTGCTAGAATTTAATCCAAATCCAATCAATCTGCCTAGCCATGTCCCAACTATGTTGGGGTCGGCTTCCAGTCTAACCGGATTCAGCTGAATACCAGTATTTTACATGGAGGAACTGCCTGTCTGACCTCCACAACCCAATAACGGGTAATACGATACCCCTTGGTAAGACTGGTTGTCAGACTTTCGGGCTTCTGACGACCCGTAACGACTGACAAAGATCCACGAATGACAGCCGGGACCAACGGCTTAACGTGCTTTCCGAGGCACGGAGGAGTCTCGGTATGTAAAGATGGTCACCCATCCACTGACCAACCCCGGCAAGCGTAGCTTAACCTGTTGGATCGATCCGTGCGGCTGTAATTACTTAGCCACGAGCTCCTCCTTGCTAGATTTTATACGTAGTTTGTTACAGTTGTGACGTAACGAGCCGCGACTCTTCAACTTTAATGCGTTTTATCCAATGTTTTATCTAAGTATTTTTTTATTAGCAAAAATACGTTTCTAATATAATATTTTTTTGTTATCTGACTGATGGACTAAATTTTTTTTTTGTTACTATATTGTGAAATGTAGTTGTAGGTGTTACTATGTATACAACGTGTAACGTTAAATGCGCAAAACCTCTTAAGGGGTCATTGTACTCATCATTATGAACAACTTTTACTATGGGACCAAACCTGAAATCGCGAAAAAAAAACAGCTGTTCTGTTCAGTATATTTTGACGAATTATGCGAACATAAATGTACTAAACAGCTGATTTTTTTTTTGGGATTTCAGGTTTGGTCCCATAGTAAAAGTTGTTCATAATGATGAGTACAATGACCCCTTAAGAGGTTTAGCGCATTTAACGTTACACGTTGTGTAGTACCTCTGCCTACTCTTCAGTACCTATTACAAGCGCAAGCTTTTATGAGAAGGCAGGTTGTTTTACCTTGAAATTCATATAAATTCATTCTTCTTCCAGTAATTCAGTACATTATTTGTACCAATAAATACTTATCTGTTGTGTTACTTAAACGAACTTGATTTCTTAGATCATGTGTGCCTTCTATGTCCTTACAATGGCAATAAACAATACGTTATGAACTCATCATTAATTTAAGTACATACTTCATGGTCTCATTGCACATATAATTGTTAGTATGGTCAATAAACATGTATTTTGGTATTTTAATGTGAATTCGGCATGATGGTCGTGAAGGCTCTTGATAAATATAACGGTAAATTAAATCAATAACATAATTATATTATTTAACCTACTATCAAGCCTGTAGGTATTCCCCGAAGATCAGGCAAACCGTATGTGTCTAAAGTAACTACAGACATAGGTCAGTAGACCGTGTATCCACAAAGCTTATCTACAGGATGAAAATGTAAACACTGTTATCCTTTTAAGGGGTCCTCATCATTATGAACAACTTTAACTATGGGACCAAACCTGAAATCGCGAAAAAAAAACAGATGTTCCGTACATTTTTATGTTCGAATCTCGTCAAAATGTAGGGAACAGCTGATTTATTTTTCACGATTTCTTTGTTGGTCCCATAGTAATAAAAGTTGTTCGTAATGATGAGCACAATGACCCCTTAAAAGGATAACGGTGTTTAAACTTACACCCTGTGTAAATATCTATATGCCTCAAACATACCCATATTTGGCCAATGTCGTTTGTAGTTACATGTAAAAAAGGGGCGAGACTATTAACATTTACCAGACACAAATCAGTCGGAGCAGTATGGTGGATCAGTGTTAACGGCTCCGACATATGAGTTGTAGGTCGTGGGTACGAACCCTTGCAGGCGCTCTACTTTGTGTAAATAATTTCATCACCACTGCTCTCAAAACGGTGAAGGAAAACATCGTGAGGAAAAGGAGGTAAAAAGTTCGAAGACATGTGATAGATTACAGCTCACTCCCTCTCAAAGAGAGGAGGCCTGTGTCCCAGCAGTGAGAACATTATAGCCTGATTATGGTGAACACAAATCCAGACTCCGGTCCGTTACCGAGAAATTCCTACTGGAAAGCCAAATAAGACATGGGGAACCCGGGACCCCACGCTTAGCCGTCGCGCTTAGGTACGTCCACTAGACCAACGGAGCAGTGAATCGAACAATAGGTCCTTCAATCTGCCTAACCTTCTCCCAACTATGTTGAGGTCAGCTTCCAGTCTAACCTGATGCCGGTGGATACCAGTTTACATGGAGTGACTGCCTATCTGACCTCCACAATCCAGTTACCGGGTAACATGATACCCCTTGGCAAGACTGGTTGTCAGGCTTTTTGGGCTTCTGGCGACACGTAACGACTGTCAAACATCTACGAATGACAGCCGGGACCTGTTCGACTCCAAGACACAGGTATATATTAAGTTAGGTATATCACACTAATATTATAAAGGCGACAGTTTGTGAGTGTGTGTGTTTGTATGTTTGGTTTGTTACTTCTTCACGCTCAAACGGCTATATACAAGCTATATACAAACCAAACGTCCAAATCGGTTCGATTTGGACGTTTGGTTTGTATATAGCTTACAGCCTGGATTAGCTACTTTTTATACCGGTCTACGCGGGTGAAACCGCGGGGCGCAGCTAGTAGCCTAAATAAATGTTGAAGTATTTAACATTCAACCGTCGCGCGTCGTTGGCACGACTTATTGTTTATACTAGTCTCGTTGCATTTTCGCGATGTAAAACATTACATTAGGTACTTACGTTTCCCACGTGGGGTTATTTTTTACATTTGAACACAATGGATGTGCGTTTGGCAATTGTTTCGAATGAATGAGTATGCACTCGATGATGTTGATCGCTTTAGCGAGCTCCCAGGGTCGCCAGACCTTACATATTTTCTGATTAACAAAATGTAGGGGATAGAGTAGTGTTAGTATGTACCACTTTCGCATACCTGCTAGCTTGGGTCGACGGCCAATTTTCAGGTATCAGGTACCTATCTACCAAAGTTACGTAAAAATATTACTCCTGCTGATTTTTATGCATATTTCACAGAATATTATTAATAACTAGCTTTTGCCCGCGACTTCGTCCGCGTTTCCGTCGTTTTTCGTAAAAAAGTACCATATGTCCTTCCTCACGGCTCAGTGGTTTTGATGTAACAGACAGATTAACTTTTGTATTTTAGTAGGGAAATATAATATGTCAATCCACAATACTGTTGAAAAATATCGCAATAAGGAACCGCAGAATATTATTATTAATAGCTGTGCCCGCGACTCCGTCAGCGTGTAACTCCTTGTATGTTATTAAGTTAATGTATTGGACTGCTAAGCTATCGGGAGTTACACGTGTTATTGTGAGTCAACCATTAAAGATAGACATATGTTGTTGTGGGATATTTTTTAGATAATTTTATGTAGAACATTTCCGTCATAAATGATTTCTATGTAGCTTTAACCATTAAGGCTGCACACGTGACGGAAGCTTAAAAAATGGAGCAACTTCTCCCGTTTTCCCAACATTTCCCTTCACTGCTCTGCTCCTATTGATTGTAGCGTGATGAAAAGTATACTATAACCTCCCCAGGAGTATGAATAATAATTGTACCAAGTTTCGTTAAAATCCGTCTATTAGTTTTTGTTTCTATAAGGAACATACAGACAGACAGACAGACAGACAGACAGACAAAAATTTTACTGATTGCATTTTTGGCATCATTATCGATCACTAATTACCCCCTGATAGTTATTTTGAAAATATATATCATGTACAGAATTGACCTCTCTACAGATTTATTATAAGTATAGATTAGTAATCAATACTGTCGTGTCTGACAGTATTGATTACTAATATATGCGTGTGGTGTGAGGGCCACTTTATTGAAACTCTTTGAAAATATGCTTAGGATTTAGTGAACATTCCCAAACAATTGTGAAAGTTGGAATCAGATTTTGTGAAAGTCAACTTTGCGAGATATGAACTGTAAAGTGGGGCCCTCAGTTCTCACATAGAGGATTGAGGGCCCGCCTGTACCTGACAAACTATGGACACTACAGATAAAGTCTTTATGCCAAAATCTAAGCTTATACCAAACAAAATTTGTGAAAACAAGATATTATCGCAAAACACTGTCCTACTTGGTATATCTTCGTTCAAAATGGGCCCTCAATCCTCACACACGTAAAAGTTTATCACGCAAATACAATGAAACCATTAACTTATAGCTATTGTTTGTAATCCTATAAGATACTAAATAAATTGTGAAAATTTGTGAAAGCAAGAGCAGGTCACCATTTCTTGTTGTTTGAAAGTTATGACCTTGACAAAATCCGGGCCCTCAATCCTCCATTTATTTTGTTTTCCGTTTGAATACGCTTATCGTATGAAAGATTAGACAAATACAAAATAGTCTCTTTTTGTGAAAAAAATTGTGCAACAAATTGATGTTATTTGTTACTAATAAGAATAACGATTAAACTAAAAATCTTAATAGATACCGAAATCAACTATTTTTGAAGTGTGTAGCAGGGTAGGGTGACAATACTTTCATTTTAATACCTGGATTGGTACAAACGGCACAATCAGATGGCCTGCGAGATCGCCAGATCTCACCCCATTAGATTTTTTTTTGTGGGAATATGTAAAAAATCAAATTTACATGAAATCTTATGCGAATGACAACGAGTTGAGAGTTGAAGTTCAGAATACGATTTATAATATTCACCACAACACTTTATTAAAGGTTACTAGAAATGAATTCGTTAAAAGAATAAATTTGTGTATCCAAGAGAATGGAGCCCATTTCGAGCAACTAATTAGTTAGTTTACCATTTTTTGTAAAAAATTAAATTAATTTAAGATTTCCTGGTTTTCTTTCATTTAATTTATCATGTTTGTTAGAGAGATTTCATCCTTATAATTGACCCTAACGATCGATGCAATAAAAGTACAGGGTATAATTGTTTCAGATTTTAGCCGGTTCGATTCCCGGTTGTGGGAGAAGAGAAATTTCGAAAATCTTTGAATGCAGTTTGCTTTCTATTCAAAAATAAAGGAATGTTTTGAGTAAAATTTTCTATCTGCATTATTAAGAGTACTTCCTTCCAGGTGTCATTACAAAATTCCACCCTGTATATTATAATACACATAGTTGTATGGGTAATTATCTTGGAGTAGTGAATGTTGATATTTAATTTTATTTAAGGATTATTATGTTCCAAACATTTTCACATAAAATCGAGGAGTTTTGGAGTTCAACCTCATTAGTTTGTCTATGCGACTACTACAAAGAAAAAGTACAGTGATGTTCTTTTTATTATATATGTCATGTCAATTGATTGAGAAAACTACGAAAATAGTTACTAGAATTCTCTGTCTACGGAAATATTATTATAGTCATACAAATAAGTACATGTAAGTTGTTTTGATATATACTCATCTACCTATATGTTAGTGTAAAACCGCGAACTGCGGTAAATATTAGGATTTACGGGTAAATCCTATTATTTACCAAATCTCACCAGTAAAACCCCGAATTATTCTAAAACTATCTTTAATTTCGGACTTTTACCGGTATTCAGTCGGTAAAAGGTACGTAGGTAATTAATTATTTTTATTGTTAAAATTATGTAAATACATAATTATTAATGTCGCGAATCATATTTTGACTAAGATACAACCTTACACTGACCTTAACGTGTTACCACGAGTGCCCAAAAATAGTTTTGTTTTTTTTATTAGGGTTTTAGGATTTTTTTTTTATCTAGTAATGTATAAATAGTGAATAAAAAGTTTAATTTTCACATTTGTTCTTTTAATGCTTGTAATATCTCCATTCTAGCCTGTTACTTCTTGTAATACACATGTGGCGGCATCTACATCGCCACATACGAACTACGCATCACAAGGACATGACGTCCCGCAACCTGCATCGCGCAATGAGAGTTTACCGCGCGACTAGCATATAGGTATACAACAACCCCACATTAACCGTGGGGCAGTTGCCCACCAGAGACAACACCCATCTGAGGAGGTCGGAGGGTCCTCCCTTTTCAATAAAGGATGAGTGAACTTTACACCCTGTTCCTCATGACTCTATACACACAATACGTATGGACGGTAAAGATTTTGATTTTAAAGTGAAAGCTATACCTGCTCTAAGAGATACACTGATCAATTAATAGTTGACACTTTTTTAATTCACACAGCCGAATGACGTAATAAAATGGCGGCTACTATTTCATGGTTTGAGAAAACATTAAAAAAACCTGAAAACTTTGAATTTAATTTTAAAATTTATATTGTTATTGAACTAAAACTAATATTTTCCGACTGCTTTTTGCCTAATCTATCTAAATAATATATTTTAAGATTTTTTCTCATATAGAGTAAAATACCGTATCGTGGTCACCCTATTTCCTAATTCAGGGAACAAAAATAAAACTCAATTTTTATTTACAATAAAGGGTCTTTTAATTGTTTTCTAGTATCGAATTTGTTGCACAATTTTTTTCACAAAAAGAGACTATTTTGTATTTGTCTAATCTTTCATACGATAAGCGTATTCAAACGGAAAACAAAATAAATGGAGGATTGAGGGCCCGGATTTTGTCAAGGTCATAACTTTCAAACAACAAGAAATGGTGACCTGCTCTTGCTTTCACAAATTTTCACAATTTATTTAGTATCTTATAGGATTACAAACAATAGCTATAAGTTAATGGTTTCATTGTATTAGCGTGATAAACTTTTACGTGTGTGAGGATTGAGGGCCCATTTTGAACGAAGATATACCAAGTAGGACAGTGTTTTGCGATAATATCTTGTTTTCACAAATTTTGTTTGGTATAAGCTTAGATTTTGGCATAAAGACTTTATCTGTAGTGTCCATAGTTTGTCAGGTACAGGCGGGCCCTCAATCCTCTATGTGAGAACTGAGGGCCCCACTTTACAGTCCATATCTCGCAAAGTTGACTTTCACAAAATCTGATTCCAACTTTCACAATTGTTTGGGAATGTTCACTAAATCCTAAGCATATTTTCAAAGAGTTTCAATAAAGTGGCCCTCACACCACACGCATATATTACTAATTACACTGCCGATGACGGGATGTGTCTATCCCGTCATCGGCAGTGTTTTCTGCTAGACGCTTTAAAGCTCGCAAAAAATTACGTCATCTGACTTACAGTTTGAGTCTTAATTTTTACATAATGATACTCGGGGAACTGTTTCAATACCTGTAATAATGTCTGGTGGAAAAAACCTCCCACGGAAAGTGTCTGGCAGTATTGATTATTAATTATTATTAATATTCTGTAAAACGTACCTACATAAAAATCAGCAGTCAGACTTTAAGAAAATTGTGTAATATTTTTACATAACTTTAGTACTTAGGTACTTAGTACCTGAAAATTGGCCGTCGGCCCAAGCTAGCAGCTAAGCGTAGGTACGTTCAAAGCACATAATAACACTACCTACTCTATTCCATACATTTTGTTAATCAGAAAATAAGTAAGGTCTGGCGGCTCTGGGATCTTGGACTGCGATGGTCTCTAAGACTTCGCATATGTACTTACCTAATTTAAACTTAACATTCAAAGTTTACGTGAACTTTTGTCTTGTTTCAATCATTGTAGCTTGTAACTAATTAACTTTACGATAGCTAAAGAAGACACAGTATCTAAAATTAGTTTTAATGTGTCGTGTAAGTTTTTATCAATGTCACGATTTAATACTTATTTCGGTCGCCATATTCAAAAGCAAGTCGATTTATGATATTCCATTATGTTGTTTATGGGATTAAGCGTATAATTTTAATTTTTGAAATTAAAGGCTTAATTATAACCACATTGTAATTTTGAATCTGAATGAAAACTAGTTTATGTTGAGGAAAAATTAAATATCAGCCTAAGATTCACCTTTAACCAAAAATCTATTCCTCAAACAAATATCAAAGGTCAAAGATCTATTCCTCGCGAATGCTAACTGCTAGACTTAGGTAGGTAATGCCTATCTGATGGTGGTCCACAACAACCATCATCATCCCCATCTGCCTAGCCATTTCTCAAGTACGTTGGGGTCGGCTTAGAAACCTAACTGGATGCAGCTGAATACCAGTATTTTACATGGAGTGACTGCCTATCTGACCTCCACAACCCAGTTACTGGGTAGTACGATACCCCTTGGTAAAACCGGTTGTCAGACTTTCAGGCTTCTGACGACCCGTAATGACTGTCAAAGATCCACGAATGTCCACAACAACCAATCCTTCGTAATTCGCCTTAAAAATTTTGTAATACCACCCAATAACCTCTTTCAGGGCTTTTAACCTCAAAAGCATCACATGATTGACTCCGATCGCTTTGATAGCTTCCCCTTCAAGACGGATTGCCCAATGTTCGAGAAACCTTCGAGTTTATATCCTTTTAGACTGCAGTACGAGCTGCACGGCTTACTAACACACAATCGAATTAAAATTCAACATGGTTGAATATATTCTAAGGTTTTGGAGAACAATTGAACACGCTCCTTAAGAATTTTATGTTTACAAGTGAAATAAATTTTTACATCGAACTGACATCATCAATTGTTTGACCTACGTTGTAGTAGCTTACAGCATTTGTGCAATCGCCGGTTGTTTTAAAGTAAATTGTTAATGCAACTGTAAAGGGAATCGATGAGATCAATAATTTTAACTGTTGCCAAGTAGACATTGTTTTTAAATCTTCAGAAGCAAACTAAACAGTCTGTGTCTTGACTTGAGAATGCCAAAGGTATAATAGAGCAGGAATCTATCAAATAGTTTATACTCAATCTATACTTATAATATATAATAATACACACATCAACACGGTCTAGGGATATTTCATACTCAATTAAATAACTCGAAAAATACTGGCCGCATTGGAATCTTTTATACACCGATTTGTTTGTAATTTATCTCAGACTAATTCCAAATTCAATTTTTTGAAAATTCTTTTGTTTCGGTGGCATAAAAATTTCTTGATGTGTAGGAGAGGGAATTTTCATTTGTGCGAAATTTAGAAAACAATACGAATTACGTTTAGTTACAGTTTTTTTTTTCATTTTTAAACGAAAGATAAAGTTAAAATTGAGGTATTGTAGCCATGCAACGCCAACATTTGACGAGGGTGGAGATGCTACGAGCTGTGGGAATGCTGGAAGCTGGGTCTGTTCAGCGTAATGTTGCTGAGGCCATAGGGACCCACCAAAATGTAATTTCAAGATTGTGGACACGCTATCGTGCCACAGGTGAAGTAGCGGAGAGGCACCGGGGCCAAGTCGCATCACTACCCCCAGACAAGACCGATTTTTGCAAATTACTGCGCGAGCTCAACCAAATGCAACGGCGACTCAATTGGGCCAAATGCTGCGAGTGGGACACCAAGTGCTTGTGAGTGACCAAACTGTAAGAAGGCGACTGCATGAAAGCAATCTACGCTCTCGTAGACCACTCCGGGTCCCACCTTTACGGAGAGGCAATTGTGGACGACGATTAGAATGGGTTTGGAACCACGTGGACTGGGGCCGTGAGCAATGGTCCAATGTGCTGTTCACGGATGAATCCAGGTTCGGCTTCCATCCAGATCCACGAAGGACGCGTGTTTGGAGAGTTTCTGGACGATGGAGCCGTCTTCAGAACCCTCAGGAAGTTCACCCATACAAAGGTGGAACAATTATGGTTTGGGCAGGAATTCGTCTTCGAGGACGGACGGATCTCGTTTGGGTGCGGGGCAATATGACGGCAGAACGATACGTCCAACAGGTGCTGGGGCCCGTAATCTTGCCCCACAGAACACAAATGGGGCAAGATTTCCTGCTCATGCACGACAATACCCGGGCACACACGGCGAGAACGGTAGCAGCTTGGTTACATACACACAATGTTAGGACCTTAGACTGGCCTGCTCAATCGCCAGATCTAAATCCCATTGAGCATGCGTGGGATATGCTGCAAAGAAGAGCTCTGAAGGAAGTTCCTGAAAATCTGGCTACAGAAGATCAACTTTTTGCGCACCTCAGAAGGACATGGGACAATATTCCGCAGCAAGGCATTGACAACCTTGTTCTGAGCATGCCGAATCGTTGCCGATGTGTTATGAACATCATGGGCGCTTTCTCAGACTGCTAACTTCAAGTTTATAAACACAAATTAAATGATTGTTCTATTTTTTTCAGTTTTTACTCACAAATTAAAAGTTAATTCTTATACGGTTTCCGTCTATGCTTCATTTTTTTCCATAAAATCCTGAAATTTTAATCTAAGTACCTTAACCATTATTAAAAAATGGTAGAATATTAAATAACGTATCTTTTAAATATATACATGTCATATAAATAATTAACACATTGACAGTAATTCGCTTTTTTAAAAATATCACTAGACCGTGTTGATGTGTGTATTATAAAGAGGAAAGATTTGTTTGTTTGTTTGTTTGTATTGAATAGGCTCCGAAACTACTGGCCCAATTTAAAAATTTCTTTCACCGTTGAGAAGCTACACTATCCCTGAGTGACATAGGCTATATTATATTTTCAAAAAAAATAGGGATCCTTACTAAAACTCCAATAATGTAACCCGAGGTGTAAAAAATTTACCTAAAAAATTCCTTACATCGCGTGCGCTGCGAAAACTATTGATGATAGAACAAAATAATGTACTACGACTTTGCAGAACACATCATTATCTACAAAAAGTGCCGCGACAGCATATGTCTAGCTATTTTAAAAAAATAATTGTAATGCCGGCACTAGAAAAGGCTCTTTATTTGTCCCTTTTGGTATTAATCCTTATAAAAATAAAATACATTCAAGACTGCTTTAAAACCTTTATATAACTTTTTGAATTAATCAAATCGGACATTCCATTCGAAAGATATCACGACTTTAAAAATGTATTAGAAAAAAGTGGCGTGGTCGCCGCTCACCCAGCTCTGCTAGCTACGCAGCAACAGTGGTGAGAGGGTGAGGGGAGGGGTTGGTGAGGGAGTGGAGGGAGTGAGGGGATAGGGGAGGTGTTGGTAAGGTGGAGGTGAAGGGGAGAGGTAGAGGATGGGGACGCGGTGAAGGGGGTGCGAGAGGGGGTTGGCGGAGGTTAGCGAAACAGTGATGCGGTGAGGGTGGTGAGAGGGGGGTATGAGGGAGGGGCGAGAGGGATGAGAGGAGAGCGGAAGGGGGTGACGGAGAGAGGTTAGGGGGAGGGGCGAGGGGAAGTTGTGGTGAGGGGGAGTGGGAGGGGAGGGGTAAGAAGACTCCTGTCGTGCGTCGGAGCTGACACACACACTTTTTTTTCGTTTGTTTGAACGCGCTAATCTCTGGAGCTACCAGTTGGACTTAAAAAAAATCTTTTTGCATTTGATGCAAGTCTAAAGGAAGCCTATACACATATTTAACATCACTCTAAGACCCTTAGGTGCCGAACAAAAAGAAAAAAATCAGAAAGTACGCTAAGCGAAAACGAAGCAATAGCGCGGGCAGGCAATGCGTTGCGATTGCGACGGGGTGGGTCTTGGGAACAAGAAATTTCACGCGGAGGAAGTCGCGGGCAGAAACTAATTTATAAATGCGAAAGTAACTCGGCCTGTTACCTTATCACGCCTTAACGGCTGAACGAATTTGGATGAAAGGGATAGAGATAGACCATTGACCTGATTAGCACCTTAGCACATAGGATAATACTTTTTATTCCAGTAGTACGTTCCTGTGAGACAATTTCCGACATCCACGCAGGCGAAGCCGCGGGCAACAGCTAGTACTCAATATATTTATTTGCATTCCACAACGTTAACGTAGGTGGTAGGTACATTATAAAATGTTACTAATAGAATTAAAACAACAAATATAAGAACAAATACCATAAACTAATCTAAAATAAAAAACCGGTCAAGTGCGAGTCGGACTCGCGCACGAAGGGTTCCGTACCATATTATATGTTTAACAATCGCAAAGATAACTTTTTACTTATTTTATAATGATACTGTGAATTACAAGGTTATTTTTTGCAGTTGCAGAAAATCACCCATGTTTAAATAAAATACCTTATGAATCGCCGTTTTCAGTATTGTTGATTAAATACAGTATTCATGGTACTTACATGGTATAAAGAAGTTTCAAATTCCTAATTTGTTGAATTGTTGCGCTAGAGCTCGTACAAAAATGGTCTAAAATTTACAACTGTTGCGGCCCCCATTTCTTAATTTTAAAAGATTTAAAAAAAATATGTTTGTACTCTACTCAATGAGTTCTATGACACCCCACGTGCTAGATTAATTTTTTTTTTTTTTTCAAAATGAAAAGTTTATTGTATGGGGATCGACCCCTTACATTTTTAACTTTGCTATATTTTTATTATTTGTTGTTATAGCCGTAATAGACAGCGGAGGCTTAGTAAGTTTGTACGGGGCTGTACGTGGTTGTCTGATTTCATGGATTTTAATTTTCTTGCGCGGAACCCTAATTATTTTTCTAAAATAAAATAGCCTAAGTTACTCCTTAAAACATCAGCTATATGTCGTCAAAATCGGTGAAAATTCGTATGGCAAGTTTCCTAACTTGACTCAAAGTACCATTTTTTTAATCGGACTGCGCTTTAAAATTCGTCTATACAAACTTTAACATCCCTAACCTCATTTGAGGCATAGTTTTGAAAAAAAACATTATTACTTACTTATGCAAGTATTTGTGCTAAGTTTCAAGTTCATTAACCAAATTAATAAGATTTTTCATATAAACTGTATCTCTGTTTTCACGAACACAAATAAAGAATTTCAAAAATCGTCTGGTATGTTTCCATAACTTGAAACAAACATTATTTACACCAATTTTAGAGTTAATCAAGCCCCCAATAAAATCCTCCGCTATAAAATTAACTTTTCACCCCTTAGGGGTAGATTTTTGGAAAACCCTGATACACGTTAGACTTAATTTTTAATCTCAAGTATAAAAACTGAGTTTTGAGTTAATCGGACCGCGTGTTAAAGTTCTTCCATACAAACTTTGACACCCCCAATCCCTCCTTAGGGGGTAGTTTAGGAAAACTAAAAATTATAAACTTTATAATTTACTTAGATGAATATTCGTGCTAAGTTTCAAGTCCATTAACTCAAGGGATAGGATTTTTCATACAAACTTTCATCCCCTATTTTACCCCCTTAGGGATGGAATTTCCAAAAATCCTTCCTTAGTAGATGTTTACACTATATAGGGTATCTATGTGCAAAATTTCAAGTCTCTAGGTCCATTGGTTTGGGCTGTGCGTTGGTATATTAGTCAGTGACTCAGTCAGGACTTTGATTTTTTTTATATATATAGATTTACCATGTTATTTTAAGACCACAGACTTCTTATAGGTTTTCCTGTAATCTACAGGTATAGAACTATTTTCTATATTTTTTTCAAAATTTTAGGCTCAGTAGTTTCGGAGATAAGGGGGGGGGGGAATGGTCAATTTTCGTCAATTTTCTTAAATAACTTTAAAACAATATATTTTAAAATTATAAAAAAAATATATTTGAGATTCTCATAGTAAGCCCTTTCATTTGATATGTCACACGGTACAGTTTACAAAACTTTTTTTTTTAATTTTCTTATTTTCCCCCTAAAAGTGACTCTCATATTCAAAATTCATATATTTACTTCAGCTGTACGTGTTTGGGTCACAGAAATCCATATGTGTACCAAATTTTAACTTAATCGGTCCTTTAGATTCGGAGCAAATTGGCTGTGACAGACGGACAGACGGACAGACAGACAGACAGACAGACACACGAGTGATCCTATAAGGGTTCCGTTTTTTCCTTTTGAGGTACGGAACCCTAAAAAGAACCTAAAACTAAAAACCATAGTAACTAAAATATATTATTAAAAGGAGTCCCTTTAGGCAAGGTTCCGAAGATACTGGCAGCGTTCCCCCTTTGAATAGCTAGACTAATTCTTTGTCCGAGGTAGCTGCCAGCTCTTCGGTCGCCTGTGACGTCGACCAACCTTATAAAATATACATAATTTTAGATCATTGCATGTGGACCCTCTGTCGGGCACAGCAAGATAGGAAGAGGGCTATTATTATATTATTATTTGAAAAAGTAAAATATAAATGTTTTTCTACTACTCACTTCTACTTTGATTTTATTTATTATTTTCGGTATTCATTTTTACTTATTCACTATAGTTTATCAGATGAACAGTCTCCTCCTGATATTCCCCTGGCACACCACCCCACAAACAGACACACCACACCACCTGACACACACGCCATAGCACACCACATAAACCACAGCACACCATTTAAGCCTTGTATTTAAGCACAATCACCTATAAGCCCAATAAACAAAAATCACAACGCAAAAAGGCCGTGATGATCTACTGCGCTGTCACGAGCCCAGAAGTAGAAGATATGCAGCCCACACAACTGATTGCTTAACCCAGGTATGCACAGACTTATTGAGACCATGGGCCACTTGGGCAAATGATGAACTAATGGCGAGCTTGCCACAAATTTTAATTTAAAAAAATTAAATACTATTTTAAAAACTAGCGAAAATCTTGATCGTTTTGGATATCAATTAATTCTAACTGCATTGACTCTGGTGCAGTTTCAGATGAAATGGTGAAAGAAAACTTTCGTAACATTTTCAAATCCATTTTTTTTTAGCAGAGGGCTTCTTGGTGTATTATGCAGTGAAACTGCATCAGGTCATCAGTATTAACGTTTTTTGTTTGCAAATGCTGTTTTAACAGAGTTACTAGCCCAGAGTTGACACAATCGTCGAAGGAGCACCGTCAGTGCTCACGTCAGTCACTCCCGATAATTTTAATATTTTTTGCTGGCGGGCCACTGGCATATTGCCGGGGGGCCGCATGCGGCCCGCGGGCCGCGGTCTGTGCATCCCTGGTTTAACCTATGGAAGGCATCATCCCATAGTCAATCTTTCACTTCATGACATGTAGAAAATAGTTGGAATTTAGTTCGACCGCCAGGCGGCCTAGGTCACATTGCACTCACCTAAGGGGCCACCAAATTCGCGTAGCAATGATAGGTTAAAGATCAAAGATCTCGAAACCACGTTTTGTGAAAAAGCATCGATGTCAGTAGAACACAGTTTTTAGGATACAAGTCTTGTACCTACGTCATTAAAGACGGTATGAGAAAATTCCCATTTGCGCTACAAAGTCAGTTGTGATTGGTACACACTACACTGCGCAACCGTGAGCATTCGAATCGTAGGGGGAAAATGATCACTGCATTTGATTGTTAATTGGAATCATTTTTTGCTATTTCAGTTTGAAACACGCACTAATAAAGACGTGTGTGAGTAAGAAGAATAAGTGAGTGACATTCTGAGGCATGGCGATATTTCTACACAGTTATTATCTACATTAAATAAGAAATCCTTGTTATTTCGTGTTGATATCTTGTCAATTTATAAATAAGTAACTTCTTAGTTGACGCAAAGAACTGCTTATTGTATTGTGACATGGTGGTTACGGCAGGTGTAAATTACTTGGCGCACTCTTGGAATCATTGATTCTATTGGAGGTCGCATATATAGATGCACTGGCATGTGTGAATAATCTTTTACACATGTCTGTCACCAATTTAAATAAGCGTAGTTACGGGCTTGTTTATGTTTTTTATGTGTCACTAGCTTGTAAAGTATTGACCACGAATATAGTACTATCAGACTACACTGCTACTCTTGTTATTACCCCTTATTTTTCAATAGATTCCTATTCATTGATGTTGATTTTTTCAGTATATTGTTTGAATCATGTAGGCAGGGGTACTAGTAGAGCCGCTGGGGTCGCGGGTTGTTTAAACAAGATACCGCGGCCCTGGCATAGGCAACTGAAGGAACACGGGTGGGTTTTAGTCAGTAAAAGTCTGACATTCCGCTCCACCCAGAGCGGGAGAAGTTATTCGATGATTTCACATCCTCAAAAAAAAAAAAAAGAAAAAAAAAAGGGGTACTAGTAGAATCTGACGATCAGAATTAGGCATTTGGACTTCGTCTGACTGAACCCGGTTTGTTTTCGGAAAAGCGCGGGCGCGTCATTTTTATGTATTTTCGATTTTTAGGGTTCCGTACCAAAATGGTAAAAAGGAACCCATAGGGTGCGACTCAGTCTGTCTGTCTGTCCATCTGTCACAGCTGGATATCTCAAGAACTACTAATGCTGTCAACTTGAAATTCGGAACAGTTTTAGAACATCTTTTTGCTTTTTTTAGGCCGCACAAAAATACCGCACCCCCTCTTATCTCCGAAGTTTGCATAGAGAAAAATCTGAAATTATTCTATGTGATAAAAGTTTCCGTAAAAATTACAGGAAATATAAAACGATGTCTCTAAATAGCACACTTTTTCAGAAATCGGAGCGGAACCCTCGGTGCGCGAGTCCGACTGTAGCGGCATCTACCTAATCTAAAAAAGAAAACGGTCAAGAGCGGTTTTTTTTAGATTAGATACAGCTCATCGTTTTGTAATAATTTAATTAGTATTACAGGCATGCAGTCCTTTTATTACCCTCGCATTATAACATTGGTGACATAACAAAGAATCCAAACGAATGCGCCTCGCGCGACATATTTACTCCGTTGTCCTAATGACATTGCACATTAAAAATATGTATGAGTATTTATTGTACATCCTTACTGTGAAGTAACTAAGTGAGCCGGTGATCCGTGTACCTAACTACTATTTATTGACGCTTATTGTGATAGTTCACACGACCATGCTCATCAAATGTTTGGATCGCAACGTAGCATTCACTCCGTCCGTCTTATGATTTAACATAATGTAAATACATATTTCTATGATGTGTTTTTATGTTGCATTTGTTTTGTCGTTAGTTATTAATTGTTTAATTGCTAAGGGCTTACTTTTAAGGCCTCAGTGTGATCAGAATCAGTGGCGGATTTACACATTTGCCGCCAGTAGGCTATTCAAATTTTGCCGCCCCTACTGACCTCTACAATTTGATGCCCTAGTTCACAATAATTTTTAATCTTTTTTGTCAATGAAATTGCAGCTATGAGTGATTTGTGCACTATCGTCCTCATTACATCAGCTTTTTCCCATTATTAGTATGATTGTGTTGTGAACTAGTGGACCAAATAATATTTAGATATTTCATAAGATATTTTTTTTATTTCCGTAAGATAAAAAAAAATTGGGCCGAATTTGCCGCCCCCTAAAATCTGCCGCCCTAGGCTCCAGCCTACTCAGCCTACCTACTGGTAAATCCGACACTGATCAGAATGTTGTGTGTGCGACTTGACTTCTTTATTAGACAAGCAGTTGACCCAGGTGGGTCGAGAAAATGAGGAGGCAGTAGCATCGTCATGCCTGCCAATATACATAAATATATGTAGCAGTAAGATGGTTGTAGCCGTGATATAGTATATCCCAAGGGAATATATCCGGGAATATAGCTATACAACATTAGTTTTTGTCTAGGTACACTAAACCTCTTAAGGGGTCATTGTACTCGTCATTTTGAACAACTTTTACTATGGGACCAAACCAGATATCGCAAAAAAAAAATCAGCTGTTCAGTACATTTTGACAAATTTGATGTAGATAAATGCACTGAACAGCTGATTTTTTTTCGCGATTTCAGGTTTGGTCCCATAGTAAAAGTTGTTCAAAATGATGAGTAAAATGACTCCTTACGAGGTTTAGTGTAAACAAAAAATAATTTTGTATACCGTAATATAGTTAAGTATATGAAAACTGTCGGAGTGCTCTAATTAGCCGACTACGGCGAAGCAAAAAGGAGGGTTATGATTTTGACCGGTATAAAATTTCTGCGACCAATTTCGACGTACCTAGTGCTCGCCGGCCAATGCCGTGGGACCGCTCGCTTCGCTCGACATGCCATCTGACTGCGACATACACATTTATTGGGATCACCAATTCGTCTTACTTGCGAGGTGCATCAGATCAGTTGGATTGCTGATGGGAATTTCTCAACCAGCACTAAAAGTATTTTTTGGATGGTAACAAAGAATATTAGTTTACGGGCTCATACAGCGATGATGAATTTATTCTTCCTACAACCTTTAATTGTAGACACTTCCCGTTCTGCAAGAGTTCCGTACTTCCGTGACCAAATGCACCGTGACTGCAATTTGCAGAAAAAGTTTATATATGATAGATAAAATTCAATCAATGACCAGGATTCAGAGAAGACGAGTCATAATATAATTGGTTTGAATGTGTCATCGTTTCAATGACCTGCCATAATATTTAATATACATAATTACAAGCCCGGGGCAAGGGCAGCAGATGTCTTCTAGTAATCACGCCAAAATTAATACTTGCATGACGTCATTTTTTCGCTCTAAATTGTTGCAAAAAGCTTGTACATATGATACTTATTAAAGAAGTACCCACCTATATACAAGGTTTTTAGGGTTCCGTACCAAAATGAACCCAAAAGGAACCCTTATGGTGCGAATCAGTCTGTCTGTCTGTTATAGCTTACAGCTGGATTTGGAACAGTTTTAGATGACGTTTACCCAACTATTTTGCAAATAAGAAAGATATAAAAAAATATATAGGATATATATTTTGCAACAGGCACTGAAGGGGGTCTTAAAAATTAAAAGTGGAGCTACTAGGACATGTGGGGTATCATATGAAAGAACGCTGTTTGCACATTCTCAAACATTTTTAGGCCGCATAGTTTTCGACTTTTGATGAAAAATGTAAAAAACAATACCGTTCCCCCCCTGTCTCCGAAGTTTGCATAGACAAAAATCTGAAATTATTCTATGTGATAGAAGTTTATGTAAAAATTACAGGAAAAATAAAACGATGTCTCTAAATACCACACTTTTTTAGAAATCGGAACGGAACCCTCGGTGCACGAGTTCGACTCACTCTTGACCGGTTTAAAAAAAAAATAATAGAAAAAACACAAATACTAATGGCCAATTACTCCCGTCACACGTGATTAGGTACGCCTAGGGTACAATTATTACTCTTAAGTGTACAATAAATATGATAATCGTATGTTAGTAGATATCATTGACATACTGAGGGACGAACAAAAAAAAGTTAATAACTACATGCGAGTGAACCTTCGTTAAGTACTAGGTACTTATTAAGTAGTTAGCGAACAATAAAGAATGTTTGTCGCATGCACGAAGTCAATATACAGGGTGTAATTGTAAACAGTGGCAATCTTTTAAGGGGTCATTGTACTCATCATTATGAACTTTTACTATGGGACCAAACCTGAAATCGCGAAAAAAAATCAGCTGTTCAGTACATTATGTTCGCATAATTCTTCAAAATGTAGGGAACAGCTGATTTTTTTTTCGCGATTTCAGATTTGGTCCCATTTTAAAAGTTGTTTATAATGATGAGTACAATGACCCCTTAAACAATTGCCACTGTTTACACTTACACCCTGTATAAATAGATTAAAGCGACGATAATCAATTTTAAATGATTTTAAACTGATGATCACGATCGGGTAGAGTTGAGTTGAGATTTGAAAAAAATATAAATGCTAAATTAGAGCATTTTCTTAATAACTTATTATGAGAATATTTTAGATTAGGTTTGTTTTTAATACATAGTGTATTTAATTTGTAAAGTTATGTCTAGGATACGAAACTGAGATTCATGCAAAAATTATCAAGCGTATTTTTATTAAACCTTCACCAATATAAAGCTAATTTAATTATTTATCTTTTAGCATACGTGTTAATATGTTTTGTTTTATGTATAATAAAATAAGTACTGGACGTAGTACGACTCGTTGCGTGAGTTCAGCACAGAGGCCTTACTGCGAGTTTTTATACTCACTCGATCACGTTAACGTAAACGTCAATTTGTACTGGAACTGAATAAACGCCGTCTGGTGACTATAATGGGAAACACAATTATTCCATACAAATTGACGTAAGGTAACGTTAATGTAAACGCGTTCAAGTAAGTATAAAAACTCGCACTAAGCCCACAGGACTAGCAAGCTAACCACTCAAGGCCATTGGCATATATCTGCGTCTTAAATGACTATTGTTTGCATGTAACAGTCAATTGAACACGTTTATATACCTACTTATAAAAAACTGAGTACCTATAAAGTTTACTTTTTCGAAGAAGCTTTATAATTGAACTTTGTTGTCAATTCTGAGTAATTTTTAAGGCTAAGGTCATCATATCAGTTAAAACCAATCTTCTAGTTCCTTTCGAAGTTGAAAGGAGTGGCGTCACAGTAGCAAAAACTATATAGGTAGGTATACAGGGTGTCCCGTAAATAATGGATCAAACGTAAGGGGTAGGTAGCTTACCTAATTTCCAACAACTAATTTGAATATTAAAAAAAAAACCGTTACAGTAACCAGGATATTAATTTTTTTTCGAATTTTACGATTTTGTCTTCCAGAATTAAGCTTTTTTAATGCTGTCGCTGCAAATGATGACATTTTTAGGTAAGATTTTTATTTAACATTTCTGAATAGCTTACTAATGTTATAAGATACCATTTTTTTGAATACCGTTTTATTTGCCTTAGAAAAAAAATCTTGAGTTGAAAAGTTTTTTCTTTACGATGTTAGGACCAAAATTGAAAAAATTCTCCTGTAAAAAAAATGTATGACACCGAAAACCACCATTATTTTAAAAACTTGTACATTTAATAAGGTTTGCAAATTGGTATAAAACTTACGTCTAGTCTTTATCGTTACAAAGATATTGCTATGAATGTGATGAAGACAGAAAATAAATTAAATTGGTACTATTCCATTTTTTCATTTTCGTAATGGCTTATGCTTAAATGCTTGTAATCGAAGCAGGTAGTTAAGCGGCTAGCATATTCCGACCCGATGACGTCATCTGTCCGGAATTTGGGACCGCTACCTGTGGCGGAGTTGCACCTCAGTCAGCGTGAAGGGGATAGATAGCGCCGCTTTTGTATTTTTGGTAAATTGGTATGAAGTTGTACATTCTAGTCCTTGTCGTTACAAAGATAATTGCTATGAATCTGAGAGGTGCTCCAAATCAACGTTAATAAAAAAAATAAAAAAGTGTGTACATTTAAACTTTTTCTTTAAAATGTGTAACTGTAGCATTTCAGAGGCAATGTTCATTGAATTATTGAGGCGTATGAAAAGAATTAGGAGGCCGTACTAAAAAAAAACAGTTAGTTCAAATAAATCGTTTTATTTGGTTTTTACAATAAATGTTCGAATTGCCTTCCCTCTACAAGAATGCAAAGTCTGCATCTCCTAATAAAGGAAGCTCTTATCCGACGGACAAAACGGCTTTGGTTTATTTCTGATGCAGCAGATTGGATGCGCTGTCGTAATTCTTCTTCCGACGTTATTGGATTCTTGTAGACCCTGTCTTTTAAACATCCCCAGTAAAAAAAATCTAGGGGATTTAAATCCGGAGATCGCGGAGGCCACAAAATTGGTCCTAATCGGCCGATCCATCTGTCCGGATAACTTTCATCAAGGTGCGCCCTTACTGCCGTCGCATAGTGAGCGGGGCACCCATCATTTTGCAACCACATTGCTTGCCGTACGTCTTCTGGAACGTTTTCTAATAACCTTGGCAACTCATTCCTTAAAAAATGGAGATAATATTCGGCGTTTAGAGTAGCTGGTAGTTCAAAGGGCCCTATTATTTGCCCATTGATTATTCCCGCCCATAAATTTATTTTAAATTGATGTTGGCTCCTGTCCTCTCGCATCAAATGTGGGTTTATCAGCTGCCAACTGTGCAAATTATGCAAATTTAAATATCCATCTCGGCGGCATGAAGACTCGTCACTCCATAAAATCTTGTTAAAAAACTGCGGGTCCGCCCGAATCATTCTAAGCATCCTTTGGCAAAATTCTATTCTTGGCTGGTAATCACGCGACGTCAGCGTTTGAACACGTTGCACGTGATATGGGTGCAATCGGCACCGTTGTAGCACTCGATGCACCGTCGATCTAGAAATTCCTACGCGTCGCGCTATGACGCGAACGGAGACTGACGGATCTTCCTCGATTTCTCGAAGAATGACTTCGTCATTAACTTGTCGCGGTCGTCCTTCACGGGTACCACCAACTCCGGTGCCAAGAATTCTTCCCTCAAGAAGCGCGTTATGCACTCTAATAAAGACGCGATAATCGGGATAACGAACCAGGTTCGGGTATCTTTCACGGTACAATCTTGCAGCCGCCCTGGCATTACCTCTTGCTTCTCCGTAGATAAAATGCATTTCGGCGTACTGCCGTGGCGTGTACTCATAACGAGGCATTGGGCTGAATAAGGTTTCAGCGCTACTGCACACACGTACAAGCACACACAAACGAATGTTTTCGGAGTCCGTAGGATCGCCAAGTCGTTTGTCCAATACGCAAAGAGTTCCAAATCGATAGGCAAAGCAAAGTCCAAAAACACAGCACAAGTCAAATTTTACAGAAGAAAACACCGAGCCACTGACCGGGAGCGAAAGTTGTCTGACGTAGCAACTCGAAGAGAGACTAGTTACAACTAAACTAATAAAATCAAGCAACAATGAAGCCTGTACGAGTGAAGGGCGCAGGAAAGAACAAAAGAACCTGCGCAACTTCATACCGATTTAACCGATTTACCAAAAAGCGGCGCTATCTATCCCTTTCACACTGACTGAGGTGCAACTCCGCCACAGGTAGCGGTCCCAAATTCCGGACAGATGACGTCATCGGGTCGGAATTATGCTATCCGCTTAACTACCTGCTTCGATTACAAGCATTCAAGCATAAGCCATTACGAAAAGGAAAAATGGAATAGTACCAATTTAATTTATTTTCTGTCTTCTTCATCACATTCATAGCAATATCTTTGTAACGATAAGGACTAGACGTAAGTTTTATACCAATTTGCAAACCTTATTAAATGTACAAGTTTTTAAAATAATGGTGGTCTTCGGTGTCATACATTTTTTTTACAGGAGAATTTTTTCAATTTTGGTCCTAACATCGTAAAGAAAAAACTTTTCAACTCAAGATTTTTTTTCTAAGGCAAATAAAACGGTATTCAAAAAAATGGTATCTTATAACATTAGTAAGCTATTCAGAAATGTTAAATAAAATTCATACCTAAAAATGTCATCATTTGCAGCGACAGCATTAAAAAAGCTTAATTCTGGAAGACAAAATCGTAAAATTCGAAAAAAAATTAATATCCTGGTTACTGTAACGGTTTTTTTTTAAATATTCAAATTAGTTGTTGGAAATTAGGTAAGCTACCTACCCGTTACGTTTGATCCATTATTTACGGGACACCCTGTATAGGAACGTCGTAACTGGCAAAACTTGCACATGAAACGGACATCGGGTACAGGATTTCCATTATTTTATATATAGAAGTTAAAGCATCTCGCAAGTCAATCTGGAGGTTGTCGGCTGCTTAACCGGGCTTGCCTGTGGGTGCCTCAATAAATTCAGACCTCCAGCCAGGGCACAAAACTTAAAACTAAGCGACTACACGCTAAGGGCACCCCCCGTGGGGTGCGGACCTCGGCTTAGGGCGTCACTGGGGAGGACAGCAAGGAGGGACAGGCTGGATTGGATTTAGATTACCTAGTTAGGGATCAGATTCAAAGAAAAAATCATACTCTATTTATAGAACCTACGTGTGACAAAAATGTAACGGTGCAGACTTGCAGAGTGCATAAGGTTGAACTTCCATGAACTTACAATCTCTTCCTAGTAGACAAAACTTTGTGAATCCGCATTTTTTGACGAGAACAACGAACTCTTCGTGATTATGATAATCAAGGTAGGTATTGAAATTCACACATGTAGGTAATAAAACCGCTATGAAACCGTCACTGAACTTGAATATTTACGTAAGTTTTACCTACAGAAGTGGATAAAGTAGTTTTTTATAATAATGACTCCGTGCTACGTTTGTTCTTGCGTTGTCAAAATATTGTAGTCGTGTTGTGATGGTATCTTTGTCAAAAATGATGGTTTTACCGTAACCTTTAACATGAAGTAAGTGGGTTGGCAACTTATTTATTTTTTATTTACAGCATTATTATTCACTTTTATAAAGTGAATCCTTGGGTTGTTCTTGGGTGCACTGCATAGTGCATGGTACAGGGATAATCATCGGTTTGGGCACGCCACAATAGCGGCGATAAGTCCCCTCTTTGAGGAGTGGTTAGAGAGGCGCCACGGCGTCCTCACCTTCCGCCTGACGCAGGTCCTCACCGGACACGGTTGTTTCGGGAGGTTCCTGTTTCGCATAAGGCGGGAGGAAACGCCCGGGTGTTTCCATTGTGTGGATCGCCCGGAGGACACGGTGGAGCATACAGTGGAGGTCTGCCCGGCTTGGGCAGAGCACCGCCGTGTTCTCACGGAGGCGATCGGCGGCGGCGATCTCTCGCGTCCGAGCCTGGTCCAGGCCATGGTGCGGAGCGAGAGTGCATGGGAGGCCGTCACCTCCTTCTGCGAAGCAGTGATGCTCGCGAAGGAGGAGGCGGAACGCGTGAGGGAGAGGCAGCCTCACGCCCTCAGTCGCCGCAGGAGACGCCCTGGGCGGCGGGAATCGCGGGGCGATTTCCGGCCACCGTAGGCGCGGGCCTGCGGACGGTGAGCAGCGGGTAGCTCGCCGTCCGGTAAGGACCAGGCCCGAGTCGACGGCGCGTCGTGTTCCACGCGCGCCTCAAAGAGATGTCAGCAAGTGACGGGGCCCAATAGGGCCGACGCCGCTGGGGTCGCGGGTTGTCTGAAAGGGTTACCGCGGCCCTGGCATAGGCAACTGAAGGAACACGGGTGGGTTTTAGTCAGTAAAAGTCTGACACGCCCTCCCGCTCCACCCAGAGCGGGAGAAGTTATTTGATGATTTCCCACCCTCAAAAAAAAAAAAAAAAAAAAGGGATAATCATCGGTTGGTGCCTCATATCATTAAGGCAGACGGGCCTCTGCGAGTTGGATTCGGCCCCTCGTACGCCTTCTAATCAAATGGTCCGCACTCCATGGTCCCGAGGTATGTGAATCAATCAATCAACTCAGCCTATCGCAGTCCACTGCTGGACATAGGTCTCTCCCAGGCTGAGCCACAACACCCTGTCCTCCGCCTTCCGCATCCAATCTGTTCCAGCCACTTTCTTCAGGTCGTCGATCCATCTAGCTGGGGGGCGTCCCACACTACGCGTATTACCGATACGCGGTCTCCACACCAGAACTCGTCTGCTCCACCGGCCATCGGTCCTTCGACAAACATGGCCAGCCCATACTGCCACTACTTCAGTTTGCTGATCCTGCAAGCTATGTCGGTTACTCCGGTTCTTTTCCGGATAGCTGAATTCCTGATTTTATCCTTCAAAGAAACTCCGAGAATAGCCCGCTCCATAGCGCGCTGAGCGACCTTGAATTTGTGGACCAGCCCGACTGTCAGTGTCCACGTTTCAGTACCGTATGGTCCGTATGTCATAACGGGCAGGTATGTAAACAAAAATAATTAATAAGTAATAGAAGAGTAAATTAAGTTGTAACCATAAGTGAAAACGCATTATTTCGTAGTAATTAGTGGCTATATACGAGATTCAAGTTGCAACGGAAATTGTCACTGAAAGTTTTGACTTGGATGTGCCCTGGCGGCTGAGAGTGTGTCATGCTCACTCTAATGCCTCGCTGATGGTGGCACACACGCGCGTGTTGGATCATTTAACGAATCTATACGTCAGGTTCGTCAACGGGCGCTGTTGGTGGAGGCCGGTCATACCTTAGCTGCCACGGCTTATTTTAATTTTAATTTTGAATTGTTTTTTTTTTATTTTTTTAATACGGACGCTTTTAACGTTCATCGTTCTCACATGTATAATTTCAACATGAATGATGTAACCAATATTTTGTAACCATATTTTGATTTAAAAGAGTGTCCGTGGAGTTTCTTGCCCGTTCTTCTCCATAGATCTACGTTTTGGAATGGGCAACTAGCTTCAACTTTCTGACTTACCTACTGACCGACTCTTTGACAATTCAAAAGTGCCTGTAATTGGTTTAATTGAAATAAATGCTTTGAGTTTGAGTTTGAGTTTGAGAAGTAAAGTTGTTTCTGTTTTATATTAAGTATAATAATAATATCACTGTCTCTAAAAGGAAAAGAGGTAGACCGCAAAAAAAAGGGATGACGACTTATGACAAGTGGCAGGCGTCACATGGAACAGAGTGGCTCAAGAAAGACATGAGTGGAAAAGGTTGGAGGAGGCCTTTGTCGACTGGCAAACAGATCTACAGAAAATAAGTAAAATTCAAATAAGAGACTATAGATTAAGATTTACATTAAATTTAAGTTTTCTATGTTTTTTTGTCGTATAATATTGTAATATGGATCTGAATAAAAGGCTATATTATTATTAATAATAATATCACTCTATTACTATCCCTCTGCAGGGGGGCTGCCTATTCTCATACAGAGAAGGCACGAGCATTGATCACCACGCTTGCTCAAGACGGGTTGTCGATTTCAGTGTTAACTACAAGTGTAGGCCTCCCGATGTTTTCCTTCATCGATGTCAGTAATGTCCAAGATAAACTCAGAAAGTACATAAGAATTGAAAAAGTCACATTGATACTTGCCCGGCTTTGAACCCACAATCCCGTGTATGAGAGGCAAGGCCTTATAATACTGGGCCATCACGACCATTTTTGTTTTAGGTATATTGTTTTTATAAGTTTTTTAACTGTTTGTTTGTTTGACTGTTTGTTTAACTGTTTGATGTGTTTTTATTGTTTTTATAATACCTACTTATTGTTTTTAGTCAATTAATGTTAGGTATGTCATTAGTTAGATAATTAGTATTTGAATAATTTTGAAGTTTTGGTAGAGCTAAGGCCCCGCAATCGGGCGCGGCACAACGCCTTAGAGGACCGCCGCGTTAGGGAGGCACATCTTTTTCAAGCTTATAGGATGTGGGTGGGTTCGCCTCCATGTTTTTAAAAGGCCAGTATAGTGGATAATACGTAACCGGTCAACATTTAACTAAGTATTTACTCATAAAGATGATTAAGCATAAAGCACTCTTTAAAAAGTGGCCTAGTTTAAAAAGTAAATTAAGAACAAATAACGTGCGAGTAATCTCTGAATTATAATGATGATTTAATTATCAAGAGTACAGTTCATATTTCGATTGTTTCATCAATCAGCGTAGAATATTATGTGCTGCAGTAACTTGCTAATCAATTGTGCTTTCATTTTTAGGGTTCCTTACCAAAATGGAAAAAAGGAACCCATATGGTGCGACTCAGTCTGTCTGTCATAGCTGGATATCTCAAGAACTACCTACAATGCTATGAACTTGAAATTTGGAACAGTTTTAGAAGACGTTTGCCGAACTATTTTGTGAATAAGTTATAGTCGCAGGCGTAGGCCTAGGCTATAGGCCGCATAGTTTTCGACTTTTGATGAAAAATGTAAAAAACTACTTTGAACGGTTAACAGTACAGACACCTCAATTTTATTACGCGGTGGAGCATCTCTCCAGCAACCCCAACTTTAAATATGAGGAAACTTACGCTTATTGTATTACTTAACAAAGAAGTGTCGGAAAATAATTGTACTATTGTTTTTACCATTAATTACGCAAGCTTTGACTAGATAAGTCAAGTTCAAATTTAGCGCCCGAGGCAAATTTAAATATAGACACACTATGCTGTGTATTTCCGCTCCTTCAGGCGCTTATCAATAGTCCGAGAAATTTAAACTTAACATAACTAGTCAAAGCTTGCATATTTAAGTAATGGTAAACAACAGTACAATATTATTTTTAGACACTAACTTCTTTGTTAATACAATAAGCATCTACCTACGTAAGTTTCCTTCTATTTTAACTTGGGGTTGCTGAAGAGATTTTTACAGCGTAGGTAATAGAATTGAGGTGTCTGTACTCTTAATCTTTTAACCGTAAAAAAGTACCCTTTTCTCTGAAGTTTGCGTAGAGAAAAATCTGAAATTATTCTATGTGATAGTAAAAATAAATCGATGCACACTTTTTCAGAAATCATCAACAAAAAATACATGGTACGGAACCCTCGGTGCGCGAGTCCGACTCGCTCTTGACCAGTTTTGTTACTAATTCCTAACAATATTTCTGTGTTAATTAAAATTATATAAACGAAGCAAAAGGAGTGTGATGTTGGAGAAAATAGCCAGGCTGAAGTGGTTGGACACGTCGCACGAATACATTCGGAGAGATGGGCAAAGATCGTCACTCACTGGACACCTGAGGGAGGACATCGCCGTCGAGGCAGACCACGACGAAGGAGGTGTGACGATCTGAAGGCCAATTCTCGTTCTTAAAAACGTTCACATGTCAGTCGCATTGCCGCAAAAGTTCCAAAATGTCATAAATGGTAAGTCAAACGTGACGTTTCATGCAAAGAGATTGCGACTAGAAGGGGTCGAACAATGACATTATACATCTAGACGTTGCCATGATTACAGTGTGAAGTGTGGAAGTGAGACACATATATACGAAATAATTAGGAAAATTGAGACAAAGCATCGTATCTTCTGTCCCTTACGGCGTGCCGTATTTTTGCTTTAAAAATGTTGCCAAACAAAGTACTTTCACTGTTAATATTGCTGTCTTATGACCGGCCACGCGGTGGCTTGATCTAGATGTATATTATCTAAGGGGTCGAACATGGCCAGAGATGACACAAGATCGGTTTGGAAGGAAAAAAGGGAGGCCTTCGCCCAGCAGTGGGACACAATGCGGCGAACAAAAAAATAAATAAAAAGAGTACTTACTAGTCTTTCCTAATGCTCTTTTTATTTATTTTTTTGAAACTACAGAACGCACCAACTGTAGTTTCTGCTTATCACCATAGGAAAAAGGTGTAAGTTTATGTTAATTTTCACTGGATCATTTTGTGTTAGAAATAAGTCAAGCTATTTTATACTCCATAAATATTATTTATTGCGTGACAAAACAATTTTCAAATATATTTAAGCTTTGAGATTATTCAAAAATTGGAACAATAATGTACTTATCCCTTTTATTGAGTCAATCGAATTTTGATGATCCCATTTTAGTAGTTTTCGACAATATTCGACAATACAGGTCTAGATTATTATATTTATATAAATTATTTTTTATAACTTCTTTAGGATCAGCAAATGATGTGATTAAAAATATACATAACGATTATCTTAATAAGTGCAGGGTCATAATAACAACAATACTCAACTTTACGGCCTATTAAATAACTGTTGACGTCATACATCCTACGCAAAACCGGCGCGTCTTCAGAGTTAGTCGATTCATTATGAATTTATGACGAATAAAATAAAATAAAAAACAAATTAAGTAAGAAGTACTGCTGTAAGTAGACGAACTATAAATAATTTATATCTACTTAGATAAATGACAAAAATAAATGAACACAAACAGACACCATACCTATATTATAATATAATATAATTATGTTTATAACACATTTGCTCGTAAAGGCTCTCTTATTTCACGAATTTCAATATCGTAATGTATGTCATTACGTACTTGTGCGTAATTGTAATGTAAAACGCACGGGTTTCTTTTTAATAACGTAAAACGTGAGGTTTATCAAGATGCTCCGTCTAAAACGAACGGTACTTTTTAAATCTTTCAAAGAGTTTTTATGTCAGAAAAGTGGTCAACATTTTATGAATAAAATTAACTTTGGGAGATAAAATATAAAAAATAAACATTAATTAAATTAAAGAATTAATTTCTTTAATTTAATCAATTTTGACAATAAATTATAACAACAACAAACAAAAACAAAAAAATATTAATTTACTTTATTAGTAATACTGGCCGTTTTTGTCCCTTTGCTTAAAAAAAAAGTGCTGATGCCCGCGCATCGCTAATTTGTGAACAAGTAAAAATTATTCCGCGCCATTTCCGCGCGCTTTTTCTTTTCGCTGTATTGTTTTTATTTGAAAATGTCGTCAAGTAATGATGAATTTATTATTTCGACACCGCCAGAAGTCTCAGAGGCAGCGAAAAAGCCTACTTTATGCCTCTTACCTGAAAAATCAACCGATAGATACTTACAAGCGTATTAAAATTTCATCTTATGAAAAACAAGCAAAGATCCAAATTCATTTTCAGAAAGTGTGTTTTTAAAGATTTATTCGTTTAAGAAAGTCCGAGTTTTATTTATTTCCTCGCAAATATGTTATAAAACGTCGTATGACATACGTGCGCTTTGATAATTTACAGCCTCTGCTTTCTTGTAGCCCTCGCCTACAGCTCGGGCTAGCAATATCGCCTCGGTTGTAATTTTCAACTTACCGCACTTATATCATAATGTATTATTAATTGACAATACCAGATAATTATTATACAGGGTGTTCGGCGCATGGACCGACACAATTTTTTGGGGGATTGGGGGGGTCATTTGCTAGGTTTCACCTAAAGACCTCCATGTCCTAAGTGTGACGGTAATTGAGATATGTTTTTTTTTTGTTCTTTCTTTGAATTACCCAAAATCTCGCCTTTGAATCGATATATTTTTTTTGTTTATGGTTGTAAAAGAACAAAATAATTTTTATTATAGTCTACAAAGTATTCTTATTCGAAATAAAATAAAAAAATATAATTACCGTAATAAGTCTTTTCTTAAAACACTCCATAACTGACTCTCTAACTAGTATTTTGACTACATTTGAATTGTTTTTCATAGCGTGTAGCATACCCTTAGAAAGGGTACAAGCTAAAGAACTTTTTGAGATAAAAATCAGGTCAAAATGGCTTTACTTTAAAAAAAAAATGAATTTAAGAGTAGTAATTTTTCATACATTTAAACATTTTTAAGACTTTGGAAGCACATAAGTCATTTTCTACTGATAAATTACATCAAATAATAATTTATTTAGAATAAAAATACATTGCAGACTATTATAAAGTTTATTTTGTTCTATTGCATCCATAAACAAAAAAAATATATCGATTCAAAGGCGAGATTTTGGGTAATTCAAAGAAAGAACAAAAAAAAACATATCTCAATTACCGTCACACTTAGGACATGGAGGTCTTTAGGTGAAACCTAGCAAATGACCCCCCCAATCCCCCAAAAAATTGTGTCGGTCCATGCGCCGAACACCCTGTATATTATAATCTAACTAACATGTTTATCTGATCTCAATATAATATTTAAAAATACACTTAAGTATTTAAACATTGTTTAGGCAGGTGAGTATTGTTAAGTAATTGTTTCCTAATTTCATACTTTTTGCTGTACCCTACAGGGTCTGTAACCTTAGCTTTAAGCCAAAGTATGTACCTATGTTAAAACCAAATATAGGTTTCCTTGCGTGACCCACGATTTTATTCATGGGTTGCACTTGTCTATGTTTTCATGAAAGTTTTTTATTACTTTACGCTGTTCATCTTTCTGCAAGTTAAAAATATATTTCAGGACATCACATTTACATAGTTTTAAACTTGTAAGTAATTATAAAGATAAGTAGGTCACTAGGCTATAACCGACTTGTAATTATTATAAACTTTATATTGTGTAGCGCTTCTCGATTAAAATGTTTTACAGCAATTAAAAACATTATCCATGAAATTAGTGCCTTTATAACGCCTACAAAATGATTTATAAGATCACGTTTACTAAAACTATCACATCATCGCTATAAACTGCTTATGTCAGTGCTAGTAAACCTTTGTGTATACGTAGGTTCGATTTGTCATCATTACGGGATAATAGGAAGAATGAACAAATTAATACATAGCGATATTTGGGACCCATCCACATTCTCCCAGAGAAAAGGCGTCGCATAGCATGTAAAAGTTCTATTATGCCTGGAGGACCTAATTATCAATGACACCTCAGTAAAGCTATCGTAAGGTGCCATAGGAAATAAGAGGACCCGGAGACCGTTGGTTTATGTGCTGATGGCGACCACCGGAGTGTAGTAGCAGATGACTGAGCCTGCTCACTAGCATTGTATAGGTACCCGTAACAAGGCTAACTAAAGTGACTGAATACACTGTAGTCCAGTCATTTGGTAGTTTTATCTGGAAAGTTTTCCGGGAGTTTTGAAAATTGGTGATTTTATTGACTTCGACGTGCGACGTGTTCGAGTTTTCCCTTTGCCGTTCGTGCCATATTGGAAAAATGGCGCCCAAAAACGACAATGTGTTTTGCAGCTATCATCGTTTTACGTTTGTACTTACTTCTTGTGTTATTGTTCCGAATTTGTTTTTTTTTTAATTTCGCCTTTGAGGCAGTCTCCATAAAGCGGAAAAATCATCGCGTATGCTCGTGTGTTGTCGGCATCGAATTTGTCAACACACAAAAAAACACAATACATTTACTTAAGGATGATACGCAGTGGTAGCCCGCGAAATTATTTTTTTTTTGGGTTTTTTTGCAAATTGCAGGTCCGTGTCATGTTGTATCTTGATCAAAGTATGATACGCGGCACTAAAACATATGTATTTATATAATTTTAACCCTAAAAATCATCAATACATTTCTCTAAGTTAGATTTCGTGCAGATTCGTAAGATTTCGTTCGTTTGATGAATCTGCACGATATCTAACTTAGAGAGATGTATTGATGAATTTTATGGTTAAAACTATATAATGTACTGGTACCGGTTTTCAGCTGCATCCGGTTAGACTGGAAGCCGACCCAACATAGTTGGGAAAAGGCTAGGCAGATTGATTGATTGACTTGGTTTTGCCCATGTAATTTTTGGTAACTTATTCTTATTAACTTACCAAATTTTATTTGCATCCCATAATGCATAAAGGTCTTACATTGTCTTTAAGCTAAGGGCACAGCAAAAAGTATAAAATTAGGAAACTATTAACAATACTCACCTGCCTAAACAATTTTTAAATGAGTTATTAACATTAAGTAAATTATAACATTTATTTATATTGAGATCAGATAAGACATGTTAGTTAGATTATATTAAATAATAATTATCTGGTATTGTCTTTGTTGTGTACATTGTTGTAATTATAATTATATTATAATTAGGTATGGTGTCTGTTTGTGTTCATTTATTTTTTGTCATTTATGTATTAGGTATAAATTATAAATAGTTCGTCTACTTACAGCAGTACTTCTTACTTAATTTGTTTTTTATTTTATTCGTCATAATGAATCTTCTAACTCTGAAGACGCGCCGGTTTTGCGTAGGATGTGTGACGTCAACAGTTATTTAATAGGCCTTAAAGTTAAGTATCAGTCACGTGGCACGCTGCACTGACAACAGGTGGACGAAGACCGTGACTATGTGGAGAGGACCTCAGGGGCACAGATACAGAGGAAGGCCAAAGACAAGGTGGAAGGACGAGATAGAAACCGTCGGAACCCGAAATTGGTCCATCCTCGCAAGGAATCGCGACGAGTGGCAAGCTCTGGAGGAGGCCTTCACCCGAAGAGGGGTCCAGTTGGCATATATATATTGGAGTAACAATATCCGCACCCATTTCTGTATGAATGTAAATGCCAATGGAATAAATAAAGGCTTTTTTATTTTTTAAATTTTATTTTATTTAAAGTTAAGTATTGTTGTTATTATGACCCTGCACTTATTAAGATAATCGTTATGTATATTTTTAATCACATCATTTGCTGATCTTAAGGAAGTTATAAAATAATTTATATAAAAATAAAAGTGACCTGTATTGTTGAATATTGTCGAAAACTACTAAAATGGGATCATCAAAATTCAATTGACTCAATAAAACGGATACGTTATTGTTCCAATATTTGAATAATCTCAAAACTTAAATATATTTGAAAATTGTTTTATATTTAAGGAGTATAAAATAGCTTGACTTATTTCTAACACAAAATGATCCAGTGAAAATTAGGAATAATGCACAGTTTTGAGTTAAATTCTAAACAATAACAACACAAAACAAAATAAATATTAGGTACCTACTACATTTCCACACAAAAAAAAGTTCAAATAAAAATACCTATTACGATTCCATTCATTTGTCATGTCCAATTAACACGCTTGACCGAACACACGCAACTGAAGATAAAGCTGTCTTTATTGAAAAACTTTCAGCGATGAGGTTCAGTAGTTAAAGAAGCAGAGAGATAAGTGAGGTGTGAGGTCACCTCTGCCTGGCAGTCATGTGGACGTACGTGTCGGTCCCCCGCCGGCGCACGCGCATCCCCGCTACGGCGACTATAAAAGACCAAGCCCAAACCTGCCGCGCGCTATTACAACAGTGACTCTGTGATTTTTCCCGCCGTGTATTTATTTAAATCAACAATAAAGGTAAGTGAACTTGGTTAAGGGTTAAAGGGATGATTTGGGACACCATTCAAGGATAACCGTATAAGGTTTACGTTTCAGAAAAAAAATAAAATAATAAAGTTTTTTTTTGTAATTTAAAGTTCGGATTGTAAGTAGGTATTTATTTCTTCACGCTACAATCAACTCAATGCATCTTATTTTGATAATGCGTTCTTGCATAAGCGCCAGCTTAAAGTTAATTTAAAGTCGCACCCCGCGGTTATGGTTGACGAGCTCAAGTTACGTCAATTCATTCATGCGATGATTGCTCTCGTCAAATCTGACACGAAAATTGCTTAGTCCGTCAGTGATGGCAGTGTCCTTAGAATACGCAGTGTCTGTTGCGGATTACAGGCGTTGTACAGAGTATGTATGTCAAGCCGCAGTTGCAACATCGAGCACTGATGCTGAGAATATGTCTGAGAGCCCTTTTCTATGACGTTTCATCACGTGCTAGACTTTCAACTGATGAGGCTTAACTGGTGTACCTGACTGTAGTAGGTACACTCGAGGACACAATGCAATGCTCAGCGAAAGAATCACATATGCAAATAACTTAACCGCAACTTAGTGACAACTTTTCTTTGCGGTTAAAACAACCTTAAAAATATTTAAGCACACGATAATTTATTAATGCTAAGCATCAAAATAGTGTTTCAAAATATATCATTGTGAAGGTTAGCCGGACTGAAAGATGTGGACTTTCAAATATTTATTACATGTGACACGAAAATATGTGAGTTAAGTAAGATTCGGCTGTGTCAAGTTATCGGAACCAGTTCTTGATTTGAGTAGGTATTAACGTCACTGATAAACGATCGGCACTTGCGATGTCCAAATCGTCGAGGTAAATAATTATGGATATGTGATAAAGTTACAAAAGAAGCATTAATTTGTATAAAAACAAACGTAAAAAACACTGCTTCCAGACGGAGTATATGACATGGAAAAAAGAACTTAAAAGTCCAATTCCTTCAACTTAGCTATAACCACCTAATACCTATTTATTAAAATTTACTTATTTTTAAAAACAACATAAATCAAAATAACGTTTCATGTGAATATTTAGGTGTAGCTATATCACCTATCGACGCATTCGTATTCATAAATATAAAAAAAAGCATCTTGTCTGACATTTTCGACGAGAATTTAGATCAAAATGTTTTTATTATGTAAATATTGAACATTTATATGAATCAGGGTTCGTTGATTGGCAGAAAGAATCTAAAAGTTTTAATGTAAACCTACGCACGGCATTTCAGAATAAGCAGATTAAAGTGACATAAGTTTTAAATTACGGTTTTTTATGTGTCGGTTTTGATATTGATAAAGTGACTTTTGTAGTTATTTAATTCATAATTAGACGACAAACAGCATACGAATTATAAATGAATTGAACAGAATATTAATAAATAAATACTGTTGTATTTATTTATTAATATTCTGTTCAATTGCAATTGCAATGGGAAAAAATACACAAACCAACAAACGCAACTATAATTATTTGATTATTTCCATGTTAACCTTAGATGACATAATGAGAAACAGTTAAAGAACAATGCTGTAGCCTGCTTATCCCGAGGTTATCTCTCAAATTTATTTCCTTTGCGAACTTAAACGTCAAAGAACTTGGCTTAAGTCAGGTTTAAGTAATACTTAACCGCAACTTAACTGTTGAACACTTTGAAACTAAGTTGTGGAGACTTCGTGACCTGTTTTTTGTTGTTATTTAAATAATACTGGTATATTGAAGAGACGGGTGAAGAGCAATAATTCGTTTTCGTTTTTGTAGTTATCAAGACAATTATTTTATTACTCGGACTTTAGTCTTTCACTAGCTTTTGCCCGCGACTTCGTCCGCGTTTCCGTCGTTTTTCGTAAAAAAGTACCATTTATGTCCTTCCTCACGGTTCAGTGGTTTTGATGTAACAGACAGATTAACTTTCGTATTTTAGTAGGGAAATATAATATGTCAATCCACAATACTGTTGAAAAATATCGCAATAAGGAACCGCAGAATATTATTATTAATAGCTGTGCCCGCGACTCCGTCAGCGTGTAACTCCTTGTATGTTATTAAGTTAATGTATTGGACTGCTAAGCTATCGGGAGTTACACGTATTATTGTGAGTCAACCATAAAAGATAGACATATGCTGTTGTGGGATATTTTTTAGATAATTTTATTTAGAACATTTCCGTAATAAATGATTTCTATGTAGCTTTAACCATGAAGCCTGCACACGCGACGGAAGCTTAAAAAATGGAGCAACTTCTCCCGTTTTCCCAACATTTCCCTTCACTGCTCTGCTCCTATTGATTGTAGCGTGATGAAAAGTATACTATAACCTCCCCAGGAGTATGAAGAATAATTTTACCAAGTTTCGTTATAATCCGTGTATTAGTTTTTGTTTCTATAAGGAACATACAGACAGACAGACAGACAGACAGACAGACAGACAAAAATTTTACTGATTGCATTTTTGGCATCAGTATCGATCACTAATTACCCCCTGATAGTTATTTTGAAAATATATGTCATGTACAGAATTGACCTCTCTACAGATTTATTATAAGTATAGATTAGATGAGAAAATTGATGGGGTTAATCAACCAAGTAAAGACAAGAATAACTTACTTAAAAGTCGTTCTAAGCCCTTAGACTCTATTAATCTTGTGTCCTAACTTTGCTGTTCTTAGTAACTACTATTTATAGATAATTATTATCTATACAAATAAATAAAATTAAAGCGTCTGCTTGTTCAAAATAACAGCTTTTTACTAAATGCATATGAAAGTATATACGGTACTTAAAACAAAAAAAAAAAACATTTTTCAAAATTTTTGTCTGTCTGTCTGTTTGTGCCGGCTAATCTCCGAAACGGCTGGACCGATTATGACGGGACTTTCACTGGCAGATAGCTGATGTTATAAGGACGTACTTAGACTATTTTTATTTTAGAATAGAATTAGGGTCCTGCGCAAAAAAAAACTCAAGAAATTGTGAACATAATCCGATTCAAATAAGGAAGTATTGACATCCACGCGGGCGAAGCTGCTGGCATCAGGTAGTTAAAACATAAACACCCCATACCAAATTGGGTTCGAGCGGTTATCGTCTAATAGCTAATTAATGTTTTAGAAGTTAGAAGGATTTTTGTTTCTTAACTTAAAGTTATTAAAATCCATGGTTTTTTAGTAATAAAACTGAAGCTCTTAATCATGTAAATAAAATGATTATATTGCTATTTGGATGTTTTACATCAATAACGGCAATTTTTTACCAAATTATTAATTTGTCGATTTAGATCACCAATTTATTTCGACCGGCGACACACTAATTGGTCCAATTAATAAAACGTTTTTGCTCTCGAAATGAAATAATTACAAGACGGATGTGTTCTTAACATTACGACGAAGTAATTACACAGTTAATACTTAGAGCAAAGTATTAACATGATGACATGAGGGCTTGTTTTTTGCAACAACTATTTAGAGCTAAAACTGCTTGGAATCATGTTTAAGATTCTGATAAAAATCAGTCATCACGGCAATGTCTAAGTGTAATTAGTCAATACAAAAACTATGGGTATCATTACAGTTAGATTACATTTAGGTATTCATAATTTTGTAGATTTTAAGCCGTTGAGAAGGATGACAAATGCTCAGATGCACTTTTTGAAGTTAAAATAATTAAATAAATAAATAAAAAAAAATATTCAGTTCAGAAACACATACACACACGTACAATATATAAAAAAAAACTAGCACTTATCGGATTATAACATAGGGCTTAGTTAGGTGCTAGATTTTTACAAATTCCCTGGACCCCCCACTAGGATTCCCTGTGTCGTGGGGTCCAAGTTATGAATACCAGAAGTACTTATGACGTAAATTATCTAGGAGGGTACCCAACTTATTTTAATACTGTGCTTGTTTATTTTGCGGCGTTTCAGTAATCTTAACATATAAAAAGAAAACTCCTGACTGACTCATAAACGGCCAGCCCAAACCCTTCGACCTGAAATTTTGCATAGAGGTTCCCTTTATACGAGTAATGTAGGCAAGAAATAAGAAAGAATTTCCCGGTAGTACGTTCCAGTGGGATATTTTCCGACTTCCACACGGGTGAAGCCGCTGCCAAAAGCTAGTCTTAACATACAAAAATAAAAGTTCTGACTGACTGACTCATCAGCGCCCAGCCCAAACCCAACCTGGAAAGCTGAAATTTTGCACAGAGGTTGCTTATAATGTAGACAAGGAATAAGAAAGGACTTTTGTGCCCGGGGATATCTTCCGACATCCACGCGGGCAAAGCCTTGCAGTGCTAGTGTAACTTGGGAATGATAAGCCAAATTGGCGAGTACACCGACCTATGTCAGTCCTTCAATAAACTCTTTAAGATTAACGTCTAAACCGATACTGATACAGGAGTACCTAGTTTCTAAAAATATATTACAGGATGGGCCCAAAAAAAAAAAAAGAATAAAATAAGAGTGCATACGCAGTACCTAACTTAAGTACCTACACTTGCGAAACGTATCTCTCCAGAGCTGCTGGTGTCAACGGAAGTTATGATAGTAAAATGTGAAAGTCTATTTGTAAACAAAACAATAACATTGTATCTGTGTGGTTCGTTGAATACACCGCCCGCATGAAACGTAACGGTTTAGCAGCTATGTTAATTTTCTAAACCACCCTTTAGTACTTTACAGGACACGTCCTAGTTGTCATGTACTTACCTAGTCTAAGGATCTATTAAGTTATTGAAGTAACCCATTATTAACCCATTTTCTCTCTATATGACTAATTTTTCAATAGACAGATAACTTTTATCTGAAAAATAAATATGACAGTTTGACATATTGTTTTCTAAACAAAAGCTGTCTAACCACCATATTTATTCCACAAATAGCAGTTATCTGACGGTTAAAAAATTAGCCCTTAGGCAAAAAAAAAAAACAAAATGTTTTATCTCATTATGTAGGTATGCCTAAGCGACGATCGTAAAGGAAGATGTACTTCCACGAAACATTTCGACATTCATGACCATCTCACATTGATCATGGACTTGACATTTGACTACAACATCGTTAATTCGTTACCAAATATAAACAAAGTTCGAAACCTCTCAATTCAAGTTTTAACTTTTATATCCTTCTCGGTTTTCGCAACAACTTAATAGCTCACATATTCAGAAGCCATTAAAATGTTAGTCAAAGTATAATTAAAAATAATTACGAACATTTCCAATAGGCTTGAAGGACGGCATGAAACATTAAAGTTTTAAGACAATCAATAAGTCTTAATGTGCAATCGAGTAAAAAGGTTATCCCACGAGTGTACACGAACAACAATAGCTCGGATTTTGTGTCCCACAATTAAGCTCCGCGTACTTCACAGACACTCGATCACGTGAGACGAAGGACGTCTTGAGTAACTCACTCACTCCGAATTAGTTCGACAAACCGATAGTATCGCGACGAATCGGACAACTACGCCTCGTAATCTCGGATCGGATGCCCGTAGATAGACCATTTCGAAAGGCATGTGGATTGTGGACCCTCGGCAAGTAACAATTGACGTCGACGCGTTAGGACAAATGCCAGCGCGTTGCGCAACGGTTCAAGGCTACTACATCGATGTTTTATACGCGAAACGACAATCTGCCTTATGAATATTCACGATTGTCGTTACTTTTACGCTTAACAACCGCGAGCAGGAACCGCGCTGAGCTTTGTTAGTCAAGATATCGTCTGATTGCGGGAATGGCAATGGCTGTCATCGTTTCCTTATTTGCTGTGATAATATTAATAACGTAATGAGTACCTATATTTGTTTATGATAAAACTTTATTTAAGTAAACGCGTTGATGTCTTTTAAACCGCGCTCATTTCTTGTGTGTTCACACAAGTCACCGCGGGCCTACTAATGAAGATGTATTTCGCAAGTACGGACAATCAATCACCTTATCTATTGCACAGGCTTTCCTCATCGATAAAAGCCTACAGTTTGTCACCATAGACACTTACACAAATTACTATGGTCTATGGATATTACCTTCGTGTATAAATATTTTGAAACTTAACATTACGTGTATGGGTATAAATATGATGTACAAATATTTACGAGTTTTATGTGAGGCCGATTCGCCTGTAGGTCTAATTTTATGGCGTGTTTCGTAAATTTATTAGGTTTTCAATAAAAGCCATTAAAAATGTTGAAAAAAAAAATATAAGTACCTTTTTTGTTGTGCGTAGTTGAGTAAACCACAACCGAATCAAAATAAAGCTGTATGAATTTAATTCTACATCCGTTTGACACATCGTGGGGTGGTGATAACCGACTTTTAATGATTTTTAACTGAAAATCACGTCTAAACGAGTAGTGTTAATGATTTGGAAAAAATATATGTTAAATTAGAGCATTTATTTAATAACTTAGTGGGTGAATATTTTAGATTATGTTTATATTACTCATAGTGTAATTAATTTGTAAAGTTATGTCTAGTGCGGATAAAAAACTGAGAATCACAAAAATATTATCAATCGTATTTCTAAGAAACCTTCACCATTTTAAAGATAATTTAATTATTTATCTTTTAGCATAAATGTTTTAACATCCTTTTGTTTTATTTATAGTAAATTAATAAAGAGTCTAATTTGGGACAGCGCTCCTAGATGGGCGAGTCCTATTACTGGGTGGACGTACGACGCGTTGCGTGAGCTCAGCACCACTCAAGGCCGTTGAAATATCTCTGCGTCTTAAATGGTCAAGCAGAGTTTGTGCAAGCACATACAGTTTATTGGCGAGTTCATGTTTATGTTAGATGTCAGTAGTGACAAGGTTGCCGTCTAACTGTTAATGTAATGTTATTCGGTTACAAGGTCGAAATTATTCGCGAATTAAAGTTCAGTGTAACATAAAAGTGAAGCAATATCCGCTTCGTCACAGTATTTTCGAAAAAAAATTGTTTCAAATGATAACAGAATGGGGCAAGATCTTATGACACCCAACAATAGCTAGGTAGGTAATTCATTCAAATCAAAATTTTTGGTATAGGTACTACGTATTATATGTACTTAAACTTTTTACTCAATGTCTTAAGTTTTCCAAAGTGCTCTTTTTTTGCTCGTATGTGGTTAAATCGTTTCTCTATAAGTCTTTTGTTTCTGTATTGAATTCCCAAATCAAATAAGGTATTATAAAACTCAAACGTTTTTCAACACAGTATAATAATAATCCTAGTTGTATCAATAAAATCGGTTAACAGCACCAATTATTTTCAATTCATAACTTGTTCTATCAGTTAAACTGGCAAAATTAGCGCCGAATATGGCAACACCACGAGATTCTCGCCAAAATATCGTGACATTGAACTTGGAACACCATTCAAGTTTACATAGAACTGGGAAGTTAGCAAATGTACGTTCCAATAATGTAACCTTTTACCATTCGTTACACGGTATTCATAAACGAACCATTCATTAGTTGAAAGCTAACGAATCGTTTTTACGCAAGTATTGGAAGTTGGGAGTGATATTTATAACAAGACTAACTTCTGCCCGCGTGTTCTTCTGCGTGGACTTCAGAATTGGGTCCAGAGAGAAATAAAAAATGATAACAGTCGTTAAGCCATGCCATTTACCGGGATAAAAACTTTCACATTATTATTACTAGATGTTCCCCGTGACTTCGTCTGCAATCCAGGATAAAAAATAGCCCTTGTCCAGGTCATGGTCTACCCATGTGCCAAATTTCAATTGAATATATAATTGTATTATGTATCGGTTAAACGTTTTGCTTATAAACATTTAAATATTTCACGATAGTAATGAAAATTCAATAAGGTTCTTCTGATTTATCTAAATAGATGAATCACTGTTCCTAAAAGTTAGTTTTAGGTCGAATATTACAGAATATTCGGCACCTATACCTAAATATGATTTTCTCTGTACACATAGGACCATAGAAATCAAATATTTCATAAGAATAAAACACAAAAATAATTTGTCTATTTTATGTTAATAATACATAAACTCACGCCTTCCTCCCATGGGGTAGCCAGAAACTACAGAACGCCACCTGCTACGATCCTCACATACGATAAAAGATAACAGTCGTTAATCCATGTCATTAACCGGGATAATAACTATCTGTGCGTCAAATTTCATCCAAATCCATTCAGCCGTTTTTTGATTGAATAACAAACATCCAATCTTTCACATTTATAATATTAGTAGGATAGTAGGATACACGCTTCATAATAAATCTATCGGTAGCAATAAATGTTTTTGTAAATATAAATGACTAGCTGAGCCGACAGACGTTGTCCTGTCTTAGCTATGAATATTCTAATGTAAACGCGTGAAGTTAAAATTTTCTGCGAATTTTCTAAATTTTTTCCTTCTCCTAACAATAATAAACAGAACAAAAAAATAATTAGCGAAATTGTTCCATCCGTTCACGCGTGATGCGATGACCAAGGGAAATAGAGATTCATTTTTTATATGTATATACATATAGATAGGAAAGAATATACATTACTCTTGTAGCTTCTCAAAATCTCTTTACATTAATAATGTTGAGTTTATATAATTTTGACTGCAGAAGCTTATACGAATTTTCCCAGGATTCATCCCACGTTTGACAAGGCATAGTTAGTAAACATGATAATTTATGCTGGCCATCCTCCTACTATACCTACTTGTTTTTACTACACCCACGGGAAATTATTAGTGGCCTGATCAACAGCACACTAACATAGTCACAAGGATACATAATTCACATCCTAGGCAAAATAATTTACATGCTAATTTAAAAACAATTGACGCCCAGCATTGTATAGAAGCGGCGGGCCTTATGTGTTCAGGGTCTGAGATTGATCCCTGTGCAAGAATCTATCCTATTGTAGGTAGGTTGAATTGTGATAAACAAGTAACTACTATGATCGTTTTGATTTCCAGAATATCTGCTATAAATAGTGACACCCAGTTGCACATGAGCGAGCATGGCACTTAAGCATTAGGACGGTGGATAATTTCAGTCCGTGTTGCGTACATTACGGCTGAAATGATGTTAATGATTGGCTGCCAAAGAAAGACATTGCTGCATTTACAGCTGTTAGACTACCTTCGTTGAAGACCCTTTTAAACCAAATACTATAGATAGGTTATTGGCTAATGGTATATAATCATAATTACGCACGCCCGTTATCAAATTGATCAATAGCTCGAAAGCGTAGCTATACGATTGCATACTTCTTATTTGAAAAGTCAAGTAAAAATACTATTGATCGCTTTTAAGTACAAATAAAGTAACAAAAATATTAGTTCTAAAGTTTCTAAGTAAAGGCACAGAATAAATAATAGTACTAACGTAGTAAAGGGCACTTATTTGTTACTCCTAGTACTGCAATCTTTAAACTTAGACATTTCATTCGGAACGCGGATCCAGCCGGTGTCGACATCTTAGCATTAGTACATTAGTATTGCTGGCAATTGTACTAACCACCTAATGGAGATGAGCACGATACTGATTTTAATTCTCTTGCAGTTGCAAATGTTTATTTAGTAAGTATTCTTTGATAGCAATGAGCAATGTATTGTGCAAGTTAGTAGTGTATGACGATTACTAATGTTCCTTATGACTCTAAATGCATTCTTGAGCAGAAAGTAAAAAAAAACCTAAGGCTTTGAAGTTTTGAACTCACTTTTTTTTTATCTATAAAAATCAATTCCTGTTCGTTTGTCTCAAAAAACTCGAGAACGGCTGGCCCGATTTCTAGCTGATTTTGGTTTTGAAGTGTTTGTCGTAGTCCAGGAAAGGTTTAAACCGTGAAAAAAATTGGAAAAGTGGCCGGGAAAATTGGAAAATTCGGGAAAACTTAAAGTGGATTTTCTATGGGAATTTTGAATTATTGAAATTGGGACAGGACAACGTCTGTTGGGTCAGCTAGTTTAGATAATAACAATCAATACTTTTTGGCACATTTTCTGTTTGTTTAAGTATATATACATATTTATTGTTCCGCCTTATTTGGCCACAGGCATTGCATTAGTAAGTACTATCCTTGATAAAGGGGCGACAGGTGACAATCCGACAATTTTATGGGTTTTATTCATGGTTTTCTACTTTAATAAACAGAACCGTCGTCGTGTAGGGAAAACCGTCGTGTATGAAAATTTGTCAATTTAGAATTGTTTTGTCAAATACGCGCAGGCAGAGCCGGTACGGAAAAGTTTGCCCTAGTTTTTATGTATCTAGGCTAGAACCTACCTAGATAAAAACTAGAACTAGAACACTTTTAGTTTCATAAACAAAAGCAAGTTAGTCTGGTTCCCATTGTAATAAAGTCTGCACGTCAAGTCTGATAAGAAATACTGACTCGAACATGTTAGCATATTACATAGCGCCACATGGAAAGGAGCATGATGGCCGGTGACTCTTTGTTTACTGTATTTAAATTTTGAGGTTTAGACTCACTGCGAGCTCGGCGTTAAATACCGTATTTAAAGTTAAACCGAATATCCCAGAAAATAAATCTCACACCAAATATTTCATCAGTTAAATTTATGACCTATTTTCACCATTGAAACCTAAAGATTTAGAGCGAGCTCTTAAATTTTCCAGCCCCTTTCAAATCCTGACTAATATTATAAATGCGAAAATGAGTTTGTTTGTTTGTTACGCTTTCAAGTTAAAACGGCTGAACGGATTTGTATGAAATTTGGCACATGTGTAGACCATGACCTAGACTAGGATATAGAATACTTTTCATCCCGGTAGTATGTTTCCGTGGGATAATTTCCGAAATCCACCGGGGCGAAGCCGCGGGCATAAGCCAGTTGTAAATAGATAGGTATCATCAATGCTTAAATTCACCGATAGTCAAGCGTGATAAAAGTGTGATTGCTTTTTGTGTAAGCAACATATGATATCCTAACAATAATAGGTAAGTAGGTACTGTATTTGAGCTTTGGATATTTATCACGAACATTAGCCCGTATAAAGTCTAGCATAATCATAATCAGCCTAAAATGTTCCCACTGCTGGGACACAGGCCTCCTCTCTTCGAGAGAGAGTGGGCTGTAATCCACCACGCGGTCCCAGTGTTGATTGACAGTTTAGACCGTCTAGCTAGGTAATGTTGAAATCAATCCTTCGAACTTTGAGTAATCTTTTACAACTGCATTTCGGAAGTTATTATGAACAAGCCAATCCTCCCAGATTATTTCTATTACAACACAATCAATGTAATGTGTACTTATATTATGTAAAAGGCTTGCTGTGTCACCAAAACTAGCCTAGACGTTACGTAGGTAGGTAATAAAAATTTCACTTGACAATTCAGTGCAATACGCATTAACGACAGGGCGACACGATACGACACGAATACGTACGACTGATAATTACGTACACACACGGGACTTTCGCTTTGTCACATCACTGCCTTTAATCGAAGCTATTAGACAGTTTAAAATTTTAAATAAATCGAGCTCGTTTCACTTATTGAGCAGAATTATATCGGACCATGCTCCAAATCTACAATATTAATGTTCCAGTGTGATTTCGCATTTGTAAATACTAATTTTAGAACGCATAAATTGACAACATATGGCGCCATTTGCACGATAACATTACCGACTGCCATATAGAACTAATATGTGGTCTTGTATAGAATTATGTAGAATTTATGGCCAAACAAAATGTATGAAATATTCCAGTTCAAATGCAGTACAAAGTCGTGGCACATGTCTCTGTCTTACGCTATTGTATATTGCTGTCATTAACCAAATTAAGACGACGTGAATAAGTACAAAACAATAACGCGAGTAGTGAGTGGAGGGCATCACTGTTTGGCAAGGCGCTAGACGCGGCAAGATGCACGAAGCCGCACGATCGTGACCGAAGCTGACGGACGACCGGCCTCGGGCCGTTGCGAAACATCTCGTAGAAACATTGTGGCTGCAAGTCTCGCACTAAATTCGCGATTGGGACACAGATTCGCGGAGAATACCATTCAACTGTTGTATAGAACAGGTATTGTTTGAGTATCGTACTCGAACACCTTCGGCACTTTGTGAACTCCCCATTCATCCTATTATTGTGTGTAATAGTGGCATTACACACGAGTTGTGCCTATTAATGTGAGTTGCCCAACTGAGGTCAGGTCTCTGATATTTATCTAATATCACTTAGACGTTTATTTAGCTGTAATGATACTCTATTATGTACTGTTTACAAACAGCATTGTTTCGTGGTATGAAATAAGGAATGAATTGTCTTTTTATCTTTGGAAGAATAGATTTTGCCTTGCAAGAGCAGAGCAAAAGACTATGACTCCACCACGCGACTGAACTACGTAGGTTGCACTAAAAATTTCTGGGATGAATGAGAAAAATTACTATGAAATGATCAAAAATGAATTTATTGTTTCTCAAAATAGTCTCCGTTAGCGTAAATCCACTTTTTCATTCGTAACAAATTTCGAAAACATTTATGCCACTCCTCCGTGATGACGGTTTTTGAGCGTCAGTCAAATTGTGTGGGATCTACCCCGAGCATAGCTTTTTCATCACCAAATGTTTGTGTAGGATTGATTGTATTTGACTCATGCCTATGCCTAAAGATGGCCGAATATCATGGTAGGTCACATGCCTGTCTGTTTCGACCATACGGCGCACAGCATCGATGTCATATTTTTGTTCTTCATAGCGGTGGACGGGTGACCATCACGGAATTCGTCACTGAGATTGACACAGCCGCGCTTGAATTCTGCAAACCAGCTAAACCTAAATAGTCGTCTTGCATGGTGCTTCATCGCCAAAAGCAGTTCGAAGCCGAGTGAGGAAGATCTGCTGAGCTGTCAAATTACACTTAAAATCGTAGAAAGTCATACTACGAACTTTTCACGCGTTAAATTAATTTACGCGCTACACGCACTTTGACAAAACATACAAATAAATGACAGATAAATTCAATATAATGTACCTCATGTTACCAAAGAGTTATAAATTCGAAATTTAAATTAATTTTTCATTGGTTGGATTTGTTTCTAATCAGCGAGTTCTAAAAACTTTTAGTATTACCCTATAAATAGCTCCATTATGTCATTAAAAGTACACATTGGTAGAGCTGTATAGGTAGCTAGTAAAAAACCTAGTGTGGGGTAGGAATCTCCATTTAAGTTTCACCTCAGTTATCGATTTCCTTTAAGCACACCAATTCGAAGTAGATACGTGTAATGGACGAACACCAGCTCAATTTCATTTAAAATAACTTCATTTAATTCGGAAAGCTTTTAAATAACTTTTAACATAATTGCACAACGGACTTAAAATGCTTATGAACCATAATTTCCATATTAGGTTGAGGAAGTTCGTTAAGTGAAACCCTGAATGCGTCTGCACATGACGATCCTTACCTTTAGCGATCGTGATGACGCGTCCTACACTTTATTGACGAGATGACGATCGCAATTACTGCTTACGGTAATGGAGGCAATAGTGTCAAGGTCACATCACGTATACACATACCTTTATACCTGTATCACATCACACTGGGAGTCTACGCGTGTGATGATCCGCTTGACAACAGATGATTCCGGGTAAACAGCACGATTTATTCTTAATAATTATTTGCATAGACTTTACCTCAATGATTAATTGATTACCCATGACGTGTCTTTTAATAACGCTTAGCGAGAAATAGCAGATATTTACCAATTAAAGTTTACCTAAGGATGAATGTTATATCCTGTTTGAGACAAAAACATGCGATGAAGAGGCGTGCAGGTTCACGTGGCCCTACGCTTATGAAGTCGAAGTTTCTTTCCGTTGTAAACTTTAGTAAGCAATACGTCGCCCGAAGCGAAGTCATCGAGACATGTTCAAGACTCGTCGGGCGACATACTTGACTTACGTAACAAGAACAACTTATGGTTGACCAATGTGACAAGACAGACAGACAACCTAACTTAGGGATCTGTCCCACCGCCGGTGATTAACGAGAAGCGAGTTATAGCTAGCTGCTAAAAACGAGATGGCAAGCAACGAACAGCGAGTGCACGACGATAGCGACGAGCAATTACTCGCTGGTATGCGTACCAAGCGTGACTTTCTCAGCGAGTGTTCTGCCTGACAAGCGAGCGCCGTTTGTCAAGCGAGTTCTATCTTTGATAGCTTTTGTCTCTACGACAAATAAGTACTCGCCGACGGTGTGAACAATCAGCGATCATCTATTAAGGCGATACCAAAATAAAATGTTCGACTATATTTGATTAATACTCTGACTGAAGGAAAACGCAATTGGGTTAAATTTCCTCGACAGAATTTAATTCCGGTTCTAAAATTCTAAGTAATTTCATGGCAAAATTGCAATCAAAATGTGCGTACTACGTAATTGAAAACTCTGGCTGAAAATATTTTTGATAGACAGCCTAATTTATTTTTAAATAATTTTTGTTTGGTTTGGCGCTTTTAATTTTGTTCCAGCGCATTGTTGGGCTCTCTTTTTTCACATGTGGCAGTAATTGAGTCTGTCACTTTCTTACTCCCGCCCAATTCGCCTGTTATATATCACCTCATATAATTGATATGATATGATATGAACCTCTTTCACGGACCTACAACAATCTTTTGTACGTTTCTTGAGAGAAAACCGTTGTAGCTAGTCGCTTCCTCATGGGCGGTGGGACTGGTGCTTTACGGGCTCTAAAACAATCGCATGTAATTTCGGTTACGGTGGCACTAGCAACTAACAAGTGACATCATACTGCCAATGTTTGCAAGTTCCGATCGTAGACTAAGCTCGTATTGACTCGGCACACTAATATCCAACAAGCATAGGTGACAAAGTTACAAAGATAATGTTTACGCCCGGCGCAGGTAGGGTTACGTTCGGATTTGTCTGGACATAATCAGCTTTTCGGCCTTCTGTCCGGACATTGTGTGGCCTTGTCATTTGTCCGGATTTTTCGAGTTAAGGGGATTTCTTTGGAAAAATAAATAAAATTTAATTGAATACTGTAAAAAGAAAGATTTAGAAGTAATGTCCGGACTTTTTGCTCTTTAGTTTTATGTCAGGGCTTTTAAAATTTTTGATATGGTAACCCTAGGTGCAGGTTATTGAACGGTTAATAATGTTAATATGTCGTTGTTGCATCGGAAAGGTTGGGTTGCTCAATGTGACACGCAACGCGGTCCAGTGCCCCGGTCACTCACTGTCACAGACCTGAATTGAAGACTGCTTTTGAGAGACAAGATCTTATGTAATTCTGTGTTTTTGTTTTGTCGTAAACTACTGGCAATGCGTACAAGACAAAATAATTAAATTTAAATAAATCTTAGCAAAATCATGTTATATTGATCCTACTTTTGTTTGTTTGTTACGCTTTCACCCTAAAATGACTAAACGGATTTCGATGAAATTTGGCACACAGACTTTTTTCATCCTGGATCGCAGACGAAGTCGCGGGCAACAGCTAGTGTCCTACTAATATTATAAATGCGAAAGTTTAGATGGATGGATGTTTGTTTCTCGATCACGCCAGAACGGCTGAATGGATCTGGATGAAATTTAGACCAGTGGTAGATATAAGTTATGTGTGTCTGGAAATAGCGCATAGGCTACTTCTACTTTTTATCCCGGTAGTGTTTCCGTGGGTCAATTTTCGAACTCCATGGACGAAGCCACTGACAAAAGTTAGTTTCTAATAAACAACCTATGAAGTAGTCATCCATTTTAATTATTTTGTTTATTGTGAGCCAGATGAAGAAGCTAAACAAACGAAAAATAAAAGCATATTATGCAATATTTCCATTATTAATTTCAAGAAGTTTGTGATTTATGACGAAATAATCTGGCAAGAGTGACAAATATTTGAGAGCTATAATATCAAATGACGACATACCTAATTAATGTTTAGATTAAAAATATGTAATTAAGACATCGCGAAGATTTGAAGGTCTTATGGAATTAGACTGATATTTATAGAGCAAGATCCCAGGGCCGCCGGACCTTACTATTTTCTGTTTAACAAAATGTATGGGACAGAGTAGTGTTAGTATGTACTAATTAGCAGTCAGATTTTTAAAAGACTGAGTAATATTTTTACGTAACTTTAGTACCTGATACCTGAAAATTGGCCGTCGGATCAAGCTAGCAAGTATGGGTACGTTAAACGTTTAGATACTATCCCATACATTTTGTTAGTCAGAAGCAACGAACTTCGACTATTAAACGATTTCGATCTTGGACTATTAAATAGCGAATCTTTGGTATGTCAAGTTCAAAAGCAGAAAGTCAAGCCTGCCATGAAATTGTTTTGCTTAGATCAACATTCCTCTGATCTGCATCTATCAACGGGCCTTGGCAAAAATGTCACGGTTTTTGTCAAATTGCATAAAAAGTTTAATTAAATAAATATCCTTGGACATTTCACACAACGCCATCTAGTCCCAAGCAAGTAACTGACATTTTTATTTGTCAAAGAAGTGCTACGCCGCGCCGTAGCAGCGTAGACCCTTCAAAGTTCAGTGTGGTTTAAATACTTAGTATTTACTTTAAGGTGGTTTAAGGACTTTAGGTATTATAAAAAATAAAACCCAGTACTTAGTATCTGTATTAGCTACGTTTGTAAAACGTATACCATAAACTAACTTCACGTAAATAAATAAATCTTATACTATCCTATACTATGTATATATATTTTTAATCACGTTTTCGAAAACGGCTCTAACGATTTCGATGAAACTTGCAATACAGGGATTTACGGGGGCGAAAAATCGACCTAGCTAGGTCTCATAAATCAGGGATAATTTAAAAAAAATAGGTTTCTCTATTTTCACACGAGCAGAGATCGGTCGACCTGGTATAATTAATACCATTTTAGAGGTATGAGGAACAGGGTGTAAAGTTCACTCATCCTCCATAGAAAAGGGAGGAGCCTCCGACCAGACGGGTGTTGTGTCTGGTGGGCTACTGCCCGACGGTTGATGTCGGGACGCTGTATATATGCTAGTCGCGTAGTAAAAATCTCTAATTGCGCGATGCAGGATTTCGTGACGTCATGTCATTGTGATGCGTTGTCCGTATGTGGCGATTTAGATGCCACCACACAATCATGCGATGGCGACCGCGGGCTTACAGTAGTAATGAACCCGAATGTCAAACGAACCACATAGGTTCGGTTGACATTCGAGCACACATTGACATGAACCTATGGGGTTCATAAGTATATACAGCGACATGTGACGGTTAATAAATCCACTATCCGTCAATTTTTCAAACGCAATTCCGTGTGTTTCTTTGATACCGCCGTGAAACATCGCAACCGTTGTTGTCGGTTGTCGAATCCGATCCGCCGTTCAAGACATGTTTTCTCCGACCCCGATGACCCCATAACCCTCTTTCAGGAGAGTAATATCTGGTGGGCCACTAGGCCCACCACAGTCTGAAGCGCAAACCCAAATCTACATTACGACCTCGTCGTCGATGTCGCAATCGTAATTGGCCCTCGCCCCCCCACCCCCCACCCCCTACTTGGTGAAGCTGTGCCAGCTGGTGGCGCCGTCGAACCTGTAGCTTTAAACCCCCCATATAACTACTCATAACATGATCCAGCCTGAAGCCTCGGGCTGTCCTCCCCCCAGCGACGCCCTATGCCAAGGTCCCCTTGGCGTAAAGTAGCTTAATTTATAACTAGTTTTAAGCCCTGGCCGGAGGCTATAAGTTTGCTTATAGCACCCACAGGATAGTCCGGTTAAGCAGTCTCGACCTCCAATGGTCAACTGCGAGATTCCATTAAAAAAAAAGGTTAATAAACAGTCGCTGATGGTTAACCTCAATGGAGGGCGCATGTGCTAATTCTCGCGAATAATATTTGGCGCGGTGCATGTTCGGCCAAACTTATTTATGCAATAAATTCTTTAGGTACAAGCAATGTGAACCGGTGTGTATATCACACATGCCTCAAGCATTTTGTACGATTTCGTTGCGTACGATTAAGAACTTGACGCCGTTTTCGTCACAATCAGATTTATGTCTTGTCAAACTTAATTAACTGTGAATAGACCATTGTTCGGTTGTTTGATGCCTTTTTATGATATATTTACGAAACTTTATACACGGACAAGTCATATGAATTAAAGATTGCATTCTTCTTACAAGTTGTTTTTTTTTTTTAAATTACTATTTTGTCGACAAGTATTTGTTTTATTCATTACGACGAGGTTGCGCATTCGGGTGTTTGAAAAATGGATGTGACTGTGTAGGTAAACTTGACACTGAGTTTAAAATGACGTTAAGGACGCTGTTACAAATGGGTAGTCAAATCATTACTTTTTTACACAAAAGTAGGTATGTTTATTAAAATGCTTTGCATTCTTAAAATGTTTTTTGCCCGAATTGTTGATAGATGTGCATGGTACGATTCTGCACTATAAATATAATTTTAGATAGGTACAATTTCTCAAAAAATTAACCGTAGTGAACATTTTTACTTCGGTACATTTATTGTAACGGCGTCCTAACATTATTATTGCAACATGTCCATCTATTTATTCATTTTGTTTTTCTTTCAAATACTTTCATAATTAGTAACACTAGACATATCAACATCATACTAGAGAAAGTTCAAAAATCAATCGTAAAAAGTTTGCATACCTGCATAATCCTGGCCACTGACTCTATGAGGTTAATTTTTAGTTAAAAATAGAATGTTGTGCAATGGCGAGTATTTAAAAAGAGGTGATTGTATTTTCGTAAATATCAATAATTCCTATTATATCTTTCTAGAACTGAATGATATTTGATTAGACATTAGTTAATTAATTTATTTTAATTTACTTTCACATTTTCCTGTGTTTGGTATATCCTGATGGTTGTTTAAGCAGTCCCAAATTATTAATTTCTTAAAAATTAAATTCCCAAATCATTAATTTCTTAAAATTCAGATGTTTTTTTTTTAATAATTGTCTTACACCGTATGTCTCTTGTTACAGATGCAGGCGTGGTTGTTGGTGGCGTGCGTAGCTGCGCTTGCGACGCTCGCAGTAGCACAGAAACCTGGACGTTTCCTTTCGCTACCTAATGCTGATAAATGCGCTAACAGTAAGTACAAATACAACTTCATTATAAGTTTTAATGAGCACAGAAACAGTAATTTTATTAGTACTTAGTGCCAGTAAAAGTAACATAAATAAAAAGCTTTCTGTGGATATCGTACTTAAATACAACCAGAAGGCGTAATTTACTTTGGTATAGGTAGGTTAGGTAACAAAAACTTAAACATACTCGTAGACATTGATATACATACACCTCAATGCTCGTAGATATTTCTGATACCTGAACTGGCTGAAAATTAGGCCAATGGCTGACAAGTCTTCAGAAAACATGACACTAAAAACGTAAATAAGAACTAACTTAATTCTTACATAACTTGTGTTGTTCTTCGTAATGTTTATTGTTTATTTAATTTCAAGACTACGCAACAGCCTACATGGTAACAATAAATAAACAAGTAGGTATAATTACTCATCACGAATGAATTAGAATCGAGATATAAATGGTGAAACAGGTTAATTTGTGTCAATGTTGCTTTAAGGCAGCTAAGCGTCTTTGCTGTATCCAATGGGGGATGAGCAAAAAAAACACTGTTTTTGGGTTATTTGTTGCCATGTGTACACATGGCAACAAACCTACATATTAATTACTTACACAAATTATTTAGTTTTAATTAAAACATCATCATCATCTAGTAAGCCTTTTCCCAACTATGTTGGGGTCGGCTTCCAGTCAAACCGCATGCAGCTGAATACTAGTATTTTACATGGAACGACTGCCTATCTGACCCCCAACCCAGTTACTGGGTAATACGATAGCCCTCAGACAGACTTCAGACTTCTCTCTCTCTTTTCTTCTTCTTTCTTTCTTCTTTCTTTTTTTCTTCTTCTTTTCTTTTTGTCAGACTTTCGGGCTTCTGATTACCCGAATTAATTAATTTAATAAAATGTGTATATGATAGCCAAATTCATCTCCAACGGGATGCTGTATACAACATTAGTTTTGGTTAAAATCTAGAATCGTTTGGCAGGAGGAGGTGGGTGGGGGCGGTGTGGGGGGGTGGAGGGGGGTACTCTGAGCCCCCCCCACCACTCCCATGAAAAGGTAATGCACCGTTCTTGAGAAAAACTAATTATTGTAACCTAACCTCAAAACACTTTAAAGTTACTTTTAGTATCGTATGGCAGAAGTAGGGGTTGAGGAGGGGTGGGGGGTACCCTAAGGCACCCTCCCCCACCACTCCCATGTAAAGATAAGCACCATTCTTGAAAAAAAAACGAATTATTGCAACCTAACCTCTAAACACTTAAGTTGCTTCTGCAACGTCTCCGGCGCTGCGGGAAGTGCAGCCCCTTCGCCCTTACGTAACAAAGGACAGGCACCCATGCTCACCTCCGCAGCTTCGGTTTGCTGGTCGCCTCCGGCGACCAACCTCAGCCGCTACGGCTCGCATGGGTGCCTAACCTTTGTTACAGCGGGCGGGGGCTGCTCTCCCTCCGCGCCTCCGGGTTTTTATATACACTCTAGTATGCCAGCCAAAAGACTACGTAAAGTCGGGGTGCCCCGATTCGGTTTTGGGACAGATTCGTCCTATTTTAACTATAAAGTGGGGTGCACAACTGCACACTAACTTCCTTCTGAGCAGAATTTCTAGGTTGAATGACACTGACTTTTTTTTTTTGCGTTTCGTTTCACGTATTTTACACGACATTTTACACCGCAGACAATATATTGATACTTTGGTTGTCAATCGCCCATTTTGACATTTCGTTTCACTGTTTATCTGATTTGAGGTTAGAAATATTTTTTATTAATTTCTCAAAAAATATGCATTACCTTGTAATGAGAGTGGTAGCGTTATAATCAGGGACCCAACCCCTACCAACTTTCACCCCATTCACCCCCCTCCTCCTGCCAAACGATTCTAGATCCAACCCGACCAACCTTGAAATCGCGAAAAAAAATCAGCTGTTCCATACATTTTGTCGATTTAAGTGAACACAAATGTATGGAACAGCTGATTTTTTTCGAATTTATCCTACTGCTGAGTTTAGACAAGTTTTTACCTGTGTAAACTTTTCTTCGACAATGCACGTGGACAAAAGGCTCATCAAACACCTACCACTTTTTTTTTATTGTACTCGTATTATACATAATTATTAGAGTTCTGGTTTCTACCAACCTAACTAATATTACAAATGCGAAAGTCAGTTTGTCTGTTTTTTACGCTTTCACGCTAAAACGGCTAAACGAATTTGTATAAAATTTGGCACATAGGTAGACCATGACCTGGGTTTCACAGAATCCTTTTTATCTCGGTAGTACGTTCCTGTGGGATATTTTCCGACATCCACGCGGGCGAATCCGCGGGCAAAAGCGAGTTATGAATAACAATAAAAAACGTCTGATTTATAATTAAATGGCTTCATTATGCTTCTCCGCCATACAATATCCATCCATACTAATATTATAAATTCGAAAGTAACTCTGTCTGTCTGTCTGTCTGTCTGTCTGTCTGTCTGTTACCTTTTCACGCCTAAACCACTGAACGGATTTCGATAAAATTTGGCAAGGCTATAGATGGTATCCTGGGGACGGACATAGGCTACTTTTTTTCAAAAATAATCCCACAGGGGGTGATATAGGGGATGAAAGTTTGTATGGGAAACTCGGTATTTCTTAAGTTAGGGATGTGAAAATTAAAATGTATGCTTTTGATAGGAAATAAAGAAATATGCGGTTCAGCGTTTTTGAAAAATCATCCCCTAAGGGGGTAAAATAGGGGTTGATTTTAAAATTTACAAAACTGCATGGATTTCGACATTATTTGGCAAGGCTTTATATAGCATCCTGGGAAAGGCCATAGTATACTATTTTTTTCAAAAATAATACTACAGGGGGTGATATAGGGGATGAAAGTTTGTAAGGGAAACCCAGTATTTCTTAAGTTAGGGATAACAAATTTATGCTATTGGTAGGAAATTAAGAAATATGCGGTTCAGCATTTTTGAAAAATCATCCCCTAAGGGGGTAAGGGGGCCGCTGGGGTCGCGGGTTGTCTGAAGAGGTTACCGCGGCCCTGGCACAGGCAACTGAAGGAACACGGGTGGGTTTTAGTCAGTAAAAGTCTGACACGCCCTTCCGCTCCACCCAGAGCGGGAGAAGTTATTTGATGATTTCCCACCCTCAAAAAAAAAAAAAAAAAGAAAGGGGTAAAATAGGGGTTGATTTTAAAATTTACAAAACTGCACGGATTTCGATAAAATTTGGCAAGGCTTTATATAGCATCCTGGGGAAGGACACAGGCTATTTTTGGTCTTAAAAAATAAACCTTCAGGGGGTGATATAGGGGATAAAAGTTTGTATGGGAAACTCAGTATTTCTTAAGTTAGGGATGTGAAAATTAAAATGTATGCTTTTGATAGGAAATAAAGAAATATGCAGTTCAACGTTTTTGAAAAATCATCCCCTAAGGGGGTAAAATAGGGGTTGATTTTAAAATTTACAAAACTGCACGGATTTCGACAAAATTTGGCAAGGCTTTATATAGCATCCTGAGAAAGAACATAGGATACTTTCAAAAACAATACTACAGGGGATGATATAGGGGATGAAAGTTTGTAAGGGAAACCCAGTATTTCTTAAGTTAGGGATAACAAATTTATGCTATTGGTAGGAAATTAAGAAATATGCGGTTCAGTATTTTTGAAAAATCATAGCCTAAGGGGGTAAAATAGGGGTTGATTTTAAAATTTACAAAACTGTACGGATTTCGATCAAATTTGGCAAGGCTTTATATAGCATCCTGGGGAAGGACACAGGCTACTTTTGGTCTTAAAAAATAATCCTTCAGGGGGTGATATAGGGGATAAAAGTTTGTATGGGAAACTCAGTATTTCTTAAGTTAGGGATGTGAAAATTAAAATGTATGCTTTTGATAGGAAATATATAAATATGCCGTTCAGCGTTTTTGAAAAATCATCCCCTAAGGGGGTAAAATAGGGGTTGATTTTAAAATTTACAAAACTGCACGGATTTCGACAAAATTTGGCAAGGCTTTATATTTATATAGCATCCTGGGAAAGGACATAGGATACTTTCAAAAACAATACTACAGGGTGTGATATAGGGGATGAAAGTTTGTAAGGGAAACCCAGCATTTCTTAAGTTAGGGATATGATATGTTTTCCACATGAACGTTCCCATGGGATATTTTCCGACATCCACGCGGGCGAAGCCGCGGGCAAAAGCTAGTATAAAGATAAAGTAACAATATTATTCTAAACTTTGATGAATGACGTCGGAATCGCATACTAAATCACATTTATTTGACGTTTAAATGACAAAATAAACCAGATTAAAAATAATTTATTTAATTGACCTCATAAAACATTCGTTTGATGTACCAGGAACTGACAGAAACAAGCCTTGAACTTATTTAGCTTAAGGCAACCTTAGATGAACGTGGTGAGAAAACTGGCTTCTAATGATATTAATTTATGGTAAATTATAGTCTTAATTAAAGGCTGTAAATTATTGTGTGAACTATGCCTATTATGAAGTAATTTAAAAAAAAATCGTAAGAAATAGTAGCAGGTAATCAGGTGGTTCGAAAAAATCCTTAGTCGTTTCGCTTGGTTTGGATAGGTAATAATAATTATCGAAACATAATTTTAATTTAATTATGCAATACCTACACGCTAAACTGGCTGACAAAGAAAAAAATACCTATAAATAAGTTCGTAGACTGTATTTTCCATGGATCCGGTCTTCTAATAGATTAAATTCCTACTTCGTCATTTCTAATTTTATAACTTTCGTCCACCGATTCTAATTTCGTATTCTGATTAATCCTTTATCTCATGATAAACTTAAAAGCGCTAGAAAGCTTAGGTACCTACGTAAGTTCATTTAAAACAATAAAGTACAAGAAGTACATAAGTAAACACGCTTCAAAAATAAACATTCCACGATTTGTACGGTTTACGCGCGATTTATCAAACTATGAAGAATCAACACGTAATTATTACGTAGGAAAGTAAAAGCTTCCGCGGGTTATTGACCTCGCAAGGTCGCGGACTCGTTGGAGGACGGGGCCGCCCCTCCCGTTCGTCCCCCTCCTCCCCCGGAGACGTCCGTCCGCACTCAAGTACGTTCTCGTAATTGGGAAAAGCACTTTTCCGTTTCCTCGTCAAGAGATCTATTTCTTTTTAAAGTTGTTTAATGTACGCGGATATATTTTGAGCTTGCTAGCTCAGTATTTTTTTAGAAGAGATTATTTGATTTGTAGTTTTTAAAGAATACCTATACTATTTTATGTTTATGACGGCAAACTGCTAAATAAAAACCTTTCAGTGATGAAATCCACTTTGTGGTGTAAAGTTTGCATATTATATCAAATTAAAATTCATTTTTAAACGGAACATCGATGAGATATTTCCATCTACCTTTTTTCGTTAACATAATATTATACAGTATCTAGCTCGCAACAGAGATGTATCTATGCGATGTCTACAATTCTAATATCTCACGAAACTATTGTGGTAATTTTTTCAGTAATTTCATGCTTTTTAATATCTTAAGCCTACGTAATTTCTTAAAAAAATTTGAATTATTGATACCGATGAGTCAGATGGGTGTGTCTCAACAACTCATATTCAAATGAGACAAAAAGAATAAGAGTAGGTAGGTACGCATATAAAAAAAATATACGCAACGAAGCACTCACTGGTTTAATAGGCTGGTGAGGTCAACTGAATATTTATTAAAAAAAAAACTAGTTACAGTAACGTATTTCTTAATACTACTGGATTAGGAAAAAAGATGTAACCTTTGTATTTCAAATAGTTTTTTAATTATCATACGGTTGCGGTTGTGACATATTTGGAGTATTTATTTTAAACTTGAACTTTAATATTCGTCTTCAATAAATAACACGTTAGTGTAAAAGGTTTTAAATGTTTAGCATTTAGGAATGTGGTTTTTGTTTAAACAAATACTAACATACTACCAATGATAGCACTCAAGGGCAAAATCCCACCAAGTTCTTGTAAATTGGTTCAATAAAACACTTGTGTCAAAAATAACTTATGTTTTAAAACTAGATAAATTCGGTGTTTTCTATCCGACCACTCTGGGAAGAAAGACCGAACCAACGGTCACAGTTTCTTTTAAAGTCTAGACATAATCTTGGTCACACAGATTTGAGTGGACCTGTCCAGTCAGTGCACGCAATGGTCAGTAATCGTGTAGGTACCTAGCTCTCAACTCTGAACAGGAGCTCAACGCACAATTTAGAATCTTCCTTTTCGATTTTTTAAATTGATTTAGCAGGACCTAGTTCATTCTGTCAAAGAAAAGAAAGCGTTGTTTGTTTGTTTTCTTTTTAACCGACGAAAAAAAAAGGAGGAGGTTCTCAAGTCGAGGCATATATTTTTTTTATGTGTGTGACCACGCTTTACTTTATACAGAGTAGTCCGATTTGTATCTAAATTAAATATTCTCTTGAATATATTTTTTACTAAAGACAGAACGTACCTAGATAATACATGGAGTACTAGGATTAATGCATACCTACATTATAACGAAAAGAGCTAAAACCTTTTTCCTTAAAGCCTTTTTTCCTCATACCTCCTCTATTCGTGGAAAGTGAGCGGTCTGTAGTATTTACTGTATGTTAATAAATTCAATTCGTCTGACGTATTATTAATATTGAGTATTATACAACAATTTATGCAACAGATCTCGGTTAATCGTATGTCGTAACTTTGTAAGTGTAACTTGGCCCTTTAAATAACCGACGATATTATTTTAAAGGGTATACTTAATTTTTCTCATACCTTTGTAATTATGGCAGTTCCGCAATCTCATATCGTCGGAGAAAACATCTTGGTTCTTTAAACTTGTTTAAGTAAACCTATGTCTTACCGCTTTTACTTTTTTAATAAACTCCACAGCAACGCGGTCTAATGCATATTTACCACAAAACAATCGTAGAGTGAAACTAGGAAATAGGAAGATTCCGCTACGAAATGCTTATTTGTATTAAAGAATAATCTATAGACAGGATAGAGGGGCTTGTGGCTAAGTAATAAGAGCCGCACGGGTCGATCAATCAGGTTAAGCTACGCTTGCTGCGGTTGTTCCGTGGATGGGTGACCATCTTTACATACGAAGACTCCTCCGTGCCCCTTAAAGCACGTCAAGCCGTTGGTCCCGGCTGTCAGTTGTGGATCTTTGACAGTCGTTACGGGTCGTCAGCAGCCTGAATGAATGAATGAATGAATGAATGATTTATTTGCAAGAATATTCACATATACATACATTGAAATAATTAAACATTGTTGCTGTAAAATCTGACAGCCAGTCTTACCAAGGGGTTTCGTATTACCTACCCAGTAACTGGGTGGTGGAGGTCAGATAGGCGCAGTCGCTCCATTTAAAATACTGGTATTCAGTTGTATCCGCTTTAACTGGAAGCCGACGCCAACATAGTTGGGAAAAGGCTAGGCAGGTGATGATGAATAATCTAGACATTCTATTATTACATCATTTCTTTATTTTTCTTATTTCCTTGACCTCCGAGGAAGGTTAAAATGAAGAGAAAAATTGAAAAATTTGCCAGGAAAATTGAAAAATTCGGGAAAGTGCATTTTCTATGGGAATTTATTTATTTATTTATTTATTTATTTATTTACAGCAATCTTACCTACAACTACCATTACAGATCTGAGATCCAATTCGATAGCGTGGCCTTACATGCTAAATCCTAAATCTACATCCTATAAAATTACAAAGATACTATATCCTAAATCTTAACCTACATCTAAATAACATGTTATATAATGCAGCTTTTGCGAATTCACTCAAGTTGCACCACAATACATCAACCCTCTCGTGAACCTCGTTCACCACACGCATGGCTCTAGTAAGAGGAGTCCTCGCCAGCAAGCAGGGGCGGCCGTCGCCGCCTCCAATAATGAATTGTGTATGAATTATTGAAATTTGGACAGGACAACGTCTGTTGGGTCAGCTAGTTAATTATAAAATCTGTTTTTTTTTAACCATATATAAGAAAGCGTCTTTTATATTTATATGTTTTTAACATACCATAGAAGATACCTATTTAAACTCTAATTTAATTTTTTCCTATAAAAAACCTGCTTTATCTGTCGAGAACACTTCACGAGACAAAATAGAAGTTTTATTGTTATTACCTACGCCTGTGTGCATTTAGTGTCCCTCAAAGTGTTAGATATTTAATGTAGACACTAACTTCAAGTTTATTATCATAATCGGTTTATGTGATGTGAAAGTATTGAGACTTCTAAATAAATACTGTGTTAGCCTGCTAAGTCTTTCTCTTTTCGCAGCAACTGTCACTTTTATTGTTAAAGAAATATTGCATTGTTCCTATGCAGACCTGGGAATATATCTTAATTTCCGTGGTTTTAATTTCTGATTTAAACCATGTGTTTTTTCATTTTAATAAATATCGATCTAGTTTTTATAAACTAGATCGATACAGAATAGATGTTTTTATTACTTGGGTTAACCGGTTAGAATCTCGGAAACGCCTTAGTTTTGGTGCCATTAGCGAGCAACAGAAAAAAAAACAGGTTAATGAAGTATTTGTAAGACATTGAAGGAACAGTCTCAAGATTAAAAATGTCTCAAAAATAAACCATTCCAAAATCAACAATTTACAAATGATTCTCATTCGAAAAACTTGCATCGCAATAAAACTAAATACCTATGTACGTTAAGCATTCTCCTAGGCCTTCCTCGTACATAATAAAGTAATAAACAGCGTGTGGGTTTAATTTATAAACACTGTAAGTAGTCACGTATTATCTACGGTAAGCACATAAGTATATGTAATATAGTAAACGTGTATTCCGAGTGGTATATTATTTATCTTCGACCATTGCAATAGTACCTTGACGACGCAAGACATCTTTACTATACAACTTCTGTACTTTTAATGGGGCATCGTTAAGTTGGAATTAATTATTTTATTATAAGCTTACAAACGTAGAGGTTTGAGCTCACGGTCGTCCACAGTGGATCTTTATTCTTCTTAATTTTTGTAAGCATCTTTTTAATGCGTCTTGTGTAAACACGTCATTATTCCGTTTACAAGAATTGTGACATGGAGACTACTTGAATTTGTTATGCTTACTGACCGTCTGAGTACAGGAGATGCTACAACTTGGGCGTGGCAGTTAGTTATCCGAGCAAAAGTAATTTTTTTTTTCTCGACGATATACTGCAACTTGATATGACTTTGTATCAAGTTGCAGTATATCGTCATATCCTTAGGACTAGTTTTTCCAACGCCCGATAACTTTATCACAGGAATAATTTTGAATTTTTGTCAGATTTTCCATAAAAACTGTCAGACCGTCATACATCAATTTTATTCCACGGATAAAAGATAGGTAGGAATTATCAGCACACGTAGCATAACGACGTTTTGTCGACGGAAAAATACACAAAATTACGCATTGTCCATGTGTAGAATGCGTAGAAATATTTCTACTATCTGCCATTTTGCCGCCGTTTCTATGGCGGTCATGCTAAGCGTGCAGATGTTGGAAAATCAGACCTTAGTAGAGTTAGATAAAGATCTTTATATTCCTGAACTCCTGACACACGTGAAAGCCCAGACAAAAACAGTACCGTTAAGAATTTTAGTCTAGGTACTTGTACAATAACCACGGTTACAAAAAAGAATTAAAAAGCCCTTTGCGGCCACCATTTTGCTGGTTATTCACGCAAGCAGAGATGAGTGATGCGACGCATTACACACATGGGTGAAAACGTATCGAGCGGGCTCAGGCAGAGGGGTGAATCATCTCAACCCATTCCAACACTTATTTTAAATGTGATGGGGGTCAAAATCGGTTGGCAGACTGTTGCCATGATGTCGTACTATTTTCCACTCCGAGCTGTTTGGTGCAGTAGCTCTTCTGCAGCAATGCAACTGGCAGATGTATGCGCCGACTCATTGTGTGATGTGTCTCATTTGAGGTATACAAGGCCAAATCGTATGGCTTTATTATGTAAAAACGTGTGCAAGATCCTTGAGGTGTACGCATTGAATAATCTTTATTTTTTTTAGCTTTGTCTGTTTCTAGTGTCATCAGCTACATATTATACGGGGTGTAATTTTAATCACCGTTATCCTCTTAAGGGGTCATTGTACTCATCATTACAAACAACTTTTACTGTGGGACCAAACCTGAAACGCGAAAAAAAAATCAGCTGTTCAGTACATTTATGTTCGCATAATTCGTCAAAATGTACTGAACAGATGATTTATTTTTCGCGATTTCAGGTTTAGTCCATAGTAAAAGTTGTTTGTAATGATGAGTACAATGACCCCTTAAGAGGATAACGGTGATTAAAATTACACCCAGTATAATTATGGTGCTGTACATAGACGTCCTAAATAGTTTTCTTTATTCGTTCAACGATATTTCCATAGATTAGTCAGTGCCCCTGTCCTAAGTTGTTCTCATATTTACGACCATAAAGCTCTGCATTTTAACCTTTATCTCTTACCTCCTAATAGAAATTGATATGATAATGTTGTTCCCAACTATTCCCGTTCGCAACAGCTCAATCATTTCTTGTTTTGTTTTTATACTTACTTAGTTGCCATCGTTTTTTATAATATTTAGACTATTTTAACTTTTTAAGGTTTAGGTACCTAAAATATAATCCTTACGTCATACATCCGTAAGTTTACCCACACTTATGGATAAACCACTATACAGAATGAATTTTTCAAGTGGCCGTGGATGGCCATATCCGAAACTATGAGGAATAGCGAAAAGTACTCACAGGAGTCTCGGGCTCGATTTTGATGAAAACTAAAACTGAATCATTGTATTAAAAAAAAAAAACAATATTTCTAGCCAGGAATCGAACCAGTTGATTTTGAAAAAAAAAAAACACTGTATTAAACACCATTCGATAGTGTCGCTAATTAGGATCGAATTCTGTGAAGTAACTAGGTAATGACATACGGCAAATAACAAATATTTTTTTATTTTTCTTGTGTTACCATAAAGGGTACATACTAGGTACATAGTAAACCTTAACAGATTACTTGTTCAAACTGATGACCATTGTTTTCAATACATAGCTGGATTCGACGTCTCAAGGATTGTACTGCATTTAGCATTACAATATTCCTCATAGTTTTGAATTTGGCCATCCACACCCACTTGAAAAATTCACCATATAGGTACCTATACTAAAAGCTATGCATGCCATCGTAAGTTCATGAGTTCAAAATGTAACAGGTCAAGGACGCGGGTCACGGGTATTATCGGATAAAACGACTTGATAATCAGACAAACAGTAATATTTCACTTACTTATTGCAATTATTCGTTAATAAAACTTTCAAATTGTGTTATATCCCTGGCATATAAAGATAAATTATGACTTACAATTTGCTTAATGTACGGAATGGCGAAATTTAACTGTTGGTTTGAGAGCGGGCTGTGCAAATACTCGTATGTAGATGAAGTAACCTAAACCTGTAGATTTATTAACCCTGGTGATGTAAATTAAATTTCACAAAAAAAAAAAAATAAAAAAAAAAAAAAAAAAAATTACCTTACCTACATTGGTTTGAAATAATAATAAACTATTTCTGGAACAGACGAGTTCCTATTTTGTAGAAACCCTACATATCAAGAGCTTTTGACCGAAAACAAATCTTTTTAGGGTTCCGTACCTTAAAAGGAAAAAACCGGTCAAGAGCGAGTCGGACTCGCGCACCGGGGGTTCCGTTTCGATTTCTGAAAAAGTGTGCTATTTAGAGACATCGTTTTATTTTTCCTGTAACCTTTACATAAACTTCTATCACATTATTATCGATTTTTCTCTTTGCAAACTTCGGAGAAAAGGTGGGGACGGTATTTTGCAGCAGCTCACTATAAATTGAAGTCATCGTTAAATTGGGTTGTTAACATTCATAATGTTCTCATAATAATTATGAATACGATAAAATTTGATTAAAGGCTTCATATAGGTAAATTATGGTCGTAGTTGGAATATTCGAGGCGAATTCGAAGTGTTGCAAAAGCTTCCGGGTTTCTTCGGATGTCCATTTTTGAGCTAGAATTTATAAACAAAACTAGGTTTTGCAACACAGCCTTCATCTCCATTCCTTTCGATATTACAATCCAATTCTATAATAATAATTCACCTTTTACATTAGCTCGAGGATTCATGGAATTAACGCCACATAATTTACGATAGAGTAACATTTTACGGTTCATTCTGATGAGTTACGATTCAGATTATTATTGCGGATCACCTTTTATAACGGCTGTAAATGTTTATGAACAATCTCAATTACCCATGGAAGAGGCTGTGAATCAGTTCAGATTATTTATGTTTCTACTGACATCAAATTGCTTAGTATCCATGTTCAGATAACATTGAACATCAACAAACAACAACAATTGTTCAATGAATATTGAACTCATAACATTGGCTAACAGTAAAATAAGTATAGGTATGTTCGGTTAAATGATTTCATCGTCAAATATGTAGATCTGACACAGAGCTTACTGAAAGCTTCTACTAGCTGAAGTCTAAAAGCTTCTGCCCGCGACTTCGTCCGCGTGAAATTAAATCTTATATGACATTCGGAAATACTGTAGCTTCCTATTAGTGAAGGAATCAAGGATCAACAGTTCCGAAGATTACTCCCTACATGTTATAAACTTACAAACAAACAAACAAATTTTCCCTCTATAATATAGGGGGAAAATTTATTTAATATACTAATGTTGTATAGAGTCTATACAACATTAGTAAGTATAAGTATATAGTAGGTACCTGGGCGACCGAGCTCTGCTCGGGTGAAAATAGAGAAAACTAATTTTCCCAGAAATGAGACCTAGCTATATCAGGATCAATGTCTCGCATACATTGCAACTTTCATCGAAATCGTTTGAACCGTTTTCGAGAACGTGATTACAAAAAAATATACATATGGGAACATACAACGTGTATACAGAACATCAAACCGAACTACTTTCTCCATGGGACCAACATTGTAAACGCGAAAAAAATTTCAACTGCCCCTAATAGAAAATTTCAATACTTACTCGACGCAAATGTATGGGACGTCTGATTATTTTTTCGCGATTACGATGTTGGTGCCATGGAAAAAGATGCTCGGTTTGATGGTCTGTATCACACCCTTAAATATGACGAAGATGCAAAACGACACGTTGTTTATAGGTACAAATATTGCTCATTTAATAGTATAGGTCTAACTTGGGCTATAAACTTAGCCAGACATTCGTGCGTCTGATGTCAGCGGCTCGGTGCCGGATTTCAGAGGACAATCGCACATCCGTCAGTCTGTCACTGAGCAAGGTCTAAGCACAATCATTGTGTATGCTCGTCGGCGTGTCGTGCGAACTTAACACATTCACATTGTAATCAAAATCACTAATAACGATGCAATGCAATTCACTATAATTACCGTCTAAATAGGACTCGTGCACAAAAAATACGACCTTCACGATTAAGCTTAGGCGACGCGGTAATTACCTTAAGTTAAAATTTGCTCGTAGCTAATTATAGAGAGATTAACGTCGTCATGAGCTTTCAGCTCTATCGAAATTTTATAAACGTTGGATAGTAGGTACTTAACCAATGGTCCTTCTAGAGTTACGTGCCAGTTGTTTGCCGACAATATGTGGGCGTCCAAGCAAAAAGGGTCCAGTAGTGGGGGATATTGAGTAAAGACTAGATTCGGTATCTGAAATAGGTAGTCAATTGGAGGAAGTAAGGATTGAAAAAATATTCAAAAACTGGCTCATATTTTTTTTATTTGAAGTTGAAATTCTGAAACCATCGTATAAAGTCATTTACTAGATATATGAAATTGTAGCAAATTTTCTATACTTTAAAAATGTAACATGACTTTTTCCTATGATGCACCTTTTAAAAGTTATAAGTACCTATGTCAAAAACTGAAAGAAGTTTGAAAATATGGAAACTGAAAGAAGCACAGGTCTTTCGAGGCTGGCAAACTTGGTTTTACACGTTGATATCACAGGACAGATAAAGAGGTCTCTTTTATCTGATGTTCTGTCATCTGTGGACTCTGTGGTTGATATCTATCCTAAAAACATCCCAAAAAATCAGTAGGTACAGTGCTTTTATTGCGACCAACGATGTTTTAAATGACTAGACTACTTGTTATTGTTGTTGTTTTGTGACAAAAGTCCTTCACAAACGAACTTGATAAAAAATGTAGCGTTAAAATTAGATACAAAACGCTAAACGATTACATGTTTTCGCATCAAATATCTAATAAATGCAGATAATTAGGATTGTCCGCTTGACAATAGGCGTGAACTGGCCGGTTGGTTAAATATAAAAATCGCATCCGGTACCGATCCTTGGCCCAGTTGGCGCGGCGCGTGACCGACGCATCTGCGCCTCTGTACGCCGCGCGGCGGCGCCCGCAGCCGCAAGCCCACCGCGCCCGGCCGTTGCAACATCGTCTGCCAAAATCATTCTGCACATACCTAATGTAGACTTAGAATAAACATATTACATACTCCATGCATTCAACCCAGTATTTGTATTAATGATGAAAGAATTGACACCGTACGATCCAGTTTGTAGAAGTACAAATAGGAGTTAGCCGGTTAGGTAAGGTATGTAGGTCGCGGATGCTTTTAGATACACAAGCATAGATAGCTATGTACAAACGATTTGTATACAAACGTGCCGCGGTATGTACTAGCTGCATCCGTTGTGCATTTAAGCAATTGAACTTGTGACCTATATCAATTGTAGAAAACCAGCCACTAATTTGCACAGCATCGAGGCTGATATGCAATAGCTCTCATATAATTAACCCTTTTCTATCAATTTCGTAAACTAATGATTACCTAATGGACTTTTTATAACATTAAAACTCTAATAATAGCTATTTAAAGTGGATAGGTATTTCAGAATGCATCGCCTTAATGATATGATATATAAGAGCTAGAATAAAATAAATAAAACAAGGACAGCGCGAATGCGTAATAAATCGATCCACATTTTTTATGTTAACACAATTTCAATCAAAGCTGATCTAATTTTGGAATTATAACATTTTTCTTGTTGATATTATCCTTAAGCAGCTTGAAATATGTCGTTTGTGTTTTTATGTAAGGAGGAAAGGTCGCGATGCGTGGCCCGTTATGTTATGTAACATGGCGTCTTGTATTGCGACACTGACATAGCGCGTGATAATAACACAATTGCTCGCAGGCACCTCAATGTCACGACCGTGATACAACAGTTTGATGCGTAGGTACATGACCTGTCACGCCGAGGGTCTTCGATTGTCACCTATTAAGGCGTCGATAGAGCAATAGTGGCCCAGTGATAACGGCGCTTTACTTTGGGTAAATAATTTCATCACCACAGCTCTCAAAACGGTGAAGGAAAACATCGTAAAGAAACCGGCATGTCCTAGAACCAAAAAATTGTAAGACATGTGACCAATTCGCACTGGGCTCGCGTGATAGATTATAGCTCTCTCGAAGAGATGGGGCCTATGTCCCAGCGGTGGGAACATTGTAGGATAAGTAATTATGAATCTTATGCAAGGCGACGATAAGAGACTTTTATCGATTTTAAACTGAAGATCACGTCTAAAATTAGTGTTAATGATTTGGAAGAAATATATGTTAAATTAGAGTATTTTCTTAATAAATTAATATGTGAATACTTTAGTTTATGTTTATATTACATAGTGTAATTAATTTGTAAAGTTTTGTGTAACGCAGATAAAAGACTGAGAATCACGCAAAAACTATCAAGCGTATTTTTATTTTATGAAACCTTCGGCATTTTAATAAAGATACTTAATTTAATTATTCATATTTTAGTTTAACATAACACATTTTGTTTTACGAGTATAATAAATTAATAATGCGTCTAATTTGGGACAGCACTCCTTGATGGGCGAGTCCTATTACTGTCTGGACGTACGACGCGTTGCGTGAGCTTAACACAGAACACGCAAGCTTATAACCAGTCAAGGCCATTGCCACTTATCTGCGTCTTAACGCCCATCGACGTTATGGTCCATGTTAAGTTAACGCCTCACTAAATAGAAGCAATACAGTGTTAAATAATATTTATACGTTTGACTGTCACGACTCAACCTCGAGTCGGATGTGTTGTATATGCAACCGATATGCATTATTAAACCGTCATTCAAAATTCTTTTTCTTTTTTTCTAGGACCAAAAGAATTCTTCTACCGAGGTCACAACTATTTCTACAGTGGACATGTTCCCGCCCTAGCCAACAGGAAAGTCGACTGGCTAGACGGTCGCAACATCTGCCGTGAATACTGCATGGACCTCGTCTCCATGGAGACGCAAGAAGAAAATAATCTAATCTTCAAGCTCATCCAGCAAAGTGAGTACTTAAAAAGTGTTGTGAAATTCTAATGTCATCTTCGAAGTACCATGTGAAGGCGACACGTAATTGGGAGCCTTCACATTTCACTAACATCCATCGTTAGATAATTTTTATAAATATTGTAATGGGCATTGACGCTCTTAGCACATCTGAAGTGTGACCCTGCATGCGGCGTCTTTATTGCTGTGACCTCATGAAATGATACTGAGACACGTTGTTTTCTTATTGCAGATGATGTGCCTTATATCTGGACGTCGGGTCGCCTCTGTGACTTCAAGGGTTGTGAAAACCGCAAGGACCTCGAGCCCAAGAATGTGTTCGGTTGGTTCTGGTCCGCGAACCGCGAAAAGCTGTCCCCTACCACCCAGGTTCGTAACTAGTTACTTTTCTTTCAATATTTTAGGAGATGGATAGGATTCTACCACCAGATTTAAAATCGCGGTAGAGGCACTTAAGATTCTGTTGTTTCTTTTCACGTAACGCATGGTCAACAAAAGAATTTAGCCTATCCTATTCTTTCCCAAGAAAATTACGAAAAGTACGTACTTATGTGTATTTGTTTACATTGTTGTAAGAACTCGTAAAATTCCTTTGTTATGGTCGGAACTAATGCGTTACATGATATGTCCGTCAACGAAAAAGGGAAATTCCCCATTACCGTCACGTACTTATTGACTGAATCATAAACTTTCGAAGACACACCTGTGCGTACAATTGGTGCCTTGTTGTGTGAAAGTTGAGTTATTACGCATTTTCGAACACTGAAGTATTTCTGTTACGTTAGGCACTTAAGTGCATATAGTGTTTAACTTCAGCACTTGTTTGCGTTGGGTTTTATGATAGTGTTAACCTAAATTGGTCATTTGCAATACCTACTACTTATCACAAAGAGTTAACAAGTTCTGGGCGGAAACGCTTCAAATATTTGCATAAGTAATTTATTTCCAGAACAGTCCGACAAACCTATTATTAAGTAAGAAGAGAAGTTTATCAAATACATTTACATCGAAATATGTAATCAAATGACATTGCTTTACAGATCCCCAACGGCTGGGGCTACAACCCTTGGTCTCAGACCGGCCACAAGAAGCAGCGTCAGCCCGACAACGCAGAGTTCGACATCAACGCCACCTCAGAATCCTGCCTCAGCGTCCTCAACAACGTGTACAACGACGGCATCGCGTGGCACGACGTTGCCTGCTACCACGAGAAGCCCGTCGTTTGTGAGGACTCAGACGAACTCCTCAACTACATCGCCAGCACCCACCCCAACCTACGTCTGTGATCCTCCTAATTTTAGATACTACCAAACATTACATTGATCATACTCAAATTTTACATCAGGATGTCGGTTAAACGATGTTCCGATGTCACTAGTAATAAAAATGCTAGGTATTCTTTCAAACGAATTTAAGTTTTACGTAGATATAGTTCGGTTCTAACAAGCTACACTCCATAGAGGATGCACATCGTACTACATCGTATTTATTAAGCACCAGCACATAGGACTTGCCATAACATTCGGGATCTCCCCCACACTGCCCGCATTCCGTCGTACAAACTCTGTACAGTATCATAATTTAAGACTTAAGTAAGTTTATTTTACCTAAGGGAATTTCTATTTGTACATAAAAATAAAAAATAAGAAAAAAATTCAAGAGTCGTTTTATTTTTCTGAAAGATTACTTCTCGAAACTTCTGATAATAGATAGTGTTCAGGTACACGTGTCACCGCCTGAAGCTACACTACAAATTCTGTAGCTACAAAGTCCCCAGTATTGACAGCAAAGCCAGTATTCATGATCAAAGTTTGTGTGTCTGGGAACGTTTCGTGTTTTAAATGTAATGCGGTGTTGCTGGCATGTAGTTAAGTTGCCTGTATGTGCAATAAAACAAATGAAAGAATAGTTTTGAAAACAGAGTACAAGATAATCTCCTAGAAAGACTGGCTCAAAAAAAACAGGTCAAGAGCGAGTCGGACTCGCGCACCGAGGCCCGAGGGTTCCATACCATTTAAGTAATTATTGTTGATGATTTCTGAAAAAGTGTGCTATTTAGAGACATCGTTTTATTTTTCCTGTAATCTAAACATAAACTTCTATCACATAGAATAATTTCTGATTTTTGTCCTTTATTTTTTTTAAATTTTTCATCAACGGGCGAAAACTATGAGGCCTAAAAAATAGAAAAAAAAATTGAGAGTGTGCAAACAGCGCTCTTTCACATGCCTTAGTAGCCCCACCTCGAATTTTTAAGACAGTCCATTTAGTAGGCACCTGTTGCAAAAAAAAATGTGTTTCTTATTTGCAAAATAGTTGGGCAAACGTCATCTAAAACTGTTCCAAATTGCAAGTTGATAGCATTAGTTCTTGAGAAATCTAAGTACAGCTGTAACAGACGGACAGACATACAGACTGAGTCACACCGTAAGGGTTCCTTTTTACCATTTTATTATGGAACCCTAAAAAGAAAGATTTACAAGATGGGTCTAAGAAATTATCACTACTTTTGATGCATCATTCAGTGGTGGTAGTAGTGGTTTGCTGGTAGCAAAAGCAGAAATATGCAAACAGATCACACACATCATCAATCAATGTCAATACATGAGGAATACCTGCAATTTATGCCAGTATTACAGCTGCCTTTACTGAGAATATTCCCCAAAGGCGTACAATATTTAGCTGTAAAGCGGAAGCCTGAATAATTTTCAGGAGCTCTGACATATTTCGCTTCCTCTGGGAATATCTGGGGGAAACCGCAGGCTTTAAAGCAAAACCTATGCGTACAAAATTATGGCTACATTTTCATGACCAAGTTTTTGACATGGTGAGTTTGGAACGAGGCTTTTCGTACTTTGTATCTCCCCGATTGAGGAATGATAGATATTTGCACTGTTAGTACAGACCTTATACCTATGTTAGGTACGTTTAGGTCTGATGACGTCACAAGGTTTTAGCTGACGAATGATGAAAATTGAACTTATTATCGTTTCACTTTTATGGAATTACATAGTAGCGGTCTGATATGCATGAGGTCCTTTCGATTCCCAGGTCGAGCAAAGTGTTATTGGGTTTCTCCAATAACACTTTAACTTACGTTGGATTAACACAAAAAAACATTTTCGTGTCCATTTCACCAGGGTCGTATATTTACGACCATGGGGGTTCGTCCCGCCATCTACGCCTGGGTCTTCCACGATGCTGTTGGATGTTTTCAGGAACCCTTGTTGTGGTGGCCTTAGCCCATAATGCATCCGACATGCGGCAAACGTGTCCAGCCCAGTTCCATTTGAGCTTGACTGCTTTTTCGGGTGACGTCTGCGATTTATGTCTTAGTCGAACTACGAGGATATTGCGCTCCATCGCTCTCGCTAGCAAATCTCGGGCTTGGTCCTCTGCTGAACTGTCAAAGACCAGGTTTGAGCGCCGTATGTAATTACTTTTTACTACTTACTTTAACTTAAAAGTCATCGAGGCAAATGTCTGAAAGTCTGACAACCAGTCTTACCAAGTGGTATCGTATTACCCAGTTCCTGGGTTGTGGTCAACCCAAGGTCAGATAGACAGTCGCGCCATGTAAAATTCTGGTATTCAGCTGCATCCGGTTAGACTGGAAGTCGACCCCAACATAGTTGGGAAAAGTATAGGCAGATTCATTGATGTCATCGAGGCAAATATAATATAGACTGATCGAATCCTAAATAATCTACAGTAGCCGCCATCTATAACAAGAAAAAGTAGGTCAACACCCTCCTTTTTCCCATGGATTAATAACGTCAAAGATCAGATGTTATAAATGTACTTTTTACAGGGTACTTATGCAAGGTACTAAGGTTAACAACGTCATTCAAGCCCCGTAAAGAGCCTTCCCCATGAACGCTTCGGTTAACGATTTTAGGGGCTAATATTCAGTTGATGAGCATTAAGCTAACTGGCGTAGGTACGTGACTTCCACAAAAAAATGTGAATATTCATGCCCATCGCAAAGAGTACACTCAGCGAAACTTTAGATAAAAACATAATCAGCTTATAAGGTTCCCACTGCTGGGACACAGGCCGTAATCCACGCGGGCCCAGTGCGGGTTGGTAAATGTCACATGTCTTTGAATTTTTGGTTCCACACTATGTTTTCCTTCACTGTTTTGAGAGCAGTGGTGATGAAATTATTCACTTACACAAAGTGCCTGTCTGGGTTCGAACCTACAACTCGTAAGTCGAGGCCGTTTCCACTGGGTAATCACTGCCCCCTTTAATAAAAGATAGAAGACAAATAGAGTGATTTCAGCAGTAATATATCCCCGATAATTATAGGCATCGTCTTATTAGACCATTCGAATTCGAGTCCTAGTTTACAGCAATGCATGAGAAGGTTTAATAATAGTTATTTATGCAACTGACGTATAATAAGGGGTATTAAAACACGAATGTGGGTTTATCACACGAGGCGAAGCCGAGTTACTATGACACTGGCTGTTTTAATGTTGGCAATAAGCTAACTATTTCAGAAACTTTTATAGAGAACTAGCTTTTGCCCGCGGCTTCGCCCGCGTGGATGCCGGAAAATATCCCATGGGAACGTTCATGTGGAAAACATAGGGCATATCCCTAACTTAAGAAATAATGGGTTTCCCATACAAACTTTCATCCCTAAGTAGCCCATGTCCTTTCCTAGGATGCTATCTATAGCCTTGCCAAATTTTATCGAAATCCGTGCAGTTTTGTAAATTTTAAAATCAACCCCTATTTTACCCCTTAGGGGATGATTTTTCAAAAATGCTGAACCGCATATTTCTTAATTTCCTACCAATAGCATAAATTTGTTATCCCTAACTTAAGAAATACTGGGTTTCCCTTACAAACTTTTATCCCCTATATCACCCCCTGTAGTATTGTTTTTGAAAGTATCCTATGTCCTTTCCCAGGATGCTATATAAAGCCTTGCCAAATTTTGTCGAAATCCGTGCAGTTTTGTAAATTTTAAAATCATCCCCGATTTTACCCCCTTAGGGGATATCCTATGTCCTTTCCCAGGATTTTATATAAAGCCTTGCTAAATTTTGTCGAAATCCGTGCAGTTTTGTAAATGTTAAAATCAACCCCGATTTTACCCCCTTATGGGATGATTTTTCAAAAACGCTGAACCGCATATTTCTTTATTTCCTATCAAAAGCATACATTTTAATTTTCACATCCCTAACTTAAGAAATACTGAGTTTCCCATACAAACTTTCATCCCCTATATCACCCCCTGTAGGATTATTTTTTAAGACCAAAAGTAGCCTGTGTCCTTCCCCAGGATGCTATATAAAGCCTTGCCAAATTTTATCGAAATCCGTGCAGTTTTGTAAATTTTAAAATCAACCCCTATTTTACCCCCTTAGGGGATGCTTTTTCAAAAACGCTGAACCGCATATTTCTTAATTTCTTACCAATAGCATAAATTTGTTATACCTAACTTAAGAAATACTGGGTTTCCCTTACAAACTTTCATCCCCTATATCACCCCCTGTAGTATTATTTCTGAAAAAAATAGTATCCTATGGCCTTCCCCAAGATGCTATATAAAGCCTTGCCAAATTTTGTCGAAATCCATGCAGTTTTGTAAATTTTAAAATCAACCCCTATTTTACCCCCTTAGGGGATGATTTTTCAAAAACGCTGAACCGCATATTTCTTTATTTCCTATCAAAAGCATACATTTTAATTTTCACATCCCTAACTTAAGAAATACTGAGTTTCCCATACAAACTTTCATCCCCTATATCACCCCCTGTAGGATTATTTTTGAAAAAAAAAGTAGCCTATGTCCGTCCCTAGGATACCATCTATAGCCTTGCCAAATTTTATCGAAATCCGTTCAGTGGTTTAGGCGTGAAAAGGTAACAGACAGACAGACAGACAGACTGACAGACAGAGTTACTTTCGAATTTATAATATTATATATAGTATATAGTATATAGTATGGATAGTATGGATTTATAGCATGGGTGTAGATAAAATTGTTAATATTACCTATGAAATTGCCGTTCTGCAGTACTGGCCATTTCAAATCAAAATAATTTTTGTTTGGCTAAGAATTCTAATTTCAAATTAATTTTATTTTAAAAACATGGATTTTTTTTCCCAAAAGTAGTCATTTGTTTATTGATTAGTGTTACAAGTGGCACGCAACATCAACGACGTTTACGGAGCTAACACTACAAACCAACGCACCACCTGTTATTGGTTTGCTCGCTTCCGTTCTGGAAATTTCGAACTGAAAAATTAACCTCGCGGTCGTCCGAAGACTTTGGTCGACAATTACGAATTAAAGGCGATTGTGGAAGCTGATGATACATAATCTACGGCTGAATTAGCAGCAGCTTTCGACGTTAGCGTCAAAACAATATTGGTCCATTTGCGTCAAATTGGCAAGGTAAAAAAGCTTGACAAATGGGTGCCCCACGAACTCAATGATCGCCAGCGCGAAGTACGCGTCGAGACGTGCCTTGCACTGCTCAACAGACACACAAATGAAGGAATTTTGAACCGCATTGTTACCTGCGATGAAAAATGGATTCTGTTTGATAACCGCAAGCGCTCAGCAAGTTGGTTGGATCCTGGTTCAGCACCTAAACAATGCCCTAAACGAAAACTTACCCCTAGAAAAGTGATGGTCACTGTTTGGTGGTCTAGCGCCGGTGTGATTCATCACAGCTTCTTACCAAACGGGGTGAGCATTACTGCAGATGTGTACTGTGAAGAACTAAACACAATGATGGAGAAGCTGGCACATCTCCAACCAGCATTGGTCAATCGCTCGTCTCCGCTGCTCCTGCACGACAACGCGCGACCTCATACTGCACAGCAGACGGTCTCCAAGTTGCAAGAACTGGGGTTGGAAGCTCTCCGTCATCCGCCCTACTCACCAGACCTTGCGCCTACAGACTACTACTTTTTCCAAAATTTGGATAACTTCTTGTCGACAAAACTTCTTGTTGACAAAATGCCTTTGAAGAATTTGTTGCCTCCCGACCAGCTGATTTCTTTAAGAAGGGCATCAATAAACTGCCACTGCGTTGGCAAAGATGCATTGATTGCATGGGTGATTACTTCGATTAATATCATAGGTAAAGACCTATTAGCATAGTAGCATGTCCAGCTGTCTCAGCTCAGATGGTGTTTGCAGTGGAGTTTCTGGGTGTTCCAAAATACACCCAACCATGAAATCACTGCATCTAACAAACTTCCTCATACAAAGTAGGTAGGTTTCCTGCAAAGAAAGGACTTTTCGAAATTCCACCCCCGAGAGGGTAATAATGGGCTAAAACTTTAAAGTTTTACGCGATTTCACGTGAACCAAGTCGCAGGAGACTACTAGTAAGTTATAGGAAAGGAGAGATAAGAGGTTATAATACATATTATTATGGTTATCATCTGCATTATTGGTTGTTCTGCGGTAGACCTCGCGAGCACAAACTTTTTTGCAACAATTAATATATTAACCACTAAAGTTATTTATAACGGGATAATTACCATGTTTTTTGTTTTTAAAAATATGGTAAATTTCCCGTTTTAAATAAGAACCATCGAAATTGGATCTCATAAGGCGGAGACATCTAGTAGACCCCTTTTTGCCCCTTTTTCGAGGAACCCACCCCACCAATCAAAAATCCCCGACGACGAAAAATCTATAAAGTCTTAAAACCTGTATACCAAGTTTCGTCCAGATCGGTTGTAAAATACGGCAACGGCAACAGACTGAAGCAAATTTCGCCAAACTTGAAGCAGAGACGCTTCGCTCGCTAGGTCAATAATATAGGTAACATCAAGCATGTACCTATTATATCCTCGTAGTAGGCACCTTTACCTAGATGTGTATATTAAAATCACACAGTGGAAACTTAGGTGAAGTGAGCTTGAAGTGAGTTTCCACGGTGAGATTTTTCAGAGGTCAGCTGCTACGCACGGCTACAGATCAAGCTATACAATTCCAGTATAAACTGATCTCACATTGTATAGAATTTCCTTACAGTGAGAGGTCAGTGTAAACTGGAAATGTATAGCTTGATGTGTGTGTACAATTACGAATGGTAAACTATTATCAACAACCCCGTAGCAGGCCGTAGCCGCCCGTAGCACCCTCGTAGCGTCGTAGGCTTATTAAGATATCATTGGCATTTAGTTTTGTAGTGTGTGTATATCTTGTAATTTATATTAGTACATAGTTGAAAGTACTAAAATAAGTACATAAGTAGGTAATAATAATGTTAAACAAATTTGCATGTCCTAAACAGGCAAAATATGGACTGTGCATTAACCACTAATTTTTACATCTGTTAAAACAAAATAAATTATATATAATACTAGCTTCTGCCCACGACTTCGTCCGCGTGAAATTTATTTTTTGCTCGACCCACCCCGTCGCATCGCATTGCCTACACGCGCTATTACTTCGTTTTCACTTAGCGTTCTTTCAGACTCTTTTTCTTTTTGCTTGGCCCCTAAGGGTCCTAGAGTGATGTTAAATATGCCTTCTATAAGATTTGGACTATCATTAATGTAAAAAGATTTTTTAAAGTCCGACTGGTAGGGTAGTTCCAGAGATTAGCTCGTTCCTTCACCACATCCCCTTCCGCTACCTCTCCCTCCCCCTCTCACACACTCTCACACCCCCTTCACCACTTCCCCTTCCCTCTCTCTCACCACCTCCTCCACCTCCGGCTCACCAACCTCTCCCTTCCCCCTCAGCCTTCACCACGTCTTCCTCCTCTCCTTACCAAGTCCTGCCCCTTTCTCCCTGCGTCCATCATCCTCCCCCTCACCATCCTCACCACCCCTCCCTTTCCCCTCCCCCTCTAACCCTACCTGGGGTAGTTTTAAAAACTAATAGTGACAAACTTAGGCAAATATTTGTGCCAAGTTTCAAGTCAATTAAAACCAAATGAATAACATTTTTCATGTAAATTGTATTTCCCGTTTTCACCCCCACAGGGGTAGAATTTAAAAAAATGGTTTGAGATATTTCCATAGCTTGACTCAAACATTATTTACACCAGTTTTCGAGTTAATCAAGCCACGCAGTAAAATGCTCCCCTGTGAAATTGACTACCCCTTTTCACCCCGTTAGAGGTAGATTTTCGAAAAACCCTGATACACATTATTCTTTATTTTTGGTTTTAAGTATAAATACTGAGTTTTGAGTTAATCGGATTGCGCGTTAAAAATTTTCCATACAAACTTTGAGACCCTCCAATTCCCCTTTAAGGGGTAGTTTAGAAAAACAAAAAATTACAAATATCATAATTTATTTAGATAAATATTCATGTCGAGTTTCAAGTTTATTAACTCAAGGAATAAGATTTTTCATACAAACAATATCCCCCCTTTTTACCCCCTTAAAGGTCGAATTTCCAAAAACCCTTTCTTAGCGGATGCCTAGGTCATAATAGCTACCTGTGTTCCAAATTTCAGCTCAATCCGTTCAGTGGTTTCAGCTGTGTGTTGATAGATCAGTCAGTCAGTCAGTCAGTAACGCTTTCCTTTTATAGATATAGATTACGCCTTGTTCCCAGAGAAGTTGGGCAGAGGTGTACCTATAGCACACCCACATATCGCCAGTTATGTTTTAAGTGCCATGTAATGGGGATTCTTCTTATTCGTATTGATATGTAAAGTACCGTATGTATTTGTATTTGACGACGGGATTTGCCATTGGCTAAAATTACGTAGGTCCTTTCATTAGTGGATGTATTTTCAAAAATCCTTCCACTTTCTCTAACCATATTCCTTGCAGGACGTCATGTCGGGTTAGAATGCAACAAATTAAGCCACAAAATTAATGTTCTACTAAAGTTCAGTAGTTTTTGGGTTAGTTATATTTTTAGTTTTTTTTAAGAAATATCCCAGATTAAATAATTTTAAGCCAATTTAAAAATGATTTATGGCGCGACTTACACTTTAAGGTACTTACTATCATAGCTGATGCCGTAGCAGATCTTTAGTTCAAAAATGCTTAAAAATTTGACCAAGATTAAGAGATTAAGATTAAGTAAACATTTAATTTTTCGTAATTTTTGTCATTCAAAAAATTAATTCTAACTCAACATGGATGGATTTCGGTAAAACATTTGGTGGCTTAATTTGTTGCATTTCAACCCTACTACGACGTCCAGCAAGGAATAGTTACGTCGAGTTACCTGTAATTAACCCTGTATAAGGAATGACTCTTGGTGGAAATTCACTTAGGTACAGTGAATTTAGCAGACTCTAGTATTTTTTAAACCAATCGGGCTTGCACTCTCATTTGCAATCGTAACAAACCAAATAACACGATAAGTAATGCGTAGTTTGCAGAATTCTCCATTCAACTTCCCATAGGATATGATGTGCAGATTGTCGTATTCACACGGCGTTTCACTTCCGTAATGGAAGTAACACTTAAAGAAAAATGTAGATTTAAACCTACATAGTTTACTACAGACGGGTAAAGGCTCTTACAGACAGGCGTTATCGCGTCGGCGACGCGATATTGCGATATCCGTAGAACAATATCGTGTCGCGACGCGATATCGCCTCTGTCTGTAAGAGCCTTAATGCAAAGACGTGCTCTTTTAGCTACGGATGACATAAGAAGAGTAAAGCCATAGTCTGTTCCAGATCTATCTGATGAAAGTGTACACAAACCCAGAGGTTATATTCTTACGCAATCACACACTAAAGGAAAATACAATTAATAATCTTAAATAAGCTACAATACAGTACAATTCATTTTAAGTCCAATCCGAATTAATACATACTAATATTATAAATGCGAAAGTAACTCTGTCTGTCTGTCTGTCTGGCTGTTACGCTTTCACGTAAAAACGGCTGAACCGATTTTGATGAAATTTGGTACAGAGATAGAAAAGACCTTGAGAAAGGACATAGGCTAAATTTTATCGCGAAAAAAGGCTTTGGAGGCGCGATATAACCGAATTCCACGCGGGCGAAGCCGCGGGCAGAAAGCTATACTAGCTTTCTGCTTTTATTATAATTAAAACACTCATAAATCAATGTCAAAAATAAGTAGGTATACAAGTCATATTGGATTTTCAAAATCCATACTTATATACTTATACTTATTACTTATATTACTTATCCATCCATACTTCCATACTAATATTATAAATTCGAAAGTAACTCTGTCTGTCTGTCTGTCTGTTACCTTTTCACGCCTAAACCACTGAACGGATTTCGATAAAATTTGGCAAGGCTATAGATGGTATCCTGGGGACGGACATAATAATCCTACAGGGGGTGATATAGGGGATGAAAGTTTGTATGGGAAACTCAGTTAGGGATGTGAAAATTAAAATGTATGCTTTTGATAGGAAATAAAGAAATATGCGGTTCAGCGTTTTTGAAAAATCATCCCCTAAGGGGGTAAAATAGGGGTTGATTTTAAAATTTACAAAACTGCATGGATTTCGACAAAATTTGGCAAGGCTTTATATAGCATCCTGGGGAAGGCCATAGGATACTATTTTTTTCAGAAATAATACTACAGGGGGTGATATAGGGGATGAAAGTTTGTAAGGGAAACCCAGTATTTCTTAAGTTAGGCATAACAAATTTATGCTATTGGTAGGAAATTAAGAAATATGCGGTTCAGCGTTTTTGAAAAAGCATCCCCTAAGGGGGTAAAATAGGGGTTGATTTTAAAATTTACAAAACTGCACGGATTTCGATAAAATTTGGCAAGGCTTTATATAGCATCCTGGGGAAGGACACAGGCTACTTTTGGTCTTAAAAAATAATCCTACAGGGGGTGATATAGGGGATGAAAGTTTGTATGGGAAACTCAGTATTTCTTAAGTTAGGGATGTGAAAATTAAAATGTATGCTTTTGATAGGAAATAAAGAAATATGCGGTTCAGCGTTTTTGAAAAATCATCCCATAAGGGGGTAAAATCGGGGTTGATTTTAAAATTTACAAAACTGCACGGATTTCGACAAAATTTGGCAAGGCTTTATATAAAATCCTGGGAAAGGACATAGGATATCCCCTAAGGGGGTAAAATCGGGGATGATTTTAAAATTTACAAAACTGCACGGATTTCGATAAAATTTGGCAAGGCTATAGATAGCATCCTAGGAAAGGACATGGGCTACTTAGGGATGAAAGTTTGTATGGGAAACCCAGCATTTCTTAAGTTAGGAATATGCCCTATGTTTTCCACATGAACGTTCCCATGGGATATTTTCCGACATCCACGCGGGCGAAGCCGCGGGCAAAAGCTAGTATATTATATATTATATATTTATATATAATATTTATAATATTATATTATAAATTCGAAAGTAACTCTGTCTGTCTGCCTGTCTGTCTGTCTGTCTGTCTGTCTGTCTGTTACCTTTTCACGCCTAAACCACTGAACCGATTTCGATAAAATTTGGCAAGGCTATAGATGGTATCCTGGAGACGTACATAGGCTACTTTTTTTTTCAAAAATAATCCTACGGGGGGTGATATAGGGGATGAAAGTTTGTGTGGGAAACTCAGTATGTCTTAAGTTAGGGATGTGAAAATTGAAATTCATGCTTTTGATAGGAAATAAAGAAATATGCGGTTCAGCGTTTTTGAAAAATCATCCCCTAAGGGGGTAAAATAGGGGTTGATTTTAAAATTTACAAAACTGCACGGATTTCGACATAATTTGGCAAGGCTTTATATAGCATCCTGGGGAAGGACATAGGCTACTTTTTTTTTTCAAAAATAATCCTACAGGTGGTGATATAGGGGATGAAAGTTTGTAAGGGAAACCCAGTATTTCTTAAGTTAGGGATAACAAATTTATGTTATTGGTAGGAAATTAAGAAATATGCGGTTCAGCGTTTTTGAAAAATCATCCCCTAAGGGGGTAAAATTGGGGTTGATTTTAAAATTTACAAAACTGCACGGATTTCGACATAATTTGGCAAGGCTTTATATAGCATCCTGGGGAAGGACATAGGCTACATTTTTTTTCAAAAATAATCCTACAGGGGGTGATATAGGGGATGAAAGTTTGTAAGGGAAACCCAGTATTTCTTAAGTTAGGGATAACAAATTTATGCTATTGGTAGGAAATTAAGAAATATGCGGTTCAGCGTTTTTGAAAATCATCCCCTAAGCGGGTAAAATAGGGGTTGATTTTAAAATTTACAAAACTGCACGGATTTCGATAAAATTTGGCAAGGCTTTATATAGCATCCTGGGGAAGGATATAGGCTACTTTTTGTCTTAAAAAATAATCCTACAGGGTGTGATATAGGTGATGAAAGTTTGTATGGAAAACCCAGAACCACTGAACAGATTTCGGTAAAATTTGGCAAGGCTATAGATGGTATCCTGGGGACGGACATAGGATACTTTTATTTAAAAAAATAATCCTACAGGGGTGATATAGGGGATGAAAGTTTGTATGGGAAAGTCAGAACCACTGAACGGATTTCGATAAAATTTGGCAAGGCTATAAATGGTATCCTGTAAAAGGATGTAGGCTACTTTTTGTCTTAAAAAATTATCCTACGGGGGGTGATATAGGGGATGAATGTTTTTATGGGAAACCCAGAACCACTGAACGGATTTTGATAAAATTTGGCAAGGTATCATACAAGGTATCATCAAGGACATATAATCCTACAAGGGGTGATATAGGGGATGAAAGTTTGTATGGGAAACTCAGTATTTCTTAAGTTAGGGATGTGAAAATTAAAATGTATTCTTTTGATAGGAAATAAAGAAATATGCGGTTCAGCGTTTTTGCAAAATCATCCCCTAAGGGCGTAAAATAGGGGTTGATTTTAAAATTTACAAAACTGCACGGATTTCGACAAAATTTGGCAAGGCTTTATATAGCATCCTGGGAAAGGACATAGGATACTTTTTCTTTTAAAAACTAATCCTACAAGGGATGAAAGTTTGTATGGGAAACCCAGCATTTCTTAAGTTAGGGATATGAAAATTCAAATTTATGCTTTTGGTAGGAATTAAAGAAATATATGGTACAGCGTTTTTGAAAAATCGTCCCCTAAAGGGTACAATTAGGGTTTGACAAATATTTGTGTACCTACCTCTTTTTAAGAGATCTAAGGGATTGGAAATGTAGTCATACTTCGAATCTTGAGGTAACATGTAGTCTTTATTTCATTCGACGGTTTTACGAGGAAATTATTTGAACGAGTGGACACTCGGACAAAAGTTATTTGTTATTAGAGCGTGACTGGCATAATAAATTTTAAGTAATTAACAAAGTCCCCCCGCCGCGTAAGTCTGTCTGTTTGAATGCGATAATGTCAAAAAGTACCGAACGGATTTTCATACGGTTTTCTCCAATGAACGGAGTGATTCAATGTAATTAATTATTTTTTGGCTTAAATTGGCTGAAATGTGACGAAGACTGTTGAAGATGTCGGAAAAAATCATGCCGACTGGTAGCTTTATGCCTACTGTACACGGTAAATATCGTAGCGATTTGAGTTTGCAGAGTTATATCGGACGGCCCTATGTTTTCCACATAAACGTTCCCATCGGATATTTTCCGACATCCACGCGGGCGAAGCCGCGGGCAAAAGCTAGTATTCCATATATTTGCTAATGTCATAAAAACAGTTGTCCAATAACCAACTTGTCAGCTTTTTCTTGAACATGGGAATGGGAAGTTCCTTAAATGAGTTCGGCAACTTGTTATACACCTGCATGGCATGAACATATACATTCCTCCTAAATAATTTCAGTCTACATTGAGGTACATTTAATTCATATTTATATTTATTTCTAGCAGCAGCCTTTTTGTGGCTCACTTCTGATTGCTTGCGAAAGTACCTAAGTAGAAGGTTTAGAAGGTTTAGACTTTGTCTCACCACTTTTTCCAACAATTATTGTTTGATTATTTCACGGTGTCCGAATAGCCACTACTCACTGAATAAATTTGTATTAAATTATTTGCCAAATAAGTTAATAGGAACTTAATCGTAGGCGGTGAAACATGGCAGGCCCTATCACTAATAAATTGTAAATAGGTAATTGAAAAATCATCATCAATTTATTATGAACTTAACCTCAATTATCAAATGGAAAACAAACGGTGATTTAAAATTAGATTGTGTTCAAATAAAGAAATCAGACCACTCAATTTGTAAGTGGCACAACACAGTCACACACTACAGTAGGTACCTACGTTTTCTAATCCATTTTGTTTACATTTTCATCACATTTCTGGAGCAGACTATACTTAGGTACTTAGGATTCCTCAAGATTTGTGACTGTTTATTACTCTAATTATATAGATACTAGCTTTTGCCCACGGCTTCGCCCGCGTGGATGTCGGAAAATATCCCATAGGAACGTTCATGTGGAAAACATAGGGCATATCCCTAACTTAAGAAATGCTGGGTTTCCCATACAAACTTTCATCCGTTTTATCACCCCTTGTAGGATTATGTTTTAAGACAAAAAGTAGCCCATGTCCTTTCCCAGGATGCTATCTATAGCCTTGCCAAATTTTATCGAAATCCGTGCAGTTTTGTAAATTTTAAAATCAACCCCTATTTTACCCACTTAGGGGATGATTTTTAAAAAACGCTGACCTGCATATTTCTTAACTTCTTACCAATAGCATAAATTTGTTATGCCTAACTTAAGAAATACTGGGTTTCCCTTACAAACTTTCATCCCCTATATCACCCCGTGTACTATTATTTTTGAAAAAAATAGTATCCAATGTCCTTTCCCAGGATGCTATATAAAGCCTTGCCAAATTTTGTCAAAATCCATGCAGTTTTGTAAATTTTAAAATCAACCCCTATTTTACCACCTTAGGGGATGATTTTTCAAAAACGCTGAACCGCATATTTTTTTATTTCCTATCAAAAGCATACATTGTAATTTTCACATCCCTAACTTAAGAAATACCGAGTTTCCCATACAAACTTTCATCCCCTATATCATCCCCTGTAGGATTATTTTTTAAGACCAAAAGTAGCCTGTGTCCTTCCCCAGGATGCTATATAAAGCCTTGCCAAATTTGATCGAAATCCGTATAGTTTTGTAAATTTTAAAATCAACCCCTATTTTACCCCCTCAGGGTATGATTTTTAAAAAACGCTGAACCGCATATTTCTTAATTTCCTACCAATAGCATAAATTTGTTATCCCTAACTTAAGAAATACTGGGTTTCCCTTACAAACTTTCATCCCCTATATCACCCCCTGTAGTATTGTTTTTGAAAGTATCCTATGTCCTTTCCTAGGATGCTATATAAAGCCTTGCCAAATTTTGTCGAAATCCGTGCAGTTTTGTAAATTTTAAAATCAACCCCGATTTTACCCCCCCCAGGGGATGATTTTTCAAAAACGCTGAACCGCATATTTTTTTATTTCCTATCAAAAGCATACATTTTAATTTTCACATCCCTAACTTAAGAAATACTGAGTTTCCCATACAAAATTTCATCCCCTATATCACCCCCTGTAGGATTTTTTTTAGGACCAAAAGTAGCCTGTGTCCTTCCCCAGGATGCTATATAAAGCCTTGCCAAATTTTATCGAAATCCGTGCAGTTTTGTAAATTTTAAAATCAACCCCTATTTTACCCCCTTAGGGGATGATTTTTCAGAAACGCTGAACCGCATATTTCTTAATTTCCTACCAATAGCATAAATTTGTTATCCCTAACTTAAGAAATACTGGGTTTCCGTTACAAACTTTCATACCCTATATCACCCCCTGTAGTATTATTTTTGAAAAAAATAGTATCCTATGGCCTTCCCCAGGATGCTATATAAAGCCTTGCCAAATTTTGTCGAAATGCCATGCAGTTTTGTAAATTTTAAAATCAACCCCTATTTTACCCCCTTAGGGGATGATTTTTCAAAAACGCTGATCCGCATATTTCTTTATTTCCTATCAAAAGCATACATTTTAATTTTCACATCCCTAACTTAAGAAATACTGGGTTTCCCTTACAAACTTTCATCCCCTATATCACCCCCTGTAGTATTATTTTTGAAAAAAATAGTATCCTATGGCCTTTCCCAGGATGCTATATAAAGCCTTGCCAAATTTTGTCGAAATGCCATGCAGTTTTGTAAATTTTAAAATCAACCCCTATTTTACCCCCTTAGGGGATGATTTTTCAAAAACGCTGAACCGCATATTTCTTTATTTCCTATCAAAAGCATACATTTTAATTTTCACATCCCTAACTTAAGAAATACTGAGTTTCCCATACAAACTTTCATCCCCTATATCACCCCCTGTATTATTATTTTTGAAAAAAAAAGTAGCCTATGTCCGTCCCCAGGATACCATCTATGACCTTGCCAAATTTTATCGAAATCCGTTCAGTGGTTTAGGCGTGAAAAGGTAACAGACAGACAGACAGACAGACAGACAGACAGACAGACAGACAGATAGACAGACAGACAGACAGACAGAGTTACTTTCGAATTTATAATATTAGTATGGATTGTAGAGCTCTAGCTAGCTGTAGGACTAGATTTTAAGCGGATGGTAGATTTGTGTAGGACCGGATTTTTTTTAAATGTTTTTTTGTTAAGTCAGTGAATGGCGGTAGGTACTTATGTTGGAACTGAAATAAAGGTACGCTGCCGCTGGGGTTGCGGGTAGTTTTAAGAAGATACCGCGGCCCTGGCATAGGCAACTGAAGGAACACGGGTGGGTTTTAGTCAGTAAAAGTCTGACACGCCCTTCCGCTCCACCCAGAGCGGGAGAAGTTATTTGATGATTTGCCACCCTCAAAAAAAAAAAAAGAAAAAAAAGAAGAACGTCGACGGGTCGGTGTAACGATGGACGAAGTGTTCACTGTAAATATTATAATACAGGGTGTAAGGGACAGCGCTCCGCAAACTCACAGGGTGCATTCAGTTCATCATTTTGAATCATATTCCACCGGAAATTTTCTCAGGAAAATTTTCATTTTTTCAATTTTTTTTTCAGTTACATTTTCATTATTTCAATGTAAAATTGCATTGTGTGTTCGCAGCACTCCATTTATGTAAAAAAAAACTGCAAAAAAAAAAAACAGCAACAAAAAAAACCAGCAATGGATGTTGAAATACTCTAACCAACGACGCGTGAAATCAGCTGTTCACTTTCTGTCTAGCTACAGAGTTCATCGAACTCACCGCATACCTATTACCTACCCCTCCCAACCAGTAATAGACGCTCCAATTTGTGCACAAAACACAAACAAATCAGGTTTATTGGATTCCCTTAACGTTCCTGAAAAAATTTCATGTACCGGTCATCTTAGTATGACATACTGAATTTACCCTATCATTTTGCGGAGGGCTGTCCCTTACACCCTGTATAACTAGCTGACCCGACAGAAGTTGTCCTGTCTTAGCTCTATGAATATTCTAATGTAAACGCGTGAAGTTAAAATAGTCGTTAAGTTTTCTGAAATTGTCCAATTTTCTGCGACATTTTCTTATTTTTTTCTTTCCTATGAACCTTCTCCTGACAATAATAAACACAACAAAAAAAGAATGGGAAATTATAAGTGCAGCATCAAAAATTTTCTTTAGCACCTGCAACCTAGCGTCTTTTTTTGTATACAGGCAACGAGTTAATAGAACAGCTTCTGTTATATTAATTCATCATCTTTATTATTCCAACTGAATATCAAAAGACCAGCGTCAATTAATATGACTCAGCGCTACCTATAAATATATTTACTTCTGAATTAATAACTCAGCGACTATAATGTTGTAAGTGGGCTTCTTTAAATATTTTAGAGATTCAACATCTGTACTGCTAATGAAATCAAATTCCAGCCTCAAAATAAGCCATCCAACTTTTTTATTCAACAACTAAATTAATTGTCATTCGTGGATCTTTGACAGTCGTTACGGGTCGTAAGAAGCCCGAAAGTCTGACACCCAGTGTTACCAAGCGTATCGTATTACCCAGTTACTCGGTTGTGGATCAGATGGAGTCAGATAGGCAGTCGCTCCATATAAAATACCGATATTCAGCTGCATCCGGTTAGACTGGAAGCCGACCCCAACATAATTGGGAAAATACTGGGCAGATTGATTGTGTGTCCAAATACAAACAAACACAGAGTTGCAGATGTTTGTTTTTGATGACAATAATGTTTGTATGTTCAATTCAATGCGGTAGGTATAATATTCGAGTCATCAATTACTTATGTTAAAATTATAAATAGATAGGTGTCTACATGAAATTAGAGCTTTCATTTGCCATTATTTGATGACAATAATAAGGTAATTTTATGTTCAATTATAGTAGATTCACTCATCAATTATATATGCTAACGTATAAAAATTTAGGTGACATTATGAAATTAGAGTACGTTGAAATTATTTTATAGATGCTGTTGATACTCTTATTAGAAGCTGTCAATGCGTAGACATATCACAAATTTAGTTGCGCTGAGTCATATTAACAGTAGCTTGTTTTACAATCTAAGGTCGCTTGAAAAGCATTTATTAGACGCAAACGGTTAGTCGCTGACCTATTATTTCATTAGGCAACTAAATATATTTGAAGACGAGAATGACATTTTAAAGAAGCTGCATTAATTATCACCCAAAAAGAATTAGCGAAATTGTTCCATCCGTTCACGCGTGATGAGATGACCAAGGGAAATAGGGATTCATTTTTATTATATACTAGCTGACCCGACAGACGTTGTCCTGTCTTAATGTCTAATGCAAACGCGTGAAGTTAAAATAGTCGTTTTCTGAAATTTTCCAATTTTCTATGAAATTTTCTTATTTTTTTCTTTAAAAAGAACCTTCTCCTGTCAGTAATAAACATAACAAAAAAAGAATTAGCGAAATTGTTCCATCCGTTCACGCGTGATGCGATGACCAAGGGAAATAGAGATTCATTTTTATATAATTAGATGTGATGACTAGCTGACCCGACAGACGTTGTCCTGTCCCAATTTCAATAATTCAAAATTCCCATAGAAAATCCACTTTCAGTTTTCCCGAATTTCCCCGGCAACTTATCTAATTTTTCTCTACTTGTGAACCTTCTCCTGACAATAATAAACGCAACAAAAAAGAATTAGCGAAATTGTTCCATCCGTTCACGCGTGATGCAATGACCAAGGGAAATAGGGATTCATTTTTATAAATATATAGATGTACTCTGTGGTGTCCTGTGCTGTGTCCACAATGTGTAAATTGTTTCAGTTTTTATACTGGTGCTGACATCTCACCAGAGTAGTCAGAACTTCTATGTCCGCACCAACGTTAAGCAGTTTCTAACAACATAGATGGCGCTGCATGTACGTAAATAAACATTTAAAAGTAAACGGTAGGAATTGCTATAATCTAAAAACTCTCGTGCAAAGTGCATTCCAACTTAGATCATTATTTAAATAAGTACCTAATTGTTAAATTGCATCCCCAAAGCACAGGTAATATAATATATATATATTCACTACGCCAAAACTAATCAAACAGAATTTAATAAAGAACGAACTAAAAATATTACTGTCCATGTTCATGACAAATATCGTGAAACAGTGCACTTTCATGTTTTAGTTTCACTGCTAAGCATAATGCTATTTGTACATAATATACGTACCTATGTATAACATCAGGTAGCGTAAACAAGTGGATGCTTGACATTGTTTTCTTTGACGCTAATGATATTACCTACTGTATCTATCTGTAGGTGCCTTCATACCCGCGTTTCTTGAATCTCACTTTTCTGCGTACTTACCGTCATGTAGTAATTCATATTTCGAAAATTCGTAGCACGGGGGTTGGACAATTTATTTAATGGCGTAGAAATTTTAGATGCTCGGTATATAGGTACTTACTGCTATCACAAATATACGAAACTATGCATCACCACATATTAAATATATATTACTAGCTTTTGCCCGCGGCTTCGCTCACGTGGATGTCTGAAAATATCCCAAGGGAACCTGCTACCGGGAATTCCTTCCTTATTCCTTGTCTACATTATGAAGGGAACCTCTGTGCAAAATTTCAGCTTTCTAGGTCCAAGGGTTTGGGCTGGGCGTTGATGAGTCAGTCAATCAGTCGGTCAGTCAGTCAGTCAGTCAGTCAGTCAGTCAGGACTTATATAGATTATTACAAGAATTGGCCTTTTTTTTTAACGTGTGGAAATCCTCATGGATGTCCTCCACCCTGGGGTGAGCGGAGGGGTCTGTCAGACTTTTACTGACTAAAACCACACGGTGTTCTGCTGCTACCTTTCACCGGGGTGCTGGAGTGCTTGCGCATCCAGGTGTCACATGAATTCATGCGGACCCCGTCACCCTTAGCGGCCATATGTGGCCATCACTTCCTCGCAGAATGAGGCGACGGCGTCCCACGCGCTCTCACTTCTGACCATGGACTGGACCATGTCCGGAAGCGAGAGAGTATCCGCAGCACCAACCACCTCGACGAGGTCATGGCGTTGCACTGCCCAAGCAGGGCATTCCTCAATGGTGTGCTGCACCGTGTCATCGAGGCAGCTGCAATGGTGGCAGCCGGGTGTCGGTTCCCGACCTATGCGGCACAGGTACTTTCCGAAGCACCCATGTCCGGACAGTACCTCTGTAGCCGGAAAGTAAGGGCACCATGCCGTCTCAAGGAGTGTACCTGGCCTGGCATTACAATGAATCCGAAAGAAATAGTAGGAGAATTCAGTTTCGTAGCCCTTCGTAGCACGGGTCTACGCCCGCCGGGACCTACGGAAAATTAGGTGCTACGTCACTTTTTCAACTAATTTAATTGCTCATTCTTATGAATACAAAAGTATTTTTTATGCAAGGGATTTTGCAACTTTTCTCGTTTCTTTTACAATTTAGGAAATTTTAACGTAAATTGATTATTTCAAGGGTCGGCACTCGGCACTTGAAAATCGTGTAAATGGGTTTTGGATAAGTTTATATAGAAAACTTCAAGTACCTAGTAACCACGAAAAAAACATCTGGCTAGCTCAAAAGTTTCACCAGTCAGTGATACAATCGGATTGAGGATAAACCTTGCAGATGTTTGTTGTCGTAACCGAACACTGCCGTATTTTGATAACTTTGGTACAAATAAGAAGTCGCCAAATTAATATTATACCTAAATATAGACAACAAAGTGAACCTACTGATTTATTCTGTTTTCCGTAACATTACCTTCTTCTGTTTTGCGTAAAAAGTTCGGAAATTTTCTGAATTTTTGCCATAAGTATTTATTTGTATGGAGATTTCGGGCGTGAATTATTTCGTGTTGATTGCATTTGTAGTGTGTTTTGTTTTTGTATTTCCTATATAATAATTGATGTTGCCCTACCTCTAAAGTCTCTGCCGTCAGTGGGCGTTAAGACATAATAGGTACCTATTTCTCTACGTATTCAGCTTCTTTGTTGCTACAGCGCTGGTACAGCGTACGATAGGCGCTGCAGTGTGAATAACTCTAATGAAACAATACAGATTGTGAATACTTATGTCAGTAATGTAGGTAGTTACTAGTTAGCCTCTGTGTAGGGCCGGTAAAATACTTCAGTTTCAAGGCAGCCGCAGACAGTCGCGACGCGAGTATACGATGCGATTCTGGTAGAACAATTTCCATGAAGTTTTCATAGAAGTAGTTCTGCTAGAGTCGAGTCGCGGCTGTCTGCGGAAGCCTTTATCCGGTTAACAAACATTGTTGTTTGTTTTCTGTGTTAATCCTTCAGTTTCGCATTCGCATGAAATAAGAATATTTTTTTGCTTGTTGCAGCTTACAGCGTTTGTGCCCCGATCCGAATTCTGAGAAACATGTGCTGAAGTAATACCTTGAATTTACTTAGTGCTTTTTGTTTGAGTGGCTGTGTTGCGATTTTGTATTGTTATAATTTCGGGGCCACACCAACGTCAACGTCAATGGCCATCATCGCCATAAACATAGCGGTAATTATTTCGACAATTATCGCGATGAATTGAGTGGCCACACTTGAACGCCGCCACCCGAGTTATCGCCACGTCAATCGGCAATGTGAATGCCGTTGTCAAATTATCGCGATAAGTTGTGGCTACACCTACGTACGGCCACCATCGCGATAGCCAACGGCATATACAGGGTGTAAGTGTGTGGGGCAATATTTTAAGGGATCATTGTACTCATCATTATGAACAACTTTTACTATGGGACCAAACCTGAAATCGCGAAAAAAAAATCAGCTGTTCAGTACATTTATGTTCGCACTAGCTTTTGCCCGCGGCTTCGCCCGTGTGGATGTCGGAAAATATCCCAGGGGAATCTGCTACTGGGAATTCCTTCCTTATTCCTTATCTACATTATAAAGGGAACCTCTGTGCAAAATTTCAGCATTCTAGGTCCAAGGGTTTGGGCTGGGCGTTGATGAGTCAGTCAATCAGTCAGTCAGTCAGGACTTCTCTTTTTATTTATATGGATAGATAGAAGATAATTCGTCAAAATGTAGGGAACAGCTGATTTTTCTTCATGATTTCAGGTTTGGTCCCATAGTAAAAGTTGTTCATAATGATGAGTATGACCCCTTAAAATATTGCCACTGTTTACACATACATCCTGTATATTACGTTGGTGTTGCCCCGCCGACATCATAGATTTCTCGGCATTCGGATCCGATGCAGTGGCAATAAGCGCTTTTACGAATTGGGTTTTATAGTCACCACTTGAACACTTTTTATTTTATTTTTTTAATATTTATTTTCACAAACCCACTCCGTGTGATCCCTACGGGCAGTAGGAAATAGCTGGTGACTTTTTTTCAAATCATCAAATCATCTACTAATTTGCTTGAATATGGCTAGTGGGTACAGTCCGCGAGATTTAAGACGAGCTTCGCATTTGTGTGAGTGCACATAGATAGTGTAGGTGTGACGTCCGGCATAGAGCGCGACGCGTTCTTTGCTTGGTTTATACTGCTTTTTGGCAATCGGATTTTGTTCTTTTAGTACGAGAGGCCATGACCAAAACCATGTAGCATCGTTGTAAAACGTAAAACGATAAGACGGTTGAAGATTTTGTCTTACGTAAAACGATAAGACAAACATTTTGGTCATGGGCTCTCGTACCATTTTGGTGATCACTAACACAAATGCAAAGCCCAGCTTAGCTTACTTACCTCGCGAACTGCATGAGGTGATACATAATTATAACAAAAGCTCTTTGAATCATACCCTAGGTTGGTACCTAATACCAGGGCAGTATACCACAAAACATTCTACAAAATTGATAAGTTATAGAAATCATTGCGTAATTCACAGAAATTACAAATATGTAAATTGTAAACTTGTCACTATAAAAATAAAAAACTTTGACTTTGACTTTAGAATTTACACATTTGTACCTATGAATTTTCCGTTACAAATTATGTAGCTTAGAGTTTGTAAAGACACTTGTAAGATTTACAAATTTGTAAATAATTTGTAATTTGTAAATAATTGTATTTGTAAAATTTTGAGTTATCAGGTAAGGCCCTGGTTTAAGACCGGTTTCTGAGGTTTTTAAACGGATTTTTTCCATTCGATAGTGATTATTGGTTCGATATCGTGTTTCTGAACACTTCGTAAGGGAAGAAAGTAATTATATACTAACGAGGTTTTATCTGAGGACATCAAAAACCGAGCATAAGGAAGGAATTCGCTGAAATAGATTATTTTTTCGTATCAATAAGTAACTATTGCGAAATTAAACTCCGTTTAAGAATTCCTCAGAAACCGGAGGTTGGGGAAACCCGACAAAACCATGGCCTTTCTGGATCATTATAGCTGTGGATGCTGGAGCGGCTGGCAATATTAAAATTAATAATAACAAAACATCACGCCTGTATTTGCCGAAGGGTTGGGCAGAGGTGTACCATTTCGGGCAGAGGTGCACCCAAATTTCGGCAGTTATGCCAAAATGCAATAGCGGGCGAGCCTTTTGCCTGGCAAACCTGGCAACCTGGCAAAAATCCAGACTCCGGGCTGGTGATTTATTTATAGTAATATTAGTACATAATTGGTAAAATTGAGACGAATTTGAAAAATTACCAATACCTAATTTTAAAGATTTCATCAGCCTACAAAACGAAACGAATAGTCTTCGCTCTTAGAAAATTAAATTACAATTTTCCATCGAAATGTCAACTATTTTTATCGGCGAACTGTGGGTAGATGTTTCAGAATTGTATAGACGATACTTATAGGCAACTTTCGATTGACTGTTTATTTGCTTCGTAGGCGTTCCACGTGTAGCAGCTTAGCTATTTTCTTGTTCAAGTACAGTGAGGCCGAGATCTATAAACGTTACCACAGTATTAACCTGTGCCACAGTATAATAATCTTACAGTAGTTTATCTTCATAGAAAACGTCCGAAACGACGCGCTTCGAAATCTCAGTATAGGTACCAGTGCAACGCAACAGTTCGAGTGCACGACGGTTACGCACGGACGGACGCGTGTCAAAATCCAGTTCTGATGATGGGATCCATGAGGAATTGAGAGAACTTCTCAAATATTACAGGCATACATATAGCGATTTTGCATTCAGAAAGTATCATCTGGTGAAGTAGAACTGATGAAGAAGACCACAGATGGCCACGGGAACTCCTCAACGATAATTAGTAGGTATTTCACGGGTGGCGATAAGATATCTCGATTATGATAGTTAAGCGACTATGACGAAGCGTTAAATAAATGGTCCTGATGAAAATGGTACCATCGAACCGATCTGATGAAGAAGTCGGAAGGTAGGCATCGGAACTCAGTAATAAAACAATGTATCCTAGCCGTGTTGGGGCTTATTGGAATTGTCATGAGGTGCATTCTGGCTATAAATGATGTTAATGGTAAGTTTATGCCGCTTCAAATTGCGCTACTTGAGTCAAGATTGATTGTAAGAAGGCAGATTTCGTAGCCTCGTTATCTCCGTCAACATAAAACTACGCCTTCCAAACTTCTGATACGACGTAGCGAGACGTATATTTTCCTTTTTACTAACTTTTTATTTAAAATGGTATAGGTACTCCTGATATGGTCGCATGTCTTCAAGTTCTGATGAGTGGCTTGTATAATATTATATCCCACATAGTCTATGTGAATGATGCTCTAATTTATTTTGCAGAGTGGTATTCGAATTTGTGTGCGGTAAGTACAGTGGGCTGCATCAATTGGGTACCCCTCAAAAGACACATGGGTTCAAATCCGTGATAGGCCGAAGTTGGTTTTTGTATTTTGCAAAAACATTTTATTATAGTATTGTTTTAGTGAATAAATAAGTTAATTAGTTATTAAATTAGTTAGTTAGTATTTATTTTGTCTTTTTTTATTATTGTCTTTTTCAATAAAACGTTAATACTTTTATTATTGCGTATAACGATAAGCAATAATAGGGTTGACATTTGCGAGATGTTATTGAACGTCTAAATAGACCACAGGTTTCAACACCGCTTGCCGTGCATAAGATTGGAGGTTCAAATCTTAGGCACGAATAGTGTTTTTTGTCATGCATTATATTTTTTTTAAATATAATTAAAGTATTTTTCTATTTTAAGTAAGATTTTTTTTTTGTATTTTAATTGTATTATTATTTTGTTATTTTTTAATTATTTTTATTTTGTTAGTAAGTAATATTTATAAAGAATTTAAAAGAAAGAAAAATAAAATACTTTAATAATCATTTATTATTGATATTATGTAACAAAACTAAAAAGATTTATATTTTACAATAATTTGATTTGATAATTTACAGTTCCCATAGTAGACATATTTTGCCAACTGAGACAAACGGGTTCCTACACAAATGCGAAAGGTGAAGTAAAACTAGACTCATCAGACGGTAACTTCATTATAGATTAGTAAAATGTATGTAAAGTACCCTCTAATAACAAACTATTCAACGCCAACTAGATTGATAATTCATTGAGTTATTCTCTACCTAACTGGCTTAGTTGGTAAGAGCTCGAGGTAATCATTGTATAACCAATGATTTGATGATTTGATGGTCCGAATCTCGTCCGGGCTAAGAAACACTTTTTGTATTATTCTTAAGGATGTATTGTTTGAATTGCAAAGTTGTAGCAAAGTTAATTTTAATACAACTGGGGTACCCAATTGATGCAGGCCACTGTACCACTAAAAAGTGAAAAATAAAAAATGTTTACAAAAAAAAACAGCCGACTTCCAAAAACTATTCTACAAAGTGAAAAATAACTTTAATTTCGGAAGCCGGTGGCAAAAAACGAAAATACAAAATCAAAGACACCGACTTCCGAAATCTAAAGTTATTTTTCACATTGTACCTAGTGTTTTTTTGGAAGTCGGTTATTTTTATTTTTTTTTTTTTGTAAAAAGTTTTTATTTATATACTAGATAGATAGATAGCTAAACAATTAAATATTAATTGAATCTTATAAAACCTTGCCTTTGGAATTGAACTCGCTAAATGACGCGCCGCCGCCCATGCCCTTAGATATTGCGAGTCTGCCACTGAACCAACGGGGGAGCAAGCGTGGGAAATGTTTGAACGAACACGAACCATGGACATTGGGCGTGCTCGGAGTTCATTTTGTGCAGCCGTGGAGGGTAAATCTATACTTATGTACAGGCCCGGACTGGGACCTGAAACCGGCCCGGGCATTTTAGAGACGGTCGGCCCTCGAAAATACGTGGATTATAATTATAATATAACTACATATAATACTGCTTATCGAGATAGCCTCGTGCGTACTAGCATCAATTTATGTAATTATGTTCTAAAAAGTAAAAAAAAAAAACTGTAGCAGCAACGTCTATCTTTTAAGGAGAAGCAAAAACAAGTGCTGTGAGGATACTTGTTTGGCGGCATGTTTAGAGAATACTCCAGGCAGCACACAAATACTTCTTAAAATAGTGTACCTACAGTAACATGGAATTTTCAAGCCAATGTCCTGCGTCACATGAAACGACTACCGTTGGAACTGAAACCGTACGATGTAGAAAGTTTCCCCCCAAAACGTGTTTAGACAGGATTTGAGTAACCTATTGAAATTAAAACTCCACAAACATACAGTGATGTTTCGAAAAAATCTTCATTAAAAAAACCGTTTTCTACACTCTTTGTAACTCTACACAAATGTTGACCGTAACGAGTCACGACGGCTCGAAAGAAAGCGAAGAAAGCTATTTGATAAGGTGCCTTCGACTCCTGGTAGACGTTCTATCAAGGAGCGAAAAAGACGGGTTAAACGAAGACCGTAAAAGATCTCATGACTGCTTCAGGAAACCCAATGAACGCAGAAAATCTGAGTATTGTACTAACCTTAAAAAAAACCGGTCAAGTGCGAGTCGGACTCGCGCCCGAAGGGTTCCGTACCATATTATATGTTTAACAATCGCAAAGATAACTTTTTACTTATTTTATAATGATTACAAGGTTATTTTTTGCAGTTGCAGAAAATCACCCATGTTTAAACAAAATACCTTATGAATCGCCGTTTTCAGTACTGTTGATTAAATACAGTATTCATGGTACTTACATGGTATAAAGAAGTTTCAAATTCCTAATTTGTTGACTTGTTGCGCTAGAGCTGGTACAAAAATGGTCTAAAATTTACAACTTTTACGGCCCCCTATTTCTTAATTTTAAAAGAGAAAAAAAAATATGTTTGTACTCTACTCAATGAGTTCTAGGCGATGACACCCCACATAACACATAATCAGCCTATAATGTTCCCACTGCTGGGGGCCGTAATCCACCACGCGGGCCCAGTGCGGGTTGGTAGATGTCACATGTCTTCGAATTTTTGGTTCTACGACATGCCGGTTTCCTCACGATGTTTTCCTTCACCGTTTTGAGAGCAGCGTTGATGAAATAATGTCATGACACCCCACCAGCTAGATTATTTTTTTTTTTTTTTCAAAATGAAAATTTTGCTGTATGGGGACCGACCCCTTAAATTTTTAAGGGGTCGGTCATAGCCGTAATAGACAGCGGAGGCTTAGTAAGTTTGTACTGGGCTGTACGTGGTTGTCTGATTTCATGGATTTTAATTTTCTTGCGCGGTACCCTAACTATTTTTCTAAAATAAAAATAGCCTAAGTTACTCCTTAAAACATCAGCTATATGCCGTCAAAATCGGTGAAAATTCGTTTGGCAAGTTTCCTAACTTGACTCAAAGTACCATTTTTTAATCGGACTGCGCTTTAAAATTCTTCTATACAAACTTTAACATCCCTAAACCTCATTTGAGGCGTAGTTTTGAAAAACTAATAATGACAAACATTATTACTTACTTATGCAAGTATTTGTGCTAAGTTTCAAGTTCATTAACCAAATTAATAAGATTTTTCATATAAACTGTATCTCTGTTTTCACGAACGAAAGAATTTCAAAAATCGTCTGGTATGTTTCCATAACTTGACTCAAACATTTTACACCAATTTTAGAGTTAATCAAGCCCACAATAAAATCCTCCGCTATAAAATTAACTTTTCACCCCTTAGGGGTAGATTTTTGGAAAACCCTAATACACGTTAGTCTTAATGTTTGGTCTCAACTCAAGTATACAAACTGAGTTTTGAGTTAATCGGACCGCGTGTTAAAGCTCCTCCATACAAACTTTGACACCCCCAATCCCTCCTTAGGGGGTAGTTTAGGAAAACTAAAAATGATAAACTTTATAATTTACTTAAATGAATATTCGTGCTAAGTTTCAAGTCTATTAACTCAAGGGATAGGATTTTTCATACAAACTTTCATCCCCTGTTTTACCCCCTTAGGGATGGAATTTCCCAAAATCCTTCCTTAGTGGATGTTTACACTATATAAGGTATCTATTTGCAAAATTTCAAGTCTCTAGGTCCATTGGTTTGAGCTGTGCGTTGGTATATTAGTCAGTGACTCAGTCAGGACTTTGATTTTTTTATATATATATATTTACCATGTTATTTTAAGACTACAGACTTCTTATAGTTTTTCCTGTAATCTACAGGTATAGAACTATTTTCTATATTTTTTCCAAAATTTTAGGCTCAGTAGTTTCGGAGATAAGGGGGGGAATGGTCAATTTTCGTCTATTTTCTTAAATAACTTTAAAACAATAAATTTTAAAATTATAAAAAAAGTATATTTGAGACCCTCATAGTAAGTCCTTTCATTTGATATGTCACTCGGTACAGTTTACAAAACTTTTTTTTTTAATTTTCTTATTTTCCCCCTAAAAGTGACTCTCATATTCAAAATTCATATATTTACTTTAGCTGTACGTGTTTGGGTCACAGAAATCCATATGTGTACCAAATTTTAACTTAATCGGTCCATTAGATTCGGAGCAAATGGGCTGTGACAGACGGACAGACAGACAGACACACGAGTGATCCTATAAGGGTTCCGTTTTTTCCTTTTGAGGTACGGAACCCTAAAAACGCACATAAGCTGAAGAATATAGGAAACTACAAGAACGAAGATAAGCTGAAGAATGTAAGAAACTTGAAGAACGACGACAAGCTGAAGAATGTAGGAAACTACAAGAACGAAGACAAGCTGAAGAATATAAGAAACTACAAGAACAAAGACAAGCAGAAGAATGTAAAAAACTTGAAGAATGACGACAAGATGAAGAATGTAGGAAACTATGTACAAGAACGAAGACAGCTGAAGAATATAGGAAACTTGAAGAACGAAGACAAGCTGAAGAATGTAGGAAATCCGATGAGCGTAGAAAACCTGATGGGCTTAGAAAACTTGACGAATGTTGGAAACTTCTAGATCGCAAAATACGCGATGTAGGTAAGTAAAAAGTTTGCAGACTTCAAAAAAACTCGAAAAATGCAGGAGACTCGATAATAGAAAACAATATGAAGTCGATGGATGTAAGAAGCTTGAAGAGTGTAGAAAACTTGAGGAATGTAGGAGACGGGCAAAACTGACGTTTGTAAATATCTCGATGAAAAAAAACTGGAGGAACTCCGAAAACTCGAAGAACTCTCGACCACGAACACGACCACGTTTCAGTGCTGTAGGTTATCACTGGCAACACGCACTGGTCAAAGACTTTCGTCTTGAGACACTGCGGTATGTGAGATGAGAAGATATTGCGAAGGATTACGATGAACTAATGTGCGACTGAGTGGCAAATTTGCAGTCTTGGGCTCTTGGCCGCCCTAGGCCCCAGGCCATGTAGTAAATACCTGCCTCCCCTTTCTCAGCACCCATAATAAAGTCTACATGATGAATTTACTATATTGCCAACTTTTATCTAAATCGATTCAGAAATTTTGTTAACTTTAATATCAGGGGCCCGATTCTGTAAAGTAACCAACTTGTCAATGGTGTGTCGGTTGTGTGTCAGTAGTGTCTCAATAGAATAGTTTTTGACATTTGGTATTCCACAAATTATCTATGGTCATTGACTTGCCACTGTGGTGCCATTGAAACGCCATAATAAGACTATTGTAATATTGGTAGTCTGGTCCACTATAGTGTGTCAATGGCATCGTGATGGCCAAAGATACGGTAGTCTGTAAATATTTTAAGTGTATTTGACAGTTCTGTCTATCGTGTTTGAATAGTGATTTGGCCATCGAACCGCCATTGAGAAGCCATCGAACAACGACACCTTTTTTCCAATAGTGGTTCAATAAGTACTCCAATTTGTTTATTTTTTTTAATTTAAAATCATTTTGATTGTCAAACTACAGCTATTTTAATCTCGATTAAAATGGTGCGGAATAAAATTAGTTGTCATGGACTAAAATTCACACCAACAACTTGATTTCAAGTGCAAAAATAGTACCTTACTGTATTTTTTTTCTTTTGCTTATATCTCGAAAACGGTGTGTCTTATCGCAAAAATAATGAAAATTTGGTCCCCCTTTATAAAACCCATAAACCCCTAAACCTCAACATGTAGGTACCAAAAAAAAAAATCCATAAAAAACACCTTGAAGCTGCCCCCTCCCTGCGCCCCTCCAGCTCTAAAAAATATGTGACCCGGTAACAGCGGCGATGCCGGTGACAAAATATGACAAGCCTTCTCACTTTTTATAGTGATTTCGTTAGTTCCAATTAAAGCCACCGGGAAAATATACTAGGCACTCACAGACAGTTGTTTGTTTTTTTTTTCAGAAAGTCAAAGACGTGTGACAGTCAGACAAATGTTGTGATAAAAATCTTATTTTTTAACAATAAACGCATGGTTTTAGTGAATTATGACGTTTTTGATAATAAAACGTTTATATGTTAATAAAAAACCCTTAGTATAAAGATTTCATTGATAAAAATAGGATTTCAAAAAGTGGTAGATTTAGTGTACCTCTATGGTCACATGGTAGATTTTTGTGAGCAACACTGAAAACTATTGTACTGCCACTCTATCGACACACCACTGACATACTACCGACACACTACTGAGACACCACTGAATCGCCATTGAAGTTTTTACAGAATACTAAATTTGCAACAGTGGCTAAACAATGTCTGTAGTGTGTCGATAGAGTGTCAATGGCGTGTTTCTTAAGTCAAAGTTACAGAATTGAGCCCCTGTAACCCTGTATACTATTTAGATGTACGAAAGTGATTTCCGATGCGGTGCAGTGCGGCCCGCCATAATGTGCGCGAGCCTTTAGAATATTTAGGTACTTTCAGTTATTCTTGTTACCATCAGTGAATTTTTTGTCAGATTCACCGCCCCTAATATCTGGCCGCAAATCAAATGCAATCGATGGCAAATCCGCCACTGGTGCGACTACTACTTTGATAAAGAAAATATTCGCTCAAAAGTGTCGAGTCAAAACTAAAACAATAACGACGCTGTCGGTCGAACCCTGTCGAACCCGTCCCCGTGCGTGTGATGTGTCTTATTGGTGTCTTCATGAGGTGTCACGTGGCAGAGGCGAGCGCCATCTCTTAGAAAGCAATAAGTTGGTACTACTAGAGATAGACACCAACAACGATAACTTAAATTGAATTAGGTCCTCGACTTGACAGTAGAGGACGTTATTTGAATCGATGTATCGCGATGCTTTTTTTTTCAAATAGCGTCGTCCGCCAATCGGCCACACCGGCCCATCGGGCATCCGGCCCGATTTGGCATTTGCCAGATTTGCCCTATGGCCAATCCGGGCCTGCTTATGTATAACTTTTAGATTTCGGACATTTTTACTTACATTTGCATTGTTTTTACCTGTTTTTACCCGACAACGAAGACAGCGTCATGGTTTGAGGTACCTACGTATCTTTGTATGTGTGTAGGACTCTTTATTTATACCCTCGAAGCTATCGACTCGTCTAGGTCGTGCGATGGTTATTACTTAGGTTTTGTTTTTATGAAATCAAAATGGTGTATTTTTGACGTCAATAAATAATGTCTAACTCGAAAACTACAAAAAATCGTAGAACATACATGGGGGTTAAATCGATAGGTATGGTACTCTGCCATCAACTCGCACTGGCTTGACACCTTAAAAGAAACACCCTGTATATATATAAAATTCAAAGTCCTGACTGATAGATATGGTTGACATATCTATCAGTCTGGACTTTGAATTTTTACAGCCCAAACTGCTGGACCTAGAGACTTGAAATTTTGCAAATAGATACCATATACAGTGTAGGCATTCACTAAGGTAGGATTTTTTGAAATTCCAACCCCAAGGTGGTCAAATAGGGGATAAAAGTTTGTATCAAAAATCTTATTTAATAGACTTACTTAGACTTTATTAGACTATTTGTTAATAGATTTGAAACAGGCACGAATTTTTATTTAAGTAAATTATAAAATATGTAATTTTTAGTTTTCCTAAACCACCCCATAAGGAGGGATTGGAGGGTGTCAAAGTTTGTATGGAGGAATTTTAAGGCGCGTTCCGATTAACGCGAAACTCGGCATTTATACTTTTGAATAAAAATGAAGAATAATGTGTATCAGGGTTTTTCGAAAATCTACCCTTAAGGGGTGAAAAGAGGCAGCCAATTTTACAGGGCAGGATTTCACTGCGGGGCTTGATTAACTCTAAAATTGGTGTAAGTAATCTTTCAGTCAAGTTACGGAAATATCCCAAATGATTTATTAAAATTCCACCCCTGTGGGTGTGAAAACAGGGAATATAGTTTATTAGCTGCGCCCCGCGGTTTCACCTGCGTAGATCGGTATGAAAAGTAGCCTTTGTGTTAATCCAGGGTATAAGCTACCTACATATCAAATTTCATGCAAATCGGTTTAGCCGTTTGGGCGTGAAGAAGTAACAAACATACGAACACAATCACAAACTTTCGTGAGAGCGGGAGCTGGGAGGGGCTGGAGAGGGGAGGGATTGATGAAATGGAGGTGGAGGTGAGGGGGAGACGGGGAGAGGAAAGCGGTGAAGGGGATGTGAAAGGGGTCTGAGAGGGGGAGGGGAAGGTAAGCGGGAAGGGTATGCGGTGACAGGGGGAGCTGGGTGGGGTGGCTGAGTGGGTGAGATGGGGGTGGTGTGAGGGTAGGCAGGGGGGTTGAAAAGGGGGTTAGAGGGAGAGGGGGAGGGGTGAGAGGCGTGTTAAAGGAAGAGGGGGAGGGGTGAAAGGTGTTGTTGGGGGGGGGGGTATTAGAGGGAGAGCAGGAAGGGTGTGAGGTGGGGTGAGAGGGGGGGCGAGTGCCTTTACACCTTAAAGTTGCTTTTTGTATAGCACTGATTAATTCGAGATTTATTCCACACTAGATTGTCCTAGGCTAAACTAGTATATCCTGACACGCCTAGGATAAACCGGTTTGGTCTAGGACAAACTAGTTTGGCCGCTAACAAAATATAAGTATACAGGGTGTTTCTTTTAAGGTGTCAAGCCAGTGCAAGCTGATAGCAGAGTATGTACAATACCTATCGATTTGACCCCCATGTATGTTCTACGATTTTTTGCAGTTTTCGAGTTATATATTTTCTTCGATATTTTTCCTGATTCAACGAGATGATGGCTTTAAAAAATTATATCTTATTTTTGGGTCAACGTTGAACAAGAATGTACTAAATAGGGCCTTATTTGCTCAAATCGGTCGTTGAAAGTGGTGTAAGTATCTGAAATCTTGTGTTTTTCATATTTTATAATTTTATAAGTTATTATTGTCTTTGCATATTTTTGTCAATACTGATATTTACTATTCCTATACGTTTAAACAGAGCCCAGTTGATAATAAAAACATAAATTTTATACCTACTACTATCCTTAACAACTATCATTGATATGAAATGTGGGATCTAAAATAACTTCAAAACTACAAAAAATCGTAGAACATACATGGGGGTTAAATCGATAGGTATGGTACTCTGCTATCAGCTGATCAGCTCGCACTGGCTTGACACCTTAAAAGAAACACCCTGTACATTATAATACTTACAAATACTTTTTTCTATTGCTTTTGTTGTAACTTTTTGATCTCATGATAGTCTATTAATTAGACTACTTAGTTGTAAACTCTACTCTAAAAGTATGGAACTCTTTGAACTCTATGGTTACTTATCTGAATAAAACTTAGAGCATAGGTTAAATGCTCTAAGGAATGAAATGAATTATTATTATTAACAATGAGTCTTTGACATATTTCGCGAACCTGGAGTCTCGATGGCACTTTGGAAGGCGTACGAGGGGCCGAAGCCAACTCGCAGAGACGCGTTAGACGCTTTTAACTAAAAAAACTTTTTTACAAAAACAAAAACCGACTTCCAAAAAAAACACTACAAAGTGAAAAATAACTTTAATTTCGGAAGTCGGTGTCTTTGGATCTGTATTTTAGTTTTTTGCCACCGACTTCCGAAATTAAAGTTATTTTTCACTTTGTAGTGTTTTTTTTGGAAGTCGGTTTTTGTTTTTGTAAAAAAGTTTTTATTTTTCACTTTTTAGTGGTTCAGTTTGTAATTTATATAAGTTACAATAACCCAATGTCAACTGCTCATCACGTTTTACAAAATGTTGCTTTTCCCGATGCAGGGACGTTAATTGTTGAGGAGTTCTCCTAGTAAGAACCAGGAGAAATGGAGCTCATGGTGAAGTCACCATTACCATTATTTTGACGAGCATAAACCATATTAAAGTAATCGAATCGCAACCTGTTATATACTTAGATATAATTGAGTATTTCCGATGGCCCTCTGTGGTCTTCATCATCAGTTCCAGTTCACCGAATGGTACTTTCCGAGAGTGAATGCACGAGTTACTATAAAAAATACCGAAATCGATATAGGTGTGCCCATAAAATTTGAGGGTTTCCCTCGATTTCCATGGGATCCCATCATCAGATCCTGATTTGATGATCATGGGACCACTTGGGAAGTATACCCTTTCGAACAAAAAAAGAAAAATCCAAATCGGTCTAGCCATTTTCGAGTAATCGGGGAACATAGATAAAAAAAAAAAATAAAAAAAAAAATAAAAAAAAATATTCCGACGAATTGAGAACCTCCTCCTTTTGGAAGTCGGTTAATGACCCACCAACCGACGATTATCCCTGTCCTGTATGCACTATGCAAGTTCACCCAAGGACAGCCCTGGTAGGTATAGGAGTATTGCAGGATATGAAAACAAAGATATTGGAATATAATATGTGTTTGGATGGCTAAAGTGGACTGATTATTACCTAAAACTATAAAAGGAGTATGGCCTGCCTAATCAATGTTTTATACACGGAAAAAATGTCAGGAAATGACTTGCACACACAATAATGGGCCCCCGGCGGAAATTGTCGCTAGCACTTACTGACGTAGCGACAAGGGGGCAACATATTCTGAGGTGCTTGAAGAGTGTATAGGTATTCCACGGCTATCAGGACAATCCCAAAGCCCGGAAAATGGTAAAGTCAAGACCAGGACTTATTGGAATACTTCCTTCCTCCGAGCACATTTGCTCTTGCGAATCTACACTCAAGCCGGCCAATAAAGGCAAGAATGAGGTGGGATCTCTGTTCCTCGTTAGTGTTCACTCCAGCCGGTCAATAAAGGCAAGCCAGAGATGAGGAACAAGACTTCTCCCGGGAGATAGGGTCCGTGGGGTCGCTACTGCCCAGCAGCTCGCCACATGCTGCCCTGCGGGTTTCTGTATCTCTCTTGTTTTGGCTCCTCATCCTAGAGCTGTTCCGGCAGAGTAAACTCTACAGGCACAGAACTAAAATTCAGAGCACGCAAGCCCCACCACGACGTCAACGTAGAGATACTGCGGTGGGGTTATTATTATTATTATTTCGAGTTCTTCTTCAATTTTCTTCTCATAAAAGAGACTAAAAAAACCCTTGCACACAGGCCGGAACCAATGGAAGAATTTAAATAGGGTTCCGGGTAATGCGACAGGTGTTGAGATTTGTAGCTTTTTGTATTATGTACATCACGGGTATGGGTGCGTGTGTACAGTGTTTGTACTATACTAATGAATGATGTGAACGGTTTGTGCTTTCCACTAGGTTTTTAGGGTTCCGTACCAAAATGGTAAAAAAGGAACCCTTATGGTCTCACTCAGTCTGTCTGTCTGTCTGTCTGTCACAGCTGGATATCTCAAGAACTACTAATGCTGTCAACTTGAAATTTAGAACAGTTTTAAATGACGTTTATCCAACTATTTTGCAAATAAGAAAGAAATAAAAATATTTATGTTTTTTTGCAACAGGGACTGAAAGGGGGTCTTAAAAATTCAAAGTGGGCCGACTAGGTCATGTGGGGTATCATATGAAAGAGCGTTGTTTGCACATTTTCAAACATTTTTTAAATTTTTTTTAGGCCGCATAGTTTTCGACTTTTGATGAAATGTAAAAAAAAAATACCGTCCCCCCCCCCCCCCCTCTTATCTCCGAAGTTTGCAAAGAGAAAAATCTGAAATTATTCTATGTGATAGAAGTCTATGTAAAGATTACGGAACCTTCGGTGCGTGAGTCCGACTCGCTCTTGACCGTTTTTTTTTATTTCTATGGCGAGGTCTTGATGTTTACTTAGCTTTTCAGATATTGTGGTTTGAATGTTGTGTGAAAACGAACTTAGCTTTGTTCCCAGTGTGGCCTGTGGCCAGTACTTGGAAAACCTTAAATAGACTACGTACCCAAGGACAACCACCACAAGTGGGGGTTCATGGAGATCTCCGGTGTTTATGGCGTGTCTCTCCACAGACAATGGCTCACCGTCAGCTCCCATCTTGCGCCGCATACCCTGTCACCTGCACAGGTGAGGACCTAATGGCTGTTTCAGCGAACGGTATTCGCGTTGCTGAATTTTGGGACAAACAAAATTTTAAAAACTCTATACGTGGTGTAAGTGTAAACAGTGGCAATATGTTAAGTGGTCATTGTCTCATCATTATGAACAACTTTTACTATGGAGTAGTTGTTCATAATGAGTACAATGACCCCTTAAAATATTGCCACTGTTTACCTACACTTACACCATGTATATTTTTTTCGAATTATTTTTGCCGTCGACATACTAAGAAGAAGAAAAGTGTGACCTTCGCTTTAGAGTCTAAAGCGAAGGTCTTCTTCTAAAAGTGTGACCTTCGCTTTAGAGTCTAAAGCGAAGGTCTTCTTCTAAAGTTCTAAAGCGTCTAAAGTTTAGACGCTGCAACTTTTCTTGTTCCTTCAAGACTTCAAGTTATAGTAGTATGCCACAGGCTATTAAATGTACCGTGTAAATCCGGCTTTATCGATTGTTACTGGTAAAAAAAAGTATAACACTATTCGCACCTTCGGTGCAACAAAGTCACAAATAGCCAAAACTGCAAAATCGAGCTAAGGTAGGCTAGGCTACTATAAATGGTAATCCAGAAATGAGCAAATACATGCGAAAAAAACATTAAAAGTCTTCTCCTGTAAAATTAAAAAATGAGCTGTTGGGACTTTGTTGCACCGAAGGTGCGTATTGTATTGTAACAAAAATGGAGACCATTTCTTTCATGCCTGCAACGATCTTGCCTTTACTCATAGAATAGTTTTGAGGATGTCATCAACATCAGACACATCACCAAAAGCTATCATTAGTCATGATCATCATCATTCTCCTACCCTTATCCCAATCTATTTATGGTCGGCGCAACATGTCCTTTTTTTCATTCTTCTTTGCTCATACTGAACAGCTGATTTTTTTCAGCCGATTTCATGTTTGGTCCCATAGTAAAAGTTGTTCATAATGATGAGTACAATGACCCCTTAAGCGGTTGTGCCATCAATTCTGGGACATTTTGTATACAAACGGCCATAATCAATTCAGTTTGAAATCAGTACTATGATGTGTAGGTACAGGTAGAGGTTTTCAATTGACCTCATTATGATCTCGCAATGGCCTCGCACCGCCACTGGATGAAAGGGCGTGGCCTTCCCTTATCCGGCACCATACGACACGAAACTCTAACAACACATAAAAATAAAAAAGCCTTATATTTATCTAAGTTTTTTACTGTGTTAATCAAAAATAAGAGCATCGACTATAATCCTATGGTAACTAAATTTTATGACCTGTTTCAACACTTTCGGATAAGTTCCGGTGACCTTATCTGTCAGATAATTTCATGTGAATTTAGTTACTTACTTACGTTTTTTATAATAATATAATAAGGTGGTAGACATTGGGAAAGTCCTACATGTTTTAAAATGGTAGCAGTCCTATACTTATTAATTAATTAGCTGTTGATGAATGACGTCATCAATAAAATAGATGACACGAATACTTACACTGTAAAGACGTTTATATACTTAATATTTCTGTAGGTTAAACTGAGTAACGAAATTAAATAAAATTTCGTTAAGTTAAGGTTAAATAGTTCTGCTATTCTGGTTCTGCTTTTCCAGTTTGGCTCTATCATCTCTACCTACCTTATTTGTATTCAGTCTGATAAGTATTCGTACCTACCTACTTCTCTTATTGCAAATCGTTACAGACACCACTATCAGCAACAGATAAGTTTCGTAGGTATATTATGCCTTTTACCTAATGACAAGAATGAAAAGAGTTTGTCCGACTCTTCATTTACCCAAAAACGAGGAAAACTGAACGCTTGCTTACAGCTGAATCAAGAGATTGTTCCAAGCCATTGTGAATCTTGTTCTTATAAGGTTACAAGTACTTATACCCGATAACTGTATATATGTACCTATGTAAACACACATACCTATACGTGTCAACAACCACTCCTGCCATTGTCTTTGTTGAAATTAATGTATGAATTCTATCATAATTAAATCATTCAACACGCTCAACATCACCTGTTAAACAGTTTATGTCTGAGAGTGCCATCTACCATGAAAGATGTCACGAACCGTTACCTACGGGACCGGCACACCTCCAGGTGAAAACGGAATCTTGTCGACAACACGCCAACTCCGCCTCAGGTACCTACCCTTTGTTTTTGTGTCAATTAGAATATTATAAGCAGACATACCTAATGTAATTAGAATCGTCGACCGCTATGGTCGGTGTTCAGTGTTTATAGCTATACGATGAAACATAGGTTGGTCGGTGCGGCGGTGCGGCGGTGCGGCTAGTCGGGCGCGAGGGTCACGCAGAGGTGACAGCGAGTTGCGTGCGTGCGAGATATGGGGAGGCGTCAGGCGGCTCCGCTGATGTCAGTGGAAGCGACGAGCGGCGGCGCTCCCGACGACGGCGCGGCGGCGGGCGCACGGTGCAGCGGCGCGGGGCGCGGGGGCGCGTGCTGCCGCCGCGACTGCTGCCGGCCGCCAGTCCGCCGCGCGCCTCCGACACGAGTGCTTCGAGCGCGACACCACACGCCTCCGCCTCACGCAGGTACGTACGTCGCACGTGACTTTCATAACTTCTTTCGCTTCCTCCGAGCGCCGCGCCGGAGGCCGCCGCAGGACCCGCGCCCGGCTATTTCGAATGTTACCTGTCGCCGGATGACTAGAAATAGCCGGTGGTCGGTCACACCGGCATCGGCCACAACTTGGCGGCCTCGGAGCGGCGCCGGGGGCGCGATGACCCGTCGTGTTTGCCAAACGAGAATCCCTAAATACTTGCCGGTCATCGCTTCTGCGGCTTTTATCAGTGTTACATATTTATTATTTGCCGGCGGTGCGGTGAGGTCAGTCAGCGAGCGCGCGCGGCGTTGTGCGCCTTATCGCGTGGGCAGTAGGGTCGCAGAGCAGCCGCCGCGACCGGCGTCGCGGGCGCGCACGGCCTCGGCTTCTGCTCTGTCTTTGCTCTGCTCTTGCGTCGTTCTTAATACCTATTGATACCTACGTACTCACAAGTTGAAGCACAAACAATAACCAACTTTACCGCAAACTGCCTCGGTTCTAACTACCGGGAACTAACTTCTGTTTGTTTGTTATTGTTTACCATCGACTACAGTCAACAGTTGTTGAGATAGGTACTTTTTAAGTAGATAGCTAGAGATATTAAAATGCTACCTATTGTTTTTAGCTTCATTTCTTGTAGGTAACGACTTACAATTTAGAACTATTTATATATCTTAGCCGTAATGACGACTTAGATGTTAATTGTTTGTACACAACGCTAACTGATAAATTACGCGTACCGATGCTACTGCTGACCTCTCGTGCAAACTCACGTTCACAACAACCGAGCACTCCTAGATCTAGTTGTTTGCTTCGATGAGAAACCACAAGTATTGAAGCAAACGGAAACTAGAGGTTGATCTACTGACAATGACGTCATGTGGTAACGCGATGATGTCGAGTAGAGCAATAGGTGTAAGTAGGTACCTACCTATACATAACTGAATCAATGTTATTGAATTAAGTTCAGGTCATAAATGGTTCACCTATTATAAGTGGTAATTACTTTAGTAGGTACTTAAGTATTAGGATTCAGGATTCTCTAATTAGGTATTTCTCTAAGATCTCAAACTTTGTTATTGTTTATGAAACGCGCGGGCGGACACACGTGTCACTCAAATCGTAAGCGGCCAGAAATTAAAGTGCTTGTATTCTTTAATCGTTAAATCAGGCGCGGCATATGAAATATTCGTGAAATGTGCGCGGGTTGCCCACTGACGAGGGATCCGGTACTCGCCGCCGGTGTTGTCTTCAGCAGCAGTACACTGTGCGTGTAACACTTAAAACCGCATGCAGACTTCGCCCTTATAGTGAGCATCACATGGCCCAGTATTCCGTGGCGATGTATCACCACTTATTACGCCCTAGACGCATCGCTCAAATGTTCTCGACCTCGCACTATCCGGCGTCATGCGATGTTCGCCTCTAAAGCTTTTGCTTGTAGGGGCTATAATGATGTGCGCGTGTTCAGGCATGAACAACGTTTTGCAACTGCTGTAGGGTCGAGATCCCCGACGCACAAGAGAGTGAAAGTTGGTAGGGTGGGTGAGAGCCGGGGTGGCTCCCTGCAGGAGTAGTCGACCCGGGACTTCCAACTAGGATTTGCTAAATCTGCTTCATTTACGCCGGGACTGTCGAAAAAGCAAATTACCGTTTTTAAATTGGACGTTTATTGCCGTAATTAGAGATAGGACTTCCGAAGAGTAGGCTGCCGTACACAGATTCAAGTTCCAAACACGAGGTAAACGTATTTCCCAAGTAACTAACACATAACAAGTACCTACCTAGGTACCTACTAAAAAAGTGCAGGGAAGTAAACATACCTACCATACCCATTGTATCATGGTGTCATTGTCGGCACTTCATTCCTGGTAGTTAAGTCATCGCTGCTTTTAGTAGCAAAGCCCTCGAGTTCAAGAAACGAATTAGTGTTCATATAACTGCCTAGATAGTTAGTATATCTACCTACATACTTACTTCGTTTAGTGTTTCATATCAGTGCTGCAGTGCACACATGCTCTCGTTGTATTGGCAAACCTACTCGGTACTAACGCCCCTGAGGCCCTGACACGCCGAATGGTATACGAAAAACACGTGGCAAAGTATACATAGGTACTACATAACGCTTATACCTACCTGACATATATTCGTATGTAGTAGGATTGATACTTAGTTTCTTGCCAGAATTTTTTTTTTCGTTACCATACCTACAGGCTTGTCCAAATAGTGACGTCAAAAAGAAAAATCTGAATTCCTCATTATGGTAGGTACTTACCTATGGTTTTGAAGCTCCACCAGCAGATAACTGTAAATAATTACAAAAACAATAATAACTCGAAAACTACAAAAAATCGCGGAACTTACATGATTGGGGTATTTAATATCTGGTTATGAGGAATTCAGATTTTTCTTTTTGACGTCACTATTTGGACCACCCTTTATACTTCAAAATTGTTTCAATGATGGCAATGACTGATGTAAATTATCATACTGGTCCAGTATTTGTTGTTATAATAGTCATTAAAAAGCACTATGCATGGTGGATGTAGATAATTTTTAGCATAGACCATATCAAAGTGATTAGTACTGATTAGTCATTTTTTACACCAAGCAGCAGAATAATGTAATAGATACTGTATTACCATGAATAAAGGCTCTTACAGACAGAGGCGATATCGCGTCGCGACGTGTCGCGTAGCGGTGTTGCGACGCGATAATATCGCAATATCACTCGCGAAATCGCCTCTGTCTGTAAGAGCCTTAACACTCGGAATCTCTGTCATTTTAACAATACAACGAAATCCATTGCTTCCTATGTTTAAAAAATTCGTCTACTAAGTCACAAAAATAACGCAATGGATGTTGTTGAATTGTCATAATGTACCTATGGATACATTTCATCTCCAGTGGCGTTATGCAATTAGGATACGGTTGAGATGCGTGGCATGGTCACGTGTCTATCTTAATTGCATTGACTTGGATCATTGGATCTGTGTAGTGAATCTGCGCACGTCTCCGTTGGTCCATGCATGGCTGACCCTGCAACTGAGTCTGTCAACAACCGAATCTCTCAAGTTCATAACGCATTATACCGGTCTTTATCAGTCCAAATCCAGGCCAAACGACTCTTCTCATTCATATCTGAATCTGCCCAGCCTTTTCCGACCATGTTGGCGTCGTCTTCAAGTCTAATCGGATGCAACTGAATACCAGTATTTTACATGTAACGACTGCCTATCTGACCTCCACCTCCACCTCCTCTGAAAGGGTAATACGATACCCCTTGGTAAGACTGATTGTCGGACTTTAGGGCTCGGACCCGTAACGATTGTCAAAGATCCACGAATGACAGCCGGGCGTGCTTTCCTAGCCACGGAGGAGTCTTGGTACCTATATAAATCCACGGACCAACCCCGGCAAGACTCGTGCGGATGTTATTACTTAGCCACGAGCTCCTCCATTCAAGTAAAGAATTAATATCAGGTACTAACTACACTTATTCAGCTCAATTCAGTTGCGTCGCGGAAAGCTAAACGCAACTCCATACAAAACTGGTGTTTTCTGTGGACAAAAGCTGAATATGGTTGCTTGAGCTAAGCTAGTGCTCTTATTGGTTAGTTTTACACACATCCCTCGCTACGCATCCTCGCTTATTTCTGGTAGAAACGCAGCCTAAGCCGACGTTCACACGGACGTAAAAATATCTCGGCGATTTTTTTCGAGCACTTGATTTACAGCGCTCTGCTTAGCGCCAAGAATTGAAAATCCAACAGTGTGTTTTTTCGACGCGCTGGGATGCACTCTGTTGTTGTTAGGTTGGATTCTCGAAGCTCGGCTCAACACCGAGAGTTTAAAATCCAGTGCGCGATATTTTTACATCCGTGCGAACGACGGCTAATGCCTGGGCCGCACACATCGCGATGACATTCGGGCGATAAACTTCGTCTTCGGTCTACAGCGAAGCTGCGCGGCCACATAGTGCGTGTTGTCAAGTTTATCGCGATGTACGAGCGATGTACAAACGAATAAAACAAAATGGACGCCGCGGTTGCTCTGTATTTTATGGCAGCAAATAATTATTTTTTACATTTATGTCATGTAAAAAACAAATTAAAAGCAAGAAAAAGGAAAAGTGGATGATAACTATTCACAAATTAAGAACTATATTAGCTATATTATGCACTGTAGTTTAACTTAACACTTCCACTACGCACGAAGGGTGGGGGCCGGACTGAAGTGTGGCCGCGCAAGCGAAGTTCATCGCGATAAAACGCTTTGATCTGCGAGAGTTTACCGACAGCGGAGCGAAGTCGTTGCGACTACGCACGAAGCTCCGAAGTATACGCGAATACTTGGCTACATACATCGCGATTACGCGAATCTTCGGGTTATCGCGATGTGTGCGGCCTAGGCATAAGTGATAGTTAGTCTCTAAATCACCACGATGCTAACTAGCGTTACGGATTTGCGCATTCAATCAACAGTCTTCATTATAGTAATGGAATGACACAAATTCAGTAACGTGTAGGAAATAATCGTAAATCTGTGGAAATAAGGAAAATGTTCTACTGAAACGTGTGCATTGTTAACTAATTGATAATTAAAACATCATCAAACGCAACTAGACTCGTGTTTGTGATCTGTGCCAATTGTTGGACGTTTAGCTCTTACTAGCTGCGCACCGCGGTTCCACCCGCGTAGACCGGGACAAAAAGTAGCCTATGTGTTAATCCAGGGTATAAATTTCATCCAAATCGGTCCGGCCGTTTGAGCGTGAAGAAGTAACAAACATACAAACACACACATACACACTCACAAACTATCGCCTTTATACTATTAGTGTGATAGTGATAGTGTGACTAGCTTCTGCCCGCGACTTCGTTCGCGTAGAAGTCGTAAGATACCTACACAATACATAATCAGCCTATAATATTCCCACTGCTGGGACACAGGCCTCCTCTCGGTGAGATCCCAGCAAATCGTAATCCACCACGCGGGCCCAGTGCGGGTTGGTGTTTCCTCACGATGTTTTCCTTCACCATTTTGAGCACAAAGTAAAGCTCCTGTCGATGTTCGAACCTACGACCTACAACTCGTAAGTCGATCGCGGCCGTTACCACTAGGCCACCACTGCTCTGGGTAAAAGATACACAATATACTAAAATAACAGCCACATCTTTATAAAACTCCCTCGGCCACTACATCTCGCATCGACCGCGCCCTTCGTTTTCGCTTAGGGAATTCTTTCTGTCTTTTTAAAATTTATTTTTACTCGGCTCCTAAGGGTCCTAGCGTGATGCTAAGTAGCTTAATTAAATATAACCTTCCTCAAGAATTGGGCTATCAAATTTTAAAAGAATTTTTCAAATCCGACTCCTATAGCCTTCCTCAAGAATTGGGCTATCAAATGCTAAAAGAATTTTTCAAATCCGACTCCTATAGCCTTCCTCAAGAATTGGGCTATCAAATGCTAAAAGAATTTTTCAAATCCGTCTCCTATAGCCTTCCTCAAGAATTGCGCTATCAAATGCTAAAAGAATTTTTCAAATCCGACTCCTATAGCCTTCCTCAAGAATTGGGCTATCAAATGCTAAAAGAATTATCCAAATCCGACTCCTATAGCCTTCCTCAAGAATTGGGCTATCAAATGCTAAAAGAATTTTTCAAATCCGTCTCCTATAGCCTTCCTCAAGAATTGGGCTATCAAATGCTAAAAGAATTATTCAAATCCGACTCCTATAGCCTTCCTCAAGAATTGGGCTATCAAATGCTAAAAGAATTTTTCAAATCTGACTGGTACTTCAAACAAACTCTTCACTTTTATTATTATAGTATGAAATGTACCTAATCAGTACACAGCTTTAAAAGCGGCCATCATCACTTGCATAAGAGCGCACATAGTAGGTATGTGAGCCGTGAATCACCATTAAAATCAAAGCATCCCCTCTCCTCTTCTGAACATCAGGTCGAGCTCATAGATTGCTGTAACCATTGCCTGTTTTTATTGTGATCTGATTCAGTAACTCCTGATAAGCTCCGGTTAATTTGTCTGTCAGATCATCAAATGATCTGACTCTGACCGACTGGTCTGAAATTTTCATAAAAGTTATACTCGTAATTGTCTGCTAAATCGTAGCCACTATTATACGGACACTGTAAAACGTTCCCACTGCTGGGATACAGGCCTCCTCTCTATGAGAACAAGTGAGCCACCAGCCCACCACGCGGGCCCAGTGCGGGTTGGTGAATAAATTAGCTGTAAAATAGCAGGCTCTTCGTAGCACTCGTAGCAGTCGTCGTAGCCCATGTGGCCACGCCCTTGTCTACGAGAAAACAAAAAAAGCGTAGAGAGATGACAACTTATAAAGTCGCAGTATGTATTAAAATCATTTCAGTCATATTTACCGTTCGGTCTTAAGGCTCCCGTAGACAGACGTGACGCGATTCTGGTAGGACAGGCCTGTCAGTACTCCCTATGAAAATTCATGATCACGCTAATGTTATAAAGAGTGTGTGTGTGTTTGTATGTTTGTTACTTCTTCACGCTCAAACGGCTGGACCGATTTAAATAAATTTTGGTATGTAGCCTGGATCAACACATAGGCTACTTTTTATCCCGGTCTACGCGGGTGAAACCGCGTGTCGCACCTAGTTAAGAGATAAAAAAGTCAAGCCACAATTCTAGTTTTACGTAAGCAAGTCACGTATACGTCAATTATTACTCAGACTATCGCAGTCCACTGCTGGAGACAGGCCTCTTCCAGGCTGCGCCATAACGCCCTGTCCTCGGCCTTCCGCATCCGTGCAGTCTGTCCATGTCCCAGCCACTTTCTCGCTTCGGTTGGTAACTCCGGTTCTTTTCCGGATAACTTCATTTTTGATCTTTATACTTCAAAGAAACTCCGAACATAGCCCGCTCCATAGAGCGCTGAGCGACCTTGAATTTGTGGACGCGTCCAGTGCGCCATTGCTATTATGTACAACATACCTAGTCGCTAGATATCATAGGGTGACCTAATTTATAATGTAACGTAGTTAGCGTCCTCCCGGACTTATCTACTAATGAATCGGCAAGGCAAAGCCCTAGTGGCGACGACGCGTGTAAAAATGAGGTCCCAAGGATTACGGGTAATAAGATTTCGCAGAAAAAGGAAATATTAAAAAATGTTTGTAGGTTAGTCATGTTGTACCTACTTATGTTCAGTCAGGGGAATTAATTGTTAAGCAAATTGTCACCTTACGTCAATTCATACAACTGTCAAAGAATGACAGTTGTGATATGGTTGTGATTTGAAAACACGGAAAATCTAAGTTGGTCTCTCCTATCGATTTAAGGACAGCCCAACACCGGTGGTTGTGAAAAAAGGTGTTCTGACCTATTCTGCAAAAAACTCAGCGTCACATGAGGTGAGCTGTCATTCCACTTAATGCTAAGGCAATCCTTAGCAAACGTAGGTGAAGTGAGTGTCAAACTTTTTTTCAGGTAGATTTTTTTTCGAAAAAAAAATCAGCTATTCTACATCAAACTCGTCAAAATGTACTGAACAGCTGATTTTTTTTTAACGATTTCAGGTTTGGTCCCATAATAAAAGTTGTTCATAATGATGAGTACAATCTCCCATTTCGATTTGGTGCATGATAAAAAATTCATCCTGTATATACCTAGTACCTACCGACATACGTAATAAAGGTATTACCCAAACCTTCGGTCAATGTTACAGACCCATCGATCGAACCTAGTAAATGTCATCAAAATATTAAATTTTTCCATCGGTAGGTAATTAATAATAATGTATCTGACATATGACATCTTAACTATGATCTGTTCCAAAAGTAGGTATCTGACGAAAATGTAAACAACTGCACCCTAATTGCGTAACACAGAATCGATTGGAATCTGTTTCATTTTGACAGTTCAACAACATTCATTGCGTTATTTACGTTGTCAAACGGACAAATTTTTCGAACTTAAAAAGCAATGGATTAGCAATTTGTTTCAAAACGATTCAAATTCCGATTGTTAATGCGCTACGCAATTAGGGTGCTGGTTCTGAAAACGTCCCTGTGGATGCCAATTTGTACAGCTACTTACAAATTGAGTGCTTTGATTTGATTATTTTAATTCCTAAAGTTTTGTACAGATAATTATCTGTACGCACGGCTACAGATCAAGCTATACATTTCCAGTATAAGCTGGATCTCGCATTGTATAGGATTTCCTTACAATGAGAGGTCAGTGTAAACTGGAAATGTATAGCTTGATGTGTAGCCGTGTGTACAAAATTTTGGCTTTAGTAATTATAATTACAGAATATATCGCATAAATGGCCGTATTTTTTTATTGTGTTGATCTATAGGCTTGATTTTTTTAGAACTCTTAGAGACCATAGACTTACGTATTTGATATTAATTTTAACTTGATACCTCCACGCGTTCCTGAGAAATAGGGTCTTAACAGACAGACAGACAGACGGACAGACAGACAGACAGACAACGAAGTGATCCTATAAGGGTTCTGTTTTTTCCTTTTGAGGTACGGAACCCTAATTATACACCCGAACAGGGTTTGTTTATATTTTCATCTGATACTTTTGTAATAGACTATAGCTATATCAAGATAGACATCAGGACGTCCCGTAATTAAGGGATAACCTCTTAAGGAGTCATTGTACTCATCATTATGAACAACTTTTACTATGGGACCAAACCTGAAATCGCGAAAAAAATTAGCTGTTCCCTACATTTTGACAAGTTATGCGAACGTAAACAGCTATAGGGAACAGCTGATTTCGCGATTTCAGGTTTTTCATAATGATGAGTACAATGACCCCTTAGAGGTTATCCATTAATTACGGGGTACCGCGCCTGTATTTATTTTATGATAGGTAAATAATGAACTCTTCTTGGACGATAACCGTTGGAATTCTTTGATTAATTAATCCTGAAGTCAAACAATGCCAACTGAAATATCGTGTAGCCGCTAAACATTTCTTCGAAGCATTAATTTCTTAGCCGTTTCAGCAATTGCGTGCAAACTGAAAGAACTTATTAACGCGATAAAAGTAACGTTTCACCGAAAATCAACCATGTAATCACGTGGTCCTCTAAGTTTTGTAAACGTTTGATTAAAAACTCACGCCTTCTTCTAATGGGGTAGGCAGAAACTACAGCATGCCACATGCTACGATCCGGCCTTGCATACTTCCTTGTTTGGCCTCGTTTATCTTTATTCTTCTGGTCATACACGCGAGCATAAAAATATTTTACTTAAAAAAGCCCTACTCATTCGCCTTGGTCCTGATATAGAAACGATTTACCAAACAAAAAGTTTTTCCTTTCTCAGTCTGTTTTAACCTATCTGGTAGCATTTGTTCTTATTATCTACAACTTAAGTATTGCACTGTTCAATACACGCCTACGCTTCCATAAAAAATTATTGCTACAAATCGATAAACGCGTTCACAAAATACGCTAACGATGAACGCACTGTTCAATATCGAACGCTACGTCAACTTTTCAGTCAAAAACTGAAAATATACAGCGTTTGTTCTTATTAGTATCCACTGTTCAATACACGCCTACGCTTCCATACAAAAATCCATAAAAAATACTGCTACAAATCGATAAACGCGGTCACAAAATACGCACCACTGTTCAATATCGAACGCGATACTTGTGTAGAGTACGTCAACTTTTTAGTCAAAAACTTAAAAAGTTGTACCGTCGCATGTAAAGTAGAAATCTGCAGCTTTCGCACCTGCATTAGACGGTTGAATAATTCTCTAAGCTGTAATGGTGTGGTGAGGTCGCCGGAGCGAGGCTGTGCCCACCTCGGCTGCGGCAAGCGGGCGTCGGCGGCATGGCGGCAGCTGCATTGCAGCTGGCGTGTGCTTTTGCTCGTTTTACTGCACAGAATCCTGCTCACACGTACAGTCCTACACGTAGGTACATGTGGCACGGCCGGTATGTGCACACACTACATACTCTACACAAGTATGTATGACGCTTTTGATCTCTGATGTTGAGCAGAGTTGAAATTTAGTGTTGAGTTCAGGTTTAACATAAAATATGGATAAATACTGGGCGCATCGTTACTGAAAACCAACTTTGAAGATGCCCTGAACAAAAGTTTTGTGCTTTTATAGGTTTTCGATATTCAATGCTAAAAGCTTACTGAAATTAGGGCTGGCTAAATGTTATTCTAAGGGCCTGTTTCACGATGTCCGAATAGCCACTATCCGAATAAATTAAAAAACCGGTCAAGTGCGTGTTGGACTACGCACAATGAAGGGGTCCGTTGGGATGAGATTATCCCAAGAACAAACTTAACATTAACAAATTGAAAAACATGTTCTCCCATACATTCCAACAGTAAGTAGTAAATGTAAGTTGGTACTCACAACATTGAGAGATTTACCATGGTATTTTAAGACCACAAACTTCTTATAGGTTTCCTGTAATCTACAGATACTTATAGAACTATTTTCTGTATTTTTTTCAAAATTTTAGGCTTAGTAGTTTCGGAGATAAGGGGGAATGGTCAATTTTCGTCTATTTTCTTAAATAACTTTAAAACTGTTTATTTTAAAATTATAAAAAAATATATTTTTGAGACCCTCATAGCCCTTTCATTTGATATGTCACACGGTACAGTTTGAAAAACTTTTTTTAATTTTATTATTTGCCCCCTAAAAGTGAACGGCTAAAGAAAAGAAATGAATTTTGAATATGGGGGATTCAAAATTCATTTCTTTTCTTTAGCCGTACGTGTTTGGGTCACAGAAATCCATATGTGTACCAAGTTTCAACTTAATCGGTCCATTAGATTCGGAGCAAATTGGCTGTGACAGACAGTCAGACACACGAGTGATCCTATAAGGGCTCCGTTTTTTTCCTTTTGAGGTACGGAACCCTAAAAATGGAACAGAATTTGTATAATATTATCTGCCAAATAAGTTAATAGGAACTTAATCGTAGGTGGTGAAACACGGTACAGTTTGAAAAACTTTTTTTAATTTTCTTATTTGCCCCCTAAAAGTGAACGGCTAAAGAAAAGAAATGAATTTTGAATATGGGGGATTCAAAATTCATTTCTTTTCTTTAGCCGTACGTGTTTGGGTCTCAGAAATCCATATGTGTACCAAGTTTCAACTTAATCGGTCCATTAGATTCGGAGCAAATTGGCTGTGACAGACGGACAGACAGTCAGACACACGAGTGATCCTATAAGGGCTCCGTTTTTTTCCTTTTGAGGTACGGAACCCTAAAAATGGAACAGAATTTGTATAATATTATCTGCCAAATAAGTTAATAGGAACTTAATCGTAGGTGGTGAAACAAGGCCTTAATCTAAAAGAATGGACAATTTTTGTTGTCTATTTTTTTTCACAACTTTTTCGACATTATCAATGCTTTTTTCCCCTTCATAATAGAAAAACGTGTTTATTTTTTGGTAGTCTCACATACTTACTTAGGTACTATCACTTTTTCACGTAATATTCATGAAACATTCACACTCCAGACTCTAAGTAAGTAGTTAATTTACATACACTCTTTCAGATATCGCGCACACTAAGATTAGCTGGAATGATAACTACATTACATAATTATGTTATCTCAAAAATTATCCAATTTGTTTTGAAACGATAACGAACCAAAACATTACGCGTTTTTATAACTGTAGGCAACTCATTAAGGTGGGCGTACTTACCTGTCATACTTTTATCATACAATTTAATTTCACCAGATTTTTCGGGTTCTGTAATTCTATTTGGAGACTGTCCATATAGAATTGTAATGGTCGTGGCTGCATGCTTATTACGTAATAGGAATTTGGGTCGGCCTCCGACGGGATTGGGGCGTCGACTATGGGCTTTATAGGGCTTTGACAATGTCAGTCATATATACATGTATTTGGGTACAAATACGACCGTCAGACTTCCAGTCAGTCAGAGATTAAACAGCCCGAGTGTATGCGACGTATACATGATAGGTCTTCTTAGGTAATCTGCCTAGCCTTTTCCCAACTATGTTGGGGTCGGCTTCCAGTCTAACCGGATGCCGATGAAAACTAGTATTTTACATGGAGCGACGGCCTATCTGACCTCCACAACCCAGTTACTGGGTAATACGATACCCCTTGGTAAGACGATACGATTTACGATTGGTCTTAGGTATAAGAATCAAAGGGAAGTCTTTTTATCGGTGACTACTTTAAAGATAAAGACATATACACGATGCTTATATCGTAATAGGTAGGTCAGTATCACGATACTCCGGTCTGGTATCAGTTAAGTACGTTTTATTATCCGCAAGTGGTCATGACTTTACCAAGACCAGATGTTGTCCACATTTCAACATCCGTTGATGATTTATATCGTACTTCTACGGACCTGTCGTATATTAATGGAGCAATGGGTGTTAAATCATGCTGAAGTGAGCCTCGTGGGCCAATTTATATGAGTGCTGTAGTTAACATAATTGACATCGGCCTGCGAAAATATGATTTTCAATAATTAGTCGGTGCTACGCGCTACGAACGAACGATGCTAAAACAATTGGCTTTATAGAAACGTCTAGCGTGCTTGATATAAACTTTTATGTTTCTACTATTTTTCTAGCTGCTACAAAAAATTCTACCTCATCTGATTAAAAATCTGTGCTGAAATTTCAAAATGTTCCAATCTCCCTCCAGACTTATGATTTTTTTTCTTAATGGTAGCGCTGTTAGCGTCTATACTCGCCTTAAGCAAATTGTTCTTCCAACATTGCTACATTAGTCTCTTGTACCTTGAGTTTGTGGTACAGTCAGCAACAAAAGTCGATTAACACTTGTGTTTAGAAAACACCAACAACAATAATCTTAATTATTGAGACAAATACTTCATTAAAATCGGAACAGATGTAAATTTATAAAGAAAATTAACTATTTATCTAATTAATTAAATTTCTAAAAAGCAGTATTTTTTAAATTAAATTTCTAAAAAGCAGGAGCGTATCATTTTGTGCTCAAAAAGTAGTAGTGTTAACCGACTTATGTTGCTGACCGTACGTAAGATCTCATTACAATGTCAGTCGCCGAATATTTATTTCCTTTTTATTACTGCATCACTTATTTATTCTTTATCACTACTTTGTTCCCCCACAACGCATCAGCGGCGGAAATACCAGCTCAGTAAGCTGTGAGCTGTGGCTAACGATGAGTAAGTACATAAGTACTTATGTAGGGTACGTATAAACATCTCTAGGTTTAGATAGCGTAGGAGCAGAGGTCGGGCGACCTCCCGTCGCCGGTCTCCGCAGGCTTAGGGCGCGGCAGGGGGCTGCTTTGCAGATTTTGCTTATACTATACGTAGGTTTATCATAGACCGACGCCGACGTCCTTGGCACTTCACAGCCTAGTCTAGTCTATAGTCTCTATAGACCGCTATAGAACAGACCAACACACAGGGAATACAATCAAATTGTCTGTTTTCCACTGGCAAGATGTTAACGGGATTCAATTTGACGTCCCTATCTCGAAATTTGATTTCCGTCAATCGTCTTTGCATACCCGTTACAAACATGAATTTCAGATGTTTTTTTTTTGTTTACATGAATGTGTTTTAGATGCTCACGTTTTGGACAAACATAACCCATAACTTAGGTAGTAGAATAAAAAAATATTAGCTAATAACTTTCGCAAATCCGTTGTTTTAATTGGTATTACATATTATGTGCCTGTACTTAGTGATCAAAACGAAGTTAAAATAAAATTGTGCATAGGTACGATCAATGGCTTTGGTGCTACAGCATGCAACTCAAATGTCACTTGTTTTCAAAATTGGCTGTCGCTGATTGACACCTCGACATCATTCTGTTTCGATATGATGTCTGTAGAATAGCACCTATTATTGAACGGATGGTACGTGTGTTGATTGACCCAGTCCATAATTAAATGGGTGCACTTAAATGTAGTGGACCTTCTAAAAACTGTGGTCTGCAGTTACCGCAGTTGCCGGCACTTAGTCGAGATAACGTTATCAGCGATAGCCTTGCAGAGGATTCTGTGAAGCCACATAGCCTAACGTATCATAGCATCTATGTACCTACGTGCTAGGCAACGGGACTGTGCAGTGCTAGATTAGGAAGCCGTCCTGTTATATAATATCGTATGAATGCTGCTTACAGAAATGTATGAGAGTTTTTGTGGAGCGTAGGATAGGTGTATGTACCACTTCGAAATCTTTTGGATATATGCTTTTGATTCCTGATAAAGTTTCTTTCGACTAATCTTGCGTACCAAGGGCCTTGATTTAGGTACCTACTGTATCCGGATTAACAAATTCTCTGAAAGAAATTATGGAACAGAATTTATTGTCTGTCAGAGTCGGCCGGAAATTATGCAGAGGTGGTGAAATAAGCCAAACTCTAAGCATGATCGTCATCATTAGTCTGTCATCTGTTTTATCCCTACTTTTATTGTCAAAAGAGTTCCTTGTTTCTTTGATGAGTATCTCCTTATAAATCTACTAAACTGGCCCGCTTATGTCCTGCCGTTGTACCTAAATGAGCCAGTCCCGATTTACAAGGTACCTAACTCGTCAGTGCGCCTCGGGTGTTGTTGATACCATCAAACTACCTGTTTACCTACTTTGTTATATTAAACGAACAATGTTGCAATAAATGGGTTCATTATCTCAATAAGTAGGTATGTGCGGTCAAATAAATAATGTTTCCCGTAAGCGATATAAAGTTAATGTTACCTAATTGAGAGAGGAAGAATTCGTGTGATTTCGGAGATAAATCCATCTTTTCTCTGCTCAACCCTTACGGGGAATACAGGCATGATCCTATGTCATCTTTTATAACAACTTGAGCTGAAATTAGTGTTGCTACCAATGTAATAAAGGAGGTTGGATGCCTTCTTTCTTAACGCTCCCTCAGGAACGGCGCGGCGTTCGGCGCGGGCGGCGATGTCACTGAAACGAAAAGAGGTCGTGAGTTTGCGTTCACCGCCAGCGCAAGCGCATCCAGCCAACAATGAGGAGCGCAGTATGTGCCAGTGCTATATCGAACACAGAACACACACTACATAGGTACGTACGCCGCAGACGCCGCAGATAGGCGCGTGCTGCATGTAGGCGGCAGCCGGCACGTAATGTATGCGTGCGCGCTGCTAGCCGTGTCGTGTTGTCGCTCCACGGACGGCGCACTCGCCACTGACCTCATGCGCAGGCGACTATACCACCTAAATATGACCTAAGCGTCGAGTTTTCAAGTTTCTTTTGTTCGTTTTATTTAAATGGTTTCAATTTTATTTCTGGTTCTGAATCTGAATTCTGCTGAAAGAGATTAGCATATCTAATGAAGTTTAATGAAGATTTTTTCATCGGATAAAAAGTCAATGATCGTAAGAGTTTTCTTGTGTCAAATTAGGTCACAATTTTTATACCCCTAGGTACCATTATTGTGAATGAATAAATTGTGTTACAATACCTAGGTAAGAAACATAGGTGACATTTTAAAACAAGCGCGTTGCGCAAATTGATATCAATGCGCGCCAGTCGTTCGTGACGCGGTAGTGGGCAACGGCTGTCGCCATCGTTAACAATCGTGCCGTCACCTAATTGACATCGCTCTATACCTTAATTAGTACTCGGCTGTGATCGCGACGTTATTGCATCTCAACGAAGTAGCAGTAGATACCTAACTAGCTAGTTCTTATGTCGGCGTGCGAGGCCACGCACCACCTGACACAAGCAGCTGGCAGCCGGCTGCCTGCGCTTGCGCACAACAAAACTCGTTTCGAAGCAGACGCCTCAATATGGGCGGCCACCAACGGCCCCGGTGTCGTATTATGATTACCAACAGATTTTAATTCTAACCTAAGCTCCTGCCAGAAGCGCACATTGATGTATTTCGCAAATGGAGCGTTCTACATTTACGCCTGACGTTTGCAGGCGAACGCAAATGATATTCTTCAGTGCTGCGGCCGTGTTTCTGAGAAGTGGGCGCGCGACTTTGTTGGATGCCTTTGTTGTCGCTGTGTATTGTCGAGCGGCTGTCCTTATGCCGTGTCCGTGATCGTATTTTTCCGTCTTGTGCGCAGACAGAGTGCGGTGTGGCTGTTTACACGAGCAGCCAGTATATAGGTGTATAGCTGGTACGTTTAGCTAGGTAGGCGCGTAGGCAGGCGGGCGTGCGGCCCGCGGCGGCGTCGTCGCTCGACCCTGATAATTTGCTGCGCTTATGTTACTTCAACGGCTTCTTGCGACACGTTGTGGCCACTTTCCTAGGTTTCTACTCCCTACACCATGCACTCGAATGTAGGTGAGGTATGTGCGACTGTCAGTAGCGCAATGTCTTCTCAACAAATAACAATCGTCGATTTCATAGGTAATTCGCATTAGGCACGCATTAACGGTGCAAATTACTGATGCAGACATCGATGTTATTTTATAATTTTGTAGGTAACGCCACTAATTATATGCATATAGTAGCAGACATATTATCCTTCCAGCATTTCGGATTCGCTATAATGATTATGTCGTTTGACATTGAGCGAAACTCGTGACATTGAAGATGTCTTTTATGGAGTACTTACTTTATTTCGAATGGACAATCAAATCCCAAAAAATATATGTAAATCTTCTCGATTGTTTACCTTATCGTGTTTAACATTTTAGACGTAATTTGTAAGTAGGTAATAATCACATAATGTGCTGGTTATTGTTGGTAGAGCCGGAGCGCTATGAGCAAGTTGTTTACTTAGTGTCTTTGGGTATTTTCAGTTTAACTGAGTTCGGGATTAGGAATGTAAATAGAGACCTGCGTACTTGGCTCAGTTGTCGGGTGCAGCGGAAATCGTTTGCGTCACCAGGTGTCTTGTGCAACACGTGGCCCGCGAGAATGTCGGCGAGCCACCGACAAGATGTGCATAACATTCGCTCCAGCTTTCAATGCATGAAACGAGCATAATATGCGACGAGTCGGCGTTGGAAGTAAATAGCCACACCCGATTCCTACATAATTGCACATTAGCTGCCTACATACGCTGCAATGTGCAAAATGCTTTTATATCGGGTGTGTGCTATTGGAAACAGTACCTATTGACTCATAATGAGTAAATCGCTAAGTAACACAAACAAGTCGCCGTGACTGTGTTCATGCACGAGTCGCTCGGCGTCGATCTGTGCGCGTCGTCCGTGACACCTAAATGAGCGAGCAGCACCTCTGCTATCTGGTGGTTTGATAAGGCGCATTTATCAGCGGGCCTCGGCGCGGGAGGAGCGGCATGAGAGCGGCTGCGGCTGTTGGGTGGCGTACGGACAGGCATGAGGCAGGGCAGCCGCACATGTTGCGGAACGTGCAGCCGAGCGCGGGGCGCGGGGCGCGGGCGCGGGCGGGAGACCAGGGACGGCGTCGTCGGCACACCGCCGCGCCGCACGCACACAGCCGCGCGCCGACACGACGCCCGCGCCCGAGGAGCGTCACTACGCCTTATCGCAGCCATCTTTAAACGAGCACAGTGCACGCCACCCGCCACTCGGTACGAATTCCATTCGAGAACACTGTTGCTACGATGGCCGTCGACAACCGACCGGCGACCACAGCGATCCTTTCATTCCATGCGACGCGAGCGCCGTGCATCGTTTAGCAGCCTGCTTCAAGGTCGTGTTAATTACCAGTCGGACCGGTGACAGTCATGCTCGTTAGCGAGACTCATCGCATTAAATCTATCTTCGCATAAACAAGGCATTTATCGTTTTCAGTGATCGGCCGCCTGCAATGTGGCTCTCTTTGAGCGTTTGCCGATGACTAGGTTACAGACACCACCTAGATATCAAGATTGCATCACGTTTTAATAACACGCACTGCCGCTGTAAACAGCCACCGCATTCTCCTACAACCTACATTGTCGCACCCTATAAAGTGTACCCTATTTAGGAGCGTCTACGGTTATACGTTTCCACACTAGGGTGTTCTTGCGGCGACCATCTGTATTGATCTCGGGAGGGTGGTGTGGGTCGACATCCCGTCGCCTAGCCTCTGTAGCGGCCGCGGCTCTGGCAAAGCCTCGGTAAAATCCAGGCTGAGGCTGTCGGGTGGGTGATAAAGGAAAACTGCCTACGTAGCCGGCCCCTGGCGGGTGTTCGCTCGGCGTCGCGTGTTGTCGCGCAACTAAATATAGCTCGTGTTGGGCCGCAGCGCCCGCCGCCGCCACCGCGCTGCTCCGACGACGACGTCCGACGAAAGGTCAATTGGCGCGCAAATTATTTGCGTCGCAAAATCTGCAACGCCGCTGCACCATCCCGACAACGACACTATAAAAACGTAACATAATTTAAGCCCATCTCCTGCTTTGCTGTACATTAATGGTCTCGCCTCGGTATAATAGTGGATGGCTGATCACTGATTCAACATTGGCCTAACTAACACTGCATACTCTTTAAGGCAAGAACGCGGCACGCATTCTTATCGGACCTCATAATAGGTATTGTATACCGCAAGGTATAAATAGGTAGGTAGGTAACCCATGTACATGCCTACGTACTGTTGGTATACACACGTGCCGATTGATTGCTAGCTGTCAACGTCCGTCGTCCTCAACAGAATTACAGATTTAACATAGTAATTATAGCATAGGGATTGTCGGCGGGCTTGCGGGTAGGGACGATCGTTCTTCATTTAGAAGTAGGTATGTAGTATCGGTCACTCATATCATAAAACAGGGCTAATTAAGTAAGCGATAAATTGTTTTTACTAAGCTAACAACATTGCAATAACAACTTTAGATAATTGTCGCTCTAACTTCATTAAATAGGTAGTAGGTACAGTTGTTTTTATAATGTTCAACTTGCTACGAAAACATTGTACGGTTCTACTTGACACCCCTCTAGAGTTACGGCAATAGAAAACCCAAAAACAGGTATCGAGTTCCGACCCAAGCAGGGGTGGCAAGCAGGGCTCATGGGACTGCAGCTATGCATTCTTTCTATAGCACGTAGGACAAAAAACGGGTTTGAATTCAAGAAGTGGTCAGTCTGAGGCCGTTTCGAGGTGAGCGCTCCACCATCAAGGCACTGCTTAGTCACGCTCGGAATGCTTACGACTGCTCGTTCCTACAAGACGTTGCAAACAAATGACGACACAGACACACAACACAGCTATAGACGACAACGCGGCAACGCGCCACACATATGCACAAGTACAGTATATACAGTGCGTCGTACAGTCGTATCAGTCATGTACTTGTGGTTTAAGCGCACTAATTCAGAGCACAGTCGCTGAAAACGGCTGTTTGCTATCATTTATCGGAGTAGTGTAGCATAACAAAATATCACGACGATATTCCCGAAGGGGCAGGCAGAAATGTAGGATATAGTACACGCGTACTATGCGACACCTCGACCCCTGCCTACACCTCTTTAAACATAACATGTGGCTACATTTCGCCAGTTATGTTAAGCGTAGTCTAGTTACCTATTATAAGTAGGTATGTCGTAGCTGTAGCTACGTCGCTACGGCTGAAATGTATGCGTCGCTGAAAACGAGTCCTCGTGTGATATTTTTCATGATTCGTCGCGCTATTGCGTGGGGGGTAGGCAGATAATGTTGTGAGGCACACCTTCTGTTCGTCTGAATTTCAGTGCTGTTTAGATAGCTCTATATGAAGAGTATCGTAAAGCTATGTCTGTAGATTAGGTGTCACTAAAACTTACCTTTTGTGGTCTATCTTTCTATAAGTTTTTTAGTCGTAGTCTGTCGATCGACGAGATATTTATTGAAAGTACCGAAGCACTACTTGACCTCACAAAAAACCTAGGCAGTTATAAGTTAATTGAACTGCTGCAAAGTTCTTGTACAGCTTTTAAGCAGTAATTAGTAGTGTTGTAAAATTTCGACAATCACTTCCCTTTACAACAAAACACGTTTACTGTTCGATACTATGTGATACCGGAATTGGTTAATCTTGTCTAAGTCGGGGCTAAATAATACAGCGGCACATGTCAATCGAAGGTTAAGCTACGCTTGCCGCGGTTGGTTTGTGGATGGGTGGTCCATTACATATCGAGACGCTCGCATTACCCTCCGTGCCTCGGAAAGCACGTTAAGCCGTTGCTCCCGGCCATAGACATAAGAAAGAAGATTGTTTATATTTCTATGGTCCCGGCTGTCATTCATGGATCTTTGACAGTCGTTACGGGTTGTCAGAAGCTCGAAAGTCAGACAACCAGTCTTACCAAGAGGTATCGTATCAGCCAGTAACTGAGTTGTGGCGATCAGATAGGCTCCATGTAAAATACCGGTGTTCAGCTGCATCTGGTTAGACTGGAAGCCGACCCCAACATAGTTGGGAAAAGGCTAGGCAGATGATGACCGGTATTGGTTATTTTTCGTGTTTCCGCCCATTATAACAACGTGTATAAGTTTTCTAGATGGGTAATTAATTCTTCAGGAGAAGGGTTACAAATCTTTCCAAACTACGGTTACGTTACCTAACTGTAGTTTGGGCCAATGTTCAAAGTACCTAACTTAGGTACTTTGAACATTGGCATAATTGCCGGCACGAGTTGTGCTTGTTCGTGAGCACAAATTCCATCTTAACTTGAACTGCCCTCGTCAGCGTGCTCTTGTATTCTGTTTTCTATCTGTTTATAAACGCTTGATCATAAATTGATTTCATTGTTCCCGCCCGTGTGCAAACTGCAGTGTTAGGAAATAAGATTCGTTAGGTTTAAGAGTAGAGTTCGTGCTCACGGCTCATGTCGGTAACTATAGTTTATTCTACGAGTCGTAAGTCGTATTAGTAGATTCGTTAGGTTTAAGAGTAGAGTTTGTGCTCACGACTCGTGCCATCAACCATAGTATAGTCTACGAATCTCGTATTATCAGATTCGTTAGGTTTAAGAGTAGAGTTCGTGCTCACGACTCGTGTCGGCAACTATAGTACATAAAGTCTACGAGTCGTAAGTCGTATTAGTAGATTCGTTAGGTTTAAGAGTAGAGTTTGTGCTCACGACTCGTGCCATCAACTATAGTATAGTCTACGGGTCTCGTATTATTAGATTCGTTAGGTTTAAGAGTAGAGTTTGTGCTCACGACTCGTGCCATCAACCATAGTATAGTCTACGAATCTCGTATTATCAGATTCGTTAGGTTTAAGAGTAGAGTTCGTGCTCACGACTCGTGTCGGCAACTATAGTACATAAAGTCTACGAGTCGTAAGTCGTATTAGTAGATTCGTTAGGTTTAAGAGTAGAGTTTGTGCTCACGACTCGTGCCATCAACTATAGTATAGTCTACGAGTCTCGTATTATTAGATTCGTTAGGTTTAAGAGTAGAGTTTGTGCTCACGACTCGTGCCGGCAACTATAGTATAGTCTACGAGTCGTAAGTCGTATTATTATAGGAACCAGGTAAAACTTGTATACGTAGATGTTACAGGGTGTCTCAAACGTAGTGGTACAAAGGCAAATGGGGTAGTCTCAACAGTTCAAAATATTTTGCTAATTCAATCATTTTTAAGAAATTTTACACTTTCGCTTGGATTTTTCGATCCCGTGAACAAAATTTTCGGCGTAGCGCTAGCGAGTTCAAATCTGGATGTAAGATGTCTTGATCGTGTACTTACAAGATTATGCTCGGCTCTGCAACGCTTCAGATTTTATTATTACTTGTCTTTTCTAACATTTTATTAAACTTTAGCCAAACATTCCAAACCCAGATTTATAAAAAAAAATTACATAAGTACAACCTAATATCCCAACTTTTAATTTTTTAACCACCTCCGCTTTACTCTATTTGCCTTTGGATCACTACGTTTGAGACACCCTGTATAATAATATGCAGGTTGTGCACTTGAATTAAAATACAAATACAGAAAAAATAACTCTAATGTTGCACTTTGAATGTGCGGTAGGCGCCGAAGCCAATGACTTACGTCAATTGCTTTGTTAGGATAATAACCTTAATAACGCCACTGGTATAAAGCTCAAGTTACTTTGAGTCATCATTTATTTAGCAAAACAGTTTTTGCAATATCAAAGAGATGATACGATGGCATCGTTCGATGAAACTTTATACCTATAGACTTGATGTTTGTGTCGCAATATGAAGAAATGTTTTGGTATATCTAATGGCTCCCATAGACAGTCGCGACGCGACTTATTTGGAACAATATTTCTATAAATACTTCATGGAAATTGTTCTACCAGAGTCGCATCGCGCCTGTCTGTGGGGGCCTTAAGACTGGACTGTTGACTATTTTTCTTCTTAGCATTGCTCCTACCTACCATCCAATAACAAAACAAAAACGGTGCTGATTTGACTGACGTCTTTCTTCGATACGGAATGATGTTGAATGGCTGTTTCGGCACGAAATCCCAATGACTCAATCTATGCAAGGTGATAGATAAAAAAATACGGTAGGTAGTTGAACTATCAATGAAAGCAAAAGCGTCCTCGATAACACCAAATGACTTGTCTCGGGAATCGAACTCGGATGAAAGTGAAAGGAATGAGGTATTAACATAAAGTTTATTACCTATATTACTTACATGTTTATTATAGGGACTGGTCTATATCCACGTGGTTTACTATTCATATGCGGTGACTTCGAAGTTTGTCAACTTTGGGTTGTCTGCAACAAGTTTCTTTTTAGACTGTGTCACTTCGTATTTAATACTAGCTTTTGCTTCGGCTTCGCCCGCGTGGATGTCGGAAAATAACCCACAGGGAACGTACTACCGTGAAATCCTTCCTTATTCCTTGTCTACATTATAAAAGGAACCTCTTTGCAAAATTTCAGCTTTCTAGGTCCAAAGGTTTGGGCTGGGCGTTGATGAGTCAGTCAATCAGTAGTCAGTCAGGACTTCTCTTTTTACTTAGTTTTATAGATGAGCAAGCGCTTTGCGTGACCTCAGTGAATGCTTTTCAACTACCTACTGAAAGAGAAAAGTTATGTACACGATACATTTGCTTCAGTAGGCACCAAACAATTTTGAACGGCACCTACTAATTCATTCAGAAAGTTAATTATCTGCTTCGCTTGTTGCTCTAGCCACATCAGTGAATGCGTTGCGATCGTATGATCCGTTGGCGTTGCGAACAGTGTATGCAGCATGGTACTTAACGGACGGGTGCTATTTTTATGTTCATTGTGACAAATAATAAACAGTCGGTCGGGCGTCACCCGGTCGGCAGCGACGGCGCGGCGTGCGTGCGAACATTGCGTGCGTGCCTACATCGCATAGGTAGGTACAGTCGACGCCCGTGGTAGAGTCGACATCCCTGCATCCCTGTGCCGGCTGTGCCGCTCTATAAATACACAGCAGGTGTGGTGAGCGGCGGGGCGTGCGGCGCGCGGGGCGGGGGCATCCGCCTCTGCAGCGCTCCAAACCGCTCGCAGCGGCCATCGGACCTTAGCGACGGCATATCGATTGCGAGGGCTCCCCCTGCGGCGCGTCGGCTCCATTGTGCTCGGCCTGGGATGCCTTCTCCGGCCGTTTCCTGCCTCGGCCGTCAGTTGTCTGCGACCCTGCCCCGCGCGCCGCACCCTGCCGACCAGCACGTCACCTGTCTAACACATGAGTGCTCAGACCTACTCAGGCACACACCGCTCTTGATAACACGACCTCGCACTTATTAACGATGATTGCGTTAATCATCATAAAGTTCAACGATGTGCTGTTGACCACAGTGTCGCCGTACAGACCTAGTGTTAGTCAGCGCCATTGGTATAGCTGTATAATAAGTAGTTATAAATAAATCACAACACATTGTAATCCTGTTTGCCCATGGTTGTTTGTTTAACGCATAATTATGGACTTGAAGAGAATAGGTAGGTATTCATACAAATGTAGAAGAGAATGTCCAATATAGACGCTGCAATTTGCAGCACTTTAAGTAAGTAGGTAAAATTCGCCAAACGTGATTAATTCCAGTTATAAGTGCTTCAGCAAAGTTTATTTAGTATAGTTAATTTCATTAATAGCTTCGGTTAAAACAATCGGCAATTAGCAGCGTTTTTGTCTCGTTTAATTAATTATTTTGAAGGAACGTAGCGGAATCTCTTCGTAAGCCGTGGGTTCCGTACCGCTAATATTGATGTTTTTAAAAGACACAAGTTAACTACCTCCTGATTAACTTCGATTGTTATCTATCCATACTAATATTATAAATTCGAAACTCTGTCTGTCTGTCTGTCTGTCTGTCTGTTACCTTTTCACGCCTAAACCACTGAACGGATTTCGATAAAATTTGGCAAGGCTATAGATGGTATCCTGGGGACGGACATAGGCTACTTTTTTTTTCAAAAATAATCCTACAGGGGGTGATATAGGGGATGAAAGTTTGTATGGGAAACTCAGTATTTCTTAAGTTAGGGATGTGAAAATTAAAATGTATGCTTTTGATAGGAAATAAAGAAATATGCGGTTCAGCGTTTTTGAAAAATCATCCCCTAAGGGGGTAAAATAGGGGTTGATTTTAAAATTTACAAAACTGCATGGATTTCGACAAAATTTGGCAAGGCTTTATATAGCATCCTGAGGAAGGACACAGGCTACTTTTGGTCTAAAAAAATAATCCTACAGGGGGTGATATAGGGGATGACAGTTTGTATGGGAAACTCAGTATTTCTTAAGTTAGGGATGTGAAAATTAAAATGTATGCTTTTGATAGGAAATAAAGACATATGCGGTTCAGCGTTTTTGAAAAATCATCCCCTAAGGGGGTAAAATCGGTGTTGATTTTAAAATTTACAAAACTGCACGGATTTCGACAAAATTTGGCAAGGCTTTATATAGCATCCTGGAAAAGGACATAGGATACTTTCAAAAACAATACTACAGGGTGTGATATAGGGGATGAAAGTTTGTAAGGGAAACCCAGTATTTCTTAAGTTAGGGATAACAAATTTGCCGCTGGGGTCGCGGATTGTCCGAAGGGGTTACCGCGGCCCTGGCATAGGCAACTGAAGGAACACGGGTGGGTTTTAGTCAGTAAAAGTCTGACACGCCCTTCCGCTCCACCCAGAGCGGGAGAAGTTATTTGATGATTTCCCACCCTCAAAAAAAAAAAAAAAAAGGGATAACAAATTTATGCTATTGGTAGGAAATTAAGAAATATGCGGTTCAGTATTTTTGAAAAATCATCCCCTAAGGGGGTGAAATCGGTGTTGATTTTAAAATTTACAAAACTGCACGGATTTCGACAAAATTTGGCAAGGCGTTATATAGCATCTTGGGAAAGGACGTAGAATACTATTTTTTTCAAAAATAATACTACAGGGGGTGATATAGGGGATGAAAGTTTGTAAGGGAAACCCAGTATTTCTTAAGTTAGGGATAACAAATTTATGCTATTGGTAAGAAGTTAAGAAATATGCGGGTCAGCGTTTTTGAAAAATCATCCCCCAAGGGGGTAAAATAGGGGTTGATTTTAAAATTTACAAAACTGCACGGATTTCGATAAAATTTGGCAAGGCTATAGATAGCATCCTGGGAAAGGACATGGGCTACTTTTTGTCTTAAATCATAATCCTACAAGGGGTGATAAAAGGGATGAAAGTTTGCATGGGAAACCCAGCATTTCTTAAGTTAGGGATATGCCCTATGTTTTCCACATGAACGTTCCCATGGGATATTTTCCGACATCCACGCGGGCGAAGCCGCGGGCAAAAGCTAGTATCTATATAAGTTTGAGAGTTTGACGGTAAACAACAGTAAATTACAAGAATAAATGCAAAAACTCTTCAGAACAAACTTAGTTATGAAAGTAAGTATCCTATCAGAATAGCTATAAGGAAGCCCGTGAAATTCAAATATTCTTAAGTTTTTTGCAATTTGCAGGTCATTGTCAGGTTGTATGTTGATTGAAATACGATTCACGACCGTAAGAAATATGTATTTACTTACAGAATTATAATCCTTAAAATAAGCAATACCTACAACTCCTTTAGTTAGAATAAAATTGCCCTCAAATGTAATGATTTCATGAAATAGTCATTCAATAGGGTAACCTGAACTTTGAGAGTTGTATTGATTAAAGGGTGTAGGTGTAAACAGTGGCAATCTTTTAAGGGGTCATTGTACTCATCATTATGAACAACTTTTACTATGGGCTCAACCCAAAAACGCGAAAAAAAAATCAGCAGTTCTGTTCAGTACTTTTATGTTCGCATAATTCTTTTTTCGCTATTTTTACTATGGGACCAAACCTGAAATCGCGAAAAAAAATCAGCTGTTAAGTAGGTACTTTTATGTTCGCATAATTCGTCAAAATGTAGGGAACTGCTGATTTTTTTTTTCGCGATTTCAAGTTTGGTCCCATATTAAAAGTTGTTCATAATGATGAGTACCTATACAATGGCCCCTTAAAAGATTGCCATTGTTATACTTACACCATGTATAATTCTGTAAATACATAATTGTTACGGTCACGAATCACATTTTGATCAATATAAAACCTAATACTGACTAGCAAATGGCAAAAAAATAAGGAAATTTAAATTCCGCGGGCTACCCTGGCACTTTTCAACCTCTACATGCGCATAATTGCACTTTAATTAGGTGATAGATTAGTTAAATCAGCTGTGACAGGCTGTGACAAACACGACGACAAAACAACCGCGAAAACGTGCCAAATTAAATTTACGTCACACTACTCGCATCGGAATTATGCATTATCGGTATTAAGGGGAAGCAAAACAATGTGTTTTGTTTATTCAAACTAAAAGTTAATTTGACCAAACAAGGTTCTTCTCGTGAGGAACCCTAAAGACAAACAATAAATCAACTCGCGATCATGGCTCATTTCTCATACAAATACGCTATATATTATAAATACCTACATCATTGAACTGATACTCATAGGCACGGGTAGCCTGTTATAAATTTTGACAAAAAAACTCAGCCTGAATATCAACTCTATACTTCAGTCTGTAAGACTAAAATTGCATAAAAACTCTACGTCAAATGCTACAGCTGTTGGTATGTCGCCGTACGTACAGCATCGACATCGTAAGATATACATTTGATTAAATCAGTTCAGTCTATTTCTGACTTTATGTTTCGGTTATAAAGTTGATAATTGTATTTAGGAACTGTGTCGCATTTTTATTCGTCCACGGTAGACCACGGTCAGTCAAAAGAAGGGTTATTGGTCTGTTTGTGTGGTGGTAGAATCTGATAAAGCAGTCCCTGTCTTTTATCCCTAACTAACTGCGCCCCGCGGTTTCACCCGCGTAGACCGGGATAAAAAGTAGCCTATGTAGGTACTAATCAGGGTGTCAGCTAGCTCCCTACCAAATTTTATTAAAATTAGTTCAGCCGTTTCAGCGTGAAGAAGTTACAAACATACACACAGACGGACTCACAACTTTCGCCTTTATAATATTAGTGTGATAGTGTGATGTGATAAGTGTCATTACTGTGATACGCAGACGAAGCAGGTTTTGGGCAGCATTTATTTCAACCAACTAGGTAAAACTTGCTCGCTTCTTTTGTAAATAAACACGTTGATTTACGGGGATTTCGGAAATAACGAATGCTTTTTCAGCTCAAAACCTTTTTTTTTTTCATTTTTCAAACTCTGCATCCTCTCTATACTACACTCTTCGAAGTTTCGAATCTATTAATTTTGTACTTAACTACATTTAAACAATAAATTAAGGCCTGGACGCGCAAAAATAATTAAGTTTTCAACATTTCAATTTCAATCGAAAAATGTTAAATTTCTATAAATAAAAGACATCAACGCTTCCGATTTGTACAATATTCTATTTTTCCGCAATTAATTTTGACAACAACAACAAGTTGTTTACAATTTCGGTTAAGTTATTCTAGCAGGAACTTTACTAACATTACATCGTAGAATCATACTACAGTCGTAAGTCGTATTCATTCTCAACCCCGCATTGAAGTAAGTGTAGGTACTCTACCTGAGTTGACATTTGTAAATCTGCTTACCTGTGCTTCATCATTAGTCTTCCCTTTTCAAACGCTGTCCTTATTACGCCATTACAATGTAGATACTCGGTATAATGATGATGTCGCATATCACCGCAACCCAACATGAAAAAATGTTGCCGACAACATCCAAGAGCACAAACTCTCATTAGACCGTTGCCGAGTGGAGGTCGTCCGCCGCGCCGGCTCCCCTTGCCGTCGAGGATGAAAAACATAGGAGCATGACACCGGGCGGCCCTCCGCGCCCGGCCCGCGCCCACGCGCCCTCCGGCCCGGCCTCCGCCACGCCGCGCTTGGCGGCTGCTGGCTCGCTGGCCGCGGCGCCTCATTCAGCCGGCGACGCTCTCGCGCACCGCACACGTACCGCTGCAGTGCGCCGCGACACCCCTCGCACCCCCCGCACCACACGCCGCGCGCCCTCCCGGAACGTTTAACCGACAACGAACATTGTTCTGTTGCAGCGGAGTATGCTACAGCAGATGTCCTCGCCGCCGAGCGCACAAGTCGGCGAGGTCGCCACTATCGTGCGCCACCTTGAAGGCCGCGTCTGCGGCGACGTGTCTTCGGAGGCTTCCTCAGACGCCGCCGAAGATTTTGAATTACCACAGTGCAAGATAAGGAGGAATTATAATTGCACCAAGTGCACGTTCTATACGCAGAACCCGCGCGCTTATCTCGTCCACACGCGTGACGCTCACTTCGTTAGACTCAAGATTTATGATTGTCCACACTGTGTTTATGCCTCGAGACATCATCAGAAACTTATAAGACACGTCAAAATGGTTCACGGAGGATCAAAGCCGACTTCTGCGGCTAACAAAGTGGATGCAGAGCTATCACCTCCCTCAAACGATATCATGGAGCCATCAGAGCGCATGGAAGACATGCTTGAGGAAGTCGAGGACTGCGAGGATATGATGATGGAAGTAGATGATGACTCCATGGATCAACCCGATGATATCGACGGCGACTGCGATAGAAGTGTTGACTACCCTTCGCCCTCTTATCGAAGGGCACACCTGTCAAAAGCTAAGGGCAAATTCTTCTCATGCGATAAATGCAACTATGTCACCCACATAAGAGCTAGATTCACAAAGCACGTCAAATATCATTCGATGCCTATGATCAAGTGTACAATGTGTGATTTTCGAACACCATACAAGTGGAATTTGGACCGTCACATGAAGAACCACGGTGGAAGTGGGAGTTTCAATTGTTCGATGTGCAACTTCACGGCGGACATCAAGCAGAGTCTGACGGTGCACGAAATGAATCATCACACACCGCCAGCGGGCCAATCGCTGTCGAGTCGCCGCCGCAACCGGGTGGGCGCCAGCGACACGGTTATCGCGGAGTTCGACGCAGCGAGCACGTTGCTCCCCAAGGAGGAAGAAGGGAGCGGCGACTCGCGGTCCTCACACTCGGCCTCGGTGAGTCGTCGTATGTGTTGTGTGCGTGGCGAGGGGCCGCGCCCCGGCCACCACCGGTGACGTCACTCCGTTGTCACTGTTATCACGAGCGCAACCGCACTTGGATTGCACTCCACATTATATCGCTTCTCGCAACCTTTTGCATCATGTTTACATTTATGCATGTCTCTTTCACGCTTCTATTTGTGTTGCACGCTCGGTCACATAACACTCATTCCCAATACCATACTAGCTCATTATTAAAACTTACTTATCATGCAAAATTTGTAGTATGTAGACCACCTAAACAGTAGGTAAATAAATAATTTGTTTACAGATAATGCTCGAGTCGAATCTGTAAACATTCTTTAGCTACGGTATTATCGTAGGTACCTAGTATTATGTAATTAGATGTTCTAAGAGCATTGTACGCCCTGAGTTTATTACTTTTTGGAATTTCCTAATTCTGATAACATAATCAGGAATTAAAAAAAAACACAACATTCCGCCAGCTGATAGTAGAGTCATACACCCACAATTTCCATATTTATTGTTATTGCTGGATATCTGGGTATCGAACCCGGCGCTTACTACCACTGAACGCACGAGTCGTCATTTTAATATTTCTTGTCTTGATAACATCAAATGTCACAGATTTACCGATGACGTTTAGATAAAAATACTTACTTCAACGTCCTATTTAAATGATCTGACGTGTTTTACAGCAATTTCTGAAATTCGCGATTCGATGTATCAACATGTAAAATATTCATGATAGTGAATCGAGTTTTCAGAGTATCGTAGTGTTTAGAAGCTCCGGTGTACCTTCAAAGTGACTACAATGTAGGTCTAAGTAGACAAGAGTTATTTGTCCATCACCCACGAATGTCATCCGTAGTAATCCATTTCTTTTACGACTCGCGTAGGAAGATGAAGCATAAGTAATATCATAAATCATTATTTTATACACATATATTGCAGAGATTTATTATCTCTTAAATTATTTGAATCAGTTCCCATTTCTTCGGAAAGTGCGTGAAGTAAAGTCGAGGCGGCTACAGAGGGTGTGCAATGAAGCCTACTGCTTGGAATTACGCACTTAAATAACTGTGTGTACGGTACTATTGGTACTAAGTCCGCTATAATGATGGTACAGTCAGTCAAATACCTAGGTATGCTCATCATTGGCACGAAAACGGTCAATTTCGTCCCGTTAGATCTGGGGGTCTACTCTCTGAGCACGAAGCCCGTAGTTTCGGGCTTCGTTACGGGCCTTTCCTACTCCGTATCACCTACGGATGGATGATTAGTTCGGGGCCGAACGAAGTATGAATGACAACATGATTTGACAGTTGTCCCTACTCCCGATGTGTTTGCCCGTCCGAAACATTTAACTTTTACACTTGTTTTGATGGATCGTTATGTCAGACGGACGGACGGACGTACTTAGGGAGTAGACCCCCCGCACCGTAATTGCGTAACATACCTACTCAAAATGACAATACCTTCGTTTTGACAATACTGGATTTTGTTTGTCCTGGGTACTATTTTTGTCGTGGTAAAATCGCTTTTATTGTAAACATGAAAAGACTCAATATTGGAAGTGTCTCTAGATCACTATCTTATTTTGGTTACTTAAGTCCTTAATAAGCTCTTCAGCAAGCGTACAACTAATTCCTATGGCTAAGTCGCCTTTTACTGGAAGCGAATTAGCTAATTCTGTTTTACTTAGGTACGCCCTTTTGAAATTTAGATTATCTTAATCACAGTTTAGGACGTAGGTAGGTACTACGATGGACCTCTAAGCTTATTTATACCTACATATGAAAATATCTTAATTATCTTACAAACTACATAATTTTTTAAAATTCTATTCGTTGTTGATAAATAAGTTTTGCTTTATGTGCTTTTGTTTTTTATTTGGGTCAATTTTAAATCTACTCGTAATAAATGTTCCACTGTTTTCTCTATTTGTTTGTGTATTTGCGTGACGTCACTTGAAGTTATGAAATATCAAATTGAAATAGGGTCAGGAAAAGTAGCTCCTCCCATCCCTCTTGTCTTTGCCAATTGAGCTTAGATAGGTTTAAAATAATATCCCATTAACTACGAGTTTTCGGGCATTGGATCATAACCTACACACTACAATAAATAAATACTCATATCTATTCAAATAATTCGTTTTTTTGACTTATGGACAACCAAGACTTCTTTTAAAGAAAAGTATGGTTTGCGTGTGGTTTTACCAAGTGGCGGCACGAGCAGCGCAGTAGTTGAGAGTTGGCTTCTGCGCAGACACGGGTTCGATTCCTGCCTTTTCTTGTACTTTGCCTACAGCTATTTTTTTGTAACCAACCAGCTCGTTTATGCATGTTTTATTTAGTTATTATAAACGCACGCAGGGACAAAAGAAAATCTAATGGGAAAACATTATTTCTAGAATGAGGTAACAATCAATAAATGTATATTTTTCTTTAATTTCAGGACATGGGTCTCCAATACGCAGAGAGAGATCTTGTCAGTTGCAAAAGTGATTCTAATGACGGTACAGCCTCTGACGCAATCACCAGAAAGGAGACTTCGCAGGATGGATACAACCAGCTTTCACCAACTCATAGCGCAGACGAGAAACAACAAAAACAAAGCAGAAAGATTCCCCGACCAATACCACAACTCATACCGTTAAACTCTTCAACACCCAACCAAAAACAAACATGTTCTGGAGAACCGCCACAGAAAAAGTTCAAGGAATCTTTACCCATCGACATTGATGATGTGTCTGCTGAAAATACTTGTCTACCAGCAAATCCATTAATAAAAGAGACTGTAGCTCGAAAGAAAAATGAATCGTTCTTCGACAGATTAAAAGAAAGACTGCTTACAGAAACAGGCGAAGAAGGCTCACTAATATGCAAGATCTGTGGATTTGAAAGTAAATGTCTATCAGAACATTCTGTCCACGAGAAAAATTGTTCTCCACAAACGAACCGGATCAATGCAAACACATCGCTTAAAAGTTTAAGTTCCACTCGATGCCAGAATTGCAGACACAGATGTAAATCTAGCGCTGACTTGTACATCCACATGCAAAGTTGCGGCAAGAGCGAAAAGATCGACGATGAAAATACTATTAAAAATGAAAATAGTAATGATGAAGTCATTCCAATCCATGAAAAAGAGACTGAACCGCACCCAATGGAAAACGTCGTTTTCGTATGGAACAACATTAATCATGACCCTAACAAGTTTGATATACCTTTAGACATAAACATAAATGATGATTCCACTCTACCAGAAATACATCGAAGTTTTGACGCTGAGATTGTTGATGAAAATGAAAGCATGAACTTGTCGCCGAGTCAAGCTATTGGAAGGAAGGTATTTAAATGTCCACATTGTCCATTTTTCTCCACAACAGCGTCCAGATTTCACGTTCATATTGTGGGCCACTTAAACAAGAAACCATTTGAGTGTTCCCTCTGCAAATATAAATCTAATTGGAGATGGGATATAACCAAACACATTAAATTAAAATCTGCGAGGGATCCTGAGCATAACGAAGCAAAAGTACTTATGACTGATGAAACAGGAAGAAGAAACTATAGCAAGTACAACAAATTCTTAGCAATGCCTGTTTTAAATGAAAATGGCGAAAATGAGTTTCACTACCTGGATCCTAATACAGCAGTCGATAGCACGATGGAAATGGATGAATCATTTAATGATGTATCAGACGTTATGAATGTTCAATTTGAAATGCAACCGCTTAACTTACAGACTCAACACAGTGAAGATAATTATAACTATATTGATAACAGGGGTCTCAATGATATGAAAAAACCTAAGAAAACATTATGGAAATGTAAAAGATGTAATTACAAGTAAGTCCAAAAACATATTACTTTATACAGTATCAAACACATTTTTCTTACATTGATACAAAATATTAACTCAAATATTAAAGAAGAAAAGTTTAGTAGCAGCCCAGAGTCTGGATTTGTGTCCAGTTGATGGCAATAGGCTCGCCCCCTATTACACATAACTGACGAAATGAGGGTAAACCATAAGTTCACCTCTGCCTAACCCTTCGGAGAAACAAAGCGTGAAGTGTAAAGAAGAAAACTTACATAGAATTTTATTTTACTTTCAGAGATCCCTCAAGAGAAGCTCTTTTAGATCATGTTCGTGAACACTCCAGATCTGATGGCATCCATGACGAACTAAACAAACCGCCTATTAAGAAACCTGAAAATAATACTCCCGACCCAGCAGACCTGGCGTATCGTTGTGGCCATTGTAACCAACTGTCTAATTGGAAACATGTCATACAGGTGCGTTACGATATTGGCTTTATTTTCGTTCGTATTGGTTTCTTTGTTTTTTTACCCGACTGCGACACAGCAAAGACGAGGTTATGTTTTGAAGTGAAAACTTCTTTAGGCGCACCTTGCGCTATTTCTGAACAGTGAACGAAAGTGAACTGTCACGCTAGGGTCGGTGACGCTGAATCGGGTATACTCGGCGCTGATTCGTACTCGGCTCCAGTCTTAAGGGCGCGTTCCCACTATGTTGTGACGACAGATTATCGTGTCGTTTAAAGCGTCCTGGCTTGTGTATTTAAATGGAGGTGTCCACATATAGGACGACACGATTAACTGTCGTCCACGACTTTTTGACGTTAAATTCATTATTTTTGACAATGATACGACATAGTGGGAACGCGCCCTTAGTTTCGACTTCTAGCGTGTGGCACCCACCCTCTTTTTTAAATTAACTTACTTATTCTATAATACCTACTATTTACTTTTCAGCGCCATTGCCGATTAAAACACGATGGAGTGATCAAAGTGATAACTACAGTTAAACCAAAACCTGACCCACCAATGAACATCAATGAGATCAACATCGACACTTGCAACAAATGCCCGTACAGAACGAGTGACAAGAAACTACTCATTGCTCATTTACAACAGCATCAGCCCTCGCCGAATTCTATTTTCAAGTGCTACTTCTGCCCGTTCTTCGTAAAGGATGAGCCAGAATTAATCCAACATCTACTCCTGCACGGTATTACTGACCCAGAAGATTACATCGCAAAAGCAATGGGAACTAAATCCCCAGGACCAGAACCGCAAGCACCTGTTAATACGACATTAAACTCCACCAAGCGTCACAAATGCATAGAATGTCCATACGAAACAAATAGTAAGTCACAATTCATGTACCACGAACAATTTCATCGACTTCCGGCTGATACGCCTTATAAATGTCCAGAATGCAACTACAGCGTATCTAAGAGACACCTGCTGCACCAGCATCTGCGAGTACACGGAATCAAAAGAATTGAAACTGAGGCCGAATTAGAAGCAGCACAAAACAAGCTAACTAAAATGGACTTCCATATTAATCTTGATGAAATACCATATGTCTGGGTTTCGGCAAAGAATGAGTTCCATAAAATGTACAAGTGCAGATATTGTTCATACGTTAATGCTGTAAAAAGCAAAATACCAAATCATGAAAAAATTCATTGCATCGTATTCGAAAACAATGATACAACTATCTACAAGTGTTTGGAATGTAAATTCACATGTGATAACGCCGGCAGGCTAGCCGAGCATTCCAGAACTCACGGGGAAATATATGGTCGCATTTATTGTCCCGTTGAATATGATGTGCCCGATGATGAACAAATCACTAAATTGAGAAAGGTTATAGAAATTGAAAAGTCAGCAAATCCAGAAAGTTTCTCAAGAGATGAAGGCGCTTCGCACGAATTAAGAGAAATAAAATTATTATATTTTTGTCAAAAGTGCCCAGCAAGATTTCTTGAAGACAGTGAACTAGACGTTCATGAAAAATGTCATGATGTATCATTGCCCAATAAATGTAAAACTTGTGACTTTTCAGTCACCGAAGAAAATGAATTAGTCGCACATGACACCGTGCACACAGATGAATATCACACAAAAACGAAGATGCTTAAATTTGTTCACCACTCACATCCTTTGCATAAACAACCCGTGCTAGACTTTGTTCGGTGTCAAAATACTTCAGAGATTACGTGGCGAGCTACTGGGCCAAGTAAGGCTGAACATATCGGAAGTCCTATGAAAAAAGACACAAAACACGTGCCAAAACAATATTATTGCAAACAATGTCCAGCTAAGTTCTTCAAAAGTTCCGCGCTTACCTATCACATGGGGTTACATGGAGGTGAGGGCGAGTTTAAGTGCAAGAAGTGTAATTACGCCGTGAAGAACGTTGGAAATCTAGGTAAACATGAATTACTTCACGAAAATGAGAACAAGGCTGCAACTTGTGACTATGAATCTGGTGAAGATATGGATTATAAAAATGTTCCTTTGTCGGGCACAGATTTGTTCCAGAGAAAGACTGAGGCTCAGAAGAGAGTATTAACTGATAAAGATAAGTTAGTTAAGCCGAACGATCATTTTCCGCCTGTCCTACAAGCCGATCCCCAATTCGGTTATTTAATGCATGGTAATCCTGAATTTATATATCCCACGTACCTGAAAAATGGACGTCAAAAAGAAAAGCGATACAAATGCCATAAGTGCCCCTCAGCTTTTGAGAAAAGAGAACAATATAAAATTCATTTGTCATTGCACGGCTCCAAGCAAAGATATAAATGTGAGCTATGTGATTATTCAGTAAAATATTACGCTAATTACGTTCAACATATGCGAAAACATCAAATGAACGATGAAGCTCAAGCTGAAAGAAAGAAAGATAATAATGATTTTACAGAATCAGAACATCAAGAAGACGTTAAGCAAGAGGATAGCAGTGATAACATTAAACTTGCAATAAAAACTATGCCAAAAGGAGCTGCTAAGAGCGACTTCCAACAATTCTCAATTAGCGACCAGCAAACACTCAGACTGCTGCAGAGAAGACGGTCAATGAACAATTCTGGAAAGGACCACATCACTTCTGAAACTTCGCCGATAAAAGAGCGTAAAATGCACATGTGTCTGTTATGTCCCTACACTAACCAACGTCAAGATTCTTTAAGCAATCATTACAGAAGGCACGGTGACACCGATGTTCAGCACGGCGGAAGTCATAAATGTTCCCATTGCGACCTAGTGGTTGTACAGTCGCATTTCCTTCGGGAACATCTGAAGACACACTTCAACTACCACAAAACTCTTATTCCCGAATGTTTTGTGGCTAACGAAGCTGTTAGTTTTACCATAACCAAGTTGGATGAAGACAGTGAATCAGTTGATCTCAAATTAGACACGCACAACAAGAGTTTTGCATGTAATGATGAAAAGATATTTGTGAAAATTAAAACTGGAGAGTTAATGGTGGAGTAACATATTCGAATAGGTAGCATAGTAAGTGATTATAATTAAGGATTTAGATTAGAAATTGTTAATAACATGATGTTTGTAACAAGAAGTATAGTTTTAGCCTAAGCCAAATGAAAAATGTTGATGTTCACCAAAGCATAGCTTGCCATATTAGATTATATCAATCCTGGCCATTTTGGATATTATCATGGAAATAAACAAAAGGCAAAATTAATAAAAAATGCGATTGGGCTGCTATAATTGTAGAAAGAGGCGTTTTTCCATTGGCCTGAATTGGACCGTCGGCGTCGCTGGTAAGTGGAAGAAAGCGTGCTTAGAAAATTAGAATTCATACACTTTTGCTTCCGTCTCAGCTGTGCCGTCACTGTTGCCATATCGGTCACTGGAATAACGCCCAGTATATATAACAAATCGTAGGTACTTAATATCAGTTCATTACAGAAAATATGCAAAGAAATTTTGTTTTAAGTTACCAACAGAAAGGGTATATGTTATACACTAAGGGCCGTTACACATGGAGCCGCGGCGGCAGCGGCACCGCCGCGCCGCCGTGCCGCCGCCACTGCGGTGCATGCCGTTGTATTAGTCACCATTGGATTTGTATGGACCCTTAGGGCCGGTCCACACGATGCGGTGTCCAAATATCCATGGTATGGCACACGGTGCGTGTTTTGTGCGCCGGAGTGGCCAGATTGTAATCATCCTACTACAACACTCTTCGCCCATTGCGGCGCCGCACCGTACGTGTGTACACACAGCTACTCATTTCCAGTTTACACTAACCTCTCATTTTAAGGAAATCCTATACAATGGGAGATCAGCTTATACTGGAACTGTATAGCTTGATCTGTAGCCATGCGTACGCCCATACGGTGAAATCGTTGCGGTACACACCGCATCTTGTGAACTGGCCCTCACACACTGCGCCGCCCCGCGCAGCGAGTCTGGTGATACCGCGGCGGCTGAAAAACGCTGCCGCTGCGGCGCCACGTGTAAACGCTCTGAAACTCCTCTTAACTCATTGCGTATTGTTATTTCGCTATCATGAAGCGTACGCCAATCGGCGTTAAATAAAAAATATCGTACCTGTAATTTTATTGCTGCAGTTACGTACTGGGTAATCTTAATATTTTTTCAGCACAATATTCGCAAGGTACTGTCAGCAACAAAATGTTACTATTACAAAATATACTGCTTTTTAGATGCCTAATAGTCTAGAGTAGTGTTATTTCTTTGTTAATCTGTTCACTTTCTTATTATTGTCATAAATTATTGTTTTAGAAACCTACAGTGTTTTAGACTTTCGTTGCTGACTGTACCTTTGCTAAAAGATAAAAACATTACATTTCAAAAAGATGTTAAATTGCGGCCAATATTATTATCTTTGTAATTACTGACAATATTATTAAACTGTTCAGTGGGCCGATTCTCGTACCTAAAAACGTTCAAATTCACATGCCAGCGACAATCAAATGTCAAAAATGTAGGTAAACGCTATACAATTTTTGGCAGATTGAGTCTTGAGATGATATTGCGAACGTTGTTAAAAATACGGCAATTGCGCCTCAGGTGTTTTTATGCATCAATTGCTGTTACTAACAATACTGAAACACTGAATAATAATTTATACCATATTCTAATGTAATCTAAGTGTAATCATAGTTTATATTAGTGCCAGTTTTATATACTTTAGGTTTGTCCTAAAGGACACATTCCTGTTGTGCAAAATGTTTTATAAATATATGATTATATTCAATAATTTAAAAAGCAGTTTAATTAGCTTCTTCCTAGATTCAACCATGACATAGTAATATTATTGTCTTGAAAAGGTCAAAATACTGGTCAACATGCAACTGCATATTTGTTGAAAGGGGAAAAATTACTAAAAAAAATGTTAAATTTGAACTAGTATTTGAATAAAATGCTAAACTCGCTTAAGCAGATTCATTAATTCATTTATTTAAGTTTTAAACTAAGATCACCTTATCTACTAAACATGATTTCTTAGTCAATGACAGTAGTAAGGTGTTATTAAAATAGCAAAAACAGAAACCATACTTCATAATAAAATGTAATATTATACTGATACAATACAGTATCATATTGTGTGGGGTACACTAGTCACCTTGGGATGGTTGAAAGCAGTCCTAACAGAATTTCCAGCGATTACCGCATTCATTACAAAGTACAAAGGTAGTCATAGGTTCATCAGAACTTCTGGTCTGCAATTGGTTGTAGGTGCAGTTCTTCTTTTTGCATTTACCACACTTGAGCATCTCAGTTTTTGTTCCTTGTACTGTAGCCAGCTGAGCATCATCAATAGCCTCCTTAATAAACTTCTCTCGGATTTTCTTCATCTCATCACTCGCCATTTCCTCTGGGGTCATCTTGGCAAGGCGAGAAGCTGCGATACAACCATTGAGAAAGTTTGTACGCAGTGTTGGATTTTTAGGATCTTTTAAATTGGCAACTCTTGACCTTACCCTGTTCTTATATCTCATGTCAGTATTCCTGAACTCTGCATAAATGCATTCCTCTAATTCTTCAGCAAGCTCCTCAGGGCTACCACAAGCACTTGGGTTCTCACCATCAACTTTGAGGGCTTGTGTAAGAAGTTCCCTACATTTAAGCCTCACGGCATCAGTAGTGTTTGACTGTGGTGGGAATGAAGCTGTTTGCAGCTTCTTGTCTTTTTCTTTATCATCTTTTTTATCTTTGTCCTTACCTTCTTTTTTGGATTTTGAGGAGCTGCCATTATCTTTACCCGGTGTTCCTGGTGTTGACAAGAACTTTTTCCAGTTTTTTATCAAAGTTTTGCACAAAGATATTACCTCTTCATCCTTGCTTGATTTACGAAGATTATTCACTGTCATACCTATTCTTGTTTTAGTCAACACATCCAAGTTGATAGCCATGGTCTGTAGGGATTTCAGCAAGTCTAAGGCTTCTTCTTGACCCTAAAACAAATAAACGAAATAGAAATAACCCCGCCAATAATTTCTAATTAGATCGGTAAGTAAGCATAGCGTCCGGTGCTTTAAAATGAAACAATATTCTTTTAAAACGAATAAATTAAAAGTCGTATTAAATCATAGACCACGTATTTCATTACAAAATGTTTTAGCAGATTTGTTGCGGTTCTTTCTAGATAATTTCTAGGCGGAAAATGCCTTTAGCTCCATTATTTTTGTTCCCAAAATATTAGACCCACCGTGCCATCCGCCGAAATCATCTTCGTCAGTTTCTTTTGTATTTTCATAATATCTTCTTCCACGCTCATTGTGAATGAGTTCGATTGAAGACTACAGGTTCCCGCTTAAAATCCGAAAACAAAATATAGGAAAAATATTGATAAATCGACCACCACACCGAAAATATAACTAAAGCATAGACAAATGGACGAATATTGAAGTTGAAGTTTGATTGAAGAAGTCAACAGTGTGGTATTGCCATGTAACAATAAATAACAACCGCCACGATGTTCCAGCTTTATAAAGCCAATTCATAGCATCATCAGTATCTTCTAACTCCGGTTACTCACATTGTACGAATGTTTGCACGCATGTGGAAAAAATGCAGTAAAAACTTTGCATAATCATTCACAAATGTCGTCCTACACTTTGAGGGTTCGCGTATTCGTGCGAATGAGACTGACCCACAGATTTAGAGTAGGCTAGATACCGCAAGCCATCCGACCAAGCGTGCCCCGCATGTTTGTGCTGTGCACAAACTTGACGAGCTACTACTTTAATCTGTGTTAGATCGTGCCAGTGGCGAGTTGTGTAGTCGAGGATATAAAAATGTCTGTTAGCTCACTGACTCTTATCGATTGAAACGATTCTGTTTCCGTTGAGCACATCACTAAATGGCTTTTTTTTTTTTTGAGGGTGGGAAATCATCAAATAACTTCTCCCGCTCTGGGTGGAGCGGAAGGGCGTGTCAGACTTTTACTGACTAAAACCCACCCGTGTTCCTTCAGTTGCCTATGCCAGGGCCGCGGTATCTTCTTAAAACTACCCGCGACCCCAGAAATGGCTGGGGTGAAGTTTTCGTAGGTATAAAAAAGATGACACGCTCAGTTTTCATGCTATCTAATGAACATGCGGTATCTAGCCTACTCTAAGCCGAATTTCGCACGGACGTAAAAATATTGCGGCATGATTTTATCGCGCACTAGATTTTAAACTCTCGGTGTTGAGCCGAGCTTCGAAAATCCAACCTAACAACAATAGAGTGCATTCCAGCGCGTTGAAAAAACACACTGTTGGATTTTCAACTCTAAGCAGAGCGTTGAAAATCCAGCGCACAAAAAAAAATCGCCGCGATATTATTACGCCCGTGCGAATGTCGGCTTTTGTAGACTGACCGGCTATAAAGTCCGTCTCACGAAAAATTTCGAACGCGGCGCTACAAACATGCGACGGAATCCTTTAAATCATTATTTATTTTTCTAAGTCAACATCATTAACAACATCATCCTATATAAGTAACAACATAATAAGTAATTAGTTTGTTAACTAACCAAAAATTACTGCAGAAAAGCAAAGATTTAAAACTTAAACTAGAAATAAATAAACCACCAAGTGGTTTTGATTTTTACCCGACTGCGCCAGAAGGTGGGTTACGTTTTTCAAGAGTATGTATGTATGTATGTATGTATAATTGTTTGGCACGCTCTGCGGCCTGAACGCCTCAATGGATTTTAGCTGGAGAGGTGTCGTTAGATTCATATTTACTGTGAGAGTGACACTGGGTATATCAAAATTAAAAAAAACAAAATGGCGGATTTTAGGCGCCAAATTATGTCTTAAAATTTTTTTTTTTTTTTTCTCAAAACCTGTCGAGTGGGGTATCAAACTAAAAGGTTTTAAAAGGCGATTACAAAAATATACACAAATTACATGGTTAAAAGTACCTCGAAGTGACAAATCGTAAATAACACGTACAATAAAAACGTCTGCGAAATCTTTCACATTTGTAAAATAAAGCTGGAAATAAAAAAAGTAATTAAAAAAATTAAAAAACCCGACTGCGGTAAAAGACTGAAAAGGTAAAAACAAGCCCATTTTAAATTTAATAAAAGTTGGAAGCAGGCGGGACCCATTCCAATTTTTATATTTTCAAACTTAAACGGGTCCCGCCTGCTTCCAAGTCCAACTTTTATTAAATTTAAAATGGGCTTGTTTTTACCTTTTCAGTCTTTTACCGCAGTCGGGTTTTTTTAATATTTTTAATTACTTTTTTTATTTAGTTTAAGTTTAATAAATTTTGCGCGATCTTTTCTCGTGAGTCATGGGCAGCCACAGACCAAGTAGTATACTCTTTTGCAATAACAATGGGCCAAAAGAGATGACACCGAATTATTGCTATCTCCCTCACTCTTGGTCGCGAGAGGGGCAGCGCTCAAACGAAGACAACGCAAAACAAGTTATCTCAGCTCAGTCGTGTTCACTGTGTGTTTACTGCTACTCGTGTTGCTCTAAAACGTAATAGGTAATTCGAAAACTACCTATAACAGAGGTATAAGGGCTGGAATTTGTTTGAAAAGGAAAAACTAAATACACGCGAACGAAGTCGCGGGCAAAGCGCTAGATTCATAATATTCAGCAAAAATTAAAAAGCTAGCAATACTTGACAGTATTTTGAGCAAATCGGATAATAACAGTGACGAATGTGATGATCTTGATAATTTTGTTACAATTCGTTATCTTATAATTTTTATTTTTATTAATTTCATTTATATTTAGTAATTAGGTTTAGGTATTTTCATGTTATTTTACGCAAAAACCTGTTTCTTAACAATGCTCAAAATATTGCATCAACAAACTGCTGTAGTGGAACACGCTTTACTTTTTTGTCACTGGCAAGTATTTGACATGTCAACACAAAATCTACTGACTTTTTTTTTTCTAATAAGTCGGCGTTTCCACGAGCGTAATAAAATCGCGGCGGGATTTTATCGCGCACTGGATTTTCAACTCTCTGCTTAGCGCCGGGAGTTGAAAATCCAACAGTGTGTTTATCGTCGCGCTGGGATGCACTCTGTTTTTGTTAGGTTGAATTCTCAACGCTCGGCTCAACAACGTGAGTTGAAAATCCAGTGCGCGATAAAATCTCGCCGCGATTTTATTAAACTCGTGGAAACGGGGGTTAAGAGTCGACTATTGTAGAATTTAAAAAAAACTGATTATTTGCTTCTACGGTTAAAATGCTAAAATTATGTACAAATTATTTTATCGCCAAGGAAACCAGTGGAAACATACTGGAAGAATATTTTTGCTAATGAAGTAGTGATAGCTATGAAGTATGACAGAATGCCCGATTTCATCCCATTTGGATGAGCACTTTGTATGGCCGAACGCCAGTTTTGTTACCAAATTACTAAATAATAGGTTTAGAGTTCAACATTTTCCATGTTGCGACGCCAATAACTCATTTAAAAAAAAAAACACAGATTGCCGCCTTTGAAATTAGTCGACTCCTAAATAAAATTATTTTATTCGACATTTATTTTTGTTATCAAGCAGCATCACCACTTATTTTCTAAATAAGTTGGTTTTTCCATTTGTAACTATAGCATAGACAACTTTTTCTCTCGACGCCGTTTTTCAGCGGGATTATTCAAACCTATACTATCGATATTATTTCTTTATAGTGAAGAAGTGAGGTCAAAGAAACGGCAGTAATTTATTTGTTTAATATGTGTTTGGGAACCACTGTACAAACGCACCCGGCGATTTTATATACTAGCTATTATTTTGGGTACAATAGACCCTTTTTAGTGTATTATTGAAAACGACAAAGTGCGCAAAATAACAGACGCCGAAAAAAAAAAATTACAGTACGAGTACCATTGACTTTGAAATCAAGGTCAATGAGCCTGAGGCTTTCATCGTCTAATATACGAGACATTCACCGCCTCGTCTAACCCAAATGATTCACCAAAAATAGAGGGGATATGGCGCTGCCGGGGCACCGCTCGCTGCGCTCGCTCGCCGTCGCGCGGGTCACTGTTCTAACCTAACCTAACCTTTTTTTTTTTTTTTTTTGACGCTGAGAAATGCGTTACGCATCTCCGCTCGTGGGGGACGAGACGGGATATGTGGGACTCCTGTCGGAATGACAGTATACCCACTAAAACTCAGCGGTGTTCCCACATCGCCGTGATGGGAGGGCCATGGGAAACCGGCTCAACCTTTACTTCCACAACCCTCCCGGCGCAAGCCCGCCTAGCTGGCGGGCCCCGCATGCCCCCGAGGGTAGGGGGCTATGGGAATGGCCGGGAACACCTGGGGGCCTACTCCCTAAGCACGAAGCCCGTAGTTTCGGCCTTCGTTACGGGCGTTTCCTACTCCGTATCACCTACGGATGGATGATTGGTTCGGGTCCCGAACGAAGTATGAATGACAACATGATTTGCCAGTTGTCCCTACTCCCGATGTGTTTTTGCCCGTCCAAAAAATTTAACTTTTGCACTTGTTTTGATGGATCGTAATGTCAGACGGACGGATGAAAGGACGGACGGAAAGACGGACGGACTTAGGGAGTAAGCCCCCTGGCCATTCCCGTCCGACACTGGTGGAGGCCTGTGCAATACAGGCAAGGGTGCCCCCACCTGGGAGGAGTCGGAGATGAGTATCATACTGACGTCTTCTTCGACCCCTCCTCCGCCTTCGGAGCGGTGCCGCGTGAGGATCGTCCTCCCGCGCGCGCTCCACCGCCTCCTTCTGGGACATGACGTGCTCGCAGAAGGAGGCGACTGCTGCCCATGACCTCTCATCCCCCAGCATGGCGTTAACCAAGCCGGGAAGTGAGAGGTCCGGTCCGATCACAGCCATGAGACTGCGTCGCGCCTCAAACCACGACGGGCACACCTCCAGGGTGTGTTGCGCCGTGTCCTCTACCGCGCCACACTCGTGACACGACGGCGTCTCCTCCCGTCCGATCAGGTGCAGGTACGATCCGAAACAACCGTGTCCGGACAGCACCTGCACCAGACGGAAGGAGAGGAACCCATGCGACCGCTCGAGCCAGTCTCGCAGGACTGGCCCAATCGCGTCGAGGGTTCGGCGGCCGAAGGCTGCGGTGGCGAGGTCCCCCGTCCAATGGCCGACGATGGCGTCCCTCGCCTCCCGCCGGACTGCCTCCCGCTCTTCCGGTGCTGGGCGTTCTCCTCTCGCCCTCCGCCCCGCCGTCCATTCATATACTCTGGCGAGCACCCACGCCTCGAGTTCCCAAGGAGGGGTGCTGGCCAGAATACATGAGGCCGCGAAGGCCACCGTGCGGTAGGCCCGCGCCACACGCTGGGCTATGGCCCTTTGGGGTGCCCGCAACGCGGTGGCGTTCTCCCTCCTGTGGAGGGAGTCCTCCCAGATAGGAGCCCCGTAAAGGGCCATGCTCCTCAAGATGCCGGCGTAAAGTTGCCGGCATCGCGCGCTGGGACCCCCAGAGTTGGGAAGCAGCCACGAGAGGGCGCCCGCGGTCTTCAGCAGGCGCGACGACAGCCTGCCAAAATGCGGACCGAAGCGCCACCTGCTGTCGAGTACAAGGCCCAGATATTTCATCTGGGCCTTCACCTCAATTCTGACGCCCTCCACGAAGATGTGGGCATCAGGTGGGGGGCGCTGCCGAGGTCCGTGGAAGAACACGGCCTCGGTCTTGTGCAGCGCCACCGTTAAACCTAGGCGGCGGATCCTCCCCGCGACCAAGGACCCGCCCGCCGAAGCCAAATTGGCCGCCTCCCTGAAGTTCCCCCCCCGGGGCGGTGAGGAGAGTGTCATCCGCATAGCAGATGACACTTGTGCCTCGGAGGAGAGTTCCCCGTAAGAGCCAATCATAGCCGATGTTCCACAGGAGAGGTCCTACGACTGATCCCTGCGGAACACCGGCTTCAACGGCGTACCGCCGGACTTGGCCAGTCCTATTTACCAGGACAATTGCCCGATCCTCTAGGTAGCTGCCAGCAGTCTGCGCATGTATCGAGGCACTCCGTGGAATCGGAGCGCCTCTAGGATGGTGGAGTGGGGAACGGAGTTGAAGGCATTGGCTATGTCGAATGACACAGCCAACAATCCGTCCCCCGCTTCCATCGCCCCTTTCACCTGGCCATTAAGGCGGGCCAGCGCGTCCACCGTGGAACGCTCAGCCCGAAAAGCGAACTGAGCGTCCGACAAGTCCGGCCCGACACTCCGCAGATGGCTCTTTAGGCGGGCAGCGATTATCCCCTCGAACATTTTTCCGACCTCATCGAGCAGAACGATGGGCCGGTATGCCGAGGGGGAATCTTCTGGGCGGCCCTCCTTCCGAAGGAGGCACAACTGCCCCTCCTTCCACGGTTTCGGGAACCTCCCAGACGCAAGACATGCGCTGAAGAGGTCCCGAAACCTCTCCTCCATTTGAATGGCAGCAATTGCCACCACTCTTGCCGGAACACCGTCGGGGCCCGGAGCCGTCTTCTTGGCGCGGATATGAAGAATCGCCGCGCCAAGTTCCGCCTCCGTGATAGGAGGGGCCTCCTCGTCTTCCTCAGCTGGCGGAGCTATCCCCAGCGGCGGGCTCATCACTGGTGGGGTGAAGTTGTCCCTGCACGGGAACAGGGACTGAACCACCCCATCCAGAAACGAGGGCTCCAAGGTCTCGGCCACCGGGGGACCAAAGGGGCGCAATTTGTTGCGCGCCGCCTTATATGGTCTTCCGTAAGGGTCGTTGTCGAGACCCTCCAGCACCTCCGCTCTCGCCGAGTCTCTGGCGGCGGCGATGGCCCTATCGAGGACCATTTTTGCCTCTATGTATACCTCATAGAGGTGGTCCTCGGCGGGGAGGTCTCGTCGACGCCGCCGCCGGCTCCGCGTGTATTCCCTCCTTGCCTGAACACACGCTGTTCGAAGCTCCGCCAGCTCCACCGACCACCAGTATACGGCGCGTTTGGGTAGTGGTCGACAAGACCGAGGCATGCTAGAGTTGCATACCTCGGTCAGAGACTCCCTCAGGTGCCCCGCCACGGTGTCCACATCCAGGCCAGCGGAAGGCGGCGAAAGCCAGTCCTGGATGAACGCCGCCTCCACTGCTGCCTCCCTGTCCAGGCGGGTGAGAGCCCACCGCGGAAACGGTGATCGCACCGAGAGGGGCCGCGTCTCCCTAGGGCCACCGGTGGAGATGTCGAACCGCACGTAGCGGTGGTCTGACATAGACTCCACCAGCTCCACCCGCCAGTTCAACACGCGCGCGGCCAAAGCAGGCGTGGCGAAAGTGACGTCCACTATTGAGCCACCCTGCCGCCGCACGCATGTCTGGACGCTTCCTCTGTTCAAGAGGGAGAGCCCAGAGGAGGCTGCCCACATCTCCACTGCCCGCCCGCGTGCGTCGGTGGCCGGGTTGCCCCAGGTCACCGACTTGGCATTCAGATCTCCCAGTACGGAGACCTGACGCGGCGCCGCCCTGCCGACCACGGCGGCCAGGATTGCGAGATAGTTCTCAAAATCCTGAAGAGGGCGGTTTGGGGAGAAATAGACGCCCACAAGGGCTAATTCTCCCCACGCGGCGGCCACGTATCCCGGTCCCTTCTCTAATAGCGAGAGGGGAGGGGAGTCTGTGGAAGACCGCGCCGCTAGTGCCACCAAGCCGTCCTCATCACCCAGCCAGCTGCCGGGGATTGAGTAGGGCTCGGCGACCACCGCCACGTTCACCAGCCACTCGGCCATGACCTGCACCACCAGGTCCTGGGCCGCTCTGCAGTGGTTGGTGTTCGCCTGGAGGATGCGGTAGTCGGAAACCATTATTCCAACATCGCATTTCCCTCCTCAGCTACCGCTGCTGGAGCTACAGCGGCGACGACGGCGGTGGCGGTGGTAGCAACAGGGCGAACCTGTGCTGGCACTACGCCCTTCCTCGCGGGAGGCTTGCAGCTCCTGCCTGTCATCCTGTGGTCCGCGGGGCGGCCACTGGCGGCACACGCAGCGCAGTGTGGCGTGGCGACGTGGCAAGCGGCACTCCTGTGTCCCTCCTGCCCGCATTGGAAACAGGAGTCTCCCCAATCGAATTTGGAGGGACACGTGGCTCGGGTGTGGCCGAACGCGAAGCACTTGAAGCAGCGCATAGGCTGGTCTTCAAGTGGCCGGACCACAGCTGAGCTGAGCCCCACAAGCAGCCGTCCCTTAGTTGCAGAAAGGACGGCCCCAGCCGCAATGACTGGGCACTCGACGCGGATGGTGCCCATGCCGCGGCGACCGAGCCTGATGGCTCCACCCTTTACCGCGTCAGGGAGGCAGCCCCCAACCGCCGCAACGGCCGCCACCACATCCTCTTTGGTGACCGAATCATCGAGATCGATCACCTCCAAGGACGCGGTCTTTACAGGCCTGACGACCGTTGCCACATCCGCGATGACCTCTTGCAACTTTGTTGCGAAGAGGTCCGCGTTTGTGCCGCGCTGCTCCCCCGAGAACTCGAAAATTCGAGCCCCGGTTAGGGTTCGGCGGCACGTGATGCCGCCGATCCCCAGCCGACAGGGATCCGCGTTGGTACGAGCCCGTCTAAGGACGGACTCATACGTCTCGCCCCGCTCCACGGCCTCCGGGGTGATGGTCACCACGACGGCCGCGGTTGTGGGAGGAACCAGCTTCCTCCCGTCGGCTGGAGCCTTTTTGGCTGCAGGAGCAGTCGCAGCGGGCTTGGGGGTCGACTTTTTCCCCTTTCCCCCCCTGACCACTTCCGTCCACGACTGGTTGGACGGGGTGGTGGAGGGAAGAAGGTCGTCTTCCCCCTGCGAGTTCCGGGGGGCTGCTGGAGTGGCAGACGACCCAGACGGTGCCTCCGCGCTCGTGGTGGGCGTTTGAGCGGCCACCGTGGTCCTCTTGCCCTTGCCTTTGCCCTTGGAGGGCTTCGAGGCCTGGGGCAGCGCACCCGATGCCGGGCCTCCCAGAGGCGCAGGTTCCGGCTCCGTCGGTGGTGGGCTCTTATCCGCCGCTAGCGGCGGGCGGAGCCGCCTTTCCGGCAAGAGCCGGTCCTCGATGCCTGCAAGGCAGCTTCTGATGAAGGCCCTCTCCTCCATGACAATCCCGCGGATTAGTGCCTCAAGGCCGGCGGGGGAGGACGAGCCTCCAACCACCGGACCTGGGGCAGATTGGACAGGCTGGGCCGTGGCCTCAGCCAGCTTCTGGTGTAGCTGGCTGACCTCCGCCTGCAGGCGATCCACCTTCGCTTGCAGCTGCCGCGTCTCGTCCGTGGCAGTCCGCTTCGCCAACTCCATGACAATGCCATGCATGCTGGCGGCCCGGCATTTGAGGGCCTTCTGGAAGGTCCCCTTCAAGTTGGAGGACTTTGAGGCAACCTCCAGGACCTCCTCCTTGTCCTCCTGTGCCATGCGCTCCAGTTCCGCCAGGGAGTGGTCAGCATACAGCACATTAGATGCACCATAGCCAGCCCTCGACCGGGCGGCTTGCGCCTGCTTCTCCTTGGCGGCAACCCTCTCCTCCAGGTCTAGTTGGAGTTGCTCCTTTTTCGCCAGGTTTAGCTGGCGCTCGGCGTCCACCAAGCCCACATTGTGAACGAAAGCCGAAGAAGAAGTCGAAGCCTTTTTAGACTTCTTCTTCTTCGTCCCACCTCCGACCGACTCCGAGGAGACCTCGGACTCGCGCCTCACGCCCAACTTCCGCTTGCGGCGGTCGTTTTCGGCCGCTGACGTGTCGACATTGGAGTCGTCGGAGTCCGACAACTCGTCTGGCCTGCGGAACAAGCTGGCCGCAGACGATGCGCGGTCAGCTTCCAACGCCAAAGCGCCGCCGGCGTGGCCCTGAGAAGGGCCGTTAGATTGGCCCTGATAAGGGCCGTTGGAATCGCCCTGGGAGGAGCGATTAGATAAGAGGCGTCACGGCTAGATTTTTTCTTCATATTCGCAGACGACCGCGCTTATGTCTGCGAATCACAGCGCACTTTAGCCGCCGGTCTGCCACTCCGTTACGGTGGTCAGACACGGCGTTGCCCGGGGGAAACTACGTGGAAGTATGCGCTGTGGGGGTAACCTAACCTAACCCAAATGATTCACCAGCAATAGAGGTAATGGTCACTCATAGACTTATAAAAAAAGATGGACTCCGCGCCACGAATATCGAAAGTGAAGCACCGTACAGATCTATGTGTGCATGATTCGAGTACTTGCAAAGACGGCGTCGCTCGTGTCACGTAATGGCGGCCGGTCGGCATACTATGATGTAAATGTGTGCGCGAGGCGTGTTTGTACAAACGGTCCGGCATACTTACTGTGCTTCACTTTCGATATGCGTGGCGCGGAGTCCATCTTTTTTATAAGTCTGTGTGGTCACTATTCTAACCTAACCCAAATGATTCACCAATGTGAAGTTTCGGACGCGCGGGTGTGATAGTACAGTGGAGCCTGTGTTTGTGTGAAAAGTCACATCAAGATTGTTTACCTTTATTTTACTACTTATACCTTTCTACACACAGATTAAAACCGCCATTCTGGTTTATCAGACCCGAAATCCTAACCCGGGGGCCTACTCCCCAGACCCGAAATCCTAACCCGGGGGCCTACTCCCTAAGCACGAAGTCCGTAGTTTCGGCCTTCGGTACAGGCGTTTCCTACTCCGTATCACCTACGGATGGATGATTGGTTCGGGGCCCGAACGACGTATGAATGACAACATGATTTGACAGTTGTCCGTAATCCCGATGTGTTTTTGCCCGTCCGAAAAATTTAACTTTTACACTTGTTTTGATGGATCGTTAATTCAGACGGACGGATGAACGGGCGAACTTAGGGAGTAGGTCCCCCGTTCCGAACCGAAATCTTATAATATTTGTTCCGAACGTAACCCTCTTCCTAACCAGGGGGCTACTCACTAAGTCCGTCCGTCTTTCCGTCCGTCCGTCTGACATTACGATCCATTAAAACAAGTGTAAAAGTTAAATTTTTCGGACGGGCAACAACACATCGGGAGTAGGGACAACTGGCAAATCATGTTGTCATTCATATTTCGTTCGGGCCCCGAACCAATTATCCATCCGTAGGTGGTACGGAGTAAGAAACGCCCGTAACGAAGGCCGAAACTACGGGCTTCGTGCCTAAGGAGTAGGCCCCCTGACACGACGAGGGGGTGATATGTAGGTTCGGATTTCGATACCATGACTTCCGAACTGGGGTACTTGGCGTACTGCTCGCAAAATTTTTCGAAATGGCGACCTTCGCGATAACTGCATTCGATTTAGCGGTTTTCGATCTAATGAGTTTTCGAACTGGCATACCACACGCAAATTTTTTCGAAATGGCGACCTTCGCAAAAACGTCATTCGAACCTACATTTATATCACTCCCCGACGACGTGCGACGTCAGGGGCACCATAGACTACTATTAGGGGCACCCCGAGGTTCGGTTTGGTTAGGTTCCTTTATACCCTGCAGGCAGAAGAGGGTTACGTTCGGAACAAATATTAAGTATATTGTTTTTCAAGTTCCTAACCTAGGATTTCGGGTCAGGGGGCCTCCTCTCTAAGCACGAACGAAGCCCGTAGTTTCGGCCTTTGTTACGGGCGTTTTCGACTCCGTATCACCTACGGATGGATGATTGGTTTGGGACCCGAACGAAGTATGAATGGCAACATGATTTGCCAGTTGTCCCTACTACCCATGTGTTTTTGACCGTCCGAAAAATTTAACATAAATACACTTGTTTTGATGCATTGTAATGTCAGACGGACGGATGAACGGACGGACGGAAAGACGGACGGACTTAGGGAGTAGGCCCCCAGGTTCGGAATAAACCGCCATTCTGACGTCAGCTTGGCGGGTATTTCGTCCTGAGCCAATCATCCTAATTGCTTACCAATTCTATTCTTTAGTTTTGGATTGAACGTAGTCTTCTTTTATCTTTTACATCCTCTGAAAGAATCTTGTGCTTTAAATTTCTAGTGTATTTTAGTGTAGCCAAAATCACTGAGAACTTAAACAAAAAACATACATGGATATTTGGTACTTAAATTGGTAACTCTCTAACTAACCTCTCTAAACATAGTCAATGAAATCTCATCGGAATTCGACTGAAATTTAAAAATTGACCTATCCTTTAAACAGGTTGTACAATAATGTTGTTTGTTTGACACAGAGTAAAAGAAACCGGGGATACTTGACTATTATTAGGAGTAGGTACTTAGCAGCTGGTGAAATGACAAGCTCACTTCACCTACGTTTTCACGGTGAGTTTTTTACAGAATAGACCGGCAGGACTCGCCTGCTGGCAGCTGGGAGTTACCTGAAAATAAGGTTACCTGATAATAAATAATTAATCGTCTGTTAACAGACGATTAATTATTTAGGTAGCCTTATCATTATCATAATATTGTAGTTACAACAAGCGAGCTCGAAATTTTTTTCATTCCGATCGTATTTTTATAAACTCTTTGCAAAAAAAACGGGCACCTTACAGTCATTGGCTTTTCTATGGATAATATTAATATTTTTAGTATGTCATTAGCATAAATGATTAGAAATTTCTTATTATCATTGAGAATATAGTTTTTAACCATTAAATCCTGGAATCGGTGTTTTAGTCAATGTAAACAGAATCGTGTTAAAATGGAATTTTTTAGGGTATAATTAAATGAAGACTACGAGTATTTTTATGGTATTAAATAAAAAAAAGACATTAAAAAATAAAAAATAATAACGAGTATGACCTCCTCTTGCATCGATTAAGGCATGTAATCGTCTTGGCATGCTTTCCACCAGGCTTTTGATGGTGTCCTGTGGAATGTGTTCCCACTCAGCCGAAATCACACGTTTAAGCTCCCTGATGTTTTGTGGAAGGGGTTGGACAGATCGTACTCGCCTTTTTAGGAGGTCCCAGACGTGCTCAATAGTGTTAAGGTCGGGGCTCCGCGCTAGCCAACCCAGACGACGAATACCGACCTCTTGCATATAAGCATCTACGTCGCCAGAACAGTGGTCCCGAGCATTATCGTCCATGTAAATGGCATCTTCACCAATTACAGTCAGTGCGGGCTGTGCATGTTGACAAATTATTCCTGTTATGTACCTTTGCGCATTTAGTGAGCCATTTTCAATGAACACTATCTCGGTACGATAGCTGGAAGTTACGCCCGCTCAAAACATAACGGACCTTCCACCATAAGGGGTGATTTCTTCAAAACACACGTCGCGTCGGTATAGCGTTCCCCTGGTCTTCGTAACACTCGCCGACGTCGGTGCTCACCATTAAGACAAATTCGAGCCTCATCGAAGAAGAGTACGCTACTCGAGCTACCTAGTGTCCAAGATAGACAATTTCTAGTGAACCTCAGTCGAGCAATCCGGTGCTCACGGAGTAACTTGGGGGCCCGCGCTGGTCGTCGACTGCGTATATCAACCGCTAAAAGCCTTCTCCTCACTGTCCATAGGCTAACTTGTGCTCCTCGTACCTCTTCAAGGTTTCTTTTGAGGTCTTTGTAACTGCATTTACGGTTCCTCAGCGCCTGAGTCACTAAAAAGCGGTCGTCTCGTGGTTGTGTGCAACGTTTTCTCCCAGAACCTTGCCTTCTTTGAACGGAACCTGTCTCTTGGTATCGAGTCCAGGATCTTTGGACGGTGGAACGGCTCACGTTTAACCGCTGTGAGCCGTAACATTGGCTACACAACACTTCCAGCAGCGCTATAATTTTACTGGCTCTTATTGCTTTTTCTGCCATCACAATCGACACAAAGATATCTGTTTTAAGTCACAATAAGGCAGGATTATGCGACAAACATAAATTATTCTAATAAAAATAACGAGAAGTTAGTTTTAGTTGCCTGATAACTTTTTAACCGCAAACCCGTGAATAGTAAGTAAAAAGTCATAAACTGAAAAAGGGATTATTACTTTTAAAAACAACTGTTTCGAATTTGAAATTTACTTTTTTTTCATACCCAGACTCTTTATTAAGTGCCAGTAACATAGTTTGGCTATTAAAACCTCTTTAGAACTAAATGATTACAAATAATGTAGAAAAATCCAAACTGCCCGTTTTTTTTGGAAAGGAGTGTACATGATTCCGATAGATACAAAGACGAAATAGGTAATAACAAAAAACCGGTAAAGTGCGTGTCGGCCCACGCGCAGTAATAGGGTTCCGTAATGCACGCTGCCGCCCGTCGTTATTCGAGCGTATACCTACTTAAATATTATTAATTTAGAAATAAGAATGTTATGATTTTATTTTTGTATATTTTTACACGGTTCATAAACTTATATTTACCACCTGTTTTACACAAATAACAACGTTACTTAGGTAATTTTTTATGGATTTGTACGAAAGAAGGACGGCCAAATCGTACCTGACCACGAGGCGGTGGTGTACAGATATGCCATATATATAAAAAAATCTAGTATTTTTTAAGGTCTTAAAAAACATAAGAAATAGATATTTAATTCGCCAGAAAAAAAAGCACAAACACATTTTTTTTAATAGCATAATTTGCAAATTATTTAGAGTAACATGTTCAGAACGCACCTTTGACGATTCATTTTGCTTAAGAAATGATTTAGTACTCAAAGATTATAATTATTCACGTTTTTCTGAATAGTTATTAGATGTAATTCAATACTATATACTTGTGTATCAAACCAACTAGTGCTGTTTTTACTATGTATTGGATTCTTGTCATAAAAATAATTATGTGGGTTCATAGTAAGTATCAGCATTTTGTTCAATTGTGTACAACGGAACGTCATAATATGTCATCGACGCGCGCCATGGATTGACAGTGTCAATACTGTCAATTACAACGGGTGTCAATTTGACACTAATATATAAATATACTGTAGTGTGTAGTCTTTGCACCCGGCGATCTCGCATTGTTGTGTTGTTGTTGTTAGTGTGAATATTGTGATACGTACTGTACTGTTTTGGATTTCCTTCTGTTGTTTGACCTTGGCATTGTTTTACAGACTGATAACTAGGTACCGCTTGTGACGATTATTCTGTGCTTTTGATTTCCGGACACCGATAACCTCAAAAGTATTTTTTGCATTATTGAAATATCTTGGCTATTTAGAAATTATTTTCGAAAGGGATGGTGTTTACTACATAAAACAATAAAATCTCACTATAATTTGCTTCTGTACACTGAAAATAAACCTCAGGTCCAGCTTCTATAGAAATTTGGCCGATGTTCTTTTTACTGTTCCAATCCAAGTACATTTTACAAGTTGGTTGACTATTACTCGTAAGCTTGAAAAGCCTACTTAGCTGTGATAGTTTTCCTTTTAACTTTGTTAATATACTACCGTGAATTTTTTCACCCTTCCAAAACTAACCGTTTAGCTGGCAGGGGGGGGGACACACACACACTTTGACTCGAACAAAACTAAATATTTCAGAAATGGATCCCTAAATCGAAAAACTGTCTTCACAAACCCGCAATATTTTTGAAAGACTTACCAACGCCCCAACACTCCAGACGTAAACGAGAAAAAAAAAACATCCCCACTTTACTTTACCTACGGAAGGTAGGTACCCTATAATAGTAGATTATTAACCAAGGGTATAAAGCAGTGTCAGTCGCGGGTGACGATTTAAATCGCGAGCGTAACGAAGGACTCGAGGTTTAGCGTTCTCCACTTGTATCAAAATGTACTATTATTTAATCAATTCTACCGCATTTTATTACGAAGAGAAATACGGTCAGCCAGCGATAGGTAGTAAGACTGAATCTTTGTCTTTGTTTACGTAAATCTGTACCTACCTACGACCTAAGAGCAAAGGTATCGCCCCCTATTATGCACACATGGGACTTAAACATAACTGACATAATGTCGGTCAGCTGCCTCATTTTTTAACAAAAATGAGGCAGCTGACCGGCATTGTGTGCTGACCGACATTCCTGATTGGTTCCTTGTTGACTAGTAGTCAACAAGGAACCCTTATAGTTTCGCTATGTCCGTCCGTCAGTCTGTCTGTCTTTCCGTCCGCAGCTTAGCTCAGAGGCTCTTAGTACTAGAAAGCTATAATTTGGTATGGATATACATATATTCATGACGCCGACAAAGTGGTAAAATAAAATCGTATTACAGTGGTAAAATAAGGTACCTTCTGTTTGGATGATGGGGATTTTTTTTTCTCGTCTGCCCCATGGTGTGGGGTGTTGTTGGATGGGTCTTTCAAAAACATTGCAGGTTTGTGAAAATAATTTTTCGATTTAGGGATCCGTTTCTGAAATATTAAGCTTTAAAGTGCTAATTTTTGTTAGAGTCAAGTGTCCTCCCCTACCAGCTAAACGGTTAGTTTTGGATGGGTGAAAAATTCACGGTAGTAGTTTAAATAACGAAGTTAAAAGTAAAACTGACAGCTAAGTAGGCTTTTCAAGTTTACGAGTATTAGTCAAATATTCATGAGACAACAAAAAGCCCTCTTCTTAGTCCGCATTATTGTGCAACTACGGAACCCTATTACTGCGCGTGGCCCGACACGCACTTGGCCGGTTTTTGTTTAATCTCTGTAGAAACAGTTGACAAACACTATGCAGTCAACATGGATCTACAGACTGATCTCATGAAGTGCGTCAGAGAGACTAGCCAGCGGTTCTTATTCCCGAAACCTTTATACCCTCGTGGTGAGGCAAGGGAATTTACCTATTAGTCCTTTTACCTATTCTGAGATCTGATGAAGTGATGACCAAGGCTGACACATCTGTTGTTGCATTTATGCGCCCGCATTTACCCCAAGCACAAAAGACTTTGTTTTTGCATTTATTTTCCTGAACACTTCAGATTGCCGGTACAGGAAATTGCATTTAGGTACCAATTGAGTAATCGCGAGGGAGTACTTGATGCCTTACTCATTCAGGTTCTTAGGGAAAAACGTTAATCACGTTAACACAAAGAGTTATTAAATTACACGAACGCATACGTAAGAATCACGACAACGCTGCAGCAGATAAGGAGAAGAAATCATAATAAATTAGTCTTCCTGTTTCGGAAACAGGTTCTTCCCAAACATAAATTATGTAAGTAAGTAACGTCTTTCGGCTGAAATGATGAGGTAATGTAAATCCATGTTAGCATTAGGCAGCGTCTCTTTGTTCTGCCGATGCTTGATAGTGATTATGAAGTAAACTATAAGATCTCACAAAAAGACGTCACTGAAAATGCACCGTTTTACTTGAACTTCACCTAATATATAATATACAGTGTGGAAGGGACATCGACGCAAAAACGGTTACCACATATTCAGTAGGTACATCATTCTGAGCTCCATATAAAAATTTTTCATCGGTTATTGAAAAAAAAACCGGCCAAGTGCGAGACGGACTCGCACACAAAGGGTTCCGTACCATATTATATGTTTAACAATCGCAAAGATAACTTTGTATTTCATAATGATACTGTGAATTACAAGGTTATTTTTTGCAGTTGCGGAAAATCGCACATATTTAAACAAAATACCTTATGAATCGCCGTTTTTAGTATTTCTTGATTAAGTACAGTCTAAAGTACATTATATAATTAATAGAGCTCGTACAAAAATGGAACAAAATTGACAACTTTTACGGCCCCCTATTTCTTTATTTTAGAAGATAAAAAAAAATATCTTTGTATTCTACTCGATGAGTTCTACACAATACACCCCACACACAGGTAAATTTTTTTTTTTTTCAAAATGAAAACTTTTTTGTATGGGGGTCCCCTTTAATTTTAACTTTACTTTATTTTTATTATTTGTTGTTATAGTCGTAATAGAAATACACAATCTGTGAAAATGTCAACTGTCTACCTATTAAGGTTCATGATATACAGCCCTGTGACAGACGGACGGACGGTCGGACAGCGGAGGCTTAGTAAGTTTGTACGCACAATATTGAGATACTAGCTGGACTGCCCGCGGCTTCGCCCGCGTGGATGTCTGATTTCATGGGTTTTAATTTTCTTATTATTGTTTATTTTACATCAAAAGTATAAATACTGAGTTTCAAGTTAATCGGACTGCGCTTTAAAATTCTTCCATACAAACTTTCATCCCTAAACCCCCTTTGAGGGGTAGTTTTGAAAAACTAATAATGACAAACTTTATTACTTACATAAGCGAGTGTTTGTGCTAAGTTTCAATCTAAGCTGTATCCCTGTTTTGACGCCCACAGGGGTAGAATTTCAAAAATCGTCTGGGATGTTTCCATAACTTGGCTCAAACATTATTTACAATTTTCGAGTTCAATAAAATCCTCCGCTGTAAAATTTACTACCCCTTTTCACCCTTTAGGGGCAGATTTTTGGAAAACCCTGATACACGTTAGTTAATCTTCATTTTTGGTCTCAAGTACAAAAACTGAGTTTTGAGTAAATCGGACCGCGTGTTAAAATTCCTCCATACAAACTTTGACACCCACCAATCCCGTCTTCTGGGGTCGCGGGTTGTTCGAAAGAGATACCGTGGCCCTGCCATAGGCAACTGAAGGAACACGGGTGGGTTTTAGTCAGTAAAAGTATGACACGCCCTTCCGCTCCACCCAGAGCGGGAGAAGTCATTTGATGATTTCCCATCCACAAAAAAAGGGGGTAGTTTAGGAAAACTAAAAATGATTAATTTTATACATTAGATGAATATTCGTGCTAAGTTTCAAGTCTAATAAGTTAATAACTCAAGAGATAAGATTTTTCATAAAAACTTTCACCCCCTATTTTATTCCCTTAGGGATGGAATTTCCAAAAATTCTTACTTAATGGATGTTTACACTATATAAGGTATCTATGTGCAAAATTTCATGTCTCTAGGTCCAGTGGTTTGGACTGTGCGTTCATTATTATCAGTCAATGAGTCAGTCAGGACTTTGAATTTTATATATACAGATTTATATAAGACCATAAACTTCTGATAGGTTTTCCTGTAATCTATAGGTAAAGAACTATTTTCTGTATTTTTTTCAAAATTTTAGGCTCAGTAGTTTCGGAGATAAGGGGGGGGGGGGGATGGTCAATTTTCATCGATTTTCTTAAATAACTTCAAAACAATTTATTTTAAAATTATAAAAAAAATATATTTGAGACTCTCACAGTAAAACCTTTCATTTGATATATCACACGGTACAGTTTGCAAAACTTTTTTTTGAATTGTACTTATTTTCCCCCCAAAAGGGACCCCCATATTCAAGGGACAGACAGACACACGAGTGATCTTATAAGGGTTCCGTTTTTTCCTTTTGAGGTACGAAACCCTAAAAAACATTCAAATCCCCCAAACCATTCAAACCTCGCGGAAAAGTTGTCAGTTTTCTTCCCCATTTGACAACGGCATTCACATTGCCGATGGCCTTTTTAATAGAATATCCTCGACGAAGAGCATTGACGTTGACCGTTCAAGTGTGGCCACTCAATTCATCGCATTGAACAACAGAACTGTTTAAATCGTTTAAGGATGATGCGCCAGGTCCAGGCCCATAGATAATACACTATATAAAGTAATACCAGGCCATGGTGCGGAGCGAAAGTGCATGGGAGGCCGTCACCTCCTTCTGCGAAGCAGTGATGCTCGCGAAGGAGGAGGCGGAACGCGTGAGGGAGAGGCAGCCCCACGCCCTCAGTCGCCGCAGGAGACGCCCTGGGCGGCGGGAATTGCGTGGCTATTTCCGGCCACCGTAGGCGCGGGCCTGCGGACGGTGAATAGCGGGTAGCTCGCCGTCCGGTAAGGACCAGGGGGCCTACTCCCTAAGTCCGTCCGTCTTTCCGTCCGTCGGTTTATCCGTCCGTCTGACATTACGATCCATCAAAACAAGTGTAAAAGTTAAATTTTTCGGACGGGCAAAAACACATCGGGAGTAGGGACAACTGGCAAATCATGTTGTCATTCATACTTCGTTCGGGCCCCGAACCAATCATCTATCCGTAGGTGATACGGAGTAAGAAACGCCCGTAACGAAGTCCGAAACTACGGGCTTCGTGCTTAGGGAGTAGGCCCCCAGGCCCGAGTCGACGGCGCGTTGTGTTCCACGCGCGCCTCAAAGAGATGTCAGCAAGTGATGGGGTCCAATAGGGCCGACGCGGCGGGGGTCGCGGGTTGTTTCAAGAAGATACCGTGGCCCTGGCATAGGCAACTGAAGGAACACGGGTGGGTTTTAGTCAGTAAAAGTCTGACACGCCCTTCCGCTCCACCCAGAGCGGGAGAAGTTATTTGATGATTTCCCACCCTCAAAAAAAAAAAAAAAAAAAGGCTCAGTAGTTTCGGAGATAAAGGGGGGGGGGGGGGAATGGTTAATTTTCGTCTATTTTCTTAAATAACTTCAAAACATTTTATTTTAAAATTATAAAAAAAAATATTTGAGACCCTCACAGTAAGACCTTTCATTTGGTATGTCACACGGTACACTTTTCAAAACTTTTTTTAATTGTACTTATTTTCCCCCCAAAAGGGACCCCCCTATTTAAAATTCATTTATTTACGTTACATGTCCGTGTTTGGGTTACCAAAATACATATATGTACGAAGTTTCAACTTAATCGGTTCATTAGATTCGGAGCAAATTGGCTGTGACAGACGGACAGACAGACAGACACACGAGTGATTTATTTATTTATTTATTTATTTAATTAAGGTTCACCAACAGTTGTTACAGATATTATACTGATAGGAACATATAAGTAATTGTGTCTTATGTCTAACTGCACAACCAATTACAGGCAAACACCACATGCAAAGTGCTTTGTAATTATAAATTTAGTTTTAAAGACAGAATTTGGTCAGAAAGTTTAGTTTAAATTCTAGATAGTTACGTAAATTAAAATGCCAATACTAATTAAAACAAAAAACTAAAAACTAATTATCATACTAATTACATCATACTAATTTAAACATCGACATTGAGTCTGCGTGGACGTCAACCAGGTCGCTGCGTTCGTTTATAAGTTTGCACATGCGTGGTATAGGCGAATTAGCACCAAACACTGTACGGCGAAGAGGTGGAGCTAAGGGTGTTATGGGTTTGCGAGGTGGTCTGCGGGGTACTCTGAAATTGAACTTACCTACCAATTGTGGGCAGTCAATGGTGTTATTGAGCAGTTTATATGCGAATCTCAAATCCAAGAGCTCCCTTCGAGCTTCTAGGGTACTCATTTTGTAGCAGCCTAGTTTATCAAGGTAGGAGAGATATTTAAATTGCCTTCCCTTTGAGTACCCTAGGTATCGGATAAACCTTTTTAGTGATCCTATAAGCGTTCCGTTTTTTCCTTTTGAGGTACGGAACCCTAAAAATCTGCAGTTTCCTACAATAGTGCATCACCTACACGGTCAAAATGCATGGAAGAGCGGATTTTTTTTCAATAACCGATGAAAAATTTCTATATAGGGGGCGTTGATATGGGGGCTCAGAATGATGTACTGCTACTGAATACTTACGTGGTAACCGTTTGCGCGTCGATGTCCTTTCCACCTGTATAGGGTGACTGGTAATTAGTGACCGATACCTACCTAAACACATGATTTTGCTCATACTCATGATAACAAACAACTTTTACTATGGGACCAAACCATGGGAAAAAAAAATCAGCTGCTCTCTACATTTTGACGAGTTATGCGAACATGAATGTATGGGGCAGCTGATTTTTTTTTCGCAATTTCGGGTCTGGTCCCATAGTAAAAGTTGTTTGTTTTCATGAGTATAATCATGTGTTTATGCATCGGTCACTAATTACCAGTCACCCTATATACTTAACATGGACTTCTCATTGAGTAGTAATAGGAAAGGAATCGCGAACATGTAGTCGAGCGTAGCGTCGAGCGTACCATCGAGCGTAGAGTCAAGCGTAGCGTCCTGCGTAGTGTCGAGCGTAGCGATGACCGTAGCGCGGGGCGTAGCAAGGGCTCCCTGCCTACGCAGCTACGCTACGAAGATCTATTTAAATAAAAAGAGAAGTCCTGACTGACTGACTGATTGACTGACTCATTAACGCCCAGACCAAGCCTTTGGACCTAGAAATCTGAAATTTTGCACAGAGGTTCCTTTTTATAATGTAGACAAGGAATAAGGAAGGAATTCCCGGTAGTACGTTCCCGTGGGATATTTTCCGACATCCACGCGGGTGAAGCCGCTGGCAAAAGCTAGTATTATTATATTCCTTTAAATTAAAATGTCGCTAGGTTCGCTACCCTTTAAAAGTAGAGCTATGTCGGTTTTTTGACAAAAATATTGTTAATTCGTGTCAACTTCATTTTACTCGAACTTTACATCATTGGCGTTGATGATGATGATGAAATAGGGAAGAAATCGGGAAGCGTAGCGCAGCGTAGAACGTCGAGAGCGTATACAGGGTGAAATTGAATAGATGCGACAAAATTTAAGGGGGTGTTCTACGCATCAATATGAACAACTTTTACTATGGGACCAAACCTGAAATCGCGAAAAAAAAATCAGCTGTTCAGTACATTTAATGTTCGCATAATTCGTCAAAATGTACTGAACAGCTGATTTTTTTTTCGCGATTTCAGATTTGGTCCCATAGTAAAAGTTGTTCATATTGATGCGTAGAACACCCCCTTAAATTTTGTCGCATCTATTCAATTTCACCCTGTATAACAATTACAACAACAACATACGCCTACGAATCTACGATGCCTCTAGATACACTTTACATATCATGATCTCACTATAGCTATACAGTAGGTAGGTAGGTATTGTGTCCTTGTTCAGCATGTTAAGTACGAGAATCAAAATTAAGGATTCACAAAGATTGGTTACCATCACAATGACGGGCTAAAATGTCATCGTCATAGCTCATGCCGATGATATTTTAGCCCGTCATCATTGCTTATTCTTGAATTGAAAGAGTTATCACCGCTACGTGAGAACGTGAGAAGAATGACTTGACAAATTCACAAATGTTGAAATAAATTGTCACAAAATAAACTGACGTAATTGGTAGGTGACTATACGTATTTATCTGCTCCTTTATACACAGCATAGTGATTTGATTAAATATGAAAGAGCTTTTTCACTATTTCAGAATTATGAAATATCTATTACCTATTACTATAAAATGATGGACGCAAAGCCAACAAGGGCTCACACAGGGTTTTTCTAGACCTCGATATCTAGAAATTGACAAAGAACATTTTTTTCTTGTCGATGTATTACCATATCAGCTATTATGGCAATTTCGTCATTGAGGAAGCCCATATTCAATACTGGACATTTACGGGCTGCTATGATAATTGAAAACGATACTCGCCTCCTATAATTTTTTTTTGACAGGATTTTATGATAGAATGGTTCATAATTTCGAATAAACAGATATATTAATCAGGACATGGGTGAAACTCATTTAAATAACACATAACACAACGCCTGTAATCCCCGAAGGGTTAGGCAGAGGTCTACCTGTAGTACGCACGGCTACAGATCAAGCTATACACTTCCAGTGTAAGCTGATCTCGCATTGTATAGGGTTTCCTTACAGTGAGAGGTCAGTCTAAACTGGAAATGTATAGCTTGATGTGTAGCCGTGTGTACACCCTCATTTCGCCAGTTATGTTTACCTTCCATGTAATAGACCAGCCTATTGCCATCAACCGGCCACAAATCCAGACTCCAGGCTGACTGAGGCCGCTGGGTCGCGGGTTGTTCGAAAGAGATACTACCGTGGCCCTGACATAGGCAACTGAAAGAACACGGGTGGGTTTAGTCTGACACAACCTTCCGCTCCACCCAGAGCGGGAGAAGTCATTTGATGATTTCCCATCCATAAAAAAAAAAACGCTGCTAGTGAGAAATTCCTATAAATACACTTTGCCCTACCTGGGAATCGAGCCAGGACCTCGTGCTCACCAGTAGCGCTTGCGACCACTAGAGCAACGAGGCTTTCGATTTAATGTTTTTGGAAAAAAAAACAGCTTTACCATAACCCTAAATAAAATATGATGGGGAGGAGAAAAATAGGCATTATTTTAAAAAAATCTTTGATTAAAATTATAATTAAGTAGAATAGAATTTTTAGAAAAAACATAACAGGTATTTTCATCAGGTGAAGACAGATCATTTAAATAATTTGAACAAAAATATAGCACTTTACATAAAGAGGTAAATATTACATAGACAGTTATCTCACAATGCGGGTTTTATCGCTAGGTATAGCAGGTATTTATATTTTAAAATTTATTGACCGTTTCGAATTTGCGGAAAATATCAACTAATCAAGGAAATTTGTGTTACGACTTTTCTCGATATAGAAACATATTGTACCTATTACAATTTTATTCTTCTAGATTTACTAACATAATAGCACTTTAAGATAGCGATAGTTGGTACCAAAAAAAAAATGTTTTTTATTATAAATTAGCATAAATTAAATAGGACGCACCTTTATGCAGGGCTTGCCTTCATAATCTTATTTGAATGTTCTGCCATAGAATAAAAAAAAACAGAAGGGTTTTTCTGATTTCTTACCTAATATTATTAAATGTAGGCATAGTGTTAGAGAAAATGTTATTCTTTGCTAACACGATATACAATGATAAGGGGTAAATTCAACTTTTTCATTAGCTTCATAATATTGTGATATTTTTGAATAAGTACTAAGATATAATTATGACGACGTATATGAGAATGTTTTTGTAGAAAGTATTTATTATTTACATTTACTAACTTACATACCTACTCACTAGATAACTACAAAATATAATCGCTTATCTTTTTTTTATGGCAAGTGTATAACTTGTAGAAAGTATTTATTTACATTTACTAACTTACATACCTACATTTCTCACTAGATACCTAGTAGAAGGTACCTAGTCCTAAATATAATAGTTTATCTATTTTTTATGGCAAGTGTATAACTTGCCTCATTTTATTTTGTTGAGGATACGTAAGAATTTCATTATTATTATAATTATAATAGGGTCCCCGAAACGATCAAATGCAATTGTAGTATTATAGTCAATTGCTTCAATTGTATTTGGTAGACGATCAATTTGCGCATCAATGTGTATCAATCACGTAAAAATTTACAGTTGCATATTGATCGTTTTGGGGACCTTTAATACTTGTTGTAGATAACCGAAACCTTAAGGTACCCTACCTACATTTTACCCACATTGAAGAACATGCGAATAAGCTACGTCAAAGCCGAGAGGAAAACTTGTACACAGAGAACAGAGACACCTTCTGCCGCTTAATCTTTGGCCTTCTGCCCTTCCATGTCGACGCTGATTGCGTTACCTATATAACTAGCAAGTGACCAACATTGCTGTTTGTAACCGTTCACACACTAGCCGAAGCACGCGGCGTTCGCTCTTTTGAACTAAATCAAAGGTAATTAATTACAATTTATTTAATAACATTTCCACAAGGAATAATAACAATGAATTCTGCTATTATTTGAATAAAATTCCGCCATATACCTAGTGACTTTAAACATCTGAGGTCAATAATTTTAAAGTGAAGGTAATCATTTTGTTTACAAGATACTTACGATACAAATAAATATTTATGTGGTTTTTGACGTCTTCTATTAGTTATAAATTCATGTTAGTGTTGAAATATTATTTCGTTATAATTATTTTATGAACACCATCGTTAGTACTTAACTATAGGCTGCTTGTTTCATACTTTATTCATTAAAATCGGTAACAAAGGGCACAATAAATTACATTAAAAATTAAATTAAATAATGTAATTACACTTTAAATATTGTTTTAAGTACCTACTTAATTTGTTATTTTATTGGTACTTACTTAATTTATTTTATATTATTTCTTAATTTATTTATATTCTTAATTTTGTTAGTACCTAACTAATGCGATAATTTAAATTGTGAAATTAATTATAATGGTTGTGTGCCAGACACCTTTTCTGCGGTAATAAATCTATAACAAAAATTAGAAATTTTCACTGATAGGTACGACAAAAATGGACCTTTGTAAAAAACTGTTTGTCTAAATTGTGAGCACATGCTTCGATTATACTCGTATTAGGTGTTTCTACGTAGTGCGAAACTGCCAGTACCAATTACCAAGCAATATTTGTGTTTAACGCTTTGGTGCGCAAGAGTGTCCGACTGTTTGTTTGATTTCATAGTTAGTTCTCTATAAATATGTCGTATTGACATGATAGTTCAGAATTGTTATTACAACATATAAATTCCCCGGGACGTCCTTAAACTATGTCATTGTGTAGCCTAGACCTTCTTGCTAAGTTGCTAAATGCCTCTACTAGGGTCAGCTCTAATTGGATGATGTTGCACTGGTTCTTACCTATGTTTGTCGTAAAAGATTAACTATCTCTGCCTGTTTACTTTTAAAGTCAAAAACATTACCCTCCTTCTGGGTCAGTCGGTATAAAGGATCGTGGATTGATTTGCGAAATTATAAATGTTTTGATGAAAACGCTAAAGTTTAAAGGTTTTGAGTGTTTAGACCATTGAACCTTTGAACGAGACCTGACTATATGAGATATTTTTGTTTATAATGCTAAACATCTAAGAAAGCCTCAGTATAAATATTTTTGACAATATTTTATTTTTTTAAAGTTTCATAAGTTTATCTACTTTCATAAGAGCAGCAATTCCCGTATTTTTAACAACGGCAACGTTCGCAATCTCGTCTCAGTCTCAATATGTCAAAAATTGTATAGCGTTTACCTACATTTTTGACAGTTGATTGTCGCTGGCATGAGATTGCGACCAGAATTTAAACGTTTTTAGGTACGAGAATTGGCCTTCAGGACCAAACTTCTTTTGTCTTCCGTTACAAGCCTAAAGGCTCCAACACCAGGAACTATTGTAAAGTTTTGGTCCTTCGGGACGGGTTCACGTTCTTTCCGCATTCAAAGTTTAAACACTTCACTTCCATGTTTAAATTAAGTTGCAACAATATTTACATACTTTTGTAAGTTTACAAAAGCGTAGTAAAAACGGTACCGGTTGTTTTTGGTTTTTACATTTATTTATTTTACGACTAGCTTCTGCCCGCGACTTCGTCCGCGTGAAATTTCTTGTCCCGCCCACCCACCAACCCCGACGCATCGCATCGCAACGCCTGCCCGCGCTATTACTTCGTTTACGCTTAATAGCATCCTTTCTGACATTTTTTCTTTTTGCTCGGCTCTTAAGGTCCCTAGCGTGATGATAAATAGCCTATATTTTTCCGCATCGCCTGCCCGCGCTATTACTTCGCGCTCGGCTCCTAAGGGCCCTAGCGTGATGTTAAATAGACTATATCCTTCCGCATCGCCTGCCGGCGCTATTACTTCGTGCTCGGCTCCTAAGGGCCCTACCGTGATCATAAATAGCCTATATCCTTCCGCATCGCCTGCCCGCGCTATTACTTCGCGCTCGGCTCCTAAGGGCCCTAGCAAAGCAAGATGTTAAATAGCCTATATCCTTCCGTATCGCCTGCCCGCGCTATTACTTCGCGTTCGGCTCCTAAGGGCCCTACCGTGATGTTAAATAGCCTATATCCTTCCGCATCACCTGCCTGCGCTATTACTTCGCGTTCGGCTCCTAAGGGCCCTAGCGTGATGTTAAATAGCCTATATCCTTCCGTATCGCCTGCCCGCGCTATTACTTCGCGTTCGGCTCCTAAGGGCCCTAGCGTGATGTTAAATAGCCTATATCCTTCCGCATCACCTGCCCGCGCTATTACTTCGCGTTCGGCTCCTAAGGGCCCTAGCGTGATGTTAAATAGCCTATATCCTTCCGCATCACTTGCCCGCTCTATTACTTCGCGCTCGGCTCCTAAGGGCCCTAGCAAAGCAAGATGTTAAATAGCCTATATCCTTCTGCATCACCTGCCCGCGCTATTACTTCGAGCTCGGCTCCTAAGGGCGTGATCAAGAAGTGGGTTATAAAATGCAAAATGATTTCTTCAAATCCAACTGGGGTAGGTCCAGAAATAGCGCGTTCAAACAAACTAACAAAAAAACAAACTCTTCCGCTGTATTCCACCGACATTATTGAAATAATAAATCGAGAGGGTCGTCAATCCACGGAAAATCTCGCAATTCAGAAAAATTACTTATTTGCACAACGCCATCTATGGGTAAATTGATCTGCACTAAACATGTTTGCTCAAGAGCGACCGGTATGAATTAAAGTTATTTTGCGATTTAGTAATTTTATATTATCTCCGAAACTGTATGACCAATTGACATACTGTAAAGGCCAAATCTTATCTCCATGATGTCCTTGTGATTATAAAATAACTTATTTTGATAAGGATTAATGTTTTGTTGTTTAAATAATCATCCACACGTAAGTATGTCTAAAAATACTTTTTTAAAGCAATAAAAGATGTATAAAAGATAAAATATAAAAGATAGAAATATGGTGTCGCGGACTTTTTTGTAGAATTATTTAAGACGGACCAGACTGCTATACATTGTTCTCAATTTTAAACAACCGTTTAGGAGCGCATGCAAAAAAGTCTGTTTAAAGAGGTATTTCTTTCCGACTTGTTAGACAAAAATTGTGATAGCTCGGCTAATATGCATGATATGAATATAATTTATAGCCTATAGCACTCAGGAATGATGTAGCTTTCTACCAGTGAAAACATTTTTAGAATTGGATCATTGGTTCCGGAGATTACCCCCTACATACAAACTTACAAACTTACAAACATACAAACTTACAAACTTACATACAAATTTTACCTCTTTATAATATTAGTATAGATGTGTGTAAGCGTGCGTCGACAGAGTTTGTCGATCGCTAAGTTACGTCACCATATTTGTGGAGAACCTGTCCTCGAGAGTCGTAGCTTTGCAAGAGCTTGAGATCTGAAGAATCGAAAGGACCATGACCCGCTTTCGTTTACTTTGCATTTATTTCGACTTAGCATCGGATGAGATTCTACGATGTTTTGTATCTAAAATTATACACATCAATCATTATTATCATGGCCTAAGCTTTAATTATTTATTCATAAAATCATAAACATAAAAACTTTTTTACAAAAACAAAAACCGACTTCCAAAAAAAACACTACAAAGTGAAAAATAACTTTAATTTCGGAAGTCGGTGTCTTTGGATCTGTATTTTAGTTTTTTGCCACCGACTTCCGAAATTAAAGTTATTTTTCACTTTGTAGTGTTTTTTTTGGAAGTCGGTTTTTGTTTTTGTAAAAAAGTTTTTATTTTTCACGTTTTAGTGGTTCAGTTTGTAATTTATCTAAGTTACAATAACCCAATGACAACTGCTCATCACGTTTTACAAAATGTTGCTTTTCCCGATGCAGGGACGTTAATTGTTGAGGAGTTCTCCTAGTAAGAACCAGGAGAAATGGAGCTCATGGTGAAGTCACCGTTACCATTATTTTGACGAGCATAAACCATATTAAAGTAATCGAATCGCAACCTGTTATATACTTAGATATAATTGAGTATTTCCGATGGCCCTCTGTGGTCTTCATCATCAGTTCCAGTTCACCGAATGGTACTTTCCGAGAGCAAATGCACGAGTTACTATAAAAAATACCGAAATCGATATAGGTGTGCCCATAAAATTTGAGGGTTTCCCTCGATTTCCATGGGATCCCATCATCAGATCCTGACTTGATGATCATGGGACCACTTGGGACGTATACCCTTTCGAACAAAAAAAGAAAAATCCAAATCGGTCTAGCCATTTTCGAGTAATCGGGGAACATACATAAAAAAAAAAAATAAAAAAAAAAAAAAAAAAAAAAGGTTCCGACGAATTGAGAACCTCCTCCTTTTGGAAGTCGGTTAAAAATTAACGATACTTAAGTACCTAAAACTGTTATTGTTAGGCAATCTATAGACGTCAACCGCCCGCGAAAAAGCATTATAAAAGCAAACTAATGCCTCATTAGTAGTCATATCCAACTTGATTGATTATTAGATTTGGACCACATGGGGTCTTTCCAATAGCATTTTTTGTCACTTCAAGTTCATATTATCGAGAAACATTCGTTACAATTACTTCCCGATACCTACGCTTCCAAGAATTAAGTTAAAAGCACGCGCCGTTGGAAAAGTTACAAAATAATCGTTCAATAATTCATAAGTATGATTTCGATATCACATTGAACCTTATTTTTCAGAATCAATCAACATGTTGGCTTCATACGTGGTCCTTGCGGTGTCCTTGGTCGCGGCCGCCAATGCCTACTCTTCTGGCGCCCCTGAGAGTGTGTGCCAAGACATGGTACCAAAGCACCCTGTGCCGAAGCAGACCTCCCCTCCTCCTTACACCATCACCACCAGCACCAAGGTACGTTTAAAGAAAGAAAAGAAAAAAAGAAAAGTTGTTTCGTGACCCGTACACGTCTGTAGCTTTGAACATAGAAACCCCCTTAATGTCTAAATTCGTGTTCCAAGCAGGGCAGTATCGTCGCCGTACAGTGAAAACCTCGTGATTACAATAAGCGTTATTCTAGCGGGGAAGATAAAAACTGTTAGTAAAATGGCCGTCATTGACGTGCTGCGAGAAGGCTGCGAGGTTCCGGCTAATCGCCGAAACGGCTGGACCGATTTTGACGCGGCTTTCACTGGCAGATAGCTTAATATGTTATAAGGCTAATAGGCCTACCTAACTTAGGCTATTTGTTTTTATTTTAGAAAGAATTAGCCTTGAAATTGTGAGCAAAATCCGATTCAAATAAATATAATAGTACCTACCTACATAATATATCTAGCATTGCGGGTTGAAAGACCAGAGACGTCTCAACTGACCTTTCTGTGAAAATGCGAACTTATCGATTCAGGCTCCTGAATAGAACGTAGGTTGATAGGGGTTGTGTAGGTATCTCACGTAAATACTTAGTGCATTTCGTAGATTTTCTGAAGTAAAAGAAGCTTTCATTGAAAGCTTTAGCAGATAAAACAAAGCGTAGCATTTTGTAAGTAGCTAGGTCTATCATGGGCATAAAAGTAAGGAATAGAATACCATATAGAATGTGTGGCTTTCTTACCGATAGTTAAATTATAGTTATATAAATAGAAACCGAATTTCGCGTAGATTATAAATTATACCATTGGCCGAGCTGAAGTGAGCGCGACCGCCATCTTCCGCATGCTACGGTCAGCAACAAAAGTCGGTTAACACCGCTACTTTTTGACATCATCTAAATTAACACAAAATGATACGATAAACTGCAAGATTAAAAAACTACAAGTGTTAATCGAATTTTGTTGCTGACTGTACCTACACTACAGTCTTTATTGATACCCTTAATTTTGCATTCTGCGCATCGGCTCGCGCCTACGTTCAACCCGGCCAAAAAGATTGGGGACTACATAGACTTATAAAAAAAGGAGGACTCCGCGCCACGCATATCGAAAGTGAAGCACAGTAATTATGCCGTTTGTACAAACACGCCTCGCGCACACATTTACATCATAGTATGCCGACCGGCCGCCATTACGTGACACGAGCGAGGTATCTTTGCAGGTACTCAAATCACGCACACGTAGATCGGTACGGTGCTTCACTTTCGATACTCCTTTTTTATACGTCTATGGGGGACTATACTGTACTTACCCAGTTATAGTAGGTAGTTATTTACCAAGTATACACTCAGTAAGTAACACTAGTAAATAGGTACCTGTTCCTACGAAGTATCTCCAGAATATTAAAACAATTTCACCCATTCAAACAGGACGTGAAAGCCGGAACTCCCATGGAAGTGGTGATCAGCGGCAAGGGTCCCGCCAACACCATCCGTGGTCTCCTGCTCCAAGCGCGTCAGGGTGACAAGATCGTCGGCACGTTCACTCTGAAGTCCAACGACAACTTCGCACAGCTTCTGAACTGCGGTGAACCTGGCGTAAGTACTTTTATAACGCATTTGCTCGTAAAGGGTCTCTTATTTCACCAATTTCAATATCGTAATGTATGTCATTACGTACTAGTGCGTAATCGTAAAGTAAAACGCACGAGTTTCTTTATAATAAGGTAACACGTACGGTTTATCATGATGCTCCGTCTAAAACGAACGGTAGGTACTTTTTTAAATCTTAGCAAAGAGTTTTTATGTCAGAAAAGTGGTCAACATTTTATGAATAAAATTAACTTTGGGATAAAATAAAATTAAATAATTAAATGTTGAACATTTAATTCTTTAATTTAATTAATTTTGACAATAAATTACAACCATTTATCTGTAACAAAAACAAAAAAATATTAATATACTTTAATAATACTGGCTGTTTTTGTGCCTTTGCCTTAAAAAAAAAGCGCTGATGCGTGCGCATCGCTAATTTGTGAACAAGTAAAAATTATTCCCCGCGCTTTTTCTTTTCGCTGTATTGTTTTTATTTGAAAATGTCGTCAAGTAATGATGAATTTATTCATTCGACACCGCCAGAAGTCCCAGAGGCAGCGAAAAAGGCCCGAAAAATCGACCGATAGATACTTACAAGCGATTATCAAAATTTCATCGTATGGAAAACAAGCAAAGAAGCAAATTCATTTTCAGAAAGTGTGTTTTTAACGATTTATTCGTTTAAGAAAGTCCGAGTTTTATTTATTTCCTCGCAAATATGTTATAAAACGTCGTATGACATACGTGCGCTTTGATAATTACAGCCTCTGCTTTCTTGTAGCCCTCGCTTACGGCTCGGGCTAGCAATATCGCCTCGGCTGTAATTTTCAACTTACCGCACTTATATCATAATGTACTATTACCACACGTTAAACTAAATTCTTTTTTGGTTCCGTACCAAACTGGTAAAAAGGAACCCATAGGTAAGGTGCGACTCAGTCTGTCTGTCACAGCTGGATATCTCAAGAACTACTAATGCTATCAACTTAAAAGGAACAGTTTTACATGACGTTTACCAAACTATTTTGCAAATAAGAAAGAAATAATTTTTTTTTTTTTTTGCTGAAAGGGCGTTTTAAAAATTGAAAGTGGGGCTACTAGGTCATGTGGGGTATCATATGAAAGAGAGCTGTTTGCACATTCTCAAACATTTTTTTGAAAAGTAGTTAAAATGTTAGTTTTAGACTTTTGATAAAAATTGTAAAAAAAATACCGTCCCGGCCCCTTATCTCCGAAGTTTGTAAGGAGAAAAATATGAAATTGATCTATGTGATAGAAGTTTATGTAAAGATTACAGGAAAAATAAAACGATGTCTCTAAATAGCACACTTTTTCAGAAATCAGAACGGAACCCTCGGTGCGCGAGTCCGACTCGCTCTTGACCGGTTTTTTAAATAAGCAGTAGGTATTTTTGAGGAACAGTCAACAAGCAGAGATCTTGGGGCCGTGGGGTCCTTATCGGGTTTTTCTATCAGGAATTTCTCAGTAGCAGCCCGGAGTCTGGATTTGTGCCCGGTTGATGGCAACAGGCTCGCCGCCTATTACATGGTACTTAAACATAACTGCCGAAATGTGGGTGTGATAAGGTACACCTCTGCTTAACCCTTCGGGAAAAACCAGGCGTGATTTTATGTTATACATTCAACAAAAACTTTGGGTATGTAATAGGCAAAAAATTCTCGTGTTTCCACTACATTGCCAATATTCGACGATGTATTTATATAACTTTGATGATTTTTATATCTGCCAGTTACACTACTAAGTAGGCTTTGACGCTAAATATTGCAGAAGTCAAGATGGTGGCAGTGACTTTACCATCAAGTGGACCGATATCGGCTTGTTTACAATACAATTACATTAAAAATAAACACATTTTTAAAGATTATAATGTCGGGATTCTATGACTGTTATAGGACGTTTGAAGATACATTTAAAGGTTTTTTTTGTAACTTCAATGATTTTATTTATGTTACACTTCTCGTACATCACTCTTAGGATTTTTCAAATGGTCTGTTGATTTTATCTGCATCTTTATTAACCCATTTTTTGTACACCAGAATTATGTGTGATTTTATAAATTGCTGTATTTGTGTGCGTCGTAAATCATGTGTTATTTGCATTCGTCCTTCAGAAGCTTCGCGTAGCGTAGCGTACTACGGTACGGTTAATATTTACTTAGTTTTTGTTAGAATAGATAAACTTTATTGTGCTACGGTGTTATTTGGTAGACGATTTAATGTCCCTTCATACATTTTAATAGCCTCATTACCAATGTGATACAAGAAAACTTAAGTGTCTTCCTTATGTAGAAACATGATTGTTTTATACTTATTTATAAGCTTAGTATTTATACCCACGTAATAAAAATACAAAAACTATTCTGCCTCGTTGGTTTGGTCTAGTCTAGTGAGATATAATATATACGTACCGAGACTCCTCCCGTGCCTCGGAAAGCACGGTGGATCTTTGACAGTCGTTACGGGTCGTCAGAAACCCGTAAGTCTGACAACCAGTCGTATCGTATTACCCAGTTAGTGGGTTGTGGAGGTCAGATAGGCAGTCGCGCTAAAAATTAGCTGTTCAGTTCAGTTCAAACTCGTCAAAACTAATGTATAGCTATACATTAGTTTTGACGAGACGAGAGAAAAAAAGTCAGCTAGCTGACTTTTTTTCGCGATTCATTGATTTCGATCAAGGTTGGTCCCATAGAAAAAAATGTTCAAAATGATGAGTACAATGACCCCTTAAGAGGTTTATTATAAACAAAAACTAATGTTGTATAGTTGGGAAAAGGCTAGGCAGATTGGATTGGTCTAGTAAGCATGGGGTCCTGATTGGTCCTGGTCCTGATCTGTAGGTAATATACTAATGTAATGTAATGTGTGTAAACCCTGGAAACTGGATTTGTGCCCGGTTGATGGCAGTAGGCTTGCCCCGGCGAAATGTGGGTACACTACTTATAGCTTGGTATACCACAGGCTACCCCTCCAGGAAAAGAACAGGCGTGATGTTCTGTTAAAAGAATTACTTTCTGGTTTAAAATACTTATTCGATAAAAATCTGTGTCTCATACTCATAACATAAAGCTCATTACAAAAGAAGGAAATAAAAGTATACTGTGTGATTACGTTACGTGTTAATTAAATTGGTCCTTTCTACTGTTTTTTTTTGTCATTACAATACACACTATATAGTGTACGGTTGCTAAAAAAAAGTTCCATTATTTCGCTCAAAAAAAAACATTGATAGATATTTTTTAGGGCGTTTCAAATTGTCACGTTACCTACAAATGGGTGATTCATCTAATCGTGGTTCGCAAATCGTGATGACAAACTTCCTTAAAAAGTTGTTGTTTGCATTGCTTCGGAGCTGTTTCTCATTCTAAAGAAGGCCTTCATGTTTTTTAGCCGCTACCAAATGAAAAAATTGTAACTCTACGGGTGATTTGAAATACTTAGTACCTACTCATGTAACTACACATTGACGTTTTATTGTAGGAAGTTATACTACTTATAACATTAAAAACATCCTTTTGCGGAAAGTCTTCTGACAACGTGGGAGAGCTTAGGCAGTAGAGCTCCTGCCTAGGGTATTAGTGATAAGTGGTAGAGCTTTGACTATTCTGAAATGACGCGCCCCACTCCTTAAATTCGTATACATACACTAAGGTAAATGCGGTAGTGGGGCGCGGCATTTCAGAGTAGACAAGCTCTACCTAATCTCAGTCACATAATCACACTAATGTTATTAAACCCTCAAGTGTCGAATGCACCCCACGTGTGCATAAGGAAAACCCTTTACATATAGGTACCTATATCATCGTAAAAAAAACTTCATCCGATGGAAAACCAATCATCATCATTAGTTGTGAACCTATGGAGTTCGCAACTAAACCCCCTCCACCCCGCGTGTCAAATGCACCCCATGGTGCAAAAGGACAAAACTTTACATAATAGGTACTTACTTATATAAGCTTATATCACATAGTATATATAAACGCAAAAAAACATCATCCAATGGAAAACATATCATTATCAGTAGTTGTGAACCTATGGGGTTCGCAACTAACCCCCAACTCTCCCACTCGCTGGGGTTTTGGGTCTAAAATTAGCCCTACTCAGACATCTGAGGGGTTGGTGAAAGTTTGTGACTTTTCTGAGTGTGTGTTTGTATGTTTGTTACTGTTTCACACTCAAACGGTTGGACCGATTTGTATGAAATTTGGTATGTAGATAGCGTATACCCTGGATAGGCTACTTTTTATCCCAGTCTACGCGGGTGCTAATAGTAATATATAAGAGGAACTCTAAAAGTGGCACCGGTGACTGGAGAAGTCGTGTGGAAAGCGGTTGTCATGATGCGAAGGAATGAGGAAATTGTCGTGAGGAAAGTTTTGTTTATGAATGTGGATGGCTATAAGGTGGATGGAATTTGAGAAAGATGTATAAAAAGGTGGTGATTACTGACTACCGAGATAACGACTATTAGATTATTAGAGAGTAATGGAAGAAAAGCACATGCTGCGCGGAACCCGCATAAATTGGTAGAGTAGAGGATGAGTATGAGGACCCACGAGATGACGAGACTAGGCTATAAGTGGACGTTTGTAGGTAGTATAGGATAAGCAGTAATACATGATAAGCAGTAATACATGATTGAGCAAACGAATTTTGATTTTCAATGTCGCTAAGTGCATAATCAGATGATCCTGCAGCTCTAATTTAATTTTTTATTGAGGAAGGTCTTTAATGACGTTATGTATGGCCTCTAGAAGTCTAGACGATGACGATTTAGATTCATGTTACCAGATAGGAGCAATGGTTTATTGCCTGTTCGTACCTACAATATAGTACTTATACTACTACTTAAGACTCAGATAAGTGCCAGCGGCTGTGAGTGGTTATAGCTTACGTGTTCTGTGCTGAGCTCACGCAACGAGTCGTACGTCCACCCAGTAATAGGACTCGCGCATCAAGGAGCGCTGTCCCAAATTAGACGCATTATACTTAGGTATTACACATGAAACAAAAGATATGTATTATATTAAAACACGTACTTACACTGAAGGATACCTAAATAATTGTCTTTAAAATGGTGAAGGTTTCATAAAAATACACTTGATAGTTTTTGCGTGATTCTCAGTTTTTTATCCGCGTTAGTCATAATTTTACAAATTAATTAAGTAGACTTTTTTAATAAACATTAGTAGGTACCTAATCTAAAATATTCACATAGTAAGTTATTAAGAAAATGCTCTAATTTTACATATATTTTTTTCCAAATCATTAACACTATCGTTTAGATGTGATAAGTCGCTTATCGTCGCCTTCATTATTATTTTATTATATTCATTCATACTTATTGACTTTGAAAATATGTAAAACATATTAATCTAGGCATTTATAAAAGGCCTATTCTTCGCCAGTATGCATTGTATTATGCGGTCAACGAATCCGGGGTCCTACGCAAGAATATCAACAGATATTCTACCTAACCTTCCTAATAGGTATGATAGAATTCTCAAAGTTGTGTTGCATCATTCAAGGCTATATTGTTCGGTGTAAGAGGTCGCATAAATTCGGTATCGAAACAAATGGCTTACACGTACCGATTTCTCATAATATATTTAAAATATTAATTTAATTACCGTTGATTGCACTCTATTAAAACAGACGGTATAGTAGACGAATAGATCGTTACTGTACCTATCTATCTACCTGTCCTATGTGCTAATTGGCTATCCAATTACAAGTTCCATTTTAACAAATTACCTATGAGCTTTTGGGATTCCATTTTTCTGCGAATAAAATTGTCAAATCAAACAAATTGTTAACATCCGAGGACAAGAACCCTTCACTCGGGTTAAAATACAATTATCGTCATTGCCAAACAACAGCATACCGCCTTTAGCAACAAAGTGCTTTGTCGGCATTTCCATGTAAGTACAAAAACATAGGCTAGCGCTCAATGAGGTATATTGAATGGAAGGCTGCGTGTCCGTTAATTACGTGTGGATTGTGTTAGGTCTTTAGCATATTCATCGTATATCACAGTAAAGTCAATAAAACAGTTAGGTATACAAGCAAAAATCACTTTTTTCTTCTCCATCGTATTAATTTTATACTCATTTTATTGTATTCGTTTTATGACTTCAAGCTAAAGACAAAAATATAGAGGAACGATGTCAAACACTCGCAATCACAGTTTTAAAGTTAGTAGTCGCCATCGCCACCTATCACTCTTTTTGACTGTAACTACCATAGATATAATTATATGGACTGTACGTTTGTGCAACACATTGATACCATTCGTTGGATACCACATCATACAGCAGCTAAAAATAATAAACCGTTCCGTTCGTGTCATAGTGAACAGAACTATTACACAGTTCGATGAAGGCCTTGACCGGGTAGACTATACAGGGTGATTAACCTTATAAGTATAAGCTGCCGCAAAGGTGCATTTATTCCTAATGAGGCATTAGATTAGATACCTACTCGTTCAGACCAAATCGAAACTAAACTCAACAATATAACATCATGCACCTATTCCCCTAAGATATGGGGCATAGGCATATTATCTACCAAGCTACCCCGACCAGGTAGGCTGCCTGTAGGCAGGCGGTCAGTACTGGATAACAAATGCTACAGGCCCCGCGCTTTGGGGCGCCACTCGCTCATATCAGGTAGCTCATATAATATATACCACCCGGCACCCGTAGGAAAAAAAAAATCTTACCTCTCCGAGTACAGGATGCTAAAAAATTATTAGGTAGTCTAATTAAAGTCGATTAAAAAATTATATTTTCTGTACTAAGTAGGTACCTACTTAAGTACATTGCTAAATTTTAAAAATGTCTTCGGGATAAGGGAGTGCCTAGGAGCCCTGGATCTCTTAGTCCGGGCCTGTCACCAGTTATGTTTTTGTCCCATGAATTTTTTGCCATTAACCTGCAGCACCAAATCCTGACTCCGGACTGCTACTGAGCAATTTCTGATGTTAACCTATTGCACTCTGCCTGACCTGGCAAACGTACCTACTCCGAAAATGTTTGGATTTAAAACCTACCTAGTTGTTAGTAGACTAAGATCAAAAAGGAAGTAAAAAATAGGTACGAAATTACGAATGCCATACAACTAGGAACTAAATAAGTAGTGAAGGTAAACGTGCAAGGTGCTGGGCGGGTCGCACTTCAATATAGCAATCTGTCTAGTGTAGGTACAGACAGGGCCGGTAGATTATGTCCCAGATAACCATAATAACGCATGTGTTGTTGCAAGCCGGTAATTATTTTGATCAAACTATACCAATAATAAGGAATACCAAACAATAATTGGACGTGATTAGGTACCTACCTACTGACAAGGCGTTAATTTTAATATTCCCCATAGCAACGTGCATAGTTACATTATTTATTTAACTTTGAATTTTTACCTACAAAAGTGATTTTACATAGGTACCTACCTACCTATGTCTAATTATCTGTCTACAACTTAATTTTGTCGTTTTGCTCCAAGCTCCAACCCTAACAGAGATGTGAATATTTTTCATGCTATAGGTAAGTTGATTGATTGAACAGTAGATAATTGGTTTTCTTTTGTTTACAGAACGCCATCACACACAAGAAACACGACGAGAAGTTCGACAGCAAGACCCTCGCCTACACATGGACGCCCCCAGCAGGCTTTAATGGCGAAATTAAGTTCAGGTAGGTACTTACCTACAGACCTTTATTTCATAATGTACAAGTACTTGATAAAAATCATAGATTATGGGCCTGTTTCACCACCTACGATTAAGTTCCTATTAACTTACTTGGCAGATAATTTCAAAAAAAATCTGTTCCATTTTTGAATTTAGTCGGTGAGTAGTGGCTATTCAGACATCGTGAAATATGCCCTCATTAACTCACTGGCATAACGAACAGCCTAACCCGCTGAATCTAGAAGCATGAAATTAAAGAAAAAGGATTTTTGAAAATTTGTCCCCAGTGGAAGTTCGTATTTTTTTCCGATGGGAATGCCATCAGGCGCACAGCTTGTTTGGTACTCGTATATTAAAGTAACTGGGCTTTTTGCGGTAAGTAGGTGACTGGAAAACTCGTTTAGGGAAACGAACCAATCACCGTTACTTATACCTAATCGAGATCATTCAATAGTGCTGCCAGTATTTCAGGAAAAAAAGAAAAAGAAACTTTCTGAAACGAAATAACCCGCTATTATTTCGCGTCGTTATTAATTTGTCTTGGTTAAAGTAATACGTGCCCGTGGCTCGTGCCGATCGCCTAACTTCATTCGGCATCTACCCTCGCTTATCGGGTCGGATCGGCACAATTCAAGCTAAGCCGAGCAGCTTTTTGACGAACATATAATATATTTACATACTTATTATTATGATGTATAATATTTTCGATATTTTCGCTGTGCCCAATCACGGCCCACCCGAACATGACATGACGCGTGTAGCACCCATTGATATAAGAAATAAGGAGATAGGTGCCCGGTAGGTCAAAATGTATCGGAACCCTGTGTCTCCACTTTGTCCCTACCACTAGCACCCCCACCCCTCACGCTATTGTTCTCTAAATGCACCTCAAAATATATGTAGCAGCTAGGTTTTAGATACCTACCTCTAGGTATCTAAAATAGTACCTAGACATTCAAGTGTCAAGGGACAAAAGGGACGTCCAGGGGGTTGAGCAGGTCATTGGTTCATAACCTTTTGTAAGTCATAGCAGACGTAGACGTCAGACTTCGGTACAACAATGCATGAACACGCACAAAGCGATTGTTAAATTAACAAGCTTAATTTTAGAAATGGCACGTGTAGGTACCTATGTGTATAAGTGAATCATATGAAGTTTCGCAGTTCGCTCCTTTGTTCAATCGATTCGATTTACCTTGATAGGTAGTATATAATACCTAGTGTCGATAGTTCACAATTATTTTTAATTTGCAAATGAAGCAAAGAATCGCAAAATAATGAGGTTTTAGGTATTTCATGATTAGAAAGGTTTTCATAAATAAAAAACTTTTTTCTAAAAAAAAATACTACAAGTGATAAATAACTTTATTTTCGGAAGTCGATGTCTTTGCATCTGTATTTTAGTTTTTTCCACCGACTTCCGAAATTAAAGTTATTTTTCACTTTGTAGTTTTGTTTGGATGTAGTTAGTTTTTTTTTTTTTTGGAAAAAAGTTTTTTATTTTTCACTTTTTATATAAGGTACGCACGGCTACAGATCAAGCTTATACATTTCCAGTATAAGCTGATCTCGCATTGTATAGGATTTCCTTACAATGAGAGGTCAGTGGTAGGAACTATTAGAACATCATCAAGATACACAAAGTGGATTAAATACGTATATCGAAGCTAACTCAAAAACTACCCAAGCAAAGTTAATACAATTTATATGGACCACCTCTAATGTATGACCAACCAAACAAAAAAAGAATCATCAAAATCAATTCATAGTTGGCGGAGTGATCGCTTAACAAACACACAAAAACAAACATACAGTCGAATTGAGAACCTCCTCCTTTTTTGAAGTCGGTCAACGTTTACTTATGCAAACGTTGACATATTTTGCAGCAACAGATGCTGCAATGAAAATCAAAATGAGTTCCGAAATAGCATCTAGGCTTCTGAAGCTGTAGACATCCATCTTTAGTTTTGTTTAGGTACTGAATTACTTTACATACTTAATATTATTTTTATTTTCAGAGCTACCATCGCCCTGAACGGTGCCGTCTTCTGGGTGGGCGTTGAATCAGCCCCCGTCAAAGTTGTCAGCTAATTTAATTTAATTAAGAACAAAGAGTATTATTATTACATAATTTATGTCTTTCAACATTCCTAATGTTACTTCTTTCGACTGTGGATGTATTAGATATTTCTATAATAAATAATTTTATAAAATTTGTTTTTTTATTTATCGATAAAAGAGAATCAAATAAAAGTAGGAGTAATATATTTTAACAAATACTTTATTTCAAACATAGCACCTAGAATTTTTGTCTTCGAGATCCATTTACAAAATTCAAGTCTCAATAAATACGAATAGAGTAGGGTAGGAACTAATAGCTTGTATCTACAGTACAGCACTAATTAATTCTTAAAAGATTCTTATTATCACTGGTAATTTGTGTAAAGAAAATTTAATTTTCTATATTTACTTACTAATTAGATTTTTAGGCTTTTTTTATTGCAATTTATTATGTCGCGGCCATGTTAAAGGGTTTCCAATAATACCCTCGGGAAGACGAGGCAATACATTTTACGTATATTTTACTACCCGACTATACATTATGTGAGCACTTTTCCTACACTTAGGTAGGCAGAGAACACTTTAGTCTCTCGCTAAAGCCAGTTTTAGAACAAAACCGGTAGAGCTCGATTTAAAAACAAAAGTCTTATAATTTACATAAAATCGATATTAAATTATATAAAGATAGGCTAAGAAGATAGGCAGTTAATGTAAGTCTGTTTTTACAAATTATAACTAACATTTAAATCTACTATGCTCGTACTGTAGATACATGCGTGAAGCTTTCAAAGACTTTTAAATTTAATCCATATAGCTAGTAGGGGATTGCTATAAGAAAGTGGTCTTACCAAGATATGCATAGATATTCGAGTACCAATAATGTGCGAAATTGGGGTGCCTGACACTATGTTCGGGTCGGCATCATTCGGTACAGGCCGGGCGGCAAAATCGAATGTGTACAGTGTCAAATTAAATTAGCTAGGTATCGATATCTTAACATAAACTAAAAATAAAAAAGATTTGTAGATTTGTTTGGGTTAACAACCGCGGGTAGTGTTGTTACTTGATGATGATGTATGAGATGAGAAATCTGTTTTTTTTTGTTTCATCGTGTTTAGATAACGATACGCATCACGTCTGTGAAGTGTAAACAAAAAAAAAACTGATATATCAACTAAACTGCGGTTGATGACCCCAAAAAAAAATCATCAAATTAATTTATTTATGGTTTAGGTATCATGTTTAGATATCAATACCCATCACGTTTAATTTAATTTGACCCCGTATTTTGCCACTCGGCTGTGCTGAATCATGCCGACCCGAACAAGTGTGTAGCACAGCACGCCTTACAGAGTAGAAGGGGGACGAACTTTTGGAATATGATGAGTTATCACAGTTTTATTTATAGAGCCTTTTATGAAGGTGCCCTCAGTCGTTGACGGCACAATTTAGAATCTCATTCCTCCCCTTCCCCTCTCAACTATTCACGCCCACCTCTTCGGACTTTCATTTTAAAGTCTTTGAGCAAGCTTATGTTAGGAGTAAAGCTCGAATTCTATTCACATTGAAGCAATTCCGATACAAACCGCTACACACTTTGATAAACAACTATTGTTACATTCACTCTCACAACATCTCAAGTCTCAGTTATGTTGCATTTCTTTGAAATTACAATTCAAAGGAAAATCCATTAAGGTGATTGCGCTGTGGTAGCCCGCGAAATTCAAATTTTCGTTTCAAATTCAAATTTTCGTTTCAAATTCATTTGCGTTTTTTGCAATTTGCAGGTCAGTGTATGTATTTACATATTTTTAACCATAAAAATCATCAATACATCATTCTAAGATAGATTTCCTCCGAATTCCGAAATCAGACCAACCCGGCAGAAATCTTTAACTTAGACTTATAAATTGATGATTTTTAATAAAAAAACGCAACAAAATTTGAATTTCGCGGGCTACCACAGCGGATCCCCCTTTAGAAGAATTTACAATTTAATTTTTCAAAATACTATACTTAAGTAAGTATAAAAGCCTGTACATGTTAAATTGCGATGAGAGATGTGAGCATAAATAAGTAAACTGTTAGAAAATGTGCCTTTTTATAACTAAGTTGCTATTCATCTGCAGTAGTACGAAATGAGATCAAACTGCAAATAAGTAACATTCATGACATGGACGCGAAAGTACAAGGTTTCGATGTTTACAGACAACATGTGTGAAACCTGAGACTTGCAATACATAAATACAACTACATCGGTATATATTCTAACAACTATGGAAGATGATATCTGATGAGTACCTATGAATATTGAATGGTGTTATGTAAATGTATAGGTAATAGTAATTGACAACTACACAATACATGTAATTCCATTATTACAGCCACCAAATTAAGTTATTATTATAAGATTGTTATATTAAGTAAACTATATGTTGGAAGATTTAAATTGCAGACAATTCATGTATTTAAATGTTTATGTGACATCTCATTACTTTATAGAGATAGGCAATACCACAGGTCATTATTATTGAATTCTATGGTGTATATCCTGTCGTGATATAAACATTATTACAGTCTGTTACAAACTGGCAAGACAAGGTCATATAAAATTTGTGTGTGTTATGTGTAAAAGGCAATATTGGTGAGTGTTAACAACATAATACACACACATACGGATATTTTGATGCACACCACAACCACTGACTCAATCAGCAATCTCCATTTCCGTCAAAATGTAAACATTATCAGATTAGGTCACCTAAGTAAGCATTTATTATCAGAAGAATTACCTGCCTGTTGAATACATTACAACAACATTCATATTTGCACAGATGCATAATTTAAAATGAAAGAAAATTTACCATCTCATGACATCTTGATACAATAATTAAATGCTTATGAAATAAACACACCTACTTCATAGATAACATATTTAAAATTGCAATCAGAAACTAAATCGTCATTGGTCTAAAATAAATGCACTTCAATTTAAAAGCCTTATACCTAAATATAAAACATCACAGTTAATACTGAATAAGTAGTAAATAAATACATAGAATTAAATTGTTAATATAGATAGGCTATCATTGGTTTTGTATGAAATAGTTTTGCCTTTTGAGCTGTCTGTACAGTGAGATGTACTTCCCTGCAGCCGAGGTTCGAGGAACAACATATTGTTTGCAGAAAAGCTTGGGATCTCGAGCCTTCTCAGAAAGCTCCCCACAGTCAAGTGCTCGCAGGAACGCGAGTACAAATGTGAAGCAGTTGTGTCTTTCTTCATTGTACCTCTCAGCCTCCCACAGTGGGCTTTGACTCACCTGAAACCAAAAACACAATGTACAAGTATGTTTTACACTGATGACATATTTATTTACTGGAAACAAGCAAAATATTGACATACCTTGAGCAGAACACTATCCCATATCTCATTCCACATCTCATCAAACTGCTCTAACAGCAGACACTGGTCCCAATCTGAGCTGGAGTCGCATCCACTCCATTTCTTTGTCATGGGGTCCACACCACGGATCCCCTCCTCACTGAACTCCACAACACAACCCTGAGAGTTAGTCACCCCTATGTGCAAATCTTTGGAATTATAGTAGTCGCTGTAAAGAATGAAAAATCACGTAAGCATAAACGATTTGATAAGGTCGTGAATCATTTTACGGGCAATACCTTGAAACGGATTAGGAAAGTATGTAGTAGGTACTATGGCACGTAGCACCCAATGTGACTACTTACTTGAGGAAATCACCATGGGTAGGTTTCATGACAATAGCGCGAGGATGCTGAGATGCTTTGACGAAGGGGTAAGGAACCCTAAAACAAAATTAGGGCACTTAGCAACAACCTTCAAAAGTCATGAAAATAGAAAATCCGTTACATAAATGTATCGTTACCTGAAGGGCAGTAGATTATAGTCATATCTATCCAGTTTTTGATCACAAACCGGGCATTTTTCAGGTATTATGGTGCAAAATACTTTGTGATCACAATGGTGGAAACAAAGAATACCCGGATCCATTTTTACACAAAGATTAATGTGGAATATTCAATGAAACTGTCACTTCTAATAACTTCAACACAATCGTTAATAATTACAGTTGCTTTGAGCAAACTAAAACAGTAAATGAATGCAGAATAACTTATTGACTAGCAAAAGCCTAATGAGAACCTCATAAGAATTTTGCCATTGTCCACCTTTCACAACTCGACTCTCGCTTGGAAACCTTTCGACAAAGCAGGGTAAGGCTACGTTCGAAACTACGACTTTTTTTTATATAATTAAATCCAATTAAGAATACACAACAATATGAATAGTATTTTCCGACGTTATGTTATTTTATTATAATTAATCATTTAAAGTAGTCATTTTTTTGTACTAATTTACGAAAAACTTTGGATTAAGTTCGGTTATTTTGCTTCGTAAAACAATATGATTAACTTAAGAATTTTTTAATTTGTACCATGTTCTGAACGACCGTCTACGACTTCATCTGTGATTGGGCAAAACAACAGCTGTGAACAGATGATTGATCTGCGCAATTCTATTGGTCGATAGACTGTTTGCTGTCAATTTGAAGTTTATTGGCATTGGTCAAACAATTAATGCGCGCTCGGCGGCAAGATTTAAAATTTGGCAGGAGTAATATTCTTTTAAGTTACAAGCAATTTCAATTTTCAAGTCAAGTTAAAAAAATATAAGTAAACGAATCCGGTTCATGCTCCATACACAATATTTATTATGATAAGTAGTTAAATATTTTTAGCTATAATTACTTAAAATAGAATAATTTAAAAATTAAGAAGGGTTAGGTACCTACATGTTTATTTTTAATTACCTACTTAATTCAAATCTAATTTGTGATTTTTTTTTCATTCTCGATAAATCTTAAATACTGCACCATTTATTATTTTATAAACTGCTTTATGTGTAACTTCTATTAATTAGAATAATTATGGTCTTTTAACTCTTTGTGAATTTCATTATATTACGCCCTATTTCATTTCATTAGGTGTTTGAGGTTTGTACCATGCATGGGTGTCGAAATTTTGTCAATAATCGTATGTCATGAAGCGTTGTATTGTATGTTTACCAGTTTCCATGGCAACGAGCGCTGGCGGTAAACCACACCTCGCCCATCAGACCCAGTTCTGGCGACAGTGTGCGCTGTAAAGCGTGCGATCCTTTGTTAGGATATACTTCCCAATAATGCACTATTAAAGTTAAATAGACAGTTTAGATAATGTGTGTGAATAGGAAACCAGTGTGCTGTTAGATAATTTTAGTAAATAAGTTTAAAAAATAGTGTTCAAATTAATCATTACAGGCTACAAAGTTATTTAAATCGTGTCATTGAACTTTATTTTTTTGATTGGATGTCGTTGACTTTGGAAAGCAGCATGAAAGTTGCTATGAATTTTTAAAATCAGTCAGTTTATGATTCATGATGTATTTGGAGAAGGTGAAAGGTTTATTGCAAACAGTCTGGTGGTTGCTAGCAGCAGCGCGGGTGGTGACCGCAGGTATCTCTTGCCTCAGCAGCCCCTGCCTTCATGGTATATGTATAGATGACGTCAATACGTAAGTACCTATAATCTGGATAGGTGTCAGTATTTACAGTCTTTCGGATATAAATAGGTTGGTAAGTATGCATAATTAATTGAACCTGGCCATGCTAATTTCCTCGAAATAATTAAACTAATAATTGCAGTTGTGATAAAAAATGTATAGTATTTTACCTGCAGCACTACCTACAATCAATTTGCTTTAAAATAATGGCAATTAATCACAATTTTGAATAAAACATATTCCAATAGCTACCTTTTTACTAGATACCTTTTTTAATTGACCCTGGGATGTCATGAATTAATTTGGCAGCAGCGTCAATGCTATCCGAATTTGATTAATTGAACGTTCATTCAATTTTGAATATTTTGAGCCAACACGATTTATGGGGCTGTATTCATAGTAGGTAATTGAATGTACGCACGGCTACAGTTCTAGCTATAAATTTCCAGTATAAGCTGATCTCGCATTGTATAGGATTTCCTTACAATGAGAGGTCAGTGTAAACTGGAAATGTATAGCTTGATGTGTAGCCGTCAGCTACACACACACAGCAGCAGGTCAAGTTACTACAAACTGTCAAATTTTCTCATTCGATTTTGAACTTAACATTCAAGATTTTAAGGTTTAAAATCATTTGAAGAAATTTGACAGTTTGGTACAACCAGATGTGCTGTTGTCTCTACCTATCCAGATGGGTAGGTAAGTATACCTACATATAATGTATGGTTATATTTTCCAGTACATACGCATGTTATTGTGTGGACGGATACACTGGCGTGCAGTGTCAGACCAACTGGGATGAATGCTGGTCCAGTCCATGTCAAAATGGAGGGACCTGCATCGACGGTATTGCCTCCTACAACTGCTCATGCCCTGATGGATTCATAGGTTCGTTAACGATTTACAAAGCATTTTTTTTTGCTATTTTAGGTACTTACAATAGGCCGCATACTTTAAGTACCTAAAATAGCAAAAAAAATTGCTGTGTAAATCGGCAGTGGTAAAGCTGACCTCGCGGTTCTATTGTAACTTTGTACTATGCTAGCTCTAGGTCAAAATGTTGCCACCAACCGACGCACAGTAGGTAATAAATGCCTCAAAAGCGGAAAATCCAAAAAAAACCTGTTTATCCAAAAAATTCTGTTTTATAGTACTTACATATAAATACCTAAGTATTTAATATCCGGGAGTTCCCTCTCGCATTCAAAATAGTTGATACTTTCAATTAATAAAATAAAAAAGTGAGGTCCGTTTTTTGAGGCATTTTTATCATAGGTACTGTGTGTGCGATGCGAACGCCACGCCGCCGCGGCGGCGGGCGGGTGGCGTTTGCCGCGCCGACGCGACGTGCGGTCGACTGTACTATTCTATAAACTGAACTATGACTGAACTATAGTCCGGCCGTCGAGACAATGCGTTCTTTTGACACGTGTCAGTCTCATAAATGAATATGTGTTTTGCGAATTTTATCCTTATTACTACTAGAAATTGTCTAACTGGCAGGTGTCAGGCACGCATTCTCTCGACGGCTAGACTGTAATCTTACGATGAATGGGAATAGTCACGCATCCTCATGTAGTAGGTATTAAATGAGGCAACACCTGCTAAGGAAGACGAAGAAACCGTTGTCTATCCGCTTTTACAACACTGTGGTTCCGATGGCCGACTATATTATCTATAATTGCGGGATTTACATCGTTAAGGGCCTATTTCACGATGTTCGAATAGCCACTACTCACCGAATAAATTCAAAAATGGAACTGAATTTGTATGAAATTATCTGCCAAGTAAGTTAATAGGAACTTACTCGTAGGTGGTGAAACAGGCCCTTCATCTAACGTCAGCCTGTGGTCAATTAAAACCATTTCTGATTATTTCTGGACGTCTCGCCGAATTGGCTCGGTTCGGATCGACCACAAGTCTGCCTGCCCTCGTTCGGCTTCCAAGGTTCGACAATGTCAGCAGCCTTTGCGGTCGGTCACTCTGTCACTGCATGAGTCGCGTTTGTTAGCTTGATAACTGCAATATACAATAGGTCATCAACGCCCAGCCCAAACCCTTGGACCTAGAAAGCTGAAATTTTGTACAGAGGTTCCCTTTATAATGTAGACAAGGAATAAGGAAGGAATTCCCGGTAGCAGGTTCTCTTGGGATATTTCCCGACATCCACGCGGGCGAAGCCGCGGGCAAAAGCTAGTCTACTATAATTCGTTTGAAGCTGCAATAGTCTTGCATGCACAAAAACAATTATTTCAATGAAATTTTTACTAAAACAAAAAAAAACTCTAAAGTAGATTCTATTCAGTTTTATTAGTATTTTATCTAACCAATAGTACCTACAGCTTTACAATAGTATTGTCCAACGGTAGGTCGTGCTACCGAAAGTTTTATTTAGTTGCTTATTGTTCGTAGGTCGGTAGGTACTCACTTACATACCTAAAGCTACTTGTGTAAGAAGATTATAATCTAAATTGACGTAAAAGTATTGATTGACCAACTCCCTAACACGTACAGTAGTACTGTAGTAGGTGTACTCATATAATCCAAATGTCCAACTTCAATTAAGTCACATAGATGTAGGGTAACTATTACACGGATAAATTAGCTCAACATTAGTCCAAGTCAAGTTAAATACGTATGACCATTTTAGAACCTGAAAGAATAACAATTTAATGCACTATCACGATAATGCCAAACTTTAATGAATTACTTATTGCTATACTAAGAAGTTACCACTGAAAACTATACAAACAAGGTCTTCTACGTAAGTACCTACCTATAAAATAACTAAAAAACCGGTCAAGAGTGAGTCCGACTCGCGCACCGAGGGTTCCGTTCCGATTTCTGAAAAAGTGTGCTATTTAGAGACATCGTTTTATTTTTCCTGTAATTTTTACATAAACTTCTATCACATAGAATAATTTCAGATTTTTCGCTTTGCAAACTTCGGAGATAAGGGAGGGGGAACGGTGTTTTTTTTTACATTTTTCATCAAAAGTCGAAAACTATGCGGACTAAAAAAATAAAAAAAATGCTTGAGAATGTGCAAACAGCGCTCTTTCATATGATACCCCACATGCCCTAGTATCCACTTTGAATTTTTAAGACCTCCTTTCAGTACCTGTTGCAAAAAAAAACATAAATATTTTTATTTCTTTCTTATTTGCAAAATAGTTCGATAAACGTCACATAAAACTGTTCCAAATTTCAAGTTGATAGCATTAGTAGTTCTTGAGATATCCAGCTGTAACAGACAGACATACAGACAGCATAACAGACATAATATAGACAGACAGACAGACCGACAGACAGACAGACAGACAGACTGAGTCACACCATATGGGTTCCTTTTTTACCATTTTGGTATGGAACCCTAAAAAAAGAGTAATTAAAAAAATTAAAAAACCCGACTGCGGGTAAAATAAAAACTGAAAAGCTAAAAACAAGCCCTTTTTAAATTAAATAAAAGTTGGAAGCATGCATTTGAAAATATAATAAAAATGGAATGGGTCCCACCTGCTTCCAACTTTTATTTCATTTAAAATGGGCTTGTTTTTAGCTGTTCAGTTTTTTTTAAACTAAAGTCTTTTGCCGCAGTCGGGTTTTTTAATTTTTTTAATTACTCTTTTTTTATTTCCAGCTTTTTAGTTAACAAATGTGAAAGATTTCGCAGACGTTTTTATCCTACGTGTTTTTTCAGATTTGTCACTTCGAGGTACTTTTAACCATATAAGTTGTGTATATTTCTGTAATCATCTTTTAAAACCCTTTATTTTGATACCCCACTTGACAGGTTTTGAGAAAAAAAAAAATTTTTTAAGACATAATTTAGCGCCAAAAATCCAACATTTTGTTTTTTTTTATTTTGATATATCCAGTGTCCACAGTAAATACGAATCTAACGACACCTCTCAAGCTAAAATCGATCGAGCCGTTCAGGCCGCAGAGCGTGCCAAACAATTATACATACATACATACATACTCTCGAAAAACATAACCCTCCTTCTGGCGCAGTCGGGTAAAAAGAGGTAAAGGTCACTTACAGTGACCTTTACCTCTTTTTACCCGACTGCGAAGTAAAGACTGCGACTGTAAAGAAAAACCTCTGACTGGGCCTTGTGCTTCAAAGGATTCAATCCAAAATTATGAAGCGAATTTCCGTATTCAAGCTGAAGCCTTAAAAGTTTTCTATAAAAAGTTGTCCTTTCGATTTGAACTTAATTATATCATGATTATATTAGGTGATAACTGCGAGACGAACTACAACGAATGTGAATCCAACCCTTGCCTCAACAACGGCACATGCATTGACATGAACAACGGATATCTCTGCTCCTGCGTGCCAGGATTTTCTGGTGAACATTGTGAGATGGACGTAGCCGTCTGTAACTCCACAGAAGAAGTACGATGCTACAACGGAGGTCAATGCATTGAGGGACCTGGCTTTAAATTTTATTGCAAATGCTTACCTGGTAAGTAATGCTTTCAATTCGACGTTGATGGCATAAACATTGTGCCAGACACGCGATTGTTGAATAAAGATGCTATTTAGACGGATTGACAATCGTTTCCGATTATTTCTCATTCATCTTCGTATAAAGCTGCTCTTTTTAGCCGAGGTTTCATTCATGTAACTTATTTTCAATTCGAATCAAGTAAAATGTACTCCAAAGTAGGTAAACTTACTGGCAATTTTACATGATCCCTGTTTTTCCTTAGGCTGGGCGGGACCAAAATGTGAAGATCAGATAGATGAATGTCAATCAAACCCATGTCAGAACGGTGGCGTTTGTATAGATGTCCACGCAGATTACATGTGCGCTTGCGCTTTTGGTAAAACATCTTTCTTTTGACTTTCAATCCTAAATAACAAATAATCATTAAAATTATCAATTTCCCGCAGAGACCTTTTTTTAGCCTAAATAGCTACCTACTAATCCAATATTTTCAGGATTTACGGGAAAAAGTTGCGAAGTCCAAATAGAGTTTTGCGATGATAACTCTTGCAGCAACAATGCATTGTGCGTCGTCGAGGATGGCGCTAGAGTCTGTTATTGCGTTCCCGATTATCACGGGGAAAGATGCGAACTGCAATACGATGAGTGTTTGCTTGGACCCAGGTATTAATTTCAACCGCTATAAAATGAGTGTAAACTGAAACCATAAAAAAATGCTATAATCATACTTACTTTCACTTATAGATGCATGAACGGTGGCACATGTATCGACGGCGTAGACAATTTCACATGCTCATGCCCACCCAGACTTACTGGGTCGCTGTGCGAATGTCTAATACTTGAAGACGAGAGTTATGATTGTGAATATGTTAGTCCGACGCCTCTAACCAGTTCTACCCAATCGGTTCTAACAACTTTGATGGAAGAAACTACGTCAGCGAAACCTTCTTTCTCAGATATGACTCCCACATACAGTCCTACAAATGACACAACTCTAGTTTTAACAACTGAAAAAGATACCATTTCTACAGACATAGTGGGAAGCAGTACTGAAAAGGAACCAGTTATTACTGTAGTAACTGAAGTCACCACTGGAAAAGATACTATTATCACTAGTATTTCTGAAGAAACAACAATAACTAGCGAATCAACAACGACGAAAGCAGGAATTTCAGTACCACCAGAACATGAAGAGACAAGACCAACTATGGAATCGGAAAATGCTAAAACAGAACCTGATACCGATTGTCAAGGAACTTGTAATGACCTTACAACTATACCACCAACATCTACTGTGATTGATTTCATTACTAGCTCTACAGAAAGTACCAAATACGATATACCTACCATGATACCGACGAAAGAAATGACAGAAGAAACTACTTTGACTACAGCATCTACCACCACAATAAGTACTACAGAAGAAGCTGCAGCAGAAATAACGACAACACCTAAAGTTGATGTTAGTACAGACAAAATGTTCACAGATATTCCTACCGATCACCCAGTAACTGATCTTCCCGCAGGCTATTCGTCAACTACTGAAGCCATGGAAGTCACTAGTGCTGTTGATACAGAAACTTTTACCACAGCGCAGTCGGAATGCACTGATTCTATTTGCAATGACCATGGAAGCTGCATTAATACTCCTCATGGAATTCGGGTAAGTTAAGGATCATAGATAACGATAAGACTATGTGATGACTTACTCATATAATACTTAATAATGTGTGTTTTTATATGATTTAAGTGCCATTGCAATTTTAATTACGGCGGAAGATTCTGCGACGAACCAATATCAATTACATCCGCCGCTTTTGGAGGGAATTCATTCATAGCTCACAAACTGAAAAACGCTACATCGATAAATATAGAATTCAATGCTAAAACTCTGATTACCGACGGACAAATATTGCATGCGGATATAGCAAAAGGAGTTTACATGCAACTGTTCATGAATTCTGGATTATTGAAATTCAAATTTTCATGTGGTTATCAAACTATGCTATTGAGCGAGCTGAAGACTTTTGTCAATAAAGGCTATCCGATGAAAATTGAAACAAGGTAAGTACTTAAGTGATTCTAATTACATTTGTCGAAATCGTATGTATACAATTAAAATAATAGTCATGGATATTTGCATTACCAAAACTCTTCCCATTCCTAAATTATAGCTTTACAAGAACATTGCCATTCCAATCAAATGTGTTTACCTCGATGACATGCTTGTTGTTGTAACTGATGTCACCGACATCTTACAGATTGGACTTGTACCCAGAAGATCAGCACTGCAACGCGACTCTACGCTTGAATGATACAGTGGCAATGAGTGGTGGTCAAGTAGCCAACATTACCACCCTCGATCATAACTCGACATTGTACCTGGGAAACTCTAGAGACGTTAAAGATTACGAGAGCAAACCCTTCATTGGATGCATTAGAGATTTGATTGTAAGGTTTTTATTACGTAATCCTTAAAATATACAGTCTGATTTTTACAAACAGATAATGCCATTTTTAAATTCTACGATTTTCTAATGAATTCTCAAAACTTTTATATGGAACAGTTACTTTCTGCCCTACTAAAAAGGAACCTATTTAAAATTTCATGCATCTTCAATTCTTTTAACCTTATAACTTGTTTGAAGGCTTGTCTTGACATTTTAATTTAGGTAAAGGGTTCTTTTGATGACATACTGCGACTACGGGGAATAATTTACATTGCTCACCTGGGTATTTTTGTGGTAACATTTAGTTGAAAACTTTCGGTTAAATATTATTAAATTTAAATTAAATTATATTTAATTTAAATTAAATTAAATTTCACGTAAAAATAAATCACATTTAATAGGTTCAATTATTCAAAACCTTGAAACAAGTAACTTGACGATGCCCTTACACAAATACCTACCTCTAATTATTCTAGGTAAACGGTGAAAAACGCGATGTATTCGGTGATGCTCTCGACGCCGGTGAAGTAACAGAATGCCTGTCACTATCATGTCTCTCTGCGCCTTGTCTGAATGGTGGAACCTGTAGCGACCACCGTGATGGGGGATACACCTGTTCCTGTGCTAACGGGTAAGATCACAGAACATAAGTTATATCTTATGTTCTGTGGGTTAGATATTGACAAAAGATAACATCTAAAGGGTGGTTTCTATAGGCGAAGGTCTTTAAATTGAAATATATTATAACACAGAAAAATGTTTTTAATATCCATGAAATTGGCTTTATTCGCCGCGGCTGACGCGTATACATGGTGTAATCTGAAGGTCAAATTTTCACACACTTTTCTCAGTATATCAGGCTCTATTTCGGCAATCATGCGTCGAATGTTGGCATACAAGTGCTCAATTGTTCCTTGTTTATTGCCGTAGATGGCATATCCCCATAGACAAAAAAATAACCCCCAAATAACCCTAATGGCCTAATGGCGTCAAATCATACGAACGAGGTGGCCAGATTTCGTGAAATTAGTCGTTCGACAATTTATCTGTGAATAAAACCAATTTCATGGATATTAAAACCATATTTCTTTTTATTTAAGTTCAAAGTTCTCTGCATCTAAAATAAACACCTATATAAAAGTTAGCAGTTGAGAGATATTACGAAAGCAGAGTAAACTTCCTACAAAGCAGATTTACCTTTTCTTTGCTCCTGTTGTACAGCGATCCTGTTCATCTCCTCCAGGATCTAAGCCTGACGCACGATTAAACTTTTCAAAAGCTTTCTTCATTAATAAAAATCCTGACATATAGCGCTTGGATGCTTTTTCCTTGGTTAAGAGTTTCTAAAGAATAATTATACCTACCAGAAAGCATCGTCCCAAAAAAGTTAGCAACGTAAGATAATTGATTTATTTGAATCGCTTATTATCAAGGTTGTTGATTTGCAGATGGCTCGGAGAACATTGCAACGAATCAGTCTGCCAGAACAACCCGTGCCAGTCTGGCGGCAGCTGCGTACCGCACCCTGGAAGTGGATTCCTCTGCCTATGTCCTTACGGGAAACACGGCATTTTGTGCGAATATAGTAAGTCTAGGACCGTAACCGTGATACATTTCATAATTTCATGGATTATCACTATTGACCTACCTACTTTCTGCAAAACGAACTGAAATCATGAAACACCTGTAGTCTGTGTCATTGCACCAAACAAGTAGTATAGCACCTGCAAGCGGTTTCAGTTATAATCATTCTAGCTTTTGCCCGTGGCTTCGCCCGCGTGGCGGTCGGAAATTATCCCACGGGAACGTACTACCGGGATAAAAAGTATCCTATGTATATGTATTTATATATGTATACGTATTTATGTTCAGGTCATTGTCGACCCATGTGCCAAATTTCAAATTTCATCAAAATCCGTTCAGCCGTTTTAGCGTGAAAGTGTAACAAATAAACAAACTCACAGTCGCATTTATAATTTAGTTAGGATAAAGTTGCGCGTCCACCGGGTCGGAATAAGAGCGTCCGCACCATAGGGATTTGTTGCTTTGTATTGATTTCTTACTGCATGCACTGGATCGGTGGATCGGCAAATCTGTGGCAGAGCCCGGTATTTCTGCCGATGACGTCATCCGCAGTGAACGCGCCCAGTGTTACCTGTGTTACCGTGGAGACCGTGTACCCGGGTACACGGTCCCCGAAACGATACCTAAATTGCAATTGACAATGTTTACGTGACACACTCCGATTTCTACCCAGTGGACGCGTAACTTTAGGATTCTCAAAGCAAGCAGTCAAAGCAGTGACGTACTTAGGTATTTTTTGGCTGAATAATAAATTCAGTTATGTACTACATAGGTATATGCAGGAAACAACACAAATAGGCATGTCGCTGATCCACTGTCCAAATTAGAGGATAAGAAATTATTTACAGATATTTGTTCAGCTAAGTGTTAAGTTCAGCTCGTGGCTAAATGTAACAGGCGCAGGGTCAATCTAAGGTTAAGCTACGCTTGCCTCGGTTGGTTCGTGGAAGGGTGTTCATACATAACCATAGATATAAGAAAGAACTTGTGTTTTTTATGTTTTTTTATTTCTATGTCCATAACATATCTACTCTTCCTGGTCGCGGCTGTCATTTGTAGATCTTTGATAGTCGTTACTTACACCCTAGTCAGAAGCCCGAAGGTATGACAACGAATTCTACCAAGGGGTATCGTATTACCTAGTAAGTGGGTTGTGGAAGTGAGATAGGTAGTCGGTACAGCATAACGCAACCGTCATCCAACCCAACCTAACTCTAAAAGTGATGTGTTTGTGGATGAATGGAGTAAAATTATGCGTAATAGGTACAGGGTGTCTCAAACGTAGTGGTCCAAAGGCAAACGGGGTAAAGCGGGTCGCCACCTTTCATTTAAAAATTTCAAAGTTGGGAAATTCTCAACAGTTCAGATTTCGCTAATTAATCGTTTTCAAGAAATTTTCAAGTTTTTTTTTTTTTTTTTTTTCTTTTTTTTTTTTTTTTTTTGAGGGTGGGAAATCATCAAATAACTTCTCCCGCTCTGGGTGGAGCGGAAGGGCGTGTCAGACTTTTACTGACTAAAACCCACCCGTGTTCCTTCAGTTGCCTATGCCAGGGCCGCGGTAACCTCTTCAGACAACCCGCGACCCCAGCGGCGTCGGCCCTATTGGACCCCGTCACTTGCCATCTCTTTGAGGCGCGCGTGGAACACAACGCGCCGTCGACTCGGGCCTGGTCCTTACCGGACGGCGAGCTACCCGCTGCTCACCGACCGCAGGCCCGCGCCTACGGTGGCCGGAAATCGCCCCGCGATTCCCGCCGCCCAGGGCGTCTCCTGCGGCGACTGCGGGCGTGAGGCTGCCTCTCCCTCACGCGTTCCGCCTCCTCCTTCGCGAGCATCACTGCTTCGCAGAAGGAGGTGACGGCCTCCCATGCACTCTCGCTCCGCACCATGGCCTGGACCAGGCTCGGACGCGAGAGATCGCCGCCGCCGATCGCCTCCGTGAGAACACGGCGGTGCTCTGCCCAAGCCGGGCAGACCTCCACTGTATGCTCCACCGTGTCCTCCGGGCGATCCACACAATGGTAACACCCGGGCGTTTCCTCCCGCCTTATGCGAAACAGGAACCTCCCGAAACAACCGTGTCCGGTGAGGACCTGCGTCAGGCGGAAGGTGAGGACGCCGTGGCGCCTCTCTAACCACTCCTCAAAGAGGGGACTTATCGCCGCAATTGTGGCGTGCCCAGCGCTGGGTTGCGACAGTCGCGCTCTCCATACCGCCATGAGATCCCGCCGGAGCTCTGTCCGCTGTGTACCGTGATTTCTCGCGGCAGCGGAGTTATGCCCCGGCGCTTCGCCTCCTCGCGCCACTCCCACACGTGCGCGAGGACCTTTGCCTTCAGATCCCACGGCGGCAATCCGGCAAGGAGGCTCGCCGCCTCCCGGGAGACCGTGCGGTATCCCCGGACTAGCCGGATGGCCATGACCCTCTGGGACGCGTTCAACCTGCCGGCTGGCCCCAGCCTTAGGGAACGCGCCCACACCGGTGCTCCGTAAAGGGCCATGGACCGCACGACCCCCGCGTAGAGCCTCCGGCAGGAGGCGTTTGGACCCCCCAGATTGGGCAGGAGCCGCCTCAAGGCAGCCCCAGCCCGTGCCAGTCTGGGAGCCAAACGTCGGAAATTTTCAAGTTTCACTTGGATTTTTCGAGCTTGTGAACAAAATTTTCGACGTAGCGCTAGCGAGTTCGAATCTTGCTGGAAGATGTCTTGATAGTATGTCAAGATTATGTTCCTATTTTTGTTCAGTGTGGCTCTGCAACGCTTCAGATTTTATTATTACCTACTTTTCACTAGCGAAACTCTCAAAGTCCAGAATCCCAGATAAAAAAAATTACATTAGTATTATCCCAACTTTTAAATTTTTATGATAGGTGACGGCCACCTCCGCTTTACCCCATTTGCCTTTGGACCACTACGATTGAGACACCTTGTATGTCACAATACTTTCTTTCATAGAACACCATGGCGTTCAAAAGAAACACCAGAAAGAAAGTATGCAAGGGAGTCTACTGTTCCATGTTAGTTTTAAGTAATTCAAATATGTCTAGACAACAAAATTGTCAATATTAATCTTCTTTTATGTTTCTATGTTAATTAATGTAATTGGTGTTTTAATCACACTACTTTAGAAATCACACTAATATTATAAAGGCGAAAGTTTGTGAGTGTGTGTGTTTGTATGTCTGTTACTTCTTCACGCTCAAATGGCGGGACCGATTTGGATGAAATTCGGTATGTAGATAGCTGCCTGGATTAACACATAGGCTACTTATTATCACGGTCCACGCGGGTGAAACCGCGGGGCGCAGGTAGTTAACTATAAATAAATAGATGGGAACAGGTAGGCAGATTGAATTGTTCAGCTGAGTCCTGAGTACCTACTCGTACTTTCGAAACTTAAACAGGTACAACATTACTAATAACGATTCGTTTTGATAACTACAACAACATTGCATATACTTAATATTCAATATGCCACTCGTTAAAGGTTAGAAATATGTTAAAGGTTAGATCGATTGGTTTTGGTACTGTTTTGTACTTGAGTGCTCAAGTAAATTATATTTTAGCTTCGATCAAATAAAATCAAATCAAATCAAAATCATTTATTTGCATAAAATGTGGTGGTACAAAAGATGTTACATATAAAAAGTGCAAAGACACATTCCGCCGCAGTTTTGGCATGCAAATATTTAATGGATGTTAATGTTAGTTAACATACAATAAAATAAAATTATAGAAAAATAAATAACAGTTGTTAGGTAATAAATTCGAGTTATAACGTTATAAATCTATGAACGAAAATAACAATTTATTGAAGTCAATAGGTCAATCAATCTGCCTAGCCTTTTCCCAACTATGTTGGGGTCGGCTTCCAGTCTAACCGGATGCAGCTGAATACCAGTATTTTACATGGAGCGACTGCCTGTCTGACCTCCACAACCCAGTAACTGGGTAATACGATACCCCTTGGTAAGACTGGTTGTCAGACTTTCGGGCTTCTGACGACCCGTAACGACTGTCAAAGATCCACGAATGACAGCCGGGACCAACGGCTTAACGTGCTTTCCGAGGCACGGAGGAGTCTCGGTATGTAAAGATGGTCACCCATCCACTGACCAACCCCGGCAAGCGTAGCTTAACCTGATGGATCGACCCGTACGGCTGTCAATAGGTACCAATCCGAATTAAAATTACACACTACATATTTATAAATAGTAAGGTATGTACCTAGCTAGCGACAAGGTAAATACCAAAGTAACTTAAAAATAAATAACTAAAAGTGACTTCAAATAACTAAGTGACTACAATGCATTCCTGAAGTGGTAGGACTGACATGTTTTTTTGTTGAGAAATTCGCCGATTGAATAAAAACTATGCGATATCAACCATTTTTTCAAAACCACGCAGAATTTTTTGTAAGGTAGTTCTGTTATCCAGTTACGTAGTGTATCGTTAATGGAGTTGTAAATTATATTCACCGACATTATTATGATTTGATCATTAGAACATAAAACAAAGTAACTTTACTTTAGTGATATGTAATCGATTTTATTACATGCTTAGTTCTCATAATCATCAATAAACAATAAAATAGCCTTATCAAAATGATTGTTTAAGCTGAACAATAATCTGTGAGCTGTTTTTATGATACAGATAAATCTATATTTTGATTTCATGTGATTTTACAGGTGATTTAAATAGAGCTTACATGCTCCACAAAAAAAAATTGAACTTAGAAGAAAAACTGCATGATAGCCAATTTTCACTGACCGTATATCGAGCTCGTTGTAAATAGGTAACTGCTCTGCTGCTAAACTGTGACCATTCTACAAACTTACACTTAAGTCTCCTCAAGCGCAGTTTATCGAGATTGCTTGAGGTTCCGAAAGTCTGTCAACCAGTCTTACCAAGCGGTATCGTGATACCCAGTAACTGGTTGTGGAGGTCAGATAGGCAGTCGCTCCATGTAAAATACTGGTATTCAGCTGCATCCGGTTAGACTGGAAGCCGACCCCAATATAGTTGGGTTAAGTCTACGCAGATTGATTGCTTGACTAGGTTCCAATTAACTCAACCGGAGACAGGAGCTTATCAATCCAACGATAGCGTCACGAACCGAACTCTTTAGCTACGATTTGGATTCATTCCACTTTTCTTTTGTTTCCTTCACAGATGTAGAAATAACCCGCCCATCGTTAGCCCCAATCAGTACCGGAGTATCCTCCTACATAATGTACGCTCTATCTCCTGCCGCAATGAACTCAGATCGCTTCGACCTGCGCCTGCGCTTCCAGACGACAGACATGGACCAAATAGCACTGCTAGCGTTTGTCGGCCAAAGTGGGAGACACGACTCGAGGAGTCAACACTTAGCATTGACGTTTGTCAAAGGATATATCATGCTTACTTGGAATTTGGGCAGCGGTAAGTTTATAGACAAATATTATGATAGGTGTGTAAAAAATATTTGGTTACTTGATTAGGGCCATGGCTTTATTATTGTTTTGTAGCCTTTAACTTCAATTAGAGGGAATATGTTGATATGATAGTAGGTCTTGGTTGCAAGCGCGGCTATACTGAGAGCGGGGTCCGCATTCGACCACCTGGATCGGAAAAAGTAATAGGTCTTTACCTATGAAATTGCCATTGTATGAAAAAATTTTAACGAATTTTTTTCATGTATTTTTTATTTGTATTAATCGAAGTAATCACCCATGCAATCAATGCATCTTTGCCAACGCAGTGGCAGTTTATGGATGCCCTTCTTAAAGAAATCAGCTGGTCGGGAGGCAACAAATTCTTCAAAGGCATTTTGTACTGCCTCTCGGGTATTGAATTTTTTTCCCGCCAAGAAGTTATCCAAATTCTGGAAAAAGTAGTAGTCTGTAGGCGCAAGGTCTGGTGAGTAGGGCGGATGACGGAGAGCTTCCAACCCCAGTTCTTGCAACTTGGAGACCGTTTGCTGTGCAGTATGAGGTCGCGCGTTGTCGTGCAGGAGCAGCGGAGACGAGCGATTGACCAATGCTGGTTGGAGATGTGCCAGCTTCTCCATCATTGTGTTCAGTTCTTCACAGTACACATCTGCAGTAATGCTCAACCCATTTGGTAAGAAGCTGTGATGAATCACACCGGCGCTAGACCACCAAACAGTGACCATCACTTTTCTAGGGGTAAGTTTTCGTTTAGGGCATTGTTTAGGTGCTGAACCAGGATCCAACCAACTTGCTGAGCGCTTGCGGTTATCAAACAGAATCCATTTTTCATCGCAGGTAACAATGCGGTTCAAAATTCCTTCATTTGTGTGTCTGTTGAGCAGTGCAAGGCACGTCTCGACGCGTACTTCGCGCTGGCGATCATTGAGTTCGTGGGGCACCCATTTGTCAAGCTTTTTTACCTTGCCAATTTGACGCAAATGGACCAATATTGTTTTGACGCTAACGTCGAAAGCTGCTGCTAATTTAGCCGTAGATTGTGTATCATCAGCTTCCACAATCGCCTTTAATTCGTAATTGTCGACCAAAGTCTTCGGACGACCGCGAGGTTCATTTTTCAGGTCGAAATTTCCAGAACGGAAGCGAGCAAACCAATAACAGGTGGTGCGTTGGTTTGTAGTGTTAGCTCCGTAAACGTCGTTGATGTTGCGTGCCGCTTGCTTGTGCCGCGTTGCTGCCACGACGGTATATATATATATATATATAAACACCCTTTCCCACACTTAGTTGATCCAGCAGTGAGCCAATGCATTATTGACTCCACCTTTCGTGCGGAATAACTTGACTCCGGTTTAATATTTTTCGAGCGGAGTGGCAACGTCGCCTTCCACTTGGCGATGTTGCCAAATATATTTGCAGAAATATATTTATACTCAACATTTTTTTTACTCTAGCATCTAAACAAAAGTGGATCCGTAACGGTAAATTTTTTTATACTCAACCATACTTTTTGGCTCCGAATTTTATCTGAAGACCAATACTTATTGGCTCCATATACAGTGAATTTCAGATACTTCTAACATTAATTTTTTTGATTTACACACTCCTTGCATAAAAATGATAATAATTTTCTACCTACGTAAGTTGATCCACTCGATATTCTATACGCAATGTTTCATACATTGTTAGATCCACCTCTACTAAGAGGTGCGGCACCACGCACAGCATGTATGTGGTTCCGTTTTATACTCTCCTTGCGGAAATGCATACATACGTTGATCCAGTCGATTTTATATTCTCATTGCTTCATACGTTATTAGATCCACCTCGAATATGAGGTTATAAGTACTATGTGGTTCCGTTTTATACTATCCTTGCAGAAATGCATACAAACGCTGATCCACTAGATTTTATATTCTCATTGCTTCATACATTGCTAGATCCACCTCGAACATGAGGTTATAAGTACTATGTGGTTCCGTTTTAAACTCTCCTCGCAGAAATGCATACATACGTTGATCCACTCGATTAATTATATTCGCATTGCTTCATACATTGTCAGATCCACCTCGATCGGTTATAAGTACTATGTGGTCCGTATTATACTCTCCTTGAAGAAATGCATACGTACGTTGATCTAGTACATTTTATATTGTAAGATCCACCTCGAGTACGGTGGCGGATCCAACAATGTATGAAGCAACGCGAATATAAAATCGAGTGGATCAACCTAACTATGCATTACTGCAAGGAGTTTTTTCAGTTCTCTACGTTTAGCGGTCTAGGCGGCCGAAGTGTCTGTACGAAAACGCCACTACGTCAGTCCGACTCCAGGACCGTACCTCCAAACCTATCCTTCTGCAGCGAGGGGGACAGGGAGACGTTATCTCTCCGAAACTGTTCGCCGCTGCACTGGAGGATGCCTTCAAGGTTCTGGACTGGAAACTGGAAAGGGCTAGACATCAACATCAATGGCGAGTACGTCAGTCAACTTCGGTTTACCGACGATATAGTAGGCATGGCTGAGACTACGGAGGACTTTACTACAATGCTCGATAACCTCAGTAGAGCTTTCGAAAGAGTGGGTCTTAAAATGAACATGGATAAGACATGGATGGATGGTCACGTCAAATACCCATGTGGCACCCACTCTCATGAAGATCGGAGACACTACACTCGAAGTTGTGGACGAGTATGTTGCTTAGGACAAACTGTCCAGTTAGGTAGGTCCAATTTCGAGAAAGCGGTCAATCGTCGAATACGACTCGGCTGGGCAGCATTCGGGAAGACATAGTCCAAAGAATTGCCGAACTTAAGTGGCAGTGGGCAGGGCATATTGCTTGCAGAACAGATGGCCAATGGGGCCGAAAGGTTCTGGAGAGGCGGCCGCGTACCGGAAGACGTAACGTTGGAAGGCCTCCCAGAAGGTGGACCGATGACCTTATAAAGATCGCAAGAAGGAATCCGCTTTATGCGGGAGCCACAGTACCGGTCGAAGTGGCGGTGCTTGGGAGAGGCCTATGTCCAGCAGTTGATGTCTTTCAACTGAAATGATGATGATGAGGTATAGAAGATAATAGAGAAGCTTTTGTGTGCTTTTGTGACCTGATGTTACATGTGACAACACCATTAACAGGGAAGCATTCTGACAGTAACAGGCCACAATGGCGTATTTGGTTAAAATACCACCTATCATGCCGCAGGTCGTGGGTTCGATTCCATACCATGACATCCCATCCAGGACAAGCATTTGTGTGCAAGCACATGTCTGTATGTCCTCAGTCTGGGTGTAGTTATCTATAAAAGTATGCATTTACAAAAAAAAGTGTGTGTGTTAGCTCCGACGCACGACTGAAGTTAACTTCTGTTTTTTGTGCCGTTTCGACTTTCTATTTTTCATCATGTCATTTCTGACATACAGGGTTTCTTCATTGAATCAGTGCTATACAAAAATCAACTTTAACGTGTAAAGGCGCTCGTCCCTCTCACCCCACCTCTAACCCCTTCCCTATGTCACCTCTCTGCCCACCTCTCACCAACCCCCTCCCCTCCCTATCTCACCCCTCCCTCTACCCTCTCACACCCCCCACATCTCCCTCTCACTCTCACCCCCTAACGCATCCCCTTTCCCCGAACCTCCCCCTACGCCTTTCACCACTGCCTCTCCTCCCTTTCCTCCTCACTCTTCCCCCTGCATCTCCCCCCCCCCTTTTACTACTGCCTCCCGTCCCTTTTCCTTTTAAACATCCCTCCTCCACATCCTCCCCTTCATTACTCTATCCCTCCCACCACTCCTCACCCCTCCCCTCGCCCCTCTCACCATACCCTCTTCTCCTCACCCCCACCTTACTCACCACCATCTCCCGTTCCCCCGTCCTCTTCCCTCTCACCAGTACTCACCACACCCTCCCCCTCTCCCCCTCCCTGTATCCTCCTCCCCTCTGGGCCCCTTCCCTTTCTTATTTCTTCTTTAATACCCCTTCCCCTGGCGCATCCCCTTTCCCCAACCTCCCCCTCTGCCTTTCACAGTGGTGCCTCCTCTCCCTCTCCCCCTCAACATGCCCCTCAATCTCTCCTTTTACTACTGCCTTCCCTCCCTGTCCCCCTCAACATCCTCCCCCTCATTACTCTATCCCTCTCACAACTCCTCCCCCTATCCCCCTTACCACCCCCTCCACTCCTCACCCCCCCCTTCCTCACCACCCTCTCCCGTTCCCCCCTCACCAGTACTCACCAAACCCTCCGAAAACGAAAACGCGGAACCATGTTCGCGTCTGAAGTTAATGTCGCGATAGCGGCGGCACGCTGTATAGTGCAAGAATTAATTTGTTTGAATACCATCTATGTTCTATCTATCTATAGTAGCCAATGACAAAGCCCGTGAAAAATGGTGTGCTCTGATTGGCCCATTTGAATCGGATCAACTAGTGCTCAAATGCAAAAAAGGTGGATTTGTATAAAAATGTCTTAATTATTATTATTACTCGCGTTAACACTTGTGGCTCCAAACAGAGCCACTTACGTGTGGTTTGACTGGCATTGGATCAACAAATACCACCCGGATCAACAAGTGAAAACGGATCAACAAATTACTACCTATATGGCACGATGGAGCCACAATGTGCCCATGGGTATATCTATATAACGTAAACGCACCTAATAACGACCCGTTAAAATCCGCGCTCATTACCGCCCTATTCAGAAAACTATCATTTTTATGTTATGTATTAAAGCTACACAATTGGTTGCTTTAAAAAAAATGTAGATGTATTTGTATTGCAAATGTTCATCTCTTGTTTGTGTGCGTAACTCGACGATTTAAATAATAATTGCTCAGTTCGTCCGTGGACGCCGACCTTAGTGCATTTTCCGTAGTGTGGCATTCCCGATGGCGTAAGTACTCTTGTTTCTTTTTTAGCAGAAGATTATATCGTCAAGCATTTTAATGTAACTTCTAGTTCTTTTGATGCATTTTTGATACTTTCAGGAACACAAGTAATGATTCATTTTAATGAGATACTATTTTATTTTGCTTAAAATTCAATATTAAAAATAGGCGGTAATAGGAACAAAAATCACAATTTTATTCCTATTGTCGACCCATGTCGCTGATATGTCGCTGATAAGTACTTGTCGTATTTTTTGTGTGCCATGATTTTTGTTAAAATGCATAAATTAATAGACAGGAGGCTATACTAACTCAGTTCCTTAGTATGTTAACTTATATTTGAGCTATTAACGCCATATATTCAAGAGCTTTAGTAGCCGTCTATAGTAACTTTGTTCTTATGTAAATATTTTGATGAATAAAGGAGGTATAATTTTTAAATAGTGTATTTTTATAGTTGAAATATCATAATTATTAAATGTTTTTAGAAACCGCACCACTTAAAATCATATACATGTAAAAAAATCACATGTATTTACACAATTCATACACATTCCCTTGGGTCGGTAATAGGTTATACGATTTCCTTTAAGAAAACCTATTACCGATCTACTTGTACATTTACGACGGACCCCATACTACATGTTTTTTTATTTGGTATTTATTTTCAAGTGAACATAAAGTTATTTAATAGACATTATAGTATTCCATAATAAACATACAGATTTAAAATAACATAAGCTTTATTATATTATAGTAATACTTAGCTAACATTTATATGTGGAAGTCATATGGTAATAAAAAAGAAAATAAACATAAATTATTATTTATTATTAGTAAAGAGTATTATGCAATAATAATTAATAATAATAATATATTACATAATAATAATATTTATTATAATATTATGCATAATTTATTATATACTGGGTGTAATTTTAATCACCGTTATCCTCTTAAGGGGTCATTGTACTCATCATTATAAACAACTTTTACTATGAGACCAAACCTGAAATCGCGAAAAAAAAATCAGCTGTTCAGTACATTTTGACAAGAGGTTCTCTTAGAGAACCTCTTCTTCCTCCTCTTCTCTTCTTGGACGTCTTCTAAATCTTTTACAGAGGAAAAACCCCGCACGCGCCCGCGCGCGCGGGCTTTTTGGAAGAGGTCCCGCAATTATGACATATAAGTACGGCAAATTTTTTTTTTTCAAATATTCCTTGCAGTCCTAGGAAGGTTCTTATGAAAAGAAAAAACCAGCCAAGTGCGATTCGGACTCACGCACGAAGGGTTCCTACCAGTATCTATAAAAACGGCAAAAAAATCACGTTTGTTGTATGGGAGCCCTTTTTGGGAGCTTGGACGCTGCTCCCGACACCGGCGGACCACTATTTTTTATATTTTTAAATGTTTTTTATTTATTTTTTTAAAAATATTTAAAAATGTATTTTATAAGGAAAAAATATAAATAAACGAAATAATAATTATAATTATATAATAATAATTATTTAATTATACATTATGCATTAATTATGCATTATTTTGCCCCCATTGGTTATATATTAATAATTCATAATTCGTATAAATATGATATTTTTTATTGATTTAACGCTGTTAAGAATATACTATTATAAGAATACATATAATTGTTAAGTGTTGACAGCATTCTGTACTGTGTTGGAGCATTTATATAAACAGTGCAATATACACGAGCATTTTTATTTAACTTTAACGGTTCCATTTATTTAGTGGTCGGTATTAGGTGTCACATAAACGGTATTAGGCACACACCCGATATTTTGAGTCGGTGATAGGGACATGACCCTTTTTCCTTTTATTTAATTTTTAATTTTTTAAGTAATACTTTGATTATCTGTTCTTACACATAACTGAAAAAATCGATAATTTCAGTACTTGAAAAATTATTTTTATTGAAGCCACATATTAAGAATGTGCTTATTTTTTGGATATCAATCTGAACTCCGCTTAAACTGGCGGTAATGGGTGCGTTTACGTTATATATATATACAGGGTGTTTGGCGCATGGACCGACACAATTTTTCCAGGGATTTGGGGGGTCATTAGCTAGGTTTTACCCATACACCCTTTGTCCCAAATGTCACGGTTAATTACATATGATTTTTTTTTTAAAAAGAAAAAAATGCCCAAAATGTTTCCTTTAATTCGAAATAACTTTTTTGTTTGTGGGTGTGGTGGCACAAAACAAATTTTGTTGCATTCTCCAAAATCTTTTAAATCTAAAAACATCTTTGTTTGATACAACTGGTTTCAAGAAAATTCCTTACAAGCTTCCAAAGTTACATTTTTTTATTTATCGAATGAAATTTTACAACTTCTAAATTCATTATAAAAAAAAACAAAAGCCATTTTGAACTTAGCTTTATTTCAAAAAGTTCTTTAGTTGATACCCTTTCTAACGGTATGCTACATGTCATAGAAATTATTCATTATGAAGTCAAAATACTAGTTAAGAGAGTCAGGGTTAAGAAAAGACTTTTTAAGGTTATTTTGTTTTTATTAAACTAAAGTTATAAAAAAGGAGGCAAAACACCGGGAGAGGTGGAAAGTAGTGGGGGAAGCCTTTACCCAGCAGTGGGACAGAATAGGCTAGTAAAAAAAAAAAGTTATAAATCTTGTTCAAATTGACCTCCTCCATTTCGTATGCATGCACGACATCTGTTTCTTATTTCAACTGTCGTTGTACGTAGTCGCATTTCTTCTTTCATAGTTTGGAACGCGCCGGTTATTCGTTCAATCAGAACTTCTCTAGTGGGCACTTCTGTCTGGTAAACCAATTCTTTTGCACGTCCCCAGACGTAAAAATCCAGAGGCGTCAGGTCTGGGGACCGTGCGGGCCAAGGAATAGGGCCGCGTTCCAAACTATGAAAGAAGAAAGACTGGCTAGATGTAATCCAAACACCATCAGATAATGATTGGCTTTACGCGAACAGGGTGATCACGTTGGAAAAGATCCAATGGGCCATTCGCAGTTTCCATCCTTTTAAGGCAGCTGGTCCTGATGGAGTTTTCCCCGCCTTACTACAGTGGGGTGGGACCTCTATTGCAATAAGACTAGTGCCTTTAATGAGAGCGTGCCTGGCCTTCAGATACATTCCTAAAGGATGGAGGGAAGTGAAAGTTATATTCATCCCTAAGCCAGGTAAGGGTGACTACACAAACGCCAAATCCCACCGACCGATCAGTCTGACCTCCTTTCTCTTAAAGACTATGGAAAGGCTGTGTGACAGGGAGCTGAGGGACGGCGCTTTGAAAACGGTACCGCTACACGGTAATCAACACGCATACAGCTCGGGTAAGTCGACCGAGTCCGCTCTTCATCTAGTGGTCGGACAGATAGAGGAAGCGATTTACCAGAAAGGCACCTGCCTGGGCACGTTCATAGACATCGAAGGAGCCTTCGACCAACTTCTCCAGCATCAGCAGCGCCCTCTCCAGACATGGAGTAGAACAGGTACTAACGGACTGGATTACAAACATGTTAAGTAAACGAGTGGTTCGCCTTGAGGGTGAGCAGCATTTGGCCATGATAGCCAAAGGCTGCCCCCAGGGAGGGGTTTTGTCGCCCCTGCTATGGAATTTAGTGATTAACGACCTTATCACCAAACTCAACGCCAGCCGCTATTATACAATAGGTTATGCAGACGACCTCGCAATCCTTGTGTCGGGGAAGGTGACAGGAACTATCTGCAACCTCACTCAGCAAGCGCTACGTATTGTAGAAAGATGGTGCAGGGAATTTGACTTATCAGTGAATCCCACTAAAACTGAACTAGTCATGTTTACCCATAAACGAGCATTAGGACCCTTCCGCCTACCAAAACTGTTCGATACAGAACTCCAGCTTACCAACGAAGTCAAGTATCTCGGGGTCATTCTAGACAGTAAGTTAAACTGGAGTAGTCATTTAGACAACAAACTAAACAGGGCCTGTATAACCTTCTGGCAGTGCAGGAAAATGATAGGTAAGAAGTGGGGCCTATCCCCGAAAATTATACTATGGCTGTACACCGCAGTGATCCGCCCCATGATCACCTACGGGGCTGTGGTCTGGTGGCCCCGCACCAAACTTGTTACAGCCTCCAATAAACTACAACAGATGCAAAGACTAGCCTGCACGGCGACTACGGGCTGCATGAGGACTACTCCGACTGCAGCAGTTGAAGCCATGCTGGGTTTACCACCGCTCCACCTGTTCATACAGCAGGAAGCAAGAAGACTAACTCACCACACACCGCGCTGCTTGAGGGACTCAACAAGGAGTTCCCTATTACGAAAGCTGTAAATGACCGGGTACCCAAACAATTTATTTTTAATAAAAAATACAAGATCCAGCTTCACGAGGATCGTCGATGCGAGGGGTTGTGGCCCGCAGAGCTGCGCATCTTCACGGATGGATCTAAAACAGGTAGTGGCACAGGTGCTGGAATCTTCTCGGAGGACTTCAACATACACATAGCTACACCATTGGGGGTCCATAACACGGTGTTCCAGGCCGAGTGCATGGGCATTTCTCTGGCCGCTACTGCCATCATGGCCAGGGAAGTTAAGGACCACTCGATCCGCATACTCTCAGATAGCATGGCTGTTCTGCAAGCGCTAAGTAGTCACACAGTGGACTCTGGGCTAATATACGAGTGCCACCAGCGTCTCAACCAGGTGGGTAGACTCAATAATATAACCATTCAATGGATCAAGGGACACAGCGGCTCGCTAGGCAACGACGCAGCCGACGAACTTGCCAGAAGGGGGTCGAGCATGGCACCAGTGGGACCTGAACCCATAGTGCCGCTCCCCTTCGGGTACTTGCGCACTCTGGTAAGGAAACGTACCAGGGACCAGCATCATAAGCTATGGTCGGACCAAGGTGAGTGTAGGCAGGCTAGGGAAGCACTCCCTACAATTGATGGCCGCCTCACGAAACAGTTTCTTCGACTAACTAAACAACAGCTGCGTACAGTTACAGCTGCTTTAACTGGCCATGGGTCTTTTAATAAACACCTCTTTGTCATAGGAGTCACAGACAGTCCGCTGTGCAGGGCCTGCATGGAGGACGACGAGACAGCAGCTCATGTGCTTCTAAACTGCCCGGTTGTCGCCGCATACAGGGCAAAGTACTTCGGTAACCCAGGTACCATCCGGGAAGTTGTCAGTAATGTCAAGGCGCTGCTGGCCTTCTTTGAGGAGCTGGGGTGGATCGAATAACCGATTTTCCCACCCATACGCAAAATACGCGCATTGTCGTGGAGTTGCGGATACCAGCCCGTATTACCTATTACCTATGGAGAAAGTTGTTCAGTTTGATGGTCTATACACACCTTTCTGATACAATCTGTATATTAGTCGTAAAAAACATAACGGGCTAAATGCACAATAGGCCTCTAAGCTGCCTGCCTACCCCTCGAGGAATAGAGGCCTGACAGTATGTTATGGTGAGTCACTGGCTAAATACCAAGTGTTGGCAACTCGCCACAGTAATCATCAGAATTCGATATCTCAAGAATGCATGTTTTTATTGATGTTGTATTCGCAACCAATAACGTCGACACGTGAGTCATTCTAGGTTTTGCTGGAATCCAAAAGAAAAGTCTTATTCATACTTGGTTGATACTAGTTTATTTAATTTAGCACTTAGTACTTAGATATTGAATCCCTGATTATTACATAAGTATAGGTACTTAAGTAATATTTATTTTTATATCGTACAATAAGTATATCGCACACCTAGATCTATACTGAGACAACTCAAAAATCGTTTTTGAGTTAGGTATGTTTGAAAAACAGTGATTATCGATACAAATTATTAAATTTTAGCCCCACTTTGTATACAGTGACATTTTACAAGCTATTTATTATCTAGAATCAAATTAAATTGTATAACTTCCCTAACAAATGCAGATCAATATATACTTACGTTTTTATCGTCTCCTGAAAAATTTTCTTTTTTGGGTTGTCTCAGTTTAGATCTAGGTGTGCGAAATATGTAGACATAGGTAATGTCGAGAAATTGTGAGGCTTGGTGAAAATCTTTCGCTTTACGAAGATATTAATAATTTATTTATTTATTTATTACAAAGTCCACAGCTCTTTAACAATTTTACTTAAAAAGATAAAAACCAATGTTACAGCCAATTACGGATTTACAATTTATAGCAACATTTATCAGAAACAACAGGATGACGTGCTAGCACCATCTAAGCAAGCATATCAAAGTGTGTAATGTGGGTGAGTGTGTAATGTGGTGGTGTGGTTATCACCGCCTCGCCTGTCTACCTGTGAGGTGAACTACTGCAACAGCACACTCGGCCTTGCCCTTATCACAACCTGACAATTTTTAAAGGCGGCTTGTAATTTTCAATTCTTTTGAAGGTCCTCGCCGTGTGTTCACGTCTCGTGCCTTAAGTCCTCGCCGCGGCGGCCATGCAGTGCGCGTGTGGAGACGCGGCCGCTCAGCAGGACTCAGCGTTGATGGACGACACAATGTCTCCGGCAACGCGCCCGCGCATAGCAGCAAGATGACGCTGCTGCCTTATATTTTTATTGGTAAGCAAAATTGACTTTCAGAATACTGTTTTTGTCTCTGGATTTGCTCGGTCCCATCACTTATGGACCCACCGTCTTTCTATGGTTAATCGAATACGTTATGATGATACCTATAGATACGTCCAGCTCACCCTAGGCAATCAGCCAGTCCAAAAGCTGGCTAATTAGCTTAACTATTCATAATCTTTACTCGTCACTCAATATGCAATAGGTACATGATAGATTTGTATCAATGATGAAAGCTGGTTTCCTCCAGAAGAAATTTAAATTAATTATTAATAATTAATTATTATCATTTTAATCTAACTGTATTGTCTCACTGCAAGGCAAAGGCCTCCCTCTCCATTTTCCACACAATTGTGTCCAGTGAGGCCAGTCCTTTCAGTTAGAAGTCCAGTCCTTTCCGAGTAAAAGATTAAAATTGTCTCGTACTTATGACATGGAGGCATTGAATAGAGAAAAGCAGTTCAAAATTGTTAGATAATTCCGTTCGTTATCTAACAATTTTGAACTGCTTTTCTCTTTCATTATTCTAGGTGGACATCCATCTCCTGACTTCACGGATCTCCCCCACGACTTGCCGCTGCATAGTGGTTGGCGTGGGTGCGTTTGGGAAGTGGGCGGCCAAGCCGTTGGGGCCGGGGCCCGGGCTGCCGGGGGCCGTGGTGTGGGCCAATGCGGGGTCGCTCAGTGTACTGCTAAGTCCTGCAACGCACCGCGAGGCGTCTGTATACACTCACCTGCAACTTATGGGTATGTAACTGGATGTTTCCTTGGTTTCCGACTTACTTTGCCCTGTATGTAGCAACCACCGGGCAGTTTAGTAGCACATGAGCTGCTGTCTCGTCGTCTTCCATGCAGGTCCTGCACAGCGGACTGTCTGTGACTCCTATGACCAAGAGGTGTTTATTAAATGACCCGTGGAAAGTTATAGTTGCTGTAATTGTACGCAGCTGTTGTTTAGTTATAGAAGAACCTATTTCGTGAGGGAATGAAGTGCTTCCTTAGTCTGCCAGCACTCACCTTGGTCCGACCATAATTTGTGATGTTGGTCCCTGGGCGGTTTCCTTACCAGAGTGCGTAAGTACCCGAAGGGGAGTGGCACTATGGGTTCAGCAGTGCGATTCTGTAACCATCTCACCGTGAAAACTTAGGTAAAGTGAGTGTGGAGTGAGCTGTCAATAGTGTCAATTCCTAGCAAAAACAAACTCACTTCACCTAAGTTTTCACGGTGAGATTTTTACAGAATCGACCGGCAGGTCCCACTGGTGCCATACTCCCTTCTGGCAAATTCGTCGGCTGCGTCGCGTCGTAGCACATGTTGAAATCCTACATTTTGCGTCCGTCTTTGGGCTACCGCGTGGTGGCAATGGAAATCAATATTTTGTCATTTAAAATGTGATTTTATCCAGATGTATCTGCAATGAAGGCTGGTTCGGCGCCACATGCTCTAGTAATCGCAACCCTTGCGACCAAGCGTTCTCCAAATGTCAGGGACAGTGCGTCATCACGACCGAAGGGAATACGCAGTGCGACTGTCCTTATGGGAAGACTGGGCTTTATTGTGATGAAGGTAAATACCAGAAAGCTAAAAGTTTAGTAAAATTATACAATGTGCGATAAAGAGATTTTTGATCGATCACTCCAGAAATGTTTTATAAATGTTACTTCTGAGTTCTGATAAGAAGAGTGTTGTTCACGGTGGAATTTGACAAAGTATTTTGAACTTTGAATTTGGTTTTCAGAGATTCAGCCTTTAAATATTTTCTCTACGGAAAATATTTAAAGGCTGAATCTCCGAAGACTAATGAAGCCATTGTGTATCGCGTGGATCTACGTTCGCCATAATGTACGGAGGGTTGACTGCGGAATACCTTAAATATCTTATAATTATACATTATGAAGAAAAAAGAAGAATGAAGACCATATTTCCGGCCCAATAATAGAAGATGATACTTCCTCATTTCAGACTTACTCCCAACGGACGTTCTCTTCACCGGCACGAGGTCATACTTGAAGCTTCATCCTAGCACTATATCCAGTGTGAGCCTATCTCTCGAGTCTGAGATCAAGCCGGCCAAAGAGCGAGGATTAGTGATGTTTGTGGAGACGCCACATTTCTACACTGCCCTGTCTTTGCAAGGAGGCCTGCTGGAGTATCGATGGACTGGTATGCACCTTGTTTATCTTTTTTATTTTTACCAACGGTGTTTCTTTTTGCACTCTGCACAATTTAATAATCATAAATAATATTATATTATTGGGTACTTAGTTTTAGTTTAACTTGATTTGAACTCGTCAAAGATGATTAATGATAAATTATCTACCAAGTCCTAATATTTTTTTTTCTGAGAAATTGAAATTAATTTAAGGAACAATAACCCAATGGTTGGTTTTTCAGCCAGGACTGGTCAATACCCATTCATATATAATGAATTCATCTTTGGAAAGCCGTTATGTACCTAGGTATTATGTGTTGGTTGGTGAGAACTTAAGGCGAAAAAAAAAAAGAAAAAAAAGCGCGATCGATATTTCATGGGGTTTACTGATGCTTTCAGATCGTTTATCCGGTGTGACGTCACTGGTCCGCAGCGGCGTCGTCGTCTCAATGTCACAGTGGCACAGTGTGAAAGCTGGTCGCTATGGAAGTAGGCTGTATGTATGGGTTGACGGAGCGCTCAGCACGGAAGCTATGTTAGCACATGCATACCCTCACACTGCCGGCAATGCTTCTATACTTCTTGGTAAGACTCTTTTGAGAATGACTAACTGGAACTGGAATGGGCATGGGCATTTATCGATAAAGAGAATGTTCTTGTTCATGATCCTATTGCTCTCTCAGGACCAGTAACATGATCACCATAGAAACGGGTTTTGTCGAAGAATAGACTTTATGCTTAGACCTCAGAAACCTTTCTAAAATCTGTCATTTTGTCTATTCTTCCGCCGTCGACAAAACCCGTTTCTATTACTTTATATAGTGTATTATCTGTGCCCGGTTCTATGCTGGTCATGCTACGCGTACCTACGTAAAAATCATGAAGTTTATAGCTCCGTCTCTCTCTCGAACTGGAACCATGATCTTTTTTCACGTCATAGTACGGCCCCTAGTGTCTTGGTTTAAGGTCGAGAGAGACCCTCAAATTCACAATTTTAAAATTCAATTGCAGGGGGTGCAAAAGATTTGTCAACACTGCCATTTGATGCTATGTCAGGTGCGCCAGCGCCTTACACCGGCTGTATTAAAAACCTCCACGTCAACAATATATTGCTGCCTTTGGAGCAACAGAACATACAAGGTAACCTCTAGTCACTAGGAATCTGGAAATCTGCATTTTAGATTTTTGTAAATTGAACATCAACATCTGTCTTTTGGAAGATTTAGGCATGCCTGATGGAATTTTCACCATCTCCACATGAGTTACTGATGGTTACCTTTATGGGATGGGAGCAGTGCTTGGTGGCTCAACAGTTACGACCCCGACTTTTACAAGTTGTAAGTCATGGGTTTTAATCAAGGCAGGCGCTTTACTTTGTGTAATTATAATTTCATCACCAATGCTTTCAAAACGGTGGCAGTGAAGGAAAACCAAAAATATCCTAGAACAAAAAAATCGACCTCTACATAATCGGCGAACGTAGACGATTACCCGCGAGCACGATTGTGTGGAGGGCTTACTCGTCTGTCTGTAGTCGGCGGCGATCATCGTCTATGCTCGCCGTAAAGGAGTCATTGCACTCATCATTCTGAACAACTTTTACTATGGAATCAAACTTGAAATCGCGAAAAAAATAAGCTGTTCCCTACATGTATGTTCGCATTTAACTCTTCAAAATGTAGGGAACAGCTGAAATTTTTTCGCGTTTTCGGTCTCATATTAAAAGTATTTCTTAATGATGAGTACAATGACCCCTTAAGAGGTTTAACAACTATCTATGAGTCACTTGGAAACAAGCCCTTAATCTAGCAGCTCAATGCAGCTCTCTAATGTCTGGTTATTGTTGCAGAGGGCCGCAACGTAGCCGACTGCGACGGCACAGCTTGCGGTTCCGAAGTATGCGGGGGCGGCGTGTGCGTCATGGAGCGAGGCCGCGCGCGCTGCGCGTGCGGCGCCTCCTCCAACTACGTGGGCACCGCCGGACCACGGTGCAGAAGACATCTAGTCTGTGAGGCTAGCGTGTGCGTCCCGCCCAGGGGCGTCTGTAGGGCGGACCGATGTGTGTGTGCGGCTGGATATGCTGGCACCTTCTGTGATACTAGTTAGTGTTGAAATCTCTTCTTTTCTTATTATGTTCTTACTTGCGTTAAAAGTCTTGTAGATCGAAAGAAATGTGTAGTGGTCAAGTTATAATAATAGCACACTAATGTATTGTTACAAATCAGATCCTAACCCCCAAACTAGGCCTGGACCTGTATTTTGGGGGTCAACGTTCAGCCATGGGTTCTATTTCCAATCTAACAGCATTTAAGAAGAGTGTCAGTAGAAGTTAACAGCCAAGGTTATTGCCATTTGGTAACACATATAGGTCAAAATAGTGGTGGTAGGATATTCAGTAAGCACCCGTTCATACGGCGCCGGCGCTGTATCTACAGAACAATATTTTACGGTAGGATCACTCGTCGTTAAAAACAAATGCAATATGAAATTGCCGAAGACTGCTTATGATTATAAAATTAAAACGGATTAGGATAATGATAATAATATGTAGGAACAGGAAGCTGCTGAAAACAATTTGCTTCGCGCTAAAAGGAAGAGGTGTTATTTTCATAAAAACCTTTATATTTCTTAATTAACTTACAGGAATCGACATAAGAATTCCCCAATTCGATGGCACATCATTAGTATCCTTGGGGCGCCAACCAGCTGCGAGTCATACGAACCATCAACGCATCGCACCTTCCCTGGTGCGACCGAGTTACGTCGCACTCAACTTTACAACGGCTGAACCCAATGGTCTTCTTCTGTGGATTGCTATGGTAAGTGTCTAACCACCCTAATATCTGTACCTGTGGTATTAAATCACATTGTAAAAAGTAATGGATTTATAGACTACAATTTCCATCGTGTATTTAGTCCAAGACCACCGAGAATGATTTTAGCTTTAAGCTGACTAACTGACATTTTGTTCATAGATTTACAAAAAGCCTTCTGCAAAGTAGCACTGTAGATACGAGTAGGTTTATACAGTAACAGCATCTACAATATTGTAGTGCTCCGAGTGCCTTGATCTTCTTTATGATATTTGCTTTGCTTAATTGCGTGGAGAACGCTCCATTTTTTTATTTCGCAAAGGAGTTCCTCAGGGGAATATGCTGGGACCACTTCTCTTTCTACACGTTTTTCCTATGGCATTAGCATGAGTTTACTTTGGGTAATAGTAGTAGTCAGAATAGTATGTTTCCTAATTAAAGCATTTCTTTTTCAGGGCATAGATTACATTGGCTTAGGACTGGAGAACGGATACCTTAGACTGGTCTGGTCTTTCCATCATAGCAACACAAAAGCTGCCACTACAAACTACGGAACCTTAGCAGGCCCTGCCAGAACCCTGACCAGATTGATGCCACATGCAGGTTTTCTTACTGATGCTGAATGGCATATTTTAGTACTGCAAATGGACAAGACCAATATTACGTTGTCTGTCGATGGAACATTAGTGTATACAGAGGAACCGGGATTAAAGAATGAAGTCGACTATGATGATGTCGACGTTTATATTGGTAAGAACTGCCAATCCCAAATAATAATTATTTATTTATTAGGAGTATCAGGTGTAGATATTATTACTTATTGAAACATCTATGTTGCAGGTGGTATATCCGACAAAGAAGATGTAACAGCGAAGAAAATATTCCCCCAAAATTTTAAGGGTTGCATCGATCATATTTCTACAAGGGAGAAGTCTTACCTAACCAACTATACTGAAGTGTACAGTGAAAATGTCAAATCGTGCCAACTGTTCCCCCCAACCTAACCATTTGTGTAATTTTTGTAGGTAGGTGTGAAAATACTCATAGTACAAAAACTCTAGTCTTCTTCTCATAGGACCAAAGTTGTGTCTTATTTATCGCGGTGTTATAATATATTATAGGTATTAGATATTTTCTAATAAATACTTAGTTAAATATTTGAGTGCAATTTGACCAGTAAGGTTTCTTCCTCGATGATAGTATTTAATTTATTAATTTGCAGTATGTGTCGAATATAATTGTAAACTAAGTTATGTGGTATGTTTTGTATTGTATGGTATGTAGAAAATCAAATTAAACATTCAATGTACACAAAATATAGTTTTATTGATATATTCATGTTTAATAAATTGTATACATAACATCATCAAATATTATATTAAAACATATACATTTTTCGTTATACGTTACATACTCAAACACAAATACAATATGAGATGTTATCCCCGTTATTCTCATTAATTTAAAAACGTTTAGTTCTCAACACAATGCAGTAATTTCAATTGGCATACATGTTCAGCATCTAAACATGCTCCTTACACGAAGCTCATGAACATCAGATTTATTTACATTTCATTATTAAAGCATGTACATTTATAAAAGTCGTAGAATTCATTAGGCCTATTTACAAGTGGAATAAAGTTGGAATGCTTGACCGTAGTACACAAGTTAGCTTGTAATCGGTGTATTGTACAACAGTGTAAAACTTACTTAGGAACATCGATTCCTTCACTTGATAAACGATACTATTCTGATATAATTTCTAAAAAATAAATATTTATATTAAGCGATAAATAATAAATAATTGTTAATTGCACATCGTCGTTATTATAAAATTTTCGAAAATAAAATAATTTATAACAGTGTAAGCTGCGCTTACGTTTCAAATTATGCCGTACGGAAATAGGCACGAAGTGAATTTCTTCTCTACTACAGAAATAACAAATTTAAAGAAAAGTTCTTTGAAATCCAAAAAGTAGCACGTACCCTAGGAATGTTTCGGACAATAATATAAGATACTATAGAAAGAATAGAATAAGCTAATCACAGTAGAAGTAAATATTACATATTTACGATATATTTTATGCCTATTGGTGCGTAATTATATCTCAACCATAAATAATAATAAATAAATACACCAACATACATGGCCGTCGCCGGCGCGGTACTAGCACGGCGACGAGCGAGCAAGTAAACTCGCATACAATACGAAGCCTACGTAACAATGACAATATTCAATGTTATTTATTATGTACGATATTACCTCCACGAAACAACATTAATTCTGAATAACGATACTAAGAAACATCAAGTTCACCCCGTACAATGCTTTATCTAATTCTGAATATAAATGATACTTAAATTCATTTTCTCTTATCTACAAGAAATTCGTTTATTAAAATTATATTTATAGGTGAACATCAGTTAACAATTTCCTAATAATGTTATTAAAGTAACAGACACCAGTATGGAATTTCATTTAAAATATCATATTTGAAACATAATTTTCTAAAATTGAATTCCTGTTCTTACTTTTATACCGGGTGGTAACAATCTCAATAATTCGTAATCTCTAAATTTTAAAACAAATTAATCTATATTATATAATGTCATCAATAAAAGGTCATGTTCTGAGAATAAAAACAACAATATTATGAAGTTATCGATAATACAATATAATTAGGTACATCGATACTATCAAATAAGCATTCGGAGCATATAAAATCGGATTGTTTCTGTGTTCCACGTCTGCTGTGTCATGGTTCTGTTCCATTCACACATCAAACAAAGCATCGGCAATGTCCACATCATCATCATTTTTAAAAAAAACCCTCTGTGTTGTCACAAGTAACAAACCTACTTACTATGTGAATGGCGCAGACACAGTTAGTTATCAATGGGAAAGCATTTTGATTCATTCTATAAACAAAGCATTTACTTGTAAAATCAGTCTCATTCGCATAAGGAAGTGATCACAGCATACACACTGGAACTCGTTGCAGAGCGAGGGGCCACGTCCCTCTTAACAAAACTTTAATAATAATATAGAGCACCTCGTTTGCTATCTTCTTATAATTAAATCTGATAAAGTTATGCAACAGATCGTTCGATAATTCAATTTTATAAAAATATCAAATGTATGGAAAAAGTATAAAGAGGAAAAATATTAAATATCGGAAGTACGTGTCGTATCACCGTTAAAACAAATATTACGTTTCGATATTCAAATCAAGTATAACAAGCACATCGGTATTTCGCTAATACAGTAAATAAAATAATAAGTTACAAGCATAGACTAGATTTATGAAAATTTGTGAAAGTTTAGATACAACAAATAGGAGACACGATAGAACGCGAGGCTCTCTCGCTCGACTGTAAAAAATATACACTCTGAATGGCAACCTCACATCGATGCAAAAAATGCAAAGCCGGTAATATTTTTGTAATCTAAATTAAAACATCGATCTCGTTCGTCGGACGCGACGATAGGGCGGCGCGTGACTGCGTCCCGTCCGGCGCCGGGACTCGTCGTACAAAAGGTGCAGACCGGCGCGATCCGGCTACAGGCAGGCGAGCGCGCGCGGCGCCGCCACCACCAGCTCGCGTCACGGCCGCGGCTCCACCAGGCGCTGCAGCAGCACGGCCACGCACACGGCCAGCAGCAGGAAGGCGGTGGCGATCATGATGGCCACGTGGCCGGGCTGCAGCGCGCGTACGGGCCGGGCGCGGCGCACGCGCGGGGCCGGCGCGGCGCCGGGCACGGCCAGGCGCGCGGCGCACGACCACGCGCCCGCCAGCCCGCCGCGCACGCAGCACACGCGCACCAGGTACTCCGCGCCCGCTTCCAGCTCCTCCATCTGGAACTGAGTCTCGCGCCCCGAGTACACCTGCCGAACACACGATTTTCTTTATCTGATGTGTGAGAGCCAAATGATGGACAATGAATAAAGTAAAACAGTGAATGTGTTAGTTTCGACTCATCTGCATAACACTTGTACGATCCCCAACCGTACAATAGCCAAGGAAATACTGCATCATAAAATGTAGCACCGTCACATACAGTAGAGCTCGTCTAAGTTCTAATGACACGCCCCACTACTTAAATTAGTATACGTACAGTGGGCTGCATCGATTGGGTACCCCAGTTGTATTAAAATTTTATGGGAAATTATAAGTGCAGCAACAAAAGTTTTCTTTAGCACCTGCAACATAACGTCTTTTTAAAAAATCAAATTTCAACCTCAAAATTAGCCATGAAACCTTTTTATTCAACAACTAAATTAATAAATCATATTCTTTTTTCATAAAAATTAGCAACACAAGCGAGGGAGTGTACCTAACGCTCGCAAAAATTATTATCATCAAAAACAAACATCTGCAACTCTGTCTGTATGTATTTGGAAATTTCGCAATTTTACAACAAAATCTGGTTTTTTATCAAAATCCTAGGCTTATGATCAAGAACCGGATGAAGAGGGTCGACGTCAGGGGCACCCCGAGGTTCGGTTAGGTTAGGTTCCTTTAAACCCTGAAGACGGATATAGCAGCCCCGCGCAGCGGGGCTCCGTCGACCTGCTAACGAAAACCCTAACCCTAGACGGTCGACGTCAGGGGCGAGTGCCCCTGACGTCGACCGTCTTCGAGGTTCGGTTTGGTTGGTCGACCGGTTCTTGATCAATCATGCAGTTGATACACTTATACAAAAGCCGTCAATGCGTAGACATATCACAAATTTTGTTGCTTAAGAATTATCACCATGCTGCGTCATGTTAACAGTACCTAGCTTGTTTTATAAACAATATATGGTCGCTTGAAAATCATTTATTAGACGCTAAAAGTTTGTCGCTGACCGATTAATTCACTATACAACTAAATATATTTGAAGACGAGAATTGCATTTTAAAGAAGCTGCATTAATTAGCATCCAAATTTAAATACAACTGGGGTACCCCATTGATGCAGCCCACTGTACATACACTACGTTACTCCGGTAGTGGGGCGCGTCATTTCAGCTTAGACGAGCTCTACTACGACTTAAGTTAAGCGCCTCGAATAAGATTTATGAGCTTACTGTAATACTTTTTTGATAAAATATTTGAGACTCACCTCCCTGTAGACGTTGTCCCTGGCGCGCGCGCACTGCAGCACGTAGTCGGCGTCGTCCAGCGCGTCCCACGACACGAGCGCGGCACGCGGCGCGGCCGGCAGCAGCGCGGGGGCCCGGGGCGCAGGGGGCGGGGCCGCCGCCGTGCCCGCCTGCAGCGCCGCGGACCACGCGCCGCGCCCGCCGCGCTCGTCGCTCGCACGTATCCGGAAAGCGTACGTGGTCGCCTCACGCAACTTCTTCACCTTGCACGAGCGCGCCGAGCCGCGGTATACAGGTCGGAAGTCGCGAGCGTCGAGCGAGCGCATCTCCACGCAGTAGTGCGCGCCCTCACCGCCGGCGGCCGGCCACTCCAGGCGCAGGTGGTTGTGCTGCGCCTGCACGCAGCGCAGCGCGGGCGGCGCGGGCGGCGGCGGCCGCGTGCTGGCGCGCGCCTCCTCCGACCAGTCGCCCAGCCCCAGCTCGTTGAGCGCGGCCACTCGCACGCGGTACACGGTGTCGGACGCCAGGCCTTGCACGAGCCTCTCGGGGGCGGGCCCGTCCGTGTCGAAGGCCGCGTCGCCCACCTCCACGCGGTAGCGCAGCACGTCGGCGCCGTGCGCGGCGGGCGCGCGCCAGTGCAGGCGCAGGCTGTCGGCTGTGGCCTCGTGGCGCAGGCCGGCGGGCGGCCCGGGCGGCGCGCGCGGCGTCAGCACGTCGCGCACGCCCGACCACGCGCCGCGCCCGGCCGCGTTCGTGGCGCACACCCTGAAGAAGTACGGCGAGAACGGCACCAGGCGGCCGACGAAACAGCTCGTCTCGGCGCCGCGGTACACCTCCGAGAAGGCGTCGTCGACGTTGGTGGCGCTCATCTCAAGGCGGTAATCGACGATGGGCGCGCCGTTGTCCCGCGGCGGCGCCCACTCAAGGCGCGCGGCGCGGGCTCCCTCTAGCTGCGCGGTGGGCGTGTCCGGCGCGTCCGGGGCCGCCGCTGCCGTGGAGAACTTGAGTGCTTGCGAGGCAGGGCTCGCGCCCACCCTGTTGTGCGCCGTGACCCACGTGCGGTACTCGCGGCCGGGCACCAGCTCGCGTACCACGCACTCGCAGTCGGCGCCCTGGTAGGCGAGGCGGGCCGCTGTGTCGCTGTCGGCGGCCTCCACGACCTCCACGCGGTACTCAGTGAGCGCGGCGCCGCCGGTGCAATCAGGGGCGCGCCAGCGCAGTGCCGCCAGCGTGCTGCGCGGCTCGGCGGCGGGCTCGGGCGCGCCGGGCGCGGCGGGCACGGCGGCCTCGGTGGTGACGGTCTCGCTGGCGGACCACTCGCTGAGCCCGGCCTCGTTATTGCAGCGCACGCGCGCCCGGTAAGGCGTTCCGGGCAACAGACGGTCGCAATGTGCTTCGCGCTCGGGGCCGCGGTAAGCCGGTCGGTATCCGTCGCCGGCGTCGAGCTCGAGGGTGTAACAGTCGATGGCTGCGCCGCCATCGTCCGCGGGTGATTCCCAGCGGAGGCGGAAAGCACGTGAATGAATACGACCGCGCGATGTCGGTCGTCCAGGTGGACCGGGGCGCTCGGGCTGCGTTCGGTACGTGACTTCTACGGACCATGGTCCTTGGCCGTCTACAGTCTCGCTGCGGAGACGGAAACGGTAGTCGGTAGCACGGTACAGCCCGGCGCACACGTAGGCGCGTTCTGAGCCCGAGTACACGGGCAGGAAGCCGTGGCCCCGCGCGGCGTCGTCCATCTGCAGCGTGAACTCCTCGTCGGCGCGGCGCTCCCAGCCCAGCACCAGCGAGTCGCTGCTGGCGGACGTGAGCGCGGGGGGCGCGGGCGCGGGCGGCGGGGAGCCCGTGGTCCATGCCACCGTCTCCTCGCTCCACTCGCCGCGCCCGCAGTCGTTGACGGCAGCGATGCGGAACCGGTAGCGAGTCTGCGGCCGCAGGTTGTTGACGGTGTGCTGGCGAGTGCGCGGGCGAGTGATCTCTACGAAGCCGGCACCGTCGTCCATCTCCAGCACGTAGTTGATGAGGCGCGCGCCGTTGTCAGTGGCGGCGTTCCAGCGCAGCAGCAGCGACGTGCGCGCGCGCTGGTTGATGCGCGGCGCGGGCATCTGCTCGGGACGCGCGGGCGGCGCGCGGAACGTGGCCGTCGCGCTCGTCGCGTCCAGCTTGCCGGCGCGGATTTGGAGGCATACCGAGTATTCGCAGCCCGGCTTCAGGTCCCTCACCCTGCCAATAACAAGAAATAAGATTCAGATGAGGTCATTCAATTGACGAGTCAATCAATTAAAACAAAACCACTGTTTAAAAACTCACCGGCAAGTAAGGCTTTGGCCGCTATAAATAGCTTTGTATCGGCCACCGCGGTCGGCTAGAAGCAGGTCGTATGTTAACTCGCCATTCGGGACTATGACGTCTTCCGGCACCGGCAGATTCCAAATCACTAGAGCGCTGGTCGACGATACGTCAGTAATCTGATCAAAAATAAATTATAGCAACATTAATTATTGTACTTACAACTATGCAGAAAAAAAAATACATACATAAATACATACATACATACTACATACATACATACATATTGTACATACCTACATAAATACGGGTCGAATACAGAACCTTTAAAAACAACCAACTTCCAAAAAAACACAAAGTGAAAATTAATAATTAACAATAATTAATTAATAAGTAATTAATTAGTAATTTTAATTTCGGCAGTCGGTGAAAAACGAAAATACAAAACCAAAATACCAACTTCCGAAATTATTTTTCACTTTGTAGAGTTTTGGATGTCGACTGTTTTTTTTTTTTGTATAAATATATAGATCTCAATGGGATTTTTGTATGAATGATTGGGACCGGACACCGTCTGTCGGGTCAGCTAGTGTGTCGGTAAAGCACGTATCTTACCTGTGGTGTGCGTCTAGCAGCAAACATGTCGAGTATAGCTTGTGCGTCGGTTTCATCTTCGGGCTCGCCGTCGCCCTGCACAGAGGCCGCCGCCGAGCCGTCGCCTTGCACCGAGGTTTCGGCGGAGGAGGCCTCGCCCTCCTCCGACCACGCGCCGGAAGAGGTGGTGCCGCCGCTGCCAGCACAATTGGCGGTGCTGGTGCCACTGCTCGGCCCACTGCTTGGCAGACTACTCCCACTGCTGGCTCCACTGCCGCCACTGCTCACGCCACTACTGCTGCCAGCGCGACCATTCAGTTCCTTGCGTGGCGATAGTGACGGCGTACTGGCACCCGAGTTAGCATCTGCATTAAAAGTGACAACAGTTTTACTTACTTATTTACTTAAATTAAAATTAAATTTATTTATTTCGGAACTAGTCCATTATTATCCATAGTGCATGTGAAAAATTAAAAATAAATAACATTAAGAATTAATTAATTAAAATATTACAATTAGCCACAGAAAACATTAAAAAAGTCACCAAAAAAAACATTATAAATTACAATTTTACATCAATCATCATCAATTTTTCATCTAAGTCTTTTAGGTCTGGAACCTGAGTGCTTAATATTTTTTGTTAATTAAAACGGTTACACCAATTACATTAATTAACATAGAGAACAGGTATAGTAAACAAAAATATTTCAAATACTTAACATATTTATAATAGAGGGCACCCTAGCATACTTTCTCTCACAAAACATCAGACATACACGCATAATTCTACTACATTCATCAGCAAACAGATCATCCTTAAAGTACGACACACTGGGGACTCAGGTCTGGCGACCGTTTTAGGTGACGTACAGACGCCGACAGATTGCGTCGACGGCTTTGGCGATGTCCGATGTATTTGTCGGGAATAAATAGCCGACAGAAAAGATCTTAGAGTTTGGGAATGTCGATGTGTCCTCTAAGAGTTTTGCAGGCTACTGTGAGCTGTAGCAACGAGTTGAAGCCCAAAACTCCTAGGAGGTAATTAGTAGAGTACCTCGTGAAGGGATAGAAGTGAAACGCTTTTTTATACAGAAATGTCAAGAATGTTTTATAAACCTTTTCCAGCGTCAATGTTTAAGTCGCTGTATAGGGATGCCAGATACAGGCACCAGCCTCAAGTTTAATAAGAACCAAAATGATGTACAGAAGCTTAATTACATTCGAGTTGTGAAAATCACGGGCATTTCGCAAGACAAAACCCAGAAACAGTTACACTAACTAAATCAATGGAGGCCTACCGAATTACGTTTTCGTCTCGGGGTTTCGGTAATTTTCTGCAGAAATATACATCGTCGGCCATTTTCATTTTCGGGCAACTTTTAGGGTTCCGTACCTCAAAAGTAAAAAACTCTGTCCGTCCGTTTGTCACAGCCAATTTGCTTCGAAACTAATGGACCAATTAAGCTGAAATATGGAACACATACAAGTTCAAAAACTAAAACCTGACTACTGACAAATCACACTCAAAAAAGCATGATTTCATGAATTTCTGTGACCAATCATGGGCGTGAACGTAAATAAATGAATTTTGAATATGGGGGTCACTAAGAAAAAGATAAGATAAGAGGCTAATAAGAAAAAAAATTGATTTGCAAAGTGTACCTACCGTGTATCTCAAAAATATTTTTTATTATAATTTTAAAATAAATACTTAGTATAAAGTTATTTAAGAAAATAGACAAAAATTTACCATTCCATCCCTTAAAATTTTTTATAACATTATGATTCTTCAAATCAATCATTTGTAACTGCAAAGTCTAATAAATAATTCGTGATTATTAAATCCTGGGATTAAAACCTCATTATCATCATTCCGGGATTTTAGAGAAGGTATTACCAACTAGAAGTTACTTCCTTTCTTGAAGTTTAGGTAAAAATCTACCTATTCCAACCTCTGGTTACAACTTATTAAAGCACAACTCAATCAATCAATCAGCCTAGCCTTTTCCCAACTATGTTGGGGTCGGCTTCCAGTCTAACCGGATGCAGCTGAATAATTAAAGCACAACTACGATCAAAATTGCTTTTTCTTGCATTAAAATTTAATATCTGATTGTATATTATTATTTTGCCTTTGGGTTAAGTATAAAGTAAATTTTCGTGTGATTTGCGTTAAAACCGTTTAATATTATGATAGAACCTGTATTTATTTAGTTTAAATGAAACAAAAACCTATTGATAAAAAAAGAATTCTTCAGGACTAAATTTGTTTTTGGCCGAAAATAAAAATCCATTTTCTGTCAGAATCTCCTAAGCAATTAACTAATCCCTGATGTAGACAATATTCCGTACTAATCTTTCACAAGGTACTGCAGCTGTATATGGGACAATAGATCTAATGTTTTTATACAGTAATCTGTTTGAACTCACCAATGCCATTGTTCCTGTTAGTCTGTTTTCGTTCCAATTTTTGTTTTAGTTTAGAGTATTGTCGCTGAGTCCTCTCATCCTTCTGGTAGACTGCCGGTGGTGGTGGGGAATGCTGCATGTGGTGAGGAACGTGGTGGAAATGCGGTGGATACCCAGTACTGTAGTAGTGTTGTGGACCCCCTGTACCATTAGTAGGAGCCTGAAACAACAAAAAGAGTCTTGATTATTGCATTAATTTAGCAGTGGTTTCTTTTTCGTATCAGACTATACAATACAACAATTTTAAGGCTAGCGCGCACTGCAGTGCGTTTCCGGTAGTTCTGCCGCACTGGGCAGGGCCTACAGTAACAAAACGCATGACCGCAGTGCGCGCACTTCAAAGACATTCCATACTTCACAGATTATGCGGTAGAAAAATGCACCGCAATGCGCGCTCGCCCTTATCCTGTGAGCCTTTCAATGAGTAAATGAAAATAAACAAAAACAAAATATTTATTCTATCATACTCACGCAGAATGAATGTATTAAACCATGATTTATGTCAATCCCAGCCCAGCGTATTATTGTATTATTTTTACGACATACTTTTAGCAAGTAATATCAATTTATTACAAGTATTTTACTGTTACATCTTTCATAAAATAATTTAAAGTGCCTCTCGTGAGGTTACAGATAAAAAACCTTATCAGCAAAAATAGAAACAAAATTAATAAAATCAACACATTAGAAATACTTATTTGGAGTTTTAAAAAATACAATATTGGATGGCATGCAAACATTAACATATTAATGAAAACATTTAAAACCTAGAAATAAAAGTAAAAAGTTAATAAAATGAAGTTCAGATAAACCAACCTGAAACTTTCCTTCTTGTTGAGAACTGTTTTCTTTATTTTGATCAGAAACACTCATTTTTTTGGATTTTATTCAAAATTAAAATTGTGATTTCACGTCACTGCCACGTACTACCAACAGCCAACTGTTTTCGTGATAACACATCACTACACAATCGCGTCGCGAGTTCGCGACTGTATAACTTCGCCACGATTAGATTAACGTCGCATAACCCGCAACTTTATTTAATCACCTACTCACTGAAAATAGTCGGACTACTCGACACGCCTGTGCACAATTTTAAAAGCGGTATGTCCCACACACCTATACACGTTTATATTTACGAGCGAAACAATCGATGTATCAGCGGAAATGTTTACACAGAAGGTTTACGCTTACGCAGTTTGCGTGAAAGAAACAATATCATTTTCACGTGTGTTGCAACTTAGGCAGAGTCTTTCATTTACACTTCCACTCGATAACTGTTATGTGTGTCCAGGAATTTGAACTCAGTATTCATTATTGGTAAATAAATAAAAACTATTCTTTTACCAATATTTTCAACCTGAGAAAGTCAATATCACAATTATCACAGATTAATGCTCAATATTGTGAATTTGTGATATGATGACATGACATAGCTAGAACGTCAAACTTTTGACACTGACAGTTGCATTCCGTTTTGTATTTTTATCGTAACGTTTTCAAAGAAACCAAACGACAACATTTATGGGCAGGAAGTTTTTTTCTTATTGATAGTTGAAGGTAGTAGTAGTAGGTAGGTAGTTAGTTTAAACAAGACTATATAGGTACTATTATATCGTAGACAGAGAATTATAAATATAGTAGCTATTAACCAAGAATTAAACCGCGATATCATCCTCTTGTTTATTTCGACTATTCCACATACCTACCTACTTCTATTATAATTTCCATTTTACTGGTAAAATTTACATAATCAACTAAATCAACCGCTCTTTTCGCAAGTCAATAAAAATTATAGTATTGCTGATTGTGTAAAAAATATTATTAGCGTAATATTGTTGCCTTGATGGGCAGTGAACTGAATAAGGTTTGCTGGGGACAATACGACGAGTCGGCGTATAATGACTACCTACCTCATACGTGCTAAGTTTGTACCGCGTCACTAATCTTAGATTTTTGTTCCAATATAGGTACTTAGGACTAGGACCAGTTGAAAAGTTTTGGCAACTGGCGAATATTTGCATCTATAATAGTAGTAAACACGCACAGCAAGTTTACCCCATTAGGTAAGGAAGTAAGAGCAGAGCCCCATCTTTTACAGTGAGACTTTTTCTCTCAAAAAGTACCTGAGTAGGTAGGTACCTACCAAAATCTGTAGGTACAAAAGGCTTCCAAAAGCTCCTTTGTTAGAAATCACTCAGTCTGCAACTCTGCTGCACCTTTATATTATGTCTCCGGAATGCAAAGTCAATAGAAAATATACATTGAATACGTGTTAGAGTAGGTAGGTACAGCCTACTTACTTGTAAAACGCGGTGGCAGCAATTTGTTGGCGATTGGTTGTTTTGGAGGGTACTTAAAAGAAGTTTATTATACAGGGTGTTTATTTTAAGGTGTCAAGCCATTGCGAGCTGATAGCAGAGTATCGTACCTATCGATTTAACCCCGATGTACCTATGTTCTACGATTTTTTGTAGTTTTCGAGTTATCATTTTTTTTCGATTTTTTTCCTGACTCAACGAGATGATGGCTTTAAAAAATTATATCTTTTTTTTTTGAGTCAACTTTGAACAAGAATGTACTTACTATACTACTTACTTACTTACTATAGGGCATTATTTGCTGAAATTGGTCGTTGAAAGTGGTGTATCTGAAATCTTGTGATTTTCATATTTTATAATTTATTATTATCTTTTCATATTTTGTCAATCCTGATATTTACTATTCCTCTACGTTTAAACAGAGCTCATTTGATAATAAAAACATACATTAATACCTACTACTATCCATAACCACTACCATTGTTATGAAATGAGGGATCCAAAATAACTCGAAAACTACAAAAAATCGTAGAACATAATATATTGGTGTTAATTCGACAGGTATGGTACTCTGCTATCAACTCGCACTGGCTTGACACCTTAAAAGAAACAGCCTGTATAAGTAAAAAGAACTACATCTGCATGATTGTATGTACAAGATTGCGGGTTCACAAAATATTGCCCTGTATATTCATGACGAGAAGGTAGGAATAGAATTCTCTCGATTATCCTGTGATGTGAGCTTTATCCAATGATGTTATTCCCTTTTATAATAAAAAGGTATTAACATCATCGGCTTTATCCCATCTTATAGTCATCGCGTAGGAATCGTAGTATAGTTTATTATTTCTAGGACACTGTTTTTATTACGCGCTAGAATGCCAAAGTGTGCCGCCATGGATCCTGGTTACACATATGGCGCACATGAGTCAGGATTCCTTAGACGGAGTTGGTATAGCCCCTAACAAAACAAGGACCTAATAAATGAAGGAAATCTTATTAGCCCTATCCGGGATAACACTAATTAGATTTCCTATAGCCGCGTCTGGTATTCGTCTTATCTGCGACGATCCAGGGACGCATGTAAGCGTACTACATTACATAGATCGTTGTATGGAAAATGTTGCAGAGCTTACCATTCCTGGGGTCTACTCCGAAACTTTTTTAAATACGCAATATCAAGTAAGTCATTTTGTGAAAAAAATACTAGATTTTGAAAGAACATGATACATTCAAATAGTAGTCATAAGAGGTACCTATGTTTTCCAGATATGCGATTCTAACTGTGTGATCCTAAATGTGAATGCTACTTTTAGTGGAGCCACGCAGCATGATGCGTTTATTTGATCGCAATGTGAGATCAAGGGGCATCTGGAGAGTCTCACCGAGACAACATATCTATTAGGCAAGTATAAATTAGATGTTCATCTTTAAAATACACTTCAGGGTGTATCAGAAAGGTGTGGCCAACTTAACTTTCTCCATGGGACCAACATCGTAATCGAGAAAAAAATATCAGCCGCCCAGCCAGCACAAACCTTCTGAGTAAGTTTTGTTTAACAGCAGTCATAGAAACTAATTGCTGAATAAGACTACTGTAATTAGCTGATTTGGCGCTTACCCAGACGTTATTCAAGCAATTTGGGCACAAATTATGTTGCTAATAGCTGTGTAATAGCAACGTAACAGATGAATAAGTTTTGAATAATTGTACGACAAGCTGAGTATCTTCTGCATAAAAGCATTTTGTTCTTTTGTACAAGTATTACAACTCTGTTACCCAGATGATGAATGAATGGTGAGTGAACTATGGTTAAGTCCCTCAAACCTCAGATATTCAGAGGATACACAGCGTTTAGCTTATTTCAGTATATATTATCAAGAAGTTAATCAAATTAAATTGAAATTGACAAATCCCAACACCCGCGGTATGCGTTTGTTGGTGAACTGCGACATTGAAATATAATATGGCCAAATTATATTGCCTATCGTCAGTAAATTTTACCCTTATTTATGCTTAGAGAAGGAATTTGTTGGTGCGCATGCAACTTTACTGTGTATTTATATATACATTTCGTATAAAATTTTCACGCGCTACCTGATAAGCCGGGTTTTGGAGAAATAAACAACATTTCGTCTAATAGTTTGTTTTTACGTGTGAAATATTTTTTATGTTTTATGCAGTTTATGGGTTCAAAAATAACCTTGTAATACTTTTATAAGAATATTATACCGATTTCGTTATTAAAATTGAGTATTTGAGTATAAAATTCCATAAAATTGTAATAGGTTATGTTATTCGATATGGCGACGCTCATTCTGAATAAAATCTGATTGCACAGCGGCTTATCATCTTATGTCTGCTTAACAGACCTTACGTGTCCACATATTCAGTTGTTCTCTGGTTAAAAGAGGTCTGCACTCAACATATTTTCTATAACGTTTCTATAATCACACACATTCGTACTGTAAATCAAACAATTAGGATTCAGTCTTATAGTAATGAAAACCCACACTATAGATAAATTACCTATTTGTTCTTTTTAGCTCTTATCAAATTCAGATAATTATTTAATAATCAATATGAAAAAGCTTTTTAACAAAAATACTTATCGATGAAGTCGTTAGGTATTTTTGTTCTATAATCTAATCATATAAATAATATCTGATGAGTTTTAGTATCTACCAAACACAGCTCTTCATTCCAGTTTTTGGCTTACAATCGTTTAGGAACAATTTGGCAATGTAAAATCTAAGAAGTATTGAAGTATCATACTATTAATCATTATGTTATCAATTCGTAAAGTTAACATTAATAAACATTAGTCTTGATTACTGTTGGCGACGACAACACGAAGAACTACCTAATTAACTGATTGTAAACGTATACTTAAGTTTGTTTGAAATACCTAAATAAATAACAATAAAAGTAGTCATAGATATAAGTAAATTGTATCTACTGAAGCATAGGATTAGTTTAATTACCTACCCTATACACCTTACATACTTTAGTACATAACATATACACACATACATATCTTAGTAAACTTGATGGAAGAATGTCTACTTTTCGTGATTACCCAGCAAACTTCTGCATAAAAATCTGTTACTATTGTTGTTACCACAATTAGCTGCACATGACGGTAATTTCGTACTTAAAGTGGCATAAAGCAGTTATAACAGCTATCTTAATTTCTTTTAAGTTACTATATGCTTCATAACAGAAACAGCGCCTATTTTATACAGCATCTGAATAACTATGAAAATGTGGTGTTTAATAGGACTAAAAGAGAACAGAATATAAATTATCCAGTATCATGCTTGCTAATGGAATTTTATACCAATGTTATACAAAAGGTTACACGAACTCTTGAGTAACAGGTCTTTTTATGATGATTATTCAGTTTTAAGAAATAAAATCGGCAAATTACAAAACTTACTCAGCTAATAGCATTATTATAGCAAAAAAAATAATTAATACAGAACTTCGTAATACACACAGCTTCTATACATATGTAATAAAGCTTAACCTTGCATAAGGTTACATATGACTTGTGTGCTGCCTGGGCGTCCCTTATATTTGGGTCGAGTAGGTATTGAAGCTTTGTATGGGACAGCTGATAATTTTATCTCGATTACGATGTTGGTCCCATGGAGAAAGTGGTTCAGTTTGATGGTCTGTAGGTACCACATCCTTAAATTTGACCACACCTTTCTGATACACCTCAATCAAATTTAACCAATAATATTTTACTTTGACAGGTGCTTCAGGGTACCCTACTAGAGAATATCTTCCGACACCTGTAGGTAATGTTGTAGAAGACAATCGAGAAGGTAGGCTTATTGCTGTGCACAAGCGTACCCGCTCCACCATTGAACGCACATTTTGGACACTCAAGGGACGATGGAGACCGTGTATCTTAGCAGCGAGGGAGCTGCACTACGATGCAGAGACAGCAGGTAAAAATATCTTGGCCTGTTGTGTTTTGCCTATTATGTGCTTATGGAACGGAGTGAGTGCCCCGTGATTTTGAATCGGAGAACTCCCGGCAGGTCACATATCAGCCTGTTACATCTGCCACAGATGCAGATCTGACCGTCAAACACTTTATGCAAATCAGAGATGAAGTCGAAAACGCTGGGAAGATTAGCTTAATGAGAAAGATAGCAAAGCCTAGATGAAGTATTTGATCCCTAATCTCAAAGTACAATAGATGAAGAATGATTTTATTGTTTAGGACAATAATAATAATACATCCCATGCCAATTTCGGCAACGGTGTCTATAATTATGTTTCTGACGACGGTTACGAGGTGTGCTCTGATGTGGCTAATGTAACTAACCATCTTGGCTGTGAAGGTACGTACGTGCACAGTGCGGACACGTTAACCATTATAGTAATGGTATAGTTTGCTGGAGGTTGGCTTACTGCTGTGGTGGTCTAACTTGCTACTTACGTAATGGTGTGGCGGTTGGTGGTGAGGCGGTGGCTGGTGGTGCTGTGGCTGGTGGTGCGGCGGCTGATGGTGCGCAGCGTGGTGCGCCTGCGCCTGCGCGTGTGCCAGGTAGTGCCGCATGTTCTCGTCCAACACTGGTGGCATCATAGGCGGCATCATTGTGCCTGATGGCACTACGGGCATGCCACCTGGAAAATTAAAATGGCAGACTTTAATAATGTATTTTGAGTTCTTGACGCATGGAAAATTCTTTTCGAGTTAGAATAATTTTATGTTTTGGAAGAAATGCATTTCTATCGCAGTAACACAGCTTTTGGGCTATCAACGAAAAATTATGTGGGACTCGTCAAGATCATTGCTTAGCGAATAGTGACCAACAAGGCTACAAGCTGTTTCATGAAATTTGTTACTTTATCCTTTGATACCAAGATGACAAAGTTAAAAAGGAAAGGATAATAAATGATGACCTTTTAAAAATTAGAGACTCTTGATGTCATCGTTGCCTAACTTTAAATCAGTATGAAAATGTCGAGGTGGCCATAAAAGAACCATTTTATCTAATGTGCACGGATTTAAAATCTGATTCTGCACTCTAATTGCGTAACACACTTACAGCAGGAATCGGTTTCATTTTGACAGTTCAACAACATTCATTGCGTTATTTACGTTGTCAAACAGACAAATTTTTCGAACATGTGAAGCAATGGAGTAGCAATATGCTTCAAAATCATTCAGATTGTGATTTATAATGCGTCACGCAGTTAGGGTGCTGAACTTATCTATACTTATAATAAATCTGTAGAGAGGTCAATTCTGTACATGATATATATTTTCAAAATAACTATCAGGGGGTGATTAGTGATCGATACTGATGCCAAAAATGCAATTAGTAAAATTTTTGTCTGTCTGTCTGTCTGTCTGTCTGTCTGTATGTTCCTTATAGAAACAAAAACCACTCGACGGATTTTAACGAAACTTGGTACAATTATTCTTCATACTCCTGGGGAGGTTATAGTATACTTTTCATTACGCTACAATCAATAGGAGCAGAGCAGTGAAGGGAAATGTTGGGAAAACGGGAGAAGTTGCTCCATTTTTTAAGCTTACGGCGCGTGTGCAGCCTTAATGGTTAAAGCTACATAGAAATCATTTAAGACGGAAATGTTCTACATAAAATTATCTAAAAAATATCCCAGAACAGCATATGTCTATCTTTTATGGTTGACTCACAATAACACGTGTAACTCCCGATAGCTTAGCAGTCCAATACATTAACTTAATAACATACAAGGAGTTACACGCTGACGGAGTCGCGGGCACAGCTATTAATAATAATAGTCTGCGGTTCCTTATTGCGATATTTTTCAACAGTATTGTGGATTGACATATTATATTTCCCTACTAAAATACGAAAGTTAATCTGTCTGTTACATCAAAACCACTGAACCGTGAGGAAGGACATATGGTACTTTTTTACGAAAAACGACGGAAACGCGGACGAAGTCGCGGGCAAAAGCTAGTTAATAATAAAGCTGAAGAGTTTGTTTCTTTGTTTGTATGTTTGAACGCGCTAATCTCTGGAACTACCAGTCGGATTTGAAAAAATATTTTTGCATTTGATAGCTCAATTCTTGAGGAACACTATAGGTAGATAGGCTATTTACCAACACGCTACGACCCTTAGGAGCCGAGCAAAATGAAAAATTCAGAAAGAACGCTAAGCGAAAATGAAGTAATAGCGCGGCAGGCGATGGGATGCGACAAATCAGTGAAGTTTCACAGAATAAACTAAATAATAGGTACCTACTTATATCTGTGCTTATACTAACTACAGATGAGATAAAATAATCAACATAATATTCGTGATCCGTAACAGTCCATCTAACTAACTTTCAACTTATTGCAAGTTTACCTACACGTATTTTTTCATGCTTGATAAGATAAAAATAATAATCAAAGTTAATGGCTAGGTATAATTTATGTATGTATTCAGTATAATATAAACACAGCTGATAATGTTTGCATGTTGTTTCCAGCTCGCGTGCTGCGGTGCTGGGTTCGGAGCCGATGCCACGTCACGGGTGGCTTAATTTCGCTTTATTTTGACATCGACGCCCCGCGCCGTTCCGCCCCGTAACTTTGCGGTTATGAATGAACGTGTTTTGGGTATTCGTAGAAAACGTTCTTTGTGGGATCATCCGCTTCGGTACGATCCGCCCGCGGCGGAAACGTGCTGCATAGTTGTGGCCGGCTCGCGAAGCCGCCATGCAACGCGACCGCAGACTTGAGCAATGCCGTGCACTAGGAATCCCACGAGAGCCTTGAAGCTCTTTGTTTCGACTCGCGGTAGAAGGGTTTTTTCCCAGTTTTAATTCGTTACGGTTACTTAATTTTCTGACTCAACCACTAATGGAATGTGGTTTGCCGAGCTGCTATTTTTAGCAAACCCTAATTACTGTTTTAGAAACAAAATTATGGTAGTCAACAAATTCCAATTACCATTGTTTTCATATTTAGAACGAGTAAAGGCTCTTACAGACAGAGGCGATATCGCGTCGCGACGCGATATTGCGATATTATATCCGTAGAACAATTTCTATGGAATCGCGCGCGACCATTCACACAGGAGCGATTATCGCCCCGCGACACAGATATATCGCGTCACGTGACGCGGACTAGGTTAGGTTAGGTTAGTTAGGTTAGATATCGCCGCGATATCGCCTGGCGATATTATCGCCACGCGATATCGCGGCGATACAATACAAAATGTTCCTTTTTGTATGGTATCGCCGCGATATCGCGTGGCGATATTATCGCCAGGCGATATCGCGGCGATATCTAACCTAACTAACCTAACCTAACCTAACCCAGGACAGTTTCATTCGACGGTTCGTCGAAAAAAAACCCAACCAACCAAAACTAAGTAAGTACCTACCTAATTGAACGCAATTTTTTCCTGCTGCGAATTTTTACATGCGTCCGTGGTCCGTAACGAACACCACACGATGGGGTGGTAGGGTGGTGGGTGGTGGTAGGTACCTAAACTTGACCACACAACACGGAAAAATAATAGTAGGTACTACGTTCGTAACACAGCAGTTCGGACTCTTCGAACGTGCTATTTATTACGAAGTATTTATTTAAAAATCAAGATTTTTTAAGTAACTTAGTTAAGTACCTTTAATCCCTCAAGTGTCGAATGCACCCCATGTGTGCATAAGGAAAACCCTTTGCATAATAGTAGATAAGCTTATATCATATATATACGTAAAAAAATATCATCCGATGGAAAACTAATCATCATCAGTAGTTGTGAACCTATGGAGTTCGCAACTAACCCCCCTCGCCCCGCGTGTCAAATGCACCCCATGTGTGCAAAAGGACAAAACTTAACATAATAGTTATATATAAGCTTATATCAGAGGAGCTCGTGGCTAAGTAATAACAGCCGCACGGGTCGATCCATCAGGTTAAGCTACGCTTGCCGGGGTTGGTCCGTGGATGGGTGACCATCTTTACATATCGAAACTCCTCCGTGACTCGGAAAGCACATTAAGCCGTTGGTCCCGGCTGTCATTCGTGGATCTTTGACAGTAGTTACGGGTCATCAGAAGCCCGAAAGTCTGACAACCAGGTATCGTATTACCCAGTAACTGGGTTGTGAAGGTCAGATAGGCAGTCGCTCCATGAAAAATACTGATATTCAGCTGCATCCGGTTAGACTGGAAGCCGACCCCAACATAGTTGGGAAAAGGCTAGGCAGATTGTTTTGATAAGCTTATATCACTTAAATACGTATAAACGTAAAAAAACAGACATATCAGTCTGAGGGCATAGACGTATAAAAAAAGATAGACTCCGCGCCGCGCATATCGAAAGTGAAGCACCGTACCGATCTATGTGTGCATGATTTGAGTACCTGCAAAGACGCCGTCGCGTCGCCATCGCGTCGCTCGTGTCTCGTAATGGCGGCCGGTCGGCATACTATGATGTAAATGTGTGCGCGAGGCGTTATTTGTACAAACGGTCCGGCTACTTACTGTGCTTCACTTTCCGATATGCGTGGCGCGGAGTCCATCTTTTTTATAAGTCTATGTCTGAGGGGTTATTAATTAAATTTTATTTTTTACGGATTTCTTTAGTTTCGAATTTACATAGGTGATTTTGGAAAACTAAATTTAATTTCTACAGGTAAAAGCATTAAATTATGTAGTGTACACACGGCTACACATCAATCTAGTCATTTCCAGTTTACAATGAGCTCTTATTGTAAGGAAATCCTACACAATGCGAGATCAGCTTATACTGGAAATTATAGCTTGATCTTTAGCCGTGCGTGCGCCGGGCTGCAACAAGTTTATTCTGAATCTCCGTGAATTATTTTTTGGGTTCCGTACCAAAATGGTAAAAAAGGAACGCTTGTGGTGTGACTCTGTCTGTCTGTCTGTCACAGCTGGATATCTCAGTAACTACTGATGCTATCAACTTGAAATTTGGAATAGTTTTAGATGAGGTTTACCCAACTATTTTGCAATAAGACTAATTTTTTTTGCAACAGGGACTCAAAGGGGGTCTTAAAAATTTAAAGTGGGGCTACTAGGGCATGTGGGGTATCATATGAAAGAGCGTTTGCACATTCTCAAACTATTTTTTTTTTTTTGGCCGCATAGTTTTCGACTTTTGATGAAAAATGTAAAAAAAAAACCGTTCCGCACCCCCCCCCCCCCCCCCTTATCTCCGAAGTTTGCAAAGAGAAAAATCTGAAATTATTCTATGTGATAGAAGTTTATGTAAAGATTTCACGAAAAATAAAACGATGTATCTAAGTAGCACACTTTTTCGAAAATCGGAACGGAACCCTCGGTGCGCGAGTCCGACTCGCTCTTGACCGGTTTTTTAAATAAAATTATGCTCAATGCAAAACTGTCGTAATGCGAGTACTTACCTACACCTCTGCCTAACCCTTTGGGGACTGCAGGCGTGATGTTATGTAATGTGTGTACTGTGTCGACATAGTTGGGAAAAGGGTAGGCAGATGATGATTTTTACGGACTTGTTAGTTTCCAATTTACCGTGATTATGGCCTTCCATGAGAAAGTACCTATCTACCTACTCATAAAAAGGGCTAATAAGATGATTTCAAAATGATAAATAAGTAGGTACGCTAATATTAGGTATTTATTTTATTAAATTTTTAAGCATTAATTGTTCGTAAAATAGTACAGCTGCCATTGCAACCTATTTCGGTACCTATGCGGTAGCAGAATCTATCAGTTCGAATATTTATTCGAACACCTACTAAAATTAACTAAAATAAGTAAGTACTATACTCGACTCAATGCGATATTCAGTCAATCGACATAAATCGATTCAGTTTTAGCTCGGCACTAAGTATTTGTGCAGAAAAGATGGCATAACGAGCGACTGTTTTTCCATAAAGTATTAGGTAGGTACTTACTCTTTAATTTCACATCAATATCCCTGCTGAAAAATACTTACAATTTTTATTACTTACTGTGATTTATTATGACGAGAAATCTAAACAAGCCCGGACTCGCGCGATGTCGGCCGACAACGCCCGAGCTAAACTACTAGTCTAGGTCTGAGCGAGTGTACGCTAAATACTTTATTTACTCTTTTGCGAAACGTTGCGATTGACAGACGTAAAAATTAGGGAATCGAGAACCGGTTCTATTTTGAGGAACCGGGAATTTCGGGATTGTACGTTTAGGAATCGGGACAAACCGGGATTTTCGGGAATTTCGGGACTTTTTTGTTTTTTGTTATGAGATGAGAGATTTGATATTTAAATGCTTTTTAACATTTAAATGTCAAATCTCTCAGGATTATAAAAATAAATTAGAGTAAGATAACTTTAAGGCAGAGTATTTATTCTAATAAAAATCACACAACCAACTGAAATTCTTGGCCTTATAAATAAACGAGTGCTATTGAAACATAAAAATACTTTTAAAAAATCAACAAAATTTTTAGAAACATTTAAAAAATCATGTAAACAGAGATCTTGTAAGTTCACTTATCCTAATCATTAATATTTTAATATTTGTCCGTGTATCTTAAATCTAGGTGTGTTTTATTGTCACAGTTATAATATGACTTTGAAACTTCTCTTAACCTACATATAACATTATAATCAGTCTTTTATAGATTTATAATCAGTTCCTCCTTAAATATTTTTTTTTTAAATGTAATAAAGGTAATATCTTAAGTTTAACTTAAACAGAATCTTCAAAAATCTACTTAACAATCTTAAGATACTATTTAAATAATCACAGTTCACTTCAGTATCATATAAAAAATCTTGTGGTAACAAGGAGATTATGAGATCTGGCGTTGGAAAACATCAGAAGTCGTTGGATTTGATGATAACTCTGCACCATCTGAATCATCATCAGACTCATAATCTGAAGCAATTTCCTCTTCATGAAAGTGACGTCTCAATTCTGACAACGACATGTCGTCGTCTATCAATTCCACCTCAGGAAGTTCTATTTGGTCTTCGTCTTCTATGTCACTTTTCTTATAAAAAACATCATTGATGGCGAGCAGAGCATGGGCAATGCATTTTTGGTGATATGACGACAATAGTTTACCAAATTTTGTCATCATACTACATCCATCTGTAACCTCGGCAATGATATCCATTTCAAGAGATATTCATATAACTTGCGTCTAATTTCTTCAACGCATTTTTTTGCGGGCATGGACCCAAAAACCCTGATGAGACCAAGATTTTTAAAATTGTTGCCTCCGGAGAAATGCTTCGAGTGTAAATTCAAACTGATATAACGTCGGTTCCGGATTGATGTCCACTCATCAAAAGATATCGAAAATGTATAACCTTCTTTAAATAATCTTTGTATTTCGATCTTTAATTGCTGCTTAATTTTGTCGGCTTCTTTGACTACAATACTTTGTATTGTATCAGCAGTTTTTGGTAACGTGTGACCTGATTTCTGGAATAATCTTCTTAGATCTTCACATTCTACAAAAGTCCGAAAAGAGTAACCATTCAAGGAAACCATACGGGAAACCATAAGTTCCATGGGTGGGTTTGTTTCGGATGCATAGTAGTCGGTTAATTTTGCTCTTTATTTTGGAATTTCTTCCTTACTGGTTGATGGAATCACAGCACGTTCAACATAGCTGTTTGGTTCACCAGCTAAAGTATCGCCAGCTTTTAAATTTATTTGGTGTCGGTTTTTTAAATGCTTTTGCAAGCCACCGGTACTTCCTCCAACACATTTTAAAATATTTTGGCATTTTCTACACTTTGCGCTCGTTTTGTCACGAGCGCGAAGAAAATAGTGCCACACCGATGATTTGTCATTAGACTTGCTGCAAACTTCTTCAAAATCCATAGCCTATAACAAAAATACCCAAATATAACTACCATAAATAAACTAATATCATGACCAAATAAAAAGCTAAGTAAAAACATATTTCAGTTGTACCCAACATTATACGTAATTAACTAATTACGTACGAAACTACGAACACATAATAAGCATGATTTATGAATAATTTACTTACCAATAGCAATTTGATATTAGTTTTGATGAAAAAATTATACGGCCACACGTCACGCACGACTCACGACCGACACCAACCACTACCACCGCAAATCACAAACCAACTGGCGGGGCGTCGCGGCTACAAAATGGCCGCCGCCGGGTAACGCGCGCGCGGAGGGGAGGGGCCCTCCGCCCGCGCTTTCATGTCAATCACACTAGTATCCGAACATGTTATCGCGCTTATAAAGACAAAGTGAATAAATACCTTTCGTCAACTTTTATTTTTTTATTTAATAAAAGAGTTTACAAGTTTAAACCTTTAATTTAAAAATGTTTCTTGTGTCCCGAAAATCCCGAAATTCCCGGTTCGCATTTTGAATTCCCGGTTCTTTCAGTAACTGAAAAGAACCGGGAAATCCCGGGATTTTCGGTTCCGGGATGTCCCGGTTCTATACCCTAGTAAAAATGTTTAAACTTACACAAAATGAATGTGGAATTGTTAATTTATTGTGTATATATTTATATATATTTATTTAGTACAGGCGAGGCCTACCCTTTACGATGTGAAGTGTGCGTCCTACCTACCTAATTTTGCAACCCTATGCTGATCCCGTGAAGTACTGCAGTGCTTGTACTAGATATTATACCTAATTATTTTTAAGTGTGCGTTGTTGACCTTTCTGTTCAATACAATTATGCACAGCCGCTACTGTATCAATAGTTTTACGAATCAATCAAGCCAGTCTAAGCTGACCTCACATACAATACAAGTACCTACGATCGTTTTATCTTGGCGAGTTCGAACTTCGCGCAGAAGGCTGCGCACATAGACTTATAAAAAAAGATGGACTCCGCGCCACGCATATCGAAAGTGAAGCACCGTACCGATCTATGTGTGCATGATTTGAGTACCTGCAAGTACGTCGTCGCTCGTGTCACGTAATGGCGGCAGGTTGGCATACTATGATGTAAATGTGTGCGTGAGGCGTGTTTGTACAAACGGTCCGGCATACTTACTGTGCTTCACTTTCGATATGCGTGGCGCGGAGTCCATCTTTTTTTATAAGTCTATGGCTGCGCAGTAACATTTTTTAGGAACCAAATGCGACATGAGGCGAGTGCGAGTGAGAGAACATGCGCGAAACGTCTTAGTGCCTATGTTCGGACTCGCCAAGATAAAACGTCCGTACTTGTACCTACTATTAGGCTTGCAGTAGTTGCAGTACAATAAGAGGTTAGGAGGTCAGGTGGTGTGGTACTGGAAATGTGTAGCTTGCTTGTAAGAAAAAAAACCTTTATCGTGAAATTGAAATAATAGGTAATACACAATATTCGAGTTTTGAGTCGAAATCCGCGATTAACATTAGGTACCTACATAGGGCAGTGGCGTGTGCGGCACAGAATAAATAATAGTAGGTACTAACTTAGTGCGGCGCGGGCGGCGCGGCGACGAGCCTCCGCTGTCGCGCTGGCTAGCGGCATCTTTAAAAGGATACCTACACACTATTGACCGCGCCGCGCGCCGGGCCCACCAAAACCATTATTAAGAGGAAACGTGGGTGCTCTTTTCTCCATACAAAAAGATACAAACGCTCTCGCCTGTCTTCTTTCTGGTTAAGGCGGGGAGAGTCGTAAAAACGTCGTTTAGTTTAGTGTTTTATTCGTAGATAACACGGATTTAAATTTTGAAAAAAATATACAGGGTGTAAGGGAAACGCTTCCGAAAACGAAGACAGGTGATAGGGCTAGTAATTCTCGATACGATACCATAAAAAATTCTGAAAAAAAAAATTGTCAATTTTACTAATTTTGGAACGAAGTTCCTTATCGCGCGTTGTGAAAGGGGGCTAGACGGAAAAAATGGGAACGAATAGTTGTCACGACACTTTTTGCTATAGTAAGCTATGTATGTATGTATTGTAAGCCGTGCGGCGTGCGCATGTTTCTCTGTCTGTCTCTCTCTCTCTCTCTTATAGAAAGCAAGCCAGATATTTTCATTTCTATTTCGCATTGAACAGTGTGGTGTCGCGATGATAGAATAGAATAGAATAGAATAGAATTTTATTTGTATGAATGTAGTTTTACATGGTACGTATGGTGTTAATATTTGTTTAAGTAGTAGTAGTGTAGTAGTAGTTTGTTTGTTTTGTTTTGTTTGTTTGTTTGTATTTGTTTGTTTGTTTGTTTGTTTGTTTGTGTTAGTTTTGTTTGTGATGATGATAATGATGATGATGATGATGATGATTATGATGATGATGATGATGGTGATGATGATGATGATGGTGATGATGGTGATGATGATGATGATGATGACGATGAGTATAAAAATAAAATTTTATTACAATTCCTTCACTAATTAATCGAAAGGAACTTCGTTCCATCCGGGTGTCCCTTGACACCTCTCAAGTTTTTTTTTTTGCAATTTTCGTACACTATGCTGTGAGAACAGTCAAATGGAACCATTATTTGCGATTAAACACATTTTTTATTTAAAATTGTAGCATGCAATGTATTCGTAAATAAATTTCAGCTGACGCTCGCGCATACCCTCGAGGTCACAGTGCGCGCGAGCTGTCCGACCGCAGTGCGGCCGTCGACCCCGCGTCACAGATCCCCCCCCGCACCCGCACCCGCGTCCGCAAGACTCGCGAATTTCATTCATGCAAGGATCGTAAATCGTAATGATTTTCCCCTGAAACACGGTTACAATAATAATTTTGATCCGAATGTTCGCAAATTATGCTCACAAATCAGAAAAATCCAGTTTATTTTACTTAACCTTGAGACCCTTAACGAAGAAATACTTAGATATCTACTGTGATTGGAAAAGAAAAGTTTAAAAAGTTGGTTATGTACAAAGACATTGACTTTACAAGCAATTTTGTTAATTAGTTCATTACAATAATTTTGTACGTAGCACGTAGCAACAAAATTGAAATGTTTACACAACACGGTCACATTTTCTTTAGGCCTGGCGTCGATTACGTTATACCAAAAACAAAAAATAATAACAAGGCGACGTGCAACGCGACGGGGGGTGAAGGGGGAAGCGAGATGGCGGCGTCCGCGACTCCGCGCGCCGGTATCATTTGAATTCGTTTGTCGGCCGGCGCCGCCGCGCCGCACCGCGCACGCAGGCCGGCGGCGGCATGTTTGATCTTCTAGGAACGGGGAACCCAGTCAGTTAGTTCCGTTCCGACTTCGTGGGCGAACGCACGCAGCTATTCTACCGAATTTAATACTGTTTTGTTTATTTGTTAGTTTTCGTGTATCAATAATAACTAGTTATTATTGATAAGTTTTAAGTGCTGTTTTATTGTTTTTTACTTTTAAACAATGCCTGACGCATACGTGTACAGTGCTCGTTTCTTTTTGTGGGGGTCTCGTGGGGGTATGTGAAGAAAGAGTGTTTGATCGAGAATGTGACAGTGCTGATGAAATGCGGGGCAGAATAAGTGCAGAATGGGGTTGGATCTAGAATCGTTTGGCAGGAGGAGGGGGGTGAATGGGGTGAAAGTTGGTAGAGGTTGGGTCCCTGATTATAACGCTACCACTCTCATTACAAGGTAATGCATATTTTTTGAGAAATAAATAAAAAATATTTCTAACCTCAAATCAGATAAACAGTGAAATGAAATGTCAAAATGGGCGATTGACAACCAAATTTGTATCAATATATTGTCTGCGGTGTAAAATGTCGTGTAAAATACGTGAAACGAAACGCAAAAAGAAAAAAGTCAGTGTCATTCAACCTAGAAATTCTGCTCAGAAGGAAGTTAGTGTGCACCCCACTTTATAGTTAAAATAGGTGGAATCTGTCCCAAAACCGAATCGGGGCACCCCGACATTACGTAGTCTTTTGGCTGGCATACTAGAGTGTATATAAAAACCCGGAGGCGCGGAGGGAGAGCAGCCCCCGCCCGCTGTAACAAAGGTTAGGCACCATGGGTGCCTGTCCTTTGTTACGTAAGGGCGAAGGGGCTGCACTTCCCGCAGCGCCGGAGACGTTGCAGAAGCAACTTAAGTGTGTAAAACAGTTGAATTTGAACCCTACACTGGAGCTTATAAAGCCGCCTGACGCGCAAATTTTTGGTTCACTATTTTCAAATCTCAAATAGGTAGGTGCCACAGAATAAAGTTACTACGGGTGGTTTTATAATGAATATCGGATAGGAAATGAGATTTCTTCATAACATCACGCCTGAATTATTTCAAAGGGTTGGGCAGGGATGTTCAGAATATAAGTAGGCCCTCAAATGTATTTTTCTGTATACCTACATAAATAAGTTTTTTTTTTTAAATTAAGTTTTTATTCTAATTAGGTATCTTCTTATTTTTTTTTTGTATTTGAGGACGCTGAAAACGATAGTGGGGTCAAAATGAAAATCCAAGATGGCGGCTGCGAAAATATTCAAATTTTTCGACATGGGTAATGGGTTTCGTGGTATTTGAGTTCGCTGAAAACGATAAAGGTCTCAAGCTAATTTCGACCTTATTGACATTTTACAAACCCTTTGTTTTTTGGTCCAGAATACTCGGTAAATGATCTGGAAGCTGAATTTAACAAAAAAATATGAATGTCAATAAGGTCTAAATTCGCTTGACACCTCAGAAAGTGTCTACATTATTATGCACATCATTTCTAGGGTGTCAAGCTAATTTCGACCTTATTGACATTTTCCAAACCATTTGTTTTTTGGTCCAAGATACTTGGTAAATGGTCTGGAAGCTAAATTTAACAAAAAAAACATGAATGTCAATAAGGTCTAAATTGTTATGTAACACATCATTGTTATGTAGCTGGACATCACTAACAGCACATTCAGCACAATACAGTCGGTGGTGTCGCATGGCGTGGGGAATAGTAGTTTCTGTCATTCCCCACGATACCATGCCAGTGGTATCGTTTTTAGTGGTGTCGCTGTCGTGGGGAATGAACGTAAAGTAAAATGGTGCGCGGCGCGTAGTTTTGAATCGTACGGGTATATAAGGTCTTCGTGTCAGTCAGATTTTAAATCCACCTTAGTCACAAAAATAAATAAGTCTAAGTAGTTATTTTTATTTATTTTAACTGTTCAAGTTTACAATGCATACCTAATCTGTCTAAAACTTTCAAAAATACTTACTAGAAAAATAAAACAAAATAAACTTAAGTATACTAATCAGTTCAAGTTTATCTACTGCATTGCTCTATTCTGTGACGCAACATAGTACCTACTCGAGTTCATGAACTCATGAGCGGTGCGCTTGGCGCGCGTTTCCCGCGCATCGTAATTTATTACGTATCGCTACTCCTTGCGGGGGCTGCGGTAAGCGTTTATTAATACCTACGGCGCTTGAAAGATCCTGGCCTTAATGACCATAAAGCAATGATTTTTTACAGAAATATAAATATCACATACTTACGCCTAGTGTACCAATTTGACAACTATTAACGAAAAAAGAAAAACATAGGGGCATAGTATATATCCTTTTTATTCAGTTTATGAAATATCTTTTAAATTGGTCCAATATTGGAGGAGGAAATAGGCGAGAGCCAAACCTCGAAATGTGACTTTTTACATAGGCTATTTAGTCGGATCTGCAGTTGTCCTTATCGCACGAATTCGAGGGCGGAGCGCTCGCAGAGCGACAGCAATACCTTCTTAAAATACCTAATTTTCAAAAGTCTGGCTGCCCCCATTTCCTCTTATTAATGTATCTCTTAAGAGTTCAGTGCAATAAGGTATGATGAATGATTAACATTTGTTAGGACATTTTAGTTTGAAATGGAGAAATTATTGTTTTTTAGTTAAGTAATTCAATTTACTTATTAAGAATCATCAAAACAAAAATCTAATCAACAAAATCATCAACATTGCATGACATAAGTACACAACTATTTTGCTTATGATTTTATTTAACTTTGGAATAAAACGTTAATTAAAACTAAGTAGGTACTTAGCACAGACGTACGGTCTACGTACAAAATTGCGGCAGGAAAAAATTGCTTGCCGCGCTTTGAATGGAACAAATACAAAGTGGTACAATACGTACTTATATGTTGCACGGGCGCGATTTTCCCGACCCCGACGTGATTTTTTATTGCGCAGCTCACACATTTTGATTTGCAACCTAGGAGTTGAGCGCCGAATGAATGCGAATACGACGTTCTATAAGTACTTACTTGAGTTCGCACGGGCCCGTAAAAAAACCGGCCAAGTGCGTGTCGGACTACGCACAATGAAGGATTCCGTAGTTGGTCTTATGAAATTATCCCAAGGACAACCTTAACATTATAGCTGAAAAACATGTTCTCCCATATATTCCAACAGTAAACGTAAGTTTGTACTCACTATATTGAAAGATTTACCATGTTATTTTTCTACAGGTATGGAACTATTTTCTGTGTTTTTTTCTACATTTTAGGCTCAGTAGTTTTGGAGATAAGGGGGGGGGGGGAATGGTAAATTATTTTCTTAAATAACTTTAAAACGATTTATTTAAAAATTATAAAAAAAAATTGATACCGTTAGCAAAACTTTTTTTTTTCTTTTTTGCCCCCTAAAAGTGACCCCCATATTCAAAATTCATTTATTTACTTTAGTCATACGTGTTTGGGTCACAGAAATCCATATGTGTACCAGATTCGGAGTAAATTGGCTGTGACAGACGGACAGACAGACAGACAAACAGACACACGAGTGATCCTATAAGGGTTCCGTTTTTTCCTTTTGAGGTACGGAACCCTAAAAATCGCCTGCTTTGGTCAGGACTCAGCAGGAATCAGGAACGCAGGCAGACGTGCGTGCCGCATGCTGAAGGCCGCGGCGCACGGTCCACAATATAAAGATGATCAGTATTGTATATTCAATGAGGGGATTAGGCGCACAATGCCACATTCGCAAAATGACCTAATGACGCAAAATGACATATTCGCAAGTAATATAATACTGTATATTCTATATATACAAACGGTCGGAACGTGAGTCATACATACCTGCGCACCTCGAGTTCGATTTAGCACTCGGTACCCATGTACCTCATACACCTTTCACACCAGCGCCGCGCGTCGTCGCGCGCGATATCGCGCCGCACACACGCATGCGCACTACACGAGCTCGCGCGGTCTTGTCGTAGAACAGGTATTTTCTTTATTCTAATCCCGAACAAGTTAAATTGAACCTTATAGTCATCATCATATGGTCGTATTCGAGCCGAACGCGGAAACTACGGAGCTAAAAACATCTGGCCGCTTGAACAATAGAAGCGCATTCCACAGCGATAAGAATTCATAGAAAAAACACCTCGTTCAAATGGATGTTATGTATAGTTATGAATATCTTTGCAACTAAGTAATTAGCGTATTATCACAGTCTAAAAATCATTGTGGTATTATTAAGATAACCAAGTTTTACGAACGTTTTTGTTTGAAGATTTCGTGTACAGTTAAAATATAAAATATACAACGTGTAACGTTAAATGCGCAAAACCTCTTAAGGGGTCATTGTACTCATCATTATGAACCACTTTTACTATGTGACCAAACCTGAAATCGCGAAAAAAAAAATCAGCTGTTCATTTATGTTCGCATAACTAGTCAAAATGTACTGAACAGCAGATTTTTTTTTCGCGATTTCAGGTTTGGTCCCATAGTAAAAGTTGTTCATAATGATGAGTACAATGACCCCTTAAGAGGTTTTGCGCATTTAACGTTACACGTTGTATATAGATTTTGTGTCATTGTTGAGTAAATTAAAATGATTTCAAAATTATGAGTAAGCGGTTAGTCCCGCTATGCTCTAGTCCCGCTATGCTCGACTCGTAAAATACCTACTAAAAAGTTTCGTTATGCACGAAATTCTTCGGTTCTACGTAAACAATGGAAGGTACAGTTGGAAAGAAAAGTGTTTGAATTCAAGTTAAATTTTTTATAGCGCTATTCGTATAAGTGTAAGCGTCTGTACGTTAAAATTTGTTTTGTCTCGTTCTGACTATCAATGATAGATGAATTTCAGAGCGAAATGTTTATGAATAGAGCTGTAAGTCAATACTGGACCCACAAAATTTAAGGAACACACTAACAGTTTTCTTCATCACTGCCCGCGAATGTGATTTCGTGCATAGCGAAACTTTTTAGTAGGTATTTTACGAGTCGAGCATAGCGGGACTAGAGTATAGCGGGACTAACCGGGTAATTACCCGGTTAATCCCCAGTCATAAACATTTCGCTCTGAAATTCATCTATCATTGATAGTCAGAACGAGACAAAACAAATTTTAACTTACAGACGCTTACACTTATACGAATAGCGCTATAAAAAATTTAACTTGAATTCAAACACTTTTCATTCCAACTGTACCTTCCATTGTTTACGTAGAATCGAAGAATTTCGTGCATAGCGAAACTTTTTAGTAGGTATTTTTGAGTAAGTTACCTACTTACTTATAATTTTGAAATCATCTAGCCCTTTTTATGAGTAGGTAGTTACCTTCTCATACAAGGCCATAATGTACACTACATAATGTGCTTTTACAAGTACCTATACGTAAAATAAAGTTAACTTTTCCGAAATCACGGTAAATTGGAAACTAAGAAGTCCGTAAAAATCATCATCTGCCTACCCTTTTCCCAACTATGTCGACACAGTACACACTGTAGTGACCTACACAATCATTATTATCATACGAGCGCATCACACGTCTGCCCGCCGCCATAGCGCGCAGCGCACTGAGCGACCGAGAGGGAGCGCGCGCGGCGCGCGCGCCGCGTGCGTGTCCTCTCCGAATGATGATCAGATGATGTTTTTTTACGTTTATACGTATTTATGTGATATAAGCTTATCAAAACAATCTGCCTAGCCTTTTCCCAACTATGAGCATGTTGCGGTCGGCTTCCAGTCTAACCGGATGCAGCTGATGAAGACCAGTATTTTATATGGAGCGACTGCCTATCTGACCTCCACAACCCAGTTACTGGGTAATACGATACCCCTTGGTAAGACTGGTTGTCAGACTTTCGGGCTTCTGACGACCCGTAACGAAGATCCACGAACTGTCAAAGATCCACGAATGACAGCAAGGACCAACGGCTTAACGTGCTTTCCGAGTCACGGAGGAGTTTCGGTATGTAAAGATGGTCACCCATCCACGGACCAACCCCGGCAAGCGTAGCTTAACCTGATGGATCGACCCGTGCGGCTGTTATTACTTAGCCACGAGCTCCTCTGATATAAGCTTATATATAACTATTATGTTAAGTTTTGTCCTTTTGCACACATGGGGTGCATTTGACACGCGGGGCGAGGGGGGTTAGTTGCGAACTCCATAGGTTCACAACTAATGATGATGGTTTCCCATAGGATGATGTTTTTTTACGTTTATATTATATATGATATAATCTTATATACTATTATGTAAAGGGTTGTCCTTATGCACACATGGGATGCATTCAACACTTGAAGGGTTAAAGGTAACTAAGTTATTTAAAAAATCTTGATTTTTAAATGAATACTTCGTAATAAATATGTATATAAATAAATATCCTTGGACATTTCACACAACGCTAAGCAACCTAATGCTTGTGTTATGGTAACGAGATGGCTGATAAACTACTTACATACATTTTTTTTTTTTTTTTTTGTAAATACATACATATTATAGATAGAAAAACACCCAGACTCGGAACAAATACTTGTAGGTCGTACAAATTATTTGTTCCGTGCGGGAATCGAACCCGCGACATGCTGCGCAGCAGTCAATCGCTCAACCACGGCGCCAACCGTGGCGTCAGAATAGTATAATAGCAATGACATTAAACATCTAGTAAATAGCACGTCCGAAGAGTCCGAACTGCTGTGTTACGAACGTAGTACCTACTATTATTTTTTCCGTGTTGTGTGGTCAAGTTTAGGTACCTACCACCACCCACCACCCTACCACCCCATCGTGTGGTGTTCGTTACGGACCACGGACGCATGTAAAAATTCGCAGCAGGAAAAAATTGCGTTCAATTAGGTAGGTACTTACTTAGTTTTGGTTGGTTGGGTTTTTTTTCGACGAACCGTAGAATGAAACTGTCCTGGGTTAGGTTAGGTTAGGTTAGGTTAGGTTAGTTAGGTTAGATATCGCCGCGATATCGCCTGGCGATAATATCGCCACGCGATATCGCACCGCGCTAGTGTGAAAGGTGTTGCGACGCGATAATATCGCAATATCGCGGCGCGACCGTCGCGACGCGATATCGCCTCTGTCTGTAGGAGCCTTAATATGGAAATAGATTAGTCTTTTATTTATTACATAATTTCAGTCAGTAGGTCTCTAATAGAACAGCCAACATCATTCTCTTGCCCTTATCCCAATTAATTTGCGGTCGGCCTTCGATCAACAATATATTGCTGGAGGTCAGCGCAGCGTGTCGTTTCCTTCCATAGGTACTTCTCTATTAGAGTAAACGCACACTTATCCGCACCCGAAGTCCGCGCCGAGAGAATCGACCGCGCCGAACGAAACGAAGTTCCTAGTAATTCTTCCGGCGATTCGTCCGATTCGGCGCAGATAATGTGAGGTTTCGTTAGGATTTCATATAAGTAGGTAATTCTAAAATTCGATTCTTTCGGCACCTTCGCTTCCTTCACCTCTGATAAGTGTGCACCTTAAATCGTCGTTTCGGTAGTCACCCCCTTTCTAGACGTAGTCCATTCACCGTGGCTTCCCCCTCTCATAGCCATCCACATTCATATTCAAAACTTTCCTCACAGCATTTTCCTTATTCAAGAACAACCCTTCTTTACAATGTTTTGAAAACTTGTTTTTTTACGAATCCTCCAGGAGGTCTCGCACTATTTTACTTTATGCAGTAGAAGTCAAATGAGTACCTAAGTTATAATACGCAGATATAAAGGTAGATAGATAAATACAAATTATGTGGCGATAGTCCAAGGATTTCAGTAAGGTTTCGTGGAAACTATTACTAGCTAACTATTACTATTAAGCCAGCAAATAAATTACCCAACCGGTATTTATAGTCTACATCAAAAACTAGAAAATAAAATTCGCATTCCCTGAGTAATAAAAGTATTTAGTGAACTGCAATAAAACATTAACAGTCGCGATTGACTATCAATTGAGTGAAAAATTCGCTTTTCATTACAGGAAATTATAGAACATATTACCACTTGTTAATTTCCTACGCAAAATTAACGTTAATTAGGCGTTAGTCGGGCTGGGCCACAAATTCAAAGTCGCTCAGCGCGCTACGGAGCGGGCTATGCTCGGAGTTTCTTTGAAGGATAAAATCAGGAATGAAGTTATCCGGAAAAGAATCGGAGTAACCGACATAGCTTGCAGAATAAGCAAACTGAAGTGGCAGTGGGCTGGCCATGTTTGTCGAAGGACCGATGGCCGGTGGAGCAGACGGGTCCTGGAGTGGAGACCGCGTATCGGTAAGCGTATAGTGTGGGACGCCCCCCAGCTAGATGGACCGACGACCTGAAGAAAGTGGCTGGGACAGACTGCATGAGGAAGGCGGAGGACAGGGTGTTGTGGCGGAGAGGCCTGTGTCCAGCAGTGGACTGCGATAGGCTGAGTTGATTGAGGCGTTACTAAGTGAGGTGACCGACCTCTTGCATTTAGATACAAGGAATACAGGGTGTACCAGAAAGGTATGGTCAAATTTAAGGATGTGGTACAGAGAGTTACAGACCATCAAACTGATCAACAACTTTCACCATGGGACCAACATCATAATCGAGAAAAAAATATCAGCTGTCCTATACAAAGCTTCAATCCGACCCATACGTTTCCGAACAGCCGACCCATACGTTTGGGTCGAGGAGATAGGTATCTATCTGCTCGACCCAAACGTATGGGTCGGCTGATATTTTTTTCTCGATTAAGATGTTGATCCCATGGAGAAAGTTGTTCAGTTTGATGATCCTGTACTCTGTACCACAGTAAATATTTAGATGGATAGTAAGGAAACTACGTACAAGCGGTCGAAACGGCACACTCACACAGACGCACGCATCGACGAGTCTCCAAGCAATTTGATTTTCAGCGAAAAGCACTACTGCACTAGGTCGTCTTAAGTGAAACAGGTAGCACCTAGTCCCAATCCAAACTTTTTCTAAGACTTCTGTGAAAAGTTTCGGTGAAATGGTGTCGCCCTGTCTCACTCCCCGCTTGATTGGTACGAGGCTATGCATGCGGACCTGCAGACTGCAGAGTGGCCGAGGTTGTATACTTAGTTCCCGCAGCACATCCACGTAACGGGAATAGATGTAGTGGCAGCGATGGTAAAAGAAAACTTATAGTAGAAGAAGATTTAGATTAATCCATTGTGTGTGACGACGTGAATCGTGACGACGTGAATCGTGACGACAAACAGACACACGTCCCAACGGAAAGCACTATACGTAATTTTTTAATTATTGGGACTTGTGGCTAAGTAATAACAGCCGCACGTGTTAATCCGTAGGGTTAATCGATCAGGTTAAGCTACGCTTACCGCGGTTGGTCCGTGGCTGGGTTAAACCGTTGGCCGCGGCTGTCATTCGTAGATCTTTGACAGTGGTTACGGGTCGTCAGAAGCCCGATAGTCTGACAACCAGTCTTACCAAAGGGCACCCAGTAACTGGGTGGTGGTAATCAGATAGGCAGTCACTCCATGTAAAATACTGATATTCAGCTGCATCCGGTTAGACGGGAAGGCGACCCCAACATAGTGGGAAAAAGACTAGCCAGATGATGTTTTGTTATATGTACAAGGTAGCTATATCTATATCTATCTAAAAAAATATCAATCTTATTTTCAAGTCTCTAGTTTTTAAAACCTCCCTGCTAATATGAATTTCATTTATAATAATTGAGAGTATATCATTGATGCATAAATAATGTAGATATGATTCACGCTCCTCGTACACACGGCTACACATCAAGCTTTACAATTCCAGTTTACACTGACCTCTCATTGTAAGGAAATCCTACACAATGCGAGATCACCTTATACTGGAAATTGTATAGCTTGATCTGTAGCCGTGCGTACGTGGACCGCATAAATTGTGTTACGCACACAATTGACATTAGTCACATCACAATCGAACTGGCGTTTCGGTGCATGTAGTCGTGCGCCGAGTCCAGGTTTAGTGATTGCGATGTTAGCGCGTAACATAAATCTACCTCTAGTATATCAATGGAGTATATAAACGATTTTATGTTGGAAAACTTTGACAAGCCGACATATCGAGAATAGAGCACTCTCACACGCTGAAGCGTTCTGTGTGAGGCGTGCAAAACTTTTGGCAGGTACGGTAGAGGTATGTTTGTACATATTAGAAACTGCATTGTTTGTAAAAACGAATCAACACTTATTTCAGAAATTTTCAGCAGTTAAAAGAAATCCAATTCGTGCCCAATATGAGAATTTGTTGTGCCCAATCAAATGCAAAACTGCTTTATTAAAAAAGAGTTTCTTTGGTATTGCTCCAAATATTTATAATAAAATACCTGATTATATTAAATGTATGCCTATAAATAAATTTAAAAAGTCCCTTCGGGGGTTATTACTAGCAAAGTGCTATTACAGCGTAGATGAATACGAAAATGATATTTTAGTAGTATAGTATTCTCAAAATAAATTTAAATTTTGACATTGTAATTAAAGATTAAATTTTGACATTGTAATTAAAGATTAAATTTTGACATTTTAATTATAATTTTATTCAAATTGACATTCTTATCTCTTTCTTTGTTTGTCTAGTATGACTAATTTTGTATGCCAGAAGTGGCAAAACATGGAGCTACTTCACTTTAATTATAAGACCTGTATGATTTTTACTCATGTTTTACGAAATAAATATATCTTGTATCTTGTACTTGAAACTGACTTTTTCGGGCATAACGCTTTTTCGTTACGTGACGATCTCTATCAGTTTACCTACCGCAAGCCGCGTTAAAGAGCTTCGTTACAAAAATACTTATTGGTGAAGCGCGACTCGGAGTCTTTTGTTTTACCTGCAATCCTGCATACGATTTGTCTGAACCTAATCACAGACAGACAGATTTTATCGCAAACTGCTCTAAGCCAAATCGTATTCCCTGTACTAAGCATAGAAAATGTATGAACGGAATGGACTCACCATATTCAGGGAGCACGGTACACATATGCGCGTGCTGAGGATGCTGCTGGGGGTGCGGACACATCTCCTGCGGCACGTAGTATTGCTCGGGAGGGTAGTACTCTCCATAGTAGCCGTCACCGGGGCCGCCGCCGCCCCCGCCCCCCTCCGCGACGCCCACGCCCACCATCGTGGATTCTAGCACAGCATGGCACGCTGGCGACCGCGTCGCATCCGAATCACTCGACAACGATCTGGGAACAAGAGAAAAACACTATTAAACTACGTGTTTTGGGATTCCATAGTCTTCGTCAGTTCGTCTGTTACAGATATTTTCAATCAATCATCATGATCAACATTGCCCTTCACCAACATTATCAATTTATTTGGGGTAAACGCAGCATGACCTCTTTTCCAAACATCGGTTTATTAGTCGTCATCTAATAATCTACTTCTTACCCTCTTTCTAGAGATACCATCTTTCACACAATCTATCCATCACTTCTCTGATCTTCGCCTACTCATCCTATATCATACTCAAAAATTTTCTCACAACATTACCTACTCATTCCTTCGCATCAACCGACTTATATCAATCAGTACCGAATCTTAATTTCGCAGAACTCGCGGTTTCTGGTAGCTTCGTTATTTTCCAGAATCTTTTCGAGGATCAACTATAAAATGCGTGACGCTTATGAAATTAAATTATTAAGTAGGTACTTAATTATGTTATGTCTGTCATAGTTTTTGTGCTCCATGGTGTTATTAAAGTTCCGTATTCGAATAAACCGTTACAATTTGTCCGTTCACCCGATGTCATCGTCGTCACGCTTTTTTACCTTAATGGGTGAGCAGTGCTGTAAGCGGTACTCAAATAAGTTGCTTCGATATTGTTTAGACTTTAATAGCCGGTTAATTAGACAGCCAATCAGGAAGAGAAGTCTACATTCATCCAGGTTTAGGTTCTAAATGGACATATTTATTGAAGTCACATTAGGTAAGTACAGACGCTTTTCATCTTTACAGCTAAAGCATTAGGTTCAAGGATGATTGGCAAAATTTGACAGTTTCGGGTGGCTTGACCTGCTGGCGTCTGTACATCCGTTGACGCATTTTTTCTTTGGCCAAATTTACAATCACAAAGTTACCATTAGGTACCTACTAACATTACATTTCTAGTTACATCCACAATGACCGAATTTTACCATTTACCGCCACTCGCAGAATTCGTCATTCTATAAGAAAAATCCGAGGTTCCCTACATTTCAAACGTTCCAATTTTCTAACAACAGTAACAAACATTCAGGATTTTCTGACAACACTAAAAAATTAGAATAAAGAATCCCAATCCTATAACCCAAGCATTTCCCTTCCCTACAACCAACACCCTAATTGCGTAACATACTATCAATCGAAATCTGAATCATTTTGTAGCAAATTGCTAATCCATTGATTTACATATTCGAAAAATTTGTGTTCTCAACACCGATTTGATAATGTGTTACGCAATTATGGTGCAGGATTGTGTGAAAAAATAGCCCCGCGGGGCATTAATTAATTGCGTAACACACAGTTGGTAGTAATCGGTTTCATTTTGACAGTTCAACAACATTCATTGCGTTATTTACGTTGTTGAGCAGATAAATTTTTCGAGCATATGAAGCGATGGATTAGCAATATGCTTCAAAAGGATACAGATTCTGATTGATGCGTTACGCAATTAGGGTGCAGGAGCATCACATTTCTAAAGTTGATTTTGTTTGTCTAGTGGTTGCATTAGTGTTGCGAGTTGCACAAGGCACATCGTAACGATATCGACACATCCGTGTGAGCACGTCGTGACCGTATTTGCCTTTTAAATGGGGTGCTGTCATGGCACCTCACGAGTTCTGCGTGGATGAGCTCGCAATCTGTGTCAGTGATTGTGGCTTGAGCGGAGCTCCTTGAAACAAACTCGTGCCTATCGCTACAAAAAAAAGCAGTTTTAAAACTACGTGGCTAAAATATTGTGAGTTTTCATGTCTGTAACCTTTAAATTTATTCTTGAGGTCGTCTTCGCTATTTGTAACAGGTTTTTTTCTACTAAGTAACTAGTTTATTTTGCTCATCAGTAATTAGGTAAGTACCTGCATTAAGAAATAACAAGGTAGCTGGTACCTATCCTTTGGTATTCTTATTAAAACGATTCTGCTGACAGAAATCTGAAATTAGCTAATGAAAGCAAAAAGGCATACCTATAATATTTTTTGCTTCGTCAAAAAAATATCTAAATTGATGTTCATAATATTACACAAATTACTGTTTAGTATTTTTTGGTGTTTATCACACTTCAAAGAAACATTTTTCCTCGTGTAGCATGATTAGAGCAGAATAAATAAATATATCAGAATGAATAGGTATAGCGGCTATAAAGGTGGAATACCTGGTAGCTTTGGAGTTATAGCGGCTAATGGTGGCTTACCACCTGGTAGCTTGGACACATTAAACACAACTTTGATAGATACACTAACAAAAACAATAAATATACATCAAACAACACTAAAAGAACTGTATAAACATAACACGTATTTTTTACGTCAGTCGTCACTACCTCATTAACACTAACTCCATGGCAATCGAGCGCAAATTCACATTCACAGTGAACGTGTATTCCCACACACATAATAATTTCAAGTAATTTGATCCTTTTAATATTTGTTGAGTAATTGTTAAGGTTTTTGTGTGAATGCATGAATGACTTGAATGAGTCGTCGACTCCGGCCTGCGAGCCGCGCCGCGTACGTTGCTCGTTGAGTCACCGAATCAACAATACGTGCGTGCGTGTAGGTAGTCCTAGTCATTCATGAGCTCGGAAGGGCACATTGTGGTTGCCTACTTGCTTAGTGAGCAATTTAAAAATTGTTACAATATAATTCAGTACTTACTATGTAGGGCGATATTGCATATTGCTAATGAACAATGTGTCATTGCCATCAAATTTATTAATACATAGAACAGCAATATTATTAATAACTTTGTAGGCATCCCAACGGAAAACGTCACAAGGTTATTGATGTCATTCATTCATTTTAAATTAATGTCAGGAGGTTGGGCAGAAGCATCCTGGAATCCGGTCCATTACGTTTATGTGTAGCAATCAGTCACTTGTTTACTGAGCGTGGTGATTATGACAATATCCCCAACCAACAGTCACTGCAGTTGGTTATTAGGTGACTAACTGCTTATTTGTACCTTGTCCCTTCAAACAATTGCCTTTCGCAAAAACCCAAAGTTGGACAGCAAAACCTCTTTGCTACGGAATGTCACAGGTTTTTTTGTACCTACACTCTGATTAAGGTCTGTATTTTGTATGGAATTAATGAGCTAAAAGTTTTAAATACTTTATTACGGAAAATTACTGAGATATGTGCACATCATACGCTCATACACAACGCACTACGTAATTCTATTCCTAACTACCATTTACCAACATTATTTACTGTCGGTTGTGGATAATTAATATTTTGAAGCATTATGCATATCAGCATGATTATTAATTAGGTACTACCGTTAATCAAAAGCCTTCATATCCTACATTCCAGGAAAAAAAAAATTACGTAAGTACCTAGGTAATAAAATATACCTAGTATCATCTGCCTAGCCTTTTCCCAACTATGATGGGGTCAGCTTCCAGTCTAACCGGATGCAGCTGAATACCAGTATTTATATGGAGCCACTGCCAATCTGACCTCCACAACCCAATTACTGGGTAATACGATACCCTTGGTAAGACTGATTGTCAGACTATCGGGCTTCTGACGACCCGTAACGACTGTCAAAGATCCACGAATGACAGCCGGGACCAACGGCTTAACGTGTTTTCCGAGGCACGGAGGAGTCTCGGTATGTAACGATGGTCAACCATCCACTGACCCTGATCCCGAACCTGGGGGCCTACTCCCTAAGTCCGTCCGTCTTTCCGTCCGTCCGTTCATCCGTCCGTCTGACATTACGATCCATCAAAACAAGTGTAAAAGTCAAATTTTTCGGACAAGCAAAAACACATCGGGAGTAGGAACAACTAGCAAATCATGTTGTCATTCATACTTCGTTCGGGCGCAGAACCAATCATCCATCCGTAGGTGATACGGAGTAAGAAACGCCCGTAACGAAGGCCAAAACTACGGGCTTCGTGCTTAGGGAGTAGGCCCCCTGATGTATCGACCAGTACGGCTGTTATTACTTAGCCACGAGCTCCTATACGTATACGTATAATAAGTATCTAATAAAACATAATATAGGTAACCCACATAAATTAGGTAGATATGTACCTATCTACTTACCTATTTACTTATCTATTGATCGATGATGCATTTTTCGGTAATTGATTAAAGGCTTTACTTATTAAATAAAGTGCAAGTAGAAAGAAATCAAACCAAATTAAAAATTCAGTTCGTGGCGTTCATAGATATTTAACAAAGGTTCCTTTTATCCCCTCAAAGCAGAGGTAGACGGTCTTCGCATAGTAGAAAAAAAGAGAAATGATAACTTCATTCCAGTTTTAATCCTATTAAACATTCAATAAGAACCAATTAATTTATCTTATAAAAGGAAAGTAAAAGTCTTCAGCACCAGTAAACTTTTTTAGCAACAATATTGCCGTTTTCCGGAATTACTTATTCACAGCTGCCATAAAAAAGATTAAAGGACTTCCCTGTGGCTATACCAGCGGCTAAAGATGATTAAATGATAACAAACATTTTATTTCTTATCGCCGCTGTAACGACACGACATACAATTCAACAGCTATTTATGTCTGTTTGACAACTGTGTATATACCTTTGCATTTCCGCTGGACAATTACACGCTACATAACTCTATAATGGTACCTACTGGAGTAAATACTGTTCGATATTTATGACTACGTAGTACTAAGACATTGAGGCTGATTGATGGCCGATTGTGATTACTTACCATTACAATAACCGTTTATATTTTATTCTAAGCGATATTTATTGGGGTGTACTTACCTACGTCCCTAACAGGAAATGTCAAACAAAGTTCATCACTTTGTTATTTCTTTTTCAATGCCGAAACTGTGGTTTTGTTTGTAAAGGTTGAGCAGATTAGCATGATAAAGTATACCTACATATCTTTGATAAGGGACGACAGGATTGCCGAGACGTGTGTCAGATATATCTTCGATGACAATGGGCAACAAAAGATGCAACTCACAGCTATTTTAAGAACAATGCCTTGTCGCATATTGCGTTTTTTTTTTCGTACGTAGTACGTTTAATATCTCGTGGGGCTCGTGGCTGAGTAATAACAGCCGCACCGGTCGATCATTGCCGCGGTCGGTCTGTAGATGGGTGACTATCTTTACATACCGGAAAACGCGTTAAGCCGCTAGTCCCGGCTGTCATTCGTGGATCTTTGATAGTCGTTACAGGTCGACAGAAACTCTGACAGCCAGTCTTACCAAGGGGTAACGTATTATCCAGTTACTGGGATAATGGGATATGGACTCACTCCATGAAACAGTCGCTCCATGTAAAATACTGGTATTCAGCTGCATCCTGTTAAACTGGAAGCCGACCCCAACATACTTACTATCTTATACTTGGGGAAAGGCTAGGCAGATCATGAGTATGTTGAACAAATCATACAAAAACCTACTTGAAAATGACGTCAACTGAAAATCAAACGTCAAGCGAAATTCCATATTTCTTTTAACGATATGAATGAATGAATGAAATGCACCAATCCCAGCGTGGTTTAACCAGACTCGATTTCTCGAATGAACCCAAAGATTCACACTAGCCCCTGTTGCCTCATGTTACATGGTGCAACAGAGACCATTGTATATCAAGGAGTAGACCGGGGGGCGCGGTAATGGTAGGGAAGACATGCCCTTAGGATATGGAAGGATTATACAGCCTATCCAGTATGCACCGTAAAATAAGCAATGGAATAGTGGAGAGACGGGTAATATAATTATGGATGGGCTTTTTTAAGACGACGCCGCCATGTTGCTTCAAGTTCAGCTTCACCGGTGAATCTTTTGGCGTTTAAATTGCGTTTTCGACTCTTTTTCTGTCGCTGCTATGCTATAATATAGGTAATCTGCCTTCTCGAGTCTTTTCTGCTTCATTCTGATGAGTTGTCAGCAGCAGAATGTCCAGGACGCGATCGCTCCTCATTGTTTATTTCCAGCTCCGACTTCAAATAATGTAATTTTTGTTTTTATTCAAAGTTCGACCTACTCCCCGCTGTTCATTTCAGGTTGACGCGATTGCATATATTACAGTTGTACAGTTCAAAGTAATGCACACAATTCAGCAAATAGTTAATTAAACTCGACCCCGACAAAAAGCGACAATGCGTCGCAAGCGCAGTACTTGAGTTTACTTCTCGAAACAACACACTTGACCACTTGAGCACTCCGATTTTGGGACACAGGAACACACTTAAAGTTTTTTGCCTTGGTTTGGGTTACGAGTAGGTACCTGAAAATGTCTAAGACTGCACCGAACATAACTTTATTATAACTGTCACACACGTTCACTTGTTGAAAGTTCGATACAAGCACATATAGTACACGTAGGCAGAAAATAACCTGATGACTTAAGATGAATGTAGAGGTGTGTGCTTTGCAGAGAGAAGCGTATCCCTGAAAGACATGAAAAGATCTCACCCAGCTTGTTGCTCGGGAAACTGGATCCTTCGGCAGGCAATTAGTCTCGTACTTGCAGGAGACCGTTACAAACTCACTATCTATCATAGAAATAATCACTGACACTCAGTAACACAACACACACGAAATATACACTACACGACACGACCAGACGCTAAACCATAAAAAACTTTGAGGAGCACTCGTAGAACGACCACTCTGGTCGGCGTCACCCGAGCCAATCTCCATATTTCTTTTAACGATAGTTGGTAAATTAACTTTTACAGGAAAACTGTGTCCAAATGTGACTAACAAAAAATGTAGTAATTAATTTAAATATGCTCATTAGCTGTAACAATCCAATATTTCTCTGAATCGACGTGTGCGTTTGAAATGAATTATTTTGTTCTAATGAGGATATTATGTTCAGAGTGCACGGTGCATATTAGGTATCATCACGTTTTCCTGGAAGATCGTAACGAAGCCACAATTACATCTTGAGCGTCCACGTCGTTACGTTACCTACTCCCCGATTACTCTGTTTCATAACTTATTTCAGTCTGAGATCTAAGTATGCCAGTAACACACTTACGCCGCCGGGGTCGCGGGTTGTTCGAAAGAGATACCGTGGCCGTAGCCCTGGCTAGGCAACTGAAGGAACACGGGTAGGTTTTAATCAGTAAAAGTCTGACACGCCCTTCCGCTCCAACCGGAGCGGGAGAAGTCATTTGATGATTTCCCATCCACAAAAAAGAAACAGTAGGAATCGGTTTCATTATGACAGCTCAACAATATTCATTGCGTTATTCACGTTGTTGAGAATAAAAAATTTTCGAACATTATTATGAAGCAATGGATTAAAATCATTCAGATTGTGATTGATAGTGTCAGAGGCGATATCGCGAGCGATATTGCGATATTATCGCTTCGCAACACCGCTACGCGATACGTGGCGACGTGATATCGCCTCTGTCTGTAACTCTGTAAGAGCCTTTATGGTGCCGGCTGGTCTCTTCTCACCAACACCGGTTACTATTGCTGATGTCTCACTAATATCAGATTCTCACTCAAGTGTAACTTGATTTCTGTACTTTTTGCTGTGTACAGGTCGAATATGTAAATCCCCTAGCAATGTGACACTTCGATTCGATAACAAAAACGCAATGATGAAAAATATTGGTCACTGTGCGGATAATGGTTACTGTGGTTACTGTTTAGGTAGGTACTGTTACCTCATCATCTTCCTGCCCTTATCCCATGTTACTTGTGGTCGATGCAACACGTTTTCTTCATCCATTCTCCCCTGTCGTCACGCTATCATTCACTACCTTCTCTTTCCATCCATCCATTTTTTCTTTGGCCTTTCTCTCCCTCTCCATCCATCAACATGTAATATACCTATTCATCACTCTTTTAGTCAAATGCGTTTCCTCCCTCCTCATCACATGCATACCAAGACAAACGATTATTTTCATTTACTTTATCCATTTTCGTTGCTCCTCACATCCATCTCAAAATTATTATTTTCGCTGCATGCAATCTTTTTTCATCCGTCTTCTTCACGGCCCAACATTCCGATTCAAGGTGTTCCTGTGACCTGGCGCCATTTTGTCCATTCAGAGTTGATTGATGTCACTGTTACCTACCAGTAGATAAAAGTATATTATCACTGTCGATAGCACCTCATTTATACATATACAGACAGGAAAGCTAAAAACCCACGCTGTAGGTATTACTTAGTGATTTATGACAGGCACCTTTATGGATCCTTATATGTTTCTCTTGAATCGTCATACATTCGTGAACCTGTTGTCTGTGTTTTAAATCTGATGCCCGTTTTCATTAACACTAGGCGATACCTAAACGCGCTGTTAGATTTTTCAACGTTCGGATAAGCACCGAAAGGTGAAAATGAAAAGTGCTTTAGTATTACTGAAATCAGGCATTAGAGGAGCATCTGAAAAGTAATAAAAGTAGGTATCTACTCCTTATTCTGTTTAGATGAGGTGTTTCATTCATCTTTGGTTTCGCTATTCGCCTCTGAATCGCCCACTCAAGCCGATCATTTAAATATTTTATTAAACCAATATTGCCCAGGAAGCGGGGCTGTTAATTGATCGTTTGCGTTATCGAGACAACCTTGACTCGATCTACGACCGAACCGCACATGCAGTCTTGACTAATTCGGTATGATTACAATTCGCAGCCGAATCGCGTAGCCATAGCTAGCTGCTGATCTGACCTTGAATGCTGCACATATGAATATTATTACTACACTGTTCTGAGAAGCAGACTTCCTCAGGGCTGTTGCCAGTTGCGTATTATGCGGATGGAAAAACAACTGACTCATAATACTCATAAACCACTACACCTATAAAAATACACCTATAAGTTCTAAAATAAATCTCAAAAATACATCTTGACCTGTGGAATTTGGAATATTCTGCGGATATATTAAAGTTATATCGATAGTTCAAGACTCTTGCATTGTTAGATCTTGGATCAACACAGTGCAATTCTGTTTTACAACTTCTTTTTCTGAGCAACACACTTCACAAAACATGATAGAGTTCTTTTAAAGTTACAAACCAGTACCTATACACAGTACCAATACATCACTCGTAAACAAATACAACGTCGCAGTCGCCGCAGCAGACAATTTCCCGTCCCCCTGAATTCTCAAGTCGTTCATCTATTGCTCTCGATCTTGTTCAATTGAATAAATGCAGGGAGGTGATGGTGGCGTGGCGTTCGCTATTAACGCCGGATTCTACGTGTGTTGTTATGTAAATAGGGTCGTGCCTACAGATGAGCCGCTTGCCTCCGCGGAGCTGCCCGCCAGGGTCACGGCCGACCATGCGCTCGATGCCCTCAGCCCTCGCTTATTATGCCACGTCATAACTTGCTATAATTACGTATTAGTAGCAGCTTAGCACCTATTTATAGCGCGAACGCTGGGCGTATGCTAATAATGTCTAACAATAACAATCAATGAGTCAAGCGTAGTTAGAAAGCTATGTATTTAGTCTCTGCCGTCAATAGTCAGCATCACCGACGTCAGCTCCTATCGATTTCACGTTAGCTCATAGTCAATTTGGCGAATACATTTTTATGATTTTCATATCGGTGTGTTGGTACTCGTAATTGAAACGAAGCTTAATCTCGCCGCTGACGCACGTGGACGCACGTGCACTCACGTCGACTATCGATCCGACAACAATTATAATTTACGATAAAAACCAGCTCCGCCAAAGAATTATAATCAGATTTTTCCTCTTAGCATACCTACGTGTACAAAATACACTCCTTTGCAAAAAAACGGGCAGTTTGGATTTTTCTACATTATTGGTACCTAATCATTTAGTTCTAATGAGGTTTTAATAGCCAAACTATGTTCCTGGCACATAATAAAGAGTCTGGGTATGAAAAAAAGTTACTTTCAAATTCAGAACTGTTGTTTTTAGAAATAATAATCCCTTTTTTAGTTTATGAGTTTTTACTTACTATTCGCGGGTCTGCGGTTAAAAGGTTATCAGCAACTAAAACTAACTTCTCGTTATTTTTATTAGAATAATTTATGTTTGTCGCATAATCCTGCCTCATTGTGACTTAAAACAGATATCTTTGTGTCGATTATATGGCAGAAAAAGCAATAAGAGCTAGTAAAATTATAGCGCTGCTGGAAGTGGGGTGTAGCCAATGTTACGGCTCACAGCCGTTAAACGTGAGTGGTTCCACCGTCCAAAGAACCTGGACTCGATACCAAGAGACAGGTTCCGTTCAAAGAAGGCAAGGTTGTGGGAGAAAACGTTGCACACAACCACGAGACGACCGCTTTTTAGTGACTCAGGCGTTGAGTACCTAATCGCAAATGCAGTTACATAGACCTCAAAAGAAACCTTGAAGAGGTACGAGGAGCACAAGTTAGCCTATGGACAGTGAGGAGGAGGCTTTTAGCAGTTGATATACGCAGTCGACGACCAGCGCGGGCCCGCAATTAACTCCGTGAGTACCGGATTGATCGACCGAGGTTCACTAGAAATCGTCTATCTTGGACACTAGGTAACTGTAGTAGCGTACTCTTCTCCGATGAGGCTCGAATTTGCCTGAATAGTGAGGACCGACGTCGGCGAGTGTTACGAAGACCAGGGGAACGCTATGCCGACGTGTGTTTTGAAGAAATCACCCCTTATGGTGGAAAGTCCGTTATGTTTTGGGCGGGCGTAACTTCCAGCTATCGTACCGAGATAGTGTTCGTTGAAAATGGCTCACTCAATGCGCAAAGGTAATTGGTGAAGCCCGCACTGACTGTAATTGGTGAAGATGCCATTTCATGGATGATTATCATCCATGAAATGGCATCTTCACCTGATTCGGCTTCGGCTCGGGACCACCGTTCTGGCGACGTAGATGCTTATATGCAAGAGGTCGGTATTCGTCGTCTGGATTGGCTAGCGCGGAGCCTCGACCTTAACCCCATTGAGCACGTCTGGGACCTCCTAAAAAGGCGAGCACGACCTGTCCAACGATCTTCCACAAAACATCAGGGAGCTTAAACGTGTGATTTCGGCTGAGTGGGAACACATTCCACAGGACACCATCAAAAGCCTGGTGGAAAGCATGCCAAGACGATTACATGCCGTAATCGCTGCAAGGAGAGGTCATAGTCGTTATTAATTTTTATTTTTTAATGTCTTTTTTTATTAAAATACTATAAAAATACTCGTAGTCTTAATTTAATTATACCCTAAAAATGTCCATTTTAACACGACTCTCTGTTTACATTGACTAAAACACCGATTCCAGTATTTAAGGGTTAAAAACTATATTCTCAATGATAATAAGAAATTTCTAGTCATTTATGCTAACGACATACTAAAAATATTAATATTATCCATAGAAAAGCCAATGACTGTAAGGTGCCCGTTTTTTTGCAAAGGAGTTTATATATATGATGTGTATTTATTCCCACTCGGTAAGTAAGTAGGTACCTATCCTGCGGTGGCAACTAAATGATTAATATAGGGTAATTAATATTAATACCTAGTTGGTTAATTTAATTTGCGGTTTTCCTATAAATAAGTTAAGTAGGTAATACGTCATCTTTTGGTAGTGATGCAACACCTACATCCAAACTCTAGGCTTTTTTGAATAAATTGGAAGAGTGCCATTTTCAATACCGTTATGGGGTTTTCTGTAATTTGAATTGCATAATAAATTCCATGGCTTGACTATCAAATGAAGCCTTAATTCATTTTATAAACTAAACAAATTTGGTACAATGGCACTGCTTAAATCGTCCTGTCTGCGGCTGCGCCAATATTGGTAAAACGGAACTACTGTAAACTTATTGATATTCAGTGTATGTGCGATTCGCACGTATGACTCACAAAGGAATAAAATTGTATTCATTTTGTGTCACATTATACTAGCAAACCATTAGCAAACTGACAATAAACTTAATGAATACATTTCACACCAAATTAATGAGAAAAAAAAAAAGGATTGGTCTCGCTTCAATCTACGAGAACATGTACGGTCAGCAACAGAAGTCGGTTAACACTGCTACTTTTTGACATCAACTAAATTACTTAACACAAAATGATACGATAACCTGCTTTTTAGTATTTCAATTATTAGATACGAGTTATTTTCTTTAAAATTTACATCTGTTCCGATTTTAATGACGTATCTTTCTCAATAATTAAAATTTAGAAAACACAAGTGTTAATTGACTTTTGTTGCTGACTGTACCTAAGTAAAGATCAAGAAACTTATATATGTACTAAGTACAGTGAATGACTAAAGCTGATCACTTCACTTTTCGTTCATTTCCATTTATGAATCAAAAGTGATATAATTATGAATTCAGTGATCCAATCCAACAATGTTGGATTTCGGCTTTCAGCATTTTTGACTCGCGCGCTGAATTGTCGAAAAATGAATGGGACAGATGAACGTTCATTTCTATACCTAGGTAGGTAAGTAATTTTATCGGAGTTGTGTGAACGTGGAATGAACATTCACGAGTCGAAGCGCCTGATATCAGCTTTAGTACATAACTAGCTATTCTACACTAACTTCAACCAGGTCGTTTTAGTAAAGCCACGTAGAGCTACATATTTAACTTGGTGTTGGCACGTATTGACTATTAGGTAGTAGGTAACATTCCTAGGTCAGTGTACGAATGACTATGACAAATCCACGTTCTTTGTCTTGCTGATAGTTGTGTTTGCGTCACAGTCACTAGGTATTTAAGACAGGTTGTAGGCCTAGAATTAATAGGCTTTCTCTAAGGTTGTAGGTATGTTTGCAAAATTCTGTTCTATAGATGAAGGTAGGTATAGATCTGTGGTATACCTAGGCAAGTAGTAGTGCAGAACGGGAACCTATGGAAGGAATGGAGGCATTTGCCTCCATTCCTTCTTTGCATTTGGGACAGTACAGGTCAGCTATAATAATATAACTAGCTTTGGCCCGCGGCTTCACCTTACCGAAAATTAATAATGTGCAAATTTCATGGTGATCGGTCAAACGGTGTCGAAGCAAAGCTTCTTCAGATTGTACTATTATGTATTCTGTGGTCGAAGTCTATTCAGCTCAAACAGATATACCTACAGCTAAAATAAACCTCCCTTCCTCAAGGAAGAGTTTTGGCCGAAAGGTGTGCTGTATCGGCGTTTCCGCGGCCAGCTACGCGACACCTCGCAGCGTAACACGACGCTGTCACTTCTTGTGCAGTAGTTTTTAAGTTTTTTAATGTTTTTAATATGTATTAGTTTATTATTTTATTATTTTGTAATTGGTGTATTTTATCTATGGGCCTTAGTTGCCTGACAATAAAGGAATTATTATTATCATTATTATTAAAATAAAATACAATAGGTAGCTTCTAATCTCAAGATATTACCAAGTTTCCCTCATATCGAAGAAGTTATTACTAAAACCCCATCAGTGAAGGTTACAGGCGATGACCGTTAAACATTCCCAGCCGGGAATCCCAAATATCGTACAAAAGGAAGAATCGAGTGCGTCGCGAACTGCGAACAGCGGAGACGTTCCAAGAATTAATTTACATAGCAAATGTGGAGTTGTGGACTGAGGCCGGTAGCGAGAACTGGCTGGTATGATTGATCCGCACCCGCACGACAGCCAGATCAAATACAATGTAGGTACAATGTGAAGATCCGGTACCTAACTAAATGTTAACTACCATAACTAAAGCTAGGATAATGAGAAACGGGAAAACCTATACGAAGATAGTGAGACAAATTAGGCAGCTTTACGAGGGACTGGGTTACAATACAACTACAACAGCAAACAGCCGTGAGAAGTGCAATCCTGTTACTGTCAGGTAGAGCTGTGGGGGCTTACTGTGAGCTCTTATAGCAGGGTAGAAGTTGAACTTTTCCATTGAGAGAGAGTGACGATGCTATAGGTCGTAGTCGTACATAGCTCCGTCTCTCTCTCACTGGAAACGTTCAACTTCTGCCCTGAGGAGCTCATAGTAAGGCCCCAGAACGGCCAGAACGTCTTTCCCTTCATGTTCCCTACTAATCAGATCTTTGTGGTTAACAATTGTTGACTCTTAACAAAGTCACAAAACAGACAGCTAGTTAGGTCACATTGACAACAATGTGCGCTAATTTAACGCACAATTTCTCCAAGTATCACAGTGTTCGAAGAAACATTGTAATATTATTACTTTTCATTCTTGATTGCTTGTTTTCAACAGACAGGAACGGTCACATCAGTCTGTCACTTAGCGCCGGTTAGGAGGCGTATTATACTCGGAACAAAAAGGTTCTTGTCTTACCGTACGGGTAATTTTTCGCACAACTGAGTGCCCACGCGTTACCTCCCACTCGCTGGTCTAGCCGTCAAAAAGCTTTTAGAACACTATTATCCATATATCAACTTGGAAACAACAACAAACCTTGGACTAAAAAGACTATAATCAACTTGGGTGCCTGGATGTGGATAAGATACTTATATTTTTTGTAAAAATAAATTACAGAGTCACCTGTTGCCACATCGTCAACAGCAAGTTATAATAAGACTAAACAACAAACAAACACAAATCGACCGTGCCCGGATCACAAAAATATCTCTCGTGAAATGAATCAATAAGGTTTCAATAATATACGCCCACTGTGATAAAGATTATTATTATCTCCGTACCACAACTCACAAACAAACCAGTAGGTACGAGTACCCTTTGTGCCAGTCCCACCCGATAGGTAGGTATAATCACTATCATGCATATTTGAACGTTAGTCATCATCATCACTCAGGCCGATGCCTATGGTCGGCAGATCACTACACCACTTGTTGTGTTGTGACTACTTGTGACTAAGCTTCTAAGATCAATAGAGTATTGTCAAGTGTTTCTTTTTCTGTGAACAACATTTCAAAATATAAGCAGAGAAACTCTACCCAATTTTAAAACACTTTTACCCCTTTAGGAATGTGGGTGTACCGGCCTTGGCTATTATTTTTCGACAGAGACATTTTGCGCCTGAGCTTTTTAAAGGCGAGAAAGGGGATGATCGGAGGCTGCGGCGCGCGGCGGTGGGGGGGTGATGCCCGCCCACCGCAGGCGCCCACGCACTGACGCACGCCGCCCAGCCTCAGTAGCTTTTCATGAAAAATAAAACCTCACAACCTCACAACAGTTACACCTACGAGTTTGGTGTTTTTTTTTATTAATAACTATGTAAATTGAGTGTCAAAATAATGACAGCATGTTTTCAGTGACTACGAATAAGCAATTTTGCGATAGGCCTCAAAGCCTATCGCAAAATTGCGTTTTGACAGATACCATACTTATCTAATTTTGAAGCAATTTTGAGGCGACGCGCGACGCATCGCATTACCTATCTATTGTAGCAATTTGGCAATAAATTGTTTTTTTTTATGTATGACAGACTGACTAGAAGGCAAATTCCAGCGAACAGCTAAGTAAGTAAAAACAAAATAAGTATGTTACAAAAAAAAAAAAATGTGTAATAAAATATATACATACTTAGGTATTAAAATATGTTGCATAAGTGTTATGTTGTTGTTATTGTTGTTGTTATGTTGGTGTTATGTACTCCACTTAAAAGCGAAATCAATAATAGAGCAGTAGCACTGTAGCTTTAAACAAACATAATGTACTACATACAACTGCATTACTGAATAGTAGTGCCGACAAACGGCCGGGCGTAAAACTATATTCCGGAAATGGAGTACACTTGAACTGTGGATGGCCTATTCCTGGATCGAGGCCAATGGTAGGCGACGCCGGGTAAATTCATTGTATCTACTTTGCCACGCCTCGACGCAGAGAAATAACCAACCAGTCAGATAATGGTGGCTTCAGAATTTGGGAGAAATCGTAAATGGAGAATGGTCTAGCTGCTTCAGAAAATCGAGACCAGACAAATATAGTACCTATATTTATCAGTATATCTATATATAAATCAATTGCCGTATAGAAATTTATTATATCTATGCGTGTATTATATAATTTAGATTTTTCTGCTGTTCCTTTGTCTCGCAAAAACTAGAAAATGGCTCGACCGATTTGAAGAAATTTAATTTTGTTTTGTTCGACTCTATACTGGGGTGGTTTAGCCACACCAGTATGGAATCGAACGAAACAAAACAAAATTTATTCAAATCGGTCGAGCCATTTTCTAGTTTTTGCGAGACTAACGCACTTATGTCATAAAATAATGAAAAAGAAAATTAGGAAAACTCAAATTACTTATGTCATAAAATAATGAAAAAGAAAATTAGGAAAACTCAAAAGAACAGCAGAAAAATCGAAATTGAAACGTGGTACGAAGTTCACCGGGTCATCTAGTATAGTACACACGGCTACGCATCAAGCTATACAATTCCAGTTTACACTGAGCTCTCATTGTAACGAAATCCTATACAATGCGAGATCTGCTTATACTGGAAATGTATAGCTTGATCTGTAGCCGTGCGTACATAATATAGTAAGGACATGTTTCATCACATACGATTAAGTTCCGATTAACTTACTTGACAGATAATTTCATACAAATTCTGTTCCATTTTTGAATTTATTCGGTGAGTAGGTAGTGGCTATTCGGACATCGTGAAATAGGCCCTAACGCCCCTAAGACTCACTGATTGTAAAAACCTATAGTGTGCTAGTGCTAGTACTAGTGCAGAAACTACAGAGAGATAGTAAATGGACGATGTGTAGCCTTTGTGACGATCTTATAATACAGGAAACTTAGTCTCTAACACAACGATAAAAGAGTTTTAAAAACAGGTCCACAACGCACTTTACTTGTACTACTTACTTGTTTTACCGTTTTGTCCTTTTACTATACAGTTAAAACAGTACTGCAACAAAGTGAACAAAAAGCAACAGGAAAACCAATTAAAAACAGTCTGTTCAAAAAAGATAAAAAATTAAAAACGTTCATAGATCCTGTACTTTGAGTCTTGCAATGACTAAATTCAAAGAATTAATTAAGTAAGTACATACCACAAGTCTGGTCACACGTCGTCCTCGAAATGACAGCTTTTAATTTATGACAACCGTTTTAGGACACCGCATCCAGATTGTAAAAAACAACCATATTTTCTGGATGTGGAATTAAATTTGAATATATAATTAATACACTCAACTGATACTAATTAACTTCGAAATCATTGAAACACTTTATCAAAACACATTTCAGCCTCAGAAAAGTAATTAAAAGAATACACAGATAACATAGAAAGGGAGGCCAGCATTAAAAATAAAAACCGGCATCTCCTGTCACTTCATTAGCAACAGAAACGCGTAGATACACAGTATTTTCTACAATTTCTGTGAATATTTAAATTTGCACAACAAAATGGACATAATGACGTCCATACAGAAAGTTGCTTTAGTGCCTAACAAGGAAGGCAGACGTCGATGACTCATGGGCCTGTAATTTAGAAGGCCCAAGTCAGGGGCCCCTGGTGACACGGTGACAAGCTCTTTTGTTTCAGTTAAAACGCTTTTAGGATGCCGCCAGAGCATAATCTGGAGTTTAGGAGATTACGGAGATTAGATAGCTTTAAACAAGTTTGAGTCAAAGTATATGCCCCTAAATCTCAAGCAGGCGTGTTAAAAATAATTTGTCGTTATGAATATCTTATGCCTTTACGAGTATCTAATGAATATCATTTTTGTTTTCTAATTTCGGGTTCATAAGTTCGTGGTCATCATCGTCAAAACAGATTGATATTTTCAAATAATAATATAAAGAAACTAAGTAGAACTAAGTATAATCATCATTAAGGTTGAAGTTCAACATAATTCAAAAGCGTAACGTCCTGAATTTATTACAAGTGCTGATATATACCTACCTATGAACAAAGTGACAATTGTTCTGATAATATTGTCACATTAAGGTTAAGAGATTGACGCAAACAGAAGCTACATTTCTATCTATCTACCCTTCTACCATAGGCGGCGACACGAGTGGGCGATGCAACGCATCACGATGTAATTACCATAGTAAAGTTCCAAATGTCAACAACTTCACACAATTTTCAATTAGTTTATAGTCTGTCTGTCCACTGTCTGTCCACTATAATAAAGGTGACGTGGTAATTCACAAATTTTGTAATCAATTATCGAAGTGGGTACTTAAGCAAATCTACCTACAGAGCAAGACCATAAAAATTACGTTTAGTCCACTCTCGACCCCTAAACAAAGATTTGTTTATTTGTTTCCTCTCAACCCCTAAACATAGTTCGCACTCGACCCCCGGGGGGGTGAGACTGAATTTTTATACAAAGGACAGGCATACCTCGTCCACTTTCGACCCCTAGTTCGGTAAGTACCTAAAATTGATATTTTGGTACAGTAAGCTACAGAAATGCAAAATTCAGGAATTAATTTAAAAAAAAAAAACGAGCAATATTAGAGAATACTTAAAGTAGAATTCTTGGTTTGAGTGTAGGTAACGGGGCACTATGAAAAAAGACTTAGAAAAATTCGGGATCGGGTGGGATGTGGGAGTAATAGGGTGGAGGAACGTCATGGGATACCTCAAGGTCACTGACCTTGACCTCATTGACCTTGAGATCAAGGTCAAAATTCTGAAAGTCAAGATCTGTTCTCCTAAGGTCACAGACCTTGACCTCAGGGTCATTGACCTTGAGGTCAAAGTCAAAATTTGGACACCCCGAGGTTTGGTTGGTTAGGTTCCTTTAAACCCTGCAGACAGAAATAGGAGCCCAGCGAAGCGGGGCTCCGTCGTCCTGCTGATTTTTCATAGTGCCCCGTTTCATATCCACTGACCGAATTCTTTACCCGACTGCCCCAGAAGGAGGGTACCTAGTGTTTTTCGAGAGTATGTATGTATGATAACTTTAATTCCACTTCTAATATTGTCACAGTTCCGTGGCATGTAGGCCTATTAATACACCGCCAATATGATGTTCCGTTTTTAAACTTATTCGTGACTTGGTATTGATGACCTTCCAGAAGCAGTACACGTCCTCGTCTCTGGGAAGTTATAAATCTTAAATGCGCCCTACTATCACTTGTAGTCGGTATATCAGACATCTTGATAACTACTAAAACGCAAATGATGAACTACGAATATTCCGTTAAGTATTATAAAAAATATATTGAGGGTATTTTGGTTAAATAGTATGCAACTATAGACTATAGACTGATGATTTATCATCGTAACGGACGATACTTTGAGGGTCAAGAGGAAACTAAAACTTGCCTGGAAAATAAAATCCACACTCGACCCCCAAGGGTCGAGAATACACTATATTTAGGGGTCCAGTGGACACATTAATTATTAGGGGTCGAGGGGACGAGAGTGGACTAAACGAAAAATTATGAACGAATCCACATTAAGATATCATTCATACGTGTTTAGTAATAACTATTATGTAATTACAAATGTATTCTGAATTCTGATACGCTAAACTGTAAAGGTCATAATAGTAGTATTATAGTGCCTATGATAACAGTTTGATAATGTGCACAGCAGTGAATGAGCAATTTGTGGTTCGATTTCTAACAATCAATGAAGCGAGAATCTATGCATAAGTATTAGAGAAGTCGATAAGCTCTTGACTTTGGAAAGACATCTATTTAGAGGCAACGAGGCAACTACTGGAAAATGCGTCTTTCACGTGTCTAGAAACGTTAAAGTAACGAACATTTGGTTTTCATTCGATGTTGTTGAGTATATTTTTGTGCAACTGCTAGATATTAGAAATTATGCCAATCAATTCGAATGCCAAACGGAAATCAATAACTCCAACCGCATCCACCACATAATTTGTGTTGTTTTTTGTTTTGCTCTGTTTCGGATGATAAACTCATCACAATAATTTAATTTTGGACGCTAGATATGGACAAAGCTTGTCTATCGCCTTGTTGGGAGGGAGGGGTCGTACGTCGACCTCCGAATCATTCGTGCACTAGAAGCCACGATTCGATCGTCGAGCAGCGACGCCCGGCATCATGTCTCGCTCCGCAGCTGAACTGAATAACAATCAAGCAAATGCTGTTCACACTAACATTGTGTACACATACAGACGCACCATATATACATATACGCGTAACGGTCGTTTGCACAGAATCATTCCACATTTATATAAATGCTAGAAACAATCGATGACACATATTGCCGCCGTGGGATATAATATTATCGCCACTTTGTAGACAACGTAATCATTAATTACAACATAAACACTATTTACTGATTCCTACGCAATATGAGGAAAATATAAACAAGAAAATACATAACATCAATTAAGAATTCCATATTTTCATAATTGATCGCATTCAAGCGCGATACAGACATAGGTACGAGTAAGCAAGATATTAATTATGCTCATATCTCATAATTATATTTTCAACACAATCAAGCATTAATAATAAGTTACCTAAATGTCGATTGGACAAACGCGTACGATCTAACTATCTATTGGCAATCTCACACATGTCGTAAATAACGAGCATAATTTTAATTTACCGCCGTGATAACGTAAATGGAGCACGAACTATGCCGCATACATTATTTACAATGTGCAGTATGGTATGCGCACACGCAATCACATACGAGCCAATGCGAAAAAATGTCATTAGCATCGAACGTACCTAGTTTTATGTATTACTGGCTCTTGTCCGCGATTCTGCCCGGTTAGAAGTTGTGATTTTAATTTCGATAATATTATTACAAACAAATACTGCATAGAATCGATAAAGACAACAAACCCATAGTCAGCCATGCCCATGTCCGATGTGGGCCCTGGGTCTTTGATGGGCAACTGACTACTACCTATAGCAAAAGATAGATTAAAGAAAGAAGAAAGATCGCAACACCTCTCAAGCAGATTAGCCGATAGATAATCATAAAAATGCAGTTGAAGATGTACCTACTAGAAACAGAATGGGAACACCCGTGTGATGAAGCCTCTCTGAAGAGTCATATATCAAACGGGAAGTGCCTAAGTTGCTATAGATACGTAGGGACAGAGGCGTGTCTTAATTGGCCCTGATTTCAGCATCAGCAATTGGCTGGTTTCGAAAATAACGGACAGAAACACAAAAGAAACATGTGCAAAGATAATAAAGCCGTCACAGAAGTTTTGAAATTGATTTCTATTCCGTATAACAAGCGGCATAAAAGTAGCGACACAACAATAGAATTAGCAGCCCAATCATGTTCATTCAGAATCAAAATGATTTGAATTTCATTTATTTATTGTTGTCCTTGTGCGTTTTCCGAATGAAACCGATTTCTTTTAGGGAAATAACATTGTGGTTGGCGAAATCATTCATTTCGGAGAATAGTTTTCGAGACAGATCTGACTCGAGAGTATGCCTCAAGGCTCTTGTCTGATTTCGTCCATTTATTTTCTTATTACAGATTGTGAATTTAGATGTCATGTGTCACATTATTACTGTTTTGAATAGTCGATTACGAAATAACCACCTACTATATATTTATTAACTGAAAATGGCCTTTTTGACTCTTGATAAATACTTATCCGGTTTTCTCTATCACCTAAAGCGAAGTCTTCAGAGTTAAATATTATGTCTAAGTCATAAAATAATGCTTTGTTGCTGGTGCTGATCTGTATTTAATTAAGTCAAGCATCCAGTATTTTCTTCCAATGATTACAACCGGATACGCCGACAGTTTTAATCTCAATCGACATGGAAACACAAATCATTGGCTAATAAAGTAAACATTTTATTTTACACATTGAGATAATGTGCACTCATTGTTGAAACGCGATTAGTGAACAAGTTCCATATCGCTATGAAATAATTACATTCAATGATTACGGACTTAAAACTGACGGTTAATGAATGGGGCCCCCCATTCATTAACCGTCAGTTTTAGCGATTGACATCGGAATACAGTTGAATTTGTTTAGGATTTTCAAAATGATTTTCGACGCCGAAATTGAACACGTCGTTTATCGGATTTGGATATCCGCTGCGGACTCCGGATAACATGTGCAAGATAAATTGAATCCAAAACAAATGAATGATTCCGTGGAATCACAACAACCGGTCGAGTTGTGTCCATTGTTGGAAATGGGCCTTTGGGGGAAACAAAATTGAGTAATTTTCCGACTTCTGACGAATTTATACAAAAGGAAACGCAAAATACTCGAAAACCACCCTAATCAAACGTAACCCTGCTGTACAATCCATTGGGGCTTCTTACGCAGTTTTACAGAACAAAGCTTGGCTAATGGAGCTGCCGCTTCGCTCGTGGTAGATGAGGCTCGCGCTTATCTTCCGCAGGATACGGCGCCGGCGCCTTTTCCGTCGCCAGATAAGGAACCCACCCCCCTGGTGATCCGACCCACCTCGCCGTATTGTTGTACGACAAAAACACTCTGTATTCACTATACAGAACATACTACACGTTTATAAATTTATATCCCGATTCTCGGAGCCAGTTTTTTGATTTGACTTCTAGTTTCAAGTCCTTAATGATAATGGCCCAAAAGTCAATAAAATTTTTTTTTTTTTATAAACGTCCTAACACTAATGTTTCTAAAAATGAATGGCTGGGTAAATGTGTTTCTATAGCGCAAAACTCGAGAACATGTTCTTATTCGTGAGGAGAAAAATTGGAAATGTTGCCGGGAAAATGAGAAAATTCGGCAAAATTGAAAGTGCATTTTCTATGGGATTTTTGTACCTATGAATTACCGTATTGATATTTGGACAGGACAATAACATCTGTCGGGTCAGCTAGTGTTCAATAATAAGGCCTTAAAAATAATAATAACGATAGCTAACTAAAGTATCACTTAGATACTTTAGTTAGCTATCGTTATTATTATTTTTACAATACATGTATGTGTGTAATCTATTTATGTACAATATGTATCCAAAGCAGTAACTCGCGAGTCGCGATCCTTTATCTGAATTGCTAAACGGATTTTCCTGGAACCTATCGTTTCAATATAGTTCACACGTTCTATTCTAGTCTAGTTGATAACCGAACTGAAAAGTTTATTTGGAATTGGGGATTGGATTCCTATAGCTGGACAAAAATAGAATGAAGTTCTAAACGGCAAAGGAGGAAAAAAGGTGGTGGTAAATCACGTACGCGGACTTAACTTTCGATATGAATAAAACAGAGATTACAAACAGGACATGCTCATTGATTTTCTCAAGAAAATGTAAATTGCGGCAATTAGTAAAGCAATCAAAGGAAAATTCCGTAACATATCTTTTACCATTTGTGGTTTATGGCAATTTAATGCATACCCGTGTTCACGCAATCAAATCATAGCAACAAATGACGTATTCCACGTTAACAATCTGTGTCAAAATATGGACGTATGTAGGTAACGTAGGTCGCGTGTCCTCATTGCTGCCGTGCCGGTCAATTAGCTTTGCAGCCCTTAATGGAGCCCATTCACGCGAGCGACGTGAATGGAGTCGCCTTCATGAGGAATTATTAATAGTAGCAGTGGAGAAGTAAGCCACCATTGATGGACTAGTATCGACCCAGTGCGTGGGTAGCGGAAAACGATGGTTACTCCATTACAAGTGTGATAAACAAGTATGGTTGCTAAAGCTATTAATGCTACAAAGTGACCGTAAACTGATCCGTGATGACGGGTTCAGTGAATGGAGGTTGGGTTGCGGGTTGTTCGATAGAGATACCGTGGCCTGACACAGGCAACTGAAAGAACACGGGTGGGTTTTAGTCGGTAAAAGTCTGACACGCCCAGAGCGAGTTTGATGTATGATTTCCGATCCACAAAAATGAATGGAGGTTTTTCTTTGTTGTTGGTAGAGAGGAATGTCCAGTGAAGTTGGTATGAGGAAGGAAAACACAAAAGAAAATTAATTCAGTGTTTAGTACGTTAGATGTAACTTTTAACACTGCGTTGCAAGTTGCAAGAGAAAGGGATTACCAGTCATTTTTGGAATCATCATAAGCCTCAAAGTCCAGCGTCATCTACACTAATATTGTATTGTAAAATTTGTAAATCTCAGTTGTAAATGCAAAAGTAATTCTGTCTGTTTGTTTGTCAAAAAAATAATCACGTCAAAACCCCTGTACCGATCATAATAAAATTTGTCTGAGAGTTAGCCTGGGCCTTAAAAAAGGACATTGGCTACTTTTAACCTAAATATTTATGATGAAATAAATACACAATACAAGCAAGCGAAGTCGCAGGCCACACAGAAGGAACGTGAGACGAGAACGGGACGCAGACGTGGTGACCCTTTCACGTAACTTCATTATTCTTCATACAACGATCTGGCAGAAAACATACAGAAACGAGAAAGGTCAAGCCGCAGCAGGCGCGTCGCTTTTCCATCTGCATAGATAGGTACTTACTATTGCCGCGTCTGCGAGTCCCGACATCGCCTCACGTCTGTGTGACCCGCGCCTAAGGATCGTTTAGCTACATCATAGCAACATGAATCAACACTGTAACCAAATACTGACATCGTTTACGTTAACATGATAACCTTTAACCTATGAGCACCATAGTAAACAATTTATCTCCATTCATTTTGAGACTGATATCTAGTGGAACACATAAAATACTATCACACTTCACACTAATATTATAAAGGCGAAAGTTTGTGAGTGTGGTTACTTCTTCACGCTCAAACGGATGGACCGAGTTGGATAAAATTTGGTATGTAGATAGCTTTTATCCCGGATTAACACATAGGCTACTTTTTATCCCGGTATACGCGGGTGAAAAAGGTGAATTTTCCAAGTGTCCGTGGATGGATAAATCCAAAACTATAAGAAACTAGGTTTTGCCGCGTGGATGTCGGAAATTATCCCACGGATTATATTATCTGTGCCCACGGGAACCGAACATTTTTCCGGGATAAAAATTAGCCTATGTGCTATTCCAGACTACAATCTATCTCTGTGCCAAATTTCATCCAGATCCATTTAGCCGTTCTGGCGTGAAGAGAACGAGTCGGGCCAATTTTGATGAAAATACGGAAGCTTTAAATTTTTGAAAATTAACTTTACTTTCTTTGTCTTTTTTAAAGCACAAACATTGATAGTTGATAGGTTTGCAGTTTTGATCCTATAACAAGTCCAAGTTATAGCACATACCCTGTTATTATTCGGATTATAACCTATACTTACCTAATAAGATCGTACTTCCCATAACTTAAACCCTGATGGATACGTAATATTCGTCCCTACTCTAGCGCTCGACCGCAGCCGCACCGGCCGCGCCGATCCGTTATTCTATGGACTGACAACCTAATGTACGGTGGCACTCGATTATAGTTTAATTTGGTTCTATTTCCGGGCCCTGTGTAAAAGCTCCGGCCGACGCACGCGCTGCGGTTACTCCGAGAGTGGAGCCGCACCGCATAGATAAAGTGCGGTCGACGTGCATTCAACCTATTTCACTCCCTGCTATACAGGAGGTATTGATACCAATATCATTTGTTACCCATATTGTCACTGCTACCTGACGACATACCTAAAAAAAATAGTGAGACAGAAACTTGGACTAAGACCATTTTGCTTCACCTACAATGTTGCCAACTAGAAATCAATAAAGGTTCCCTACCATCTAAATATTATCGAGATTAACACTTGCGCAAATTAAGACCTTTCGGTGTTCCACTCACAATGGGTGCGCAAGTCGTGATGTGATAGCGCTGAGAATGCGCAATAAGCAAAAACACATAAGCATGTTAATTTATCGTAATTGTAGGTACTTCGACTAAATAGAGACGAGGGCAGGTGCAGCTCCCACGCGAAAGCAGTCGCGGATTACACGGCGCGCCCCCCACCCACCGCTGCGCCGGCGCCGCCACCGCGACTTCACTCACCAATGGTAATGCGCAAGCATAATTAAACCAATACACTGTCCCCACTAGAATAATTGCCTTTGTGCAGCACAATTCGTTACGTGTTTCATAAACTGTAATTTCAGAAAACGAACAAACAATTCACGGTTTGTCATCTTGAGAATGTGCGTGCATAGGTTGCTCTAGTAAGTAATCGCCACGTACGCTCTAGTAAGTAATCGCCACGTACGCTCTTGTTCTCCAGTGGTCAATGGTGCGGTGATCGGGGAGGTGTAATTACGGCACACACTAGTGAGGGTCGAGCCCGCAGCGGGAGCACGGCCGACGGCAATGACCTCATGCCTTCCACAAGCCCACTATTGTACTCCTGTGAGCACACGTGAGCCAGAAAGCTGAGCTTGGAATTCCCATAGCCCATGTTGTTAGCAAATTAAAAACAAGCAGTAATTGAATGTTTCGCGCATTTTAACTTTATTACTAACGTCAATCGCGGAAACTTTTATAGCCATTTGAGTACAACAAAACGTGATGATAAAATTTCTTGGCAACAAGAGTTGAGAAGCAGCGGTTGCGGTGCGAGTCGTGGAGTCGTGGCTAATGCATGCCGCGCTGTCGATGTCGCCGAGCCAGCCGCGGCCGTGTAGCCAAAGCTGATTTAAATTTCACACATAGTTAGATATCCAACTCGCCCTCTGTTTTATTCATCCGGTCAAAGAACATGATGCCACCAGCGGGACCTCCAGCAACAACGGCGAGAGAAAATCATGCACGCATTGATTCTTTTCTCCTACCTATGCCAAAAGTTTCATCCGTTGACTTTGAACATGCTAATCGGATGTAGATTTTGGCACACATTTTAATTTATAAGTAATTTATTAATTTCAAAAAAAGTGTGTTACCTTATGTGATAAAGGTGTTCATTACAATAAATATCATTTTACAATTTATGGATAAATTGTAAAGGTAGTAACAGAATCTGGCGTTCTAGCTAGGTTACATGGTTACGGATTTTGTTAATTACCCGACTGTCTTTATTCTCTGTACGAGTATTAACCATCGACAATAACATTATACGGAAAACATACGTATGTATTCAATGCGATGAGTGAGAATTAGGATTCATTTCAGTGCGCGGTAGTTGCTGCTGGCCTGAATGTCAATAAACCAGTAACGGACGGATCGCACAAGTACCCATCCAATTTGGTTTAGAATTTTATAATGACAATTAATAACAAACGTCTGCCGAAAACGTACCATCGTTTGACTGACTAGGCATGTAGTTTGTAAAACAGGAAGTATTTAGCCAACTATTACTTCTTATTTACATTCAATAGTCCAGTCGGGACAATTTTGGTTCAGTTCGCTTGTAGTTTATTGCTTGCAGACAGTGCTTAATCATTTAAATTGTCAATTTCGAACGTGATACGGTAAAATTTATCATAGCATAAGTGGTAATCCACCGATGATTTATATTTAATAACGTCGCGACACGTAATTGCGGTTGAATGTGTATACTTGGGGTTAACAACACAGAAAGCGAAAAGTTGGAATATACCTAATCCTTCTGATATATTCAATGTGGTCAGCCCGTGTGCTCGCTGAAGAGTCAGCGCGGCGATTGCCTAACACACTATCAATAGGAATCGGTTTCATTTTGACAGTTCAATAATATTCATTGCTCTGTTGACGTTGTTTAGCTGACTTTTTGAATTTTTCGAACTTATTGAAGCAATGGATTAGCAATATGCTTCAAAATGATTCAGATTCCGATTGATAGTGTGTTACTCAATTAGAGTGCAGGTTATGCACTCGTTACGTTACGCGTTAGTGTTATTTATTATATTTAGCACGAACATCGTTAGCCACGGGCATCTTACAAGACCGCTCCGCGCCTGACATAATGTGTGAATTTCTCTCATTGTTCTACAGCGCTCAACAATGCCTTATCGATGAGACTATTTAAAAGCTTTTTAGAGTATCAGCATGAACTGTGTTACGAAATGTGCTGTTACCTCTTAGATTTGTATAAAACTCTTCAATCTCTAACATGGGCAACACACGTAGGGCAGTAAGTATAAGGGCCTCTTTCACGATGTCCGAATAGCCACTACTTATACTTAGGTACCAAGTAAATTCAAAAGTGGAACAGAATTTGTACGAAATTATCTGCTAAGTAAGTTAAGGTGTTGAAACAGGCCCTTAACTTAAGTGTTGTTTTACTAACGGCGTCTTCGCGTCAACTCTAGCTACTTAGTTTATCATTTTAGTTCTATGACGTAGGTAATCAGGTATCATCAAATATGGTTAAAAGTGTTGGTTTGTAATTAAAGAAAACAATTTTTTTTTTCACATTTAAAAATGGAACCATACTCCCGCCCTATTGAATTTAAAAAATATATACCTATACCTAGTCAGTCAGTCGAGAAGATGTAAGGACCGCAAACATCCAAATCTGTTCAGGCATTTAAAAGTTATGGTGGAATAAAGAAACTCACATACATTTCGATAGGTCACAATATTTTCCATTTCCACTATCTTGTGGGGCGAACGTGTTAGCAACCGTGGCATGCAGGCCTATTGCGACAGCATTATCTACTCGAGATAAAGCCGCTTATTGCTAAATGTGTTATTTACATAAAAAATCAATAAAAGTATGAACTTATTACAAATACTTTTAATGTATAACTTACGTCAGTGACTTGTAATCTTGTTATTTGTGTGTAAAGATAAATCCTAATGGAGTGGTTTGACTGAACTGAAGGTCTGAAGTCTTCTTAGCCTAGTTGGTTGCATGCAGTCGTTATCAGTTACTTGGTAAAATACTAGGTGGATGGATGACCAATTATCATTATATTTAATGCCTGCCTAGAAACATTGCTGATATTTCAGCTTTGCGTAGAGCGGTAAGTATAGGCGCAGCGCAGTCGACTCGCAATGGGAGCGTCCTACAAAGAGAAATAGATGCAGATCAGTAGACTCGGTATCTATTCTGGCGCTCTGTAATGGACCACTTCATTATTCGTTTATTTCTATAGACATGACGCATTCCTATTAGCTTGTCTTCTGAATTTGTGATCTCTGTGAATAATTTGTGGACCATACAATCATACAAAGTTGTCAGTCCTGAGGTTTGACTAGCCAAACCTAGGAGCTTCGATGTTTGACTATAATACATACATTAAATTAAGTACTATTAACTTTTTTATTGACTGTGATACGTCTCCAAATATGTCTAGGTAATTAAGTATAGAGGTATGAGGTACAGTATGTAAAGTTCACTCAACCTCCTTATAAAAGAGAGGATCCTCTGACGCCTCTGACGCGGGTGTTGCCTGTTGGACTACTGCCTGACGGTTGATTTCAGGAAGTTGTGTCACTAATAATCACTCTGCTTTCGCGATGCAGGATTTATAGGACGTCGTCTTTGATGCGTAGTTCGCATGTGGCTTTGTAGATGCCGCCACAGGTACCTACTTTATTAAATAATTTATTTTAATTAGAATAAAATAGAGTTTTAAAAACTAAAAACCGGTCAAGAGCGAGTCTGACTCGCGCACCGAGGGTTCCGTTCCGATTTCTGAAAAAGTGTGCTATTTAGAGACATCGTTTTATTTTTCCTGTAATCTTTTCATAAACTTCTATCACATCACATAGAATAATTTCAGATTTTTCTCTTTGCAAACTTCGGAGATAAGGGGGAGCGGTATTTTTTTTTTACATCTTTCATCAAAAGTCGAAAACTATGCGGCCTAAAAAAAAATAAAAAAAACGTTTGAGAATGTGCAAACAGCGTTCTTTCATAGCATACCCCACATGTCCTAGTAGCGCCACTTTGAATTTTTAAGACCCACTTTCAGCACCTGTTGCAAAAAAAATATAAATATTTTTATTTCTTTCTTATTTGCAAAATAGTTGGGTAAACGTCATCTAAAACAGCACCCTAATTGCGTAACACATTATCAATCGGAGTGTGTTTCATTTTGACAGTTCAACAACATTCATTGCGTTAGTTACATTGTCAAGCAGACAAATTTTTCGAACGTATGAAGCAATGGATTAGCAATTTGTTTCAAAATGATTCAAACTCCGATTGATAATGTGTTACGCAATTAGGGTGCTGTTCCAAACAAGTTGATAGCATTAGTAGAACTTCTTGAGATATCTAGCTGTGACAGACAGACTGAGTCGCACCATAAGGGTTCCTTTTTTACCATTTTGTTACGGAACCCTAAAAAGCACTGTTAAATAAAATAATGTACCTAGTTTCATATGATTTATTTTTAATATTTATAAACTTATCTGAGTTTATATATTATATACCAATGATGTATTTAGATACCTAAAGATTACGGTAATTCCAAAGATTAGGCACCTACTTTTATTGTTGTGTATATTATTTATGCCATTTTATTGATTTACAAGATAAATGATTCCTGTGAAATATTTGATTAATTGAAACGATTGGATTGGAATGTTATTTATTTACCTGATTAAATATTTATTTTGATACTTTTGTTTATTCTAAGTATACCTATCGATTATTTGAGGTATTATAATAACTAGAATTAATTATGTTTTTCTGTTTTAATCGCCGATGTGGGTAGTCTGCTAGGCTGACTGAAGTGGGCTTGGGCGGGCCATGTATTGTAGAATGCATCGAGAGAGACAGATGGGCCAGAGGCGTCAATGGTGGGTGCCAGAACCGGGCGCGTCGTCGTCGCCGAGGGAAGAAAAGCTGCCGTGATGATTTAGCTATGCGTTTACGGGAGATTGGCCGGAGAAGGCAACACAAAAGGAACAATGGAAAGTTATGGGGGGAGACCTTTGCCTAGCAGTGGGAAAACACAGGTGATAAATATAAAATAAAACCGTCAAGAGCGAGTCGGACTCGCGCACCGAGGGTTCCGTTCCGATTTCTGAAAAAGTGCGCTATTTAGAGACATTTTATTTTTCCTGTAATCTTTACATAAACTTCTATCACATAGAATAATTTCAGATTTTTCTCTTTGCAAACTTCGGAGATAGGGGGGGGGGGGGGCAACGGTATTTTTTTTACATTTTTCATCAGAAGTCGAAAACTATGCGGCCTAAAAAAAAGAAAAAAAAAAGTTTAAGAATGTGCAAACAGCGCTCTGTCATATTATACCCTACATGCCCTAGTAGCCCCACTTTAATTTTTTAAGACAGTTCCTGTTGCAAAAAAAATATAAATATTTGAATTTCTTTCTTATTTGCAAAATAGTTGGGTCAACGTCATCTAAAACTATTCTAAATTTCAAGTTGATAGCATTAGTAGTTCTTGAGATATCCAGCTGTGACAGACAGACAGACAGACAGACTGAGTGACACCATAAGTGTTCCTTTTTTACCATTTTGGTACGGAACTCTAAAAAAAGTAAGTATGTAAGTAGTAGTAGTAAATATAAATATAAGTAAGTAAGTTTATTATGTATTTCTACGACACATAGGCAGTTAGGCACCGCGTGTAGTTCATACGAGAGCGGTACCTTTCTGTCGCGCTTCGCGCGCTAGTATATCGCGTGTCGCGACTGTTTGTAGGAGCCTTTCTAGGGGAGAATTAAATATGAAACCGTTTAAAAACAAATATACCTAATACTTACCTATTTGCACAAGATATGCCGTACACGTATATACTTAACACATATAATAATGCCTCGTCAGCCACATATCCAAACCAATTGAGCCGTGTCAGGCACGTGGCTGACGGCATAATGCTTGTTATCAAAGTGCGATTTTTCTGTTAGTAGGTACGGCATTAGATGTGTTAAATATAACTGCAGGATTTTTTACATTAGGCGTATCCTAAGACGATAGGTGAACGTCAAGATGGCGGGATCACTGTTTATTTCATTTAATCGATAACTATTATTGTAATTTATTGTAACTTAATATATTATTTTTTAAAAAACGAGTAACACGAAGTTTTTAATAAAGCATAGCAATTGTTTGTAATAATCAAGTTCGCTACTTTTAAGGTTTTTAAAACGCCAACTTTATTTCTTTACTGATATTTAGACGGAAAGCGTAGTAATTTTTTTTTGGATTTACGTAGGTTGCCACTAACTAAGCGCGTAATTACTACATACACCATAAAAAAAGTCATGACGTAAACACGTCACAGAATGACGTAAGAAATTGCGTTAGTGGCTTGTAAAATAGTCATGTTTGGCTAGTACCTATCGCTTATCTCTCATCGAAATAAGCGATTTCACATGCAGGTACCATTATCGTGTTCGTTTAGGTTAAGTACCTACCTGGTACATTTTAAATGCGTTGTTTCCAAAAAGTTCTTTGTAGTGTAGGTCTTTTTAGGGTTCCGTACCCGAAGGGCCCAAACGGAGCCCTATTGCTGTCACTCACGACTACTCACGAGTCCATCAGTCTGTCCGACATCTGTCACAGAGGTTTTACAGCCAAACGGTTGGAGCTAGTCTTCAAATTTTCACAGTATAAGCATCTTGTTGACCCAAAGCCATACAAATTGTCAAAAATATTTTTGAATGTTTTTAACTAACTAACCAACTCCCAAACAAAAAAAGGGGGGGCGCGAAAAAAATTTTTTTACCTACCCCAACGAAGCGAAGTCCGACACACACTTCACATTTTTCTGTAGCTTAATTTATTGCAAATTTACCTAAATACTTGTACTGCATTGAATCAAGGGGTTGAATGAATGTGGTAATTAGCATATTGAATGTTTTTCTAGTGAGCGAGAGGTGCGCGTTACGTGTGGGTGTAAGTCGTGTGTGTCACCTGTCGCTCGATTGTTGTTACGCCATGACCCCGGAAGTCTCGGAGCACCATGCGGATCAGTGGGTCGAAACAAAGCTCTTCATTCTGAACGCTCTACACTGCGCTATAAATTAAATCAATTTACAGTATTTGTAAACACCTGCTTTATTATTTAATAGAGTGTTTGAGCAAGAGGTGAAGTTTGATATGGATTTTTAGCCCAGGTTGAAGAAATGGCTATTGATAACATGCTTACATTGTTGTTTAACACAACAATGTAAGGAGAGACACAACATAAACAGATAGGTAAGTAAGACATCTTGCAACGCAACTAGTGGTAGTATGAAGAGATCGATCACGTTCACGTTCCGAGGCTGAGAGTCGGGGAGCGTTGCATTGTTACATCACGCGCACTTTCTAACTGCCGACGACGTGCCATAGGATTTATATCGCCATAGACTTTAATTAAAGTGCCCCTCTGACGGGAGTTGAGAACTGCGAATGAATTACATGATAACACTCCACCGAAGTGAGGACAATGGAATTGTGCAACATCGTACACTTTCGATTACGTTTAAATAATGATAGGTATTCTTTCGTTCGAACTATTTATCATCTTGCAAAATGCAATGCTAGTGCTAGGATCGTTTTACCGTTTCGGTGTATTACAAAACTACATCAGAACAAAGGGGGTCGGTGTAGTCAGTCAGCTCGAATCCTAAATACCTAACGCATCGGAGCACAATCGAGGATGACGCGCCGCTATTGGAATGCTGATGTAGAATGCATGCGCAGCACACACACTACGCTAGATAACTGGACCGCGGTGCGACGCCGACCAGAGAGAGGGACTGCATCCGCATACAATAACACATACTCCTAAACAGAAAATTTCGTATTGCAATCTGATAAGTTGAGTGGAAAGATGAGACTGGCGGCAAAGCGTGAAGGTAAAACGAAGCTCGGAAGCGTCGCGAGTGTGTAAGATATAGAAAGCACTTTAGAAAGGAATCGAAGGTACGCCGTGACCCGCAGACGAGGTGAGCGGCCTGCCTGCGCCGGCGCGGTGTGGTGCGCGGCGCAGTTACGACACCACGCGGAACTGGCGGCCTTCGCTGTCAACCTTTTAATTACTCACTTTTTAGCATACTTCTATCTCAGTTGGGTGAATGCAAATTTTCCGCCGTTACGTACCTACCGGCCGCCAGCTTTTCATAAGAAATTGAAAACATAACAATTGAACAAAGGATCTATAAGAGAGATAAAGTTTTCTAATCTGGGCTCAAACCATGTTAATTAAGTACATATTGGCACATTAAGCAAAATTAGTGAATACAAAGACATTAAAATAAGCGAATAAAATAAAATTTGAAATGAGCAACCGGTAATTGCAACCGGCAGTTATTGAGATGAAACGTTCGTAGAATTTCATTAGATTGTGCGCCTCATACGTTCCAGAGGCGATCTCCAATCGGCGTGGCCCCTCAATTGTCGTGAACGCACGTCTGCTCAGCGCTCGGCAGCCCGTGGCCGGGAGCTTCAATAGCCTAGTCTATAATGTACACCTACGCGTAACGTGGATAGTTTAGGCGATGAACTCAGCCAACAGGGCGATATTTAGTTAAGCGTTGCGAGAGCGAGGCCGTGCCGCCAGCTGACGCTCAGCTGTTACGCTCATCAGCGCCAACCCGTGTTTTGACAGTCACACTAAATCCTAGCACTGCTGCCATTGCAATCATTCTGGTATTACATAATTATCTCTATACAGATTTAGTTTGTCTGTAGCCATTCATTATAGCAACAATTATAGGAGTGCTAATTTGGTAATACCTTTCGAATACAGTCGTGATCACATCAAACGAGCTAGAAAGCATGACTTGTTCACAATCACGTGGGGTGGCAACTGGCTACAATCAGTGGATGGATACTAATAAATGATCGTTCGTTTACTCTCCAAACAAGGCTAATAAAAGTTACAATGAAGTCTGGCGCCGACAGTCGACAACAAGCCGCCGAGTCGCCGACTCATCAAAGTCTCATTTAAATATTTTGTGGATAATTGTAAATGAATTTCTGAGGTCCTATCGTCCCATTGGATTTATTAGCGGCTGTTAATACAAAACTTTTTGTAAAGTTTTAAAAACGTTAATAAAATGTATCATACTGCATCTTCCATAGGCAAAAAAAAAAACACAGTCGGTCTTACTTGTTACTAGGCCGTCCGTAATGGAATTTGCAGTGATGCAGACCACAAACAAATCGACATCAAGTCACGCATTCATTCACTTTTCACATACCCAAGGGCTGAATTCTTAACAATGCATGCTGGGCAGCCGACCACAATGTGTATGTTATAAGCACAGGCGCAGCGAGAAAGCAAATCTTATACTTACCTAATCTTTGTGTCTTGTATTTTAACTTAGACGTAACAAAGATCCATCTGTCTATCGTCGCCACATGAGATAATGTAATTTGGGACACAACAAACTTTTAGTTTCGGTGATTGAACTTCGTATAATTAGATGACATGACACATATCTTAAAATAATTTATCTAATTCGTTGTTCTAAACTAAACAGTTTTAGAAGGATCAAATGGTATAAACATAAACAAATGCATTTGGTAAACAGATGGAAAAATTATTCACTGATCTTGTACTGCATAAGTCACATATCGCCATCAATGTAGTCGACGATATAGTTTGTTATTTGCAAACTGGTATTTCTCGAGATCTAAATATTTACCTTTTTTTTTTAAATTACCAACTTAATTATGGTGGACATTAAAACGGTGGGCACACGTGTCTTTTTACTACGCACCACAAAATAGCCATTCACTGGATACTAATAATGTGCCTGCTTGACTATTTAATCAGACAGGCTTCTACGTACGATTTAAAAAAAAGTTTTTTTTTAATCGTACGTATACCTAGTACCTACCTATAACATTGTTACATTTTTGCGTGTCGCGGGCTCGCGGCGTTGTTTTGAAGGCAGGTTGTTATTACAGATTTTACCGATTACAGTGTAAGCTTAGACACAATGAGAGATATCAATCAAACGCGGGTTTCGAGTATAATTGCGAACGTGTATAATTTGTAATGTAGAGAGCTCGATAAGCACGCAATGTTGATTGTATCGTGTCGCACATATAGAAGTAATGTCCGATGGTTGTTTGTAGCATTGTGAGCAACACAGGAAAACATGAGCGGAGCATGATGCGCCCCGCCACCGGTAACAATGAGAAGTTTTTTTAAACACCTCGAGACATTTCAATTGTAGGTAGGAACCTACTTACACTAGCATATGCGAGATGGCTCCCAATACCCGCCCATCTTGTCCTTTGTACGTACCTGCAAAAGTTGAAACAATACGTGAATTATCAGCCCATTAGATTTAACTTACAAATACTTATCATATCATATCAATCATCCATACCCAAAGAGTGCTTGTTTGTTCCCTTCCATAACAGCTTATTAGGAACCTAACCATAAAAGTACGTAATTCTAATTAATATATAAACAAACATTATACTGCATGTTAATGGAGTAAATAAACTCAATTAATTTTGTGTAAACGATGAAGCGGATCGTAAACATTCAAAAAGTCTGGAAAAGCCACAGCATCATTTGGCACGAGGTTTAAGATTGTTTTCGAGTGCGGGAGATACGGCTTCTGAGAATACGCTTCAAAGATAAGAATAACAAGTAAATTGTTTAAAATACTAACGCAATGAAAATCCAATTTCAGTACATAGGAATAATAATTTAAAAATTGTTAGTAGTTACGATGATTTAGGTAGGAATCGATTAGTATGTGTATACTATGTGTATGTGTATAATATGGTGTAGTAAAAATGATAACAATGAGCAGTAAAGTTCAATTCACGACAGTCGTTCCTCTTAATCAGTGTTGGCATAACAATAATTCAGAGAATGGCTATCAGACGTACAAACACAGTGTGTTCTGTATAAATTACGTCAGGGACACAAATCTCGAGCATTACTCACTCAGCAGTTACGTCATATATACGAATGAATAGAAAATACAGATAAATTACAAAGATTTTCCTGCGTCGCGCTGTCGCGCACACAAATTTTCTGAAAATGTATCTACCGCCGAAAAACAAACAAGGTTACAAAATATTGCTACAATTTTACAATCACATTTACACGTTTCGATGTTCTTTCATTGTTTTTGGTTCAAAATATTAATACAGGGTTATTGGTAAACCACCAGCAACCTCTTAAGGGGTCATTGTACTAATCATTATGAACAACTTTTACTATGGGGCCAAACCTGAAATCGCGAAAAAAAAATCAGCTGTTCAGTACATTTCTCTACATCAAACTCGTCAAAATGTAGGAAGCAGCTGATTTTTTTTTCGCGATTTCAGATTTGGTCCAATAGTAAAAGTTGTTCATAATGATGAGTACAATGACCCCTTAAGAAGTTGCTGGTGTTTTACCAATAACCCTGTATATTTTGTCCCAAAAATAACCCAACTTATTGTACAAAAAACGGTCAAGAGCGAGTCGGACTCGCGCACCGAGGGTTCCGTTCCGATTTCTGAAAAAGTGTGCTATTTAGAGACATCGTTTTTTTTCCTGTAATCTTTACATAAACTTCTATCACATAGAATCGTTTCTGATTTTTCTCTTTGCAAACTTCGGAGATAAGGGGGAACGGTATTTTTTTTTTACATTTTTCATTAAAAGTCGAAAACTATGTGGCCTAAAAAAAAGAAAAAAAAAAGTTTAAGAATGTGCAAACAGCGCTCTGTCATATTATACCCCACATGCCCTAGTAGCCCCACTTTGAATTTTTAAGACCCCTTTCAGTCCCTGTTGCAAAAAAAAATATAAATATTTTTATTTCGTTCTTATTTGCGAAATAGTTGAGTAAACGTCATCAAAAACTGTTGCAAATTTCAAGTTGATAGCATTAGCAGTTCTTGAGATATCTGGCCGTGACAGACAGACAGACAGACATAAGTGTTCCTTTTTTACCATTTTGGTACGGAACCCTAACATTTCTACGCGCCGCGTCTACACATCACGCCGTAATTCACACGTGGGATATTTTGTGGATGTACGAGAAACGAGAAACTTTTTAATTGATATTATACTTCTACAAAAATAAATGTTTCGCTAGCCGAGGTTGTTTTATAAGAACTGAGACTTAACATCCGCCCAGACCTATTGTTGTTGAATTTAATGTACCTATATTATTTTTATTTCGCGATATTAGGTATGGTCCCGTAGTAAAAGTTGTCCATAATGACGAGTACAGTGACCCTTTAAGAGGTTGTGCGTTATTTATGTTACGTGTAATAATAATCTCATTAATCACTTTATGTTCTGCCAGTAACTTGTTAATCGTATGTCATCGGTTACTTCATCCATGGCAATTTTTTTATAAAAAGTTATTTTAGTACATTCAGATTTATCATCATAATTATAATTTTATCACGAACCATAAATAAACAATAAGTGTTGGTATTAGCACAACATAAAAATAAGCTGAAATGGTAACATAATGTTCATTAAAAGCAGAGCCTGCAGTTCCGGTGTTATATTTTCAGAATCAAATTGACGCCACACTGCCACAGAAAACATTGAAACATCAAATAAATGAAACGAATTTTATGCAAAAAAGAACAATCTAGAAGTCTTACCTCTGATTTCAGCATTGTTATAAAGATCCTTGGGTTAACTTATATAATATAATAACGGTAATATGTATTATCAAAAACGTGCTCCGACGTAAACAGTGCTGCCTATCGATGCTATTTACGTCAGGTCTGGAGGCAGGCTGGCCGGGCTCCAGCTGACGTGGGAGGCGCCCCGCCGAGCGCCCCCGACGCCCACGAGCCCCTATTGATCGCACCCCGACCGACCCCCGTCGCATCCCCGATGCACCACTTGTTACATCTCTTCTTGCTAATCATACTACGATTAAACCAGAACTTTCTATTGAAATATTCAGTTTTTCGCTAGGAGTTGTGATTTTTCAGTTGCATGTGTCAGTATGGGGATTGTTTCATCAAATATTAGTGATAACATTTACATGTCAAAAAGCACGACAGTTATAGGTACCAAAAGTTGAACATGAACATGAGAAAATTCCTATATGTTCACAGTACCTACACAATTCGTAGACTGAAATCGCTAGGCGATTTGTAGGCGAAATCAGTTTAGGCTACAAAGTTACGAATTTGTGATCAATTTTTATTACAACCTGGCAACCACAAAGACTTCAAAATTAAAGTATTTTCGGAGTAGAGATAGTATAGAAAGTGTACGGGGCATGGCATTTGGCCAACCGTTTAAAAATAGCTGATTGTTTACTTTGATAAAGAAAGTGGTTTCAATATAGGTCTGCGTGATAACAGACATGTAATAATTCATGCCGATTGTGGTCTTTGGACAATCTGAAGGAAATATTGCAACGCAAATACGTTTGCAAATTGCGTAATATGAATTGTTTACAAGAGCAACGCCACGGGGAAAACACCGGCATCGTGCAAGTGACGCTGCTGAGCTAACAAACTTATATGACCCTTTTTAAGTCCAAACAGTAACAGCAATGTTATTTTTAATAAGGAAAATCATATTTTAAACAAATTCAAACATATCCGTACTCCAACCATTAATAAGAAGTTAAAAATAATACTCTGACAAACAACAATTAATTATTATTGTAATAGTGATAGGTAGTACCTACCTACCAAGTATTTTATTATTAATATCAAACGAGATAGTTATTATAATCTAAATGACCTTATAAACCATTGGCTCACTTATAAATCTTTGCAAAAAATTATAAAATATTGTTAGAAAGGACTTTATGAACGACACAGCATAGAGAAACTTAACTATGAAGGGTAGTAGGTCCCTATTTTTTCCCAAACTAAAAATATGTAAAAAGGAATAGGTACTTAGGTAATATTTCCACTTTAGTAATTACTGACCGCAAAATCACAACGTGGCCCCGCCAACCTATTGCACACGAAAGTGCAATATCCATAACCATCATTGCATTGTTGTCGCCACAAAGGTATGTATGAACAGGATTCGATGGCGTTTTAGATAATTGCCAACAAAACGTGCTGAGTGGCTTTCATGCAGTGCACGCGGGGAAAGTGTCATGTGGTTGATGCGCGTGATGCCGGGAGATCGCATTGCACATCTGCCGCTGTTTTGAAGCGCGATATTGAATTTTTTTTTGGGTTTTTGCAATTTGCAGGTCCGTGTCAGGTTGTATCTTGATCAAAGTATGATACACGGCAATAAAACATATGTATTTACATAATTTTAATCATACTAATCATCAAACACATCTCTCTAAGATTTCGTGCAGATTCTTCGAACGAACGAAATCTAACGAATCTATAATATAATCTGACACGGAGTTGGACAAAAAAAATTGAATTTCGCGGGCTACACAGCGCAATCACCTTAAGGCTCAATTTACATTGCCTTGGAACGGAATGGAAGCATTTTTGTTTGTAAAAAGCCAACTTTATGTCAATAGTGAGTGTCAAACAAACCAAAAATCTCCAGAAAACCTTAAAAACCTTACCAGGTTGCGCGTTTTACTTATGTTTGCTATGTAAAATATCGTTACAAAAACTCGCTTCCATTCCGTTCCGTGGCAATGTATATTGAGCGAAAATCGTGAATTATTCCGCCGTACTAGTTGCCGGTTGCAGCAGTACCTAAGCATGCACGACATCGACACAGGTGTATTTTTGCAAAAATAATATTAATTTGACTATTCATTGAATAATGCCAGTTTTCACCTTAACAAAAGCGCGCGGTAGGATTTTCAAATTTTGGTTGTGTGCAGACCGGAGCGTTGGAAATGCGCGCTTTTATTTAGGCATTCGTTTAGGCGTAGCCTAGTGTTAGTGCAAACGGACATACGGCTTGTAAGATTATGCATCTAATTTTGTCCCGTTACTATGTATTTATAAAATTTCTATTCAATGAAATAATGTTTGATTCAGTTATTACTTTACTTATACAGGGTTATTTTCAGTTATTTTAAATTGATACGAAAAAAAAAAACCGGCCAAGTGCGTGTCGGAACTCGGACCACGCACAATGAAGGGTTCCGTAGTTGGGATGACTTTATCCCAAGAACAAACTTAACATTGTAGTTGAAATACATGTTCTCCCATCCATTCCAACTGTAAATGTAAGTTTGCACTAACAATATTGAGATATTTACCATGTTATGTTAAGACCACAAACTTCTTATAGGTTTTCCTGTAATGTACAGGTATAGAACTATTTTCTGTATTTTTTTCAAAATTTTAGGCTCAATAGTTTCGGAGATTAGGGGGGGCGGGGGTGGTGGGGAATGGTCAATTTTCGTTTATTTTCTTAAATAACTTTAAAACCATTTATTTAAAAATTATAAAAAAATATATTTGAGACCCTCATAGTTCATTTGATATGTCATACGGTACAGTTTGCAAAACTTTTTTTTTTAATTTCTTATTTGCCGCCTAAAAGTGACCCCATATTCAAAATTCATTTATTTACTTTAGCCGTACGTGTTTGGGTCATAGAAATCCATATATGTATGTACCAAATTTCAACTTAATTGGTCCATTAGATTCGGAGCAAGTTGGCTGTGACAGACGGACAGACAGACACACGAGTCCTATAAGGGTTCCGTTTTTTTCTTTTGAGGTACGGAACCCTTAAAATCAGTAATTTTTTTGTGTAAACTGACGTGATCGTGACGTAACGAAAATATCGAAATCTAAGCACGATAAGACATAAGAAAACAGTTTTTCTCAACTCATACTTCAACAAATAACAAAACTAACAGCGGTCGTTAACTTACCAAAAAAAAAATCTTTGTATTTTATCGTGTTTATGTATCGATACCCGCGTCTGCAGAGTTTGGCTAGCCAATTTAAAATAACCCTGTATACTTAAGGAAAATTCACCAGAAAAATATTGTTTCTTCAGATTATGGTAGTTATCGAGCGATATACCGGAATAATCGTACACGTCATTTGTGGGGTCTAAAACAGCCAGGCTTATAAGCAAACCACAATTTTTAAATAACAAAAAATCAGGTTTATGCTAGTGCGTGCGTGTGATCTATAAAAAGAGTAATATTGCTAATAAATATAACAAACAAACCTGAAGCAATAAAATAAAGAACTCAATTAAAATAAAAACGTAGTACGGACAGAAAAACAATCTTCATCCTTGGACGGGAATATTATAACCAATAATATATGTGATTCACATCATACACAGCATTCAGTCACTGACGCAGTAGCTACAATTGCACCTCAGTTGACAATCTGTGCAATCTCTATTAGCCTTTGTTAGATCATTTTCAAATATGCCTCTACAATTTCCTAGTTATTCGACCTTAGTGCAGGAGATTTTTATACAGGGTGAAATTGAATAGATGCGACAAAATTTAAGGGGGTGTTCTACGCATCAATATGAACAACTTTTACTATGGGACCAAACCTGAAATCGCGAAAAAAAAATCAGCTGTTCAGTACATTTAATGTTCGCATAGGTAATTCGTCAAAATGTACTGAACAGCTGATTTTTTTTCGCGATTTTAGGTTTGGTCCCATAGTAAAAGTTGTTCATATTGATGCGTAGAACACCCCCCTAAATTTTGTCGCATCTATTCAATTTCAATTTTAGTTTTTAGGGTTCCGTACCAAAATGGTAAAAAAGGAACCCTTATGGTGTGACTCAGTCTGTCTGTCTATCTGTCTGTCTGTCCGTCTGTCTGTCTGTCTGTCACAGCTGGATATCTCAAGAACTACTAATGCTATCAACTTGAAATTTGGAACAGTTTTAGATGACGTTTACCCAACTATTTTGGAAATAAGAAAGAAATAAAAATATTTATATTTTTTTTGCAACAGAAAGGGGGTCTTAAAAATTTAAAGTGGGGCTACTAGGGCATGTGGGGTATCATATGAAAGAACGCTGTGTGCACATCCTCAAACTATTTTTTTTTTTTTTTTAGGCCGCATAGTTTTCGACTTTTTATGAAAAATGTAAACAAAAATACCGTCCCCCCCCTATCTCCGAAGTTTGCAAAGAGAAAAATCTGAAATTATTCTATGTGATAGAAGTTTATGTAAAGATTACAGGAAAAATAAAACGATGTCTCTAAGTAGCACACTTTTTCAGAAATCGGAACGAAACCCTCGGTGCGCGAGTCCGACTCGCTCTTGACCGGTTTTTTTATTTACTGATTACTGACGTCCAGCAAGCCAATAGTTACTAGGACGTCAGCGGTATGTAAAAAAATGGTTTAAAAGCTGTATCTTTGGATTTTGTACAAAAGCTCTATAAATAGCATATACCTACATAAGTGTCGAAAGTACCTTTCAAGACTGATACATTTTTAAGGAATTGACTGTAATAATATAGGTAAATTACTATTAGTTTTTTTATAGCAATTAATTACTACTATTAGAGTTTTTTTATAGCAATTAATTGCTGGATTTCAGCGGTCTGCTTGCTGGTTTTTCAAGACTGATATTTTTTTAAGCAAATTATATGAAGTTCCTCATATATAAGTATTCCATATTAGTTGGAAGATTCAAGGGCAAAACAACAACAAGTTCTCCCTCGTATCATTTACAATCGACAGGTAGGTAAGTATCTTGCAGTAATAACGCACAAGAACCCGTCTGACATGTCGCCTCCGAGCCGCACGAGGAAAATCCTCAACATCCTGTTTGTATGCATGAATGCGTTTACATTTCTGCCACTAAGAAATCGTGTTATGGGTTTAGGCACAGTTTAGGATAAGTTTAAATAGAAAACTTATAGAATAGCCACGAAAAAACGTCTGGCTACAGTAAACGAAAAAAATGGCTAGCTTAAGAGTTTCACCAGTCGATCAAAAAATCGGATTGAGGATAAACCTGACTAAAGGTGACTTCTTATTTATGCCAAAGATAAGAAAATATATCAAAGTGCTTTTTGTACGTTTTTAATGATAAGTACCTATTAATTTTGTTTTTAACAATTAACTGCAAGGTTTATCCTCAATCCGATTTTATCACTGACTGCGGTGAAACTCTTGAGCTGGCCAGACATTTTTTTTCGTGGAGCTACTACCTATTTATTTAAGTTTTCTATGTAAACTTATCCAAAACCCACAACACGATTTCCTAGTGCCGACCAAAGCCCAGGGTAGCCCGCAAAATTCAAGTCATTCATAAGTACTTATGTTTTTTGCAATTTGAAAGGTGGTTGGTTGTTTCTTGAACAAAATATGATTGGCGACCGTAACAAACACGTACCTACTTACAAAATTAAGTATATACCTAATCATTAAAATCTTCATATAGCAATAAGTACATTAAAATTACCCTATTGAATGACAATTTCAACTTTCAAGAAATCATGACATTTCAGGCCAATTCTAATTTAGAGAGATATACATAACTACACATAATACATAGGTATATGTATAGCTAGATATACATATTGATGATTTTAATTATGCAGTGTATAATGCGTTTCAACTAAGAATAGGAAAGTCAATGACCTCTAACTGTCAACTGAAGCTAGAAATCTAAGACTTGCAAAGTTTTGTAGTGTTATCCTTATCCATTTTAGTTCTGTTTTTGGAATTTGTTTTTGTTAAAATATGTCACTGACTTTGAAAATGTGTAAACGAGATGCTAGTTAGCTAAATCTTCACAATATGGCGCCAAGGTCATCCTATTCTTAGTTGAAACGCACTGTACATTCATATTTTGATCAACCTGACACTGACCTGCAAATTGCAAATAACGTAAGAAAAGAATTTCGCGGGCTACCTTAGCGCAACTCCCTTATATGAAGACTCAAGATTACAGTGTAGACAATATAAAATTTATATTGTCGACACTGTAATCTATAAATCCTAGATGAAGTCGTCATACTTAGTAAGTTTGCAATAAAGAAGATGCGCCAACATTTTATTTCCTCACATGCTCAGAATTATAATCCACTTCATGCTCTGTTCCAACTTCCAAATTTCCAATAGCGTTCGTGTACCTCAAGAATTTTAACTGATACCTACATATACATTGTCTGAAGACGTTTTCTTGAAATATGTATTTCGAGTTCTTTTACAATTGTACAACTACAACCTAGATTTCGTTAGTTTAGTACAATTTTAAGAATTCTATATTTATCAAGTGTGGGTTGAACCTTTGAACGGATACGATGGTAAGTAAAGTTTTACCAGCATCACATCACCAGCATGGCAACATTAACGTACGTACTGTCTCACTGCAGGGCAAAGGCTACTCTCTTTCTACTTCTCTAACTCTTGAGCTGTTGACGACCAGTCTGTCCAGCTCAATTCTTTATTGCATTCCCAAATGTTACTAAAACAGTTCATAAAACTGATGGTAAAACGGTAGGCTCATCCCGTTATCTACGTGTAGTGTAGGACTGTGACGATGTCGGCTTATTGTGATTCGAGCTTCAACTCCAGTATATTTCTGGTCTTTCTCTCTCTCTCTCTACATATTTCGTACAACTCTTTTCTAATTTCTATTATTAATCGAGCCAAGGGTTCATAATTTACCTCCATTTCATTGTTTTTTGTTTTCACCACAAGATTAAAAGCGATTCACGCAATTCAATAAATTATTAAGTGATGTTTTTCTCGCCTCTGAGCAACAAGGACGGAACCGTGTCGGTTTTATCAGCGTCGCTACAAATAAATGTGAATCATTTTGTGTTTAGTTTATTATACTACCTATATCATTATGATAATATGTATATGGTAGGGCCCAATAAACACATGTAACGAGTGCATTCGGAATCGTTTTATTGGTTCTCTTGATTCTCTTCAAAAATAGTTAAATCTCGAGACCTTATTCAATTAAAAAAATCGTTAATTATTATAAAATAACGCAGACCCTCATTCATAAACATTACGAGTCATTAATGTTACAATCAAACAAATAAATTTGTCAAATACACGACGGCAAAATAGTCATATAAAATTGATTAGGAATATTTAAATTTGAGCAGTACTGTGGTTTTGCTGACAGTACACACGCGGTCAATGTTCGCAGTCGCCAGCATCGCGCCCGCCCGGGCCTCACTATTGCGAAAATAATGCAGCAAAATACTACGTCACGCACTGTTTTGGGTATATTTTTATAGTCTATTATGTTCGCATGTGTGTAGTGAGCCAAACGTGGAAACGCTTTTGTTTTGGATAGTTATTGCGGGTGCGGCCTTTATTGAAGTTACACGATACACATTGTCAGCATAACGTAATAGACATCTCGTGACTGAGAAAACATCTGTTATGTTTATGGTAGATTGCGAAATGAGATACTTAAATAAATACAAATACAGATCGACTATACATAAAGAGATGTGTGAACTCAGTGAACGAGACTAATGCAAATCGTAGAGACAGATCGATGACATCTTAAGGATGATGCGCCAGGGTAGCCCACGAAATTCAAAATTTCTTACGTTTTTTGCAATTTGTAGGTCAGTGTGAGCTTGTATGTTGATTAAAATATGATTCGCGGCCGTAGCTAATATGGCTTTACAGAATTATAATCATTAGAATCAGCAGTACAACTCCATAAGTCCTCAAATCTAGCGATTTCATGAAATCATGAGGTTTGAGGTAAATGCTAACTTATGGAGTTGTATTGCTGATTCTAATGATTATAATTCTGTAAAGCCATATTAGCTACGCCCGCGAAACATATTTTTAATCAACATACAAGTTCACACTGACCTACAAATTGCAAAAAACGTAAGAAATTTGGAATTTCGCAGGCTACCCTGGCGCTTTCGCATTAAGACGCAGATAAATGCCAACAGCCTTGAGTGGTTAGCTTGCGTATTCTGTGCTGAGTTCCAGTGTTACCGTTTTTACTATTTTTAGTACTAAATTGGTATATTTGAGGCTCCGAAGAATGACGATAGTATATTTCTAATTAACGGTCTAATATTGGTACAATTTCAACTGTCATGGTATTTTTTTGGTATATTCACCTGGCAACCCTGAAAAGGAAAATACATAAGTCAAGATAGTTTCATAATTACGGTGTCTTTGTCGCACACGTAGTTCTTCAATTCAATTCTCAATTCTCAATTTCTTTATTGCGTACCATAATGTATACAGTAGCAATCTGTCTCTTTTACACACCGAGTGAATGAAATTGAATGAATGTTTGTCAGTTATGGTGCGACTCTGTCTGTCACAGCTGGATATCTCAAGAACTACTAATGCTATCAACTTGAAATTTGGAACCAACAGCTTTAGATGACGTTTACCCAACTATTTTGCAAATCAGAAAGAAATAAAAATTTATATGTTTTTTTGTAACAGGGACTGAAACGGGAGGGGGGGTCTTAAAAATTGAAAGTGTGGCTACTAGCTAGGGCATGTGGGGGAAAAATCTGAAATTATTCTATGTGATAGAAGTTTATGTAAAGATTACAGGAAAAATAAAACGATGTCTCTAAATAGCACACTTTTTCAGAAATCGGAACGGAACCCTGGGTGTGCGAGTCCGACTTAAGTACCTACCTAATTTCACAAATTAATTACACTATGTAATAATTATAAGCAAACAATCTAAAATATTCACATACTTAATAATAATAAGTGAATATGTAAGTAAATGCTATTTAATTTACCTAACATATTTTTTTTCCAAATAAGTAGGTACCTAGGTACTCGTTTAGACGTGATCTTCAGGGGCTCGGGGGAAAATAGAGAAAACGAATTTTCCCAGAAATGAGACCTACCTAGATCGATTTTTGCCCCCTTAAATCCTTGGTACAAGTATTGCAACTTTCATCGAAATCGTTACAGCCGTTTTCTAGAACGTGATTACAAATATACAGGATGCCTTTTTTACCTTCTTCTTCTAAAAGATAAAAGTCGGGTATCCTCGCCTTATGATGTTGGCCGTAGCATAATAGGACAGCGTGGTCAAGAATACTTTTAGAGGAAAATGATTAATTTAAATTTTTAAATATTTTCGAATAATCGTGTCACAAACGAGTTGTGGTGTGGAGCGCGGGGCGCGGCATGCGGGGTTCGTGGTGCGGGGCGCGCGGGACGCGGCGCGTTCAACGAACGTCCGCGGGCCGGCACGGGCCCAAGGTCGCCGCGTTCACTCGCCCGCCACACCACACCGCCACCATCAACCGGCTGCCAACTAAGGGTCTTATTTTACCCAAGATTTTGCATTATTTTTAGCCTACAACCTTGTATGATTGCCCTGCGCTACTTGTCTTTAATCCTGAACGTGCATGCCAGACCACATTCCGCAGCTACTATTATTTTTATCATTTTTAAAAATATAAACAATTCGCGCAAAAATCAAGTATACAATTCGTGCTAATAACAATCAAACCATTTCATAGATTTACTGTAAACGATCCACGCGTGTTGCCAAATCTGCGCAGACGTTGAAGTGGTTTGAGTCAGTTTTCTTTATTTGTACTAGTTCCAATAAGTACTAGTAGGTACTTACACAGTTACCTACCTGTAACACGTGTAAACTATTTTATTTATCGGTTTCTAGCTGACCTATCGAAAATATCGATTGTCACCTAAGCCTGTCGGTTGGTCTTTTGAGCCGGATGTTTGTGCAACATGCAACTCATGTATAGTTTCAAAACACTAAAAGTGAAGGTTGGTGACGCAATCTTTTATTAGTAAGTCACCGACGAAGTATTCACGTAAAAGTACAAGAATCTCAAATGGTAATTAAAAATTCGCTATGATAATGGCTTAAAGCGTTATCCAACGATGTTACGTAATGTTTTAGTTGAACCGTCTTATTTGGCCGGTTACCATTACCATTTGTATCACTACCTACTATGCATTTACTACGAGCGGTACATAACAGATCTCACATAGATAGCAAGCAGCAGCGGTTTGAGCAGCGAAAGTTTCTTGCGATTGGAAAATCGTACATAATCATGAGATTATTTACGACGCTAACTTTCAAGTATTTCTTTGAAATGCGAACAGAAAAAGGTAAGTATATTTTTTATTGTGTTCAGTGGTCTATGTCACGTCCGCCCGTCACTCAAACTTTAATTTAGTAGTTATACTGTTAAACAAATACAAATAAGTTATTTCAGTATGGTAACATTGGTAACTGTCGTTATCTATCTAATCTATACTCTACCTATTAATCATAAAGCTGAAGAGTTTGTCATTTTGTTTGTTTAAACGCGCTAATGCTCTGGAACTATCAGTTGGATTTGGAAAAATATTTTTGCATTTGATAGCTCAATTCTTGAGAAAGGCTATAAGCCACACTAAAATTACGCTAGGGCCCTTAGGACCCGAGCAAAACTTACACTAACCGAAAACGAAGTAATATCGCGAGCAGGCAATGCGATGCGACGGGGTGGGTGGGGTTAATATGAAATTTCACGCGTACGAAGTCACGGGCAGAAGCTAGTCTGAGGATAAGATTAGAGGAAAACCTTATCAGCTGTTTAGCATCCAACACATGCTGACATGCTCTAGCTAGAAGCTAATAATCGGGGTTAATGTAATGACCAATACAAATAAGTACAAATACAAATTACACACATTACAAATACAAATAAGTTAAGTTATACAAATAAGTACAAATACAAATAAGTTATTTCAGTATGGTAACATTGGTAACTGTCGCTATCTATCTAATCTATACTCTACCTATTAATCATAAAGCTGAAGAGTTTGTCATTTTGTTTGTTTAAACGCGCTAATGCTCTGGAACTATCAGTTGGATTTGGAAAAATATTTTTGCATTTGATAGCTCAATTCTTGAGAAAGGCTATAAGCCACACTAAAATTACGCTAGGGCCCTTAGGACCCGAGCAAAACTTACACTAACCGAAAACGAAGTAATATCGCGAGCAGGCAATGCGATGCGACGGGGTGGGTGGGGTTAATATGAAATTTCACGCGTACGAAGTCACGGGCAGAAGCTAGTCTGAGGATAAGATTAGAGGAAAACCTTATCAGCTGTTTAGCATCCAACACATGCTGACATGCTCTAGCTAGAAGCTAATAATCGGGGTTAATGTAATGACCAATACATACATAGTACGAGTATATGTAGTGCTGAGAATATTTTGAAAAATGTAGAACCTACTCTACATTTTAATTTACATTCAGTAATTACAATAACATAGCACCAAAAGACCGTTTCCTAAGCTCCATGAGTAGGTACGAACGATCAGTGATCAAAGGAGAGGTGTTGATATTTTTTTCGGAGAAGAGAACTCAAATATTAGCCCTTCAGCAAAGGCAGAAGTTGCGGTTGATAGATCCTGAGTTATATCTGATCTTTATCGCTGTAGACACCAGCCAGTAAAACTATTGATGAGTCTTGCAAATCACAAATTAATCCAAGCTATTATAAATACTTAGATCCAGTTCTTTTCGTGATTTTTTGCGGCTAATTGCTGACCAGGAAACGAATTAATTTTAAGAAATTTATTAACCACATTAGGAAAACGTGTGATTGCCCATTCAATAAAACATACCTACCCACCTGTTACTACCTACATATTTACAGTCACTTACGTAAAATATAAATCGTATTGTGTTTACCTAACACAAGTGGTACCCGAGATCGACAGAACTTTTTGTCTTGATTATATCATCGCTAAGGAAGAAAAAGAGCCAAGCGAGAGATATAATATAAATAAAAGAGAAATTATAATAAAAAAATATTACCAATGGAAGATTATTTTATACTACATATTTGCAACACTTGTATTTATGTCATTCATCTTGTGAAGAAAGAAATACACAGATGTCAGGTGTCAGGCTGGTGGAGATTTGGCGGAAAAAGTTCACAACTGGCTCGTAATTTTATTTAAAAAAATAGAAATAACAGTAGGTTATCTTTGTAAAAGTGTTTAATGGCGAACGCCATCAAGAATCCATTTTTTCTACTATGTAAAGATTAATGTGAATTGATGCTCGATTTACAAATCATCATTTACAAATGATACAATGTTTGAATAATAAATACAAAACAAACGTGTTTCAGTCAACTATTTAAACGCAATCTCAGTATTCACAATGCATAGCTTCACTAATTGCTGCTCTTCTGCCACTCCTGAGTTCTGTGAGCACCTCGCTGTGTTTTACTCATAAAACTCCATTAAGTACCTAGTTGATATTTAAAAAATAAACGCTCGTTTATTAGGTACACGAAGTTTTGTAGTTGAAACTGTAACATAAATATATGTCACATAAAATTTATTCGCGTTTCGAGAGCCCATTGGCAGACCGCGCCCTGGCCCGGTATGCTATTGCGAGATCAGCCGCACACGTGTCTACGACAAATTGGTACTTACTAACACCTAAATTGTGAGTTTGTGACTGTAATAATAAGTGGTACAGCTGCGTCACTCCAAATCATAAAGAGCTGTGAACTACCTAGGTACTTGCTTTAACCTTTGACCAAAACATTATTTGATCTAGAGAAGGGTATAGATTTTGGACATAAAACTGAAATAGTGAATAATTCAAACTCAGAGAGACAAAATTGTGTGACCAAGCGTTCAATAAAATAAAACAAGATGAGACAGACATCCACGACGTCTCTAATTCAAGACAAGGATAATAAACACACAGTCGTCATCATTTCTAGTCGTGCAAGCCTACCACCTGCGATAATTTTCTTCTTCTGCAAAGCAAAGTGACTGCGGCGTTGGAGAAATTCCTCGAGTATTCGGTTCAACGGCCGCGCTACGCCGTGAGCGCTTTGCGCCTGTGTGACTGAGTGAGCGGCGCGGACGCACACACGGGCCCACACCCGTGCCTCTGCAAACATGACAGAACCGTTACCCGCTATCCTCTACCTATATATCATCTAGCAATTGTCTAACGAACCAGTCTTCAGCATACGTCACAAATGTCACTGAAGATTCACCCAAAACTAAATTGAATGGTGGATCAGAGGACCAAAGAAGATACAGTGGTTAGTGACATGAAGCAACAACTGAATGAAATAAAAGTATACCAAAATGACATAAAGCATCCACAACAGCTTCGGCGGTATAGTGCAATGCAACCCACATAAGAGTGCGGCGACGATGTCGGTATGCAACACCGCGGCTGCGCCAGAGAGAGGGGAGGCTAGCCGCGGAATGCGATTATATCTCTTCAAGATTTCATCACTAACACTGACGATCATATCTTCATTCACCTTACAAAATTTAGCGCAACGCTATTAACAGCGGTGTTGATGAAATACATTATGAAAGTTGCAGAGCAAAATTTTCCTTTTTAAAGATCTAAAACTCAAACGTTACTCAAGGCTATCTGGTACAACAGGAAAGACTGCATCTCACATCGCAAGATGACATCCTAACCGATTTACTGGTAATTGAAAGTAATTCAATTTAGAATGAGTGTTTATTGCGGCTAAGTGTTGTCCGGTAAAACGAAAGGAGTCCACTGCGAGTGACTATCATATTCGTTACAAAACACAAGAGGTTTTATCAGATGAAAAAGCCTTGTACTTTCATTTTACAATAGCTTCATTCACCAGAGATAAACCTCACTTGATTGTAGGATCTAGGATCTGTGCAATTACATGACTACCGTCCTAGATTGCCAAGTTTAGGCTGATACCTAATGTTAGTCCTACTTCCTTATTCCATATTTAAATCACAATGATGAAACCAGTCCGCAAAAGGAGTTGTATTATCCTGATGACGAGATATTTCGTAATGATCGCATACCTGCGTTATCTATTAGAATAAATTATCTATCTAATCTCGATGCAGTATGCACATAGACATAACCGGTTGATTAACTCCTGAGTCGACAAAGAGTTAGTTATATCACATAATGCAAACAGTGCAATAATAACAGCTTTAAAAGCTATACAATGTAATAGCAGTAGGTGGTTTGGCTGTTTGGGTACTTACCAATTTTTTTTCATTCATCACCCATAACTAGCAACATAGAGTTTTGGCACAAGGAGACAGCAACTGACGAAACTACCACTGTAATGTGATTTTTCTAGACTGGCAAGTCGTCTGACATTTTGAATCAGAAAATTAAAAGTTGTCTATAATGTCAAGGACTCGCGTGGTTACCTTACCTAGACTTGGCACTGGTTTGTAAATCGATTCGAAAAGGTTAAAAAAGTCGGTGTAACACTCTTGTGTCTGCGAAGTTTTGAACTACTTGTAAGTAACATTTTTGTTGTAATGAGTCGATTGTTCTCTACATAAACAATTATTTAGTAACGAGATAATCTTCGTAAGTTTTGGTAATAGCTTTACCAATAATAAAAAGGTCAGGCAAGTATCTATCGCTGCTGTATGTAAACAATAAGACAAATGATAACAATTCTGAGAATTTACACAAAGGAACGTGTTTTAGCTATCTGAAACGAGATTAAAGGTCACCATGATTGTGTCAATTTGACCCAAGAACCGGACACTACGCGATAATGAATTTGGTGGCTTACGTATTGTTGCGAGCAGTTTGGCTTTACTAAACTGTAATTTAATTTATATCATTATAATCATCTTTATGTATAAGTAGGTATAGCTACCTATTGTATGGTTAGTCAATAGAATGGTTCGGATTTTGAACAATAGGTAATAACATGTAGGCGAAGAATATTATAGAAATTGGTAGTCGCACGGACTAGTAAAATCCGTGGGTAGTCTACACTAGTCACATGACATATCTCAAAACAAAATGACCAAAAATGTAGAAGAATAATAATACGAAAGGACTTGTACAGAAATAAATATCTCAAACTTGAAACCTAACCTTTTTGTATAAAAAAATATAGATATTCCTACTGATGATATTTCTTGTTTGCAATTTTGTATACCTTCGTCCGACAAATGAGTCACTCTGTGACTGTAAGGTAAAGTATGATAGGTTACAATCAGCCAGCCAGACAGGAATAAAAAGTAGCCATTGCAACAGGTATACAAGTTTATAACACGTCATGGAATAAAAATGTCAGGGCTCTTGTTTAAGTATATTACTTTATAGATACACCTAAACAGTTTGTTGTAGATTGTGGGTCACACTGACACAGCGGAAGCGACGACGGACGTGTTTCGAAATATAGCACGCACTATCGAACTCATTATACTCATTATGTGAGATCACGAGTAATGTCACTGAGATAATAATTTATCAAGGGTTTACAGGGCCCCTTGCCCGGGCCAAAGGACTGTTGCCAAATTATCAATTGGTAATAGGTAGGTACAGAGTTCAGATTACTGAGTAACAAGCAAATTAGGTATAATTACGCAGCAAATCATACAATTCACTATCGCCTGCCCTTATCCCAATTTATTTGGAGTCGGCGCAACATGTCTTTTCTTCCATACTACTTATAATAGTCGTCATCTTAGTGCACCTTTCTAGTCATATCAACTTTCACACAGTCCATCCATCTTTTCTTTGGTCTTCCCCTACTCTTATATCCATCCATTCATACTCAAAAATTTCCTCACATTTCCTTATTCCTCCGCATCACATGTCCCATACCATACAAACGATTCGCACACAACTTTTCAGTCACCGGTGCCGCTTATATAGGTTTCCACACATCCCTCTTAGCATTCTCATCTCAGCTGCATGCAATTGCCCTTCATTCATCCCTTTTATGGCTCAACATTCTGATCCATACAAGACAGCAGGTCTAACCATTGTTAAATTGTTTTATAAATTTTCCCCTTATGTTTAAGGGGAATACGGGATACGGGAGTCGCAGATTGTTCCTGTGACCTGCCGCCGTTTCATCCATCCAGTGTTAATTCTGTACTTAACAGTCCGATCTACTTCGCCATCGCTTTGCACGAGACACGAGATACTGAAAGTTGAAGCAGACCACGAGAAGCGCGCCATCAAGCGCCCTAGAACTGGAGAGACCACCGAATATATTCGGTTTTGGTTCTGCTAATTTTCAAGCCAACATTTTCCACCTTCTGTTAAAATTTCTTCAATCGCTCTATCACAGTTAAAAAACTTCTTCACAAAAAAAAAAAAAAAACAATCGACTCCCAATAATACTAGCTAACTCAAAAACTACCCAAGCAAATTTAATAAAATTTAAATGAGACCACCGCGCAAGCTTCCTAGACCTACGAAATGAAAAAATAATTTTCAAAATCGGTCCACTAAATTGACGAAAACTAACAAATTAACAGACGAACATAATGTATAATCTCCTCCTTTTCGAAGTCGGTTGAAAATACAAATTATAACATAAAACTGTGCGTTTGTAACATAAAAATACCACCATAGAGTACCTAGATAGGATACTACTATTCTTGTCAAATTGGCAATTACTGGCAACCCTTTTCGATTTGGCTTGGGGAAAAACATAAGGTTGTATGATGAGGTTATGCTTCGTATTATCATCGTAACTTACGATAGGTAGTACGAAGCTTATGTAATCCATCATTTTAATGGGATAATTTCCTATCAGTATCTATAGTACAAAATGGCAGATGTAGATTTGGTAGCCCTAACCTCGTATGAAATCCAAACAAAAATCTCGCTAGGTTTTGTCCATTGTCTGCTGCTTGCTGCTTATGTGTAGTTAGTTTAAAATAACACCGACATAATAATATTGTATGAAGGTAGGTAGGTATGGTATTGATATAAAAAGGGTCGAAGTATCAACAGGAACTCCATTAAGTATATTAAAAACAAAGTTAGGCACCTTCCTAACTAATTTCTTTAGAGAAATCGTTTTTGTAACACGCAATAAGTGTCATCTCGTTTGAAACGCATACGCTCATATTTTTTCTTTATACATTCAAGAGACTTGCCCCGTAATGTCAATCGGCGACGCAATTTATAGCATGGATCCAGCGTAATTTCAAGTATAAAACGTAGAACTTCTGTTAGATATAGCGAGTGAGTAGACATACTTAGTTGCAATTAATGTGCAATGGTCAGTGCAGTGGAGGCAGCAAGCTTCGAGTCACACTGACATTGCGTATAATCCGGCATTCCATATGGAATGCGGTCGCTCGACCGCTCGACCGGCCGCGCACCGCCCCGCGCCGCTCACCTCCATGATTTCTTACCCACTCGCTTCCGTCTACCATATGGTGTAGTGGGATAGGACCGAATCTAACAAGAATCTAATAAGTTTCAAACTCATAAAAAAGCAAAAACACACTAGATATGATGCAGATTGGCTCAGGTAGACATGTTATTGTGGAGTTCAAAGCGTGACTGACATCCTCAGAATTAAATGCGTCGATACAACAGGTTTTGTAACGTGACTAAGAAGTAATGCTCAAAAATTATTCTGCCGATTTTGACGTGGCTTATAAAAAAGAAGAGACTCTTGTCGTAGTACTCGTAGTCGACAACATACGACATGGGTGAATTGTATACAATCCCTGATATTCCGGAGCACATCAATGAGACGATCGCCACGTAGCGGCGAATCAAACAAACGTTCCGTCAATTGAACAATATTCGCAGAATCAGATATTGCACTCACCTTCGCGAAAAGCCGTCGATCGTTAAAAATATCCACTCGACTCGATCGCACAGATAATACGGTTATCGTCCGTACAACACAAATATTCACCACACCAAAACGACAACATAAATAAACGCGGGAGGAGCCGCCGACACCGGCACGGATCGCTCGCAGCCGACGTACTCTTCGCACTGATCGAAATGCAACTCGGAAAAATGCACAGGGCGGGGTTGTCGAATGTCATAAACGGTCGGTTACAGAGGTCGGACACTCGCCGTTCGGGCTCGGGAACATGAAATACACCAGCGCATAACGCAACGCCGCTCAGCAGTGTTGCCAGATGACCATCTCGCGTTCCCCCCAAACCTTCGCCGAAATCCCCCCAAAATTCAGGTTTTGAAGGAAAAATTCCCCACAAATGGTAAAAAAAAAAAATAACCATTTGTATTTTGCAATTTTGCGTATTTGTCATATGGGGTTATTTGGTCGCAAATGACCTTTCCTACATCTCCTTAATTGATTGCCGACATTATTACCAATAAACTCTGTATACATACCTACATGATGTGTAAATCGTTGGTCCAAGTCCAAGTGGTACCATAATCAGAGCTATGAATCATGTAGGTTAGAATAACTACAATAACTTTATACTGTCAATATTGGGTCACTTTCTCTCTTCTTTCTATACCTTTGTTGTTTCTTTTTTTGTTGTGATAGTGCCATTAACAAACACCAAGGCGCAAAGACCAAGTATGATTTAATCACTTCGTTCTAACCACGGAGTAAAGAAAAAAGAGGCTCTAACTGACCATAATGGTGATTGACGGTAAAAAACTGTTTGTCCGACCAAGCGAGCGACCGACTGACTTTTCCCAGATTACAGATGAATGGAGGGAATGGGGGATTTTTATTAACCAAATAAAAATCCCCCCATTCCCTCCATTCCCGATTTTTTCCCTCCAACTATCCCCCCAAAAATATTGTCCCCCCAATTTCCCCCCCATGACTATAAAAAACCCCCAAATTTGGGGGGAATACCCCCAATCTGGCATCACTGCCGCTCAGCGGACTGACAGAGTCGCGGCGGAGGAAGAGGCGCGGCGCGAGGAGCGAGGCGGCGCGCGCCGGCCGCGACGTGGCTGCCCGCACACCCGCCCGGCCGCTCGCGGGCGGCGCGCCGCTCAGCGCTTAGCAACGCCAGCGCGACGACGCCGCTGTGCCGCTGCTGCGAGACACCCTCGGCGACCTCATGTACGACATACCTCTTTGAACGATACATCTTGTGTCACCCACTTGTCGCTTGTCTTGGCTTGTCTGTGATATTACGAAGATATTCACCACTAAAATTTGGAAACAATACAGAATCTAGCTGATTTAGGACTGATTATTTCAAGGGATGATTAAGCGTGAACACGCTCGCACAGAGCATGTAACCACGCTCGCCAGCTGTTATGGTTATGACTTCAGTTATGAACTTATTAATTTTCAAGTACCCACCTACTGTACAGCAAAGTTAGAAAATATGACTTTCTTCTGATTAACCATATAGTGCCTAGAATGGCCGAGAATACTTGTACCCTATGGTAGCAACAACCAGTAATGGAAAGCCACCAGAGTATAAATTAGAAAAGATACTTACAGATGCCTCATAAAGTCATAAACAACAAAATTTATCCTCTCATTGTGATAGGCTGTAATTTCATGGAATATTCACATGATCCTAAGTACTATATACACTGCCACTCAGTGCTATGTAAAACGCCATGAAAGCGGCGCTAGAACACTGCCTCTCAGGATCACTGGATGCGTGTGTTGTTCTGCAAGATCCTGCAAGGCAAATGGTCACCGAATGAACTATCTCATTCTCATGCCAAATGTTGTAACATTTCGCGTAGCAGGCTATGTAAACAGTTCCTGTTCTATCCTACAATTACTGCACTTTCTTTCCCATTGTTAGCGTGATGAAATCAGTTTTACTATCTCTAGCGATCGAGTCAGATTGGCGAGGCGCGGGGCGGGGGGCAGCCACGCTTATTAGTCGCGCACTTGATGCCGTCCCGGTACTTTCACCCATGCAGGTACTTAGCTGTCACTCATGCACATACAATCAGAGCTTCTGTTCATGTATGTCAACGTCATGAAACTGGTTTTAAGGAGCTGGCAAAATAAAACTACCAATCAGAATTTTATCGTTCATTTTTAATACCTTCTCATCTATAGAGATCACAGAACGGACTTCTTATCTTTATATCAACAACATGAGTCACTTACATCTATATTATTACAATTATTATTTACTTACAAAGGCTGCCGCTGTACACTCGGCACATGATTTTGTAAGTGATTGCCATGGTTTGGGCTTTGAAGGGATACGAGAGTCTATTAATCATTTTTTTTTTGATAAATACGAATAGGTATGTATGGGTAGTATAAATAATAAATAAATAATAAATATCCTTGGACATTTCACACAACGCCATCTAGTACCAAGCTAAGCAACCTAATGCTTGTGTTATGGTAACGAGATGGCTGATAAACTACTTATATACATTTTTTTTTTGTAAATACATACATATTATAGATAGAAAAACACCCAGACTCGGAACAAATACTTGTAGGTCGTACAAATGTTTGTTCCGTGCGGGAATCGAACCCGCGACAAGCTGCGCAGCAGTCAATCGCTCAACCACTGCGCCAACCGTGTCGTCCAAGTATGTAGTATGATTTTATTTCCACTAAGTACTAAGCAGACAACATCAATTTGAACAAAAGCGTGGTTACTAGGAAACCCACTGTCAGAGTAATTTAAATATTTAACCCATTGGCTGCGGCGATAAAAATTATGCTTATTAGCCAAGTGCGGGATGGTTTTCGTCGTGAACGCCGATAGGCTTCCTCCGCACCTCATTAGGATAATATAAAACGCCGATTGGTTACGCTAAAATCTTAGAATATCAGAAGTAGCAAACCTTTTTTAAATTTTATAATAGTACTATTATTTATTTATAGACCTTAGACCTTTGTTAATCTGAAATTAGTATCAAAATGAACTTTTGTTGAAATAATTGATGCAATTAGTCGATACTAAGAACGGACCAATTTTAACTTTACGTAAAAAATTCTCTAATTTATATAAAAATGAATAGATTAATTTATACTTATTTGTTTATTTGTTTCCAAACACGTTAAAGTTTTTGAACAGACAGTATTACAGCACGTCTGATCATCATGAAAGCAAAACAGAAGCGTTGGCGGTGAGAAAATAATTAACCGTCATTAAGTGCAAACTGCTTTTTCAAACTAAAGTGAACCTTAAAGTTAAAACTATAAGTCCAAAGACGGTTCAACTCAAACCTGTCGGGCTGTGTAGCGACCGGTTCGAGCTTAGCCGAGAGAAGAACAGAAACACCATTCCACACCGATGAGACTACTGTTGTTATAATCGTTCAGTTTTAGTGAATTTTAACGTAATAATAAATACCTCTAATATAGAAAAAATATATTAACTAAGTAAATACATTTAGGAAACATTGCAAAAACATAATAGGTATTTATTAAGAATCAAAGGTTGTTAAATCCTGGAAAACGCCGTAAGGCGTCTTCCGCACCTGGCAAGGATTTCACAATTTTTCAAAACGTTGAAATTTTGGAAACGGCAAGCAGTACCTTGTTGTATAAAAAAAAAAAAAATGTGCATATATTGCAAGTATAATTTTTTGTGACTTGTTTTTGCCGAGATATAAGCAATTAAAAAAAAACGCCGATTGGCGTATTTCGCATCTGAATATTAAATCAAAAAACGACGATAGGCATCCGCAGCAGCGAATGGGTTAAGACAACGTTTACGGAGCAAAATAACCTATTGATTAAAAAAAAATATAACAACTATGTGCTTAAAAAACTTGAAGAAAATATTCAGATCTTCGATTTTTAGGGTTCCGTAGTCAACAAGGAACACTAGTCTCGCTATGTCCGTCCGTCTGTCTGTCTGTCCGTCCGCAGCTTAGCTCAGCGACTCTTTAGTACTAGAAAGCTATAATTTGGCATGGATATACATATTCATCACGCCGAAAGTGGTAAAATAAAATCATGAAAAAAAAATTTTTTAGGGTACCTTCTGTACACTTCTGTAAAGTGGGGATGTTTTTTTTTTCTTCGTCTACCCCATGGTGTGGAGTGTTATTGGATGGGTCTTTCAAAAATATTGCGGGTTTGTGAAAACAATTTTCCGATTTAGGGATCCGTTTCTGAAAAATGAAGCTTAAAAGTGCTAATTTTTGTTAGAGTCAAGTGTCCCCCCACGCCAGCTAATCGGTTAGTTTTGGATGAATGAAAATATTCACGGTAGTAGTATATTTAACGAAGTTAAAAGGGAAACTATCACAGCTAAGTAGGCTTTTCAAGTTTACGAGTAATAAGCACAGATTAATACAGACGGGACACTCCGCAGTTTAGGTATGAAGCTACAAGTACGCGGCGGGCCCAGTCCGCGGGGCTAATTCAGTACGTCAGAAGGTATAAAGAGTTACGCGATAGAAAGAGAGGCAACTTGTAGTTGAATATAACTGTAGGTAATAAGCGTTGTGCGACCTGAATTGCACTTTATTGTGTCGTAGCAAGAGTCGCTTTTTATTTAAATGATTTGGCGGAGTGTCCCATCTGTATTAATATGTGGTAATAGTCAACCAACTTATAAAATGTACTTTTACTTTTCCAAGTAAACGTTAAGTCTGTAGACGTTGTGACTTGTGAGCCGCCAAAACCGTTTAAATATGAAACAGCAAAAGCCCTCTTCTTAGTCCGCATTATTGTGATTATTGTGCAACTACGGAACCCTGTTACTGCACGTGGCCCGACACGCACTTGGCCGGTTTTTATTTTCACTTTTACTTCTTTGCTAATCCGGCATTTTTTGGGCATACATCAACATGACTGTATGTATTGTTTATTTTGACTCGCTTTTCAGTAGATGCGTTATTAAATCTAATTATAGTATTATTATTTCACGAAGAAACACGCACTTTACTTGTGTTAACCAAGTGTACAAACACGCTGTAAATGTGTGCGTGAAGACGAGTAGGGTCAGCACATAACACACAGTCGCACACACACATTTCTGACTTCGCCATTGACTCGGACGGTACCGAGAGCTCCTGCGCTTACACACACGTACACAGCGTGTTTGTACACTTGCTAAGCACAAGTAAAGCGCGTGTCGTTTCGTGAGATAAAAATACTGTACAAATTCATGAATGTAAAAAACCTACCATCTTCATCAAATTTGACGAGAATTATTTAACTTAGAATAACGACTTAAAAACATTTAAACATAATGTTTATCTTATCTTTAACATAATGTTATTTGCAGCTTATAGCCAGGGGTGCCACGCAGGGTCCATTCGACAGAGGTTATCATGGCTGTTGGCCGCAGTCACAAGGGTTGCCACCTTACTATCAGGTCCATCGAAATTCGCCATAGAGTTAAGGCGGTTCATTATAACCGTAACTGCTTTGTTAACCATGTTTATGATAGTTTCGTTGTCCATTTCAACAGGTTTGTTCTGCTCTGTGGAAGCCCCTGCTGTGGGTAGTCCAGACTTATCTTCTAAACGTTTTCTGTAGCCGGTGACCATTTCATCGCGCAGTATTGTTCGAAGGATAGATTGGATCTGAAACGAAAACTTGGTGATTTTTTTCGAACATTAAGCAAGTTCACATTAAATTTGGTAAGTACCCGGCAAACTGATATCTAATGATAAGACAAAAAAATATCTATCTATATATAGAAGAATTTTATTTGACCTTGTAGTGATCATTGTTCGTGATACTTTACCTTGAAGTTGGGCGTGACAAGACACCTAGCGACGGATATGGCAGAAGCCGTGAGGGGTCCCGTGATGCCTATGGTCGTCAGCAGCTCGGAAATATTCGGCGTCAGTCGGAATGGCACCGGCCGGTTGCAATCCAATTCACCTGTAGTTATACAAGCTATGTAAGACACCCATTCAGACGACAAAACGAGGCTTAACACTTATCAGACGAGAACAGAAAAAAGTAAAGTAAAAAATACAAATTCTTACCCCAACTTTTTCGTAACTGAAACTCAACTGAAAATGTATTAACCAAAAAGCCAACATAAGTATACCATAAACACGAACAACACCAAAGGTCCCATAAAAATTAAAAAGTCTCATACCTGTAGTGTCATCAACGTCAAATTTATAGTAGGCCACGTTGAGGAGTCCCGAGTCTTGGTGGACATACATCATGTCAGGGTTGAGCCTGGTCAGATGCAGGACGTATTCTGCAAAGCTGGCTAGGGATAGCTGAAGAGTCAGCATCTTTCGGAATGTCCAGTAGTCTGTGGGCGCGGAGAATGTGGCCGCGGCCCATTCGCGTAGCATGCCCTTTGGCACCATCGTTGCTTGCACCTGTGTTGGGAAACGTTCGATTATTGAGTGCAGGTGCGCCGTGTCTAATTGCTTTATTGGTTCTAGATTATGCGGAGACATGTTGTTATTGGCAGCTGTGTTAACTAATCAATATCTTTTGCTAATTGATAAATATCTGGTTGCTAGAGTCTGTCAAGCGAGTCGTGTCCACGACCATTTACCTGATTTCTTATAATGGCAATACTATTATCTGTCAAACGGATTGTCACAACTTCTGTTCTACTAAGCTACAGCATTTTGATACTTTTAGCTCCATTATTTCATTTGTACTAATGGAAATTTAAAGATGAATGGTAAAGAAACATATTTAATGGATAAATGCACAGATCACACTATTCATGTAGAAAACAAAGGATAACCGATACGGAGTTGGAAACCTTCATCATTTTTGTGCGTCATTCATGATACTGACAGTGATTTCTCTTATGAAGGCATTGAATTTCTAGATTCTGATTTTAGTTCTAATTATTGTGACTAATAAATACCTACATTGAAATGCACTTGTTTAAGAATTTTTTTATGTACAAATTTCAAGTATCAAACATGTTTTCAGCGTACTATATCAGTGTTGACACATGTAAGATTTTTATTTTTGGCCTCTTTTTTCATTGGACACGACTCGCTTGACAGACTCTATAACCTACTCATTAAAATTCTTTCAAAGCCTTCCTTGCTTGGTCCTAAACACAAATGGCAATATTATGCTTCTACCATTGTCCCATTTTACTTGGGGTAAGTACAGCATGTCTTCTTCCATACATCTCTATTAGCCGTCATCTTAGTAGTCACCCTCTTTCTAGGCATATTATCTACAAACAATATAATACTGCAAAATGTCTCTAAACTTACTTCACGTAGAATGTCCCGTAAAACTTGATGTGAAGCTTGCGAGCCTCGTGCTTGGACGGCGGCGAGTCGTTCATAGTAGCGTGCGACCGGAGCATCATATTCAACACCCCTACAAACAAAACTTAAATTTAAATTCACGAGCGCGCATTATGCGACCCTTGTCATTATTATATTCCTTATATTGGAATGATAGACGCGCGTTAGTGAATCTGTTATTTGTTCTACAATTTTGACCATAAGGTTCCCAGTAAAAATTCTACCTGTTAGCACATTCTGTTCGGTATATATCCAGCAGTGATATCGAACTAGGGTTGTCTTCTACAAGTCGCATTTGAGGCGAAACCGAAACGACTCGCGGTACAGTGAAGTGCAAAAATCTTCTCGAAGTTTCCTTTTGTTTTCCTAAGTAATGGTTCAACATTCTCAGCAGTTGTAACACTCGTTCTTCTCTCCTTGCGTCGCCCAATCCCGAGTCATTGACCACTAGGTAAGGGTATATCTTGCCGTTGTGCCCGCGAATGTACAGTCTCCGCGCGGAAGTGTTATGTTTCTGTACAATCTCAACGCGCGGCATGAACCTTGCGATCCGAACGTGGTAGTGAGTATGTTTTGGTAACAGAAACTCGCCAGGTAGTTCCACTTCAGCTGTCTTCAAGCTAAAGTTGGACAAGAACCTACACTTTTCTTCGATGAGGAATGATCTGCAAGAATAAATAAGAACGATAAGTATTTTGGATTGATTAAGTGTCAACCGGTTTGTTAGTACATCATGACATGATCGCCTGTATTGTTTTCATGAACCCAAAAGCTACTGAAGTGAAGAAAGCACTAAGCCAAAACCCATTCTAAAACTACGCAATGAGGTTAGATCCAGCGTGACAGTGTTGCTAGGACTAGATAAGATGGACGGCACAATCGTGATAAAAACTCCTCTGTATTTACCTTAGTGGGGAGTGCTCAATGCCTGACTGAACTACTTACTTGGGCAGAACCTTTGTCTTTGCCTCGAGTATCTTGACCCATTTTCTTAGTTTTTGTATAAGATTTTGTAATTTCATAGCGTTAGGCTGCGAAAAGTCGAAGTCTGCGGTGAACTGACTCTTCATCTTCTGGAAGACCGGGTCCTGCACGGTGGCCTGCGCGCGGCGGGCGAGACTCTCTGATGCAGCTGAAGAGAATGCACCACTTACAGAACTTGTTGAAATACTTTCTGTAGACATACAAAATGGAGTATCTGTATAAAGTGACGCTCGCTGGAGGCACAACATCAGTTATATATTCAGAAAAACCCAAAATAAAATGAGATAAGTACAAACTACTTGTGAACTGTGAAGGATCAATAAATACGAGCTTTGTTACCTGTTATGTCATGTCAAAGTTATAATCGCACAGCAATACACACTGTACTGTATGTTATTATATCTCTGAAATAAATTGTATGTTATTGTGTTTTTATGAGTGAATAATAACTGATGAAGAATGCTGAGATATCGTGATCCCATTGATTTCACGGACCATGATCATTTACTTTGCACATTGAATAATATTTAGCTTTATTTATAAGCTTGTCACTTTTTTCAATACACCATCTTGAAAACTAGTGGATTTACGATTGTTTATTATAATATTTCTGCCCAAACGGCGTAATCAGACTGTATCATTGTGTCTACGGTGTACCTAATCCTTTTAACCATAGACAGAGAAAGTTCAAAACAAAAGTATAACGCCTATCTGTGTGGACATATAAGGGAGTGTACTCACTTATACCAATGCCGATGCCGAAGGTGGAGACGACCTTCTTGATGAAGTTGAGGGTGTGCGGCGTGACGGTGGCGTCGGCAACGGCGGCGCGATGGTGGAACGCCACCACGTGGCACTTAGCCAGCCCCGCACGCAGCTGACGTAACACCTCCTCGTACCAGTTCTCGCGGAACCATACCATCTAGCATAAGAGGTTATTTATCGATTTAGTTAATCAAATTGTGACATGGGACCCTCGAGCGATAAATATCAAAGCGTTCTAGCCGTATTTTCATCTGCATTAAAGCAATTGCAGTGACGAAAACGATCCGTCTGGTTTTAAAGTTAAAATGATTAAATAGCCACAACTTGAATAATGTATGTAAGTCGAAGAAATGTTCTCTGCAGCCCGGTCAAGAACTACCGCACGTCTAGTACAGTCTTACTTTGAAACTTTTCTTACTCAATTTAAGTCTCTTGTCAGTATTTCTTAGGGTTCCGTATATAAGAACTATAAGAAGTCATCCAATTTTCTGTTTTTTCCACCATTTACTTTTTCTAACCACCTATGTTTTCTGTTTTCCATAAAATTAATTCTGTTTTGAGTAAAAAGTTCGGAAATTTTATGAATTTTCACCACCGAAATCTCCATACAAAATACTATTGCAAAAATTCAGAAACTTTCCGAAATTTTTACGCAAAACAGAAATATCTGTGGATTTACTGTTCTTTGCTGTCTTTAATTAACTTAATATTAATTAGGTGAGTTCTTATTTACGCCAAAGTTATCAAAATACGGCAGTGCTTTTTGCACGTTTTTAGTGATATTCAATTTTTTTAACAATCATCTGCAAGGTTTATCTTAAATCCGATTGTTTCACTGATTGGTGAAACTTTTGAGCTAGCCAGATGTTTTTTTATCGTGGCTCCTACTTTAAAGTTTACTAAGTACTTATATAAACTTATCCAAAACACATAACACGATTTCCTAGTGCCGACACTTAATTTGTAGTTTTATCATACAAAATGTTTTTGTTGCGATTACAAACTTAAATTTTTGCAGTTGGAGAATTGACCGTGCATGACGTATAACGAATCGATGTATGGGAGAACATGTTTTTCAACTACAATGTTAAGTTTGTTTTTCGGATAACTGTCCAGATATATATATTTTTTTTACATTATAAAGGGTGATCTAGGATTTTTTAAAATTATAAATTCGACATTATGTATGAAAAACTATGAGAATTTCCCCAATTAAACTAAAGGAGCCAAAAAGTTTGTTCCAAAGTATAACTGACCTGATCGACAATGCCCTCGAGCGAGGAGAGCACGGTGGGATGTATCTCCCGCTGCATCTGCATGATCTTGGAGCAGCGCCACATGGGCAGAGTGGCCTTGATGGGGCCCGCCTCTCCCGTGGAGCCACTGCTCGATGATGATGCAATTTCACTCACCTTGGTGCCAGCCTAATAACGAACAATAGTTATTCAGATACTGAAGAGATATACAGTCAGACACCGATCGATCTTAACAAAAATAGGAAAAAAATAACACTTCGCATAAAATTAAGCGGTGCGCATTTTTTAAGCGGGATTCGGAGTTTCGTTTCTATGCAAGGTGTAAACTTAAATAACGCACAACCTCTTAAGGGGTCATTGTTATCATCATTATGAACAACTTTTTCTATACGACCAAAGAAATCGCGAAAAAAAAATCTGTTGTTCCCTACATTTATGTTTGCATAACTCGTCAAAATGTAGAGAAAAGTAGATTTTTTTTCGCGATTTCTGCTTTAGTCCCATAGTAAAAGTTGTTCATAATGATGAGTACAATGATGACGAATGAGGCTGTGCGTTATTTAAAAAAGATACAAGTTATATGAAGTTTCTATGCCCTAATAAAGTCACTAGTATGCTGAGAATTCAAAAATAAATATAAGCAACAATAACATTCTATAGTATAAGGCCTCATTTACGGAGACGCGGGGCGTCGGCGCGACGCGTTGTGCGGCGCGGCCCGCACTGAACTCAAACATATGGCGTTGTATGAGTGCGTTTACGGAGAAGCGATTTTAGACGCGTTTGCTTGAAATGGAGCGTTTTTTGCGGCCTTTTATCGGCGATTTATCGCGGCGGCGCACGCAGCGGCAATTCTCGATGAAGCGATGCTTTGCTACACGCTTGAGGATTCGCCGCGGGCGCAGCGGCGGGCACCGCCACGCTTCCCGCCCCGCATGTCTATGAACAACGTCTTATATTGCCATACATTTGTGATTACGCGTGCGATGATAAGTGCCGCTTGACGCGCCGCCGCTCCGTAAACAGAAAAATCGTACGACGCGCCGCGAGACGCCACGCCGCACGCGACGCCCCACGTCTCCGTAAATGAGGCCTAACCCCAGAGTAAATATGTACTCTAAACATGAATTATGTTTGATGGACGGTTGATGTCACATTACCTTTGTACTTTTCTGTTCTTTTGTTCGTTTCTTAATTATTTTTGTGTGTACAAAAATAGATAAATAAATTGGCTTATATGATCACATAATGAAATAATAGCATAATTAGTAAACTTACGGCAGAGGTGGTGGGCTGATGTGGTAGGTGCGCGGCGATGTTTTCAGCAGTCTTGTGTCGTTCACGTTGTTCGATCTTCAGAGTCAAGTACAGCGTACGTATAGGGAAATATACGGCTTGCGGAAATAGACGACCGACCTGTGGAAATGTTACTCTACAATAGCAAAGCGATCGCTATAATGTGTCAATACAACAATATAATCATTATTTCGTCATAAATACATATCACATAGTTTTAGTAGTTATATTCACACATCACACACGATTTGTGACATGTACTTAATTCAAACATTTTTGTGCCAATCCTGGTATTTGACGGCACTTCGATTTTTGAGTTTAGTAGACCCTAAGGGTCACAACGGAAAAATACTCGCGGATGATCGAACATTTTTTAAATTTCACTGAATGATCTGTATTATTGTATCTGTATTGTTTTTCCGTTTGGTGGAGACTAACCCTTACAAATAATATTATTTCGTATTACGGAAAACGCTAATCACTGTGAACTATGGGTATCAAACTGATGATCAAGTTGTTATAAATGAGTAACTCACATGGCTCAGAAGATTGAGTATAACATTCCCATCGTACTGCACAAGGCAGGCGAGTAGTTGTGGTATCCAAGGCAACCATTGGACAGGTGGTACTCCCACTGAATACTTGTCTAGAGCTTCTGCTAGGCTGTTCTTTTCATCGTCGAAACTTAGCATCCAAAGTACCTGAAATAATTAAATAAAGTCTAGTCACTTGTGCCACGAATAAACTTAAAATAAAGCCAATTTTACGCTAGAATTTTGTAATACTTAAAAAGTTGAGAAGTTCTCTTACCTTAGCGCAGTATTTCCTCGATTTAGATTCATTTTGATGACGACAAGCATGCAAGAAGCAAGTCATAGCAGACACTCCCACTTGAATCTGTCTTGGGTCCCGTATGAATATCTGCTCCAAATAGTCTCCCCATAGGGCCCACGCTTTTACGAGCGTATCGTGCAGTTGGACCGCGGCCGCGAAAGCTTTGTTCGCGTCCTCTGATCGTCCGAGTTGCGCTAAGAGCAAGCCTTTGAATGCGTAGAACTCAGCCGTCATCTCTTTAGTGAAATACTTGAAGTTCGTAGACTCTATCATGTCTATGCCATCCTGCAACTCCTCCTTGCCCTCAGTCCATGACATCTGAATGTGACACTTGACTTGCTGTCTTATCTTTTGGAAGCAGTCCACGATCGGAACACTAGGTATTGTATATATACGGTGTAACGAGTCCAGGCACACGCCTGACAAATTGTGCTTCCTTGCAATCTTTGCGAAGTGAATTATCGCCTGAAAAAGATGAGTAGTGACGTAATTTCTACCACAACACAGAAGTTGGAGTTCTAATAAAATTGTCTACAGTGCTCTACTCTGATACAATAAAGGCTTCCTCATCACTATGGCGGATATAAGAGATGATGAGGCTAAAGCCCCACTTGACCGCACGGGGTAAGAGAACAACCAGATGTCGCCACCAGCGCAGACAGCGGTGGCGGGGCGGTACGATCAAGTGAGGTCAAAAAAACTCAAGAAAATACTTACATCTGAACTCTGTATCGTGGCAGAGACCTGTGTACAAACAACACCATACTCCATTTACCAATTCTTCTACCAACCATGGTGATTACGGCAGTTCCTCAAGAATGGTTCGCGGCGTTACATAGTTCATGAAGTCAATCATCAATGTTTAAGCCTGTAAACGAACACTGCTGAACATGGGTCTCTAGATATCCCCCCTCCCTACAAGCAGCGGTTGTGTGAAAGGATTGCCGTAATCACCACGCCCGGCTTACGGACTGGTGATAGCAGTATGCTGTTATTAGCGTACAGAAGGAAGCTATCCGTTCTTCTATCAAAGTCGCCTTTTACAAGCCTACGGGACAGTTTCTCGAACGAAAATGAACACAAAACGAATGTGACAAATTATCAAGCGCACGTAAACTGATGTGATTGGTTGAATGATTTATCAATTGCCAATCGCAGCAGTTTATACGCGCTTGACAGTCTGTTACATTAATTTTGCGATAATTTTCTTTGGAAAAACCGGCCCTACGAGGCTTGAACCCTAGTTAGAGACCCATTAGTGTTCAGCAGTGAATGTTCACGGGCTTTTATGTATTTTTTTGTTACCTGGGCGCTAGCGTGTACGCCCAGCATGCTGTGGTTGGAGGCATGGTCGGTCTGCGAGTCGTAGTGCGACGCGATGAACTGGTAGTGGTGCTGGCGCCAGGTGAAGATGGCGCCCCAGTGTGACAGCGGGTCTGCCACTACGGGCAGGCGGTTGCGCCATGTCTTCACTATGGCCTTCATGTCGTGCAGAGACGTCGGTCGGCTGTGCAGCAACCCCTGTGTGGTATGAAAGAAGTAGTCTCTTGTTTTTGACAAAAAAAATAACAAATTGAATTCAGAATATCAGACAACACTCAAGTTTTGGAACATTAAACTCAATGTCATACGTGACAAAGTTCAAATTCCATTGCAACCAAATTTTTTAGGACAACATTCAAAATAGACTATTTATCGTCGAAGTAGAAGTTGAGTATAGCTGAGTAGGCGTTGGAATCATTATCCAAGATTCTGAATAGGAAGAAGAGATAGCCTATTTGGGCGATAGTTTGCCCTAATAACAAGATAGCATAGAAAGGATACGTCAAAAATGTTTTATTTATACAACACAAACATGCTTCAAGTTGCTCATGTATTTATTATCGATACAATGTTTACTTTCGGTTCACAGATGTTATACTCACGGCATGAATCTGTGAAGGCTCGCTCGATTCCATATGCTGCGTGGCAGCGTGTAACAGCGATAGATACGCATGTGAAACGATGCGTCGCAGCAACGTTATGTATAAAGAGCCTTACTTATCGACTCCTGTACACAATGCTGACGTCTATACGTCTATAACACATTTCTGACGTCTATACTTATTTGCTTTATGTTGTATACATATAGTATAGCAGTTCAATTATAAAAGGGCTATTTTACTTTTTTTGGTTGGTTGCTAATTCTGGCAATGGTTTCTAAAGATGGCATTTGAAAAGCATGCAGTAAGTTTATATTTTTTTTTAAAGAGTGCGTGAATGTGCTATGGTGCAGCAAAAGTAAAAGTTGTATGTGTGTCTGTTATTGACAATCTCAATGTTCTCTTGATTTAAAACAAGTTATCTTATAAAGGCTCCGTTTGTCTTTTCAGGTCCGAACCCTAATATACTGGTTTGTGTCAGAGTAACTTCCAAAACATGAAGATTATGTTTATCAAACGTTTGCGTATTTTACAAGATCTCTGTATGTGTCAATATCAAAGATGTTTTATTATTAATAAAATTATATGAAATCATTTACAATCACTGACCAATGGTCGCCGAGTTTCAAAAGGTGAAGAGTATTATTGTAGATACAAGTCGAGCCTACAGCTGATTGATTATATTCCTTTTTGCAGGCAAACATCGTTACTGTGTGAGTGCGTGCGTATCCCATTGTGTACAGGAGCATGTATTCCTCACTACGCCACTCACCTGGTGTATCTGCGCGGCCTCGCTTAGCTCCATGAGCTGCTGCGCGGCGCGGAGCAGCGGCAGGTGCGCGTGGCTCACGAGGCGCGGCAGACGGCGCCACTCGCGCAGCGCCTGCGCCGCGGCGGCCTCGGCGTGGCGCTCCACGCCGGGCAGGGACGCTTCGCCGCCCGCGCAGATGCACAGGTAGCCGCGGTATAGGTTTACTAGCCATGCTGGGAATAACGATGGATGTTAGTAAAAAAAATTTGAGTGAAAAATTAGACTAAAGCATTATTTACACAAAGATAATTTCTCAGCTAGAAAAGACGATTGTCGAAAGTATATTAAAAAGTTGCCTCGTATCAACATAACGATTCGCACGACGGGTCTTGCCTCGAAAAATTTACATCATGCATACATGTTTATGTATGTTGTGTTGTCAAATCTTAGTTCGAGGAAATCACCTTGTAAGCCTCGTATTCCAGACCAACACATTACATAATGAGATGAGAAACATGATTCTCAACTACGAGTCTCGCATGGAAATTCTCGCCTCTAGACGGTCGAGAAACTCTCCCTAAGTAAATGAAGCTTTTTAATAGCAGCACTAAGCAAGCAAGAAAGAAGAATAACGGTCAGTTTCCACCAAACGAGAAAGCACTTTTTAAATTTCACTGAATAAGTAACTGTATCAATATTGAATTTTATACAGTCTCTTATTCAGTGAAATTTAAAAAGGGCTCGAGCATCCGCGAGTATTTTTCCGTTTGGTGGAATCTGACCCTAAGCATCGCAACAATTTCAATTTTAAGTTTTATTTATAGCAATGAAAGATTATGAATATAAATATTCCACGATCAAATAAATCACTTACCCAGTTCCTTAGGACAGTTATATTCAACCTCAGCAAGCGCCTCCTTCATGGTGGTCCAGTTAGGATTCCTCCACGAGCTCTCTAAAATCAGGAAGGGATCTCTCCCACTCCTGGTCAAGCCAAGCTCTAGAAGAGAATCCCACTGGTTCAGTTCCTTAGCGCATTTGAGCCAATGTTGGGTCCAAAGTGTGCACTCTTTGTGCATGTTGTAGGAAGATGGGTTGGCGGTGTACTCCTGTTTAAGTTTGGCCATAGCGACGTCGTACGCAGCCTAGGGTGGAAATAATAGATCTTCAATTATTTTTGCCAATGTTACTGCGGAGTGGCTTATGTGGTTACATTCCTCGTCTTGTATGTAGGTAATAATAGGTAATACGGGATGGTATCCGCAACTCCACGTCAATGCGCGTATTTGGCGTATGGGTGGGAAAATCGATCATTCGATCCACCCCAGCTCGTCAAAGAAGGCCAGCAACGCCTTGATATTACTGACAACCTCACGAAGGGTACCTGGGTTACCGAAGTATTTTGCCCTGTATACGGCGACCACCGGGCAGTTTAGAAGCACATGTCTTGTATGTAGATGATATACATAGTTTGACCGCTACCGCAGTCCCGCCCCTTAGGTATGTGCGCGGCGAGACGGGGGGGGCAGTGTTGGCCGCTTATTCGCCAACGCTCACGGCGTCCCGCACTCCACGGTGCAGCGGTAGCGGTCAAACAATAGCAGAGCTTCTTCTTTTAACAATGATGCTACTACAGCTAAATAACAATAGAATTTAATTAAGCTTAGGCATCACGAATATGTAAACTTTTTTTATTAATTCTGCATTGCACTTCTGCTGTCGCGAAAACCTAATTTATAACAGGTCAATAAAATGTAGGTTATAGCCAGAGGTCGGAATAGGTAGAGTTTATTTACCTAAACTTCGAGGAAGTAAGTAACATAGTGGACAATACCTCCTCTAAAATCCCGGAATCTTAAACACTCCAGAGGGTGTTTTGGACATAGAGACTAAGGTGTTTAAGGTGATTGCGCTGTGTAGCCCGCGAAACTCAATTTTTTTTTTTGGGTTTTTTGCATTTTGCAGGTCCGTGTCAGGTTGTATCTTGATGATTTTCATGGTTAAAATTATATAAATACATATGTTTTATTGCCGCGTATCATACTTTGATCAAGATACAACCTGACACGGACCTGCAAATTGCGAAAAACTAAAAAAAAAATTGAATTTCGCGGGCTACCACTGTGCATCAACCTTAAGGACTTGAAACGAGAATTATTATGAGTCGTTAGGTTAAAATAATGTGCTTAAATGTATAATGTGATACGTACTTGCGCCTGTTCGAAGAAGCCTTGTTGTTCGTACGCGATCGCGACGTTGGTCTCGCGGTATCGCGCGTGTTTCTGCCACAGGCCGGACCACATGTCCTCTTCTTGTAGCAGTTCGAACATGTCGCTCAACGAGTCTAGTACCTCCTGCGAATTATTAGTTTTGATGAGTGTCTGACATAGGAAATTTGACTTTATGACTATAGTCATTAGGCCCTTTTCACATGGAGAGTTTCTCGACAAGATTGTGGCAAGAATGTGCAGGAGAGTATAGTACATTTTACATGAGTCATCTTTTTATTTTCTTTCAATAATACCTAGGTTCGATTATTGAAAGAAAATAAAAAGATGAAAATAAATCTGTGCGTTAATAGAATGTTATAGTATTATCATCGCGAAAGCCTACGAAACTACAACTAAACATTTAATGCATTCCACTAACTACACTTAAGATTTAAAATAGTAATTTGTTACCTGTATTAAGTTTACTGATTTTCTTTGGTCTATGACAAGACTGATTTCAATGTCTCTTCCAAGACTTTCAATAACACATTCCTGATTTTCGCTTTGTACCAGTTTACCAGTTTAAATTTCGTTGTTGTTCAAATCATTTTGAACAATGCATTCCTCCCGATATTTATGAGGCTTACCGCACGTCAACAATATGGAAGATACTTGAACACACAATCTTAGATAATTTACATGTTATTTATTACTCTAGAATCAACCTAGACTCTATATAGGTTGATTTTTGATTGACATTTAAAATGTCCTAAATAAACGATTGCAATGGATTTTGAACTTGAGTTTGTGTTCCCAAAACTTGATAATTATCTAAGGTTCTGAATTCAAATATATACCCGGTTACTGAATGAGAATTTGAAGCTGAGAACTTGTCAAACTTTACTACAGTCTTGATTTTTAATTCGACGGAATTCTGACAGCTGCAATTTTTGACACTTCAGATATCATAAACATTTTCTGTCTTGTCCTTTTTATAAGTTATTATATTTATATGACTAGAATTTTTTGGATATAAAATAAGAAAAAATATGAAAGAGAATGAGATAAAGTTAACTATATGTCAATGTAAATAGTGTTTGTTCTGTATTCAATGCATACTAACTAAAATATTAATTTCATATGGCTAAATGGAAAAAACCGGTCAAGTGCGAGTCGGACTCGCGCACGAAGGGTTCCGTACCATATTATATGTTTAACAATCGCAAAGATAACTTTTTACTTATTTTATAATGATTACAAGGTTATTTTTAATATAATGATACTGTGAATTACAAGGTTATTTTTTGCAGTTGCAGAAAATCACCCATGTTACCAGGGGCGGTTGAAAAGTTCTGAGCCTAAGTACCTTTAAGTGTCACTAACGACTCGCGCAGCATATCACAAATTGCGGGTATCCTATGAAATATAAATGTCAAGTTTCATGTCATTAGCTTCATTACGCTTTAAGTAATTGAACCATAAACGTCACCATGTCCGAGTCATCCGCACTTTGTACGAAATTGGAGTATAGAGCTGTCATATAATTCCTTACAAAGAAGAACAAAAGGCCGACGGAAATTTTTGAAGAAATGTCAGCAGTTTATGGGGAGTCTGCGCCTTCATTTGCGCCCATAAAACGTTGGAGCCGAGAGTTGGAGCCGAGAGTGGCAGGGAGTCGCTCGAAGATGATCCCAGGTCGGGACGCCCAAACACCGCTTTTACGGAAGAATATATTGAAAAAGTGAAAAAACTTGTTCTAGAAGATCGGCGAATCAAGTTGTGGCAGATAGCTGAAGCCATTGGCATTAGCAAGGAACGAATCAGCGATATTTTGCATACTCATTTGCATATGAAAAAGGTGTGCGCGCGTTGGGTGCCGAAAAAGCTCACGCCACTGGACAAGCAGCGTCGAGTCACAACTTCGCAGGAGTTTTTGGAGATCTGTGGCGATAATCCTGACGATGGTTTTTCTCGTCTTGTCACTGTTGATTAAACATGGATTAGACAGTATGATCCGGAGTCAAAACAGGGGTCAATGCAGTGGATAGAAAAGGGAAAAAAGCCTCCACGGAAGTTCAAAGTGGAAAAATCAGCATCCAAGCTCATGGCCACTGTTTTTTGGGATTGTGAAGGAATTTTGTTCATCGACTACCTTCCCAAAAATACTACAGTGAACGGAGATTAGTACGCCGCATTGTTGACCAAACTGCGTCAAGTGATTGTCGAGAAAAGGAGAGGCAAACTGGCAAAAGGAGTCCTGTTTTTGCAAGACAATGTGCCCGTCCACACTGCGCGAGTTGCAAGGCGTGCCCTCGCTGAGACTGGATTTGAAGAAATCAAAAACCCACCTTACCGTCCAGACCTGGCCCCTAGCGATTATTTCCTCTTTTCAAATTTGAAAAAAGACCTCCGAGGACGAAGATTTTCCAGTGATGAAGAAATGAAGACGGCCGTAAACGAACATTTTGAAGACAAAAACGGCGAATATTTTTTCACAGGGTTAAAAGCTCTTTTTAATAAATGTAAGAAGTGCATTGATATAGAGATTATATTGAAAAATATTTTTTTTATACATATCTATCAGCATTTTTAATACATTAGGCTCAAAACTTTTCAGCCGCCCCTCGTAAAACAAAATACCTTATGAATCGCCGTTTTCAGTATTGTTGATTAAATACAGTATTCATGGTACCTACATGGTATAAAGAAGTTTCAAACTCCTAATTTGTTGAATTGTTGCGCTAGAGCTCGTACAAAAATGGTCTAAAAATTACAACTTTTGCGGCCCCCTATTCCTTAATTTTAAAAGATAAAAAAAAATATGTTTGTACTTTACTCAATGAGTTCTAGACGATGACACCCCACATGCTAGATTAAAATTTTTATTTTTTTTTTTCAAAATGAAAAGTTTATTGTATGGGGACCGACCCCTTATATTTTGCTTTATTTTTATTATTTGTTGTTATAGCTGTAGAAAGTATTGCTCGGCGCTATGGTGACCTAACACACCTTTCTCGTATTGATAGGTATTGTATGGTAAAAGTTAAAGTCTTGGATTATATGAGAAATAGCTATATTGAGTCTACTACACTTAATCACAAGAAATGGTAAATTATGGTTAACTTTATAACTAACTAATTGGTAAAATGGTAATGGTTTAAATGGTTTTTTGAGTACGGTGTCTCTAATGAGATCTGAACGCGAACTGGCCCACATTTAGGTGAACGAGCGAATGTGCATACTTGCGTTCGATGCAATTATGCATTTTCGCTGAGTGTTCGATTAAAACTCGAACAATAGCCGTAATAGACAGCGGAGGCTTAGAAAGTTTGTACTGGACTGTACGTGGTTGTCTGATTTCATGGATTTTAAGTTTCTTGCGCGGAACCCTAATTAAAATTAAAATAGCCTAAGTTACTCCTTAAAACATCAGCTATATGCCGTCAAAATCGGTGAAAATTCGTTTGGCAAGTTTCCTAACTTGACTCAAAGTACCATTTTTTTAATTTTAAAATTCTTCTATACAAACTTTAACATCCCTAAACCTCATTTGAGTAGTAGTTTTGAAAAACTAATAATGACAAACATTACTTACTTATGCAAGTATTTGTGCTAAGTTTCAAGTTCATTAACCAAATTAATAAGATTTTTCATATAAACTGTATCTCTGTTTTCACGAACACAGATAAAGAATTTCAAAAATCGTCTGGTATGTTTCCATAACTTGACTCAAACATTATTTACACCAATTTTAGAGTTAATCAAGCCCCCAATAAAATCCTCCGCTATAAAATTAACTTTTCACCCTTAGGAGTACTTAGTCTTAATTTTTGGTCTCAAGTATAAAAACTGAGTTTTGAGTTAATCGGACCGCGTGTTAAAGTTCCTCCATACAAACTTTGACACTCCCAATCCCTCCTTAGGGGGTAGTTTAGGAAAACTAAAAATGATAAACTTTATAATTTACTTAGATGAATATTCGTGCTAAGTTTCAAGTCTATTAACTCAAGGGATAGGATTTTTCATACAAACTTTCATCCTCTATTTTACCCCCTTAGGGATGGAATTTCCAAAAATCCTTCCTTAGTGGATGTTTACACTATATAAGGTATCTATGTGCAAAATTTCAAGTCTCTAGGTCCATTGGTTTGGGCTGTGCGTTGATATATTAGTCAGTGACTCAGTCAGGATTTTGGTTTTTTTATATATATAGATTTACCATGTTATTTTAAGACCACAGACTTCTTATAGGTTTTCCTGTAATCTACAGGTATAGAACTATTTTCTATATTTTTTCAAAATTTTAGGCTGAGTAGTTTCGGAGATAAGGGGTGGGAATGGTCAATTTTCGTCAATTTTCTTAAATAACTTTAAAACAATATATTTTAAAATTATAAAAAAATATATTTGAGACCATCATAGTAAGCCCTTTCATTTGTTATGTCACACGGTACAGTTTACAAAACTTTTTTTTTTCATTTTCTTATTTTCCCCCTAAAAGTGACTCTCATATTCAAAATTCATATATTTACTTTAGCTGTACGTGTTTGGGTCACAGAAATCCATAAGTATGTGTACCAAATTTGAACTTAATCGGTCCATAAGATTCGGAGCAAATTGGCTGTGACAGACGGACAGACAGACAGACAGACACACGAGTGATCCTATAAGGGTTCCGTTTTTTCCTTTTGAGGTACGGAACCCTAAAAAGAGTAAAAAAAACATATTTTTTAAATTTAAATATTTATGTACAGTAGCCGGCGATAAATATTGCACATCGAACTTTGGAAAGAGACAATCGGCTAATTTCGGCTTCGTAGAGCGTTATCTCTGTCGCACACTACCTATGTGACGTTTTGTCAGTCGTTGTTCAAGTGCTTAGATAATATACATCTAGATCGAGCCACCGCGTGGCCGGTCATGAGACAGCAATATTAACAGTGAAAGTACTTTGTTTGGCAACATTTTTAAATTTTGGCATGCAAAGTACTTTGTTTGGCAACATTTTTAAAGCAAAAATACGGCACGCCGTATTTTTGCTTTAATTGCTTCGTATCTTCTGTCTCTTAGGACAGAAGATACGATGCTTTGTCTAAATTTTCCTAATTATTTCGTATATATATGTCTCACTTCCACACTTCACACTGTAATCATGGCAACGTCTAGATGTATAATGTCATTGTTCAAATGCGATAGAGTGCGGTCGCGTCCAGTTCAAAATATATATTTAGAGTTGTTAACTGGGGGTGTTAACAACTCTAAATATTATTTATAATTTATAGTTATTTATGCAACTGACGTATAATAAGGGGTATTAAAACACGAATGTGGGTTTATCATACGAGGCGAAGCCGAGTGTGATTATAGTATCACATGAGTGTTTTAATACCTAATTATGTACAGTTGAATACAAGACTTTATCTACATCCATGTTATCAATGCTCTATAAAAGGTTCTGAAACAGTTTTTTGCAATACTAATACTCGTATCGAACATGGCGGCCGGCGTCATAGTATACGACGTGAATTCGAATAAGTTCTTTTTTTTTTAATTACGGCGCTGTTGTAGTGAAACGCGCGTGCATTAATTGTAATGCACGCGCGTTTCACTACAATTCTTCTTCTTTACTTTGAAAACGAGTTCTTTTTTTTGAAAACGAGTTGCATTATGAAATTCATTATGGTTACCATGGTTACACATGGTGACACTGGCTGTTTTAATGTTGGCAATATGCTAACTGTTTCAGAAACTTTTATAGAGAATTTATAGAATGGGTGTAGATAAAATAATTTAAAGTTGTACTATGGCATCTTTAGGAAAAAGAGGGAAACCTTTACGAGGTCAGTCACGCGAAATTATCTACAATGTTTATAAATATTTTAAAAACGAAGCTGACAGATTTAAAAAAAATGAAGATGAAAATGTAAGTTGTTATTTTAAGAAGGTTCAAGAGCGGGTTGCAAATGCCACTGGAATTTCAAGAAGAACTTTGAACAATATATTAAACGAAGTCAGTACTGAAACACATTCTACTGAAATTAAGTTCAGCTCTCCAAAAAAAGGGAGACCAAAAAAGCAATTTCGTTTGGATATGGATGATTTTGATTATGATGTTGTTCGAAGAATGGTGTATGATTTTCACTTACGATTTAATGAACTGCCAACAATAAAACATTAAAAGCTAAATTATCTGAAGCTATTAATTACAATGGGTCTGAAAAGACGTTGAGAAAAATACTTCACGAGATGGGATTTCGGTTCACTAAAATGGAAGATAATCGAAAAGTTCTAATGGAAAAGCACGATGTAAGTCTCAAACGAATGGAATACCTCGATAAAATACGCAAATTTCGCGAATCAGGAAAAAATATCGTCTACATGGATGAGTCTGACATACATACATCCCACACTAAAGGGAAATCTTGGAGTGATGATAAGAAAAAAGGAGTAAAAAAGCCAATTTCAAAAGGTCAACGTTTGATAATAGTTCATGCGGGAAATGAAAAAGGCTTTGTACCCGGTGCCTTTTTAACGTATAAATCCACGGACACTATCGGTGACTATCACAATGAAATGAATAACGATAATTACGAAAAATGGCTGGTTAATCAATTAATACCAAATATACCCAGTGACTCTGTTCTAGTGATCGACAACGCACCCTATCACAACAAATATGTTGAAAGACCCCCCAACTCAAACACCATTAAACAGGAAATGATCAACTGGTTAAACAGACACGAAATTCCAGTTGATCCAAAATTAACAAAAACCCAGATTTACGCTATTATATGTCAGCACAAGGAGAGGTATACAGAGTTTTCCGTGGACAAAGTACTTGCCGAACATGGGCACACTGTGTTGCGATTGCCACCATATCATCCGGAGTTTAATCCAATTGAAAATATATGGTCTCAACTGAAAGGCTATGTAGCCTCTAGAAATGTGGGTATGAATTTAACTACAGTAAAAACATTATTGACTGAAAAAGTAAACATGATCGGGGTTGAAGAGTGGAAAAAGGTTTGCGATCATGCAATCAAATGTGAGAATGAACATAGACGCATTCAACACGGTTTAGACAATTACACTGATAGACTAGTGATAAATACGGCTGACAGTGACAGCGATATTGACTTCTTTGAGAGCACAGATAATGAAATGGAAGTAATTGAGAATTAGATTTTTTTTTTTTTATTACAATGTCTCATTTTAAAAATAGGTATAATGGTGTTTATGTACGTGTAATGTACATACACATTTAATTATTTTGGAAAATTACAGCTGTAGTGTACTACAGCTGTAATTTTCCAAAATAATTAAATACGTAAACATAATTTGAATGTTTTTATTTTATTTTACCCCAACCTAAAGCCATCACTTATAGAAAAAATGGTGCATTTTATACAAAGAATAAAAATAATTATCAAAAGAAGCAAATCATAATTGTTTTAACAGCTCCTAATAGATACCGGACTGTTTGTATTTCGTGCGACAGAGATAACGCTCTACGAAGCCGAAATTAGCCGATTGTCTCTTTCCAAAGTTCGATGTGCATTATTTGGATGCTGATAAGCAATAATGTGTCAACCCACAAAAAGTCAATTTCGGAGATGCAGATGTATTCTGAAAATACGTCCCGTATTTAATATTATGCAAAAGTGTTTCAAGTCACTTAAATGAAACAAGTACGGAAAAACTTCATTTTTAACATAAAACAAATGTGAAATCACGTATACAACATTTGTCAATACGCCATCAAGCTCCTTAACACGGTCGACATTTAAAGTAGTGTTATCTGTTGTCACAATAAATAAGTTATGAGACTTAACACTGTGTTGCGAAATGTCATTCAGTACTTCGGCGCAGCGCTAAACAACGAAGTTCACGTAAAAATTAAAAAAATAACTCATATGCCCATTGTAATTACTTGGATTAGTTATACAAACCATTGTTGTAGTGAATTGTATGCAATCCACGCTGGGGTCATCAAGGTAAGTCAGTAATTATTCTGTTATATTAAGATTTTCATAATTGATTTTTTTATAGGTTATGTGGCCGACTTAAATTAGAAAACGAATAAATTAAATAATTGTATAGTTACATTTCAAAGGTAAAGCTTTTTCTTACCCTAAAATAATGTAATTTGGTCCTATCAGATTGACATAATGTAACTTTTGTAAGAAAATAGCTATGATAACCACTTGATTGATTATTGCTAAATACAAAACAATACTGTATATCGTACTATGCAGCATAACACATTATTGCTAAACAGATAAGGACTTTTGAGTAAAACTTTAGCGCAGTCTACGGTGCTTAGCATGTTATTGCTGAATGTAAGCTAGTTGTTTACGAGAGATTTTGTTATTTTAAGTACCTTGAAATTATATTGGAAAAATTGCTATTATTCAAAAAGATCTGACAATCCTCATACAAAAAGGTGTCATGCTTGAGTTATATCGAGTTGCTTAGGTATTATTTTTATAGACCAGCACCACTACTACTAACTTTTTCCTTATTTTGTTGTAGAAAGATGTCACCGCCGAAATCATGGGGTCAATTAGATCAAGAAGATTGACCAGTAATTGATCATGGGGTCAATTACTGGTCAATCTTGCGAACTTCAATACAAAAAAAGATTTTAATAAAAATACTGAACCTATCAACTCAAATAAGCCTCTTGATATCCCCGAACGTAATGTAAGAACTGATCGATATTTACATTATTCTATCGAATAACCCTTGCCCTGCCCACTGCCACGTAAATTTGGCAATTCTTCGGGCTATGTCGGGTACCTTGGTTCTTCTCCTGCGGATCTCTTTCTGTTCTGCGAACAATGTGCCCTGCCCACTGCCACTTATGTTTGGCAATTCTTCGGGCTATGTCGGTTACCTTGGTTCTTCTCCTGCGGATCTCTTTCTGTTCTGCGAGCAATGTGCCCTGCCCACTGCCACTTCAGTTTGACAATTCTTCGGCTATGTCGGTTACCTTGGTTCTTCTTCTGCGGATCTCTTCATTTCTGATTCGATCACATAGAGAAACTCCAAGCATAGCCCTTTCCAATGCACTTTGGGTGACTTTTAGCCTTATAATAAGGGCCCATTGTGAGCGACCAAATTTCAGTGCCGTAGGTTATCACCACGCACTAGTTAAAGATTTTTGTCTTGAGACACGAGAAACTACGGTATATGTAAATGTGAATGCTGCCCAGCCGAGTTGGATTCGACGATTGACCTCTTTCTCGAAGTTGGACGTACCTAACTGCACAGTTTGTCCTTGGTAAACATACTCGTCCACAACTTCGAGTGAAGCGTCTCCGATCTTCATGAGAGAACCACTCTCATGAAGATCGGAGACATGGGCATTTGACATGTCCATGTTTCATTTGACCTTTGCATTTTTCATACTCATTTTAAGACACACTCTTTCGGAAGCTCTACTGAGGTAGTCGAGCATTGTAATGAGGTACTCCATAGTCTCAGCCATGACTACTATATCATCGGAAAACCGAAGATGAGTGACGTTCTCGCCATTGATGTTGATGCCTAGCAGTTTCCAGTCCAGAACCTTGGAGACATCCTCCAATGCAGCGGTGAACAGTTGCGGACTGGATAACATCTCCTTGTCTCATACCTCGCTGTAGATGGATAGGTTTCGAGGTTCGGACCTGGAGTCGGACTGACATAGTGGCGTTTTCGTATAGACACTTCAGCACCGCAATGTACCGATAGTCAATGTGGCACCGTTGAAGAGACTGCAGTACAGCCCATGTCTCGATCAAATCGAAAGCTTTCTCGTAGTTCACAAACGCTTAGCAGAGAGTCAGGTTATACTCTTCGGTCTTCTGTATATCCTGCCGCACCGTATGTATGTGGTCTATGATACTAAATTAGACAGACGCCTTGTTTAAAAAAAAGTTAACTTTCTTGTATTTTCATGTTAATAAAAAAAAAAAAATATTTACGACTTTTATTTAAAACTATTTTACAAACTATAAGTGAGAACATACTTTTATCAATAGTCATTTAAGCTTCTTAGCATACATTTACTCTCATTAAATCTCGGAATCAGAATTTAGCAAAATTGTGTTAAGTTCCTTAATTTCCTGTTTCAAATATTATAGCGTGTTCCATATTTTGCAATATGCAATAATCTCATTTATTGGAAAAACTTACTAGCTTTTTCTCGTTTTATGATACTAATCTACTTTCAATATATTATTCCTTTTAACAAATATAGAAAAGAACCGGTAAATACATATTTTTTCGAACAAATGTATTAAGAATTGGTATGAAATCTTTAGACGCCATTTTCTCAAAATGAAGTCCGTGTGGCTTGACATTGTATTGCTTATCAGCGTCCATTTATCGCCGACTACTGTAGGTATCATTATCACTAATATCATCATCATTGTCTGTCTGTAGTTATTTAAGAAGCGAAGATTTTACAAACAAAAAGGTATTCCTAAAAAAGGTTTGTAACCTATGGATTAGTGGACAGGGATTCCTTTGACAGAAAAATAATTACCTTAATAATTATTTTAACTTCAATAATTTGAAAATAAAAAATCTGATTACCATTTTAAAATTAACAGTCACTTTTTAAGTTTTAGTTTTCCCAATTGAAACCTTAAATTCAAGAAAGATTTTTTTTAATTTCGCTTAAATGCGTTCCGTTTTTAGTAGGACCGTTTTATTATTGGCAACACTTCTGAAATGTCAGAATTCCGTCGAATTAAAAATCAGACTGTAAACTTTATCATTACTTAATAGAGTATGACCTATGGGCTTAGTGCGAGTTTTTATACTTACTCGATCACGTTAACGTAAACGTCAGTTTGTACTGAAAATGAATAAGCGCCGCCTGGTGACTATAATGGGAAACACAATTATTCCATACGAATTGACATAAGGTAACGATAACGTAAACGCGATCGAGTAAGTATAAAAACTCGCACTAAGCCCACAGTTCTCAATTTAAAATTCTAATATCAGAAACCGGGTGTTGAGTTACGGTTTCCTAGAAGAGCAATTGACGCACATAACGGCTGTCATGAAAATGATGGCAGTGGCAATGATTTAAATAGTTAGATTAGCCCTACCGCGTCAAAAGATAGTCGCGTTTCTGTTTTCTTTGGACACATCTGACACACAATGAGTCAAGTGACTTGACTTGACTGTCATGGAAACGCTATTCAATAATGTGTGAGCTCACTCTTCTCGTATGGACACTTTTTCGCGAGAAGGGTCAATTCACACCACGACTTGACGCGACGCGAAGCTGCGCGCACATTTCAGATTGCGATACAATATCGAACTTATTTACTAAGATATAACATAATAAGATATACACGCCGCGCAGCACTACGCATCTCAGCGTACTTCGACACGCGTTCCCACTCGCACTGAAATGATACCATTTCGAGTAGAAAATAATTTCGATATTATGTCGCTTTGTTAAAAAGTGCGCGCCGTGTTGCGTCGAGTCACGTTTCGGTGTGAACTGACCCTAAATCTAGCGATTTAAACCTTTGGGCAGCGGAGTTTGACTTTACGGTGGTGTCTAAAACTCTCTCTATGAAAACACACCAACTTTCTTTCATAAATATTTTTTCAGTGACTAGTAAATTGCAGACGCTATGTGGAGGCTGTGTGTCTTCTAGGAAACCGTAGCTTTAGTGAACAAAAGTAAATAATTCACTTACAGTAGGTGTAGTAGTTTCGATGTCATAGTCGTATATTTCGAGCGGCTCTCGTTGCGCTCGTCCACTGGCCTGGTCGATGGCCATCTGTTCCAGGTTGAGGGTCATACGGTGCCACAGGTTGTGAGTCTTGCCCAGGTATTTCATCATGGGTCTGGCAACAACGGAATTAGTTCAATTAACCCGTCGCATTCCGTAATTACAGAAACAATTGTAAAGCCATTGTGTCTGTACCTACGGGGTTCATACGACACGCAACGACTTAAAGATATGTTAATCACATGCATATTTCCTTCGCTACATCATTCAACACCTGTCAAGTAATCAACTCAATCATTCATACCATGAAAATAGGCTGACTATGTTTAGTTTAGTTTGCTCTGTGCTTCTTGGTCTGGGTTTTAATTTTAATCCGTCAAATCCCGAGTAATGAGACACAATTAGATTATCAATTGTTTGTGACCAACACGATATCGTGCCGTTGGATTGTGAGTCGTTAAAAAGTCTATAGTGAATCCATTTCACATGGACATTTACGTTGCGCTTTAACAATAACCTAACCATATATTCACCTATAGGAAGAAATGATAGACGCAAAAGGGGACATAAAGAAGTTTCGTATAGTCGTGAATACTTACGGCTTTATACTGACGGGCGGATTGCACCTCGCGAGTGCTTCTATGAACGTGTTGAGAGCGCTGAGCGGCTGGTCACGCTGCCCCACGTGCACGCCCGATATTATGAACGGGACTATCTCATTCATTACGGTCTGGAAATAATGAAATATTGCTCACAATACAAGGTCTGATTGACTTCCGCGACGAGTATTGATATTAAATCATGATAAAATTAAAAACAAGTAGGTAGTAGGTAGGTATGATTTTCAAGAAACTACAGCTGCACGTAGTCAACGGCCGCGGTATGTACAAACTATGAGAAATATCACGCGCTTTACTTATGTTTACCAAGTGTACAAACGCGCTGTGAATGTGTGTGTGTAAGCGCAGGAGCTCTCGGTACCGTCCGACACAATGGCGAAGTCGAAAGAGTGTGTATTATGTGCTGACGCTACTCATCTTCACGCACACATTCACAGCGTGTTTGTACACTTGGTAAACACAAGTAAAGCGCGTGTCGCTTCGTGAGATAATAATACTGTATGCGATTGTGGCGGCATCTACATCGCTACATACGAACTACGCATCACAATGACATGATGTCACGCAACCTGCATCGCGCAATCAGAGTTTACCGCGCGACTAGCATATATACAACGTCCCGACATCAACCGTCGGGCAGTTGCCCACCAGACACGACACCCGTCTGGTCGGAGGATCCTCCCTTTTCAATAAAGGATGAGTGAACTTTACACCCTGCTCCTCATGCCTCTATAGCGATAAAGCACGTTCTCACTTTCCAATTCCAAATTTGACTTGAAACATATGTCTTGGATATTCCTCGCTAGAATATTCATATCTAGGCTCTGTTTTTTTTTTTTTAATACCCATTAACGTCATTGCATACTTCCACTTACCCCCAATTGCCTTTCATCTAGCGTATTCCACAGCCTAGGGAACAGCCTCAACCAGGTGTGATGCGCGAGGGCATCGTCCATGTGACACAGTTGTGCCGCTGCGACTACGAGCTGCTCTGTGCGTACGCGACGCGCTAGCTCCAGGAATTCTGATTGTTTGGCTACTATCTGGTTTAGTGTACGTAGTCTGTGGAACAAAGTGATATACGAGTTTTAATGCAGCTGGATATTATGTTGTTCTAAATTGGCTTCGAACCTTTTTTTCTTAAACATGCATGGAAATATTGTCATTATTTTCGAAAAAAGAACACGCGAAGTATCGAATTTACGGTCAAAGAAAATCAAATCCATTGCAGGAGCGTTTTTTGAATTTGGAACAATCAACGCTCCAGCAATGTTGTATGAAACGGCGCGCTGGGGTTATTAGATACTCTTTGATTGGATCTCTTTTATCATTCTTGGCATTCCAAAGGTCTCTTTGCTTCTTACTTTGCTTAGTACAAATTGCGTTCACGTGGCTGTATAGCCATAAATGCGTTAATTGTTGAGGAGTACTCCTAGTAACCAGGAAACTGAGCTGATGGTTAAGTCACCATCAGCTCCACTTCAGCATATGCATTGAGACGGACGAGCATAAATTGATAATCGAATCGCCACCCGTGAAATACTGATTATTGAGTAGTTCCGATGGCCATTATGCGGTCTTCATCATCAGTTCCACTTCACCAAATGGTGCTTTTCAAGAGCAAATGCACAAGTTACTTTAAAAAATACCCAAATCTCTATAGGTGTGCCTATAAAATTTGAGGGTTTCCCTCGATTTTCATGGGATCCGCTCATCAGATTCTAACTTGGTGACCATGGGACCACCTCAAAAGCATATCCTATCAAATAAAAATAATTTTTAAAATCGGTCCACAATTGACGGAGAAATCGTCGTTGGTTAATAAAAAGCCATCTACATTATGGGCACAATTTATTCCATGCTGAAACGGCATTATCTTGAAAAATTATTGAAATTTTATTTCCCTGCATTCTTTTGAGAAAAGCACTATATATGCCTCGGCGGAAATGGCAATTGCCTGTCTCGTATTAGTGAAGTCCTCGCCTACGGCTCGGCCTTCAAACTCATACTCGACCTGCAATTGCCTATTTCACGGCCTTTGCAATAATGTACTATTTAGGGTTTTTATTAGTTAAAGATACTGAGAGATCCATACAACATCCAACATCTAGTCCTGCTAAGTTTAAGTGATTGAGGCCCATGAAAATCAACAAAGTTAATTTTGGGTGAATATAGTTGACGGACTTAGTGAAATAAAGAAGGCAAGAAAATATTTATTTGGTTCATAGGCTTTTAAAATCATCCGAACTCAAAAGAGTTTTCATCTGGAATTCTAAAATCAAAACAGAAACAGCTAGAATTAATTTTATATACTTATTATCAATCACTTACCTATTCGTCACAGTTTTAGTACAATCTTCTTTCTGATTGGAACTGGAATCGAGATCCATATCAAGCACATCTTCCTTATCTGGTTCCAGTGAGTCACTGAACCCATCTGACGATTCTTCCTTCACACTGCTGAATATGACGAACGATTTGCGATCTTCACTGTCGGCCGAGTTGATTACTGATGAAATACTTGGCAGCAAGTATTTTGGGTTCGATAGACGGATTTGGGTACCTGGTGAAGTAAAAATTAAGGAATATTTTTAGTTTTTATTTCGAAAAGGTTGACTACGTTTTTATCAAATTGTAAAGAAAAGGCGAAGATTTATATTGTTTTAGGATAGCCGCTATGTAAAGTATCTAACTAGGTTTTGCGAACAGTAGACCGCGCGAGCACAAACTTTTTTGCAACAATAAATATACCACTAAAGTTATTTAAAACGGGATATTTACCATGTTTTTTGAACTTATTGTAAAACTAACATTAATATTGGTTTTAAAGCCTCGCTTTAGAGAATCCTGATAATTATTTGCAGAATTATCTAGTTTTGTGATAAGATGGTCCCAGGTGCTCCATCAATCCTTACCTAGTAGTTAAAGGGACGATTTTACTGGTAGAAATCTAAAAGTGAGCAATTTACTGCAATTTGAGGAGCTATTCTCCTTCTCACGCCGAAGATCCTCATCAGATCTTCACCAATTTTTTATCAGACCAACTTAAGGTTAAATTAAAAAAAACAACCATCGTAATTGGATCTCATAAGGCGGAGATATCCAGTAGCCCCCTTTTTTTTACCATTTTTGGAGGAAGTACCGCTCCAACCAAAAACGAAACTAAAACAAGACATTTTTTTGATCTCAATAAATAATTACTCACTTGGCACACAAGTAACAAGTAGCAGCTCAAGGCACTGTTTAATCCAGAAGTGTTGTCCGATATGTTCCCAGTTCTGCGAGCATATGATATACAGCAGCCGGTCGAAGATGCGCCGGCGCACGCTCTGGTCGTACACCTCGAAGAACTTCGCGCGAATGTTCGGTTGTGGGCAGCGAAGTCCCGCGAGGAATGCTGGTTCTAGCTTCATTGATAGTTCTGTCATTTTTAGGTGGTCGTCTCTGTTGGGAGATTTAATAGATAGTTATGTAAAATTAACAATTCATTAAAAAAATCCGTGAGTTTATTAGCTAAAAAAGAGAAAGTGGTATTGAAAAACTTAACTAGTTCAGGTATTGACATAACTTAGCTGTTAGGACAATCGCGGGTAATTTGTGCTTTTTATTAATTAAAGCGTCACAGTGAGGGTTTCGTAACGGTGGGAATTGACGGGCACTGGAGTGGGACAGTAATCACACTAATATTATAAAGACGAAAGTTTGTGAGTGTGCGTGAAATTTGGTATGTAGATAGCTTATACCCTGGATTAACACAGGCTATTTTTTATCCCGGTCTACGCGGGTGCAACCGCGGGGCGCAGCTAGTATAATATAATAATACCAGCCTACTGTCCCACTGCAGGCCAAAGGCCTCTTCTCATACAGAGAAGGCACGAGCATTGATCACCACTCTTGGTTAAGACGGATTGGCGATTTCAGACACTCAGAAAGTACGTATGAATTAAAAAAGTCACCCCGCATTTGAAACCACAACCTCGTGCGTCACGACATGGATGTCAGTGGGACTGTAAAAATTAAAAATGCGCAAGAGGGCAAGAGGGGGCTGGCTTTAAGCTAGCTTGTAAGTTGACCTGTATCTTGCATCTATGTCTATACTTGTTGTTATGTATGCTTATATGCATGTGTCTTGTTACGTTAACCAAATAGACTTACTAAAAACCTATACGGTCTTATTACAAAACGAGGTTTTTCTTCAGCCATGATTTAAACCATCGAGGCAGTTTTTGTAATAAGAACCTAGCCTAGCTGTGATAAAAAATACAGTTCTTTATACAAAACTGACAACTTAGTCCGGTACTAAGTTCACAGTTTTGTATGACTGACATCTTAATGTGTCGGAATAAAGTTCGAAATTAACAAAAGGCTCCATGATTTAAACCTGGGTTTGAAGATGAACCTTGTTTTGTAATAAGACGGATAATATCTCTCAATAAGCATCAAACATCACCCACATACCTGTACACATAATTTATAAGCTCCAAGAACATAGCATTCAGCTCCAAATCATCAGGGAACCGTTTCTCCACATACTGCATCAGCCTGACCAGCAATATTGACTTCTCTCTCAGTGAGGGCGCAGCCCCAGTGGGGGCAGAGGTCCCGGCTGCACCAGGTACTGTACCGCGCCATTTTACCCATTCTTCTACCATGCGGATTATGGCTTTCATCACCTTTAATGGGAGAAGATATACCATGAATAACAACGTTGTAGCCACGCCTTATTGAAAAAAAAAAAAAACAGTATTAAAAATGTCGTTTAAGCTTTTGGCCCACACAACACGGTGTACTTAAAAATTCATCTCCCACGCGTATTATGGCTATCATCGTGTATCAGGAGAATACGGTAAATAAAAACGTCGTGTTTACGGCTACCGTAATAGATTATTGTAAAATGGACTTTATGCTGTCTACAACAGATTATATTTTAAAATGTTTAAAATAGCAACGATAAAGTGTTTGTTACCTTTGCGTCCGTAGTTTTCTCGATGAGGCCAACTAAAACGGTGCCGATGAATGTCTTCCTTGTATCCACGGTCATCACCGATACGCGAGCTTTTAGTAGATCTAATGCCAGAATCTGAAAGGTTGTTATTGGATGTTATACTGTGTGACACCATAATTCAATTTTTTTTTTCATATTTTTAATGTCTAAATTTTTCTGGCTAGCTTTTTTTTATTTTTTTATTTGATAGTTTCTTTTTTTCTTCCTCGATTGGTAATCAATCGAAGACTGAGAAGTACATGCAAAAATACTTACAAGCAAATCAGCCAACGCATGATCCGGACTGGGCGCGACGTGGTCTCTAGCCATTCGCTGCAATACCCTCATCAGCGGCTGCAGCAGCCTATCAATATATGAAGGGCTAGACGCACAACAAGCTTTAAGCATCATGAGCGGTCCTAGTAAAGCGCTGGCGCCGCTTGGGGTGGTAGTGCCGGCCGCTGCGGTGCCGCTTGCTGCTTGACCGCCAGTAGACTTCTCGTATGTGGCTAGACCTTCGAATGCGTATTTGCTTACGCATGCGTATAGGGTTTCTAGTTCTTCGTACTGTGGAAATAAATGGAATTTATTTTATTATGTTAGTTAGTTTAATCTTCTGTCTGGCTGTCAAATCTCACATTAGCCCAGGTTCACACGGGCGATATTTTTTGCGTATTGGATTTTCAACGCACTGCTTGGCGGGGAGAGTTGAAAATCCAGTGCGCGATAAAATCCCGCCGCGTTATTTTTACGTCCGTGCGGACGTGGGCTTACTTCGTATCATTGATTGACGGAAATAACAAAAGACTAGGAAGAATAGGATAATATAATATCCTATAATATTATCCTATCATGATTCTGCCAAAGTGGCCGTTTTAGCCCCCTAGAACAAATAAATAAAGTTCTCTCGTATTATAATTTTCAATGTTTTATTTTTTAGTAGTTGCTGGTGCCCGGTGTCGCCTGGGTGATTTTCATGTCTCATCTCCAATGGTTTAGGCTGTGTGTTGTCTGTTTTCATACAAAAACACCATCAAAATTTTCTACCATTCCGGTAGATTTCACAAAAAAAAAATATATACAAACCTTGTCCTGATGATAATTACAAACACTATAAAGAAAAGTATTAGCCAAATAGGTACACCGTTCTGAAGAGATGCGCTTACATATATTTGGCAATTGATTTTTATAAGATAGATTAAAATATATTATGTATTAAAAATGTATCTATGTAAGTGAACAAATTAATTAAGTTAAGTAATACCCTAAAAATATCAATAGTTACATACCTTCGACGCTTGCGCAGCTCCGGTGGGTTCAGTCGGGAATATCGCAGTAAGTTTAGCGAGTAGGTTATGCGTCAGTCGCACTATCTTAGGGTTGGTAGACGACACGCAGGCCGCTAGTCCTCGTTGGAGCGGCTTCAAAGCTACCAGGATCTGTTCCCGGCGTAGCACTCCTAATAGGAATACTAGTAGTTCTAAGGCCGTGCAAGCGTTTGCACAACCGCCTGCGTTGGCGTCCGCTGTTGAGAATACCTGTAAATGAATAATAATTTAATTTAGGTTTAATGGCGCAAAGTGAATCGGCTAGTAAAATAAATTGTGTTAATATTCGTGAAAATGTGTCATGGCACTCCATTATGCTGTGGCTAAAAACGATTCGACGAAACATTAATTCCTCCCAAAAAAGTTATATCAGTCACCCTTATCTATATGACAGTCTCTTTCTTAAGCCTAATATGTCATACTAGTTTCTGCCCGCGACTTCGTCCGCGTGAATATTCTTGTTACCCCGGCCCACCCCGTCGCATCGCATTGCCTGCCCACGCTATTACTTCATTTTTGCTTATCGTTCTTTCTGCCTTTTTTTTTATCTTTTTGCTCGACTCCTTAGTGTCCTAGATGTTAAAAAGCTTCCCTCAAGAACTGGGCTATCAAATGCAAAAAGAATTTTTCAAATCCGACTGATAGTTCCAGAGATTAGCGCATTCAAACAAACAAACTCTTCAACTTTTAATAATAAATGTGAAGAGTTTGTTTGTTTCTTTGATATATACGTATAGATACAGATTGTATCGAAGTATAGATACATATTAGTATAGATAAATGCCCTGGTTCGGTACGAGTTTTTGTTTCAGTACTTACTTTATCCAACCACGGCAGCTTAGGCTCACACATATGCGGCCACACATCAGGTTTCAATGCAGTCTTGAGCAGCAGCACACATCGCCGCGACAGTTGCTCGCCCGGCGACGAACCCGCGGTCCCGCCGCCAGCTACCGAGCCTTCGTTCACCTGCACATGTGGGGACAGAAGCTGTGATAACAGTATTTAAGTGAGGGGATAGAATAGAATAAGTACTCTTTATTATGTACTTACACCATAAAAGAAGATATAAATTTAGAAATTTTACTGTGGCTTTTGGAGTAAATCTGATTTGTAATAATGAAAGTCTGTTGTTGGAGTTCTGAATAAATAAATCATGCTAAAAGCTTGGGTGTGCCTGAAAATAATCTGGATAATTATATAGATAGAGAAAATACTCTATAATAAACACCATAAAATTACAGTTAAAGTGTAGAAATTATATGAGTTTTGTTCTCAAAATTTATGACTTAAATAATCGTCAAGTTCACGTACTCGCACATTTATTATCTGTAATTCGAATTGCTACGGTAAAGCGCACCCGCATTTGGATTGAAGTCATACGCTCAAGTCCGCTGTCGGCATCATTAGCCTAGGCTTTTCCTTGACTTTCCATCGATCAAGATACATTTGAAGTGAAGTTGTTAGCCCATAAGATTGTTAAAAAAAAAACATAAAAATAATAAAGATATTTACTTGACAAGCGAGCCTGAGCAGCAGATTGACAACAACATCAACGTGTTGTCTATCTAGCGGCTTGGCAGCGTCCGGCTCCATGCGGGACGCACTAGCCTGCGGACTCGCCCAGCCAGTGTTGAGAGCTTTACGCCCTTCAGAACTGCTCTCGTCTGATGACACGCGCTTCATTGCGCCGCTTGGTGACGTTGCAACCTGTGTATTAATTAATTCAGTCACAATATTCGTAGAAAATAGTAAAGACAATACAGTGGAATCCGTTTATTATGACTCTGCCTAACAACATTAGTTTTTGTTTACACTAAACCCGAAAAGGGGTCATTGTAGTCATCATTTTGAACATTTTTTTCCATGGGAGTACAATGACCTCTTTTAGCGTTTAGTGTAAACAAATACTAATGTTGTATTGATCAACAGCTTAATATGAAGTAATTGCAATGCGAAGTTTGGTTTTCATATAAAATTCTTTTATAACAAAGTTCGGATAAAATGACTTCACCTATTTTTAAGAAAATAGGTCCAGTTATTATAGTGTGAACATACAAAGGCTTCTTTGTCATAATATGACAAAGAACTAATATGATTGCTTGTTTTTAATTTGGGCAATCAATGATACTTTCTTACGACACTTACATAGATTCCACAACACGTTCATTACCTGTGCAATTACTGACTAAAGGTCTAATGAAGCTTTGGAATTCCAGGGGTCAATTAAACGACCAATTGGAACTGTACACCTAGCTTCTGACGCTTCATAAGTGCCCATGTAGGTTTGTGGGAAGTAAATTATTTTATTTTTAATTAAGTTACAATAAGACACAATTTACGTGCTAATAGGCATAAAATCTCACCACATTATCCTCTCCCGAGTGATCACGTATTCTCTGCAGTTCCCATTTGAGTGCTACTTCGGCCAGGTCGACGGCAAGGCGTCTGTGCTCCAGCGAGGCCGTCGCTGAGAAACCGAGGCGCTGCATCGCGGCTACCATGTGACCCACTAGAGCGTGGCGCACCGGGAAGTACACCTAGGACAGGCAAAAGTAGCTTGTAGAATATAGTTGGCGGCTTTTTTAGAGGTTGATAGAGCTTGTCTACTCTGAAATGACGCGCCCCACTACCCCAGATTAATACAGATGGGGCACTCCGCGGTTAAGGTATGAAGCTACAAGTACGCGACAATTCAGTGTGCGCTGCCGCGCACCGCCCGGCTCGCACGTTACAGGTACCTTCACACATTACACTTCGTGACAATTTTATCGGGCCACCAGTTTTCATGAAATATGTATCCTAATCTATAGGTATAGGTATATATAAAAGAAAGTCGTGTTAGTTACACTATTTATAACTAAAGAAAGGCTGAACCGATTTGGTTGAAAATTGATGGGGAGGTAGCTTAGAACCAGGAGACGGACATAGGATACTTAAAAAAAAACGGATAAAACGTGGTATAACAACCGAACGGCTGGACCGATTTAGATGAAATTTTGTGTGTATATTTCAATGGGTTCTTGGATGGTTTGAAAACAAAAATTATTTCCCGAGCTTGACTTTTAATTGGTTGCCCCCTTTTTAAAGAACTCATTTTTAATAATAAAAAAGAAAACACTTTTGTTGCCACTACGTGTACTTTTGCCTGCTGCGTGTGCAATCGATCAGAAGTATGGCGGCTGACTAACATGCCCTTCGGCGCGCGCTAACATGGCGGCAGCTGTCGACCAATAGCAGTACAGGAAAAAAAGACGCGGTGCGTGGAGCGTTCCGATTGGTCAATAGCATTTCCCGCGTTTTGAAAATTCATCTTCTGCGCAGGTACATCCATCCATACTAATATTATAAATTCGAAAGTAACTCTGTCTGTCTGTCTGTTACCTTTTCACGCCTAAACCACTGAACGGATTTCGATAAAATTTGGCAAGGCTATAGATGGTACCTTGGGGACGGACATAGGCTACTTTTTTTTTCAAAAATAATCCTACAGGGGGTGATATAGGGGATGAAAGTTTATGGGAAACTCAGTATTTCTTAAGTTAGGGATGTGAAAATTAAAATGTATGCTTTTGATACGAAATAAAGAAATACGCGGTTCAGCGTTTTTGAAAAATCATCCCCTAAGGGGGTAAAATAGGGGTTGATTTTAAAATTTACAAAACTGCATGGATTTCGACAAAATTTGGCAAGGCTTTATATAGCATCCTGGGGAAGGCCATAGGATACTATTTTTTTCAAAAATAATACTATAGGGAGTGATATAGGGGATGAAAGTTTGTAAGGGAAACTCAGTATTTCTTAAGTTAGGGATAACAAATTTATGCTATTGTTAGGAAATTAAGAAATATGCGGTTCAGCGTTTTTGAAAAATCATCCCCTAAGGAGGTAAAATAGAGGTTGATTTTAAAATTTACAAAACTGCACGGATTTCGACAAAATTTGGCAAGGCTTTATATAGCATCCTGGGAAAGGACATAGGATACAATTTTTTTTCAAAAATAATACTACAGGGGGTGATATAGGGGATGAAAGTTTGTAAGGGAAACCCAGTATTTCTTAAGTTAGGGATAAAAAATTTATGCTATTGGTAAGAAGTTAAGAAATATGCGGGTCAGCGTTTTTTAAAAATCATCCCCTAAGTGGGTAAAATAGGGGTTGATTTTAAAATTTACAAAACTGCACGGATTTCGATAAAATTTGGCAAGGCTATAGATAGCATCCTGGGAAAGGACACAGGCTACTTTTGGTCTTAAAAAATAATCCTACAGGGGGTGATATAGGGTATGAAAGTTTGTATGGGAAACCCAGCATTTCTTAACTTAGGGATATGCCCTATGTTTTCCACATTAACGTTCCCATGGCATATTTTCCGACATCCACGCGGGCGAAGCCGCGGGCAAAAGCTAGTAGGCCATATAAGTTGAGTATTACTGTACTTCGATACTCACTCACGCACCGCATCGTAAAAGAAGACAACCCTAACGAGTCAGAAGGTATAAGAGTTACGCGATAGAAAGAGAATAAAATCCCGGGTATTATAAGAAACATTCAAGAAATAAAAATGTTTAAAAGGAAGCTGCATGACATGTTAGTAGATAAATGTTACTATTCTGTAAATGATTTCCTAACTGACAAATCGCTTGCACATTATAGTTGTCCTCAAACATGATGCGTACGGTAACTGTCGCAAGATACAATAATTGAATATTTATCTACTAGTATCTTTATAATAATAATATTTCAATGTATAATAGCTATAGTTTGACATTTATTTTTGTGACATTTATTCGAATTTGTGTAATCTTGACGTATTTAAATTCATTAATCTCAATTATTATTATGATTGTTATTGTATGCCTAAGCGGCGGGACATAGCTGATCCTATTTTACTATAAGAACATTGTATGTATTGTGTACTTACCTATGATCCACAATAAAGAATATGAATATGAATATGAATATGAGAAGCAACTTGTAGGTGAATATAACTGTAGGTAATAGGCGTTGTGCGACCTGAATTGCACTTTATTGTGTCGTAGCAAGAGTCGCTTTTTAATTAAATGATTTTGCGGAGTGTCCCATCTGTATTAATCTGTGCCACTACTTACTTGTATACGTACACTACGGTAAATGCAGTACTGGGACGCGGCATTTCAGAGTAGACAAGCTTTACAAGACGTTATTATTGGGTGGCTTCAACGTTTGCAAGCAAGGAGGTTTGGTTGCACACATACTATTACAGGTCTCCCAAAGTGATAATGCACATAGAAATCTTCGTCACTGTTCGGCAACGGTCGTATTCCCCGAGCGTCGGAATACGATATGTATATAGAGTGGTTAAGTGCATTTTCTTCATGCATAATTTAGTGGAATTATGTGTTTTGTGCTAAAAGAGATAAATATTGATTTATCAGTAACGAAATTTGATTCGATAATTCCATGTAAGTAAGTAGCGAGGAAAACCACACGATTGTAAATATGCTACAATCTTTGTTGGATTGATTTACTTCGAAAATTGTATAGTACTTTTCAAGTGTCTTACTGGAGCTGGTGTAGTGATGGAACAAAATGGTATGGGCAGAGTTAGGCATGTTTTTATTTATTTGTTGCATTATGTACTAATATACTTTATAACATTATTTATTCCTATATCTATTTGTTTATTTATGCATATGTATCATTCTATTAAATTTACATTAGCCTAAATCTGATTTTTAAAATGTTTTTTCTAGTACTTAATATGTATTTAACGTGGGTATTTTTATTTTTTAATATTAAAAAAACGTGAAAAATATTAGTATATTTACCTATTTTACCAAATAAAAAAATAAAAATTAAATTCACCTTTGAAAACAAAACCAAGAAGGGTGTGTAATAGCAGCTCTATATAATTCCACACAGAGAGAACACGTGCAGTCACCACCAATATATAAGGTCATTTATTAGTAAGTACAAAAATTTTGAGGATAGATTCATTACCATAAGATAAACATTTCTTGAAAAAATCATAAATTTCTATACGCTAGTTTCCAAGAAAAACACCAAAAACCATTTTGTTTAAAAAGTAAAATTCAACACCCCGTGTATAACGGGGAATTCCAGCTAACGTACTTTATGGCAGATAACAAAGGAGTCGCGTTGTTTACCTAAAAGCATACCCCGCTTCGCCCCTGCCGCACCCCGTTGCGCGGCCAGCCATCATTCGACGCGGGACCAGCGTCTAGTTCGCTAAAATCATTTCACTGATAACGTGCTATGGACGGATAGTGCACATTTACGCGCGAGGGACTATGTAATGTGCATAATGCGCATTACTGGTGCGATTACAATCCACGAGTGATTCGGCCGGACCACTTCCAACACCTTTTCAGTGTGAATGTGTGAGCAGGACTGTTGAACGGCCAATTATTAGGACCCGTTTTTCTGGATCGACTGACTGCGGACACGTATCTGCAGTTCCTCCAGCGAAACCTACCAGAGCTACTGCTGGATATACCTGTGTTGTACCGCAGGTACATGTACTTACTACCAGCACGACGGCGCGCCGGTGCACTTCAGTGTGCGGGTACGCACCTACTTGGATGAGGCGTTCCAAGAGCGATGGATTGGGCGCGGTAGCGTTATCCGCTGGCCGTCACGCTCACCTGGACTTCCACGTGTGGGGTCGGGCCAAAGACCTAGTGTATGGGAACGATCCGTACATTAGATGAATTACGTGCGCGAATTGTGAGTGCATTTGACGTGATGTCCAGTGAACAGCAAGTGCTTACTGAAGTGCGGAGGCATTGTCTCGATCGCGCTAGACAGTGTGTGCGTCTACAAGGGCGTCACGTCCAACAATTGATGTGATATGTGTAAATAACTAGTAAATTGTGTAAATAAGTGTAAATCTGATAGTGAATTTTGACTTTTAAACACGCCAAGTTAAAAAAATAATAATAATTGGTGAGTTTTATTTGTTATTTTGTTTTATTTATTTGTATTATTACTTAGGATTAATTTCCACTGAACGTACTGAACGTAACGTTTACGTTATTATTTGATTACTGCATTACAAAGGCAGTCTTACACCAGTCAGTAGAAAAATTTTAAATGAATGTTAGTAAAATTGTTAATATCTATCATAAAAAAACAATAGCTCCACACTGATCCGCTTCGATTTATTGGAAATATCTCTACCAAAGATAAGCGCAAATGTTACTTTCGTTTATTGTAGCGGAATATTAATAGCGTTGCTCAAGGTGGAAACAAGATCCTAGACGAATAGGTAGGTACCTACTAAGAAAGAAAGTCATAAATAACGGTTTGCAACACGTGCAGCAAGCGGGGAGCGGAGAGTCCGAGCGATGACGTAATACGGTAGATTTTTTTGCCTCGCGCAGGACAATGACTGAGTTCACTGAGTCAGTATACAGGATGCTTTTAAAAATATTGTTATTTTTTGTTAGAAAAATTTAAAAAAAAAACTAGCCTGAATATTTGAAAAAAAATGCTAGCGCCGTATTTCTAGCGTATAGTTAGATGTACTGTTTAAATATTTGTAATTAAAAAAAGTTCACCTTATATAAAGACAACTGACGGACCTTTGACTGACCGGCGACCGCCGCCGACCGCCCGAATTGTTTTCGATTGTGTACACATGATATTGACTCCTATTTCTTTCGAACAAGGTGCAAAATGCAAGTGCATTGTTTAGGGCTCTTACGATTCAATGATTCGGGTGTTTCCGGGAATACGAGAATTAGCGAAGATCTGCATGCGCATTATTAATTTGGGAATACTGTATTAGAATTATAGATTTTTCAAACGTGTTTTAATTTTTATCAAGTTACATTGAAATACTAAATTTTTCCAAACGTTTTGAACGTCAAAATTATAAAGCGTATAAACGTTACACTAACGCATTCAAAATAGCTTATGATAAGCCCAACTTCGCTTCCAAAAGAATGTTTTGTCTGTTTCTAAGCTGCCAGTTATGTTGCCATACAGTAACACCAACCAACCAACATACCTTATAATGCCTAACAACAAGCTGCAGAATATGGAACAGCTGTTGCACGGAGTGGCCATCCTCCACTATGATCTTCTTGGTCCAGTGTGTAAGCATTGTGTTGCCATCCTCCATACGTTGCGGCATGGCTGGCGTTAGGATCTCTAGCGCCTGACGAACCACCGAGCGGGCTTCTACTGCATGCGCTTTTAGAAGACTGTGGAATACTGATGGAAAAACATAAAATCAATAGGATATTTGATCACTATTAAGTGTATCCGCAAAGATAGCTCGCCAAATACCAATTTTCTTACGGTTTTTTTGCAATTTGCAGGTCAGTGTCAAGTTGTATCGTGATCAAAATATGAGTTGGACCATAATAATTAAGTATTTAAGTACATAATCATCACAATAATATTATAAAGGCGAAAGTTTGTGAGTGTGTGTGCTTGTATGTTTGTTACTTCTTCACGCTCAAACGGCTGGACCGATTTGGATGAAATTTAGTATATAGATAGCTTATAACCTGGATTAACACATAGGATACTTTTTATCCCGGTCTACGTGGGTGAAACCGCGGGGCGCAGCCGGTTATAACCATAAGAATCATCAATACGTCTCTCTAAGTTAGATTTGTTCTCTCTAAGTTTAATCTCGGACATCATGACATTTTGGAACAAATCTAACTTATTACAGAGATATATCAATGATTCCATGTAAATACATAATTTTGTTATAGTCGCGAATCATATTTTGATCAACATTCAACCTGACACTACCCTGCAAATTTCAAAAAACGTAAGAAATATTGAATTTTGCGGGCTAGCATTCACCATAAAAAAGTTAATTGTAAGTACAAAAGATGCGAAAAAACAAATCTGGACAAGCTACTGCTTTCGGGGATTTTCGCACAAACGGATATTGATCTGAGTGGCGTAATATCATTAGTATAAAGAAGTTAATTGTAAGTACAAAAGATGCGAAAAAAAAAAACTGGACAAGCTACTGCTTTCGGGGATTTTCGCACAAACGGATATTGATCTGAGTGGCGTAATATCATTAGTATAAAGAAGTGAATTGTAAGTACAAAAGATGCGAAAAAAAAATCTGGACAAGCTACTGCTTTCGGGGATTTTTGCACAAACGGATATTGATCTGAGTGGCGTAATATCATTAGTATAAAGAAGTTAATTGTAAGTACAAAAGATGCGAAAAAAAAAAACTGGACAAGCTACTGCTTTCGGGGATTTTCGCACAAACGGATATTGATCTGAGTGGCGTAATATCATTAGTATAAAGAAGTGAATTGTAAGTACAAAAGATGCGAAAAAAAAATCTCGACAAGCTACTGCTTTCGGGGATTTTCGCACTAAACGGATATTGTTCTGAGTGGCGTAATGTCATTAGTATTTAACCGACTTTTATAGTATAACTTCATTGTTATTTATTTTTTTAATTCGCAAAAATAAACGTAATGTGCTGAATATGTTATGGTTTGAGGAGGCTTACCTTGCAACACAATCCGCTTGTGGATAGCGAACTTTGCAATGATATGACTCAAAAGTAGATGTCCGTGATACCTGTAGAGAAAGAAAAGTGTTATCATTGAAACAGGGATGAGTGATGCAGTAAGATTGAATTTTCCGAGTAAACGCACACTTGTCCGCGTCGATTGAATCGACCATGCTGGGGGCTTACTATGAGCTCTTATAGCAGGGCAGAAGTTGAACGTTTCCAGTGAGAGAGAGAAACGGTGCTATGTATCGTATATAGCTCCGTCTCTCTCTCTCTCTCTCTCTCTCTCAGTGGAATCGTTCAACTTCTGCCCTGCTATAACAGCTCATAGTAAGCCCCCAGATCGAAACAAAGTTCCCAGTATTTCTTCCGGCGGGCGGTTTCGTCTGATTCGGCGCGGATAAATGTGCGAGGTGTCATAAGATTTCATACAAGTAATTCTAAAATTCGATGCTTTCAGCTCCTTCCCTTTCTTCGGCTCTGATAAGTGTGCGTTTACCTTAAGTAGGTCCTGTACGCTTTGTTAACGTTAAATTACATGATGACGTTTGTAAATATCAATGGCAACATTATATTTTTGTTTTTTTTTTTGTGCCACCCTATTTAAAAGTAGACAGAAATCATGTATGCATGTAATTTAAGTTTTTGTTAGAATGGGCTAAAGGTTTGACAGGTAAAGTTGTCATGTATGAAGGGTAGAATCACTCCTTTAAGAAATGCTGGTGAGCTGTAATACACATATGTTTATAAACCTACACCAGGCACCGGTCTCACGCAAAGTTAGCTCCTTGTTTGTGCACTACTGTCTAAGTTTAGCATGAAGTTAGTAACTTGTGTAGAGAAAATAAACGTTTTATATTATTACACGCAGGTGACTAAATCACCATCCTGTATTTGAATAGTAATTTTTTAGATCTTACCTGGTCGCAGGATCCACATAATTCTTGCCCAGCAAACAGGGCCAGGCGAACGTCATGAGTCTCCGTAGTTTATTGCCCTGCTTCTTATTGTTCGCATCGTGTATATGTGCAGACGCTTGCTCCAGTAGCAGGCATGCGAACTGCAGCAGGGAGATGCGAACCGCGTCCGAACACGCGAACGGATTCTCAGGATCGATCACCTGAGATAGAAACTGGTATTAATTAACGCGACTATTTTATATGATTGTTGATGAATTAAATGATAGTCAATAAGGAAGGTTAATTTTAAGTCCGACAATACTGTGTTGGTAGAGAAAGAGTCTGGAACTCAGTAATGTTAACCTCTGTAAATAATCTAAGAAAAGGTCAAAAATCAATCTGCCTAGCCTTTTCCCAACTATGCCGGTCGGCTTGCCGGATGCAAGTTTATTTAAAGCTTCCGTATCTACGTTTAAAATTTTGTTTCTGAGTTCATAATATTTCGTGATGTTCGAGAGCCTCCCCTTGTCTATCCAAGTCTATCTTGTGTGTTCGATGTAACTAACCTTTAAGAAAACCCATCTAAATCTACTACTATCAACTACATTAAAATAAAAACTTACGTTATTAATAAACACGGAGACGACATTGTCTGGATTATCCTGATAGGGCGCCGGTGGCCCGCCCACGATCTTCTGTCCCTTGTCGAAGCTGACCGCGAAACACGGGATCAGGATCATCTGCAGTACTTTAGCCTTCAGGTCCTGTGACATGGCATCACTGGAGAAATGCTCCACGAAGCGGAAGAATGCTGCGCGCTTCCAGTCTATGTCGTAGGTCTGTGCTACTGTGTTCTCGAGGAAATCTCGGAGGAACTGTAAAAGGAAAATTGGTACTTATTACTTGAAGCCAGAATTATCGTTTTTACACGACTGCGGCGAAGCCCAAAAGAAGGGTTATGTGTTCTTTATGTTTTCAAACTCAAATGGGTCCCACCTGCTTCCAACTTTTATTAAATTTAAAATGGCCTTGTTTTTAGCTTTTCAGTTTTAGTTTTTTACTGCAGTCGGGTTTTTAGTTTTTTTTTAATAACTTTTTGTATTATGTTGTTTAAAAGCTGGATGGATGAAATGGCGACCGGTTACAGGAACAACTTGCGACCCACGGATGCCCCTCAAGTTAAAGGGAAAAATTTACAAGTCCCTGTCGTACTTTATGGATCGGAATGCTGGGCAGTGAAGAAGACGGATGAAAAAAGATTGCATGCAGCGGAGATGAGAATGTTGAGATGGATGTGTGGAGTGACGAGAATGGATAAAGTAAGAAATGAGTATATAAGAGGAAGTTTGAAAGTGGTGCCAGTGACAGAAAAGTTGAAAGGAAATCGTTTGGGTTGATAAGGGCATGTGATGAGGAGAGACGAAACGCATGTGACTAAAAGAGTGATGAATATACATGTTGATAGATGGAGAGGCAGAGGAAGGCCAAAGAAAAGATGGATGGATTGTGTGAGGAATGATATGAAAGGGAAGATGATAGCGTGACGGTTGACCGGGGAGAATGGAAGACGTAAACGTGTTGCGCCGACCCCAAGTAACATGGGATAAGGGCAGGAAAATGATGATGAAAAGCTGAAAACCTGTTGGAGGCCCAAGTGGAATGAAAATATAGAGATGCCATTTTTGCCTTAGTTGGTTAATAAAAGTCTTTCTTCGTTATTTATTACTGGCATTGATCGATACGATTTACAATGACATGATCATTCTAGACCTGTTGGGCACAGCAAAGTGGGAGAAAGGAAGAGAGCTTCAATCTGTTGAATTAGTTGAAAGTGACACCGGTGACTGAAACGTTGTGCGAAAATCGGTTGTCATGGTATGATGAAATGTGATGCGGAGGAATGAGGAAAATGTCGTCTGGAATGTTTTGAGTATGAATGTGGATGGCTATACGAATAGGGGTAGACCAAAGAAACGATGGATGGACTGTGTGAAAGATGATATGGCTAAAAAGGGAGTGACTATCGAGATGGTGAGTAATAGAGAAGTATGGAAGAAACATACATGTTGCGCCGACCCCAAATAAATTGGGATAAGGGCAGGAGAATGATGATGATGATGATGATGATGATGACGATAGTTGGTAGGTGGTTGTTTTTTCAGTAAGCCGAAAGATCAGAAGATAAAAACAAATTTTCAGCTAAATTATCACGAGCTCTGGCATTTTATGAGCAATTTCACATCAATGAGGCATTAAACAAGACAAAAATATCGTCAATCGACATTTAAATATTCAGCTAAACTTAAGACCCTAAGAACAAGTATCATTATTACCTGGAAGTCAGGTATGAACCGGTCACACAAGGCTCGCAGCAGCTGGAACAACAAGTCTATGCTGGACTTATGTTGCACGAAGTAGTGTAGCAATATCTTCACTATCAGCTTGGGTTCCTTCCAGTGTGTGCAGTCTACTATCTCTACTTTCTTGTGGATTTCCTGAAAAAAAAAAAACAAACGAAATACAAACGAGGACCGGATTAAACATTGTTTGTTCCTCATCCTCATTTTAAAAGATCTTGTATCTTATCAAACACGAAATGAGGAATCCAACTGAATTTCTAGGCTACTAACTGCTCCAAATAACGAAATAAGACAGGATAATCGAGCAATATACTCACATGATACGTGTCACTGCACCAAATACGCTTCAACAATTCAATCAAATCCGGCTGTCCTGACAACCACTTTTCATCAAACTTGATCAGCAAAGAAATAACCCTTATTGCTTGGAACTGCATCTCAGCCCTATCAGCTGTTGGCAGGTTGGCCGCAGTACCACCAGTGTTGGCGGCCAACAATTGCATAAGGCGCGGTTTCTTGGTCGTTTGTAAAGCCTCTCGGTACGGAGGACCAGCTTTCGGGTGTTTGATTAAGAAGACGAGGAATCGGCTCCATTGTTGGTCTTTTATGTTGTTGTCGCTTAGTATTAGGTCTAATGTCTCTTTTGGATACCTGAAAATTAAATAGTGATAAATATTTTTGGCTCAATATTGTTAAATAAGGATGGATTGTGAGAGCGATGATATGAATGAAAAGAGAGTGAATGTTGAGGTCCACCTTATGACAGGGAAAAATGGAAGGGAAAAACTTATTTCGCCGACTCAAAGTAACATGGGCCCAGGGCAGGCAGCAGTGTCAAAATAATAGGGCAGTTCCTGTCGAACTGTAGAAAAAACTTTAAAATCCCTTACCTCATTAGGAACTTAACAAGTGGTTCTCTAAACGGCGATCCAGCTTCAATCATGAGTGACTTCTCAGTGTGGAATATAAGTCGACACAACACATCGATGAAGCGAGGGGAAGCGGCCGGAATTTGGTGGAATATACCAATCAGGATTATTATCTTCTGTTCGTTTTCCATGTTCTTTGATACGCTCTGGAGGAAGTTTCCACCTGTGAGAAAAAAAAAACATTAAAATTATACAGGAAAAAAACCAAGCAGTGCAGAGCAAATAGTCAAGTGTCAGAAAACACAATATTTCAACTGCTTTAAGCCATTGGCAATATTAGGCTGAAAACTGATGCCTGAATAAAAAAAATCTATTTAGTCCGTCAGTCAGATAACAAAAAAATACTTAGATAAAACGCATTAAAGTTGGGGAGTGTGGGCTCGCTACGTCACAACTCTCATCAAACTACGTATAAAATCTAGCAAGGAATGACGTCATGCCACATTTTATAGTGCCACAAAGTTAACGTAAGTTTAAGTAACGGCGGCGATGTCGGTGAACAAAATATGACAAGCCTTGTCACTTTTCATAGTGATTTCGTTAGTCCCAATTAAAGCCACCGGGTCGGCTAGCTAAGCTTGTGGCACTTTAACTCAATGTATCGCCGTAAGCTTTTGGTTACTTAAAAAAAACCGGTCAAGAGCGAGTCGGACTCGCGCACCGAGGGTTCCGTTCCGATTTCTGAAAAAGTGTGCTACTTATAGACATCGTTTTATTTTTCGTGTAATCTTTACATAAACTTCTATGTATCGAAGCTGCTCGACAATTCAACCGCTTTCGCCAGGTTGAAGGAGAAGCAAAGGTATAAAACCGATAAACAGCCTAATATGAAAAATTGAAAATTCAAATATTTTCGGGTTTAGAACACAACTGCAAACGTATTCAAGAATCTCTCTCTGTCATGAACTGTTTTGCGACTGGTGATAAGGCAAAACAACAATCATTTCGGATTTTTATCTTTGCAAACTTCGGAGATAAGGCGGGGGGAACGGTATTTTTTTTTACATTTTTCATCAAAAGCCGAAAACTATGTGGCCTGAAAAAAAATAAAAAAATTACTGAGAATGTGCAAACAGCGTTCTTTCATATGATACCCCACATGCCCTAGTAGCCCCACTTTGAATTTTTAAGACCCCCTCTCAGTCCCTGTTAAAAAAAATATATAAATATTTTTACTTCTTTCTTATTTGCTAAATAGTTGGGTAAACGTCATCTAAAACTTTTCCAAATTGCAAGTTGATAGCATTAGTAGTTCTTGAGATATCCAGCTGTGACAAACCATACGGGTTCCTTTTTTACCATTTTGGTACGGAACCCTAAAAAGAAAAAAATACATGACGGACGAAAAAATTTTTGTCATCAACCCTGTTGTTTATTGAAATAGTTAAGCACATTAACTAAAATGGTATAATAATAAGATAAACCAAAGGTATCTTACGTGCTTATTTTCCAATTAGTTAAATATTTTCTAAGATTCAAAATATATCATACCTCTGTTAGTCTGTATAGAATAATCTAGTAACTTCTTCAGGAGTTGCAGCAGCTGCTCACATAGTTTCTCACTGAACGTCGAAGGGAACAACTGAGTCAAGTACGAAAGCCTCTTGGCTCCGTTTACGCTCAAGTGTCTGTGGTCACCGAGAGTCAGCAATAGAGGTCGCATCACTGGGTGAACCATCTCCATGTCGATTTGGAAACCAGACAGGAATTTCTGCATGCACTCGAAACCGACCTACGAAATTTTAAGATTGTTATAAATCTCGGATATTTATAATTGTAATACAACCATCGATAAATTAGTGGAGAGAAAAGAGGAATATCTAAAACTTGAAATAAAAACACGCTAATGCTCAATCCGTTGGCCTCCACGGCTGATTATTTTTTCATACTTTAGAAAATTTTACTGATATTAACGCACGATTCGCCAGTGTTTTAATTCGTCGCCATAGTACTCAAAGAGTTATAGCTTGTCGGAAAACATTAGACGATCAAGAATTAAGAATGCATTTAACTGTTCGAGAATGTCAAAGGTGGAAGTTGCATCTTTATTCACAAAGGTTAAAATAATGGAAAACTTACTTGTTGCAATTCCTGATCATTCTTCTCAAGGGATTTGTAAAGCACTTGGAATATTTTCTCGCGGCAGTGTTTCTCCTGTATGTAATGGCAGGAGGCAAGTGCTTTCAACGCTGAGGCCCGTAACGGCACTAGATTGACGCCCTTATAACATGGCAGCTTGCCTAACATCGTGTCTTCAGCCTCGCATAAGGATAGTAGCTCCCGGAAGAATACTTTGTGTTCATTTATGTTGAGATCTAAAAGTTAAATAATAACTTGATGTATACATATTTGGAAAATATACAACGTGCCGCCACAATGTCGACATTAATTAAAGACACGTACGGCTAGTGGCCAGTAATCATGAAAATTATAATAAGATTAAATAAACAATAATTTTTTTTTTCAAACTAGATAGGTACTTTAAAATAATAACCAAAATTAGGATCACTTTATGCAAAGGTCTCATTCATGAAGCTATTGTTCTATGTCATCTGGTAAAAGGCCGTTGACTGACACTTTTTTTTTGTTCATCGTTAGTCTATTGTTCTGACCCAGCTGTGAGTAGCTTCATGAATGAATTTTTTGCAAAACGCCCAGAAAGAAACTCCCGAGTGGCGTGACCTTTTTTTTCTCGTTCGTTTTAATTTCATCTCTGCTCTACAGGTTGCTCCAACGTGCTATTTTAGAAAATTGTAAATAAATCAATGAATAATAACATTAAAATCCATACTAATATTATAAATTCGAAAGTAACTCTGTCTGTCTGTCTGTCTGTTACCTTTTCACGCCTAAACCGCGGAAGGGCGTGTCAGACTTTTACTGACTAAAACCCACCCGTGTTCCTTCAGTTGCCTATGCCAGGGCCGCGGTAACCCCTTCGGACAATCCGCGACCCCAGCGGCGTCGGCCCTATTGGACCCCGTCACTTGCTGACATCTCTTTGAGGCGCGCGTGGAACACAACGCGCCGTCGACTCGGGCCTGGTCCTTACCGGACGGCGAGCTACCCGCTGCTCACCGTCCGCAGGCCCGCGCCTACGGTGGCCGGAAATCGCCCCGCGATTCCCGCCGCCCAGGGCGTCTCCTGCGGCGACTGAGGGCGTGAGGCTGCCTCTCCCTCACGCGTTCCGCCTCCTCCTTCGCGAGCATCACTGCTTCGCAGAAGGAGGTGACGGCCTCCCATGCACTCTCGCTCCGCACCATGGCCTGGACCAGGCTCGGACGCGAGAGATCGCCGCCGCCGATCGCCTCCGTGAGAACACGGCGGTGCTCTGCCCAAGCCGGGCAGACCTCCACTGTATGCTCCACCGTGTCCTCCGGGCGATCCGCACAATGGTAACACCCGGGCGTTTCCTCCCGCCTTATGCGAAACAGGAACCTCCCGAAACAACCGTGTCCGGTGAGGACCTGCGTCAGGCGGAAGGTGAGGACGCCGTGGCGCCTATCTAACCACTCCTCAAAGAGGGGACTTATCGCCGCAATTGTGGCGTGCCCAGCGCTGGGTTGCGACAGTCGCGCTCTCCATGCCACCATGAGATCCCGCCGGAGCTCTGTCCGCTGTACCGTGATTTCTCGCGGCAGCGGAGTTACGCCCCGGCGCTTCGCCTCCTCGCGCCACTCCCACACGTGCGCGAGGACCTTTGCCTCCAGATCCCACGGCGGCAATCCGGCAAGGAGGCTCGCCGCCTCCCGGGAGACCGTGCGGTATCCCCGGACTAGCCGGATGGCCATGACCCTCTGGGACGCGTTCAACCTGCCGGCTGGTCCCAGCCTTAGGGAACGCGCCCACACCGGTGCTCCGTAAAGGGCCATGGACCGCACGACCCCCGCGTAGAGCCTCCGGCAGGAGGCGTTTGGACCCCCCAGATTGGGCAGGAGCCGCCTCAAGGCAGCCCCAGCCCGTGCCAGTCTGGGAGCCAAACGTCGGAAGTGCTCCACGAAGTTCCACCGGCTGTCGAGGACGAGTCCCAGGTACTTCATCGTCGACCCGACTCCGATGTGAACCCCTCCCACCGTTATTTCGGAACCCGACGGTGGCGCATTCCGAGGACCATGAAAACACATGGCCTCGGACTTGTGCAAGGCCACCTCGAGTCCCAACTGCCGGATCCTCTCCACGACTATCGCAACCCCGCGTGTCGCTAAGTCAGCCGCCGCCTGGTGCGACCTCCCTTGCGCCAGGACCAGCGTGTCGTCAGCGTAACATACTACGCTGACGCCGCTAGGGAGGTCGGCGCGCAGCACCCAGTCGTAACCGATGTATAGATGGTATCCTGGGGACGGACATAGGCTACTTTTTTTTTCAAAAATAATCCTCCAGGGTGTGATATAGGGGATGAAAGTTTGTATGGGAAACTCAGTATTTCTTAAGTTAAAATTAAAAATAAAATGAAAATTAAAATGTGAAAATTAAAATGTATGCTTTTGATAGGAAATAAAGAAATATGCAGTTCAGCGTTTTTGAAAAATCATCCCCTAAGGGGGTTAAATAGGGGTTGATTTTAAAATTTACAAAACTGCACGGATTTCGACATAATTTGGCAAGGCTTTATACAGCATCCTGAGGAAGGACATAGGCTACTTTTTGAAAAAATAATCCTACAGGGGGTGATATAGGGGATGAAAGTTTGTATGGGAAACCCAGCATTTCTTAAGTTAGGGATATGAAATTTCAAATTATAAATAATTATAATTATATCGGACAGCCCTATGTTTTCCACATAAACATTCCCATGGGATATTTTCCGAAATCCACGCGGGCGAAGCCGCGGGCAAAAGTTAGTATCTTTATAAAACGAAAATGCGGAACCGTATACGCGTGTCAAGTTAATGTCATCATTGCAGCGGCATGTTGTATCGAAAGTATTATTTATTATATTAGCATGTCATATCGAGAAGAAACATGGCCGGTATTCTAAAACGCTCAAGTATGAATATCGATTGTCGAATGATAGATTTCATACTGAAAACTAAAAACTATCTCTTGTTTAAATCGAGAAAATACTAGTGTCATTCACCATGCCATTTTTTACGCACGTAAAAAATGGTTTGGTCCTTTGGTACAAAACATTTAAAAAACACATATTCGAAAAAAGCCATAAGTACACAAGTTAATAAAAAGTTTTTATAAATAAAATAACTCTCAGTACAATTAATTCTTACCTATTGTAAACAGCCTAGGTTTCAATGTAGTACAGAACGTGGTTCCATCCATGAGACCCATCTGAGCATTGGCTGGTTGGTGTCGAAGCAAATGTTTCTTGGGCGGGATTATATCCGCTAACACTTCTCTGTGGGGATCCATTACTTCTGTTACAGTCTTCTTTTGTAACTCTGCTATAAGCTCCAGAGATTTCATGGCCTGACGAAACATATAAATTAAAATAGAATGAAGAAATCAAAATTTAAAAATCACAATATCCGGGCGTTAATATGTCACATAGATCTTTAGAACGAGAATGTCGCAATGGTTTAAATGAGTGATAGAGGACGATGCTCTACAAATCTGATCCCTTGATAATGGCCTTCAATTTCATATTGTTTAAGAACATTGTAAGTTTCCCGAATATAATAGAATAAAATAAATAAATCCGAATTTTCCTAGAACTCCACGTGCCATATTTACGGTTGGGTACTGTGTAAAGCAACGCATCCTTACCTGTTGTCGTACAAGAAGATGAGGACTCGTCACTTGCAGAACAAGTTCTTGAAGCACATCATGTAACGCTCTAGCCTTCGCAGCGGCGACATCACCTTCAGCCTCCCCCGAATGTCCACTAGGACCCACCACGCAAACTCTAACCAGCCTCTCCAAGTTCACAGTAGCCATATCTATTGCTCCCGAAGAAACTTCGCCCGTCAAATCCATCATTACGAACAGAACTGCCTTCAAAAATGTGAACACGTGTTTGTAAACCCATTCCAGTGCCATTTTCTCCACCATAAACTTGACTGCAATGCAGCCACCTAGCTTGGCGTACCAGGCCCGTTCATAACACAGTGCCGACATTCGCTCAGCAAGGTACTCCATCAAAGGCAGCCGGCATGCGCGTTCCCTACTTCCCAGCACCGTTGCAGCAGTCTCTATCATAAGGACTAAAGCGAGGTGACCAGGTTTGCATAACTCTTTCTCTTCATGACCCATTATGACAGCGATTGCATCAACAAGCACCAAAGCGTCAAGGCCTTCCTTAGGTGAAGAGCTTTCGACAAACGGTCCCGCTTGTTGCGCGATCGCTACCATAGTGTAGTGTCTCACTAAGGACACCATCGTTGGCAGCACGTGGTGACGTAACTCTTTTATAGCTGCGGCAACAAACATTCCAGTAAGAGCCGTACGATGAGTGTTACGTACAATACTGTTAGTACACTTGTAATAAGGCCCATTTTGAACCTGAATCTTGCCATCGATGAAGCTCGGGTGGTTGAACAGCTTCTGTAACGTCGCCCTATCGTCATCCAAATTGAGAGACGAAGCTAAGTAACACCTCAATACCTCCCAACATTGTCGTCTGTAGAACGGATCAGTCATGCTGGACTTTAGCGCAGAAAAGGCTGTCTCTATTACTTTATCTACCTCGAAATCTATAGGTTTCGCTTGTTCTTGGAAGTATGCTTGTACTGCGGGCGGTGGCGCGTCTGTTTCACGATACTCCAACCTTTGTGGTTCAATCATCATCTTACGGTTGCCACCGCCGAATTTTCCGAGGACTCTGAACGCGATTCTAGCGACTTCATTATTCTGCAATGTTCTCCAAAGCGCTTGCATAAGATCGGCCCTGACTGGCTGAATGTGTTCGTACAAGAAGTCGGGCTGCAAGTTATCCACGCAAAGCTCGAGAGTTCTCAAACCTTGTGATATTAAAGTATGTGACCCATTCAGTGCCGACACTAAAGGATCCATGAGCATCGGTAAATAAGGCAATAGACTGCTTAATCTAACGGGTACAGTCAAGCATAACTCGACAAATAGATCTTTCATGTGTTGTTTGTGAAGGCCGCTTTGTAGGCGATTTAATCCTTCAAGTAAGTTTGGCAAAAGTGGTAAGAATTCTTGGTATAGTAGATCGTGACTGCCGCCTCCGATGGAGCGGAATAACGCCCTTAAAAGTAGAAAATAATTGTAGGGTTCCTTAGCAGTCATAGCATAATCCATGGCTTTGTTGACGATGCTGTGTAAATGTGGTCTAAGCATTTGTTCATTTTCAGTTGGGAACAGGCTTACGGAACCAAAGACCAATTTGAAAAGTCTCAGGTAAAGATTTGACCTCTCCACATTCGTTCCCATTTCTTCCATCCTTTGGAGAAGGTATTCAACAAGTACTGTCGCGAATATCGGTGACGTAGCAGGATTGGATAAAAATGTATTTGCGATTATTTGCAACGTCGTATTTTTGTTGATTCTTTCAACCATATGGGAAATTGTCGCCGTAAATATCTCTTGGAAGGTTTGTGGGTTCATCATTGAAAACTGTAAGGGAAAAAATGACACTGTATTCACACTGCTATGAAAAAAATAATATTAAATTTAATTTTTCAAGGCCATGATTTCTTAGAAATTGTTTATATGCTTACCACTCCACTAAAATGCTCCAACACCTCTTTCTCCTCCTTAGACCGTACATGTGGTTGTGCGGGCGGCTGCGCAGGCGCACGTGGTGCGGCTAACGTGTATATGTCAAGCGACTGTAGGCCCCATCGCACTAGACGTATAAATACCAACGTTTCACGTGCACTGAACTGCTTTTGACCAGTTATGGTGGTAGTAGATGTACCCTCCGTGTTTGTTGTTGTTTGCTGTGATAGAAAGATTAGATTTTTTGTCGATTATTGCAGTTTTATTAGATAAACTATAGAATTATTTATTGGACTTAATTGTAGTTACATATTATTGATTTGAAGAATCATATTTATAAAAATTTTTAGGGTTCCATACAAAAATTCAAATGTTTTGTTTTATGTAGGTAAAATAAAATTAAGTTGGCTGGTTTATAACTACAATAAAGTTCAATAAATAATTTGTTATTGAATCGCAGGATTAAAACATCATTATCATCATTCCGGGATTTTAGAGTCAGTATTATCAACTCTATGTTACTTTCTTCCTCGAATTTTAGGTAAATTAGCTCACCTTCTTCCGATCACAAGATACCTGTCAAGCTAACTCTTTTGTTGACTATACTATGCAAATAAATGTTACAAGAATATTTAAGGTAATCACAATTTTACTCTTAATAATCATTCAAACTCTCACTATTAATCCTAACTATTACTACTAAATAAGTAAATTCTACTCAAGTATATTAACTTTACAAAATAAGTGGTCTACAAACCTTGCAAGAAGCACAGCCCCACGTAATAGTCTTAACGCCACAAACCAGCGTCTTCACCAACGTCCTATAGTCTCCTACATTCAGATTGTTCATCTGTGAAGACGGGAACCCTATCTTAGACTTCTCTTCACTCTTGGTCAGGCTGTCCAGGAAGTCTGGGGCCAGTTTTTCTTCTTCCACCTTGACTTCGACTGTTGAAGTCGTTGGGCCTGGGGTGGTGGGAGTACCAGGTGTGGTACCATTTGTGCCATTGGGTGTTGGTGTTGTTTGTTTACTAGAACAAATTACATACATAGTGATGAAGAAAATATGAAGCGATTAGAATTCATTAGTGATTTATATGCGCGGTTTCTGAGGTGTTTTTAACCTGAGCTTATTAATTTGATAGCATTCTCTAATTTTAATATCTTGACAAATTAACATTCTGAACACTGAGTTAGAGCGAGAATACACACGCCTGTACAGTAGTACCAAACTTATACATATAGCTTATCGATGTAGAGTGGGCTGCATCAATTGGGTACCCCAGTTGTATTTAAATTTGAATACAACTGGGGTACCCAATTGATGCAGCCCACTGTACCTGCACAGAAGATGAATTTTCAAAACGAGGGAAATGCTATTGACCAATCAGCACGCTCCACGCATCGCGCTCCTTTTTCCTGTACCGCTATTGGTCGGCAGCTGCCGCCATGTTAGCGCGCGCCGCGTATGGCATGTTAGTCAGCCGCCATACTTGCAAGTGAGACGGAACTAACAGCTGCAGTGTATTATGAACCTTATAATAGTGATCTAAGGTTAATTGTAAGTTTTAAGCATTATTCCGTTAATCTTCGGGCCATACTTTCTTTTCTGTGCGAACGAAGATTCACGACGCGCCTTATCAGTTGGTTACCACTGTAACTTGCACCAAAGTATTCAAGTAGCTTGCGGCATGCAAGCTACTTGCATACTTTGGTGCCATAACAACTTCTGATAGGTAAATGTCACAATGGCATGCCAGCTACTTCCATAGTTTTGTACAAGCTACAGGCATGTGTATTCCCTCCCCTAGGGTAATAGGGGCTGGTATCCGCAACTCCACGTCAATGCGCGTATTTTGCGTATGGTATTCCCTCCCTTATGGAACAACTGTGCTCAAACGGATAATGTTGGCGAAACAGATTGGATTTGGAGCAAAACCAGATTTTAGCAATCTGCGTTTCTAGTAAATGCGGAGTTTGTCAACAGCAAATAGTGGAGTTCTTCTTTACATTGATTAAATAGAAAAATAATTCCATTTTCAACAAAACACATCTGCACACTTAACACTTACCACTTATTTGTCAACGCAGGTATCGGAAATTATGAATACGCCTTTCGATAGCAGTGAATTTAAAAGTCATTAGCCATCTATTATTAGTTTACAGTTTGATAACTGCAAATTTTCGTCTTTTCCTGTGATAGTTAATTAACTAAGTCAATTTTCGTCAAACAAAAACCACCTGCACACTTACCACTTATTCATCAATGCAGGTAGTTGCAACTTGGATATGGTCTTGAACTTCAGAACAAACACTTCAAGTATTCGCATGAGCAACTGTCTTCCCTGTGGCTGAGTGCCGGCCGCGGCTGCGCCTTCACTCTCAGACCGCTGACGAATGCAGTCCACCAGGTTCAGTAATAACTTGCAGGACATTGTCTGGATGCTGTATGGGAAATTGGCCATAAAGTCTATTGAAAACCTCGTTCCCATTTGATGTTATTTCCACTTAAACGAAAATCAACTTTAAGCATGTGTAAGATTCCAGAATGACTAGTACTTTTGAAAAAGTCATAAAAATGTTTGAAGTTGTAACGCAAACTGAACTTTATGAGTAAGTATTAAGGTTGTTTTTCCAAAAACACATATTAGTTCACATGTTTGGAAACTAAATCGCGATCGCAGTATAGAATTGTGATGGTTACTGATAGTAAAAATGGGTAAGTAGTTTTTAAGATTGTTTTCACTAAGTATCCTTAATTTTTCCTGGACGCACTTTGGTTTTATGTGAAAATTACCGAAAATGTCTTAAACATTACCAAGTGATACTAAATAAAAGTTTGTTCATACCTTGTTGGAAGAGATTCATCATGCACATTTTTGGAGAACAAATGAGCTGCAATAGCGAGGTCTGTCAGTGGCAGGAGTTGTCGGACATGGTGAACTAAGTCTGCTAGTGTGGAATACGCCAGTGGACGTAAAGATTCGTGAACTGTCCAGCCTCCTCCAAGGAGTACATCTTCGTCGAATAGACGCTCCATGTAAGGAACAAATTCTAAAAAAGAAATATAATGTGTGTTACGCCTACGTGCCAATTCCAGCTGGGCATTATGATTTTCGACAGGTTAAAAAAGATAAATATGAGTTAGTTTGAAAATAAAAACTTGAGAGTTTACTAAACCATTAAAGTTGTTTATTTTTAAAACATATTTATCCTGAAATAAAGATTAAGTACTCCTTATATGATCCATATTAAAAGTAATTTTGCAGTAAATATAGAGTAACAGTTTTACAACATGTAAAGTTATTATTTAGCAACTTACTCAGTCTCAAATCCGTAGCAAGGATATGTCGTGTTGCTATGACCAATTCCTTTCTCAGATGTGCCACTTCTGGTGGACATAACGTCAACAGCCCTATAATGCCCTTCACCATCAAATTGGCGTGATTGGCAATCGTGTCCTGGTATATTCTGATGATGTAAGCCAAGAAAGCTAAAGTCTTGATTTGGGCACCCATGAAGTCTACAAAAACCTCCTTGTTGAATGAAGCTGATTGTCTGTAAGTAAGTAAATACTTGAAGTAACAGACTATGTGAAGTCAAGACGACGATGTTATGTGCCTTGCCTTGCATAGGCTGGCATTTTTTGCCTATGCCAAAATGGCTGAATGTTTCTTTTAGACTAATGATTCCGTGAAATATTTAAATAGTGGACTAGTAACAGATATGTTCAAAAGAGTACAGAGTTAGGCCACACTGGGAACGAAGCTAAGTTCGTTTAGCTCCGCTACCACGTATTTTCATACTTCGGTTCATAGTTTGTGGTGTGAACCGAAGTATACAAACATGCGGTAGCTAGCGAGCGAAGCTAAACGAACTTAGCTTCGTTCCCAGTGTTGCGAGCTTTTTATATATATTTATATTTTTTATTCTCTTTTACATGTTGTCAAAATATTAAAAAAGACAGTTGTGTCAGCCATTCCTAATTTTATTGTATAAAAATACAGTCCACATTTTGCCTACACCCAGTGTGGCCTGCACTTAATAGATGTGTTTATTTACACAAATATTATAAAGAGGTAAAGTTTGGATGTAGGAGGTAATCTCTGGAAGTACTGATCCAATTTCGAAAATTCTTTCACGTGCAGGAAGCTACACTATTGCCAAGTGCCATAGGGTATGTTTTATGGTATAGTTGACTACCACGAGGTGGAAGTCGCGGGCAGGAGCTAGTGACGAATACTGGGCCACTAATGTTTGGTTTCTTTTTGAACATACCTGTGGGTGGCAGCAGGTTGCAAAGTAATGGTCTCCATGATCAGAGGGATGAAGTTGCTGACCTCCTGATGGACATTTTGTTTGTACAACTGGTACATAAGGACCACTATGATAGGTAACTCCTGAATCACTTTCAAAGAGAGCACTGATCTTGGGATTAAGTTGTACTGTAAGTGAAATAAATAAATTACATTTAATAAATAAATGAACATAACACAAATAAATATATTTTTAGAAGAATCAAAATAAATGTCAATTGCATGATCTTTGATAACGTAGCACATGCTTAAATTATTATATACTTACTTTAGAGTTTAGGCATAGATTGAAACTTTCAAATTAGCTATTGTTTAAATAACTTAAAAATTGTATGCTGCATTAAAAAGATACACAAGGTTGTTTTTGTACTTGTATTAAATCAATCAATATAAAATAAACTGAGTGTAGTATAGTACTTCTAATGCTCTCTGTTTTGGTTTGTCTAGTGAAGTGGGTTTTTTAAATTTATTTTTAGTACTTACAGTAACAACACTGCCATCAAGTAGTTTCTTCTCAGTGTGTATAGGTGTAGTGGTGTAAGTTTCTTGTAGTAGCTGGTCAATGTTCACTTCTGACAAATCCTTCACCCTTATTGTGGGTTTAGGTTCAAATATTTTTGGCAAATGATTTGGCAAGTCAGAGTATATTCCTTTCACCCACTGCAGAAACTTGTGAATCTAGATAAATTAAGAGACAAGATATATTTAATAAAATTACATGTTTATCTATGGATTTGTAACAGAAATGCCTTAAAAACATTTAAATAAAAAGTAAAGTACTTACATCTACATCAGTAGTGTATGGAGGTCTGTATTGTTTGTGCAGTTCCATAAAAATCTTCAGGCACACCAATACATTCTCTTCATTTTCTATTTCCATTAATTTCAGCATCAGTACAAGGATACTCTTGACATATGGTCTTAAAGTCTCGCTGATTGGCAGACGGTGAATCATCTCAAGTATCAGTTTCCGCACTTGCTGAATATTGTACTCCGCTATGAAGTGTGGTTCTCCTTCTTGTAGTATTTTGAGGAATATTTTTAGGGAGTGTTCTAGGAATTGGGGATATTGAGGGGAACTGAGTATTACCTGGTAAGAAAAGATTAGAACAATAATGTATACTATTTTGTTGCGTTTGGATGGCAGACTGTTGTTATTTTAGCATTCTAAGATGACCCACTGACCGCATTTTTGTCTTAACTAAACAATAGTCTGATAATTAATTTATTTGTATCAAGGTAGACATAAAATAGTTGTTTATTATGGCATTCTGCTGCCTAGTTCGGGGACCACTGTTCAAAATTAAATAAAATTATTCTAATTATTCTTATTCAATGTGCTGCCTTATTACAACCTGCGTTTGCTTTCAGGCAACCATTATGGGCTACATTGTTATCAATACCGGTTACCGTAAAAGCAAAGTCATACAAAGATACCTCAAAGTTTTCGCTGAGTTCCTGGGCAGCTTTGAGCTTGATCTCATCCTTAGCGCCAGGGTCCGCCAACATGGTCACATAGCTCCTGTAGGTATTCATCTGGGTGTGCGGGTCCCCAGGACCGCCTGCAGCCATCGAAGCCATCATTGTGCACAGCAAATAGTCTTACAATTAAGTATTTTCACCAGCAAGTGAATTATCCAACATGTTGTTAAGACAAAAAAATATACAAAGAAAATGGTCCTTCACACATTTACATCTTTCAATTATTAAATAACAGGGGTTAGATCATTATTCTTTACATTAGTCACAAATAATCTTTATAATAAAAATATTAACCAAAACAACCGGACAAAACAAGCAATGCACGCAACAAGCAAGAGAGCTCAACAAATTAAAGATTTTTAATCTGTGATGAATAATGATTGATTTGGCGCATAGACTATAGAATTAGAACGAATAAGAATGAATAAACGAAAAAAACCGTTGACAGATAATTCTAGTCTACGAAAAAAACGTATACAAAAACAAATAAAGCCTTGTTGTCACGATCGAAATCCGATTGGAGCATAGATATCTATATCTATGGATTGGAGATAGAAGTTTATCAATAGTGTGGTTCCTTGGTTCTCTTTGATCACTTTTGCCTTGGTTAAGTAAGTGGTTACGTAAAAGTTAAGTAAAAGGTTGAATGAACTTTTTTAGATTTTGAAAGTTGTTAGATACGGGAACAAGTGAAACAACGGCTGCCTATAAACGCACTAACGCTTTATTCCAAAACAACGTGCGCGCGCCCGCGGCCGGGCGCGGGGCGCGGGGCGCTGCGCGGCGTCGTCTGCGCACGCAGTACAAAGCCCGCGCATCGCTACGAACATACATGTTTGTTTATATACAACATCTCCCAACCTTATTTCGAAAGATACAATGAAATCAAACAACACATAACAATACATAATAATAAAACTAAAGTACATAAAGTTCCTTACAACTACATACATGTACACATTATCCACTGGTCACTTGCCTAACGCAAGGCTTCTATAATCTACCTTTGGGAGCTGGCGCAACACCCTACCGGGACGGCCGGGCGACACCAGCGCGGGCGGCGAGGTCGGCGTACTTGCACCCTGCCCTCCCACCCCCGCGGCGTCAGCTTGAGACGCGGGTTGGGGGCTCGGTGATGCTGCTGATGACATGTCATCGTCACCATCATACTCCATTTCGCCAGCATCCCAACTTTGTTCTACATTGCTATTGTCATTGCCCTTATATAACACAATCTGGTTTTTGTGTTTTTTGATTACTCTCCCAGTTGAATTATCTTGAACAAAATACACCACTTTACCAGTTTTATTTATAATTTTGCCTCTGCACCATGTGAACTTGTCTTTATTTTCAAATTTTTTGTACAAAACTTCGTCCCCGTTTTTAAAAATTTGTATGTTTTTGCCTCCATACGATTTACTCTGTAAACACTGGTTTGATTTTACTTTGCTGTCCAGTGACGCGTTTGAGGGTGACGACAGCGGTTTTGGCGACAACAGATCCAACCTTGACCTTAACTTGTGTCCAAAAACTAATTGAGCCGGAGAGAACCCTGTCACTGAATGCACCGAATTCCGATAATCAAACAGATATTTTAGCAGTTTTACCTTGGTGTCTTTTTGGCTGTTGCTGGATAAAATACACGATTTTATACCCTTTTTAGCGATCTTTACGTAACTTTCGGCCTGGCCATTGCTCGCAGGATTATAGGGCGGTGACGTCACGTGCTCAATCCCGTTAATTAAACAAAACCGTTTAAAATCTTGTGACGTAAAAGCCGTGCCGTTATCGCTCACAATTGTATTTGGTAACCCGAACCTTGCAACAAACTCGTATAATTTTTCTACTGCAGCTGATGAGGTCATTGACCCACACATATCGTAAACTTCCACCCATTTCGTGTATGCATCTACTACAATTAAATAATGTCTATTATCTAACGGACCCAAGAAATCTATGTGCAACCGGTAGAATGGTTGGGGTGGGAATTGCCAGGGCGCAAGCGGGGCGCGCGGAGGGGTAGGTCGTAAATGAATGCAAACACTACACGAGTTGATCATAGTTTCGATTTCTTTATCAATACCCGGAAACCAGAAACGGGAACGAGCTTCGGCCTTTGTTTTTACAATTCCCAGATGGGAAGTATGAAGTTCGTTTAACATTTTCATTTTTAGACTTTCTGGTAAAACCAATTTATGCCCTCTCATAACACAGCCGTCTTCATAAGATAGTTGATTCCTGCATGCGTGGAACGGTTTTAAGTCGACATCAGACACGCTTCTAGGCCAACCCTTAAAAATAAAATTGATTACCTTCATTAAAATAGCGTCTTGGCTAGTTTCCCTGCGCAACTCGTCCCGCGTAACTGGCATGTGTCCGTCTATTACAAAGTGTACATACGACGCGCGATCAATCGGGGCGGCCGCCGCGGCAGCGTGCTGAGCGCTGTCTCCGCGTTCGCTGTCTGCGGTCATTGACAACGATCGCTTATCGTCGTTGGGAAGACTTGCTCGAGACAAATAATCCGCGCTGTTATTTTCGCTGCGAACGTATTCTATCTTATAATTATATGCGCTGAGGAACAACGCGTATCTTTGTAAACGGTTTGCCGAAACCTCCGGTATACCTTTGTGCGGCCCAAAAATTGAAATTAAAGGCTTGTGATCGGTGCGAAGGATGAACGGATCGGACTTACCGTACAAGTACTGATGGAATCTTCGAACTCCAAAGATAATAGCCGTTGCCTCTTTCTGAATCTGAGAATAACGTTTTTCAGCTGTGTTTAGAGTGCGGGATGCAAACGAAATAGGACGCTCGCATCCATCCCTATCTGTTTGCGATAATATCGCACCTAACCCATTAGGTGAAGCGTCCACCGTGAGTATTAACTTTGCATTTGGGTCGAAATGCGCTAACACCTGATCCGACGTTAAATGTTTTTTTATGTTGACAAACGCTCTTTGATGTTCGTCGGTCCAATGCCATTTAACACCCTTCCTTAAAAGATCGTATAAGGGACTTAAAATTTCGGACGCCTTAGGTACGAAATTACGGTAATAATTTACTAATCCTAAAAATGACTGAAGTTTGCCTACATCTGTGGGCACTGGGGATTTCTCAATTGCTATTACTTTATCTGATGATTTTTTTAACCCATTCTTATTAATTACATACCCTAGGTAATTGATTTCATTCTTAAAAAATTCACATTTTTCTTTCTGTAAGGTTAGTCCTGCATCTTGCAGCCTCTGTAACACTGCCGTTAAACGTTGTAAATGTAATCCCGGTCCATCGGCTGTGATAAGGACATCGTCTAAAAGACATAACACACCGTCCATACCAGATAATACGTTTTCCATTGCGCGCTGAAAAATAGACGGTGCGCTGGTTAAACCAAAAACCATACGTGTATACTGAAACAAACCGCGGTGAGTATTTATGCATGTAATCTTTTGCGAGTCTTCGTCTAAAACAAATTGATTATAGGCCATGGACAGGTCTAACTTTGAGAACTGTTGACCTCCATGCAATTTTGAAAACAGCTCGTGGACTGTAGGTAACGGGTATTGTTCTACAACTAATTGTTTATTTATGGTTACAGAATAGTCTGCACACAGCCTTACACTTCCATTGCGCTTTAATACTGGCACTACGGGCGATGCATACTCCGAATGATCAACCTGTTTAAGTATCCCTAAGTTTACAAGGCGGACTATCTCTTTATCTACCTTGTCCCGCAATGCAAAAGCGATGGGACGCGCTTTGAAAAATATTGGCACTGCCTCATCTTTTAAACGTAATTTGACCTCGAACTTATTGAATTTTCCCAATTGATCTGAAAATACGTCTCTAAATCTATTATGCAAGTCATCGATTGTTTTTGCTTCATTATTTATGAAATTACAGGGTGCTAGTTTTAACCTAAATAAAGATAAAAAATCTCTTCCGAGCAATGGCGGGCCTTCGCTGCGTACCACGTAAGCATCTAGTGTGTGTGTACTCAGCCTATACGTGACCGGGAGGCGAACTATACCGAGACAAACAATAGTACTGCCCGTGTAGGTAAATAGCCTTTTCTTAGGTGGTAACAAGGGTAACCTGCCAAAACATTTGTTGTATAGACTCTCGGAAATTACCGTTACTGCAGATCCACTATCAATCTCAAATTTGATTTGTGAGCCGTTTATGGACACGATTTCTGTCATGGGTTCTCCCCGCTCTGAAGTGATGTTACAACATAAAAACTCACCATCGTCGTCCTCCTCACTCACGTCACCGGTCACAACACTCTTTACTTTGCACATTCTACGTAAGTGACCCTTTTTATTACACTTCCTACAAGAAAAATTCGCGAATCGGCACTGAGACGAGGCATGGTTCTTTCTGCCGCACACCGAACACTTCTCCGTAACCGGTTCCTTAACAGAACCCGCACTCTTGCCCTGCACCTGGAACACTGAATGTTCTTGCTGTGTGATCGACGCCGTCGTCGTGGAAGCGCCGGCGGCGGCGCCTGCCCGCGCGCACCGGACGCTCTGCGCCAACTGCACTGCCTTTGCCAGGGTCAAGGTATCGGTGTCCTGTGTGAACAGTTTGTCCCTCTCGGGACCCGCTAACATGCCCATCACAAAACGGTCTCGCAATGCCTCTTCTACGCTGGTGAACTTGCAATGTTTCGTGAGGCCACGCAGTCTTGCCGCCCACTGCGCATGCGTCTCACCCGTTTGCTGCGTTGCCGCGTAAAATGCGTACCGCTCTCCGAATCCACACTTTGTCGGGGAAAAGTGAGTGTCAAGAAGCTCATAGATGTCTTCTACTGGCACCTCCTCTAGCTGTTTTGGCAAAGCCAAGTCTGCTGCGAGCTGGTAGGTGCCATCCGCGAGTGCGCTCAGTAGGATTGCTCGCCGTCTTGAACCCGTTGCGTCGTTTTTTTCCGAGATATCGTTTGCCACGAACCATTGCCGCAGGCGACTTTTGTACGCCTGCCATTCGTGCACTGTGTGGTCGAAATTACTTAATATACCGAAACTAAACTGAGCCATAGTAATATAGATTATAGCGTGGGTCGCTCTCGTCGCCACTGTTAGATACGGGAACAAGTGAAACAACGGCTGCCTATAAAGTTAAACGCACTAACGCTTTATTCCAAAACAACGTGCGCGCGCCCGCGGCCGGGCGCGGGGCGCGGGGCGCTGCGCGGCGTCGTCTGCGCACGCAGTACAAAGCCCGCGCATCGCTACGAACATACATGTTTGTTTATATACAACAAAAGTGCACAGGGACAGTTTTACAAAAACAGGACTCTTGACTTCTAACACTATTTCTAGAATTTATGCCTGGTGTAAGTCGCATGCGATTTTATTGAATGGCAAAACTTGCATTCAATTTATTATTGTATGCCATTTTACGGAATCGCACGCATGTAAACACTTCTTGAATGTCAAAAAACTTGAACGTGCTTTATGGCATGCAAACAGCTTTGCGTGTGGCTCCCCATTAGGTCTGCTTTCTTTCCACATAAAGAGGCGCTTCTTTTTCTTCTTTTAACTCACATAATTATTTTCCAAGTGGAATACATACTGTTCTTTATCGGAAAAATGTCAAGAAATAAAGGAAAATAAGAAATCCGAAGTGCATAATTATGTTTATGTCACTTAAGGATGATGCGCAGTGGTAGCCCGTGAAATTCATTTTTTTTTTTTTTGGTTTTTTGCAATTTGCAGGTCCGTGTCTGGTTGTATCTTGATCAAAGTATGATACGCGGAAATAAAACATATGTATTTATATAATTTTAACCATAAAAATCATCAATACATCTCTCTAAGTTAGATTTCGTGCAGATTCGTTAAATTTCGTTCGTTTGACTGATGATTTTTATGGTTAAAATTATGTAAATACATATGTTTTGTTTCCGCGTATCATACTTTGATCAAGATACAACCAGCCACCCAAAAAAAATTGAATTTCGCGGGCTACACAGTGTTCGTATAGAGGTGGCGCCATCTGAGATCAGCTTTCACTTGCCGACCCCATGTTACGAAAGCATTAATTAGTGTAATTTTAGGTTTATTGTTCATTTTGTGTTTAATGTTTCTTTTATTGTTTACTTTTTAATTTTTGACTGTTAAACATATTTAAGTTAATTTTGTATAAGGTTACTGGTATCCTTTTAGTTATCAGTAATTTTGTATTAATGTACTAGTGTGTAATTGTTAGTAATGTAAGGTTATTTTAAATAAATAATAATTATTACAAGTAGTCTTAGCTGTCGCATTAGGTTTATAACCTGTAATGATAGTGTAAGAGTTTTAAATAAATAAATAAATAAATAAATAAATTATTGCTCTTGAACGTTCCAGAAACTTGCACCGTGTAAACGGAGCTTAATTGTACTCCTACTACGGCTAAAGTTGCTGCGTGTGTATGTAGTATAATATTTCAAATTTTGTATTTGGTAGACGGTAGTAGAATTCGCTATGGTTAGGTTACTTAGTATGGATGGTAGACTATGGTAGGTCTACGGTATAAAACTCTATTGTTTATTCCGTGTCATCGGCATCGATGGATGCTTTTACAAGTTACATTACATTTTGTAATGGAATAAAAATGGGTTGAAAATGAATTAAAAACAACATACAGGTTGTGAAAAAGTGAAATTATCAACTCAAATACAACTTAAAATGTGATCATGGCTACTTCTACAACAGTGTTAGTCATAACATTTTGGCTTCGATGCACAATAGTGTATGGTTACGAGTTCATATCACAATATCCGAATCAGCCTAATGAGACATACCATTTCTATCATCTCGTCGTGGACAGAGTTAGCGGCCAAGTATACGCTGGTTCGTTGAACTGGGTACACCAGTTAAGCCCTGACTTGAAACCAATCCATGTTATAGGCACGGGTCCGATACTAGACAACCCAATGTGTCATGCAAGTGGCTGCCCTTCAGCTGACATACAGACTACGCGGACTGATAATGTGAACAAAATATTAGTGATAGATCAAGAATCTGGAAGAGTGATCGCGTGCGGTTCAGTGGCGCAGGGATCCTGTTCCAAGTACAAGCTTGGAGACCTGTCTGCGAAGCCCGAGTTCGTTCCAGTTAGTGTAGCAGCGAATGACGCTGATGCGTCGACCTACGCTTTCATCGGGCCTGAAAGGTATAATTCATGGGACCGATCTAATGTGCTGTATGTGGGGACTACATTCACTAACAATGGAGAGTACAGACACGATGTTCCTGCGATCTCCAGCCGCGACCTGATGACTCTCGACACTGCACAATTAACTTTTAACAAACAAAGTTCAATACAAATAGATGTTAAATACAGAGATAACTTCCTAGTGCAGTATGTATATGGCTTTAATGCTAGTGACTATGCATATTTTTTGATAATCCAAAAGCATTCCCACCTTGCTGGTAATGAGGAACTGGGGTATGTGTCCCGCCTCGCTCGCACATGTGTTAATGATGACAACTATAACAGCTACACTGAAGTGACGCTGGAGTGCCATGTTCGAGAAGACACTGTTAGTGGTAAGAGTGAAGTGGTCAATTATAATTTAGTTCAAGATGCTAAGATTGCAAAGGCTGGTGCAAACCTAGCTGCCCAGCTGGGTATAGAGACAGGAGATCCTGTTCTTATAGCTATTTTTAGTCCATCAAAAAGTATTTCTAATGAACCTATGGCTAAGTCAGCTATTTGTGTATTTTCTTTGCAAGAAATAGAAATTAAGTTCAATGAAAATGTTCACATGTGTTTCAACGGCAGCACTAAAGCACGCAACATGGGCTACATATCAGGCATGATATCTGATGGAAAATGTCCCAGTGTTGGTTCAACAGGAAATATTCTTAATTTTTGTGAGGTAGGTCTTAAAATTAGTGGACTTTATCCTATAAAAACAATGTCTGTTATTAACTGGAATGATACTTTGATTACTTCTGTCACTATGTCTGTAACTGGTTTACATACTGTAGCATTTCTAGGCACCAACAATGGAATTCTGAAAAAAGTCCTGATTGATGCTGATAAAGCATTAGAGTATTCTAGTGAAGCAATTTTGCCTAGTCAGAGAATTCTACCAGACACAACACTGTCACCATATCAAAAAACACTGTATGTGTTGGCAAGAAATTCAATAGTGCAGATACCAACTGAAAGATGTGCTGAACATGGAAATTGTTCCTCTTGTCTTGAATCAAATGATCCCCACTGTGGATGGTGTTCTTTGGAAAAACGCTGCACAGTTCAACATATGTGTCAAAAAGGGACACAAAGTGCACCAAGATGGTTGTCTCAATACATTGGCCAGCAGTGCATTGACTTTGAACAGATCCAACCTGACAGAATATCTATGAATGAAGTAACAACAGTGCAGCTTATAATTAGAACTTTACCAGAACTGCCTTTTGAAGCAAAATACAAGTGTGTGTTTGGAAATGCCCCTGCCATAGACGCTGCTGTAACATCAAATGGCCTAGCTTGCCCTACACCAGATGTGAAGCATAGACCTAAAATACCACAAAGTCAAGATCATGTGTATGTTTCACTTTCTGTTCACTCGTCAGAAACAAATAAGGATTTTGTTTCCAGAAACTTTGCTTTCTATGATTGTTCTAAACATACAACTTGTCACTCTTGTATATTGAGTGAATGGGCTTGTAATTGGTGCATATATGACAACAGGTGCACCCATGATACCTCTGTTTGTCAAAGAACCATAATAAGTGCTGAAAATAATCCAACTAAACTGCTAAATCATGGTATTGGACACTGTCCTAGAATAAGACAATACAAGAAACCTATTTTACTTCCAAATAATGTGCCTAAAGAATTAGAACTTGAAGTTGAAAATCTACCTCACTTACAACCAGGACACACTGGATTTCAGTGTATAGTGAGTATTGAGCTAGCCAACATGATACTCCCTGCTAGAGTTGAATCTAATCACTATATTGTGTGTGACAAAACAACCTATTCATATGAAGAAGATGTGGGAGAATACAATGTGAGTGTTAAAATTGTCTGGAATCATAAACATTACATAGATACAATCAACATCACATTGTACAAATGTGAAATTCTTGGATCACATAGAGAACATGCTGATTGTTCTCTTTGTATAACCCGAAACTCTATCTACAAATGCACCTGGTGTGGCAACTCTTGCTCTTATAGTGAAACATGCTTAGAAAATCCAGTAACTGAGTGTCCAAAACCTAGAATTGATATGATCAAACCACTTAGTGGACCAATAGAAGGCGGCACCTTAGTAACTATTGAAGGCAGTAACCTTGGTTTAAGAGTTGAAGAAGTGTCTGGTAAAGTTCGAATTGGAGATGTTCTCTGTGAAATAGTAGACTTTGAAGTTTCAGTAAGCATCACATGTCGCACAGGGCCCTCCAATGGCTCTGCTGTAGCACCTGTTATTGTGGAAAATGATTCTGGCCACACAGAATCATCTGTTTTGTTCAGTTATAAAAACATAAATCTTCAGGGCCTCTACCCAACACTAGGACCAGTTGCAGGTGGCACCCAGTTAGCTATAGGGGGGCATCATTTGAACATTGGTTCATCTATATCTGCTTTTCTGGATGAACTGCCATGCTCTGTCAATACTACACAGACCTCAAACAGCAGATTAATATGCATTACTCCAAAGGCAAATGTACCTAGAGTGATTCACACATTGACAGTGGGAATAGATAATGCTAATAGAACTTTGTATGGAGATTTGTTTAATTATACAGCAGATCCAACTATTATGGAAATAAAACCATTGAAAAGTTTTGTATCTGGAGGCAGAATGATAACAGTTCATGGAACTAACTTGCACACAATCCAGAAGCCTCTTATGAAATTGTATTTTGCCAATGAAGTGCTACCTGTGAACCATACAGCTTGTACTGTTCTCAATGAACATCAGATGGAATGCCCCAGTCCTGCAGTAAATAAAAAATACTTCGACATTTTGCAAGCAACAAAAACTCAGACTAGTACTCCACAAATAGCAATGAAAGTCGGTTTTGTTTTGGACAATGTAGAAACAATGCATGAAAAACACTTTAATCCCCCTCGAACTCATATGGTGTTTGTTGAAGATCCTCATGTGTATCAATTCCCTAATAAGGGCATAAAATCATATAAAGGAGATCCATTGGTAATAGAGGGTGAAAATTTAATAAGGGCAAGTGATGAAACAGATGTTATTGTTACAATTGGAACAGAACCTTGTAATGTTACGAGCCTAACAATGCAACAACTTTTATGCACGCCTCCTGAAGTACAACCAGCTAATACTGATGAAAATGGTTTACAGATAGCAGAAATAAATTTGCCTTTGGTGGTTGTAAAAGTTGGGAAAAACTTGCGATTCCCTATTGGCTATCTTCATTACGAATTACTGAGAAACTATAATTTTCCGCCGGAAGTTATTGCAGGAATCGCTGGTGGCACTTTCTTTCTAGTGCTTATATTCATGATTGTATTAGTGATGTATAGACGGCGTAGTACAAAAGCGGAAAGAGAATATAAAAGAATACAAATTCAGATGGACACTTTAGAGAGCAATGTTAGATTAGAATGTAAATTGGCTTTTGCTGAATTGCAAACTGATATGTCTGATTTGGCAGCGGATTTGGAACATTCAGGTATACCGACGCTAGATCACGTAAACTACGTCATGAAGGTATTCTTTCCAGGAGTATCAGACCACCCTATATTGAATGTCCAACGTCAATTATTTATAAACGCTCCGAGAACCAATTACGATGCAGCTATGATTCAATTTGAGCAGCTTTTGAATAATAAATGTTTCCTTTTGTCATTTATAGACACATTAGAGTCACAAAAATCATTTAACATTCGAGACAAAGTAAATGTGGCTTCTTTGTTGATGATAATACTTATGGGAAAAATGGAATACGCAACAGATATTTTAAAATCTCTGTTGTTACGTCTTATTGATAAATCTATTTGCAATAAGCATCCTCAACTAATGCTAAGAAGAACTGAAAGTGTGGTTGAAAAAATGTTAACCAATTGGATGGCGTTATGTATGTATTATTATCTCAAAGATTATGCAGGTTCTTCGCTGTTTTTGCTCTTCAAAGCAATAAAACATCAAATAGAAAAAGGAGTTGTCGATGCAATAACTCACGAAGCTCGATATTCTTTATCGGAAGAGAAGCTTTTGAAGGAACAGATTGACCACCAGACCATAACGCTGCATATAGTTCAAGATGATTTTGATGAAAAAGTTCAATGTAAAGTTTTAGATTGCGATAGTATTTCACAAGTAAAAGCTAAGATATTAGATGCACTTTTTAAAAATACCCCGTTCTCTATGAGACCATCCGTCCATGAAGTTGATTTAGAATGGCGACACGGAAGGGGAGGACATGTTACGCTTCAAGATGAAGATGTTACCACGAAGACGATCAATGGCTGGCGTAAATTAAATACGTTAGCTCATTACGGCGTCAAAGAATCCGCCGTCATGTCCTTGATATCCCGCCAAAACGATAGTTTTAACACTCCGTATAAAATACCCTGCAAGAATTGCACAGGAATATACTGTTCTAATTCCCACATTAGAGTATATAACAGTGACATAACAGACCAAAATGTTCATTACTATCACTTGGTGAAACCTATAGAGTACCAGCATATTATAAACAAGTCGTCAGAACATAGTCACAAAGCTATTCCAGAGATATTCCTCACTAGGCTCTTATCTACGAAAGGTACAGTCCACAAGTTCGTTGATGACTTCTTCAGCACTATACTCACCGTCAACGAAGTATTACCACCAGCAGTCAAGTGGCTGTTTGATCTCTTTGATGACGCAGCACGGACACATGGTATCCTGAATCCTGAAGTAGTACATGCTTGGAAGTCCAATAGTTTACCTCTTAGATTTTGGGTGAATCTCATAAAAAATCCAGATTTTATATTTGATATAAATAAAACGGCGACTGTTGACTCTTCACTATCAGTTATCGCTCAAACTTTTATGGATGCTTGTTCTTTAACAGAACATCGATTATGTAAAGATTCTCCTTCTAACAAATTACTTTTTGCTAAAGACTTGCCTACATATAGGGAAATGGTTATAAGATTTTATCAATCTGTATCTCAATTACCTCAAGTAACAGACCAAGAGCTAAGTACTTCTATGCAGCAACTATCGGTGGAACAGTTGAATGAATTCGACACTCTGTCTGCCTTAAAAGAGTTGTATATCTATGTCAGTAAATATAGAGAACAAATTATATTAGGACTAGAAAACAAAATGCACTTAGCTCATAAATTAGATAATATAGCATGCACTATGGAAGGGGATCCTACATCTATATGCTGACTATATGACACCAGTCACAATTTGATTGCATTTACGTAATTTATTTATATAATACCTACTTTGTAAAAAAAAGCTTTAATTTATTCTGAAAATACTCAGATCTAATAAAACTGATATTGTAAAAAGACTGTAAAATATCAGTTTCATAACTCTAGTTAGAAAGTAAAAATATTTTTTTCAATAAATCATGATACTTAATAGCTATGGACTTATTTTTTGTTGAAGTACCTATTTAATAAGTATTAAAGTATCTTTTGTACGTATTTAAGTGTAATTATTGTAACTATATTGGAATTTTTTACTCAGCATTACGGTATCTATTTGAACAAATATTTATTTTATTTGGACTATTTGAACAATATTTTTTTTCTCATTTGGATATTGAAGTTAAAACTAAACCCATCTTTCGTATATATCTAAAGTTTATTATAATTTATTAAAATGTATACATTAATTCCTATTTTGTAGTAAGTAACCTAAGGAGATGGTTCAAAATGTACCCAGTTCCAGTGCTAATGATTTATATCTCAGATTAAAGAGTGAGATGAGTAGTAATAAGTAATATTATTTATGTTAACTGTATATTCACATACAAGTATATTACTTAACCTTTAATTAAATGAAACTCCTAACTTGACTTGACAGAAGTAAACAAATACCTAAAGAAAACCATAAAAAAAAATCCCAAAATCTAATAAAACATTATTTGGAGAAAACACGGAATTAAATGTACCGTCTTGAAAACAAACGGATCTTATAACATCAACAACGAGAACGGGTCTTATCGCGATATTCCTTTTTTACGAGGTAAACAGGTACCTAGTTGTTTCCCGACGTTTCGACCGCCTTGCAGCGATCGTGGTCACGGGAGGACTGAAAAATTAATATCGCGATAAGACCCGTTCTGGTGGTTGTTGTTATAAAATGTGTACAAATCGTGAAAGTTTAAAAAGTTTAAACGGATCGTTCAAAATGAAAAAACGGGAGGGCACATTCCATTATTTTTAATAATAAATGTGTGCAGTGAACACCAATGAATTTGATAACTTAACAGTTTTCCAAAAAATATGGTTGAAGTATGGTTTACTTTTACTCTAACAATTGAGATACAAAATGTTTCCACTGGGCCTCATTATGTGCGTCAGAACCGCGGGTGTACTTTTCAGATGCACCTAAATTTATTGCAATTATTTGGTACCTTCCGTGTACCTTTACGTACCTCTCTTGAAAATCTGTGTACCTACACCCGTACAATGATATTTTAAAAATTAGGTACACCCGCCATCCTGATGTCAGAACCGCGGGTGTACTGCTAACCAATGTATGTTGCTAAGTACACTCTATAAGTAGATTTGGTACCTCTTGTGTACCTGCAGAAACAAGTATTAAAAAAACAAAATACTGTCAGGTTGCTGCGAAAAGTAAAAAAAACAATCTTCTTTCTTTGACGTTGTTATGATTTAAATAAAAATAAAACAATCTTCAGTATTAATAACGTAAGTTAAATATTTTAAAAACCTATTAGAAAAACAAACAAGTTTGCCTATTTTAGAATTTTGAACGATTTATAGAATTCAGATATTTGTCAGTGTTTTCAGAATCGAAATGAAACAAGAGAGAGTTTTAAAGGTTTTTTAAATTAATTTTAATGGTAACGAAATAAGTAATGATTAATATAAATAACGCATTGATTCCATGTGCATTTAACTCGGCCAAATAATTTGTTACAAGACTTATATAAGGTAATCTATTAGTAAGTACAAAAATTTTAAGGATAGATTCATTAACTTAAGATAAACATTTCTTGAAAAAATCATAAATTTCTATACGCTAGTTTCCAAGAAAAACACCAAAAACCATTTTGTTTAAAAAGTAAAATTCAACACCCCGTGTATAACGGGGAATTTCAGCTAACGTACTTTATGGCAGATAACAAAGGAGTCGCGTTGTTTACCTAAAACCTCGTAGCGGCGCGCATCCCCCGCTTCGCCCCTGCCGCACCCCGTTGCGCGGCCAGCCAGCATTCGACGCGGGAGCGGCTTCTAGTTCGCTAAACTCATTTCACTGATAATGTGCTATCGACGGATGAGTGCACATTTACGGGCGAGGGACTCAAATCAGGTGAGCGTGGCGGCCAGCGGATAACGCTACCGCGCCCAATCCATCGTCCTTGGAACGCCTCATCCAAGTAGGTGCGTACCCGCACACTGAAGTGCGCCGGTGCGCCGTCGTGCTGGTAGTACATGTACCTGCGGTACAACACAGGTATATCCAGCAGTAGCTGTGGTAGGTCTCGCTGGAGGAACTGAAGATACGTGTCCGCAGTCGGTCGATCCAGAAAAACGGGTCCTAATAATTGGCCGTTCAACAGTCCTGCCCACATATTCACACTGAAACGGTGTTGGAAGTGGTCCGGCCGAATCACTCGTTCGATTGTAATCGCACCAGTAATGCATGCGCATTATGCACATTACATAGTCCCTCGCCCGTAAATGTGCACTCATCCGTCGATAGCACATTATCAGTGAAATGAGTTTAGCGAACTAGAAGCCGCTCCCGCGTCGAATGCTGGCTGGCCGCGCAACGGGGTGCGGCAGGGGCGAAGCGGGGGATGCGCGCCGCCACGGGGTTTTAGGTAAACAACGCGACTCCTTTGTTATCTGCCATAAAGTACGTTAGCTGGAATTCCCCGTTATACACGGGGTGTTGAATTTTACTTTTTAAACAAAATGGTTTTTGGTGTTTTTCTTGGAAACTAGCGTATAGAAATTTATGATTTTTTCAAGAAATGTTTATCTTAAGTTAATGAATCTATCCTTAAAATTTTTGTACTTACTAATAGATTACCTTATATAAGTCTTGTAACAAATTATTTGGCCGAGTTAAATGCACATGGAATCAATGCGTTATTTATATTAATCATTACTTATTTCGTTACCATTAAAATTAATTTAAAAAACCTTTAAAACTCTCTCATGTTTCATTTCGATTCTGAAAACACTGACAAATATCTGAATTTTATAAATCGTTCAAAATTCTAAAATAGGCAAACTTGTTTGTTTTTCTAATAGGTTTTTAAAATATTTAACTTACGTTATTAATACTGAAGATTGTTTTATTTTTATTTAAATCATAACAACGTCATAGAAAGAAGATTGTTTTTTTTACTTTTCGCAGCAACCTGACAGTATTTTGTTTTTATAATACTTGTTTCTGCAGGTACACAAGAGGTACCAAATCTACTTATAGAGTGTACTTAGCAACATACATTGGTTAGCAGTACACCCGCGGTTCTGACATCAGGATGGCGGGTGTACCTAATTTTTAAAATATCACTGTACGGGTGTAGGTACACAGATTTTCAAGAGAGGTACGTAAAGGTACACAGAAGGTACCAAATAATTGCAATAAATTTAGGTGCATCTGAAAAGTACACCCGCGGTTCTGACGCACATGCCTCATTGGGTTTTTTTATTGAGCCTGAATCATCTCCTTTACTGTAGAAGTTCAAATGGTCCCATCAAACAAAATATGGAATATTTGTAATGCATTTAATCTCCCAGTGGCCATGCTATCTTTATAATTTATAATTTTAATATAAAGCAAATTAATGCTCTCTTTTAGGAATGCGAAATATGATTTTATGAGAATGATAATTTTATAAATCTGGCACTGAAATTATTTTCTTATGTAAATGTTCTTATTTGTATTTATCTAAATTACTTAACTATTGATGTGTATTACGATAAGATATATGTGTAAAGAGAAATAAGAATTAATTAAGGAAAATGTTGTGATATTTGTATTTGGAATATTGATAGTATTAATTTTGTTATATACTCTTAATTTATTCAGCAATTGATTGATAAAAAAATTACTTTAAAAAAAATTAAGGCTCATTGTCTTGCCATAGTTACGTGTTATTTTTCTGTAAAACAACAAAACACCATTCTTATTTTTTTTTAAATTATTTTGTGATCTCATTAGGTTTTTGCTCAACTATTTTTTTTATATATATTGTCAATTTGTATAAAGAAACCCCGGTTTGCTCTTTTCTCTATGAATCTCGAATGTATTGTAAAAAAGTTGACAGAAAATGTCGTAATAATATTCCATTTACAAAATATGTTTAAAAATAGTATTACACTCCTTTGCAAAAAAAACGGGCGGTTTGGATTTTTCTACATTATTGGTAATAATTTAGTTCTAAAGAGGTTTTAATAGCCAAACTATGTTACTGGCACTTAATAAAGAGTCTGGGTGTGAAAAAAAAGTTAATTTCAAATTCGAAACTGTTGTTTTTAAAAATAATAATCACTTTTTCAGTTTATGACTTTTTACTTACAATTCGCGGGTTTGCGGTTAAAAGGTTATCAGGCAACTAAAAGTAACTTCTCGTTATTTTTATTAGAATAATTTTTGTTTATCGCATAATCCTGCCTTATTGTGACTTAAAACAGATATCTTTGTGCCGATTGTAATGGCAGAAAAAGCTAGTAAAATTATAACACTGCTGGGAGAGGGGTGTAGCCAATGTTACGGCTCACAGCGGTTAAACGTGAGTCGTTCCACCATCCAAAGAACCTGGACTCGATACCAAGATACAGGTTACGTTCAAAGAAGGCAAGGTTCTGGGAGAAAACGTTGCACACAACCACGAGACCACCGCTTTTTAGTGACTCAGGCGCTGAGAAACCGCAAATGCAGTTACATAGACCTCAAAAGAAACCTTGAAGAGGTACGAGGAGCACAAGTTAGCCTATGGACAGTGAGGAGGAGGCTTTTAGCGGTTGATATACGCAGTCGAAGACCAGCGCGGGCCCCCAAGTTACTCCGTGAGCACCGGATTGCTCGACTGAGGTTCACTAGAAATTGTCTATCTTGGACACTGGTAACTGGAGTAGCGTACTCTTCTCCGATGAGGCTCGAATTTGTCTGAATGGTAAGGACCGACGTCGACGAGTCTTACCAAGACCAGGGGAACGCTATGCCGACGTGTGTTTTGAAGATATCACCCCTTATGGTGAAAGGTCCGTTATGTTTTGGGCGGGCGTAACTTCCAGCTATCGTACCGAGATAGTGTTCACTGAAAATGGCTCACTAAATGCGCAAAGGTACATAACAGGAATAATTTGTCAACATGCACAGCCTGCACTGACTGTAATTGGTGAAGATGCCATTTACATGGACGATAATGCTCAAGACCACCGATCTGGCGACGTAGATGCTTATATGCAAGAGGTCGGTATTCGTCGTCTGGATTGGCTAGCGCGGAGCCCCGACCTTAACCCCATTGAGCACGTCTGGGACCTCCTAAAAAGGCAAGTACGATCTGTCCAACCCCTTCCACAAAACATCAGGGAGCTTAAACGTGTGATCTCGACTGAGTGGGAACCCATTCCACAGGATACCATCAAAAGCCTGGTGGAAAGCATGCCAAGTCGATTACATGCCGTAATCGCTGCAAGGGGAGGTCATACTCGTTATTAATTTTTATTTTTTAATGTCTTTTTTTTATTAAAATACCATAAAAATACACTTAGTCTTAATTTAATTATACCCTAAAAATTTCCATTTTTACACGACTTTCTGTTTACATTGACTAAAACACTGATTCCTGGATTTAAGGGTTAAAAACTATATTTTCAGTGATAATAAGAAATTTCTAGTCATTTATAATAATGACATACTAAAAATATTAATATTATCCATAGAAAAGCCAATGACTGTAAGGTGCCCGTTTTTTTTGCAAAGGAGTTTAGTTAGATATAATAACTTGCTAGAATTTAAGACAGCGTAAATTCACCCGTCTTTGAAATTTTATATTATTGACTTAGAAATATACTTATTTATCAATCCTTTTGTAATGAATAATTTCAATATGAATGGGATAAAACAAAATAACGGAGTATTATTCATTTTAACGTTTATTACATGTAGGTACATAAATAAAACATAGAACTTTTAGGCAATTTAGACATACACCGAAAGTCATTTAAATTAGGTACAATAATTTATGAAATATTACATTGGTGTATCCTATTTTATTAAACTTTTGTACTGTTTAATCTCGACATATTCATAGTTAATTACATACATAGCAATTCTATTATTTGAATCTATCACATTGAAAGCTATTAGTATTTATGTTTTTAAACATTTGTCGTATCATTGCTTAATGCAAACACTTGGCGATTTAGAAAAAGGAAAGAAGTGTTATTCGTTGAATTAAGATTTTAGAAACAAATAATATTACGAACGGAGGACTGACCCCCTGATTGAAGAGCTGAAAATGCATTTAGCGAAAATGATCACTTACAAAAATATATTGACGTTTGACAAGCAGGCATCTTTCTTATCAAGTTATGCCTACTGAATCTCTATTTGGTTTGAATATTATATACAATATTGTCCATCGAATACAGACGCGATTATCCTACAAGATAATTTCTTACAATCGGTTTTCCAACTCTCATTCTACCTAATCACTCATTAACACGTTTAGATCACTGGAATTACTTGGAAGTGTTAAATCTATAGTTTATAAATGCTCGTTTTTACTCAAATTAATTCCTCCGAGGAACAGCAGAAATAATCATGACATAGTACTAAAATTAGTACCGTTTACCTGTCGCATTTTAATTTAATTGCAGAGTATTTATATGATGTCTCTGGCGGGTTAGCTAAAAATATCTAACTGTCCTGGGGTAAATCAATTAGCCTTTTTTTTCATGCAACGAATTTCGGTGTGATCATATTCTGCAACTTTATGGAACATAATATTATTATGATCAGCATTTTCAGTAAGTTCCTTTCAATGTGTATTAGTCTGACTAGGCATTAGTATCGGTCTAAGGAACCCTTTAAAATATTATAGTCTCATTACAGTAAAATTATGCAGGCCTTTAAATTCGCAAACGTCTCGGAGAACGATTGCAGTCACCTTACATACGCTCCTTGCAACCAAACAATAAGTGCTCACACTAGGCTTTGCATCTGTGTGAGTGGGCACCGAAAAACGCGTAGCTACGCTTCAATACGATTGGTCAAAATCCTGTCAAACATTGCATGTAGACGTAACTACCACTCATACAAACGCATAGCTGTACAAACACTAATCGAAATACCAGGCAGTCATAAAGCTAAACATCAAAGTTGCTCGCAGCATACACTTGCGCGTACGCAACCATCCAATCGGACGTAAGTATTATATAAAAAGACATTGTTATCATCACATGTTTTTGCTACATCGTGCTATCAAACTTGCTTCTTCGTCTTATCATGCAGTACATAGATTCTTACAATAGAAATGGGTTTCTAATTTACTGTACATATACAAAACCTCGTCTACCCTGACCTTTTGTCAGAATTTCGACCCCCTCGACTTATGAACATTACTTATTACTTTGGACGGAAGTTAAGTTAGCCCTGAATAAAGCTCACAAAACATCGCTTAGCGAACAATTCCATAACGAAAACGATAAATGTTTTCATAGGAACAGTACAAACTTCATTACAATGTATAAGTTTAAAAACCCATTTCCAGTCATACACTTGCAAAAACAACTGAACAATATCTTTCTCAATATAAATTCATATTAACAAATGCCATAATATTTATTGCAGTATTGTGGTGTTAGTTATAAATATAAAGCTAAATAATTTATTTTCTACCAGCTACTAATCTTTATTTCTATTGCAAATACATATTAATAACAGGAATCATAGGTATCCTTCTGAAATTGACAGTACGCAACATTATAATTTTGCACTGAATTCCATCTACTAATAGGAACATTATAGGAATTCAATGCGCAGGAATGAAATCAATGAAATGTATTTTAATACTTTGTCTAATCTATCAGTAATTATTAACTTGACATTCAACTATTAATTGTGCAAATCTGTATTTGTACTATTTATATATTAAATATCAACAAAATATCTAGCAAACAGAATTATTATTGAATAAATATCTAAACTTCATGTTTAAAAGTTTGTAAATGATTCTCACTCGATGTCAAACAACAACATTACATAAATATAATACATAACATACTTGACTTAACCGGGACTAGAACCCGGGGCCGTTAAGGTGGATGTTCCGGTAGGCCGTCCATACATTTTTCTTTCGATAACTACGCTACACATACAGAAGTAGCTATTTGCACGACCGCCATAATTTCCACACAATTGCACATCAATTAAAATGCAAAATAATCGGCTATAATATATCACAATATCAAAAAATAACTAAAGGCCCGTGTCCTCTGCGTGCATTCGAATAAAATTAGCGAAATAAGGCGTGGCATAGACCGTACAACATTCAAAAATGTGGAAAGCAGTATCATAAATGCAGAAATGTTTTGTGCAGGTACAGACCGCATTTTAAAGCCGCATGTTGACTCTTTTTATTTCGATTATCAAAATACTCATATAAATATAAAAGTTTAAATGACAGTATTAAAATATTCTCAACTACTACCTTATTTATCATTATTTACGCCACACCTGATCGCCTCAACTAGACACAACATAAAACAATAAACATTAATTCACATACATTTTGACATAGAGCCTGGAAAACATTTATAACGAGTTCACAATAAATATTTATAAAAAGCTTATGTGCTGTTTATAATAAATTGCCTCTTAGGTCCTGCCTAATATCTTACTTAGGGCATTACGGGAACGACGCGTTCCCATCCTAGGCTTTGGTAAATACGGATTTGCCTTCTATATCAATATACCAACTATTTAATAGGACGTATAAAAACGTGGTGGAGAATCGTTACCTCCAAATGATGTACTTACAAATCAATTTAAGTACTTTATAAAAATGTTACTGCTGATGAAATAGACTGCAGTATTTTTATAATAATTTTTCTAATAATAAATACTAGACAATATAAGTAGGTATACCAAAGGGCTCTACGAGCCACTAATTAATGTAGTAATGTCTAGTATGCTTTCATGGGTGACTTTTCTAATGGATCACGATAGACGATGGTAGCTGATTTGATGAGGTCGGGTTCTTCCTCGGAGGGATAGCACTCGGCGGAGGCGTCTACGTCTTTGTGCGAGCACTTGTTGTGTGCCATGAGCAGGCCTCCGGCTAACCCGACCAGTGCGCGGTCCAGCCAGTTCACCGGGTTAGCGTACACCAGACCTCCTTCGTAGAAACCCAAATGACCGCCGTGTGCCAGTTCGAGATACATCGCCTTATCGTGCGAGCCTGTAATGGTACAAAAAAAAATTATTTTCAAAACACTACATAGATAGGTGCTGCGATAAATTCAATATGACGTTCAAATTGTAGGAGATAACCTCAGACTGATTCATAAACTATTTTTTTTTTTCAAGTTTCTGATATCAGTATATCTGTCACGCCACTTGATCATGCAAATAATTCACAAGGGTAATTTTATTTTTTTAATTAATATGAATCAGGCTTTCGCAGAAACCACTCTTGATTTATTTTAATTTATCCACTGGTTGAGAATTCAAAAAAAGTCCAGTGACAGAAATTGTCTATAAATACGAATTTTACGAACATCTAATCTACATCATCTAAACTCTACCGGAAAATTACATAGAACGAAATTTCTGATGAAACGATAACCTTGAATATCCGAATTTAGTAACTTAAGACTTTGTAAATATGGAGATTTTCAATCAAGTTCCACTGGTTTCGTTCACATGTAGGTACAATGATAATGACCTCATTTGTGTTGCGCAATGTTTTCAATAACATTTGTTTACATTCAAATTATGCAGAAGAAAACATACAGAGAAAGCTCTAATAAGTATAGATCATATTCGTCGTATAAAAAGTAAAGTAAGTACGTTACGATGGTCATTAATGGACGTGTCATATTTTACAGGAAGAGACAAGAAACTTCTTGTCTTCTTCATTAATAATGCAAATGAATCACCGAAATATCGGTGACGCGTACATTACCAAATATTGTCACGATGTTTGTCATTCATTCACTGTTGCACAATCCTTAATACATAAATAACTGTCGAACGATACTACTAATGGATAAACCGTTTAGTTGAAAATTGAACGACTATGTTACTAGGGAGACAGAAGCCTGAAAACACCTAAAGACCGGTCGGACCTTGAAATACCGGTATACAAACTTGCTAGCTTTGTAAAGTCAGACGACAGTCCATTAGTCACAGACTTAAAAAAAACTGACATTTAATAAACACATTATTTATTGTACATAAAACCAAACACAGTTCACTGCATTATTGAGTTTGAAAGGATTTGATGTGATACCTGAGAATGAGCGTATTTTTTTAGCATGAATGTAGATGGCTATAGGATATAGTATGGGAAGCCCAAAGAAATGATGGATGGTGTGAAAGATGGTATGGTTTGAAAGGTGTTGGGGGTGAGAGGTTAGAAAGAAAGACATGCTACGCCCCAAATCATTTGGGATAAGAGCAGAAGGATGATGGTGGATTGAAAAAAATCCAAATCTGAAAAGCACTACTTACTGACAAATTCCCTGACGATGGGTAATAATGGTTCGGGTACTATGGGGTCATCGCGCGCGTTGATGAATATCATCGGGGTTTTTATATTCTTGAGGTAGAATGCCGATGAACTCCATTTGTAGAGATCTGCCACTGATTCGAAGCCGTACATTCTCCTGTAAAAACATAGTAAAATTGTGTTTAGACTCGCGGTTGGTTACACGAATATCATTTTCGCCTTTAGCGCATGTCTGCTCATATTAATGTCTGTTGATTTTCCAAAAAGCACATTTATAAATAACACATTGTGTAGGCTAGATTGAGGTGGGACACCGCTGCATGTGCTGGGGACTGGTTTTAGTCAGTAGAAGTCTGTCATACGCCTACGCCTTTGAGACTGCGAACCCGTGAGAATCTCCACACAATAATGATTGCGGTGCCTGGCAACGTCAACTTCTACTAGTTGGTGATCCACTAAGCGGTTATCGGCAATGACCCGTCTTAGGTCACTCGTAAAAGTGCGTTGACACGACTCAAGTTTTTAAGCACAACAAATATGCAGATGGCGTGATCGGTCAAAGATCTGAAGCACGATAAAATGGCGTAGGAGCACCACAATTACCTATTTACCCCAATTGACTGTTACAATATGTACAGAGGACAAACATACGTTTACCGATGTAGGTAATATGGAAGTTATACAAAAGGTGTACAAGTTCTTTGTTAAACATCAAAAGATTGCTACCAAGCCATAGACTTATAAAAAAAGGAGGACTCCGCGCCACGCATATCGGAAGTGAAGCACGGACCGTTTGTACAAACACGCGTCACGCACACATTTGCATCATTGTATGCCGACCGGCCGCCATTACGTGACACGAGCGACGGCGTCTTTGCATGTACTCAAATCACGCACACATAGACCGGTACGGTGCTTCACTTTTGATATGCGTGGCGCGGAGTCCACCTTTTTTTATACGTCTATGTACCAAGCATTCAAATTAATTAACTAGTCTCCGATGGCAGAGGACTGACGTGTGTGGAAAAGGGAGAGTGAGGTCTTTGCCCAGCAGTGGGACAATACAAGCTAGGTAGGTGGAAAGACAGAGCAAGTAGAGTCTGAGCTCAATCAACTACTGTTACTTCATCAGACTTCCAAAAATAGAGCCTCAGCCAAAGGATGATTGCAGCCTTTGCCAAAATCCTTTACGGTACCTAATTATAATATTTCCAACATTGATGTATAATTAAGGGAAGATAGGTTACTCTCTAATGTCACGTACCTAAACATTATTGGACTAGAAATCAGTACATGACGCAAGACATCGGGAAATGTGTTTACATTTTCCCGATGTCTTGCGTCATGTGCTCAACAACCGGAATAGAGACTTACGCGGGCTGTAGCAGGAACGAGATACCAATAATTATTGTCACTGAGCACGCCTATGAAGCTCCTATTGATAGGCAACCTAGATGAAATAATGCTATACGGTACTTCATGGACGCTATGAAGTTCTTTATTTATGGACAGGCAACCATAGACGAAACAAATGCAATACTTCATGGACGCCATGAAGTTCCTTATTTATTGACAGGCAACCATAGGCGAAAAAAATGCAATACTTCATGGACGCTCAAGTAAAATAAATGGTTGCAAATTCTATTCAATTTCATAACAGCTACGTGTTGAGGAGTTCTCCGTCTTTTTACTCGTCGGAAACTACACGGCTAATATACCAACTCAATATGTAATAATTACGTAAAATTAACACGAAAGCATTCGGCATTATGTAGGTATGAACAAAAATGTGTAATACATTTTTGTGTGCAAGTATCATACTGCTAATGTGAGCCAGACTTGCTTTCACTGTTATCAAATGCATTATTCTTCATGGATGCTAGACCAGAAATAGAAATTACTATTGTTGCATAATGCATTTACACTAAGTACCTCAGCCTATCTGCCTAGCCTTTTCCCAACTATATTGGGGTCGGCTTCCAGTCTAACCGGATGCAGCTGACTACCAGTATTTTACATGGAGCGACTGCCTATCTGACCTCCACAACCCAGTTACTGGATAATACAATACCCCTTGGTAAGTGGTTATCAGACTTTCGGGCTTCTGACGACCCGTAACGACTGTCAAAGATCCACGAATAACAGCCGAGACCAACGGCTTAACGTGCTTTCCGAGGCACGGAGGAATCTCGGTATGTAAAGATGGTCACGCATCCACTGACCAACCCCGGCAAGCGCAGTTTAACCTGAAGGATCGACCCGTGCGGCTGTTATTACTTAGCCACGAGCTCCTCCCCTCTTTTTTATGAGTGGCCAGTTACTACAACCGTTACACCATATCCCTGTAACTTGCACAAAAATAATTCCTGAAAATACCTGGTCTACAGGGTGTAAGGGACAGCCCTCCGCAGACTGATAGGGTGAATTCAGTATATCATACTAAGATGACCGGTACATGAAATTATTTCAGGAACGCTATGGGAATCCAATAAACCTGATTTGTTTGTGTTTTTGTGCACAAATCGGAGCGTCTGTTATTGGTTGGGAGGGGTAGTTAATAGGTATGCGGTGAGTTCGATGAACTCTTTAACCTAGGTAGAAGGTGGACAGCTGATTTCACGCGTCGGTCGTTAGAGTATTTGAACATCCATTGCTGGTTTTTTTTTATTGCTGTTTTTTTTTACATAAATGGAGTGGTGCGTACACACAATGTATTATTACATTGAAATAAAGGAAAAGTAACTGAAAAACGATAAAAAAAATGAAAATTTCCGGTGGAATATACTTCAGAATAAGGAGCTGAATGCACCCTGTTAGTTTGCGGAGGGCTGTCCCTTACACCCTGTATAAAAATAATTAATTTATTTTCATCAGTGTTATGTACCTGGAATAGGCCTCGTCGAGATCAGGCAGTGTTCCCGCCGACACTATCATCTTCTCATCTAAACCATATCTGTTCTTCATTTCAGGGTTCAGCAGCATTCTTTTATGTCGCGTTATGATGTTGCGGTAGTTGTCCGTCATTATGTACAGGTAGAAACGACGGAAGTTCTGCCATTGCAGGAGGTACACCATAGTGCTAGAAGTAATAGGAATAAGGTTTATTATTGCTTGTTCAGATATTTATTTAAAAGATCAATTAATTTGTGAACCGTCCACGCTTCATTCAGCCATACCCAGAATGAAGCGTGGACGGTTCACAAATTAATTGATCTTTTATCTACACCCATGCTATAAATACTCTATAAGTTTCTGAAACAGTTAGCTTATTGCCAACATTGAAACAGCCAGTGTCATAGTAACCATAATATCATCCAAACGGGTGTTATAATGTTGTACTAAATTTCATTATGCACTCCTTTGCTTTTTCGATCCCTTCCTTACTCACGTGGTATCTTTATGAATTTTTATCTCGTCAAAATGTAGGGAACAGCCGATATTGTTTTGTTTTGTTTTGTGTGCGTGGGTGAAGTGGTAAAAGTGAGTGAGTGAGTGGTGGTGAAGTGAGTGAGTGAGTGGGGTAAGTGAGTGAGTGAGTGGCGGTGCAGTGAGTGAGTGGTGAGTGGGTGAAGTGACTGAGTGAGTAGTTGTAAAGTGAGTGAGTAAGTGGGTGGGTGGGTGAGTGAAGCGAGTGAGTGTGGTGGTGGGTGACTGGTTTTCACGATTTCAGATTTGGTTACATAGTAAAAGTTGTTCATAATGATGAGTACAATGACGCCTTATTAAAGGGTTGTGCGTTTAAATAAAATTATATTATTACCTATTCATACTTTGTTTGTATTAGATACTCAACAATTAAACTTTCCATGAAAATACATACCTTAGAGTTTTTACAACATTGTACAATACCTACCCTGTGGTTTCAGAACCTTTTATAGAGGATTCATGTTACGATGGGTGTAGATAAGGTCTTGTACGCAACTGTACATAATTAGGTATTAAAACACTCATGTGAGACTATTATCAAACCCACATTCGTGTTTTAATACCCCTTATTATACAACAGTTGCATAAATAACTATTAATTAATTACATTATATATGGAAACTTGTGCTTCAGTGCACTTTATGCTGTCGGTCTCAACTCTCAATGTAATATCAATGAGAATTCCCAATGGGTTTTCAGTAGCCCGAAAACGCATGAATTATTATAATATAAAGCTAAATCTGCTGATATTTTAACTTTCCATTTAGATATCGAGGCTCTTACCTCGATATCTAAATGGAAAGTTAGTCAGGCGGGATATTAGTAAAATACCGATATTCAGCATGCAAGTAGATTCCCGACTCCGATTTGTTCTAAGAGAGGTGTGTCAGTTATAATAAAGTGCTGATTTAAACTCAGTGCCGGCTAAGCTATGCACTATTTAGGTCAAGACAAACAATTATTAAGATAACGTCACCTTTCGTGTTATTCTGCGAAACGAAAACAAAAGGAAATAAAACAAAACATTGTCGAACAAATATGTGCCTACAATTTTTACGAGTTTCGCAACCAAGTTCCGTATATAAGTAACTTGTACTAGATAAATTAAACTACCTACTAGTTAAATTCTTTAGGTTATATTTTGCAAGAACCAGCCTAATATGTGGATTGAAAAGACAAAAGACATTGAAAACCAACACTTCATTGCTATATTTTAGACTAGCTTCTGCTCGCGACTTCGTCCTCGTGAAATTTCTTGCCCCCTAACCCTGATATAAATATAAATGTTATAACTATAATTTACGGCCTTTAAGCACTCAGGAATAATGTATCTTTCTATCAGTGAAAACATTTTTAGAATTGGATCATTAGTTCCGGAAATATAGAGGTAAAATTTGTAAGTTTGTATGTAGGGTACCCCCCGTACCCTACATACAAACTTACAAATTTTACCTCTATAGAATATTAGTAATTATAGATAACAATATCGCAAAATTACTAGTATAAAAGCTAGCTTCTACAATTTTTTTGAATGAACGAAACTCATACCTACTGGGTAGATGATGTATATCTATTTATTTTTGGCCATAACAGCCCGTAGAAGTGTCTCGAGTGTATGTCCAAAAATAAACAAATCATAATGTTCTTTTACATAATTATCCAAAACCAAATGATCATTTCTTATTAACGTAACGTTTTCCTCAATGGTTAATTGGTGTGCGTTCAACAAAGAGATTTAATGTGGCATTCAACAATGAAGATAACCTCGACCTATCGCGGGACAAATTGCTATAAAAACGTGATTAAACAATTGAAGATTTAATTCAGTACTTACTCTATAGCGTTGTATCCCTGGCATATTGAAATCCCGCCAATTATATTGTTAGGTCTCTTCCTGTCCTCTCCCAGGTACTTGGCAATTAGGTTGCCTCCAAGACTGAATCCGACTAGAATTAGTTTCGTGTTGGGGTACCTCTCCGTGAGGTTCTCCACCATATAGTTGTAGTCATCCGTGTGTCCTGGAAACAAGCCAATATTACTAAAAAAAGAAGACAAGTGTTAATAACTTTTGTTAACAGTATTTGAATGAACGCATCGATGTCCTAGTTTACAAATAGTGCAATGGCATTGACTAACTGGTAATTACTAATAATTACGTAATTAGGGTTAACGATCACTGTTTCGTTTTTTTGTGTTAATGAATTAGCGTCATTAATTTTAATATTTACGCATTGAAAATCAAAATTATTTACAGAACAAGATGAAATCGTAAACCTCAATAAACAACAATACAAACAATAAGTAAACCATTTATTTCAGGCGACACAGGCCAATAGATAAATACTAAAATAATTTTGATTTTGAAACCTTAACTGTTAAGGTATTTATTTAATGGCCTGTGTCGCCTGAAATAAATGGTTTATTGTTTTTGTTAAGTTAATCGTGAATGATCGAATCGGGAGTAAATAAATATTCTGACAAAAATACATATTTGAATATAAACAAAACTTGTGTTATTAATTTATTATATACCTAAGGCATAAGACTATATTAGTACACTTCACTTTGCACTAGTTAGTAACCCCCCACCCCCAGTGTATTATTTTGTGTCAGAATATTTATTTATTCCCGATAAGATCATTCACGATTAACATATATCATGATCATGAACCATTGGCTTCTTTAAATTCGTACGTACTCTTAACAAATGAACTTGACCATTTTGAAGGCCATCACCAATATGGTCAATGTAACTAAACTCCTTTGCAAAAAAAACGGGCACCTTACAGTCATTGGCTTTTCTATGGATAATATTAATATTTTTAGTATGTCATTAGTATAAATGACTAGAAATTTCTTATTATCACTGAAAATATAGTTTTTAACCCTTAAATCCAGGAATCAGTGTTTTAGTCAGTGTAAACAGAGAGTCGTGTAAAAATGAAAATTTTTAGGGTATAATTAAATTAAGACTACGAGTATTTTTATGGTATTTTAATAAAAAAAAGACATTAAAAAATAAAAATTAATAACGAGTATGACCTCCCCTTGCAGCGATTACGGCATGTAATCGTCTTGGCATGCTTTCCACCAGGCTTTTGATGGTATCCTGTGGAATGTGTTCCCACTCAGCCGAGATCACACGTTTAAGCTCCCTGATGTTTTGTGGAAGGGGTTGGACAGATCGTACTCGCCTTTTTAGGAGGTCCCAGACGTGCTCAATGGGGTTAAGGTCGGGGCTCCACGCTAGCCAATCCAGACGACGAATACCGACCTCTTGCATATAAGCATCTACGTCGCCAGAACGGTGGTCCCGAGCATTATCGTCCATGTAAATGGCATCTTCACCAATTACAGTCAGTGCGGGCTGTGCATGTTGACAAATTATTCCTGTTATGTACCTTTGCGCATTTAGTGAGCCATTTTCTCGGTACGATAGCTGGAAGTTACGCCCGCCCAAAACATAACGGACCTTTCACCATAAGGGGTGATATCTTCAAAACACACGTCGGCATAGCGTTCCCCTGGTCTTGGTAAGACTCGCCGACGTCGGTCCTTACCATTCAGACAAATTCGAGCCTCATCGGAGAAGAGTACGCTACTCCAGTTACCAGTGTCCAAGATAGACAATTTCTAGTGAACCTCAGTCGAGCAATCCGGTGCTCACGGAGTAACTTGGGGGCCCGCGCTGGTCTTCGACTGCGTATATCAACCGCTAAAAGCCTCCTCCTCACTGTCCATAGGCTAACTTGTGCTCCTCGTACCTCTTCAAGGTTTCTTTTGAGGTCTATGTAACTGCATTTGCGGTTTCTCAGCGCCTGAGTCACTAAAAAGCAGTCGTCTCGTGGTTGTGTGCAACGTTTTCTCCCAGAACCTTGCCTTCTTTGAACGTAACCTGTATCTTGGTATCGAGTCCAGGTTCTTTGGATGGTGGAACGACTCACGTTTAACCGCTGTGAGCCGTAACATTGGCTACACCCCTCTCCCAGCAGTGTTATAATTTTACTAGCTTTTTCTGCCATTACAATCGGCACAAAGATATCTGTTTTAAGTCACAATAAGGCAGGATTATGCGATAAACAAAAATTATTCTAATAAAAATAACGAGAAGTTACTTTTAGTTGCCTGATAACCTTTTAACCGCAAACCCGCGAATTGTAAGTAAAAAGTCATAAACTGAAAAAGGGATTATTATTTTTAAAAACAACAGTTTCGAATTTGAAATTAACTTTTGTTTCATACCCAGACTCTTTATTAAGTGCCAGTAACATACACTCCTTTGCAAAAAAAACGGGCAGTTCGGATTTTTCTACATTATTGGTAATCATTTAGTTCTCATGAGGTTTTAATAGGCAAACTATGTTCCTGGCACATAATAAAGAGTCTGGGTATGAAAAAAAGTTAATTTCAAATTCAGAACTGTTGTTTTTAATAATAATAATCCCTTTTTCAGTTTATGACTTTTTACTTACTATTCGCGGGTTTGCGGTTAAATGGTTATCAGGCAACTAAAACTAACTTCTCGTTATTTTTATTAGAATAATTTATGTTTGTCGCATAATCCTGCCTCATTGTGACTTAAAACAGATATCTTTGTGTCGATTATAATGGCAGAAAAAGCAACAAGAGCTAGTAAAATTATAGTGCCGCTGGAAGTGGGGTGTAGCCAATGTTACGGTTCACAGCCGTTAAACGTGAGTGGTTCCACCGTCCAAAGAACATGGACTCGATACCAAGAGACAGGTTCCGTTCAAAGAAGGCAAGGTTGTGGGAGAAAACGTTGCACACAACCACGAGACGACCGCTTTTTAGTGACTCAGGCATTGAGTAATCGCAAATGCAGTTACATAGACCTCAAAAGAAACCTTGAAGAGGTACGAGGAGCACAAGTTAGCCTAAGGACAGTGAGGAGGAGGCTTTTAGCGGTTGATATACGCAGTCGACGACCAGCGCGGGCCCCCAATTTACTCCGTGAGTACCGGATTGCTCGACCGAGGTTCACTAGAAATTGTCTATCTTGGACACTAGGTAACTGGAGTAGCGTACTCTTCTCCGATGAGGCTCGAATTTGCCTGAATGGTGAGGACCGACGTCGGCGAGTGTTACGAAGACCAGGGAAACGCTATGCCGACGTGTGTTTTGAAGAAATCACCCCTTATGGTGGAAGGTCCGTTATGTTTTGGTCGGGCGTAACTTCCAGCTATCGTACCGAGATAGTGTTCATTGCAAATGGCTCACTAAATGCGCAAAGGTGCATAACAGGAATAATTTGTCAACATGCACAGCCCGCACTGACTGTAATTGGTGAAGATGCCATTTCATGGACGATAATGCTCGGGACCACCGTTCTGGCGACGTAGATGCTTATATGCAAGAGGTCGGTATTCGTCGTCTGGATTGGCTAGCGCGGAGCCCCGACCTTAACCCCATTGAGCACGTCTGGGACCTCCTAAAACGGCGAGTACGACCTGTCCAACGACCTTCCACAAAACATCAGGTGTGATTTCGGCTGAGTGGGAACACATTCCACAGGACACCATCAAAAACCTGGTGGAAAGCATGCCAAGACGATTACATGCCGTAATCGCTGCAAGGAGAGGTCATACTCGTTATTAATTTTTATTTTTTAATGTCTTTTTTTATTAAAATACCATAAAAATACTCGTAGTCTTAATTTAATTATACCCTAAAAATTTCCATTTTAACACGACTTTCTGTTTACATTGACTAAAACACCGATTCCAGGATTTAAGGGTTAAAAACTATATTCTCAATGATAATAAGAAATTTCTAGTCATTTATGCTAACGACATACTATAAATATTAATATTATCCATAGAAAAGCCAATAACTGTAAGGTGCCCGTTTTTTTTGCAAAGCAGTTTAGTTTGGCTATTAAAACCTCTTTAGAACTAAATTATTACCAATAATGTAGAAAAATCCAAACCGCCCGTTTTTTTTGCAAAGGAGTGTATTTCAAGTCGGATAATACTGTAGCGAACCTCAACTGGTATGCAAACGAAGTAAAATTGCACGCAATCTAATAGATATATCTTACATTAAAGTATGAGAAATATGGTTGAGGATTCAGGACTGCCTATCTATATGTCTAAATTACAAGGTATTGTTTGATAAAAACGGCCTGTAACAATATATTAAACTTATCTAAATTTATATAATTAAATGTTGTTCGTTGGTAAGAGCATCGCATGAGAACGGCTGGACCGATTTTTTTTCTTTTTAGGGTTCCGTACCGAAAGGGTCCAAACGGAGCCCTATTGCTGTCACTCACGTGTCCGTCTGTCCGTCGTGTGTCACACAGGTTTTAGAGCCAAACGGTTAGAGCTGGTGATGGTGGTTGGGTTGGTTGGTTGGTTGGGCTTTGAAAAATTTGACTTGACTTTGAATTTGAAATCGTTGTTTAGAGCTCGTTGAGTAGATAAATATGTATAAGTATTTTATTTTAAAAAATATTGGAAAACAAGGAATGAGAAACCACCAAGTCAGCTTTTTTTTACAAAATTGTGTTCCCAAGAATTTTTTAACTTCATAATGACCTATGAGCTTGAAATTCGGTGATAATGTTTATTATTACGTATAATTTTACTAACAAATACCAATATACTGATAAATCAGGTTAGGTACGGAACCCTAAATGTGCGAAGTCCGACACGCAGTTGGCCGGTTTTTTTTAAATGGTCGTTATAGTCCGAATAAGGTTTTTAGATCAGGATAACTACCTACAGTACCTCCTGTCGGGCAGGTAGTTAGTTAAAACTACCTATATAAGCAATTTTTATCAAACAATAAGTACTACATTGTGATTAAATAAGGATAATTTCTAATTTATTGCTTTGGAACATATCAATATAATTTTACCTAAGTAAGTAGGTACTGTATGTTTCTTTATCAAACCATATAAGCATGCCTTTCGTTAAATAAGAAGTGTGAAGATAAGCAAACAACTATTTACGTCATTGTTAGTATTTTTCAGTATAAGTACCTATTCAGCGGTGAAATTACAATTAAAATACCGCTGACATTATCGAAAAATAATGTTTAAATATCGCTAAATGTTCTTCAAAACTGCTGTAATTTTGAGTACCTACACGAGCAGTATGAAATCATGTAAGTACTTTCAAATACATGATGTCCACCTTGAAATAATGTTATTGATTGAAAGTCAACTAAATGCTCCTTGCAGTATTTCTCACGGTTCAATCCAAATTTCTGCGAAAATTGTGGGAAAAGGCAAGTGTTTCAGCGGGTATCTACGACGTAAGGCATAATCTAATGAAGCACCTAGAACCTACGGTTTATCGACGTTAGTTTCTAGGAAAGCAACAATTTTCTTTTAACGCTAATGCCTTTTTCCGTGCATATAACACGGAAAAGGTACCGGACTCGTTATAAGGGAAAGTCACGGACGTAGTTTGTCGCTTTCCGTTAAAATGGACGTAGGTACTTATGGTTACATTACATTACGTGGGCAAAGTATGAGTAGGTGACGAATCGTGTATTATTTATTATATTGGAAATGAAGGGGTTTCCCTCTCAACTGTCAAAGTAGCAACAAATACATAATGATGATATAATATGGTAGTAACTAAGTGCAAGACAACTTATTTGTATCTAAGTGCAAAGTAATATAATAGTGAACGGCAATGACCTCGGCGTGAAAGTCGCTACATTATATATATATATAGGTACCTATGTAGATGTAGAATGCAGATAGTACTGTAGATATAGAGCCGTAGACCTGCATTGAATGTAAATAATGGCAGCGGTCAACCTAATAATCAACTTTTTTACAATCAATGGGGAGGGGGTCAGGCAAAGCTAATTACAGATGACGCCACCCTCGCTGGTAACTATCAGCAGTCTGTCTGTGTTTTTTTACTTTTTTCTTTTACCAGTATAAGCGCTATCGCCATATTAATGGCCAGTCTAAAAAGTGATATCACTAGTTCACTACATAGCCATTCCGCTGGAATTAGTTTCAAATCCAATTTTTTAGGCGTATATCTCTGACCGTTATCTTCATTTCACATCAGCAGGAAAACGCTGTACGACTAGATACAGGGCTATACCGGCATTATGTTGAATAATTAAATGATTATTTAAAAAAAACCGGCCAAGTGCGTGTCCGGCCCCGCGCAGTAAATGGGTTCCGTAGTTGCACAATAATGCGGACTAAGAAAGAGGGCTTTTTGTTGTTTCATGAATATTTGACCATTACTCGTAAACTTGAAAAGCCTACTTAGCTGTGATAGTTTTCCTTTTAACTTCGTTATATACAACGTGTAATGCTAAATGCGCAAAACCTCTTAAGGGGTCATTGTACTCATCAATATGAACAACTTTTACTATGGGACCAAAACTGAAATCGCGAAAAAAAAATCAGCTGTTCAGTACATTTTGACGAATTATGCGAACATAAATTAATGTACTGAACAGCTGATTTTTTTTCGCGATTTCAGGTTTGTTCCCATAGTAAAAGTAGTTCATAATGATGAGTACAATGACCCCTTAAGAGGTTTTGCGCATTTAGCATTACACGTTGTATACTACTGCAGTGAATTTTTTCACCCATCCAAAACTAACCGGTTAGCTGGCAGGAGGGGGGACATACTTCAGACCCTAACAAATATTAGTACTTATTTCAGAAACGGATCCCTAAATCGAAAAGTTGTTTTCACTAACCCGCAATATTTTTGAAAGACCCATCCAACAACACCCCACACCATGGGGTAGACGAGAAAAAAAAAAACATCCCCACTTTACGTGTACAGAAGGTATCCTAAAAAAAACTTTTTTCGTGATATTATTTTACCACTTTTTCGGCGTGATGTACAATAATTTGGCGTGTATCCATGCCAAATTATAACTTTCTAGTACTAAGAGTCTCTGACCTAAGCTGCGGACGGACAGACAGACTGACGGACATAGCGAAACTATAAGTGTTCCTTGTTGACTACGGAACTCTAAAAACACGTTAAACAGTGGTACGTGATGCGACACCTGCGGGATTTTGTAGCGTACGAACGTATGCAGTAGTAACATAACGTCACTTGATAATAATGAGATGGGGTTATTGGCAAATGACGTTAGGACTGCTGAAGTCTGACACATCATAATAGGCAGCGAACCCACGCTTCCATTTTAGCTGACTAGTTTTTTTTTAAATTCAAGACTTGATCTAATTGCAATTAGGTACCTATAACTCGTGCAGATACCGAAGAATAAGAAGTTATATTGTGTGATATTTATTTTCAAGATCTAATTCGTACTACGTACTACAGTAATGACAAGAAGATTGCTTGGAGTGCAATTACTGGACAGTATTTAACTCTAAGCAGTCTTCTTGTAATCTCCTAGACCCACTGTGGCCGGTAGTTGCAAGGTGGTCTACATAACGAGTGAAAAGTTCAAAGAATGCAATGAGTAATATAAGCACGAATGCACGGACAGCGTTAATACGTGATAGAATATTGTACATAGTATCTATTCGTTTTTCTGTTTAAAAACTATGTAGCTGATGCAGCATGTAGAATTTATTGTAGATATTATTACATTTTCCATTCAGCAATAGATGTAGTTACCTAATAGCGGATTGTCCATTACCTCGGTACTTACATGGAACACGTATAAGGACTTTAAACATACTTAGATCCGTATAATCACTAATTAACAAAGTATTTAGAACGGTTCCTCTCAAGCATATCCATGCGTTTGCGCATCGCCGTCAACGCACCGTAGCGCCTCTACCATATTTTTTGAATTATGCTTGCTCATTATGTGGTTAAACCATTTTATTAACCATCATAGTATCTAAGTATTTCTTTAAAGGTACATATTTTAAAATAGCTTTTGCCCGCGGCTTCGCCCGCGTGGATGTCGGAAAATATCCCAAGGGAACCTGCTACCGGGAATTCCTTCCTTATTCCTTGTCTACATTAAAGAGGCAACCTCTGTGCAAAATTTCAGCTTTCTAGGTCCAAGAGTTTGGACTGGGCGTTGATGAGTCAGTCAATCAGTCAGTCAGGACTTTTTATTTATATATATGTCGCAGGTTTATGACAAAATCAGGTTTTTGATCAAGAACCAGTCGACGGAGCACCGCTGCGCGGGGCTCCTATTTCTGTCTACATTGTTTAAAGGAACCTAACCTAACGGAACCTCGGGGTGCCCCTGACGTCGACCATTATCTTCCGGTTCTTGATCAAAAGACTAGGTTTTTGATCAAAAACTTAATATTGTCATAAACCTGCGACATAAAGATTAAAGTCGCTTTTCGTGTCAGTCTCTGTGACCGCGTTGTTCTTCTAATCTACGCAACGGATTTTGTTGCGGTTTTCACCATCATTTAGAGCAGGGATTCCCAACCAGTGGGGCGCGCCCCACTTGGGGTTGTACACTCAGCGGCACGGAATGTGGCCCAAACGTAAACAAACCGATAACAGGCGATTTTGACATCGCGTATGAGAATTTCGAGTGGCAGTTTGTCAGGACATTTGTTTTTGTTAATTTAAGACGGTAAGCACAAAAAAAAGTTAATTTGTTTAATTTCTGTGACACTGAACGTTAGTTCGTTACTGGAACGCACAAGACACGGGTGAGTTAAAACTCGATATTCAAATGGTCATGCATTTAATCTTTATTGTTTTATTTTTTAATTAATCTGTAGTAATTTATGCTTCCAGAATTGTAACCCCAATGCCTCTAACTTCAGCTCAAGTTGCTCAAGCCGTGTTGCTTCGGAGTCAGGGGCGAATGCAGCGAGAGATTGCTGAAACTTTAAATGTACCGCGTACAACTCTCAGGTACGCCTTAATAAGGTACGACCAGACCGGCCTTTACAGAAGGAGACCAGGAAGTGGCGGTATTAGGTGTACATCAGCGCGAGATGACCGATTTATCGCTCTCGCAATTTTGAGAAATCGGTTCCTTACTGCGGTCGAAATACGGCAGCGGCTACAAACGGCAAGAGGGGTCAACGTAAGTGAGCGGACAATAAGAAGGAGAATGGAGGAACGGGATTTGCGTGCTCGAAGACCAGCTCGAGGTCCAGAACTGCTCCGGAACCATCGTGTAGCTCGACTTCGGTTCGCTCGCGAACACGCAAATTGGACTCACGAGCAGTGGAGTAAAGTTTTGTGGACTGACGAATGCAGAGCGGCCTTAAGAGCTCCAGATGGCCGCGAACGTGTGTGGAGAAGGCATGGGGAGAGGTTTCTGCCAATAACTACCAGGCAAACCGTCAGTTTCCATGGTGGATCAGTTATGGTTTGGGGAGGGATCTGTTCAGACGCACGCACAGAGTTGGCAGTAGTTGCAGGTCGTCTAACGGCAGTGCGATATATTGAAGAGATACTCCAAGAACACGTTTTACCATTCATGGGATTCATCGGTAGCGAAGATTTCATCTTAATGCAAGAAAATGCTCGACCTCACACAGCACGTTGCGTGGATGATTACCTGTCGGAGGTGAGAATTAACAAATTGGAGTGGCCAGCACGAAGCCCAGACATGAATCCCATAGAACATGTCTGGGACATGCTTAAAAGACGCATCCGATCCAGTCCCAACCCTCCGGAGACTATCAGTCAACTGAAAACCGCTCTGGTGGCCGCCTGGGAAGAAATACCCCATGTGGACATTAAAAACATAATCCACAGCATGCCTGATCGCATGCAGGCGATCATCAGGGCCAGAGGTGGAAATACCCGCTATTAATTTTAAGTACCATAGCTTTATTTTGTAAAATTCATTGTAAAACATTTTTTTTAAACATGGAGCTTAATGTCTTTTTTGTAATTTTGTAAAATTTTAATAAAGTTAACTCACTTTTTTGTTAATTAATCATTCTTATTTAATATTCAAATAAAAAAAATAAGTTTTACAACAAAAAAAACCCTGTTTCGAGTTTCATTTAGATAATAAACCACATAGCGCGCTTGGGCCACATTCCGTGCCGCTGAGTGTAGAATGATTCAAGAGGTGGGGGGGGGGGGCTTCAGCTGTATGTTACTTTTTATTCTTTTTTCAACGCTCGCGCTGTCGGGAATAAAATTAATAAAGTTAATAAACAAACAAACTGATTTAATATTTTTATTGTTTGTTTAATTTTCTTATTTCGACTCCTCGTTTTGGACCCTAGGGGCCGTAGTATTTTTGCAAAACGTTGGGGGAGGCGCATAGGGTAAAAGGTTGGGAACGCCTGATTTACAGAATTTATTCCGTTATGTGTATAAACATTATTAGATACGTACCTAACATAATATAATTTAAAAAACAGGGAGTCATAATTATATTGGAACTGCCGACAGAAATAAAACTATGCATAGCATGCGGTGTCGCAGTGACCCGAACCCGTAAGATTTCCCCTACCAAAAATCGCTCAACCCGCCTACAGACGTGTTCACTTCAAAAATCTCGATGTTTGGCAAGACGTAAAAACCACGCGAAGCAGGGGTGGGTCGCTAGTTACAATGCGATTCAAATAAGAATAGGAACGTCAATGACTTCTATCCACTATTCTTTTCTCCATGCTTCTATCCAAAGAGTAGTGGTTTAATAGTCTTTGCTTCTATCTGTCAAATGTTGCGTATCAATAACGTTTTTTTTTGTTTAACCGAGTCTTAGTTAAAAAAAAAACTAATCATGAATAATTTTTTGATGTCTTTTTTCACTTTGATTTAAATTATACAATTACTACTTTGTTTCATATTTTCATTGTTGGCAACAATTTTTTTAATTTTTTTCAAATTCTTCGCTCATGATTCGTAATTATGTTACTAAAAAATATTTTGTTTTGCTCACCCTACCCAATTTATTCGATTTGACAGCTATGACGTTAAAACATGGCGCTAAGTCGATCCTATTCTTATTTGAAACGCATTGTACATAATCAATAATATTGAAAGTGTTACAATAAAAATTACATAAAAAGTTTCAAGGGCCATAAATCGGATTCAATTTCGCAGAAAGTATTAGATGCATTTGTATTGCAAACAAAATATGTGATGTGTTTATTACGCTGCGTTTAATTTGAGTATTTCTTTGTTTATTTTTATAAAATATCTATTATGTAATACATACCTACATATAGAGTGAATCAGCGCCGTCAAGGCTGCCGCAATAAATGCATATTTTAAGATTGGGGAATCATAGTGGGAGTAAAATCCAATAATCGAGAATTTCTTTGCCTCTTTGGGTTCTTCTTCGGTATAAGCACGAACTATTTGCAAATAGCACATTCCGTTGTAAATAAAAAGCCAGTCAACAAGGTACCGAGTACTACCGCAGGTTTTACTTACCTACTCATGAATGCGTGTGCACAGAGCACAGAACAATTTACTTCTCTCGACCTTAGTTCGACTACCGCTTTTACATGATAATATAAAAACTATCTTACCGTACGAAAATATCCGATTGCCAGAAACTGGGACACTATTGAGAGCCCCTATATGGTTGAGCACGGCACACCGGTAGCCGTGGCATTGTGAGTAGTGCACGTAGGTTCTGATGTACACGCTCTCCGATGTGTTGCCGATGCCGGGACAGATCGCGACCGTCACGTCATCTGTAGGGGGAAAAATTTAATTATGTTACTGTTATGGAAAGTAGTGTGGTAATAGTGTGTACTCCAGCTTGATGGACCGACTGCCTTAAAAAGGTGGCTGAGACAGATTGGATGCGGAAGGCGGAGGACAGGGGGTGTTGTGGATACTGGGTTGGGGGCAACGGATTCAGTTACCGGCCCGTGCTTCGACCAACCTTTATTTTCTCCACAACATAATTCTAAACTAATTTAGAATAACATATAGATAGATTAGATAATTTAGTTAGAGATATTTTTATTTTTTACTAATTAATATTTTTTATTTATGTTTAAATATCTAAACATAAACATAAGTTATGTAGTCATCCTCGAAAAGGGGACGCATTGTCGAGTTTACGGAAAATAGGTGCCGAAGGTTTTTTTACACAAAAAAAAAACACAAATGACACAAATGTATTTTTGTACTTAATTAAATAAATAACTTGAAACTATATAACCTCCCACTTTTTTTAAATTCTGTTAAAAAGGCTTTCACTCCTTGGAAAATCTTGGAAAGTCCTGCGGCTAATTGACTGACTCATTAACGCCCAGCCCAAACCCTTGTACCTAGCGCTAGCTAGTCACACATAGATGGCGATCGATCGCAATGCCTTTCATTTTGACATCCATAGCTTCGCAGGTTTGAAAAATTCGTCTGCTCAGCAACTCGATTTGAGTGTGTTACGCAATATTACCCCGCTGGTTTCCAAATTGAGAGTCAATCAGTTGACAGATCAAGCAAATATGTGAAGGGGCTCCAAAAGGTTGATCCCATCCTACATTTGTGCGAGATAAAGGTTTGTAAATAAATAAATAAGTTATAAACAAAGTAGGTAAGTACATATCACGTGAATCGTTAATGTTCTTCGAATTACTTCCTCACTAACTGACTTGAATTCTATAGGTACCTAAGCTGTGTGAAGGCCTATCGGAAGTCTGTGACATTAGTTTACTTATAGTCAGCATCCAAACAAGTAATCATTGTAAATATCACATAACATTACGCCTGTATTTCCCGAAAGGTTAGGCAGAGGTGCACCTATAGTACACTCGCATTTCGCCAATTATGTACCTACTAGTTTTTGCCCGCGTATATGTCGGAAAATATCCCTTGGGAACGTTCATGTGGAAACCATAGGGCCGTCCGATACAACTGTGCAAACTCAAATCGCTACGATATATCGTTGCCGTGCATGGTGGACTTAAAGCTCCCAGTCAGCATGATTTTTTCCGACATCTTCAACAATCATCGTCATATTTCAGGCAATTTACAAAATACCATAATTAATTATACACTGAATCACTCCGTCCATTGGTGACAACCATAGAAATATAATATAAGTATATATGGTGAAAACCGAAAAATTTTATCGAAATCCGTGCAGTATTGTGAATTTTAAAATCAACCCCTATTTTACCCCCTTAGGGTATGATTTTCTCAAACTTTCTCAAACCTTTTTCAAACTTTCATCCCCTATATCACCCCTTTAGGATTATTTTTTAAGACAATAAGTAGCCTATGTTCTTCCCCAGGATGCTATCTATAGTCTTGCCAAATTTTATTGAAATCCGTGCAGTTTTGTGAATTTTAATATAGAGCCCTATTTTACCCCCTTAGGGGATGATTTTTGAACCGCATATTTCTTTATTTCCTACCAAAATCATAAACTTGAATTTACATAATTGTGACTAACTTAAGAAATGCTGGGTTCCCTATACAAACTTTCATCCCCTATATCACCTGTAGCGCAGCGGCGCCATTTAATGCGCGATGTGTGCATGCAGCGGCGCCATTTAACGAGAGAAGACATGTTGAGACATGACTCCAAGCTGGGGCTACTCAACGGAGTATTGCTGAGGAGATTGGAACAAAAGAAAACGTGATATCAAGGTTATGGTCACGTTATCGTGCTACTGGTGAAGTGGCTGAAAGACATCCAGGCGGGAAGCGCATAACCACCTAACGACAAGACCGATTTTTGCAAGTTGCCGCGAGAAGACGACCAAATGTTACAGCCATGCTGTTGGTTCAAAGGCTCCAGTCAAAGCACCAGTTGCTTCTGAGTGATCAAACTGTGAGGAGAGGACTGCATGAAGCTAACCTTCATGCTCGTAAACCGCTTCCTACTCCAGCACTACGCCGAGGAAATCGTGGACGAACATTACAGTGGGCTCGTGAACATTTGCTCTGGGAAGATAACCAGTGGTCTGTAGTGCTGTTTGCCGATGAGTCCCGATTCGCGAAGAGTACGTTTAAGGCGAGTTCTTGGTCGTGAGAGCCGTCTGCAATACCCTCAGAAAGTCCATCCATACCACGGCGGTACAGTTATGGTTTGGATGGGAATTTGTGTTGGTGGAAGAACAGACCTCGTTTGGATCAGAAACACAATAACCGCTGAAAAATATCGTAACCAGGTGCCAGTACTAATAGTCTACCCTCATCGACTACAAATGGTCCAAGAATAAAAGAAGATTTTATACAAGCCCATAGGCTACATGCACTAAAAAAAATATATGTACTTATCGTGGTTTTTAGGGTTCCGTACCGAAATGGTAAAAAAGGAACCCTTAAGGTGTGACTAAGTCTGTCTGTCTGTCTGTCACAGCTGGATAACTCAAGAACTACTAATGCTATCAACTTGAAATTTGGAACAGTTTTAGATGACGTTTACCCAACTATTTTGCAAATAAGAAAGAAATAAAAATATTTATATTTATTTTGCAACAGGGACTGAAAGGGGGTCTTAAAAATTCAAAGTGGGGCTACTAGGGCATGTGGGGTATCATATGAAAGAGCGCTGTTTGCACATTCTTAAACATTTTTTTCTTTTTTTTTTAAGCCGCATAGTTTTCGACTTTTGATGAAAAATGTAAAAAAAATACCGTTCCCCCCCTTATCTCCGAAGTTGGCAAAGAGAAAAATCTGAAATTATTCTATGTGATAGAAGTTTATGTAAAGATTACAGGAAAAATAAAACGATGTCTATAAATAGCACACTTTTTCAGAAATCGGAACGGAAACCTAGGTGCGCGAGTCCGACTCGCTCTTGACCGGTTTTTTTTAAGTATGGTATGTGTGTGCATATGGGCATAGGCTTATATATTTTTTTTATAGAAGATTTTATCGTTATAATTACCTCTGTAATTGAGACAGCGAGTGTATTTTATTTCTTTTACTGAGACTATATTTTAAAGAATAGGTTTGTTTTCTTTGAATTTTCCTCCTCTGTAACTGAGATGTCAAAATTTATTCGAAGGTACTTACACTGGTTATAAAAGTTTGGTCGAATTCACCATAAGTATGATACATTCCTGTAATTTATTTATTGGAACATTCATGGACCTATATTGATGTTGATTGTACATCAGTGCCACATTCCCACTGGTAGCTAAATGTAGAAATAGCCGACTGGATGTGCAAAAATAATAAACGGCTACTATCCCCCCGGCTAAACACCGGTTTCCGCCACTCGGCTGTTACAACTTCCGTAGGATGATGACCAATTGATTCATGCTTTGTTTTTCCTTTACGACTGCATAGAGACAACATTGTCGACTGCATCATAGTAGTATCAGCAGGTTTATCTATTACGTATCGGACGACATACGATATCGATTTATGATTTCAGTGATTAAATTTGTGCGCATCTGGTCACTATGACGTGTTTGGTGTTTTAATTTATAATCCATCATACATAACCATACAAAAATAATTCATCATCATCTGCCTAGCCTTTTCCCAACTATGTTGGAGTCGGCTTCTAATCTAACCGGATGCAGCTGAATACCAATATTTTCACGAAGCGACTGCCTATCTGACCTTCCACAACCCACTGGGTAATGCGATACCATTTGGTAAGACTGGTTGTCAGACTTTCGGCCTTCCAACGACCCGTAACGACTGTCAAAGATCCACGAATGACAGCCTGGACCAACGGCTTAGCGTGCTTTCCGAGGCACCGAGTGGTCTTGGTATGTAGAGTTGGCCACCCATCCAAGGACCAACCGCGGCTCGCGTAGCTTAACCTGATCGATCAACCCGTGCGGCTGTTATTACTTAGCCACAAACCCTTCCAAAGAAAAATAAATAAGTAATCTATTATTTTCTGTTCTTTTTAATTAAATCTAATTTAATTTTCTTTCATCTTTTATTGCATCATCCATAGACTTATAAAAAAAGATGGACTCCGCGCCACGAATATCGAAAGTGAAGCACCGTACCGATCTATGTGTGCATGATTTGAGTACCTGCAAAGACGGCGTCGCTCGTGTCACGTAATGGCGGCCGGTCGGCATACTATGATGTAAATTTGTGCGCGAGGCGTGTTTGTACAAACGGTCCGGCATACTTACTGTGCTTCACTTTCGATATGCGTGGCGCGGAGTCCATCTTTTTTTATAAGTCTATGGCATCATCGTTGAAATTAGACGATAACTATTCAAAATTCCGGCTTTTACTAATTATGTAGATTGTAGACCGTAGTAACTTATGGGGAAATTGTAGTAGGACGAGTACTGACGTTATTGCAATCTTCCACGAGTTGCACATTTTCCTCGCGTGACTAGGAAAGTGTTTCCAGTTACCTACTCATTTTACATTCCATGACTGTAAAATTGGTATTGTCAGCTGCACGTCGGTGGTAACACAAGGTGTTGTAGCTGGCCTAGGGTAGTACAGAGTTTCAATAGAAAAAAACTTTTACAAAAAAAAAAAAAAACAACCGACTTCCAAACTGGAGCTGATGGTAAAGTCACCACCACCATATTTTGCTTAGCAACCACATGTAACCGTGCAACCATATATAAATGTACCCGTGAAATATAAAAATAACCAAATCCCTATATGTATGCCTATAAAATTTGAGGGTTTCATACAATCTCCGAATTGAGAACCTCCTCCTTTTTTAAAGTCGGTTAAAAAGAGGCCAGCTTATACCGATTCTGATGCTTTACCTTAAGTGCAGACCACGGTTTATTTTTCTTAAAACCATTTATTTTGTTACGTTGCACGATATCATTTCGCATAGTAATAGCAATCATGAAAGACTCAGTTATTTTGAATGCCGGCTGAGCTGAAAATTTCTCTCATACTACTGACTCACTTTAAAACTTCCTGCTATGATAAGACGCTGATAGGCTGATAAGGCTATGTACATTTTGAAATTATGACTAGGACGCTTTGATGTTTCATGACAGGTTTATCAACATCATATTAGCGTATAGGTACAAGTTTTACGCGAATTTATTCGCTATTATCTCATAGGACTGGAAACCGATACGACAATAATGCTACTGATATAAATAATTAGTTATGTATACAGCATGACGTGATATCGTATGATGCAATATCATATCTGCGCGTGCTCCAAAATTACAAGGTCAAATAAAATTATCAAGCGAAACTCGGCAGACGTATGATGGGTATCGATAATTATTTAAACATGATAAATTTAGTTGATAATGTTTTTTTGGTATCATTACCAGCCTGTAGTCACTTAAAAAAATATCCGTTTTTTTTGTGTAAACTTCACAGACGTGATGGGTATCGATATCTCAACACTCACTCTTCAAGTAATAACACTACCAGCGGTCATTAACCCTAAAAAATCATCAAATCTTTTTGTGAATTCGCAAAAGTTCTATTATACGAGGGGTGTTCAATAAATATAGTGAGAATGAGTAAGACGCAATTATCTTTTATTATATGTTATTTTATTTTTCGACGTAGTCACCTTTCAGGTTTATACACTTTGATTATCTCTTCTCTAATCCTAAAATTCCTTTTCTTTAAAAATCTTCTTCCTGATCCCTTAAAAAATTATTTACGGCGGCGACTACTCCGTCATCATCTTCGAATTTCTGGTCCCTGAGATGTTCCTTTAAGCGCGGAAATAGGTAGAAATCACTAGGAGCAAGGTCCGGTGAATATGGAGGATGTTCCATCAATTCGAAGCCAGCTTCTTGAATGGCAGCCATCGCAACTCTGGACTTGACGCAGGGGCGTTATCTTGGTGAAACAAAACAACTTTAGCGAGTTTGCCACGCCGTTTCTTGCGTATTTCCTCACGCAACTTTGTTACTTGTCCTGCGTACATAGTCCCCGTAATAGTGGCTCCATGATTAAGATATTCGATCATTATCACCCCTTGGCTGTCCCAGAAAAGAGAGCCCATGATCTTTCCGGCGGATGGAATTGCCTTAAATTTCTTTGGAGTTGGAGATGACGGTCGCTTCCAAGTCATGGACTGTTGTTTCGTTTCCGGGTCATAATGGTGAAGCCATGTTTCGTCCATAGTTATGAATCGAGCCAAAAATCGGTCAGGATCTTGTTGTAACAAATCCAAACAGCTTTGTGAAATTCTCAGTCGAGTTTGTTTCTGCGCGTCAGAAAGCATTCTGGGCACCCAGCGCGCTGACACTTTTTTCATACCCAAATGGTCGTTTATAATATTATGGACACTTCCTATCGAAATCTTTACTTCTTCAGCTATAAAACGAATAGTAATACGACGATCCACCAAGACAATATTTTCAACTTTTTTAATCATTTGTTCAGTCACTGCCGATATGGGGCGTCCCGTTCGTGGGTCGTCGTTAGTGGAAGTTCTTCCTCGCTTGAACTCAGCACACCAACGCGCAACCGTAGAATATGGAGGAGCATGAACCCCTAATGTTGCTCTCAAGTCTTGATTTACCTGCTCCGTAGTAAAAAATTTTCAAGCAGAGATATTTTATTACCGCGCGAACTTAAATTTTATCCATTTTTAAAAACACGTTCCGAAACGACGCAAACAGTAGACTTCTACTTTTAAAAAACAAAAGAGAATTAATTGCTTTTTTTATTATCATCTTAACTAATGTCTGGGCTATGCCTGCCAGTATTTTTAGGGTTCCGTACCTCAAAAGGAAAAACGGAACCCTTATAGGATCACTCGTGTGTCTGTCTGTCCGTCTGTCACAGCCAATTTGCTCCGAATCTAATGGACCGATTAAGTTAAAATTTGGTACACATATGGATTTCTGTGACCCAAACACGTACAGCTAAAGTAAATATATGAATTTTGAATATGAGAGTCACTTTTAGGGGGAAAATAAGAAAATTAAAAAAAAAAGTTTTGTTAACTGTACCGAGTGACATATTAAATGAAAGGGCTTACTATGAGAGTCTCAAATGTATTTTTTTTTATAATTTTAAAATTTATTGTTTTAAAGTTATTTAAGAAAATAGACGAAAATTGACCATTCCCCCCCCATTATCTCCGAAACTACTGAGCCTAAAATTTTGAAAAAAATATAGAAATTAGTTCTATACCTGTTGATTACAGGAAAACCTATAAGAAGTCTGTGGTCTTAAAATAACATGGTAAATCTATATATATAAAAAAATCAAAGTCCTGGCTGAGTCACTGACTAATATACCAACGCACAGCCCAAACCAATAGACCTAGAGACTTGAAATTGTGCACATAGATACCTTATATAGGGTAAACATCCACTAAGGAAGGATTTTTGGAAATTTCATCCCTAAGGGGGTTAAAACAGGGGATGAAAGTTTGTATGAAAAATCCTATCCCTTGAGTTAATAGACTTGAAACTTAGCACGAATATTCATCTAAGTAAATTATAAAGTTTATCATTTTTAGTTTGAACTACCCCCTAAGGAGGGATTGGGGGTGTCAAAGTTTGTATGGAGGAACTTTAACACGCGGTCCGATTAACTCAAAACTCAGTTTTTATACTTGAGACCAAAAATTAAGAATAACGTGTATCAGGGTTTTCCAAAAATCGACCCCTAAGGGGTGAAAAGTTAATTTTATAGCGGAGGATTTTATTGGGGGCTTGATTAACTCTAAAATTGGTGTAAATAATGTTTGAGTCAATTTATGGAAACATCCCAGACGATTTTTGAAATTCTTTACGTATCTGTGTTCGTGATAACAGAGATACAGTTTATATGAAAAATCTTATTAATTTGGTTAATGAACTTGAAACTTAGCACAAATACTTGCATAAGTAAGTAATAATGTTTGTCATTATTAGTTTTTCAAAACTACGCCTCAAATGAGGTTTAGGGATGTTAAAGTTTGTATAGAAGAATTTTAAAGCGCAGTCCGATTAAAAAAATGTGTACTTTGAGTCAAGTTAGGAAACTTGCCAAACGAATTTTCACCGATTTTGACGGCATATAGCTGATGTTTTAAGGAGTAACTTAGGCTATTTTTATTTTAGAAAAATAATTAGGGTTCCGCGCAAGAAAATTAAAATCCATGAAATCAGACAACCACGTACAGCCCAGTACAAACTTACTAAGCCTCCGCTGTCTATTACGGCTATAACAACAAATAAAGCAAAGTTAAAAATTTAAGGGGTCGGTCCCCATACAATAAACTTTTCATTTAGAAAAAAAGTAAAAATTTTAATCTAGCACGTGGGGTGTCATGTCATTATTTCATCACCGCTGCTCTCAAAACGGTGAAGGAAAACATCGTGAGGAAACCGGCATGTCCTAGAACCAAAAATTCGAAGACATGTTACATCTACCAACCCGCAATGGGCCCGCGTGGTTGATTACGGACTCCCTCTCACCGAGAGGAGGCCTGTGTCCCAGCAGTGGGAACATTATAGGCTGATTATGTGTTATGTGGGGTGTCATCGTCTAGAACTCATTGAGTAGAGGACAAACATATTTTTTTTTTCTTTTAAAATTAAGAAATAGGGGGCCGCAAAAGTTGTAAATTTTAGACCATTTTTGTACGAGCTCTAGCGCAACAATTCAACAAATTAGGAATTTGAAACTTCTTTATACCATGTAAGTACCATGAATACTGTATTTAATCAACAATACTGAAAACGGCGATTCATAAGGTATTTTGTTTAAACATGGGTGATTTTCTGCAACTGCAAAAAATAACCTTGTAATTCACAGTATCATTATAAAATAAGTAAAAAGTTATTCTTTGCGATTGTTAAACATATATTGTACGGAACCCTTCGTGCGCGAGTCCGACTCGCACTTGACCGGTTTATTTTTTTCTATCCAAGGGGAATGTATCGCATTCTCACTATTTATTGAACACCCCTCGTATAGATTATGATAAATCAACAATGATTTTTAGATATATTATTTTGTAGGTACTTTAATTTTAATTTTGGGCGTGTCACTTAGCTATCGCATTAGGATAAGTCCTGTAATGGTAGTTTTAAGGCCTTTCAATAAATAAATAAATAAATATTTTTTTTTACCCATCACATATCCGTTGTTTCGCTAACAAATTTAATTTGACCCTGTATTAGACTGCTTGGTCTAGTGGTCGCAAACATAAACATGACTCCGTAAGCGTGGGGGCCCTTCATTAGATTCCCAAGTTAGGCAGTGCTTTGGGTTTTCCAATAAAAATGAATCCCTATTTCCCTTGGTCACGCCATAACTTGAGAACGAGTTTACCGATTTCATTCATCTTTTTTTTTTAAGTTTTCTAATACTTTGTAGAAGGTTCTTACGGAAAGCAAAATTAAGAAAATTGCGCAGAAAATTGGAAAAATTCAGAAAACTTAACGACTATTTCAACTTCGCGCGTTTACATTAGAATATTCATAGCTAAGACAACATCTGTCCGGTCAGTTAGTAGAAATATAAATATCTATAAAAATCAATGCCACTTTTCGTTGTAATTTTATAACTCAAGAACGGCTGGGCCGATTTAGCTGATTTTGGTTTTGAAATGTTTGACGTAGTCCAAGTAAGCGTTAAACGATGAGAAAAATTGGAAAAGTTGCCGGGAAAATTGGAAAATTCTGGAAAACTGAAAGTGAATTTTATATGGGAATATTGAAAATAACAGGACAACGTCTGTCGGGTCAGCTAGTAGAAATATAAACACGGGATTTTTCCGATGGAAAATTTTCAGTAGCAGCCCGGAGTCACAGCAAAATCTACCGGAGTCATGACTGCCCAGTATTATATGACAATAAACTCGCCCCTGTCTTAATAAGTTTGCAAGATGTGGGTTCACATTCATGGAGAATGTGAACCCACATCGTCCATTATTTGGGAATATAGGCATGATGTTATGTTCTCGCCAGTACTACAGTCAAATACGTTTAAGTATAAACCGGTTTTACAATATAAGCCGAACAATAACTTCGTGTTGCAAGAGACGAACCAATCGAGTGGAAAGACAGCAGTCGCGAGTGTGACCTTGCACCGTGTTGATTTACTACAGGCTTTAATAATGTATTGTTGTGACGTTGCCAGGCATCAGATCAGCTGGTACAGCAATCTAAATATCATGTTTCCTAGTGGAAATTCCCAGTGGAAAGGTGCACATACTTTCGAACACCTACGTTCAGTTATCTACACTTCACATTGTATCTGATTTGGTAGTTACCAATGCGATAGGAATCTATAAAACAAATGTTTTTTTTATGATTTCTCGGAAACTAACAGGAAAACCTATGAGATCAATTACATTTAATCTTCACTCTGCAATCAGTCTTCAAGTGCACTGGAGCAAAGATGACGTAATTACAGGACAGGCATGATCAGTAATCGCATAAAATAGAATATGAGAGAACTTCGCGTAAATAATTAAGGACGCTGTTAAAAGTGGGTAGTTCCACTTGTAACAGCGTCCGTAACTCTTTGAACGTCGATTGCACACCCAGATGTTCAGATAACAATTGAAAATCTATTGTGTCTGCTAATTGGGGAGCGACGGGTTAATCTACAAGGTGTTTTATTCGTTACGTTTGGACGTAAGAAGATTTCCAAGTCTTGAAAAACTGAAACATACCTTCGTGCTCGTTTCCAACCGGTTCGTACAGGTCGTAGGTGAGGGTGGACTTATCGGGCAGTACCAGCGACACCCGGCCGCCTATAGGCCAGGGGCAACGGACACGCCCTATTAGACTGTGCAGTATCGTCTGAACATGGCCGCTGAAGCCCCACAGCCGAGTCGGTATGTATCTGAAACGTAAGAGCTTGGTAAACAACCTGTTGGACTAAGTATGGACGATTTTCCTAGAAATATTTTATGGTGTTTTGTTTTGGGGGGGCGGGCTCTAATTTTTAGAGCCGGTACAGTATGTAATTTCAAATATTCGTCCAGTATTTTGTAATGAATTCGTCGTCGCCTTTCGGTGTGAATAGGCATCTTGGGCATTATGTTTTTATAAGGACTATGGGTCGAATTAAGTCGAATACCACCCGTATTTCACGAAAAGTGACTGTATTTTTGGGTGACTCCAATTAGGTACCTGATCATCAACAAGTTTGCTTTTTTTATGTGACGTGATTAGGTTATTTATATACATGGCGCGAGAGGAGTGCGGTTTCGTGGTAAGTACATAATTGTTATCCATGACTCAACATGCTAGACTCATAGCATAGAGTCTAGCATGCATGAATCATTTTTGACGCGCTCTCCAAGGCAAGGAGTTTTTAATTCATGTACGGCAACATTATGCTTCGCTAAACATGGATCGATTGGCCTGCAGTTAGTCACATGATTCCATAGCCTAGCCTAGACTCTAGCATTTGTTTTATCTTTCTTTGTTTTTCTTTTTTAAGTTGTAGTAAGCAGTAGGATATGATTGGAATATTGTCGTAGTTTTAACTCAACACTTATGTTTGTAGACAAGCAGCGTTACTTACTTGGATTAAGTATGCGAGTCATAAGTGTGTATCTACATATAGTTCAATGCCATTAGTATCAATGTATGTCATATCATTAATGTATTTGTTGTTATTTATACTTAATTAAATATTGTATGTCTTGATTCATATCAGGATAAAATGTAAGATTAATGTATTCAATGACATCATACAAGAATGTATTGTCGGAGGTCAAATAAAGTTAAGTAGGTAACTTTGAATAAGTTTGGTATTCTAAGTTCCCTCAAAAATTAAAAATAATGTGAAGTAGGTATTTATTTTATGACACTTATTTGAAAACAAATGTTGTATACACATAAACTCGGGCCTTTTTCCCCTAAGTGTAGATAATTCCTAATTCTGAAACATTCACTAGTTGGGTACCTACCCATTTTTTTTAGTAAATAATATTACATGCACTCAAGGACAAAACCTGCATAATCAAATATATTAAATGTTAAGTACAATATAAATAATAACTAGGTATTGATTACGAAATAATATGTACTTGCATGTAATAAATTGCTAAATTACCTATTGTACATTTAAATTTTAAGTAATCAGATGATAATGTGATGCATTTGGATCAATAATTGATCAAAACAATGCTGTTACAATTTCAACGAAGCAACTGCAATACTGATATTCATTCAAGGCTGAGCTAGTGAATGAGTCAAGATTGTTTTAAATACCCATTGACATCAGGGTTAATTTGATTATAGATGCCGGTGGCATTTTTAACAATAAATAAAAATATACCTACCATAGGTCATTATGTTTGAAGATGTTTTAATTTGTATTTACATGTTTATTAAACTCGTGTTTTTTTATCCGACTATGGTGGAGCAAAAAGGAGGGTTATGATTTTGAACGGTATGAATTTAGTTTCATGATTTTTTTTCTAATTTCTTTAGTTGTGAGACAGTGTGTGTCTCACATTTGCCAAATAAAATTCTCTTTAGGAGTTTTTATACATACAACCAATGCATATTACATAGTAGTATATTATTATTATGTGTGTTATAGGTAAAAGGCATAGCAGTTTCCATACTTTGCCACAAGACATTCCAATGATACTACCATCGCGGATATTTGCGGTGAACCACTTTTCAACCTTTACCTTAGCAATGAGGTCAAAAAGTGGTCCACCGCAAATGTCTGTGATGGTACATTATGTGACTTGACTGTCTTAGATTGTTTTGTTGGCTCAATATTGCAAGCTTGCAAAGATGCAATCAATACCCTATTGTAACAATTATTTGCTCAAAAAAAAGCAATTTACTGTCTCAGTCTACATCAACAAATTACACTAATACTATATAATAAAGAGGTAAAGTTTGTAAGTTTGGATGTTGGAAGTAATCTCTGAAAGTACCGATCCGATTTCGAAAATTCATTCACTGGCAGGAACTTACACTATTGCCGAGTGCCACAGGGTATGTTTTATAGTATAGTTGACTACCAACCATGTGGGCGAAGTCGTGAGCAGAAGCTAGTGTTATAATAAACATAATATTGACTTTTAATATGTTAAACAAATGGATATCATTGTGACACTCTAATTATTTCTACATGCTCTTGTTCTTAGCATCAAATATGTATTTGAATGTAGGTACGTAATGTATGTATGAGGTTTAAGTTAACATTGTAGGTATGGTTCAATTGTTCACACATAAATATGTACCATTAATGTAGCCAGGTTTTCCATGAATATATAACCACTATTTTTATTTAAGTTAATGAACTGCTGTCATAAATTATTATTTATCAAGTGTTTGTAAACAAAGATTAAATTAAATGAGTGAATATTTTTCTTTTCTTTTTAATTAATTGAGTAGGTACTAGGTAGTGATGTGTAGGAGTATTTCCTGACCACTTGACTTGACTTAATACCTATATAGGTAGTCCTGACATCATAGCTATTGGCTGTGAGACAAGTTATGCAGTCATCTGTGACTCACTATACAAAAAAAAGCCTTACTTCAACTTGTATTGATACAACTGTAGCTAAATCTGTAGATGTTGTTAGCATCTAATTAGAACTGTGGAGTTAGACAGGCTGTTTTTTAAATTATGATTTTGGTTGGAGTACCTATATTGTATCACTTTCTGTCTAAGTTAAGTACTAAATAATGTTTGCACACTGACTTTTGGTTGGTGGTTATGTCGATTGTGGATACATTTACATCAGATAAATAAAAAAGACATTATGCCCCAATAAACTGTTGCTATGCTTACATACTGAGTAAATGAACATTATATTGAGAGTAATGTGGTCACCAGATTATTAGGGCTCCACTGTACAATCGCACCCGCGCGTACGAAACTTCACATTGGTGAATCATTTGGGTTAGGTTAGAATAGTGACCATTACCTCTGTTGCTGGTGAATCATTTGGGTTAGGTTAGGTTAGGTTAGAACAGTGACCCTTAACGCGCGACGGCGAGCGAGCGAAGCGAGCGGTGCCGCGGCAGCGGCCGCCGAGCGCTATATCCCCTCTATTTTTGGTGAATCATTTGGGTTAGATGAGGCGGTGAATGTCTCGTATATTAGACGATGAAAGCCTCAGGGTTATTGACCTCGATTTCAAGGTCAATGTGGTACTTGTACTGTGAAATATTTTTTTTTCGGCGTCTATAATTTTGCGCACTTTGTTGTTTTCAATAATACACTAAAAAAGGTCTATTGTACCCAAAAAAAAATAGCTAGTATATAAAAGCGCCGGGTGCGTTTGTACAGTGGTTCCGATTATTAGCAATGGTAGGAAAAAAGACAAACAAGGTATTAAGTATGTAGTTCAAACAAAACATAGATAAATACAAAATATCAACAACAATACATGATTCATTCGGGCTAAACCTATTGTTATTACTGGAAAGTGCGTATCCGGCATAAAATAATTTATCAAGCATTAGTAACACCAGCAATAAATAGAAGTACTTAATAAAAATGGATAACATAACACTATTATTTTATGATAGTGCCAATTATGTAAAACAAAAATCTATAGATTTACAAAGCTTTAGCGAGATAAAAACCGTGACACAAAATTTACGACTCCAGTGGTGAACTGGTAACTAATGACATCATCACGCTAGCCTCATGCATGAATACGGGGATGTAAATAAACGAAACTGTAAATGAAAACAATTAAAACAACAATAAGAATACTTACGGCTCATTTAGGAATGGTGATATAAATAAGATGTTCTCAATAAAACTCCTATCTCTTCCATAGATCACTGGTTTTTGGGGCTGACTGTTAACGTTCAATATTCTAAAAAGTACACACAGGATGACCGCAATAACTGCTAGCAGGACTGTCGACATTTTGATGAAATTCAATCGGAATCAGATCGTGGCGTTCGATATCATGAAGGGAATTTTACATAATAATGATTAACCGTATTCCTCGTATGCGAGGAAATAACAATATAACATCCAACCGCCGCACAACACACCAGACTAAAAAAAAATCACTATCAACATTTCAACATAATTATAATTCACCTACTCACGAGTTCTAAAACCACTATCCAAAGTCAGTCCCATTGGCTGGTTGGCTGGAACTGTCATTTTTTTATTGGTTTAAAAGTTTCAATGTTATGTTGCCATTGGTTCAAAAAAACGTCACTTTACCATAACGACCAATAAAAATGATTGAATGAAAATAGAGCTGCGAAATAGTGAAAACAGAAAACAAACAACAATAGAGTCTGAAAACAGCAAGAAAACAGAGATGACCAAAATAATTATCTTAGATAATTATTGAACAAGCGATTCGAGGAAATAAATAGTTCAAATGAATAGAGTACCATTGAATTAGTATGTACAGACGCCAGCAGGTCAAGCCACCCGAAACTGTCTTTTCCCAATCAACCTAGAACCTAACAATTTTAGCAATAAGGATGAAAATCTATTAAGGTTGATGCGCCAGGGTAGCCCGCGAAATTCAAAATTTCTTACGTTTTTTGCAATTTGTGGGTCAGTGTGAGCTTGTATGTTGATTAAAATATGATTCGCAGCCGTAGCTAATATGGCTTTACAGAATTATAATCATCAGAATCAGCAATACAACTTCATAAGTTAGCATTTACCTTAAATCTAGCGATTTCATGAAATCATGAGGTTTGAGGTAAATGCTAACTTATGGAGCGGACCAACAAATTGCAAAAAGCGTAACAAATTTTGAATTTCGCGGGCTACCCTGGCGCTTTCGCCTTAAAGAAATTTGACAGAATGTAGTAGCTTGATGTGCTGATGTCTAGTCTGTACTTTATTTAATTATCATTACTCATTTCTTTTCTACAACTCGTGGAGCTCGTGGCTAAGTAATAACAGCCGCACGGGGCGATCCCTCAGGTTAAGCTACGCTTGCCGGGTTGGTCAGGTAGATGGGTGACCATCTTTACATAGGTACCGAGACTCCTCCGTGCCTCGGAAAGCACGTTAAGCCGTTGGTCCTGGCTGTCTTTCATTCGTGGATCCAATACTACTTAAGGTTGATGCGCCAGGGTAGCTCGCGAAATTCAAAATTTCTTACGTTTTTTGCAATTTGTAGGTCAGTGTGAGCTTGTATGTTGATTAAAATATGATTCGCGGCCTAATATGGCTTTACAGAATTATAATAATTGGAATCAGCAATACAACTCCATAAGTTAGCATTTACTTCAAATGTAGCGATTTCATGAAATCATGAGGTTTGAGGTAAATGCTAACTTATGGAGTTGTATTGCTGATTCTAATGATTATAATTCTGTAAAGCCATATTAGCTATGGCCGCAAATCATATTTAAATCAACATACAAGCTCACACTGACCTACAAATTGCAAAAATCGTAAGAAATTTTGAATTTCGCGGGCTACCCTGGCGGTGCGTGGATCTTTGACTATCGTTACGCGTCGTCAGAATATCATTCTTAATTCGTTGGTCAGAAGCCCGAAAGTCTGACAACCAGTCTTGGTCTTACCAAGGGGTATCGTACTTATTACCCAGTTACTGGGTTGTGGAGATCAGACAGGCAGTCGCTCCATATAAAATACTTGTATTCAACTTCATCCGGTTAGACTGGAAGCCGACCCCAACATAGTTGAGAAAAGGCTAGGCAGGCAGATTGATTTCTTTTCTACAACTGTGATTGCGCTAAGCATAGAGTATTTATATAATTGTTTAAAATAGATTGGCGCTAATGTAGCCCGCGAAATTCAAATTTTCTTGCGTTTTTTGGAATTTGCAGATCTTCAGTTTAATTTTGTATTAATTATATGATTCACAACTTCACGACAATAAGAAATATGTATTGATTGATTGACAGTGACCTTATTTCCGGAGCAAATCTAACTAAAGACATTCATTGCAGACCTATATTCCCCCATTCTGTCTGTTCGAATACGCGGACTAACTACGATTTTAAACGGCACACAACCGCGTAATCTATTGTCACCATTAGCTGGCTTGAAATAAGGTTGAAAATAGAAAATAATATTTGTGTTGCCGAGATGTGACTAAGCTGTGAATGTGCATTTATTTTCCGGGTTTTCTTTAGATTCTTCAGAATATACACAATAAACTAAATAATTATCGGGTTAAAGCTAAGGGTTAAAGTTTTAAAAAAAATGAATGTCGTTATCCTTGAAAATACAGAGATGTTCAATCAACGCGAAAGTTTATTTTTGTGGAGCAATTTTCATATTTTTTATTGGGAATATCAAACTATTTTTTACTATTCAAACCCTTCTCTGTCCACTGTATTTTTTGCATCGGATAGTTTCATTGCGTTACGTCATACTCGACAACCCAAGAAACCAATTTTTTAGTGATTATTGAGGAACACTAGGTCTAACACTTAGAGTAATTAGACTTAATTCTATGGTCTAACACTAGTCTTTACATACCTAATTAGATGTCGATACCCATCACGTCTGCGAAGTTCGCAAGCTTATTTTTCATGTGACCCTGTTTAAGTGGAATAATTCTTTACTTTAGTCCCAGCTTTTTAACCGACTTCAAAAAGGAGGAGGTTCTCAATTCGTCGCGTATTTATTTATATACCAGCTGACTATTCTAATGTAAACGCGTGAAGTTAAAATAGTCGTTAAGTTTTCTGAAAATTTCCAATTTTCTTATTTTTTTTTTCATAAGAACATTCTCCTGACAATAATAAGAACAACAAAAAAAGAATTAGCGAAATTGTTCCATCCGTTCACGCGTGATGCGATGACCAAGGGAAATAGGGATTCATTTTGGGTTCCGTACCAAAATGGAAATAAATTAAGTATAGTTTAAAAAAACTAAAAAACACGCTTTCATACCATAAAAAATAAAAAAGAGCGTGGGGTGCTTTCGGTTTACAGAGTTAGTGTAAGAATGTCGTACAGAGCAACCCACGCTTTTTTTATTTTTTTACATTTTAGTTCAGTTTAATGGTAGTTTTTTAGTTTTTTTTAAACTATAATTTATTTTTAAATTTTTTAGTCGAATTTCCCTAAAAAAAATTATTCTATAATATTTAAGTAGGTATTTGGTTATTTTTATTTAGACTTTATTATTTTTATTTTAAATTATTGCCCTGATAAGTGTGCAAAATTTCGAATTAATCTGACCATTTAAAGTTGGTAAAAAACGAGTTCAACGAGTCCGTTACATACAAACATACAGGTGAAGCTAATAATAAAAAAAGCGTGTTAATTAAAAGGAACCCTTATGTGCGACTCAGACTGTCTGTCTGTCTGTCACAGCTGGATATCTCAAGAATTACTAATGCTATCAACTTGAAATTTGGAACAGTTTTAGATGGCGTTTGTCCAACTATTTTGCAAATATGAAAGAAATAAAAATATGTATATATTTTTTTTTGCAACAGGGATTGAAAGGGGGTCTTAAAATTTCGAAGTGTGTCTACTACATGTGGGGTATCATATGAAAGAGCGCTGTTTACACATTCTCAAACATTTTTTTTCTTTTTTTAGGCCCCATAGTTTTCGACATTTGATGAAAAATGTAAAAAAAAATACCGCCCTAAAGGGGGGGGGGGGGTCCTTTCTCCGTCAAATTGTGGACCGATTTTGAAAATTATTTTTTTATTTGAAATTGTATGCTCTCGAGGTTTTCTGACTTGGTAACAATGGGACCACCCATTGTCACCAAGTCAGAAAACCATAGATATAAGAAAGAAGTTTTTTTAAATTTCTATGCAGAAAACCTAGGGAAACCCTATCATTCTTAATTCGTTGGGAAACCCTCAAATATAGGCACATCTATAGATTTTTTTTATAGTACTTAAGTAACTCGTGCATTTGGTATCGGAAAGCACCATTTGGTAAAGTGGAACTGATGATGAAAATCACATAATTTCGACCAATCGGAACTACTCAATAATAAGTATATTTCATGGGTTGCCATTCGATTAGGTACCTGCAATTGCTCGTCACTATGCATATTGTTAAGTGGAGCTGATGGTGGCTTCACTATCAGCTCCAGTTATCCTGGTTCTTACTAGGAGAACTCCTCAACAAATAACGTCCCTGCATCGTGAAAAGCAATATTTTGTAAAAAGGTGATGGACAGTTGATAGTAGGCTATTGTAACTTAGATAATAATTACAAACTGACCCACTTAAAAGTGAAAAAAAAAAAAAACAACCGACACAAAAAAAACTACAAACTAAAAAATAACTTTAATTTCCGAAGTGGGTGGCAAAAAACCAGACAGCTTAGAGCATCTAAACCGACTTCTGAAATTAAAGTTATTTTTAACTTTGTAGTTTTTGTTTTGGAAGTCGGTTGTTTTTTTTTTTTTTTTGTAAAAAAGTTTTTTAAATAGGGTATGATTATGAGTAATAAAATATTATTATCTCTTAGAAGAACATAATTTTATTAGAGAAAAAATGTTCATGAGCATAAAATAACTAATTACCAATAAATAACAATAATGCTACAATTCCACGACAAAAAGGAAGTTCGCAAAAATCATAAAAAGAAAACAAGGATCCATAAAAAGTCGTTGGTAGTTTCTAAACATATGCAAATATACCAATGTAACTTTTCATATTCAATATTTTATTCTAACACTGTATTAGATCATTGCGTACTGAGATTATGAAAATCTTAAACTAAGTACACTAAAAAGAATTACAATTCTTTCATATAATACTAAAAGTCCCAATAGTGTTCTTCTAACCTCCATGAAACGTCTTTATAACGTAGACTGTATCTAGCTTTTGTGACATTTATACATAGATTTCTTTATCATTTAAATCGATACTATGATATAGGCTAAAATATACAGATATACATTTGTGATTCAAACATAGTGAGCAACACTTGTATTTTATCTATTATAATATCTATGAATATTTCATCGTAACTTATAGCATCTGTAAGTCGTTATGTAAGGCATTATATATGCTATGTGAATAAACTAAGCATTGCTGCAGCGTCGTCAACTATCTATATAAATATAAATGTTATTTGTTGATAATCAGTTATTTACGTTATAATAAAACCATGTTATTATAACCATTGAACTGTATACTACACCCAATACGCAATAAACGGCCCATAGTACATTAGTGGGACAGTAAAACAAGAGATCAGAAAGATTATATGGACAATTTGGAATTTGTTTGGATACACATATTACAAGAAAGTCTTAAATTAGCAAAAAGCTATTTCTCAATTTGTAAAAGATTCTTATAAAAATATTATAGACAACTATAAATATATTGCATAACTTAGTGTCATATTAGTGTACACGCCATAATGAAAAACTTAAATATAACAAGTAATGTTCTATAAATACCTACGATAAGAGTCCATCCGATGTTCACCCCACCAGCCTTCACGTATCAATAAATATCTGTACATACTCTTAATTATAAATGTTATAAATAGATGGGATATCAGATGGTGCACAAGTATTTAAATTACTATTCCAATACTAAGCCTTTACTGACAAACTACATACAAAATAAAGTCACGAAATGGTAAATTAACACTAAAATTAATATAACAGTAGCATAAAATTAAATTGTGATGATATCCTAATACTAAAATATAATGGCAAAAATGAAATCCTCGGCTCAGCGACTACTCTCCAAAAACGTTACTATATTATTTGTATCAAATAAATGTTAACAAATGCTACCAAGTTATCTGCTATATTTCGAGAAGTTAAAATATGTATTTGTAAGATCTAAATAAAGTACGAGCTATAGAATTAATTTTATTGTGCTGTGTACAAGTTATCATCTGGATACTTAAAATATGAAGGATTATGTTCAACATATGATGTGTAAATATATTTGCTGTTTGAAGAATAACTAATACTTTAAAAAGAAAATCACTAACAGGTATCACCACTGCCATACGTCAAATTAAATATTTTACAACTTCAGGACAGGAAATGGTTATTCTGCCTTATTCAGAGTGAAATTGATTTCATAGGCATCCTCCTATGGGATCATTATACTCATCATTAGGAACAACTTTTACTATGGGACCAAACCTTAAATCAGCTATACCCTACATTTTGACGAGTTATGTGAACATAAATATAGGGAACAGCAGAAATGTTAGGTTTGGTCCCTTAATAAAAGTTATACATAATGATGAGTGAGGATGCCCATGAATTAAATTTCACCCTGTAGACACGAACGGTTTTGAAGTACAAGTTTGAAACTTATTTTGTTACTTACAATAGTCATAAGCTAACGAATTGAAAAGTATCACATCAATAAGTTGACTAACTTAAGTTCAGCATTCAGTTCAAGTCGAACTAAGGTCAGATTTACTTAATCATTCATGAATTGATTAGGTAAATCTGACCTTAGTTCGACTTAGATCCACATTAAATTCTGCAAAAGTAACCTCTGTATCTTTGTTTGTGAAGTACAAAAGATTGTCAATATTCGTACACAGATTAAAAACTAAATATTTTTGTTTATTGATACATTCAAACAGATAGCACCACCATTCCTAACAACCATTTACTTTGTTCACACACACCTCAATCCTGGATTTACTCGAGTTCAATCTTAGCTACGCTGAACTAAAGGTATAAATATGATTAGGGCTGTAGCTAAATTCGCTCTATATATATAAAAGTTCCTTGTAAGGTTTAATGCTAGCGAGATAGCAATGGCCGCGCGTAATGGGCCATAGTGAGACCATAGAGGTAGGGTCAGCGTATGAGGCAGGTGAGACACAGCTCCGCTGATCCGATGCAGTCGTCGTGGCAGAAGGCACCGCATTTCTTGCATAGTATCATGGCGCGCAGGTTGCACACACACGCGTCGTCTGCACCCACACTACGGCACCGCGCAACGCTCTGGAATTTAATACGTACTGATTAATATGGGCTTTATCTTCATGGTTTGGAGGAGCTCGTGGCTAAGTAATAACAGCCGTACGGGTCAATCCATCAGGTTAAGCTACGCTTGCCGGGGTTGGCGCGTGGATGGGTGACCATCTTTACATACCGAGACTCCTCCGTGCCTCGGAAAGCACGCTAAGCCGTTGGTCCCGGCTGCCATTCGTGGATCTTTGACAGTCGTTACGGGTCGTCAGTTGCCCGAAAGTCTGACAACCAGTCTTACCAAGGGATATCTTATTACCCATTAATTGGGTTGTGGAGGTCAGATAGGCAGTCGCTCCACGTAAAATACTGGTGTTCAGCTGCATCTGGTTACACTGGAAGCCGACCCCTACATATGTAGTTGGGAAAAGGCTAGGCAGATTGATTTTTATCTTCATTCATGGTTCGATTTGAGCAGGAAATAAGTAGAATGCACATACTATGATACCATGCTGGACACATTCCAGTAACTACAAAATCAATCTATGGATAGGTTAGCATTTGCTACTGTAAAGTAGTACCTAGTGCAAATTTCGTCCAAATTAAAAGGATCCCCTAGGCCTGTTTGGGTAAGCGAGTTTATTAAGCGCACAATATGATAACAGTAAATACTGACCACATTAGTATTCTGGTTTGCAGGTGGGGCACTAGACGCTCGTGGGGCCACGTTAGGAGTTCTTTGTACAAGGATGTACTGGCCCACATTATTAGACCGATTCTCGTTCATCTGAAAAACGACATCATTTTATGTTAATCTATACCATACAATTATTAAGTGATATAAAAAGTAAGTTTAAAAACTAGACTAGGTACTGAAAAATCACACTCTAAAAAGTATGGAACAAGAAAATATTCTCATCTGAAATTAGGAAAAGACAGACAAATTAAAAATCCGGAGTCACACGTAATCTGTTCGATTTATGCCCTTATATGACAATGGAAATACATAAATACCGGTCAAAATCATGACCCTCTTTTTTGCTTCGCCGTAGTCGGGTAAAAATAAAATTATGTGCGTTTTTTTGGGGCAATACAACTCTTAAATGTGCTTCTAACGAACGCAGATTTCACGTCACGGTATGTTGAACGAATTATAATAGGGCCCCTGGCAACTGCAGCCGGCGACACGCTTAGCTGACGTCACGAAATGCACAAGTGCCGTAGCTTTTAGGCAATTGGTTCATTTATTATGTACCAGCCACCAGCCCCTGCTTCGCAGTTTTTATGACTTGAAAACATCGCGATTTCTTTATGTGTAAGCTTCTCATTAATGTTTTATACACATAAACCTTCCAGAATAAAATGTCTCTACATAATGGTGAAAACTGAACAAAAATCCGTTGTGTACTTTAGAAGAACAACGCGGCCACACAGAGACTGATACGAAATGCGAATTTATTTTATAATAATTTAGGTATAATATTAATTTTATACAAAAAAAAGGGTTTAAAACCTGCTGTTTTATAATTTTTTCGTACCACTTGGTCAAAAAAGTGACATTCTATGCCACAAAAAGCGAACATAACAATAGTCATTTTTAATCTATTAAAAACAGGGAAAGAAAATTGTACTGAATTTCATTCATCCTCTAGGGGGAGAATGTGATTTAAATTTGGAATACTTACCGAAATTTATACTGAACTACATCTGTGTTTACACAATTGAGTTTGTATATAAAGCATTATACATCTTTTTGAAAAAGGAATACGCATTTATTATGCAGTTATGATTATTAAATAAAATTACGAAAACCGACGAGGCCGTATGAGCTTGATGCCTTTGCACACTGTGGAATTTTGCTTCAAATGCGGTCACCTATATTTTATCCCTTCATCCTATAGATCCAGCGAAGAACTGAAACTTCTGGGAACAAACCATGATTTTTTTATGTTTAGTTTTGAAGTTATTTTGAAACTCGAGAAAACTCCATAGAAACCATAGAAATGCATTATTTCGTCTCAAATGTATGATTTTGCAATTGTTATATATGAGGTCTTAAAAAGGACTGTTATATGTATTAGTTCAGTAGAAAAAAAAGAAAAACTAATCGTAAATAGAAGGAAAAATCAAGTTTTCATCAAAAACTAAAAATATTTTTTATTTGGTTAGTCTCACTGTATCCGCATTTTTTTTTAACATGAATAGTTTCATATTATAATATGCTTTATTATAAAAAAAAAAATAGGTGTGGATAATGCAGGACTTCTGAGTTATTGAATTTTTATTTTTGGGGTTAGGGCTGTCACCTACTTTACTTTGTCTATTCCTGGATAACTTTGACTGCCAATTTACTATTTTTGTTGATGTAAAATGAAATTTTATGGTTTTCTTTGGTGTAAAATAAGTATTTTAAGTTTTCTTGTCACGTAAGAGTTGAAAAGTAGAATAGGCAAAATCTACTAACTAATGGGTATTCTACATATTCTTTTAAATTGTACGTTGCACATTATTATCGATGTTCAATCATAATCGCTGCGAAGCCGCATAATGTTCTGCTGATGTTGCACTACTCGAGTAGGAACATCATGTGAGTCAGTTGAATAGGGTATTACACCCATTTTTGAAAAGTGTCTCAATTAGATTCTATAGTGCTAATAAGCCACAAAAAAAAAACAAATTTTTTATTCAATCGACAAGTGCCATAAAAATGCATTTAAACTTTACATTTTCAAATTTCGCGCGAAAACGCTGGACGCAGTGGACGCCATATGCCCTGTGGTCATGACGTCGTCAGTTGGCAGTGTAAACAAACACTTTATATACGCTGATCAGTTGATAGTTGACACTTTTTTTAATTTGCACAGCCGTATGACGTAATAACATGGCAGCTACTTTCATGGAGTTAGAAAATAGATTTAAAAAACTGAAAACTTTGAATTGAATTCTATAATTTATATTTTTATTTTACGAACTAAAACTAACATTTTCCGATTGCTTTTTGCCTAAGCTATCTAAATAATATATTTTTAGATTTTTTCTCCTCAATCAATCTGCCTAGCCTTTTCCCAACTATGTTGGGGTCGGCTTCCACTCTAACCGGATGTAGCTGAATACCAGTATTTTACATGGAGTGACTGCCTATCTGACCTCCACAACCCAGTTACTGGGTAATACGATACACCTTGGTTACGACTGGTTGTCAGACTTTCGGGCTTCTGACGACCCGTAAAGACTGACAAATATCCACGAATAACAGCCGGGACTTTGGTCCCGGCTGTTATTCGTGGTCGCTTAACCTGCTTTCCAAGGCACGGAGGAATCTCGGTATGTAAAGATGGTCACCCATCCACTGACCAACCCCGGCAAGCGTAGCTTAACCTGACGGATCGACCCGTGCGGCTGATATTACTTAGCCACGAGCTCCTCATTTTTTCTCCTATACAGTAAAATACCGTAGGTATTGAACTACTGCGGTTTCGCTGCTATGGTTTGTATGAATCGATCGTGTAATATTTATTCATGTCAATAGGCTCAAACGTTAACAATTTTATTCAATAATACATCTTTCCATTCCAATTAAATAAACAGGTATATGCAATTTGACAACCCTATTTCCATAGAAATTCTATGGAAACTTTAGAAATGTAATATTTCCGAAGTCCCACTGTTAACTTATTTGTTTTTTTATTTTTTGTTGTTAATAACTATATTATGAATGCTCTGAGTTAAAATCAGATACGGAATCAATAGGAATACGGAGAAAACTGCAATCTAATGAAAATAGAAAATAAATCAATTTCTCTTTGTACATCGTAGATGCAGTACCTAAACTTTGTATGGAGTTAGATATTATATTGTTACTGTTATAAAATAATGATTTATGTAAATCATATTATTATTTTGAAATGTACAAATAAAAACAGTTTTTTGCTGACGTCAGCATAACTTTAAAACTATAAATAATAAAATCATGGTTCCTTCCCAGAAGTTTTAGTTCTTCGCTGGATCTATAGGATGAAAGGATAAAATATAGGTGATCGCAATTGACGCAAAATTTCACAGTGTGCTTTGCTTTTCCGACAAAAAAATATTAGTCTAGGAATTTGCCGCGTTTTTGTTTTCTTCAAATACATAAACGTTAAGTTTATTAACCGACTTCCAAAAGGAGGAGGTTCTCAATTCGTCGGAACCTTTTTTTTGTTTTTATTTTTTTATTTTTTTTTATTTTATTTTTTATGTATGTTCCCCGATTACTCGAAAATGGCTAGACCGATTTGGATTTTTCTTTTTTTGTTCGAAAGGGTATACGTCCCAAGTGGTCCCATGATCATCAAGTCAGGATCTGATGATGGGATCCCATGGAAATCGAGGGAAACCCTCAAATTTTATGGGCACACCTATATCGATTTCGGTATTTTTTATAGTAACTCGTGCATTTGCTCTCGGAAAGTACCATTTGGTGAGCTGGAACTGATGATGAAGACCACAGAGGGCCATCGGAAATACTCAATTATATCTAAGTATATAACAGGTTGCGATTCGATTACTTTAATATGGTTTATGCTCGTCAAAATAATGGTAATGGTGACTTCACCATGAGCTCCATTTCTCCTGGTTCTTACTAGGAGAACTCCTCAAAAATTAACGGCCCTGCATCGGGAAAAGCAACATTTTGTAAAACGTGATGAGCAGCTGACATTGGGTTATTGTAACTTACATAAATTACAAACTGAACCACTAAAAAGTGAAAAATAAAAACTTTTTTACAAAAACAAAAACCGACTTCCAAAAAAAACACTACAAAGTGAAAAATAACTTTAATTTCGGAAGTCGGTGGCAAAAAACTAAAATACAGATCCAAAGACACCGACTTCCGAAATTAAAGTTATTTTTCACTTTGTAGTGTTTTTTTTGGAAGTCGGTTTTTGTTTTTGTAAAAAAATTTTTTTAATGGTCATTATTTTTAATAAATGCTTATCTAATATTATTATTGTTAATTTTTTCGCAAATGGTACGAAAAGTAGAGTATTTTCCTCGGTGATAAAGCTGTCTTAGTCTTGGGTGAACTTAAATCCCTCGCTACACTCAGGACTCGTCTTAAATCCCTCGCTTCGCTCGTGATTTAAGTTTTTAACACCCTCGCTACGCTCGGGAGTAAACCTCGAGTCCTTCGTTACGCTCGCGATTTAAATCGTCACCCGCGACAAAAGACACTGCTTTATCCCCTTGGTTAATAATCTACTATTAATAGCTTATTTAAAAAGGGTCATGCATTATCGCCTCCCATGAGGTGCAAAGCAAAGATTGAAAGGGATTATAATAAGTGATCCATTTCCTCCTGTCTGAGGGACCCACGCACTGTCCAGTCTACTCTGCCCTGTGCCTTTTCTAGACATAAAACCGGCCAAGTGCGTGTCGGGCCACGCGCAGTAATAGGTTTCCGTAGTTGCACAATAATGCGGACTAAGAAGAGGGCTTTTTGTTGTTTCATGAATATTTGAGTAAGTATATTCAAAGTTTTAATAAGTATACTCAAAGTGTTCCTTTAAACTTCGTTATATACGAGTATACTACTACCGTGAATTTTTTCACCCATCACAAACTTACCGCATAGCTGGCGGGGGGAGAGGGACACTTCTAACAAAAAGAATCCCATATTTCAGAAACAGATCCCTAAATAAAAAAAATGTTTTTACAAACCCACAATATTTTTGAAAGACCCATCCAACAATACCCCACACCATGGGTTAGACGAGAAAAAAAAACATCCCCACTTTACGTGTACAGAAGGTAGCCTAAAAAATTTTTTTTGTCATGATTTTATAGTACCACTTTGTCGGCGTCATAGATATGTATATCCATGCCAAATATAGCTTTCTAGTAATATGAGACTCTGAGCTAAGCTGCGGACGGACAGACGGACGGACATAGCGAAACTACAAGAGCGAGCGCGCACTGCGGTGTGTTTCTGTTAGTTCTGCCGGACTGGGCGGGGCCTACAGTAACAAAACGCATGACCGCAGTGCGCGCACTTCAAAGACATTCCATACTTCACAGATTATGCGGTAGAAAAACGCACCGCAGTGGGCGCTCGCCCTAAGGGTTGCTTGTTGACTACGGAACCCTAAAAACATAGATAACTTGAATAAATACCTCATTATGAGGCATCACAGAGACCGGTAGTTGCCTGACGAGTACAGGCGGCGGAGGGGGCGGCGGTCGCACAGAACGCGCGGGCCGCGTCAGCAGCGCGGGCGGCGGACGGAGCTGACCGCGCAACGCGTCGCGGTTCGGACTGTTCTGGATCGCCGCCTGACATATCTGGTAGCTGCGTTCTAGATTCACCGTGCCAGGCGGCACTTTATTTGAACTTCGACTCCTGGAAGTACAGAAATATTCAATAAAATTTAATCTCATTATGGCGATACAATTTAGAGCCTGCTCTGCTAGAGGTGAGTTATAATCTTATAATATAACGTAAAAGAAATAAAAACACAATGTAAAATACTTCACATAAGACACTACAAAGTTACTGGGTTACAAGAATCCCTGCCATCATAACATACCTGTTTGATTCCTTTCCCAACTTTGATTTTTTACTTCGAGCCCACATACCCTGTGCAATAGAGGTAGTATTCAAAGGTGGGTTCGTGACAGCAGTGCTAGATATCAAGCTAGTTGCTGCTTCTATTTCTTGCTTTACAGACGAGTCCTTTATTGACTGACAACTTTCAGACGAGTTAGAAGATTCCATATTAAAATTAGCATCCCTATCTTCTTTGTACATACAATTTTCATCATTCATGTTTATATCTTCCATACTCGTTTTGGAGTCTTCACTAATATATTTGGCACTTTCTGTATTTAGATTTGAAAATGGGTGCAATGTCATAACATTCTCATTGTTTGGCCAGTCATTATCGGTTTTCCATGAGACTGCAGCAGCTTTGGGTTTAGCTGCATCCTTCATATTATCATCAGGGTAAGAAACAATCTGGAATAAGATACAAAGTTACAGTTTTAAACAGGTTTTCCAAGCAATTATCAGAGTTATGTTAACTTGTTAATAATAGTAAATGAACTTACAGATGTATTAGTGACTTCCATCATTGGTATTGATGAATTCTGTGTCAAAGGCATTGTAACAACAGCAGTAACATCTGGAACAGTTTACAAAATACAAATAAATAAAATTGGCTGTAAGTTTATGTCTGATTCTGGACATGCTACCTACAATATGTATGTCATTAATGTCAAAAGAGTTTACAGCTACCCTCAATTTGTATAATGTTTATAAATATACTCACTTGTTTCACTCATGTATGATGATAACTCCATCAAGTTAGGATGTGGTGAATATTTCACATCCTCACTTCCTTCTGTAAAAGTAAGAGGAAATTGCAATAAAAGTTATGAATAACATAAAAATATATAGATTTAAAATAGTATTGCTTTTTGGATACTGAAATAATAGTTTCCCAACAATAATACCAAAAAATGTTATAGTAACCATTTTGCTGTGTAGTTTTTCATTAAAATGCTACATAAAACGTTATAGACAAAATAATATAAATTATACACTTACGAGAAGTAAGTATTGAAAGGCTTGTCTCCAATATAAAAGACTCTGCATCCTTGAAGTGCTCATCATAATAATTCTGTGCCATGTTCTGTGGCAGGCTTTCTTTTTCACATTTCTCAGGATTGTTGATAACATCACTCTTTAAATGGATCTGGACAGGCTGTGTTACTTGGCAATCAACCTCCTGGCTAAAGCTCTGACATACACCCTGCTCCACAACAGCCTCTTTGCTATGCTGTGGTGATTCTACACCAATGTCAGACTTAGCACATTCCTGATATTGCTCCGAGACATATTCTTCCTGAGCTTCCTGTGTTATTACATCTGGGGCAGTATCTTTATCAACTTCAGGACTTTCCTCCAGCTCTGTCACAGTGTTATCATAAGGAGTGGACTCAGTAGCACCTGTAGACTCACTAGCAGTCATGTTATTAACATTCATATCTATCTTCAGACTGGACACTGAAGATTCACTTCTTGCATCATATTCATAGACAGATGCAGTAGCTTTACTGTCTTCACTATTTGTGTCACCATGATCCTGACCAGAATACAGCAGTTCATCATTAGGGCAAACTTGCTCACCAGCATAATTTGTCTCAACATCTGAATAATTATTAGCAGTATCTGCATTATGTACCAAGTAACTTGTATTATGTAATTCATAATCATCTACAAACTTAATTCGTTTTGCCAAAGTATATTCTTCATTTTCATTACTTGACCTCTTAGAAGATTCAATTAAATTACTGTCAGAGTCTGTTGCTTTATCTTCTTCACTATCTTTTGAAGTCTCTTCAATAGTAACAACACTGAGATCTAGTTCTTGCTTCACATCATTGCGTTCAGATTCCCCATCAGGCAGCAGAAGTGGATCTACAGGTGTTGTGGATAGGGATTCATCCATCCTCTGAGTTGAAGATGAATCAGAGAAACTAAAGTCCACTGGATATTCTTCATAGTTGGGATGAGTATGACTTTTTGTATGTTTCAGAGGCAATAAGTCAGGCACTGGAGCAGACTGTTTACTACTTACAGTGACTGGTTCTTCTATTACATCATCAGCTCTGGCTGAAGACCTTGTCACTGCACCTACTGATCGCATTCTTTTACTAGTACTAGATTTATTTTTTTTAATTTTTGGTACAGTACTACTGCTTGTTATTGAAGCTGTTGGTCTTAACTTTATTGTAGTTTTAAGAGAAGGTCTATCTGAATTTAAACTGATTGAAGATTTCTCTTTTCTTGACTTCTCTCCCCAAATAGGTTCAAAATGTTTCAATTTCCATGGATCTATTTTGCTTTTTTCTTTTTCAGCTTCAGTCTTCATTTTTTGTTGGTTTTCTGGGGTTAATTCCCCACCAGAGAGGCTGTCTTGCCATTGTAAGCAGGCACGAGCAAAAAATTCATTATTCAGACTAGAAGAATTTAAGCGACCTGAAGGACTTAACCTATCCACACTTGGAAGTAGCTGCCCAAGCTTATATTGGTATAAAGGTGGAAGAAGTGAAAATGTATGTTTATTTAGTAATGCCCTAATGTTTGTATTTACTAGTATTGAATCTGGTGTCTCTAAGTCAATGCACCCTTCTCTTGTTTGTTGTAACTGTGCTGCTGTAGATAATTTTTTACCACTGCGTTTTCGAGGTTTCAAACAGAATCCTGGAATGCTTGCCAATACCTCTCGCATGGTAGACGGTCTGTTAGTGTTAGAATTAGTTTCTGTGTAGGATGTAGCTGCTGTCCATTCTCTGTTCTCAGGAGGAGGTGGTGGTGGCAAGGGTTTTACTATTATCCTAGGCAGAGACCGTGAATGATTAGAATTCTTCTTTCTTCTCTTTGACTGCTTTCTTGAGGAGTGCTTACTTGACTTTTCACCATCTTCGGGAATGCGTATGATCGAGTACTGGTCATTTTTACATGGCGTGTATTTACTGTCCGTTGAATTATCTGAATATTCCATATCGTTGTCTATTTTATCCGCAGGTGATACGTCTAGTTCCATTGTTATGTTAAGGCGTGTAGCACTAGCAAATAATGAAATGAGAATGATAAACTGTTGCCGATAGCGATCACTATTTCAACCCATCGTGCGTTTCGTCGCGATCCAAAAGTGCCTTTATTATATGATTATCAATACAAAAAAATTATCATCACTTGTTTGATAGTGCAATGTTCATTAGCATGACATTATTCATACAATACAGCTCTTTTTTCTCAAGAATAGTTGGCTGAAGAGCAAAACGCAAAATGTCACAACAACGCAGAAAATGGATTCAAACACAGATAAAAAATGTATTGAGAATATTGAGATATATATCACCGAAAACGCGAACCGAATAATGGGGAGCCACACGCAAAGCTGTTTGTAGATGGCAATCTGAACGACTGTACATTGTTTTACAAACAAATCCATACAATTTGACAATCGTTCGTTACGTCAAATCGTAGACAGAGAATTGTCTTCGCGTCAAATCAATGAAAAAAGTACAGTCGATCATGTGCCACCTAGCGTGATAAAAAGTTAGTTTTCCTCCCCATTTAAAACAAAATGTTAAAAACCATAATTTATGTTTTGGTCATATATGTATTATGTGAACTAACAGATTTAAAATAATAATGTATACATGGTATATAAAAAAGTAGGGGAAAGGATCATAGGGCATCAAAAAATGCGTCCGCATCGCTGACGAAGGAAATAGTTTTCATTTTGATGATAAACCAATCAATCAATCAACTCACACACATTTGATTTATTCAATCAATCAACTGAACCAAACATAATTCTTTGCGTGTGTAAATCTTGAAGATCTCTCATGAGTCATGAGGGCCACACTATACGGACATCGCCGTTGATTATCGCGTTGAAGGGCGATAACCGTAGGTGTACTACGGCGATAATTTGACAACGGCATTCACATTGGAACGAGGGGTGTGAATTCAATTAGCATTGACGTTGACCGTTTAAGTGGGGCCACTCAAGCGTTTATGGCCATTGACGATGACGTACAGTGTGGCCCCGGCATCATGGTTATCCTCCAACTCCGCTCTGCCACAATAAATAATATGGATAGTAAGTAAACTACGCACAAACGGTCGAAACGGTACACTCACATAGACACGCGCACCGACCGACGCGCGACGAGGCTCCAAGCGATAGTTGCGGTGCTCTCAGTATATTTATTGTGGCTTAAGGCGAAAGCGCCAGGGTAGCCCGCGAAATTCAAAATTACTTACTTTTTGCAATTTGTAGGTCAGTGTGAGCTTGTATGTTGATTAAAATATGATTCGCGGCCGTAGCTAATATGGATTTACAGAATTATAATCATTAGAATCAGCAATACAGCTCCATAAGTTAGCATTTACCTCAAACCTCACGATTTCATGAAATTGCTAGATTTGAGGTAAATGCTAACTTATGGAGTTGTATTGCTGATTCTCTTAAAGACCACCTAAAGACCATGGTTTGAAAGATGTCCCAGACTGAGAAAAACGAGCAGCAACTTGGAACTTAATTATTATTGAATCGCTACACAAATCTATAAACCAAGTGAGCATAAATATCGAAGCTTTTCGGTGCCGCACGCAATGAATCTTCGGAACGTAAAAACCGTCTTTTGCGAAAGGACATGAGGTCGAAATTAAGGTACCTACTCCAAATAAAAATAAAAACCTTTCCTTTTGGTGATGCCGCTTGCTTCCGCGGACGCCATCTTGTTTTATTCAATTCAGTATGAAAAGAATGGCGTAGTGCTTGTGAACTGTAAAAATTGAAGTGGTTATTGTGTGATTGAATATTGTGAGAGACTTGTTACAATTAGAAGTCTCAAATAACTAAAAAGCTTTCGTACCAACAGTTTAAACTTCAATCATGGGTCGAGGAAGGTAAATATAAATTGATAGCACATTGTGTTAGATAAAAAAAATGGTGTTTTCTCATTCGGATATTTTCCATCCTTAGAGATCGTAGTCGTGATAGACGTCGCAGTCGTTCCCGCAGCAGGAGTAGGAGTCGCAGTCGTAGTCCTCGCTATGGTCTCGGATCAGGCGGCGGTGGTGGAGGAGGAGGAGGAGGAGGAGCCGGAGCTTACGGCGGCGGTCGTAGAAGTAACCCCGGTGCAAACCTGCGGAAACCGAAATGGGATCTAAGCAGACTGAAGCCATTCAAAAAGGACTTCTACGTGCCCCACAGCGAAGTGGAAAGTAGACCAGAGTCTGAAGTGGAAGCTTGGAGGAGTGCCAATGAGATAACTCTCAAGGGGCGCAACATACCTAAACCGACAATGACATTTGAAGAAGCCGGTTTCCCAGATTATGTTATGGATGAGATTGACAAAATGGGATTTTCTAAACCAACTCCAATCCAGGGTCAGGGTTGGCCTATTGCTCTGAGTGGATGTGATATGGTTGGTATTGCTTCTACTGGTTCAGGAAAAACACTTTCTTATATTTTGCCTGCTATTGTGCACATTAACAACCAGCCAAAATCTAGCCGAGGTGATGGTCCAATAGCTCTTGTACTGGCACCTACTAGGGAATTAGCACAACAAATCCAAGAAGTCTGTGACAAATTTGCAAACACATCCAAAATTCACAATACTTGTTTATTTGGTGGAGCTCCAAAGGGACCTCAAGCAAGAGATTTAGATGCTGGTGTTGAAATAGTTATTGCTACTCCTGGACGACTTCTAGATTTTCTAGAAAGTGGAAGAACTAATTTAAAAAGGACCACATATTTAGTACTTGATGAGGCTGACAGGATGTTGGATATGGGATTTGAGCCACAAATTAGAAAGATCATTGAACAAATCAGACCGGACCGTCAAACTCTTATGTGGTCTGCTACTTGGCCTAGAGAAGTTCAAAGTTTGGCTGCAGAATTCTTAAAAGATTATCTACAAATTAATGTTGGTTCATTGCAATTGGCTGCTAATCACAACATCTTGCAAATTATTGATGTCTGTATGGAATATGAAAAAGAAACTAAATTGAGCACACTCTTGAAAGAAATCATGGCAGAAAAAGAAAACAAAACCATAATTTTTATTGAAACTAAACGTCGAGTTGATGATATAACAAGAAAAATGAAGCGAGATGGGTATGTTTTACTCTATTGCTTATTATGATGTGCTAACATGTCATATATTATGCTGATTGTACACAGCATAATCTGATTTTAGTGATATGCTTGCTAACGTTGTTATTCTTTTAGGTGGCCTGCAGTGTGTATTCATGGAGATAAATCACAAAATGAACGTGATTGGGTCTTACAAGGTAATGTTGACACAAAACATACTTTGTTGATATCTTATGATGATTTAATATTTAATTTATTATTTTGACAGTAATTTATATTATATTAGCTCCACAATAATAGCAATAGCAAAACTGATTTAATGCTGAACTGGTGCTGTATAATAATATACATAAATAAAAAAATAGCACAAGTGGTTATCGAGAAGCGGTGTCGGACATAAGACGCGAGCGCGTTGGGTGTAGCGCAGCCAGTAAACATTTTCTGAACCCGTGTCTGCATGTGCAGGCTGTGGAGAGCTGCGGCCGTGCGGCGGGGCGGCAGCGCGTGGCTCGTCGCCGCCATGCCGCACGCGGCGGCGACGGCGCGCCCGCACCGCGCCCGCCTCTCGTTGTCGGGGCTAAGCCCTATGCACTCTGACCCGCTCCCGCGGCATGTCTGAGCCGCTTCTCGCTGGCGCGGCGGCCGGCACCTCGCGGCGCATGTGTCACGCAGCCCCGCGGGTGTCGCCGCCGGCGCTCGCGCGCTCGACCACGGTGGTCGGCACTCGGTTCTCGCCCTCGTGCTGATGGGCGACCTCTCACCTCTCGCTCTCAATTTTTATTTTTTGTGCGATGTATGACAGACGGAGTCGATATTATTAGTAAGTTTGCTAATACAATAGTGAATGGAATAAAATTATATTTACGTCTCTCATTAAACCTCCTAAGGTTGCCCTCAATATTTGCATTTAGTTACACATTATGTCATGTCATCTTCCTATTCTATATTTGATCTTTTCTTAACCTGTGATTTTTATATTATTTTCATTCTATTATCCTATGCATATACATTTTTTTTCCCATATTAATTTAATTTATTCATTATCAAAATCATTACTTTATTGCATAAACATAATTGGTGGCCTACAAGGGGTGAAATGTGAGATGAGTGGCAATTGAATTGAGCAAGATGAACTTCATAAAGTTTAGATTGACATACTGGAAATATTGATTTGTTGATTTATAAAGCTTTGCCGACATTATTGTGGGAGCGACAATACATGCAAGCAATATGTTTCTCTATTGAATTATTAATAATTCTTCTGAAATACTTATACAACATTTATCTTCTGATGCTTATTTACTAAGGTTTCGTCATTGTCTCCTAAAGCGCATTTATAAATATTTATAAAAAATCTGCTACTGCAGTGGTTTGGACATGGGTAAGAATTTAGCAAAAAATATGTCACGCAATGTCGGAACATATTGGTTAAAATTGAAATGAATTACTAGTTACCTAGTATGTATAAAACTACCTAAACATTTTTAGAAGTGACAATGTTTGCAACATTTGTCACAAGCAACATTGTCTTTAACCCTTTTGCTGCCAACTCCACATTAAACAATAGATTTTTAATAGTTGTAATGCAGAGTGGCAGCAAAACTGTTAATGTTGAATGAATCAATGATTGATAATGTGTTTTGAAGGTGCTTATACATATAATTTCTTACAGATTTTCGTAGTGGGAAAGCTCCCATTCTAGTAGCTACGGATGTTGCTGCTAGAGGTTTAGGTATGTATTTTGTAAAAATAACTGTACAAATAAGCTTAAATATTCAGCTTAATGTTCACACTCAAATTCAAACTTTCTCTTTTCAGATGTTGATGATGTAAAATTCGTCATCAATTTCGATTACCCAAGCAATTCAGAAGATTACGTGCATCGTATTGGAAGAACTGGACGAACAAATAAAACTGGAACGGCGTATACATTCTTTACGCCATCTAACGCAGCCAAGGCCGCCGACCTTGTTGCTGTACTAAAAGAAGCCAAACAAGTAGTCAATCCTAAACTACAGGAATTAGCTGAACGAGGTGGTGGTGGTGGAAGACGTAAGTACAAGTTGAAAGTTAATTTAGTAAACTTTATGACCTCTATTTGGTAAATAAATGCCAATAAATTGTAAGCTAGATATAAAATTGTTGAGTCCCGAGGTCTCGATATAGGACGAGACACAATAGATTATCAGTTGTCTTATTATTCGGGATTCAATAGGCTAAGTAAACATGACGGTTATTTAACTTGTATGTTTTGGTTACCAGGTCACCGAGGCCGCGGTGGCAGATATCGCCGCGGGCGCCGTTCTCGCTCGCGTTCCCGCTCGCGCCGCCGCCGTTCTCGCACGCGCTCTCGCTCCCGCGACCGCCGCCGTAGACGCCACAGCTCCTCCAGATCGTCGCGAAGCCGGTCGTCAAGGTCTTCCAGAAGTCATTCGCGCTCCCGTTCCCGTTCGCGTAGCCGATCTCGCTCAGGCAAGTGTAGCCCCCTGAAGAATACTACGGATTCGGGCCAAAAACAGGCGCCCCAAGCTCTTCTTCCCACGCCAAAACCCCTTTTGCCGACTCCCATCGGCCCCCAAATCCCTTCTCATGTAGGCAAAGGGCCCTCCACCCCTCCCATAGAAAAAAAAGTGACTATCCCCGATAGAAATATCATTCAAAATAATCCACCAAATAACGGTAATGCAAATTATTTACAGCAACCTAATCAAATACCGCCTCTGATGGCTCTCAATCCCCAAATGAATATGTGCGCTCCTCCTCCCCCACTGAACGGGCAGGGCTTCGCTCTGCCTCCCTACTTCCCCGCCGACCAGTATGGCATGATGATGCCGAACTTCTCGGCGGCTATGCTCCCCCCGGGCGGCTGGGCAGCTCCGCCGCCTCCCCCGCCACCTCCTCCGCCCTCCGAGTCCCCGGCTAATGGGAGTCACGAGCAAAGGGTCCCTGGGCAAAGTGGCCTGGAGTCAGATTCCAGAAAACGCGGGGCTCGCTCTGGCGGGCTCGGTGGATCGGGCGGCTATGCGCCCGCTGCGGGCGGGCTCGGCTCCAGCGGCGGCGGGCTCGGGGCCGGCGGCGGGCTCGGCTCGTCGAGCGCCGGGCTCGGCTCCAGTGCCGCGGGCGGCGGGCTGGGCTCCGGCGGCGGGCTTGGCTCGTCCGGTGGGCTCGGTTCGTCCGGCGGACTAGGCTCTGATGGCCCGGCCGGCAACCGCTCGCGAGGCCGCGACCGACGACGCCGCGGCGGCAGAGGACGAGATCACGACGACTTAGACTCGGCCGGCTCGGGCTCAGGAGGTCTCGGCTCGGCAGGGCTCGGTGGAGGCCCCGACGGCGGCGGGCTGGGTCAACCGCCCGGCGGCTACAGTTCTGGCGGTCTCGGAGTACCTCACGGGAGCCTCTTGCCGCGCATGCTTCCTCCGGCGGGTGGCGGTGACGGTGTTGCACCTCAGGGCGCTAATTTTACGGCGTTTGGGTCGTACGGATCTAAAAGTATTAAACAGAATAGTAATATGCAAGGAAATGAGAGTAGCGAGGGTTACAATGACCCTGGTTGTAGAATGGAATTTTATGGCCCACAAAACATGGGACCTGGCCGGCCATATGGTCTCTGTATGGATCAGATGGGTTCCAACGGTGCGCTGGCGAATGGCTCCGTGGGGTACAATAACGACCGCCAGAGGAATCGGCGGCGATGATTACGACTGAGGTTTGTTATATTCAAACCAATGCCAACTCACCTATTTTAACCACTCCATTACTCCACTATATATTACACTGAGACAAGCTGCCTTGGTGGCCTGTCAATTGAAGAATTTTGTTATTTATTTTATTATTTTATGAATGACTGTATAATATTACACCTGCATAATGGTTGTTATATTATTGTACTCTGTGCTCTACAAAACTCTGTCAGAAGTAAAAAAATTGTAGTAACTCATTTTAAAAATGTATGTCTTTTTTTTTTGCAGAAAACGGCTACAATGGAGACTCTCGTCGACGCAAGAGACGTTAAACGCCAGTGGAACATGAGGAGTAAGCAACTTAGTTACATAAGATTTGACGCAGACTATTTTATTTTCATTCCATGTTGTATTTATTGAATGTGTGACCATTAGTGCAGTGCCACACAAACACATGTTTTAAGTATTCTCCTAATTCTCACTGTAGACTGTACTCCTTTTAATTATTATAATACATCATCATCATCATCAGTTAAATGAATGTTTATTTACGACGGTAAATAAACATTAATTTGACTAATGTTTTAGATTTAATAATTATATCCCATCTAATATTTAGCTGCATAAAAAGTGCCAGTATATTCTAACACGGACTATTTTTCGATGTGTACTACAATACAAACTTTGAGGCAGTCACCTAACATCTTTGTACATAAAATTAAATGTCGAATATTTAGTCACTATTTTATCTTAGATAAGAATATAGCATCAAATGTTTAAATTTCTTCCAAATTTAAGATCTACAATTATGAAAAGAAACCTAATAAACATAAATATTATAGTTTACTGATTAATTAGCCCATTTTGTACTTATGAGTGTGAAGTAAATGAAATAAAATGGCTCAGTATTGCCATTTTCAGTGACAGTATTTATTTACTGGTTTTAAGAGATGTCAGTTCTGTGCCATTTATAAAAACAATAATGCTTAATAAGCTCCCTTGGGTTTGGTTTTTGTATTTGTGTTTGAAGTGCTTGTTGTGATCAATTTAAGTTCTTAGCAAGATATTAGATTACGTTAAGTATGTACCCGTCGTATGATAAAGCAATTACTTTATATATCTATTCTCATGAATCTTTGACTAGTGAATTGTATCTTGTAATACATTGTATGTGAACGAAATTAAAGTTTTACACTAATTGAGTGATTTTTTTATCTACACTGCCCGTGCCCCCACAACACAATTGTAGATTGTCCTACTGAATTATGTCAGCATTCACACTAGTGTCACTGGTGACCACAAAGACATCATCATCGGACAGTCGGCAGCTGGATTTAAGCCGGTCCATTCAACAACTACACGATAGAGCTAGGAATTAAAGATCTACATAATAATCAGAAGCGTCTGTTGTAGAACAACAGCAGCTCTCGAGCCAGAAGATTATTTTGCAACTCACCGAAATTACTTCGGATTTTTAGATAGAAAGTTCTCGGTAGCCGGAATTGCATGATCTTTCTAAATGTAGACCAACAAATTAATAAAAAAAGACCGTCAAGAGCGAGTTGGTGTCGGACTCGCGCTCCGAAGGTTCCGTACCATCATTTATACGTAATTTTTGTTGATAATTTCTCAAAAACTGTTCTATTTAGAGACATCGTTTTATTTTTTTTCCTGTAATGTATCTATACCTTATACTTCTATCTCAGAATAATTTCAGATTTTTCTCTTTGCAAACTTCGGAGATTAAAGATTTTTTATCAAGTCGAAAAATAGAGGCGGCCTAAAAAAAGAAAAAAAATATTGTTTGAGAATGTGCAAACAGCGCCGCTCTTTCATATGATACCGCACATGCCCTAGTAACCCCACTTAAAATTTTTAGGACCCCGTTTCAGTCCCTGTTGCAAAAAAAAAACATGTATTTTTGTTTCTTTCTTATTTGCAAAATAGTTGGGCAAACGTCATCTAAAACTGTTCCAAATTTCAAGTTGATAGCATTAGTAGTTCTTGAGATATCCAGCTGTGACAGACAGACAGACTGAGTCACACCATAGGGGTTCCTTTTTTTCCATTTTGGTACGGAACAAAAAACAGACAAATTAATATTGGAGTGAATTTGAAAGTGAAGCATTATATCCCTACCATAACGTCACACCGCCCATATTCCGCGAAGGGCCCGCCATTAGGTGTATACGTCTGGCGCGCCAGAGGTGTACACCTATATTCGGGCAGTGGGCGATCGAATTGTTCCCTTTACGTCGTATTGTGTCTATTCACTTTACATAGAGCTTGGAAAGATACAGTTAAAACAAAAATAAAAAGCACAATTTTACTAAATACCACATTTATTATTTCACATAGCATTTTTTAATAGGGATGACATAGAGCAACGGGATGTGACATTATACACAAAAAATCGATTATTAATTAATCGATTATTATGCCTAGTAATAAAATCGATTAAAAAATAATCGATTTTTGTAATAAAAATAATCGATTTTGTTAAAAAAATCGATTTTTTTCTTATTTTTTATGGATTTAGGCGAAATCACCCGAATAGCCCGCGAAAGTCAAATTTTCTTGCGTTTTTTTCCAAGTCAGTATTAGGTTCAATGATGATCAAAATACGATTCGTGACCATAAAAAGTATGTATTTACAAAATTATAATCAATAAATTCATCAATACAACTCTATAAGACCCAAGTAATCATATCGAATGACTATTTCATGAAATATTGACATTTGAAGAATAAACTAACTAGTCAAGGTAAAGGTCATACATTGTTCCTAACAAATTACAAGGGTGTAAAGTGGCAAAAAGATTTTTTTTTTCGCTGGAAAAAATGTACATAAGTAAATCATAAAATAAATTAATTAAAAGCCTGTAGCCAGGGCGCTTAGAAAGTACGGGTTCGCGGCACTTTGCGGCCTCGCGCTCCTGACTAAAACGCTGGATGTTGCGGCCGTTGCGGGTGAAAAAAATCGACAGTGAAAAAAAAATCGATTTTTTGTATTATGTAAATCGATTATAATAATCGATTTTTATTGAAAAAAAATCGATTTTTAATCGATTTTTTCCATAATCGATTATTTTTTCACATCCCTAGCAACGGCCCTCTGGTCCATAGATAATACACTATACAGGGTATTAGTGTAAACACCGTTATCCTCTTAAGGGGTCATTGTACTCATCATTATGAACAACTTTTACTATGGGACCAAACCTGAAATCGCGAAAAAAAAATCAGCTGTTCAGTACATTTTGACGAATTATGCGATCATAAATGTATTGAACAGCTGATTTTTTTTTCGCGATTTCAGGTTTGGTCCCATAGTAAAAGTTGTTCATAATGATGAGTACAATGACCCCTTAAGAGGATAACGGTGTTTACACTAACACCCTGAATAACTAGAATTCACTGTCTTCGTATATAACTCTGGTCTGCCGCCGACGGCCGTGTTGCTCTATGTAGGGATGGTGAATAAAAACTTTTTTGTCAGTCATTTAGATTATTCAAAAATATTGGACACGTATTTTTTCTTTTTTTACGGAAACAAAAGATTACGGTGATACATTGAGTTAAAATGTGACATGACGTTGACGTCACGCTTGCTAGATTTTATACGTAGTTGTGACGTAGCGAGCCCCCATTCCTCAACTTTAATAAAACGCATTAAAGTTGAGGAGTTGGGGGTATCTGATTTTTTGTTAAATGATAGCAAAAAATACCGTGTCTATTTTTTTTTTATTATCTGACTGACGGGACTAAATAGAATTTCTTTTTTTTAGGGTTCCGTACCAAAATGGCGAAAAGGAACCCTTATGGTGTGACTCTGTCTGTCTGTCTGTCACAGCTGGATATCTCAAGAACTACTAACAACTATCAACTTGCAATTTGGAACAGTTTTAGATGACATTTGCCCAACTATTTTGCAAATAAGAAAGAAATAAAAATCTACCTAAGTATAATGTTTTTTTTTAACAGGGACTGAAAGGGGGTCTTAAAAAATCGAAGTGAGGCTGCTAGGGCATGTGGGGTATCATATGAAAGAGCGCTGTTTGCACATTCTCAAATATTTTTTTTTTAGGCAGCACAGTTTTCGACTTGATGAAAAATGTAAAAAAAAAATAGCGTTATCTTATTATCTTACCTTATCTCCGAAGTTTGCATAGAGAAAAATCTGAAATTATTCTGTGATAGAAGTTTATGTACAGGGTGTAAGGGACAGCCCTCCGCAAACTCACAGGGTGCATTCAGCTCCTCATTTTGAATCATATTCCACCGGAAATTTTCTCAGGAAAATTTTCACTTTTTCAATTTTTTTTTCAGTTACATTTTCATTATTTCAATGTAAAATTGCATTGTGTGTTCGCAGCACTCCATTTATGTAAAAAAAACAGCAAAAAAAAAAACCAGCAATGGATGTTGAAATACTCTAACCAACGACGCGTGAAATCAGCTGTTCACTTTCTGTCTAGCTACAGAGTTCATCGAACTCACCGCATACCTATTACCTATCCCTCCTAACCAGTAATAGACGCTCCAATGTGTGCACAAAAACACAAACAAATCAGGTTTATTGGATTCCCTTAACTTTCCTGAAAAAATTTCATGTACCGGTCATCTTAGTATGACATACTGAATTCACCCTGTTTGCGGAGGGCTGTCCCTTACACCCTGTATAGATTACAGGAAAAATAAAACGATGTCTTTAAAGCACAGTTTTTTCAGAAATCATCAACAAAAATTACATATAAATGATGGTACGGAACCCTCGGTGCGCGAGTCCGACTCGCTCTTGACCGGTTTTTTTTACCCAGGCATCATCCCTATTCGCTTAATTCGTTATTCATAATTTCATCTTAATACTTGCAGATACCTACTACTACCTACCTACTTTGAATAAATCATTATCGGTAGGTACCTACACTTCACTTTTATTTCTTACTGTACTATACTTGAGGCACTCGACTGCACTCGACGTAAAGGGATTAAAAGCGACGTAGAGGGAATAATTCGTGCCATCAACCGGGTACAAATGGTGTCTGCTACTTGTGTGGCTGACACTGGCTTGGCCACCATCAGGGATTTTACTTTTGATAACACAAAGATTTAGTCGAAATTTGTCGCCAAATATCAGAATTTGTCGGTCACTGGTTCAAAAGTTATAAGGGGTCATTGGTGGCCGATCTGGAGAGAGTCTCCCCAGCTTGGCCACCTTTATATCTCAAAAACTAGGGCACCTAGCGAAGATCTGTTTTCTCCCCGATTTAGTCGCTAATTAGTCGCAAGTTTTCGCCAAATCACAGATTTAGTCGGGTCTTAGTTTAGAAGATATAATGAGTTCAATTTTTAAGTATAGTTCAAGAGCTAGATTGAAGAGTTTACGATAAAATCTTTGATCTAGCTCTTGGTCTATACTTAAAAATTGAACTCATTATATCTTCAAAAACTAAGACCCGACTAAATCTGTGACTTGGCGAAAACTTGCGACTAAATCTGGGAGAAAACAGATCTTCGCTAGGTGCCCTAGTTTTTGAGATATAAAGGTGGCCAAGTTGGGGAGACTCTCTCCAGATCAGTTTTTTACGGAGATGCGTACGCATCTCATACAAAACTGGTGTTTTCTATGGACAAAAAACCGAACCACTATGAACCGAACAGTTTGTAGATAGACCAATAAATAAATAAATAAACACATTGTGTTCGGTTCGGCTCATGCTCAGCAGTCGCGCTTGCGACCGACAACTAGACCAACAATAAGCCAGTCAAATAACCCTCCTTTTGGGCTTCGCCGCAGTCGGGTAAAAACTGAAACGTTGTCATCAAAGGAGTAGTGTTGTGTGGTTGTTATGGTAATTAAAGTAAACAATTTTACGCGAGAGTAACAAATTATGTCATATCAAATTATTTTTGTTGTGAAATAGAACTTTTTATTACCTACTATTTCGATAATTTCAATTTTGAATGATACAAAAAGCAAGGTAGTTTCAGTTGAAAGTGTAAAAAATTTTTGGTGTCCTGTAAAATGAGTTTTTGTGTGGATCTTGTATCTGAAGACTCTTTTTATGAAAATATTACTTTGGGAGTGACAAAACTATTAGGTATGTATGGTAGGTTCTCTGAAAGTACCTAATGTTTGCATAAGACTGCACATCTAGAGATGGTACTGCTGAAGCTTCTACAGACTGTTTTACTTCTAAAATTAAGCAAACCTACTTGGTACCTACCTATTAAAGAGCGTCTAGATCCTCGAGGTCTGGAGTAAAGAAAATAATTTTACTAGCAACAATGTTTTTCTAATTATTTATTTACATAACACAGTATTCCTACAATAATTTCATAATAATAATTATGAATAAGTAATCCTTAATATGAATTAGCTCTATGTTTTGGTAAGAAGTTAAATCCATCAGGTACTGGACCTAATAACATTTCACTAATTTTTATCCAGTCAGTACAATTGCCTGATGCCATCAAAGTTTCTAAGTCATCTCTACCAAAATATGAAGGTGGTCTCTCATTAATTCTTTGAGGAAGTTGTTCTAGCAATCCAACAGGTACATATCTGTACAAGAATGATAACCATTCAAGTAAAAATCTGCGTGTGTTCTCCACACCTTGCATGTCAGAACCCCAGTGCTCTAAACCATAGTTAGTGTATTTCTTAATTATTTCAAATCTTTCATTACTTCTTATATCCCAAATTCGCTGCTCTTTAATCTCATTAAATATCCAGGGTTTGATTAGTGCTCCCCTGCCAATCATCACCCCCTGTACCGTGGGAGCTATTGCTCTTTTCTCCGCATAGTCTTCATAGCTTAATATATCACCATTCCCATAAACTGGACAGGGTGTTGCTGCTTTTGCACAAGTTTCAATATATTCCCAATCAGAAGACCTAGTGTACCTTGCCTCTCTTGACCTACCATGCACTGTAATGAGTGACACGCCCCATTCAGACATTTTTGGTACAATTGTATGAGTAATTTTTTTATCTTGATAAACACCGGTCCTCATTTTAATTGTAAAAGGTATGCTTAGTATTTTGGATGCACATCTCACTGATGACTCAAGTGTATTTAATCTGTGCATCATACCACTGCCTCCACCCTTTTTGTATATCAAATCAATAGGACATCCTAGATTTAAATCAATAAAATCAAGCTCAGTGTTCTCTTGCAGCAATTGTGCTACTTTTGTAATAGTATAAATATTACTTCCACATATTTGTGCTCCAAATAAGTCTTCTGATTCATGTCTTTTTACTAAAGCCCATTCTTGTTTCATTCCTTTGAGTAAAGATTCACACAAGGCCATTTCTCCACATGTAATGTCTGCCCCATACTGTTTACAGATCCTCCTGAATGGTAGATTTCCAACTGTAGTCAAAGGGCTAAGATACAGTTTATTCCTCCAGTCTATAGTTTTTCTTTCTCTTGGTAATAATTTAATCAAGTCCTCATCAGTGATGGCACCACTATTAGTAGCTTTTGCTTCATCAGTGTCAGTGGTCTCTTTTTGTTTTTCATCATTATCTTTTGATTCTCCAGTACTTTCAGTGGGCTCCTTATTAATTGGTTTCTTCCTTTTGTCCATATGTTTTATAAGTTTTTCAGAAAAACTAAAATCATACTTTTTTTTCTGAAGTGATATTTGAAGCATTGGTAGAAGTGTGTTTTTAATATCATCTTTCCATTGCTTCCATTTATCTGAGTCAACTTTATTGTAGCCCTCATCAGTTATATGACCAGATCCAAAGCGACAAGCAATGCCCCTAGGACATTTCCCACGGGTATCATATAAGTGGCACCTTTCACCTAAATCTTTGGATTTTGATTTTATATAATCAAGAGGGTTGTGAATATATATACAGTTGGTATACAGACATGGATTTACGTACTCAGGTGCTTCTGCAGTAATAATAGAAGGGCATGGTTTACTTTGCTTGTTATCTTGATACGTTTTTGGTCGAGATTTATTTTGTCCTCTTTTCCTAGTCTTTTTAGATTTATTTTCGTCATTGTCACTAGTTTTAGCTTTCTTATTGTCTACAGAATTGCCTTCTTCATTGTTATCGTCTAACTTACGTTTATTAGGAGAATCAATACTGTCTTCAGCACTGATGTTTTTAACCGGTCGCTGAATCACAAATTCTTCTTTGATGGCACAAACGCCAGCCATTGTCTTCGTAATATAAAAACCAGAAATATACTATACAAAAGATAATCTCATTATGAATGCTTAGAACTGTATTTAGTAATTTAATAATGACTAATTATCATATTTTGTGAACTGTGAAATAGGTTATATTTTTTAAACCACGAGTTGAAAGGACGGGACGGCAAGAAAATCAGTGTGACATTGACTTTATCTTATCTCATGACATAACTGTCACTTTTACCTTCGTATCTGTCAAATTGCTGGTCAGGCAGGTATAATGGAAACGAAACATAGCCTTTTGTAAAAAAAACTCGGTTTTTGGATCTGCTTTTCTGTAGACTGTTGATGTATGAATGAGATACCTACCTATTTGTCTGTTGCCCGCGACTTTATGTGCGTGTATTTTGTATTTCATCATTTTCACAAAAATCCAGGATGAAAAGTATCTCATTTCATACTGGTCCGTGGCTTCCTATTTGTGCCACTGCTAATAAAATTGTTTTCGTTCGGTTCAGTCAGTCGTTTCTTTCTAGTAGGCGTGAAAAGGTAACAGACAGACACACATGTCCGTAGCCAGATGTACTCTGTGGTAGCCAGAAATTCACTTCGGAGGGGGGTAAGGGTTGCCAACTTTTTTATTTAGAAGAAATAAAGATAAAGAGGATGCGCTGGGTAGCCCGCGAAATTCAAATTTTCTTGCCATTTATGCAATTTGCAGGTCCATGTCAGGTTGTATCTTGATCAAAATATAATAAGCGGAAATAAAACATGTATTTACATAATTTTAACCATAAAAATCATCAATACATCTCAAGTTAGATTTCGTGCAGATTCTTTAGATTTCGTTTCTTCGAAGAATCTGCCCGAAATCATAGCTGGTGCCGTAGCAGATTTTTGTTAACAATTCAAGTTAAAAGATGCCTAAAACTTTGGCAAAGATCACTAATAAGTAATTAAATATTTTATTTCTCGTAATTTAAGTACCTAGGTACTTATATTTTCTTAGACAAAAATTACAAAAAAAAAACTGAATTTCGGTGGATCATTTGTTTGTTGCATTTTAACTATACTAGGACGTCCTGCTGTTTGAACTCCCCCCCCCCCCCCCCGTGCCTACGTCCCGGATAAGCAGACAGACAGACAGAGTTAGATACTTTCTCATTTATTTATGAAGGTACGGATTTTCATACCGTATTATTTGAATTAAACTGCAGATTCATGTGGATGGCTAATTTGATGCTTACTCTGAGCACAGCATAAAATGATGCCTGAGCCATGTTGTAGATGCAGATGACCATGCTCCGTATAAGACACTGCTTTCTAAACCAGGCCTTGAATTAGTGAGTTTATTCACCTATTTATGCATTTTCATATTGCAGAAGCGGATCCAAGAATTTGCAATGTCAGCGTAGAACGTAGACCTCCTTGTGACCGCGTCGCTATCTCTACATGGGAACAGAGACATTCCGCCTTACTTCCCGAGGATCTCCGCAATTTCTATGCTTCGACCGATGGATTTCAATTAACTTGGCATTATAAGTATTCAGGTATTTAATGACTTCAAAGTTATCTACAGGGTGTTTTTTTTTAAGGTGTCAAGCCAGTGCGAGCTGATAGCAGAGTACAATACCTATCGATTTAACCTCCATGTATGTTCTACGATTTTTTGTAGTTTTCGAGTTTTATTTTTTTTTCGACATTTTTCCTTATTCAACGAGATGATGGTTTTAAAATATTATATCTTGTTAGCGTCAGGTTGACTGGACCAAACGAGATATGTACATGAGACCGTATCCACTATTTACTACCTATTTGCTACTATTTACTACCTTTAATGAAATAATTGCTACCTTTGCGTTATTAAAGATATCAAAGAAATAAAGTGGTCAGCCATTCTGACGTCAGGTTGGCTGACCACTTCCAAGCTCTCATAGTTTTAGCGTTGTATTAACCGCGTTGTTAATGTAAATATTTACTACCTATTTGCTACCTCAACATACAGGGTGAAATTGAATAGATGCGACAAAATTTAAGGGGGTGTTCTACGCATCAATATGAACAACTTTTACTATGGGACCAAACCTGAAATCGCGAAAAAAAAATCAGCTGTTCAGTACATTTTGACGAATTATGCGAACATTAAATGTACTGAACAGCTGATTTTTTTTTCGCGATTTCAGGTTTGGTCCCATAGTAAAAGTTGTTTATATTGATGCGTAGAACACCCCCTTAAATTTTGTCGCATCTATTCAATTTCACCCTGTATATTTTTTACACAACTTCAAAAAGCTCCTATAAAAAGTTATTAATAAAAGCCATTAAAACGCCTGTACATCTATTATTTACGTATTTCTCAGAATAATTGCTGACAATGTTTTTGCAGGCGCTTAGTGTATTATTATGAACAACTCATTTCTGGATACCCTTAGTAAAGTTAAATCCATTCAAAAAATTTTATAATTATTTACACCTACTATGTAATTATTTTATACCTACTACTATCCTTAACCACTACCATTGATATGAAATGAGGGATCCAAAATAACTTCGAGTTATTTTATTTTTTAACTACAAAAAATCGTAGAACATACATGGGCGTTAAATCGATAGGTATGGTACTCTGCTATCAGCTCGCATTAGCTTGACACCTTAAAAGAAATACCCTGTATATGAATTACAATAGCGTTATGCGGACGGTAAAATATGGTTTTCGTTTTCGATAATGTTTCTGCTTCTACTTTTTCGGTTCCTTTTTACCAATCTGCCTAGCCTTTTCCCAACTATGTTGGGGTCGGCTTCCAGTCTAACCGGATGCAGCTGAATACCAGTATTTTATATGGAGCGACTGCCTGTCTGACCTCCACAACCCAGTAACTGGGTAATACGATACCCCTTGGTAAGACTGGTTGTCAGACTTTCGGGCTTCTGACGACCCGTAACGACTGTCAAAGATCCACGAATGACAGCCGGGACCAATTGCTTAACGTGCTTTCCGAGGCACGGAGGAGTCTCGGTGTGTAAAGATGGTCACCCATCCACTGACCAACCCCGGCAAGCGTAGCTTAAAACCTGTTAGATACGGGAACAAGTGAAACAACGGCTGCCTATAAACGCACTAACGCTTTATTCCAAAACAACGTGCGCGCGCCCGCGGCCGGGCGCGGGGCGCGGGGCGCTGCGCGGCGTCGTCTGCGCACGCAGTACAAAGCCCGCGCATCGCTACGAACATACATGTTTGTTTATATACAACATCTCCCAACCTTATTTCGAAAGATACAATGAAATCAAACAACACATAACAATACATAATAATAAAACTAAAGTACATAAAGTTCCTTACAACTACATACATGTACACATTATCCACTGGTCACTTGCCTAACGCAAGGCTTCTATAATCTACCTTTGGGAGCTGGCGCAACACCCTACCGGGACGGCCGGGCGACACCAGCGCGGGCGGCGAGGTCGGCGTACTTGCACCCTGCCCTCCCACCCCCGCGGCGTCAGCTTGAGACGCGGGTTGGGGGCTCGGTGATGCTGCTGATGACATGTCATCGTCACCATCATACTCCATTTCGCCAGCATCCCAACTTTGTTCTACATTGCTATTGTCATTGCCCTTATATAACACAATCTGGTTTTTGTGTTTTTTGATTACTCTCCCAGTTGAATTATCTTGAACAAAATACACCACTTTACCAGTTTTATTTATAATTTTGCCTCTGCACCATGTGAACTTGTCTTTATTTTCAAATTTTTTGTACAAAACTTCGTCCCCGTTTTTAAAAATTTGTATGTTTTTGCCTCCATACGATTTACTCTGTAAACACTGGTTTGATTTTACTTTGCTGTCCAGTGACGCGTTTGAGGGTGACGACAGCGGTTTTGGCGACAACAGATCCAACCTTGACCTTAACTTGTGTCCAAAAACTAATTGAGCCGGAGAGAACCCTGTCACTGAATGCACCGAATTCCGATAATCAAACAGATATTTTAGCAGTTTTACCTTGGTGTCTTTTTGGCTGTTGCTGGATAAAATACACGATTTTATACCCTTTTTAGCGATCTTTACGTAACTTTCGGCCTGGCCATTGCTCGCAGGATTATAGGGCGGTGACGTCACGTGCTCAATCCCGTTAATTAAACAAAACCGTTTAAAATCTTGTGACGTAAAAGCCGTGCCGTTATCGCTCACAATTGTATTTGGTAACCCGAACCTTGCAACAAACTCGTATAATTTTTCTACTGCAGCTGATGAGGTCATTGACCCACACATATCGTAAACTTCCACCCATTTCGTGTATGCATCTACTACAATTAAATAATGTCTATTATCTAACGGACCCAAGAAATCTATGTGCAACCGGTAGAATGGTTGGGGTGGGAATTGCCAGGGCGCAAGCGGGGCGCGCGGAGGGGTAGGTCGTAAATGAATGCAAACACTACACGAGTTGATCATAGTTTCGATTTCTTTATCAATACCCGGAAACCAGAAACGGGAACGAGCTTCGGCCTTTGTTTTTACAATTCCCAGATGGGAAGTATGAAGTTCGTTTAACATTTTCATTTTTAGACTTTCTGGTAAAACCAATTTATGCCCTCTCATAACACAGCCGTCTTCATAAGATAGTTGATTCCTGCATGCGTGGAACGGTTTTAAGTCGACATCAGACACGCTTCTAGGCCAACCCTTAAAAATAAAATTGATTACCTTCATTAAAATAGCGTCTTGGCTAGTTTCCCTGCGCAACTCGTCCCGCGTAACTGGCATGTGTCCGTCTATTACAAAGTGTACATACGACGCGCGATCAATCGGGGCGGCCGCCGCGGCAGCGTGCTGAGCGCTGTCTCCGCGTTCGCTGTCTGCGGTCATTGACAACGATCGCTTATCGTCGTTGGGAAGACTTGCTCGAGACAAATAATCCGCGCTGTTATTTTCGCTGCGAACGTATTCTATCTTATAATTATATGCGCTGAGGAACAACGCGTATCTTTGTAAACGGTTTGCCGAAACCTCCGGTATACCTTTGTGCGGCCCAAAAATTGAAATTAAAGGCTTGTGATCGGTGCGAAGGATGAACGGATCGGACTTACCGTACAAGTACTGATGGAATCTTCGAACTCCAAAGATAATAGCCGTTGCCTCTTTCTGAATCTGAGAATAACGTTTTTCAGCTGTGTTTAGAGTGCGGGATGCAAACGAAATAGGACGCTCGCATCCATCCCTATCTGTTTGCGATAATATCGCACCTAACCCATTAGGTGAAGCGTCCACCGTGAGTATTAACTTTGCATTTGGGTCGAAATGCGCTAACACCTGATCCGACGTTAAATGTTTTTTTATGTTGACAAACGCTCTTTGATGTTCGTCGGTCCAATGCCATTTAACACCCTTCCTTAAAAGATCGTATAAGGGACTTAAAATTTCGGACGCCTTAGGTACGAAATTACGGTAATAATTTACTAATCCTAAAAATGACTGAAGTTTGCCTACATCTGTGGGCACTGGGGATTTCTCAATTGCTATTACTTTATCTGATGATTTTTTTAACCCATTCTTATTAATTACATACCCTAGGTAATTGATTTCATTCTTAAAAAATTCACATTTTTCTTTCTGTAAGGTTAGTCCTGCATCTTGCAGCCTCTGTAACACTGCCGTTAAACGTTGTAAATGTAATCCCGGTCCATCGGCTGTGATAAGGACATCGTCTAAAAGACATAACACACCGTCCATACCAGATAATACGTTTTCCATTGCGCGCTGAAAAATAGACGGTGCGCTGGTTAAACCAAAAACCATACGTGTATACTGAAACAAACCGCGGTGAGTATTTATGCATGTAATCTTTTGCGAGTCTTCGTCTAAAACAAATTGATTATAGGCCATGGACAGGTCTAACTTTGAGAACTGTTGACCTCCATGCAATTTTGAAAACAGCTCGTGGACTGTAGGTAACGGGTATTGTTCTACAACTAATTGTTTATTTATGGTTACAGAATAGTCTGCACACAGCCTTACACTTCCATTGCGCTTTAATACTGGCACTACGGGCGATGCATACTCCGAATGATCAACCTGTTTAAGTATCCCTAAGTTTACAAGGCGGACTATCTCTTTATCTACCTTGTCCCGCAATGCAAAAGCGATGGGACGCGCTTTGAAAAATATTGGCACTGCCTCATCTTTTAAACGTAATTTGACCTTGAACTTATTGAATTTTCCCAATTGATCTGAAAATACGTCTCTAAATCTATTATGCAAGTCATCGATTGTTTTTGCTTCATTATTTATGAAATTACAGGGTGCTAGTTTTAACCTAAATAAAGATAAAAAATCTCTTCCGAGCAATGGCGGGCCTTCGCTGCGTACCACGTAAGCATCTAGTGTGTGTGTACTCAGCCTATACGTGACCGGGAGGCGAACTATACCGAGACAAACAATAGTACTGCCCGTGTAGGTAAATAGCCTTTTCTTAGGTGGTAACAAGGGTAACCTGCCAAAACATTTGTTGTATAGACTCTCGGAAATTACCGTTACTGCAGATCCACTATCAATCTCAAATTTGATTTGTGAGCCGTTTATGGACACGATTTCTGTCATGGGTTCTCCCCGCTCTGAAGTGATGTTACAACATAAAAACTCACCATCGTCGTCCTCCTCACTCACGTCACCGGTCACAACACTCTTTACTTTGCACATTCTACGTAAGTGACCCTTTTTATTACACTTCCTACAAGAAAAATTCGCGAATCGGCACTGAGACGAGGCATGGTTCTTTCTGCCGCACACCGAACACTTCTCCGTAACCGGTTCCTTAACAGAACCCGCACTCTTGCCCTGCACCTGGAACACTGAATGTTCTTGCTGTGTGATCGACGCCGTCGTCGTGGAAGCGCCGGCGGCGGCGCCTGCCCGCGCGCACCGGACGCTCTGCGCCAACTGCACTGCCTTTGCCAGGGTCAAGGTATCGGTGTCCTGTGTGAACAGTTTGTCCCTCTCGGGACCCGCTAACATGCCCATCACAAAACGGTCTCGCAATGCCTCTTCTACGCTGGTGAACTTGCAATGTTTCGTGAGGCCACGCAGTCTTGCCGCCCACTGCGCATGCGTCTCACCCGTTTGCTGCGTTGCCGCGTAAAATGCGTACCGCTCTCCGAATCCACACTTTGTCGGGGAAAAGTGAGTGTCAAGAAGCTCATAGATGTCTTCTACTGGCACCTCCTCTAGCTGTTTTGGCAAAGCCAAGTCTGCTGCGAGCTGGTAGGTGCCATCCGCGAGTGCGCTCAGTAGGATTGCTCGCCGTCTTGAACCCGTTGCGTCGTTTTTTTCCGAGATATCGTTTGCCACGAACCATTGCCGCAGGCGACTTTTGTACGCCTGCCATTCGTGCACTGTGTGGTCGAAATTACTTAATATACCGAAACTAAACTGAGCCATAGTAATATAGATTATAGCGTGGGTCGCTCTCGTCGCCACTGTTAGATACGGGAACAAGTGAAACAACGGCTGCCTATAAACGCACTAACGCTTTATTCCAAAACAACGTGCGCGCGCCCGCGGCCGGGCGCGGGGCGCGGGGCGCTGCGCGGCGTCGTCTGCGCACGCAGTACAAAGCCCGCGCATCGCTACGAACATACATGTTTGTTTATATACAACAAAACCTGATGGATCGACCCGTGCGGCTGTTATTACTTAGCCACGAGCTCCTCATGATCGGTTCCTTTTTACCATTTTGGTAAAAAGGAACCCTTATGGTGCGACTCAGTCTGTCTGTCTGTCTGTCACAGCTGGATATGTCAAGAACTACTAATGCTATCAACTTGAAATTTGGAACAGTTTTAGATGACGTTTGCCCAACTATTTTGCAAATAAGAAAGAAATATATATTTTTTTTGCAACTGGGACTGAAAAATTCAAAGTGGGGGCTACTAGGGCATGTGGGGTATCATATGAAAGAGCGCTGTTTGCACATTCTCAAACTTTTTTTTATTATTTTTTTAGGCCGCATAGTTTTCGACTTTTGATGAAAAATGTAAAAAAAAATACCGTTCCCCCCTTATCTCCGAAGTTTGCAGAGAGAAAAATCTGAAATTATTCTATGTGATAGAAGTTTATGTAAAGATTACAGGAAAAATAAAACGATGTCTCTAAATAGCACACTTTTTCAGATATCGGAACGGAACCCTCGGTGCGCGAGTCCGACTAGCACTTGACTGGTTTTTTAAATGATGATCAATAAAATATAAGTAACTTTATAATTACAGCGGATGAAATTTTACCAGTTGGCTCAATTCGAGTGAATTCTTTGAATGAGTTGTGCCTTACACCGGCTTTGAAGGACTTGTTAGACTTTTCACTAACGCGAACACTTACTGGACCTCGACCATTGCTTAATACCAAGAGCAAAGTATTTGAGATGGATTCGTGCAGAACTATCGGAAAGGTATTTGTTTTATCTATAAACGGATATTGGTTAAGAAATTGATAAACTACACCACTGTTTGCCGACCACCATGAAAGGTTTTTATTTCCTACGCAGGCGAAGGCGCGGGGTTAAGCTAGTAACGTTATATTTTTGAACCTGGATTTTTGCGTATAAAATTTGTGCCTAACATGGGCTACCTATACGTGAACTTGTATTTTCTTACAGATATGCCTGGTGTACACCGGAGGGATGTGGTCAGTGTGGTTGGCAACACGAGAAGGTGCCTGGGGCTGGCTAGCGGATTCCTTTACGCACTATTTTAGAATGGCCCTCGTGCATTTGGGTCTTCCAGGATGGCAAGCAGCCTTTGCTAATCTACCACTAATACCTTGGGCTGAGGTGAGTTTTATCGAAAGTTTTATGGAACTCCTTACTAAAAAAAACTTTCTACACATCTATTTGTATTTTTACAGCAATTGTTCCTGTTACTTGCGCCACATTTATTGGAGAAATCAGAGATAGAAACCAACGTAGTAACGGTTGCAAGCGAAACTGGATTGAATCATATTGATCCTAATATATTCAAGACCTCGGTTCGCCATCACAAAAATACTACGCGACAAAGTAACCAATAAAATTTGTAGTGAAATGCAATGGGTCGAATCTGAAGAACTAATAAAATATTCAAATGTCCTTGCGCAGAGTTTTTATTGAAATATTAAAGCATTGAAATAAAATGAAGCAATGTAGTTACATAATGTATATTGAATAATTCTTGACATAATAAAATTTACAGCTAATTAACAAAACAAAATGGACGGAATGTGAGATTCTTATTGAAGTACAAGCTAGGTTCACAATAGATGTGTAGCTTAAATAAGTTACAATACTATGTAAGCAAATATTGAAGCTGCCATGTTTCGGCACCATAATATACATGATGGTTTTTTTAGATGGGGAAGTAAGGGCAGGTATCTTAACTGTTGTAGCTACAGGAAAAAGGTCTTAGGACTGTCCTTATTTTTTTTTGAGAAATTTTGATGACCTTTCACTGATTTTGAAAAAAATGTAGTCAGCAAGAAAATGGGCCATTTTGAATGAATGAATTCACAAAAAAAATGTTGATGCCAATGGATCCTGTTTCTTATAAGGATCAAAAAACTGTATCGGACCAACTGAGGTTTGAGTACTAGAAAAGTCGGAAATTGCAAAAAAACTTTTCCCTTAAATGTATTTCGTAAATAAGACTCCCAACTTACTTTTTTACTATGGATAAACTGGCCACTACAAAAGTCAGAAATCGAAAAAATCTACCAATAGTTGCAAGTCTCATTTCCTTCTTGCTGACTGTATTTTTTTTTCAAAACCTGTGAATAGTGATTAAAATTTCTCTAACTTTCTTTCTTCTTCCGTTTTTCTGTAACTAAAACGGTTAAGGTACCTACCCTTACTGCCCCGTCTCAAAAATCCACCTGTATATTATGTTATATACTTCTGTACCAGCTGTCTTGTTTCCTACTTCACAGAAATATACATACACTTGACATTAAAGAAATAAAATCTTAAAACTAATATTACAATCTATCAGCTGTTACAATATTAACGTAAATTGATTTTCGTGTTTCTTAATATTAGAAACTACTAGACAATAATTTCACTAGTGAATAAACTCTGCCTGTAAAAAATAATATAACAGAATTGGTAGAAGTTCCTTTATTTAATAATATAATACTTGAGTTCGAAGTGTGATGCGTTTTCGTGTGATGCAAACATTTTCTGCGTTGTCAAAGTTCATCTAAGAATATGTGATAGTAAATTCATGCTTCGTTTACCGGCAGTGTGATACAATATAATTGAAATGCATCTATCTTACACTATCTAAAAGCGAGAATTGTTAACTACTACAAACGTCCATCAATTCGTACAAAATATACTCAATACTTATAATTTAGGCCATACAGCTGCACGATTACTTTAAACTTATACTAATACCTTAATACGATGCTCGATACCTCAGGTGGGAATATTATTGAATCATTTCATTATTACATAACATGTACGATAATTCTTTACATTCTCAAGTCTTTAGTTCCTCAACTGACGACCAGGTTTTCGTTACAATATTTACTCTAGATTCGAAAATGTTGGTACTTATTCGAACACAGAATCTGAATATTCAGCTGAATGTTATCTGATGAAATTATAATTTGCCATTATCTGTACACCAATGGTAACAAAATGGCGTAGCTATATTAATTGGAATGCCTTGTTTAAATAAATATCAACCTTGGTTTTCAGCAAAGTTCATAATGTGGCACATTGTCTCAACATATTCCATTTAAATACATCTAAGTTATATTCATTACACTTTGCACTTACATTTAAGTTATATTCATTTACATAACGTTTTTAAATCAAATTTTTAATTTGTAATTTTTTAAATACAACCATGTGATGTTTGTTTACTCTTATAATTAAAATGTTTAAATATTTATCAAATAATTGTAGCAATGCCATTTCAAATGCATATTTAGAGAAAGTGACATAAATGTGATTTGATTGCAAAAAGTTTGCTTGATTGCTATGCTCGTGATGACGTGACTACTGCTAATACATTTTATTATTGTCTCATCGACTCGATTTTAACCATTATTTTTTATTAGGTCCACGTTTTATGACACAATTAACGGAGTGTGACTATATTAGTTGAAAAGCTTAGATATGTTAAAACATTTTCATGCTAAATTCAAAGTCAGTGCGGGAACACGCATTACTATGTCAATAGCAGCGCTACCGTATCCGAAGCCGCAGGCGCAGTGGAATGCGCACTTCAGCCAATCTATTTTGTGAAAATCTCACCGTGAATACTTGGGTGAAGTAAGCTGTCAATAGTGTAAGTTCCTACCGTCAGCCGGTCTATTCTATAAAAATCTCATCGTGAAAGCTTGGGTGAAGTGAATTGTCATTCCTCCTGTTGCTAGGGATTAACACTTAACAGCTCACTTCACCTTTTTCACGGTGAGATTTTTACAGAATTGACCGGCTGGTGGAATATCAGCTCACTTCGCCTAAAGCACACCTCGCGAGGCGCGGCGCAGCGCATTCGTCACTGCCAAACAAATATCGACCTTGCACCAGTTCAAATAAAGTTGAAAATAAATAAACTTCCATTAGCTCAAAAGCACGTCGAAACGAAAAAAAGCGCGCGTCTCAGATTATTTATTCTTAACTTTAGTTTTAGGCATACAACTTTGATATTTGTTTGGCAGTGACAACCGCGCCGCGCTGCGCCTCGCCAGGTGTGCGCCGACCCTAAGTTTCCACTGTGAGTTTTTTACAGAATAGACAGGCAGTATTAACTTTAGCAATGCTAGTAAATCCAACTGACTGGCACCCACTGGTGGTCGGTGGACAGAGAATGCAAGGCGTCCATGATTTTAGAATAAGTCGTGTCGGCATTATTGTTAGTGATAACGAGATCTATGTACTTTTCGTGTTGTCGCTTAATGCGGGCGCTGTCTTCCAGAGTTTGCTTCATGTCTTCTTCCTGTGGGTTATTATTTTCAATGAGTACCGTCAAACAGTTTCGGTAGTTTTTTGATAGTTACTTGTTTAACACCCAAGATTAATGATGTTTTTGCTCCAACAGAACAATGTGTCCTTTGGCTAGCAAACTCATACCAATATCAAGCCCCACAGGCCCCCCACAATTTTATATATATATTTTTTTTTTAATGTGTCAAAGTTACCTCGAATGTGGGGTTTCTTTGACAAGGCATTAAAATGCAACTTATGTCAAAAATCTAAAGTGTAAGGGTTACTTTAACATCATTTTGATTTAAAAACAGGACGGATTGGTTGAGCCTTTGTTACACATGCCACAAAACCAATTTTTGCAAGTGATGCAACAAAACCAGTCAGCAAAATGGTAGTAGAACAGACTAGAAGTCACATTTACAATTGCTCCGCACATGTTTAAACCATGTTTTGGGGCGCTGTTAAAGTAGCCCCTTAAACTGTCAAAGTTACCCTTACTGTTAAAGTAACCCCATTTTACCGGTACCTTATTAGAGCGAGCGCGCACTGCGGTGCGTTTCCGGTAGTTCTGCCGCACTGGGCGGGGCCTACAGTAACAAAACGCATGACCGCAGTGCGCGCACTTCAAAGACATTCCATACTTCACAGATTATGCGGTAGAAAAACGCACCGCAATGCGCGCTCGCCCTTAGAGTAACTTAGGCTGAAGTCTACTATTAAACGCTATCGGTGACAAGATACCAATTGCGTACACTTGTAATCACAATCTGAAGGATTTAGAAGGAAATTCACAATTCATTAAGCATCGTATGTCGGAAAAATTCGTCTGCTCGCCAACCTAAATAACAAATCATCACAAATATAATTGAACAATACTAATAATAATAATATCCTTGGATATTTCACACAACGCCATCTAGTCCCAAGCTAAGCAACCTAATGCTTGTGTCATGGTAACGAGACGGCTGATAAACTACTTATATAAGTACATTTTTTTTTTTTTTTTTTTTGTAAATACATACATATTATAGATAGAAAAACACCCAGACCCAGAGCAAATACTTGTAGGTCGTACAAATATTTGTTCCGTGCGGGAATCTAACCCGCGACATGCTGCGCAGCAGTCAAACGCTCAACTACTGCGCCAACCGTGTCGTCATACTCCTCAGTATTGTTCAAAAACATTTTCATTTCAAGATTTTGACCTAGTGTATGGCAAGAAGCTGTGTGCGTTCGATGACGTTTATTGGAGACTTCAACCTTATACCACATAATACAATTAACACAAAATTGCTATTAAACTCTTCAAAAATTAAAAAAAAAACATTCCACTATTACCGTAAAAAAGAATCAAAGAAACATTCAACTTACCTCATAAAGCGACGCAAGAGACTCAAGGGTGCGCGCGCGTCTCGAACTGTAGCGGATGGAGCTCTGCCTGTCGAACTACGAAACGCATGCGCAACAAACGTCAATGCATATCAACATATTCATATAACAAAACAGGGTAACACATGCTCTAATAAATGAATGGGAGTTTTTGGAAAAAATACAATCATAACAATATATGACAAACAAATGATCCATTTGCAAGCCGCCCTTTCCAAGCTAAAAATAAATTGATCAAAATAATGATAATATTCCATTGGGCACAAACAAACTCTAGTCTCTACACGGGGCATTCATAAAATCTAAGCAATAAACACACAGCTGCACCCTAATTGCGTACTTAACACAGTTTTAATCACAATCGGTGAGTTTTGAAGGATACTGGTTTTATTGGTATGAGTCCTAATCCATTGCTTCATAGGTTGCAAAAATTCAACTGCTCAGCAACGTAAATAACGCAATGGACGTGGGTGAACTGTCAAAATGAAACCCATTGCGATCAACTGTCATTTTATGTGTGTTACGCATGGACCTAATATACAAACTGGACTGATCTCTCATACCAAAAACACGAGCAGAGAGAGATATGTCACTATGAGGCAGTTTATCTCCTTCTAATAGGGTGACCAAACATTTTTATGACAAACAGGAAAATTCGTTTATACAGAGATAATTTGCGTCCGGTTGACCATAAGTGATTTTAAATTATTGTTTGTATTACAAACATATTGTAATTAAATAATATAAAGAAATATACCTTTTTCGAAAGCTCCTTTATGAAACTGAACATTATTGTGTTCTATGTCGGTGTTGAATCGTGTACCTACCCATGTTTTGAGGCAAGAAGGAAGGACTACAATATTGGTGAGACTCGTCTTGTGGCGAATCATCAAATTTGATCACGTAGGTAATGTGGCTTACGATGAAGTAGGCATGTAGAATCTCGTTCTGGGACCACAGTACTTTCTTGCTCTTTTTTCGTTTACTCTACAGAGCTGGTTTGGGTAAGTATGTAATTGAAGCAAAGGGAACTAAAATGATTCCGGAATTACATCCAACCATATTTGTTGAATTTCTTCTTTGGATGGAAAGCTTTAAACAACTTAAAAATAATGCTATTTCAATCATGCGATACATAAGTACAAATTGTATTTATTATGCGCCTAATATTAATAGTTTTAATCAGAAATACACTACTTATAGCTTTTGTAGACAGAAGACGCTTAGTCTTCTGTCTACAAAACGCCTAGAGCATGGTTACACTACTTAGACTCAAAATTGTTATTATTTAGTAACAATTTTAGGTCTTTTATCGAGATTTATTTAAATCTTTGTTATTCCTTACAATTAAATGCCACAACCAGCATAACATTCACTTTTACATTTCTTGATGCAACACTTTCTCACCATTTTCGTTATCTAAATTGAAAAAAACCGCCATGAAACCATTGATGTCAGATTTCAGTGTTACCAGAGTAATTATATGATAGCTACCAAACAATAATCAAAATTATATTATTTTGATTATTTTACTCATGGAGCTTACTTATAAAATTATTGACTATGATATACAGATTGTAAACCTATAAATAAAATTATTTAAAACTAATCTAAATGCAAAAAAAAATATACGTAACTTATTTTACCTACTTGTAGTTGGTGAAATTTTTCTACCATCTTTATCATTTTTATCTGTTGGCAATTGAGCAAAGGGGACAAATTACTCAAGCCGGCCCTCTCTCTCGGCTCGTTTTGCCTCGGCTAAGATATCCTATCAAAAGTAAACCTAAAGTACAATACCTAAGGTTAATTTTTGTATGATACGATTTTTGGAGAGCTCAGTCCTGTTTATATAGTATATTAGGTCCATGGTGTTACGCAAATATCCCGCTGGTCGGAAACATGGCACATCGAGATTTATAAAAAGTTCGGTTTTGTAGAGTGGCGAGCGTCGGCTGTGTCACGCATGCCCGGTTTCTGAAGAATTCTTAAACGGATTTTAAACTCTTAATAGCTATTGATTCGACATAATTATCTATTAAGAGAATTCCTTTGTTAAGCTCGGTTTTTTGAGGTCCTCAGATAAACCCTTGATAGGAATTTACTCGACTTTTAAGCTAAATTCTTCTATAACGATATCAGAAAAACGATATTGAACCAATAATCACTATCGAATGGATAAACTCCGTTTAAAAACCTCAGAAACTTTCTAATGCATGATGTGTCATATCGGGTATTGTCGTTGCAAATCACAAGTTCGCGTCATGTGACTTTTATGTCAATGACATAAAGTTTAAATTACAATGACTGATGCTCGCTCGTGAAATAAAACAAACTACATATTTAGTGGTTTGTGTCTCACCGTTAGGTTACGATTGGAGGCATATGTGAGGTTTCTCAGTTGTTCGATGCCTGGCGCTCCTATCATCACGACGAACGGTAGAAATTCACCGCTGTTGTGAAGCAGCTTCAGAGATTGAGGGGCGCAGTCCAGAATGCACATTTTACCTGGAAAAATAGTGAATCAAATCTTAACTATAAAAAGAATAAGAGGCCTAGTTATGAGATAAGACCTTAGACTAGAAAGGTTTAGGTAGATAAAAAAAGGTAAATAACCTTGATGTGTCTTTTATCTTTTTAGGGTTCCGTACCAAAATGGTAAAAAGGAACCCTTATGGTGTGACTCAGTCTGTCTGTCTGTCTGTCACAGCTGGATATCTCAAGAACTACTAATGCTATCAACTTGAAATTTGGAACAGTTTTAGATAATATTTACAAAACTATTTTGCAAATAAGAAAGAAATAAAAATATATGTATTTTTTTTGCAACATGGGCTGAAAGGGAGTCTTAAAAATTCAAAGTGGGGCTACTAGGTCATGTGGGGTATCGTATGAAAGAGCGCTGTTTGCACATTTTCAAACATATTTTTATTTTTTTTTAGACCGCACAGTGTTCGACTTTTGATGAAAAATGTAAAAAAAATACCGTTCCCCCCCCCACCCTTATCTCCGAAGTTTTCAAAGAGAAAAATCTGAAATTATTTTATGTTATAGAAGTTTATGTAAAGATTACAGGAAAAATAAAACGATATCTCTAAATAGCACACTTTTTCAGAAATCGGAACGGAACCCTCGGTGCGCGAGTCCAACTCGCTCTTGACCGGTTTTTTATTTTAAAACCTCAGTTTAAAAATAAAATGTAACTAAAAACCAATGTAAATACAACAATAATGATTACTAAATCAATTGAACCATTAGTTTAATCTAGTAGTTTATTGTTTAATATGTGTTTGTGTAAAAAGTCACATCAAGATTGTTTACCTTTATTTTACTACCTAAACCTTTCTAGTATAGATTGGTCCTCGATATTTGAATAGGCTATAGATCTATTGCGCTACAATTCATCGCCATTGAAATTTCTTCAAGCGAGGAAATGTGCAAAACAATCAACTACAAAATACGAGTTGAAGTTGAAGAGAGTTGCATATTCTTCTCATTTTTTAAAGTCGGTTAAAAATTACAATGCGCCAGACCCAACTCTAACAAAAATAAAATTAAAAATTTAAAAAACCCCCAACGCAAAAAGAAAAGGGAACATTTAAAAAGTCAAAAATAATACCTATCGTTGAGCCATCAAATTCGATTGAGTAATACCTATATATATTTTAATTACAGAAATTGATGGATGGCACGATAAGGTTTGCTCATTGAAATGGCGCTATAATGTCACGGCGGGTTACCGCATAAGTAAGTCAGACCCTTCACTCGATTGACTATCTACATATGCGGTACCCCGCCGCGAAATTATAGCGCCGATTCAATGAGCAAACGTTAATCGTGCCATCCATCAATTTCTGTAATTAAAATATATATAGGTATTACTCAATCGAATTTGATGGCTCAACGATAGGTATTATTTTTGACTTTTTAAATGTTCCCTTTTCTTTTTGCGTTGGGGGTTTTTTAAATTTTTAATTTAATTTTTATTTTAACATTTTTAAACTTTTTAAACAATTAACAATATAGAAATGCATTTTTATTACTGCAGAATGTTAAGTTTCTCTGCACATAACATTAACTTATAATGATGCCACCATCGTACTGCAAATAGAATTAAATACTGATAAAAAAACGAATACAAATACTACTATCTGCTATTTTTTTTTTCAAGAGTGTACTAGTGTGCTGGATATCCTGACTGCAACATCAGCTCATCGTGTAGCCACCATTGCATTGTATGTAGAATCAAATACTGATGTAAATGAATCCAAACACGACATATCTGCTATCACTTTTTCAAGAGTGTTCTAGTGTGCTGGACATCCTGGCTGCAGCATCAGCTCATCCTGTTGCCACCATTGCATTGTATGTAGAATCAAATACTGATGTAAATGAACCCAAACACGAAATTTCTGCTATTATTTTTTTAAACAGTGTATCCAGCACACTAGTGCTGGATATCCTGGCAGCAGCATCAGACCAAGAATTTCATAATCTTGCATAGATAGGATAGCATACATGGTTGTTTCAAATTTTAGGTCACACTAAGGTTTGAAAGTAAAGTAAATACCCATTACGCGTCTAAGATCCCTACCGCAGCTAACAAAAGAGCGGATAACTTTGAAACGGCTGAACCGATTTTGATAAAACATGTCTAAGAACCATCGCTGGAAAACCTGCTTTCAATTAAAAAAAACCGCATCCAAATCAGTCCACCCGTTTAAGCGCTACGGTGCCACAGACAGACACACAGACACACACACACACACACACTTAGCGGTCAAACTTATAACACCCCTCTTTTTGCGTCGGGGGTTAAGAACAGACAATAAGGCAGAATATCGTTTAGTTAAACAACCATAGACCAACGTAGACATCCCTATTTATAATTCAAGAATATAAAAGACTCACCTTCCTTCATGACAGCCCTAATAGAATCAAGATGGGTGCCGTACAGATGTCCGTTATGATCGCCATACTCTAGGAAGCGGCCTGCGTGTGCGTCGCGTTCCATCTCCTCGCGGGATACGAACCAGTATGATTGGCCGTTCTCTTCCATTGGCCGAGGGGGACGGGATGTATCTGTGGGGTGGAATATGCATTGGGAAGTTTTACATATCTCGCGGATTGATTAGTGTCTACAGCAGTTATGGTACACACAGGGTTTTGATAGAATTTATCATTTATTACCAGTAGTCCCTGGAAAGGTACACGGGGAATTTTATTGCCCGTGGTCCCTCCGAGAAATACAATGCTGGCGAATTAAAATGTTAGTCTCGAAAATAAGATTCCCGACAAAAATAAATATGTATGTATTTATATAATTATAACCATAACAATCATCAATACATCTCTCTAAGTTAGATTTGCCGTGGTTTGGTCTGATTTCGGAAATCAGACCAAACGATATTACAACACGACATACCCCTTACAAATGTAGGGTAAACAAGTGCAAGATTCTTTGTGTTCTAGTTGAGTTACTTTTGGGTTTCAAACAGGAGTTTTTATCAACCTCACCCCCTGTTTTTGAGAGCTCCACCAAAGTCACGTCTCCGAGACAAGACTATTACAGACGCAAAAAAAAACTTTTTACTTACGTCGTTTTTTTAAAAGTTTGTACTTACGAGGTACAACAGCACCAAATCGATCAGGATGTTCCGCAATCATACGGTTCTTGATAGTCCGTCTGCCCACGCCCCGTGTGCCCACCAATGCGAGCACACGGCGCAAGAAAGGCGGCGTACGCGCAACTTCTTCGTACAACGCTAGTTCAGCGCCCTCTAGCTTCACGCTTGAACGAGACTCATAAACGAACTTCTTTTTCTTCTTTGATATCTGCGTTTTAGAACAAACAAAAGAAGGTGAGCTTGAGAGGAGAAAGTAGTGGAAGTACCAGAAGATGTCGGGATTACGTGTAATATCTTGTCTTCGTAGTATGGTCATTCATCGCGAGGGTTTAGGCGAGTAATTACTTAGAGTATACGGTTTTTAATATTATTATGGAGGAGCTCGTGGCTAAGTAATAACAGCCGCACGGGTCAATCCAATCTGTCGGCCTGAATGGAACTGTGTAATACCACTTTATATTGGGGTTGTGGTCAAATGATGCCTTGGTTATAGGTCTTAAGCTAATCAGCTTCTGAATGGAACTGTGTAATACCCCTTTATATTGGGGTTGTGGTCAAATGATGCCTTGGTTATAGGTCTTAAGCTAATCAGCTTCTGAATGGAACTGTGTAATACCCCTTTATATTGGGGTTGTGGTCAAATGATGCCTTGGTTTTAGGGTCTTACGCTAATCAGCTTCTGAATGGAACTGTGTAATACCCCTTTATATTGGGGTTGTGGTCAAATTATGCCTTGGTTTATAGGGTCTTACGCTAATCAGCTTCTGAATGGAACTGTGTAATACCCCTTTATATTGGGGTTGTGGTCAAATGATGCCTTGGTTTTAGGGTCTTACGCTAATCAGCTTCTGAATGGAACTGTGTAATACCCCTTTATATTGGGGTTGTGGTCAAATGATGCCTTGGTTTTAGGGTCTTACGCTAATCAGATTCTGAATGGAACTGTGTAATACCCCTTTATATTGGGGTTGTGGTCAAATGATGCCTTGGTTTTAGGGTCTTACGCTAATCAGCTTCTGAATGGAACTGTGTAATACCCCTTTATATTGGGGTTGTGGTCAAATGATGCCTTGGTTATCGGGTCTTAAGCTAATCAGCTTCTGAATGGAAATGTGTAATACCCCTTTATATCGGGTGCGATGACCTACGAACCGCTATTGAATGCAGATATAACCAAAACCTAAGTTTACAATACGAACCGTGGGCGGTCATGTTTCACAATAAAGTGAAATCGTTAACCCCGGGCCTTACTAATCGATTTTTACGCATGACCGATTCTCAAGAACTGTTGTTTATGTAGTTTAGATGATAAAGGTAAAAAGTGTAGGTATTTAAAATATTTCAACAAGACTAGAGGTTTTCTTGATTATTTTTGCGGTATTTTCTTTTATATAAAACGTAAGCAGTATTGAAGATGGTTGGTTAGATACAGTTGAAAATGGCCGAGGTTCGAGCATAGTGGCATATAAAAGAAATGGCCAAAAGTTGAGCATTTCTTTGCCTAGGCTGATGATCAGGTACCGTTCGGTACACAGAAACAACAATATTAGTCATCGAATATTTAAAAGTAGTCAAACCACGACGTGGGCAGAAAGTGTGCGATGACTCGTTCCTAATAAGAATCTTAAGGTCATTCGTTTTATGTCTAGACAACTAAGTAATTAAAACCCCTAAACAATAATCAGTGACTCATAATTGCATTATTTCATCAAAATGCCGGAACAATAAGTGTTTTGTTAACATGACACGTCTGTACATCATAACAATGAAACCAAAATCGCTGACGCGAAATGTTCGTGAGAATACCTTGATTCATAAATTGACAATGAAAGGCAATATTATAAACAATGTGTATTGTGAATGTTTAGTCGTACATATGTGCTGATGTTATGACTAAGCATTCAATCAAATCAACATAATTATATTGACTGTAATAAGTAATAATTATGATGCTTCCGAAAAATTGGTCACCCTTCGAATGATTTTGTGCAAACAGCTGAAATAATTACGTTATACTCATTCAAATAATTTATTTTACTTTTGATATAAAAAGCATGCCTATGAAGTTCCTTATTTAACATATCAGCCTATAACGTTCCCACTGCTGGGTCACAGGCCTCTGCCAAGGTGAAAGGGAGTGGGCTGTAATCTACCACGCGGGTCCAGTGCGGGTTGGTTGGTAATGTCACATAACTTCGAATTTTTGGTTCTAGGACATGTCGGTTTCCTAACGATGTTTTCCTTCACCGTATTGAGAGCAGTGGTGATGAAATAATTTAGTAAAGCGCCTGATCGGCTGTCATGGTATGGGCATGTGATGCGGAGGAATGAGGAAAATGTCGTGAGGAAAGTTTTGAGTATGAATGTCGATGGCTATAAGAGTAGGGGAAAACACCAAAGAAACGATGGATGGACTCCGTGAAAAAGACATGGCTAGAAAGGGGATGACTACCGAGATGACTACTAATAGAGAAGTGTGGAAAAAAGGGACATGTTACGCCGACCCCAAATATATTGGGATAAGGGCAGAAGAATGATGATGATGAAAGCGCCTGTCAGGGTTCGAACCTACGACCTACAATTCGTACGTCGCGGCCGTTACCACTGGGCCACCACAGCTATATGCAAGTTCCTTATATATTGACAGGCAACTATAGACGAAAAAATGCAATACTTCATGGACGCTAAAGTCAAATAAATGGTTGGAAAGACTGATATTTTTTTAAAGTCGTACTATTAGAATCATTATAACTAGGTATGTCAATCGGCCAATATGGCAAGGAGGATCCTCCTCCATCACATCACACTAATATTATAAAGGCGAAAGTTTGTGAGTGTCTGTGTATGTTTGTTACTTCTTTACGCTCAAACGGCAGGACCGATTGGGATGAAATTTGGTATGTAGATAGCTTATACCCTGGATTAACACATTGGCTACTTTTATCCCGGCCTACGCGGGTGAAACCGCGGGGCGCAGCTAGTAGATACATAAACAACCTTAAAAAATAAGCTGGCTCAGATTGGATGTCGAAGGCACAAAACTGGCTGTTGCAGCCTATTAGGGAGAGCCCTGTTGGCCTGGCTGAAGCCATAAGCGAAGTTGATAGATAACTATATAAAACATGATTTAAATTATTGGGATAAACAGTATCCTACGTCCTAAACCTGAGGGCCAATTCTCGTACTTAAAAAACGTTCAAATTCAAGTCGCAGTGTCATCTCAGCGACAATCAATGTCAAAAATGTAGGGAAATTAGAGGTTTTTTTGACAGATTGCGACTGGAGATTAGAATGCGAACGTTCTTAAAATTACGAGAATTGCCCTCAGGTCATGGTCACGGTAACATGGGCATCAGACAGAGATTCTTTCGCATTATATATGGAAGTATAGGTTCGATGTTCCTTGTGTACACAAAAGAAAACTTACCCTTGCACCACAGATACTGATTTTATGCACGAAGTCAGCTTCTGGCGCGACATATGCCTTACGCCTCTCCTCCAGCTCAGGCGAGGGTATCAACCCCACCGTGTCTGGGTTCTCTACATGACTTGCTTGCCACCAATTAGGGTCCTTTCTGTCTGACACCTGAAGAATAATAGTATTGCATATCAGTAACTAATATGGATTTTAGAGAATAGTTATTTATGTTACACAAGGATTTAAAATTTAATGTATAGTAATCATTACGTCATGTGACAACCGAACGGGTCGATCGTTCAGGTAAAGCTACGCTTACCACGGTTGGTCCGTGGATGGGTGACCATCTTTACAACCAAGACCCTCCCGTGCCTCGAAAAGCACGTTAAGCCATTGGTCCCAGCTGTCATTCGTGGATCTTTGACAGTTGTTACGGGTCGTCAGAAGCCCAAAAGTCTGACAATCAGTCTCACCAAGGGGAATTATATTACCCAGTAACGGGGTTGTGGAAGTAAGATAGGCAGTCGCTCCATGTAAAATACTGGTATTCAGCTGCATCCGGTTAGACTGGAAGCTGACCCCAAACATAGTTAGGAAAAGGCTAGAAAGATGATGAATCATTATGTCATTCCTGATGATTATTATCTTTAATTAATATTAGCCTTAAGAGGTCTTGATCAAAAGAATATCAATACATTTCTGAATGCCTAGTGTTGATATGCTTCAAAGATTACAGTATTCAGGCCTCAGGACCTTGGCCATTTGCCAGATGGTTTAGCCAAAAGATGCTTATTACTTAATTCAGGATATTTATCTATAGCTATGTAGCACTGAGAGATATTCACTTACAGACCATAATTATAGCTGAAACAGATGGACAAAACTTACTTGTAAAATATCTCCTCTTTTGAACTCTAGACCAATTTCCTTACATGGCAGTAAGGTGTCTTCCTTAGGGTCATAGTCAAACAGGGCTCTCATGTAGCACTGAAAATAATAATATAAATTATTATTACAGATTACAGTCATTCTATTACAATCTTGATAAGACAAGTTGTTGATATCTTGTTGTTGTTGTTTTCTTGTTTATGTATTAATTTTGTCATGAAGGATGTTTTAATCACAACATAATAATAAAAACTCTCACATGTGATGACTTTGTCATGATCATGTTTTGAGAGCATCATTTACAGTACAATATCAACGTGATGTACGGTCAGCAACAGAAGTTGGTTAACACTGCTACTTTTTGACAACGATAACCTGCTTTTTAGCATTTTATTTCTAGGAGTTAATTTTCTTTAAAATTTACATCTGTTCCGATTTTAATGAAGTATTTTTCTCAATAATTAAGATTTAGAAAACTCAAGTGATAATGAACTTTTGTTGCTGACAGTACTTGTCACTTTTACTGATATCCTCAAAAAAACATTAACACTTTGAAGGACACTGAATGACATACCCATACAATAGAAGTTTTAATGTTATGTCAGCTATAATAGCCGTATAGTGTCATTGAAAGTGTTAATTTGAGCTTATTACTTATAGCTATATCAATTATTAGAGTACTATTTTATACTCACACTAAGCTTATTTGATAACTGAGCAGTCTTCTCTTTAAGATTAGGCCCAACTTTGAGAGTTATCCTGTCATTGGGCTTCGCTACGGCTTCCTTGAGCTGGTCTTCAGAATCTATGTGGACGCCATCTACTTCTAATAATACATCTCCTACAGACACTAGTGCTTGTTTTGCAGCAGCACTACCCGCTAATATCCTAGCTACTATGAGCTGTCCATGCTCATCTGTAGTTACCTGTTAAATTGAAAAGATGAGTAAAAAATGAGTCTGTAAGGATTGTAGCAGGTGGTGTTCTATAGTTTCTGCCTACCCTCATGGGAAGAAGGCGTGAGTTTATGAAATGAGATCTTTTATTTCCAAATATAAAATCCACATAAAATTTAAATTTAAATAAAAAAATCAAAATCAAAAATGTTTTATTTCGTTATTACATGTACAATAGGTATACAGTTGGAGGCGTCTCCTTTTAAGCATAGATGCCTGTGCCAGGAGGCGCCGCTCCTTCATTAACTCACAATTTTATTAGTGAAACATGCTAATAACAAAACAAACAAAAGAAAATTTAAAGTTAACGTGAAAGTATATGAATAAAAAATAAAATAAAAATAAAACATCCATTATTATTAGTCTGTAGGTGAGTGTGTGTGTGCGTCTGTGTATGTGTGTGTGTGTGTATATGTGTGCGTGTTTGCAAGTGTATGTATGTGTGTTAAATAAACACTTAATAAAACAATATAACAATATTATAAATAACACACATTATACACATGCATGTATGCATTTATGTATGTATGTATGTATGAGTGAAAAACAGGGCCTGCAATATACTTAGTGGTAGAAAAATCCTAAATTCAGTTGCTGGGATATATGATTGATTATTTACAAACAAATTCTTAATAGTAAGTAACAATGTACCCAGTGTATCAGATTGAGATAGAGGGTATCATTCTATAGGGAGAGAGTTAAATTCTACACAAATGTAATGGCGCATTTACATTAGGTCGGTCACCGAAGGCGGCGGCCGCATTCGGTTTAACTGAAACGCTTACCAAACTCTCCCAAACCTGTTTTTCACGACTGCAACATTAAAGCACATTTTCTAGTTTGTTCCTCCATTTTCTCAATTCAAAAATAGCACTTTTTCTACTTTGTTCCTCCATTTTTTCAATTCAAAAATATATACGGCCTGCAGCCGAATACGGTCTGACCGACTAATGTAAATGCGCCATAAGATATTCATATTTTACTGAAAATTACAAGGTCAAAATAGTATTAAGTAATTAAATTATTTACTGTCCCTTTCTTGAACTGGTTGAAGGGTTGTAACTCAATCCTATCTTTGGACAACAAACTCCTTTTCTTTTTTTTTTTTTTTTTTTTGAGGGTGGGAAATCATCAAATAACTTCTCCCGCTCTGGGTGGAGCGGGAGGGCGTGTCAGACTTTTACTGACTAAAACCCACCCGTGTTCCTTCAGTTGCCTATGCCAGGGCCGCGGTAACCCTTTCAGACAACCCGCGACCCCAGCGGCGTCGGCCCTATTGGGCCCCGTCACTTGCTGACATCTCTTTGAGGCGCGCGTGGAACACAACGCGCCGTCGACTCGGGCCTGGTCCTTACCGGACGGCGAGCTACCCGCTGCTCACCGTCCGCAGGCCCGCGCCTACGGTGGCCGGAAATCGCCCCGCGATTCCCGCCGCCCAGGGCGTCTCCTGCGGCGACTGAGGGCGTGAGGCTGCCTCTCCCTCACGCGTTCCGCCTCCTCCTTCGCGAGCATCACTGCTTCGCAGAAGGAGGTGACGGCCTCCCATGCACTCTCGCTCCGCACCATGGCCTGGACCAGGCTCGGACGCGAGAGATCGCCGCCGCCGATCGCCTCCGTGAGAACACGGCGGTGCTCTGCCCAAGCCGGGCAGACCTGCACTGTATGCTCCACCGTTTCCTCCGGGCGATCCGCACAATGGAAACACCCGGGCGTTTCCTCCCGCCTTATGCGAAACAGGAACCTCCCGAAACAACCGTGTCCGGTGAGGACCTGCGTCAGGCGGAAGGTGAGGACGCCGTGGCGCCTCTCTAACCACTCCTCAAAGAGGGGACTTATCGCCGCTATTGTGGCGTGCCCAGCGCTGGGTTGCGACAGTCGCGCTCTCCATGCCGCCATGAGATCCCGCCGGAGCTCTGTCCGCTGTACCGTGATTTCTCGCGGCAGCGGAGTTACGCCCCGGCGTTTCGCCTCCTCGCGCCACTCCCACACGTGCGCGAGGACCTTTGCCTCCAGATCCCACGGCGGTAATCCGGCAAGGAGGCTCGCCGCCTCCCGGGAGACCGTGCGGTATCCCCGGGCTAGCCGGATGGCCATGACCCTCTGGGACGCGTTCAACCTGCCGGCTGGTCCCAGCCTTAGGGAACGCGCCCACACCGGTGCTCCGTAAAGGGCCATGGACCGCACGACCCCCGCGTAGAGCCTCCGGCAGGAGGACAACAAACTCCTGCTGTAAAATTCTCTATGGTAAACCCATACAGTCATACGGCATCCAACTATGGGCAGTGGCCAGCAAAAGTACATAATGTACCTCCAAAGAGCTCAAAACACCATCTTGAGGAATATTGTCAATGCACCATGGTTCACACGGAATGAAGAAATCAATGATTATCTCAACAATCATACAATTCTTGAGGATAGTAACAAACATAAAAAGCGTTATGCTGACCGTCTAGCCATACGCAAATCCTCTGCCTGATAAGTTGCTGGAAATCAGCGAATATCCATACGCAAAATACGCGCATTGTCGTGGAGTTGCGGATACCAGCCCATATTACCTAATCAGCGAATATGTCAACCAACTTAAAGAGAGGTCAAGTAATCTAAAGAGGTAGCAGTGGCAATGGCTGCTGTACCTGAAATGCCAACTGTCTCACGCAACCAAACTAATTAGTCCAGAAAGAACTGATGGCAGTTAAGAAAAAGAAAATTACAAAAAAAATAATTTACTGTCCCTTTGTCTTGTGCAGTATGAAAACCAGTTATAACCATAAGTTGTTAATCTGAATGTTTTCCTTATTCAGTTAAATTTCCATTCAATGCATACAGTTTATTGGCACACAACAAAACTTGTTATGCTTGAATAAGGTTTTAACACTACTACAGACAGTTATAATTACTGTTGCATGCACATATTTATATTCATACTTACAGTTAATCCTAAAGGCTGTCCAGGCACCTTCCTGAGCCCCACAACTTTCACGGTCTCTACAGGCATGTCACCGTTCTCGTCTGTGGTTCCGTCAGCACCTTCTGCAGTGTCTTTACTTCCTTCTAACTCGGGTAATGGTGGCTTTTCCTCAATGCCAGAACCTCGATCTACCCAAATTGCACCTATTTGGTCATGAGCATCTATTAAAGCCTGTAATAAAATGGTTAATTTAGTTTGTTGTATATGAAATTGGGCAAAGGTTGTGTCTAATTAAAACAAAACACAAACTAATATTTGCTGTTTATAATTTATACAGTTGTTTGATTTGTTATTTACTTGGTATCTATGGTAACTGTCTTAATATTCATTAACAATTCAATAACAAATGCAGTATATCTGCCGGAGAACTCATTAAACTGGCGTCTAGTACTAACAAACCATGCAGTGAATATTTGTGTTACTTTGTAAACAAGTCGCTGAAGGCTGGCTAATATTGGAAGGGGCGTACCTACCTTAAAGTGTGCCCTGGACACAATAATAGCGAGTTCGGCTTGTTCAATAGTCCGTATATTGTTGCCACGGTACTCGCTTAGTGAGCGTATTATGTTTACGTTGCCCAGCGAGACTGGTTTTACGATCAAGTCTTCCTCCGAATCGATAGACTGTAATAACAACACTCACCAGTAATTAAAATAGAACCCAGGAACGGCTGCTGGCACTCCAAAATACGAGCTACGAGCATTTATAGGCGTGGCACTTGTTGTCGTTAAATTGTTGAATGAAAACTACAATATTAGCGTGCCGACATCACGTTGCATTTCTAATAAGAACTAAATAAACTATTTACGAGCTAATACTGGAAAGAGTAGCATAAAACAGCTACATTTACGTACTAATTCTGTTTTTGTTGTAGTATTGTAAGAACAGCACACCCAAACGAAACGTACACTGACTGGCACGATTTCGCTAAAATTTTGCTTTCCAACTGCGCGTTTTTGACAGTTATTAGTGGGAACTGTATGCAATTTTGAACCTTACCCCATTGACACAACGTTGATAGTTATGTCATAATTTATCGATTCTCTGTAGCAGTGTCGCTGGAACACTGTGTCTGTCAGTTCAAAGATAATGGAACCGTTCTTTGTCCCAAAGTGACAGATGGACAGAGTCATGAACTCATGACCGAGTATAGCATTAGAAAAGGACAGATACAGAATGACTCTTTTACGATTTTATATTTATAATAATAAAATATTCTGTCGCTTCGGAAGAAATTATCGTAAAGACACGTTCTGAAAATAGTTTAAATAGTTTAGATAGTTGCAAAGCACCTATTCAAAGAAAGGTAGGTACAGTGCGGAACCCGTAAATCCTATAATAAAGGGAAATAGGGCGGAGATATGCAATATAATGGCAGGCAGCTCGGAACAATTAATTACAAAGGGCTCAAGTTATTAGGTATTATCTGGATGAATCATAGGTCAGTAGGTATTCCAATCCAACAATATTTACCTCGCACTTTCTTCCGAAATCAGGACTTTCAACTATACTTCTCAAAAATATTACTTCATGATTAGCTAAATCTTCTTCAGGTTTCTGTTCCTCCTTTTCTAAAATAAAATAAATTTGTTTTAGGAAATACTCGTTGAAAGCATTTTAATTTTTTTTTGACGAATGATTTATATCTCTATAGTCGTCACCGTTTTTCTGTTTTTATTGGGTCGCCAAAAGTGAAAAAGCGCGTTGAGCGATTTTTGGTAGGGGGATTTGCGTTACTGCATCACCGCGACACTGTGACACCTACGGTTTTCACTTCTGTCGGCAGTCCTCATGACTACCTATTTTAACCAACTTCTAAAAGGAGGAGGTTATCAATTCGACTATACTTATAGTCCACTCAACATATTACCAAAAAGCAATGATTTCATGCCGCGACACCCGAGCGGATAAGTCTCTTTTGAGTTTTTCGCTAATATCTATAAAACGGTGCGTTAGAGAAAAAATATAGTCAATGGAATGAAAGCTCATACAATTTGTTACAACTTTTACCTTATATCCCTTTACACCCGCGCTGAAACGAGCGTGAGTTTTACTTTTAAAAAATTCTGGCGCCAAATTGTTCACTTTTTGCGAACGCAACCGGCATCGATCGACCGTGCGGGTGTCTCGCATACGCTAACAAAATCGCGGGGCCAGGGCGGGCGATCAGTGTCCTGTGAGCCTTGATGAAAGATGGCGGCGTTTTTTGACCCTCGCAGCGTCACGGGTAAGTACTTGTTGCTCGTATTATTTGTTTAGTAATGTATAGTGTTTCTATGTAAATTACAAGTTAAAAGAACATTAAATAAGTTAGTTATTTTAGTTTGATGGATTTCATTGTAATTTTGACACAATTTAGTCGTAAAGTTTGACTGCTACGATCGTGTGGCTTCGGTTGTGCGTGCGAGAAATAAATCAAAACATGTCAACCGTTATTTGTTTATTTTTGACTGAATTTAATTAAAATTTATATGTTTTATCATGTTTTTAGGTCGGGATTTAAATGACGATCAAGTTTTGCAAATCTTGGGCGATGGATACCTTTCCGAAATTGAGGATTTTGATGAAGATGATGACAATTTTCAACCAAATGTCCTGGAAGACCTAAATTTTGACGAAATGTTCTCTGGTATAGAAACCGAAGAAGAACTTGAGCTGGATCCCGAGCCAAACACTCGCCCTGACACTCTAGCACCTTCAAAACCTGAATGCCGCCAAAGAACTACGCTTCTAGCTCCTCGCAAGCGGGTCTGGAAACAGGTACCTTTCCAAGATTCGTCTCATGACTATCCTTCGCTGCCAGTATCTACTGTGAGGACCCCTATGGAATATTTTTCTGACTACTTTGATAAAGATTTTATAGAAGAAATATCTAGGTGCACAAACTTGTATCATCTCAGAAAAATGGGCCGCGAACTTAAAACTACTGCAGTCGATATAGCCAAAGTGCTTTCGATTCACATCATCATTGGATGTATTCCTTACCCTCGTATCCCAATGTACTGGAGAGCAGGATTAAGATTGGAGGTTATTAGCAAGCAAATGGCTAGTGACCAATTTTTAACTATTCGTAATGCACTGCACGTTGTTGATTCAGACGAAGCTCCGCCAAGTGAAAGAACCAATCCACTGTGGAAGGTACAGCCGATGATAAACAAAGTAAAAGCTACTTGCAACAAACTTGAAAGAGTCCCCGGGTTTTACTCGATTGACGAACAAATGGTGCCATTTACTGGCAGGTGCAGTCTTCGTCAAGTAGTTAGAAACAAGCCACGCCCCGTTGGACTTAAAAACTTTGTACTGACCACAAGTGAAGGCTTTGATGCTTGACTTCGACATTTATCAGGGAGCTAAAACAATGTTTGGAGACTCGCCACTCGGGCTTGGGCCTTCTGTAGTTCTCCATTTGAGCAAGAGTGTTCCACCTGAAAGCTGTATTTACCATGACAGATATTTTACTACTGTCGCATTGATCGAAGAGATGCACAAGAGAAATTTTCACAGCACTGGAATGATAATGATCAATAGAATCCCTGACCGTGCAGCAATTAAATTTGATAGTTCCTTATTGTTTTTAAAATTATATAACTTTGCTAAGTTATAGAAGTTTTCTTGTTTTGTTGCAAATTATAAAGAGAAATTATGGCCTTTGTTACCAATGTTGATTTTTTAAGAATTTAGGGTTAGTTAGTAAGTTTTATAATGTGGACTGATACTAGAATGACTGATTAAAGTACTAAGCTAATAAACAAGTAAACATTAGTTTTATTTTTCATCCAACTATCAAGATAAACGTTCAATTTAAATTACCCTCACGATCGTGAGTAGTCAAGTTGTACCTGAAACTCACGATCGTGAGGGTTAACTCCTGGGTTACCTATAAACCTGAGATTTTTTCTAGAATTTTTTCTTAGCACCTAAGGCTATATAGAATGCTATAAAAAACATGACTTGGAGAATTTCGAAAAAAAAAACCATCGGGTGTAAAGGGATATACTTTTTCGAATTCCTACCCATTTTTAACCGACTTCAAAAAAAGGAGGAGGAAAAAAAGGAGGAGGTTCTCAATTCGGTTGTATGTTTTTTTTTTTTTTGTATGTTTGTTGCCTCAGTACTCCGTCATTTATGAACCGATTCAGAAAATTCTTTTTGGGACGAAGTTCCTTATCGCGCGTTGTGAAAGGGGGCTAGACGGAAAAAAGTCTCACGAAAAGTTGTCACGACACTTTTTGCTATAGGTAGCTATTGTAAGCCGTGCGGCGTGCGCATGTTTCTCTGCCTGTCTCTCTCTCTCTCTCTCTTATAGAAAGCAAGCCAGATATTTTCATTTCTATTTCGCATTGAACAGTGTGGTGTCGCGATGATGATGATGATGATGATGATGATGATGATGATGATGATGATGATGATGATGATGATGATGATGATGATGATGATGATGATGATGATGATGATGATGATGATGATGATGATGATGATGATGATGATGATGGTGATGATGATGATGATGGTGATGATGATGATGATGATGATGATGATGATGATGATGATGATGATGATGATGATGATGATGATGATGATGATGATGATGATGATGATGATGATGATGATGATGATGATGATGATGATGATGATGATGATGATGATGATGATGATGATGATGATGATGATGATGATGATGATGATGATGATGATGATGATGATGATGATGATGATGATGATGATGATGATGATGATGATGATGATGATGATGATGATGATGATGATGATGATGATGATGATGATGATGATGATGATGATGATGATGATGATGATGATGATGATGATGATGATGATGATGATGATGATGATGATGATGATGATGATGATGATGATGATGATGATGATGATGATGATGATGATGATGATGATGATGATGATGATGATAAGTATAAAAATAAAATTTTGTTACAATTCCTTCACTAATTAATCGAAAGGAACTTCGTTCCATCCGGGTGTCCCTTGACACCTCTCAAGTTTTTTTTATTTGAAACGGTATACTTCCAGATTGGTCCCATTTTTATAAAAATCCAGTTCTAATGATGGAATCCATGAGGAATCGAGGGTACTCCTCAAATATTATAGGCATACATATACCTATTTTGGTATTTTCATCAACAAATCAGGCGTTTGCATTCAGAAAGTATCATCTGGTGAAGTGGAACTGATGAAGAAGACCACAGAACGCCACGGGAACTCCTCAACGATGATAAGTATTTCACGGGTGGCGATAAGATACTCGATTAATAGCTAAGCGACTATGACGAAGCTTTAAATAAATGGTTCTGATGAAAATGGTGCCATCGAACCGATCTGATGAAGAAGCCGGAAGGTAGGCATCGGAACTCAGTAATAAAACAATGTATCCTTGCCGTGTTTGGGCTTATTGGAATTGTCATGATGTGCACTCTGGCTATAAATGATTCAAATGCGCTAGGTACTTGAGTTGTATGTTATTAGTGGCCTTGATTGTCAGAAGGCAGATTTCGTAGCCTCGTTATCTCTGTCAACTAAAACTACGCCTACCAAACTTCTGACACGACTTAGCGCGACGTATTTGCTTTTTGCAAAGTTTTTATTTGAAATGGTATACTCCTGAGATGGTCGCATAAAAATATCTTCAAGTTCTGATGAGTAGCTTTTGAGTTAGCTTCAATAATTTTAATACGTATTTTTCCCATTTAGTCTATGTGGATGATGCTCTAATTTATTTTGCAGAGTGGTGTTCAGATTTGTGTGGGGTAGGCACCACTAAAAAGTGAAAAATATTTTTTTTTTACAAAAAAAAAAACAACCGACTCCCAAAAAAACACTACAAAGTGAAAAATAACTTTAATTTCGGAAGTCGGTGGCAAAAAAAAAACGAAAGTAAATAAAAAACCAAAGACACCGACTTCCGAAATTAAAGTTATTTTTCACTTTGTAGTGTTTTTTTGGGAGTCGGTTGTTTTTTTTTGTATTGAACTACACGTTCTGGAGAAGTGAAAATTGTCGAAAAAACTACTTTTATCAAACATTAGCCGTTGCCTGTTCTTCGTTCGCGTTATTTCGGGATAAAAAGTAGCATATAATTGTTAAACCTACCAAATTTTATCCAAATCCGTTCAGCCGTTGCGTTATCGAAACTTTTATCTATGTAATATATCGCCTGCGTGGATGTCAAAGATTATCCCACGGGAACCTGGATAAAAGTTTCCTATATGGTTATGAACTATCTGTGTGCCTTTCATCTAAATCCGTTCTGCTGTTTTTGTGTGATTGCGGGGGTTAGTTGCGAACCCTATAGGTTCACAACTACTGATGAGGATATGTTTTCCAACGGATGATGTTTTCTTTCGTTTATATACAGGGTGTTTGGCGCATGGACCGACACAATTTTTCCAGGGATTTGGGGGGTCATTAGCTAGGTTTTACCCATACACCCTTTGTCCCAAATGTCACGGTTAATTACATATGATTTTTTTTTTTTTAAAGAAAAAAATGCCCAAAATGTTTCCTTTAATTCGAAATAACTTTTTTGTTTGTGGGTGTAGTGGCACAAAACAAATTTTGTTGCATTCTCCGAAATCTTTTAAATCTAAAAACATCTTTGTTTGATACAACTGGTTTCAAGAAAATTCCTTACAAGCTTCCAAAGTTACATTTTTTTATTTATCGAATGAAATTTTACAACTTCTAAATTCATTATAAAAAAAACCAAAAGCCATTTTAAACTTAGCTTTATTTCAAAAAGTTCTTTAGTTGATACCCTTTCTAACGGTATGCTACATGTCATAGAAATTATTCATTATGTAGTCAAAATACTAGTTAAGAGAGTCAGGGTTAAGAAAAGACTTTTTAAGGTTATTTTGTTTTTATTAAACTAAAGTTATAAAAAAGGAGGCAAAACACCGGGAGAGGTGGAAAGTAATGGGGGAAGCCTTTACCCAGCAGTGGGACAGAATAGGCTAGTAAAAAAAAAAAGTTATAAATCTTGTTCAAATTGACCTCCTCCATTTCGTATGCATGCACGACATCTGTTTCTTATTTCAACTGTCGTTGTACGTAGTCGCATTTCTTCTTTCATAGTTTGGAACGCGCCGGTTATTCGTTCAATCAGAACTTCTCTAGTGGGCACTTCTGTCTGGTAAACCAATTCTTTTGCACGTCCCCAGACGTAAAAATCCAGAGGCGTCAGGTCTGGGGACCGTGCGGGCCAAGGAATAGGGCCGCGTTCCAAACTATGAAAGAAGAAATGCGACTACGTACAACGACAGTTGAAATAAGAAACAGATGTCGTGCATGCATACGAAATGGAGGAGGTCAATATGAACAAGATTTATAACTTTTTTTTTTTACTAGCCTATTCTGTCCCACTGCTGGGTAAAGGCTTCCCCCATTACTTTCCACCTCTCCCGGTGTTTTGCCTCCTTTTTTATAACTTTAGTTTAATAAAAACAAAATAACCTTAAAAAGTCTTTTCTTAACCCTGACTCTCTTAACTAGTATTTTGACTACATAATGAATAATTTCTATGACATGTAGCATACCGTTAGAAAGGGTATCAACTAAAGAACTTTTTGAAATAAAGTTAAGTTCAAAATGGCTTTTGGTTTTTTTTAAATTGAATTTAGAAGTTGTAAAATTTCATTCGATAAATAAAAAAATGTAACTTTGGAAGCTTGTAAGGAATTTTCTTGAAACCAGTTGTATCAAACAAAGATGTTTTTAGATTTAAAAGATTTTGGAGAATGCAACAAAATTTGTTTTGTGCCACTACACCCACAAACAAAAAAGTTATTTCGAATTAAAGGAAACATTTTGGGCATTTTTTTCTTTTTAAAAAAAAAATCATATGTAACCAACCGTGACATTTGGGACAAAGGGTGTATGGGTAAAACCTAGCTAATGACCCCCCAAATCCCTGGAAAAATTGTGTCGGTCCATGCGCCAAACACCCTGTATATGTGATATAAGCTTTACCTACTATGTAAAGTTTTGTCCTTGTACACACATGGACTGCATTTGACACGCGGTTGGGGTGGAACACCCTTCCACCGTGGAAGGGTGTTAGTTGCGGACTCCATAGGTGCACAACTACTGATGATGATTGGTTTTCCATCGGATGATGTTTTTTTACGTTTATATGCGATATAAGCTTATATCCCACTATGTAAAGGTTTTTCCTAAAGCACACACGGGTGTAAATTTGACGCTTGAGGGGCTAAGCACCCTGAAGTAAATAGGTACCTACTAGAAAGGTTTAGGTAGTGACATAAAGGTAAACAATCTTAATGTGTCTTTTATCTTTTTTTATTTTAAAACCTCAGTTTAAAAATAAAATGCAACTAAAAACCAATGTAATACTTAAATCGATTCAACCATTACTTTAGGCAGTAGTTTATTTGTTTATTTAATATGTGTTTGTGTAAAAAGTCACATCAAGATTTTTTACCTTTATTTTACTACCTAAACCTTTCTAGTATAGTTTTACTTACAATACGTAGATTTTATTTTATGGTACTTAATAGGTATTTTTTTAGTGGCAAAGTTCAGAGCAACAAAATTGTTGATGCAAGGTGGCTAAGTTCAACTCCCTGCTCTGCGAACTGCGACGACTCCGCGGGCTCCGCGGCATTTCATTTCATAACGGTACCTAATGGTAAATATCTTTGGTATATAGGTAGGTATGTTTCCCACGTGATCGTGACTCATTGATTTTTTTATACGAACTTTATTGACATATGGGACACATAAAAGGTCACGACTCACGCAAACAGTATTTTATCAACAACACGTGGGAAGGGGATTTGTATTCCACCCCTAAATGAAAATACTTAGTAGTTATGTCACAGAAAGGATGTTTGTTATTGTCCAGAATACCCGGTCGAAAAAAAAATACAAAAAGCTGGAAAAAAAAGAAAAGGTGATGATGACAGACAGACAGACAGTAAGCTTAGGTAAAATCACCACAATGTTTTGGTTTAATTTTATCAAAATGGTATGAAAAAGATTACTACGACGACGGCGACGAGACAACGCTCGCGCTGTTTATTTACTTGTCTGTCTTCTAGTTTCCTAATGCTACGAGTATTACCTACCTACTACACGGAACGTGGTACAGAGTACCTTGAAGAATGATCATGTTTATGCAAACTTTTCCTTCCAGGAAATGTTTACGTAAAATAAGGGCTTTATCACACTAGCGAGTTGCGAGCGAGTGGAAAGCGAGCGCAGCGGGCTCGCCGCGAGTTCGCAACGACGCGACGCCGCGGATGCGCAGTGACCTCGTCACGTTTGCGTAACGAGACCAATTGACGCGAATGTACAAGAGAGAGCGAGACAAGCGAGTGTACAATATTATGAAAACGCGGCGAACACGTTGCTCACTCGTGGCGTGCTCCCTACGCGCTCGCGGCGAGTTCGTTCACAAATCTCTTCGCTGGAAACACGCCCGCAAATCGTCAGTGTGATAAGGCCCTAAAAAAAACTTGTTTCCGGGTCGGTGAATTTGTTTAGAAGCATGGTATTGATGGTATTTAGGTCTGAATCGCACTCCACTCATGAGGTAGGTATCAAATTGTTGGTTGTTAGCGAACTGCAGTTTCATTGGTCTAGAGTGGTCACAAACGCGACTACCGAACGTGAGGTCGGTTCGATTCCCAGGTCGGGAAAAGTGTTATTGGGTTTTTCCACTAGGGATTTTCTCAGTAGCAGCCCGGAGTCTTTGTTAGTGTATCCGGTTGATGACAATATTGCTCTGTTTTTATTACATGGGACTTAAACATAACTGGCAACATTTGGATATTTTAAGCACCTGTGCCCAACCCTACAGGGAATACAGGCGTGATGTTAGGTTAAGTAAATCGTAATGGAAAATATCGTATCGGGAAATATCTGGACTTATCGACGTTCTTGTTAATTGTTGGAGTGGATTTTGAGTAGGCTGTATGGGCTGTAAGAGCCATAGAAGAAACCTTTAACCCGCAGTGGATCGCAAATTCGCGATAGACAGGATCAGATCAGTGAGTAGAGGTTTTCAGGGAGTTCATCAGTTTGATGAACTCCCTGAAAACCTCTACACACTGATCACCTGAACCTCTACTCAACCCGTTTGTTGGAGGACTTGATCTCGTGAGATGGACTAATCTATCAGTGTGTTAGAGTATTGAGGATTGACTCGTTAACTCGTAGGTATAACTTTATTTCTTCACTTAAGTTGGTAGTACCTACTCTATTTTTTCACGCCGTTAAATAACCTACTCCAAGTGGCAACTAGGTGGGGAGTGATTTATTTATTTTTGGAGGCGGGCATAGAGCATAATAATTATGCCTTGTATAAGGTCCAAGTTACAGTTCCGGTTGCAGTTGCGAACAGAACAATTTTTTATTGTCATTATTTTTCGACAGTCCTAATAACAGTGGTCTGTGCCTTTCATTCACCAAATACCAGCTCCAGCTCATTTCAAGTGAAGTGAGGACTTAGGTATCCATACTAATATTAGAAATGCGAAAGTAACTCAGTACCTATGTATGTCTATTTAAAAGGTAACGTTTTCACGCCTTAACAGCTGAACGGATTTCGATGACATTTGAAACGCTGGTAGACCATGATTTGGGTAGGACATACGATACTTTTTATCCCGGTAGTACGTTCCCCTGGCTAAGCCAGGTCAGATAGGCGGTCGCTCCATGTAAAATACTGGTATTCAGCTGCATCCGGTTAGATTGGAAGTCGACCCCAACATAGGTAGTTGGGAAATGCTAGGCAGATTGAGTACGTTCCCCTGGGATAATTTCTGTCCTACGTGCGGGCGAAGCTGCGGGCAAAAGCTAGTGAACACATAGGTACTTAAGTACCTACAAGAAATCGCAGTAAGTATTTACATTTACATTGCTAATTGCGACAGTACTGTGCTGGCCGGTGGCCGGGCAACACGCAATGTTGCTGTTAAACATGCAGTCTGCCATTGGCCACTCTGGGCAAGTGCCCTGGGCCCCGCGATCCATGGGGCCCTCTAGTTCCTGCCAGCGTCGTAGCTAGAGGCTTTCAAAAGAAAAGCTAAGTAAATCTTAGAAGTGGTGTTACAATTTTCGAACTCGCTTCGCTCGCTCCTACGTTTTCGTTAACCCAAACTTTTCTGCACAGTATTTCGTCTTCTACTATTTCTGTATGAACAGTCAAAAGAAACTATTGTAACCTATCCGAAACTAGTTGCTACAAATTTCGAGCTCGCTCTTGCTCTTGTATTCTGCAATCTCCATATCCTAAAGTGGCTTCGTTGCCATTCATAGGCAATCATAGGGTACCTATGGTATGGACTAATGGTGGTATGGTATTGTCTAGGTACTTAGCGTGATTTTAGGTTAGTCAATTTTGGTACAAGATCCACCATATAGGATCTGCAAGGACGATGGGATTCGTTAGTAGATAGTCGACACTCTGTACCTTTTACCGAGGCTGACCTTGGTTTTAAGTCGTAGAACTACTTACAAAGCTTACGGTCTGGTGTTAATGCTGTGAAGAGGTAATTGCGAAGCTTCTTGTGACAATAGCCAGATGATTCAAGGATATAACCACTCCCGAGTCCCGCGCTCGGCTCCCCGCGTGACGTCATTAGCATTGTCCTTGAGACTTTTAGGCGCGCGACGGGGCGCCTCGCCTCTCCTAAAGTTGCTGTTTAGAAAATTGTGAGACGAAGTTAACGATACCTACGACGAAAAGTGGTAGATAGAGTGACGAGATTGATTTTGAGGCTCAAAAATCACTCGTGCTCTGCCCGCATGAGTGAGCTAATTTTTAGGGTTCCGTAACCGAAGGCTGCAAACGGAGCCCTATTGCTGTCACTCACGTGTCTGTCCGTCGTTTGTCACACAGGTTTTACAGCCAAACAGTTGGCGCTACAATCTTTAAATTTTCACAGTTTATGGATCTTGTTGACCCAAAGCATAGTAAAAGAAAAATTTTACTATGCCCAAAGCTATACAAATAGTAAAAAAAAAAAATGAAAAACGTTATTAAGGGGGCCCCCATATAGCTAAAGAGGGCTGCGAAAAAAAATTGACCTACCCTATCGAATGGGGTATCGTTGTTTAGAACTTGTTTTTTTTTTTAAATATTGAAAAACAAAGGAATGAGAAGCCAACAAGTCAGCTTCTTTTACAAAATTTTGTTCCGAAGAATTTTTTAACTTCGCATTGACCTACCTATGAACATGAAATTTGGTGATGATGTTTATTATTACGTATATTTTACTAACAAATAAATATTATTATTATTATTTATAAATCAGATTTAGTACGGAACCCTAAATGTGCGAAGTCCGACACTTGGCCGGTTTTTTTCTTTGTTCTATAAAGTAGGTACCTACTCGTATTTTGCCGATCAATGGGTGCACTGCCCCATCGTTCGAGTTATGCAATATGCATCAGCATAAGTATAAGATCCCCGACTTATTCCTTTTAGGGTTCCGTATGTCCGAATGAAAAAACGGAACTCATAGGATCACCCGTGTGTCTGTCTGTCTGTCTGTGGGTCCGTCTGTCACAGCATCTTGCTCCGAATCTAATAGACCGATTAAGGTGAAATTTGGTACACGTATCAATTTCTGTTACCCAAACACGGACGAATTACGAAAATAAATGAATTTTGATTACTTTTGGGAGACAAATAAGAAAATTAAAAAACAGTTTTGCACACTGTACTGTGTGACATATCCAATGAAAGGGCTTTACTGTGAAGGTCTCAAGAAAATTTTAAAATGAACAGTTTTAAAGTTATTTAAGAAAATAGTTGAAAATTGACGCTTATCTCCGAACCAACTAACCCTAAAGTTTGAAAAAAAAAATACACGAAATAGTTCTACTTATAAAAGTTATAGATTACCTACAGGAAAACCTATAAAAAGTATATAGTCTTAAAATAACATAGTAAATCTCCCATTACTGTCCGTACAAACTTATAATTGCAGTCGGAATGTATCCGAGAATTTGTTTTTCAACAATAATCTTAAGTTTGTTCGTGAGATAAATATTCATTCCAACTGCAGAACTCTTCATTGTGCGTGGTTCGACACGCACTTGGCCAGTTTTTTCCGTTTTACTTACACTAGACTGTCTGCTTGCATAAGTAAAATGGTCAGAAAACAGCAACGCGTATGATTAATGCTTGTTCGTGCTCTATATGAGGCCTTAGTGCAACAAAGGGGCGAAAACAGCTTATGAAGGTATTAGTAAAGTTATGTGTTGTTAATAATTAGTACCTGGGCGAGAAACGTGACCTAGCTAGATCGATTTTTCGCCCCCGTAAACCCCTATATTGCAACTTTAATCGAAATCGTTAAGAGCCGGTTCAAGAACGTGATGTACAGGGTAATTGGAAGATAGGTGCAAAGCTTTAAGGCGAAGTTAGTACTGACAATTTAGAACCATTTAAGCCATGGTGTCATAATCATAAACGAAGTCTTACCATTTTTTTAACCTAATTTTTATGATTTGTATCGAAAATTCCCAAAATTTTAACTAAACTGCTTATTTATGGCCAAATTGAATGATAAATTAATTCATTTTTATTTCATTTAAATAAAGTACCTACCTAATGTGTTAGCAATCTAGCAAAACATGTTTTAGAACAATTGCGGCGATAAGTCACCTCTTTGAGGAGTGGTTGGAGAGGCGTCACGGCAAAAGCAAGTATATTTATATACATATATTATACTTATACAAAAATATTGCATATTTAATAGTATAGGATAAGATCTTTACTTTAAATATTGGCTTAACTTTAGTATGTATCTATAGCTTACGACCGTCGACGCGCAACGGCGCGACAAAGTAGTCAGCACACTTGCCAAGAGCCCAGCCTATTTTTCTGCTCCAAGTTCGTTCGAAGTAGGTATCATTTATATGACCTAGCCTAGACACATTAGTATTTAGTCTAGGGGTCTGGTCAAGTTAGACTTGTGTCTATAACTTTGCTTAAAATGTACGGTACAGGTTAGGTAATTCTCAGTGTTTTTTATTTGATTATAACCATGTTAAAATGATAGATCAGTTATTTACTGAAAATACCACGCTTGAGTTATGATTTGATTTATTCATACTAATTTTAATTTTAGGCACCATCCTTAAGTAGGTTACGAAAACTACATCGATGTCATAACAAAAGTTAATGTTTTGATATTGGTCAGTTGCTTGATGTTTGTTTTCGTAGTACGGTCAGCAACAGAAGTCGGTTAAATCACATCGTCTAAATTAACACAAAATGATACGATAACCTGCTTTTTACCATTTCATTTATTAGATAAGAGTTTCGATTTTCAAGAAGTATTTTTCTCAATAATTCAGATTTAGAAAACACAAGTGTTAATCGAGTTTTGTTGCTGACTGTACATATGATATGCACTGTGACGGCCATAATAAAATGAACGTAAACGAGGTAAAATGAATATGAAAGGATCGTATTAGCTGGTGGCGATGGCGTTCTGAAGTTTCTGCCTACCATGCCATGCCATGGGATGAAGGTGTGAGTTTATTTATGTAAATATGTATATGTCACAGGTTTATGACAAAATCAGCTTTTTGATCAAAAACCTAGGCCTTTGATCAAGAACCGGTCGACGGAGCCCCTTTGCGCGGGGCTCCTATTTCTGTCTGCAGGGTTTAAAGGAACCTAACCTAACCGAACCTCGGGGTGCCCCTGACGTCGACCGTCTTCTTCCGGTTCTTGATAAAAAGCATATGTTTTTGATCAAAAACCTGATTTTGTCATAAACTTCCGACATATACAATACACAACAAATTACTGTTTTCCGAGTCCTCATTACAAATGACATTAATTGTAAAAATAATACGGTAAATACTTTCATTTTATGCACCCAGCGCTAAAGTGATTCATGCTGTTCTTAAGCATGATCTTTGCTTCAAAGTAAAGTATCTGACCTACTTAGTGAAGAAGTTTCTTAAGAAAATGGGTTTTCCTCTTTACAATTTTCCGGAAAAAGGAATGATGAAAGAAAACCGCGAATTAATGATATGTAGGTACCATTCAACGGAGCGATGACTATTGATGACCCGTGGTATTAACATTGTATTGTGGGTAATATATAATGATATATGCAAGCAGTTTATTACTCAGTACATTTATTATGGTTAGTAACTCTGTTGAAAACAAATTAATCGAATGCTCAGATAGTATGGGTAGATGCCAGCTTTATAGAGTTAATACTGACATTTATTGTGTTCAATTGTTGATCGTAGTTCATGAAAACGTAATGTTCATTGTGTGCATGATTTCAGTTCGGTCAGTACTATTATTCAATAGTAAACTGATTCCACTTAGATTCCGGGTAAGCCGTAGCAGGAATAAAGTAGGTACTAAGTTTCGTACAATCGGCAGAATATTATCGTAATTTTCTCCACTCCGTACACAATTTTACGATGTTATTCGCGATTTAAACTCTCAAGAATTTCAGGCTTCTGCAATTATTGTTTGCCATATTTCACACACCGAAACACTCTTTGAGGTTATGCCGTGTATTAAGATTTTCATCGAATCAAATCAGACGTACGCTTACAGACTGAAACTCACCTTCGTCAGGAGGTTTATTTCCTAATGCGAAATCCTTAAATCCTCGCCAGTTAACAGTGTACCGTCCGCTGCGTCGCACTATCATCGTTATTTAGGTAAACACTGCACGAAGCGTGCACTACCGAGCGGATAACACGTTGCTCACTAGCGGAGGACGGAGTTACCGGGCACCGGCAGAAATTCGCAACAGACGTGCGGGATCGATGCGTGGTGGCGACGCGTCACGACCGAGCCGCGGCGTCAGCTGAGCGCACGTCACACCGGCGCCGCCTGCCCGCCCCGCCGCGCTTGCGCACACCCGCCCGCCCTGCATTCACCGCCCGCCCGCTCACAGTTGGCATGTCGTCTACGACGCTTCGGCTCGTTTTTAAACACGATTAAGCAGTCGCCACTTCCTTCAATGATCGCTCACTGAACAAAGATACGGAATGAGAGTAAATGATGACTGATGCTGGACGGATTTAGTCTCTGAGGCCGACGTTCTTTCGCAAATAATACGTTGGCGCCGAGTGTTGCGGCGGAATGTTTACACGCTTTTTGAGTAGACTACCGTTTACTAGCGCACGCGATGTCTGCCGACAATAGCACTCGCTAGATTTATACTTTTATTGCGAGACTAAAATAAAGATTACGGAAGTTGGCTTCATATTTTATTGGAGCTGCAGGAAATGTTGCGAATAGCATCCTTGCTCAATAAAAATTACTCTTAGGCATTTATTGAGAATGCAAGTTCTTCCCACTATTATATACCTGCTATGTATATAAAGTTGTCTTATTTAAAGCTATGAAAATGTAGCCATAAAGCTAGGAACATAAAAATATTACGATCGAACTATAAAATTGCGTGCCACTCACATTCGATACTTCACGTACATTTAAACGTTAATGTTATCATCCTTCCTATTTATAGAACAAGCGGGATATGAGAGGAGGCACGTATCATAAAGAAGTGTCGGTATATAATTTTGTGAGTAATAAATATAATCTTAGGTTCAAGGATTGTCTTAATGACAATGATGAAAGCTTTCGCGATTTGTTTTCTTATACGAATTCACGTGCGTAGATTTCTACGTAACGTATTATTGTGTAGCTGTTACCATATACCTACTGTTTCATCAGTAAAGTCAATAAAATATTTCAGTTACATTATATACCTACAACTGGAAAAGATTAAATCTGCGATGTCCTATTAACCCCGTTTCTTATTTATATTTGGATGCGAAAAAAAACAGGCTGTGCGTCATTTTAGCAACTTTTTGTTAAAGTCGTGTCATTGTTTATCAGTCTTTATCATTCAAAGTATTTGTATGACGAATGATAACATTATTGAGTTTTCTTCTGGCAGTCTCGAATTGTTTTAAGACTTCTACTAAATCATAGGATTAAAATTTTGCGGATTCCAGTCTGGACCCTCAGTTCACACACACGTGAAGTAATTCACCAATATTTTTTGCGACATTTATAAGCTGGATTTGCAGTTTGCAGACGTATGATGCTAAAGTGAATATCACGCGTGAAGTCTCGCTATGTGAGCCCGTAACTTTGAAAGTAATAGAACACTATATTTTGTTTGGACACTTTGGCAGAATATTGCAGTACCTACCTATTTTTCGCCTAACAATATTATTCCGTTCCATGGTCCATAAGCGTGACTTACACCAACATTGATAACAGATGTAACTACCTACCTATCTATTTTTCTGTTTCCAATTGAAGATTATTAAGAAAACCCACACCATTTCTGCGTGCTGTAAAACGTGACAAAAATCAGCTGTTCAGTTCATTTATCTACATCAAACTCGTCAAAATGTACTGAACAGCTGATTTTTTTTCGCAATTTCAGGTTTGGTTCCATAGTAAAAGTTGTTCATAATGATGAGTAAGTATAATCTCCCATTTCGATTTGGAACATGTTTTAAATTTCATCCTGTATACAGGGTTATTTGTAAAACACCAACAACCTCTTAAGGGGTCATTGTACTCATCATTATAAACAACTTTTACTGTAGGACCAAATCTGAAATCGCGAAATAAAAACCGCTGCACCCTACATTTTGACGAGTTTGATGTTGATAAATGTACTGATCAGCAGTTTTTTTTTTCGCAATTTCAGGTTTGGTTCCATAGTAAAAGATGTTCATAATGAGGAGTACAATGACCCCTTAAGAGGTTATGTATATGAGGGCCTGTCTACAACTCCACGTCACGACGTCGTCAACGTGGAGCGGTGCGGTAACGTGGCACGGTACGTTGACGTGACGTACAAATTTACGTTAACGCAACGTAAAAATGCACTTCACGACGCAGCAACGTTGCACGTCGCCGTGCCTTGAATTCTGCTACATTCTTCACACTTAAAACAGCGAGCGCATCGAATCGAGCCACGACGTGACGCGCCGTCATACGGCGACGTTGCCGTACCGTGCACTAGCACGACGCGGCAACGTAACGTGGGACGTTACCGCACCGTTCCACATTGACGACGTCGTGACGTGTAGATGTGGACAGGCTCTAAAGCCACCGTGAAAACTCAGATTAAGTGATCTGGCAACAGTGTCAATACCAAGCATCAGGTGGAATGATAGCTCACTTCATCTCACTTCACATAAGATATCACGGTGAGATTTTTACAGAATAGATCAGAAGGTGATTTCTTCAAACAAAAAAAAAAAACAGTCTTTTATTAGTCTAGATCATCTAGGACCAGAGTCTTTGTCAAGACGAATCAAATGAGGCCGAACTCGATAGAGTTGCATCGTTTTATTACTGAGTTCTCATGGCCACCTTCCGGCTTCATTATCAGATCAGATGCATGTCATAATAATATTGCATTGTCATCCGATTTACATATGCATGTAAAATTTCAGCTCAAACGGAAACTGGGAAGTGGGTCAAATTTAACTTACTTACTTAACAAGATTAGATTACAAGACAGACAGACACCGGGACAGGCGAAACTCAATAAAAGCTTGTAAAAAAAAAAATACGATCGCCAATACATTAATGTATTGGCGATCGTAATTTTTTTTTGGTAATTACCAACTCTTCTAAGCATGGTGATAGTAGGTGTAAGACCTTTTCTCAGAAAACATGGTACAGAGATTGCCAATCTGTCTGAGAACTCTGCCAAGCGTGGTGATTTGTAGGTAATTCCCGCTGACCGTTTATCTTACCGGCCATTACTTGTTAAGCAGTAGATTAGAAATGCCTGATATAATGGTAGCTACTTATCTTTTCGCTCGTTTTTCTTCACGAGGTTTGATGTACCTACTTAAAGCGATATCGCTGAAGAGTACGTTGGCACCGCCTGAAACTTCGTGCAACAGTTACCTACTTGTTGGTTTTCCACATTTTTCACGATGCATCGTGTTTATATAATGGGACCTCGTTATCTCTTCTGCTGTAGTAGAAGTACATCAATTTGTTTCCTTAGGCAGTTACGGGCACGGAACACAACGGCAAGTTTTTTAAATGGAACTAGGGGTACATATTTGAACGTCGAAAATTTAAATACCTACGGGTAAAACGTCAAAACATCGAAAATTTAAATATCGATTATATCGAAATATTTAAAATTGTTATAAGTTACAAAAACTTAAAATGATGACACCACGATTAGATTCGAGTAGCGATGATGTGGGCGAGGGCCCTAAGATTGAAATGCCGAGTGATTACAATATCGAATGACTAGCTTTTCCCCACGGCTTCGCCCGTGGAAAATATACTACAGGAAATACTTCCTTATTCCTGATCTACAATATAAAGGGAGCCTCTGTGCAAAATATCTGCTATCTAGGTTCAAGGGTTTGGCCTGGGCGTTCATGACTCAGTCAGTCACTAGGTACCTACTTCTCTTTGTATTTATATATATGATTAAAAATGTCGATAGGCATTATACCTAAGTTCAAAATGTCAACATTTATGTTAAGTTCATTTTCCCAACAGAATACCTACCTTAATAAATTAAACTTAACGTCAGGTCGACGGAGCTACGCTGCGCGGGGCTCCTACTTTTGTCTGCAGGGTTTAAAGGAACCTAACCAAACCTAACCTCGGGGTGCCCTATAATTGTTATTCGATATTTAGGTCTTTCGATGTCACTTTTCTAGATAATTTGATTTTAGATATATTGGACGTAGGTCATCTAACCATTCGACAATTATGAGCTTTCGTTATTTTAGTTTTCGACGTTTAAATATTTACCCGGAAAGACAAAGTACTTACCTGTTATTTACATAAGATACATATCTACATAAAATCACGCCTGAATACCCCGAAGGAATAGGCAGAGTTAATACCAATACCTAGTACACCCACATACACACAAACACTTATGTACACATGTCACACATCTCAACTTTACATTTACACAAATCTGGATATGTTAGGCAGGATACAGTGTACTTAATTAATTTAATTATGCCTAACCATTATTTCGTAGTACCTACTGAATTTAGTTTAAACAAATTCTAAGTATTTAATTTATCATCATTACTCATAAAAGGCCCGCAACAACAGTAGATTGTAAAAAAATATTTTAAAATACAGATAACCTTTAACTTAACTATGTTTTATAGTTATTCGATAATTGAGGATTAATTAGAGTAGTATAGTTTATAATATAAGAATAATAATTTTTATATATATTTTTGTCTAACTTTGAATTTTGATACTTATTTGAATGCATTCGCACTCATCACTCTTGCCAGCTTATTACGTGATCTTCCCTTATCTAATTTTGACCTTTAACATCAGCTTAAGAAAGCAAGGTTCCATGAATAAAATCAGGGGTTTCAGTTCATTAAAGACAGGTCTAAAGTCCCTAGTGTGAAAGGATAGTAAGCAAATGCGTAGCCACGCTTCATGTATAGCACGGTATGGTATAAACACTTGATAAATAGCGCCAGATTTAACTTGCACGGTGAAATAGAAAATGATATATGTAATAATTGCAGGAATGATTGAGACAACATGAGTTTCTAGAATAATAAACGATATTGGTGAAACAATTCTATTGTAAAAAGAAGATTGAAAAGATGTTTCAGATTTACGGTTCTTGTCTTTTTTAACCGACTTCCAAAAGGAGGAGGTTCTCAATTCGTCGGAACTTTTTATTTTTTTTTATGTATGTTCCCCGATTACTCGAAAATGGCTGGACCGATTTGGATTTTTCTTTTTTTGTTCGAAAGGGTATACTTCCCAAGTGGTCCCATGATCATCAAGTCAGGATCTGATGATGGGGTCCCATGGAAATCGGGGGAAACCCTCAAATTTTATTGGCACACCTATATCGATTTCGGTATTTTTTATAGTAACTCGTGCATTTGCTCTCGGAAAGTACCATTCGGTGAACTGGAACTGATGATGAAGACCACAGAGGGCCATCGGAAATACTCAATTATATCTAAGTATATCACAGGTTGCGATTCGATTACTTTAATATGGTTTATGCTCGTCAAAATGCATAATGGTAATGGTGACTTCACCATGAGCTCCAGTTCTCCTGGTTCTTACTAGGAGAACTCCTCAACAATTAACGTCCCTGCATCGGGAAAAGCAATATTTTGTAAAACGTGATGAGCAGTTGACATTGGGTTATTGTAACTTAGATAAATTACAAACTGAACCACTAAAAAGTGAAAAATAAAAACTTTTTTACAAAAAAAAAACCGACTTCCAAAAAAAACACTACAAACTGAAAAATAACTTTAATTTCGGAAGTCGGTGGCAAAAAACTAAAATACAGATCCAAAGACACCGACTTCCGAAATTAAAGTTATTTTTCAGTTTGTAGTGTTTTTTTTGGAAGTCGGTTTTTTTTTTGTAAAAAAGTTTTTTTTTAGGAAGGGTTTTACTTAAACAGATGAGCCCTTAGTATTTGTTGTTTAATTGTGTTGTCAAATCCGGCGCTGGATTAGATAATTAATGAGTGTTACAATATCGCGGCGGCGCGGGCGCGTGCTCGCAGCTGATAGCGCGGGTCACAGGTTACTCTTATAAGTGAGGGCAGCTTCTGTGCCGGAACAGTCAGTAAGTTGGGCTATGCGGCGACGCAGTTTCCTACATTCTCTCAAAATTAAGTGATTTATCAATTTATTGGCTTGAACAAAATGCCGTGGGCAAGCATCAACAGGTAATTAAAAATTAACTTTGTGATTGTCAAGTTAGGTACTTAATGTGTCGTTTTGTTTGTGTACGTGCTCGTCGATAACTCTACCCATCAATTTGTTTGTTAACAATAAATCAACCCAGAATCGTTATCTGGTTCTCAATCCCAAAATAGACTATAGTGATTAATTAACGTTTAAATTAAACATGTTTTCAGAATTTACGCGAAACCATCAAACACTAGTTCAATGGATACTCCTGTGACCAGCAGCATCAACGCTGGTCCAGCTTTGACAGCCTCAGCCGACTCCGGTGGTCGCTTTGAACTAAGCGATCATGGATACGGCAAGAGTGCTGTCAAACTCCTCCATGTTCAGCGAGATGCAGAATACCACTCCATCCGAGAGTTCGAAGTATTCACGGAATTAAAATTGCACTCTGAAAGCGCTTACGTGATCGGAGACAATAAAGACGTGGTAGCAACGGACTCTCAGAAGAACACAGTGTATCTGCTGGCGAAGAAGCATGGAGTGAAGACGCCCGAAGAGTTCGGTGCAGTAGTAGTGGGCCACTTCTTGTATATGTACAAGCAAGTAGTAGAGGCCAAATGTAGAGTAGTCGAGTACCCTTGGGAGCGCCTCCAGGCGGGCGTACCTCATAACCACGCTTTCGTATTCTCGCCGACTGCGACCAGATGGTGCCAAGTGAGCCAAGCTCGACACGGTTAGTTGTGCTTACAAGTATTATTATTAGATTACGTGTGATTGTTTTAGTTATAATTTGTCATTTTATTAATGATATTTCCTTTATCAAACAGAGGCAGTGACTGTGAAATCCGGTTTAAGTGGCCTCCGTGTACTAAAAACAACGCAGTCAGCATTCGTAGATTTCGTTCAAGACGAATACACTACGCTTTCGGATGCTGCCGAAAGAATATTCAGGTAATTGTTTGTTTTGTTTTATCGCCCATTCATTTATTGATTCAGGCTTGTTGTCTCGTTCTTGGTCAGAGGTCTCTCATTCCTCCTTTTGTCATTATTCAATTACTTCGTACATATATTGTATCTTATCGACGACTGAAATATATTGCAATTGCTTTCTTCATCCAATTAGTGCTAATATTTTCTTTCATCTACAGTACTGTGGTGGAAGCAGAGTGGATATACGACAATATGCGGACAGCAGACTTCGATAATGCCTGGCTAACTGTCAAGGACGCCATCTTGGACAAATTCGCCGGCCCGGCAGATATTGGCGTGTACTCGCCATCAGTGCAGCACACTTTGTATCAAGCACAGAAGACTGTGTTGGAGAAAGTTCCAGAGGTAAGGCTATCTTTATTTTCATCTGTCAGTTCAGTCAAATCAGCAAAGTCAGTAACACTGACTGCCCAGTGCCCAGGGCTTGCCAAACGTGGAGCAGCTCAGTACTGTATATCGTAGAGGCTCTTCCAATGCTCCTCCCTTTCTCTCTTATGATATTAGATTAGCAATGTCCCGTGTGACTTCACATCATCAGCAATCTTTTGCTGCTGTGAAATTCTCATTCAGCATCTGACCCCGTGTGCAAAGTCTGATTGAAATTGCTGAATATTTGCACACGCCTTATATTAAAACTGTAGGTATATGCTAAATATTGTTATTATTAAACATGATAACATTTGCCATTTAGGTAGCTAGTGTGTTTATCTGTGCTGAGCAGTTGATAGAGAAACTTACGCTAGTATGAAATTTGTATTAATTCACCCTATTTTAATTAGATAATTATGTAATGTTCGTACCAGTCTCGTGCCTTGATAAAATCCTTTTACAACTTACTAATGTCAACAATTAGCTTAATAGCTGTAGTTACTACTAATTTTATGATGCTAATAATGTTGTCTGGTTGCACTATAAGTAATGTTTCTTTCTGTTGCGTGGTAAATTACTTTCGAAATATTTTTTGGTTGTTTTTTTAACATTAGCGGTGACCCCTGTGATTAAGTCTTATGAAAATTGGTTTTGGGACTACAGTTTTGTCTGAGTTATCAATAACAAATAGATACAAGTAGCGACAAATACCCGAAAAACATATTTAGCTTTGTGTTGTCTGAAATATATATTCAGTTTCAAAGAAACCTCTTTTCTCGCTTCGTAACCATTCGTAACGGTCCACACGTGAAATGTCTTTTGAGTAGTAGGTAGTACAGAAATAAATATTGCAAGTTTTCTATGTTTATCTCCGGCGGTCAATAGCCCGCAGTGTTGCCGCACTCATGATTTCTCTTGGGAACCTGTTCTCAGGATAATTATAACATATTAACAGTAGTAAAACAATAGTTATTTGTACAAAAGCCAATAACCACATATCAAAAACGTTGTTTCGCATTTGTAGGTTATATTCATTAAAAAAAAAATATTGTAGAACTTGGGCTGTAGCTTTCTGTTCTAAGCTGCTAGGTGTTTATTGGCTTCTAGAAGTTTTTTAGATAATTGTTAAATTGCATAAATATTTATTTGGGATAAGTTCACAACCCGCCTTAACAGTTTCACACGACTACACTTTCACCACGAAATCGCGAAACATCAAGCGAGTCAGTTGAATTGAACTATTGCGGTTTCGCTACTATGGTTTCGCGGCGGCACTGTGATACCCTCTAAGGGAATAATTATGTTTTTTTAACTAATAGAGATGGCACGAGCCAAGATATTATTATTTATGTCAAATACTTAGCGATGTAGTCACATGATCATACGACCACTTTTACTGTAAGTTCAACATTGTTTTATCGATATATATCTCGACCCTAATTTAAGGGCCGTGTCCCAATTAAACAAACATAAAAAGCGTTCCTATACGGAAGCGAATCCTGTTAAGTGACATATTATTCTGTTAACAATAAGATATGAGCGATATCGGGTCGTGACGTCACAATAGCACTGTACTTGTTTCCGAGGCAGTCACGTGAGGCAAAGGTCACGTTATCGAGTTTAATTAAAACCTATCTGGGGGCCTATTCGATTTGTTTTAATAATAATTATCTTTTTGGCTCAAGAAATATGTGGTCTTATTAATTGTTAATATACATTTTTTTGCGAAATAGATTACCTACTGTATACGGAAAATGTAATAAAATTTGTGAATAGATAACATTACCTACCTATAGGATCTAAAAATAATTAAATTGCTTATTAACCTACACTATTAGATAAAGCTTTTATAAGTGGCGTGAGCAAGCAATAGTAGGTATAGATAACAAGAATTGTTGAATAGTTAGTTTCTGAGATAACAATAATATTACGTACTAGCTCTTGCCAGCGGCTTCGCCCGCGTGGATGTCAGAAATTATCTCACGGGAACGTATAACCGGGAAATCCTTTCTTATTCCTTGTCTATATTATAAAGAGAACCTCTGTGCAAAATTTCAGCTTTCTCTGTTCAAGGGTTTGGTCTGGGCGTTGATGAGTCAGTCAATCAGTCAGGGCTTCTCTTTTTATTTATATAGATAGATATCGATCCACACCACACATTGTACACTTCTCTGCAGTATACTCGTAGTTAATCTATCGATTTAACCAGTAGGTATTAGTGTTCGAGTCATATGACTGGTGTACAAATTATGATAGTAGTTTAATAATAACAAAAACTGTGATCTTATCTCATGAAATCGCAATAACAAATCTATGAATTCCACGTATGTAATATAAACATAACCTATAAACAACAAAATTATATCCTAACTAAACTATTAAAAAACTAAAATATGGCGTCGAAAAATTCCTCCGCATCGCTGTCGACTGCTAGAGTACCCAAGAGACTGTCGGTATTGCCACGTTGTATGGCAATGCTAAGCCTCTGGCCAAAGTAAAAGCCAGCCCTCGGGTCACGGGAAGTGTCAACCAGTGTCACGTATTACACTTAAAAACATAATGTAGGTACTTATGTATCCGCCCGGATTTGATCTTGCGACATTGTGACGTCCAGTATAAGATACGGTCACTGTCCATAACTTTTGGTCTTATCTTTCCAGATAGTAATATTAGCGAACGTAAATATTAATATATTTTTGAGACTGTTTTTAATTTTGGGTTTCATTGTTCACAGATCAATTGGATCAAAATGACGATGCCGAACAAGCACTACCTCAACATCGATATGTCTAAATTCCCCGCAAACGTGACAAAGGGCGACCCTCGCCACGTTATCTACCAACCCATCGATAAGCCAGCCGGCCTCATCTACGCGCAGCTACGCCGTAGACCCAAAAGTCACTTGTGACACCGTGCCGCTACGCCTCGTAGCGCTACGCTTTTTTAGTTTTATAATCGTTCCACCATTATCTTAGTTGTAAACAAGGGGATGTTTCTGTTAATCACCCCTAACTCATCTTTATAACTCTCTCAGAATTATAAAAATATCGCCATTGTAAGTTCATTATTTTATAAAAACGTTAATTAATTGTATCTAAATTTAAAGTACCTACTCGTTATGTAATCTAGTCAAGTTCTTATTTTAGTAATTTGAATAACTGTACTAAATGTATGTATGCTACAGTTTCAACGCGGTTTCTAACCATATAGATAAGATTGTTACAAATAATCTAATAAGTATGACTAAGTTAAATAAACATTCAAAGTATTAAACTTGTGTTTGAAATTATCGTATTTTAGAGATACTAAAAGAAAATGAGTTTTTATGGACATTTATTAAATATAAAATACATGTTGCTTACTTTCACTACGGTGAAGTTTACAATATTTTAAAATAATATTATGACGAGGACTGGACCAACGACATATTATTACGTATATATTGATTTCAGGTACATAATGTTATACATAAGTTACTCTTAAAAATAAAAAAAGCCTTTTTACAGACGTTTGGTTCCGATGATTTTGTCTGCCAAAGCGTAAAGCTCCTCGACCGTCTGAAAAGAAAATAGAAAAGTTAAGTAATACATTCTTAGTTACCTAAACTTGGCGAATAAAGACAAATGACCAGCATTTTATTAGCTGTCAACTAATCATAGAGTTCAGAAGTATAACTGATTGTATAATCAAGTTTAGTAGTTAGTTATGTAAACACAAAACTGCTGGAATACGAGAAACTGATTGAGTTGTATCTCTTTACAACTCAATCAGTTTCTCGTATTCCATGCGTGTAAAGATAGAGGGAGCCTTTGTCCTTGGCCTTCATATGACAAATCAACTGATACATATTTCCTTATGTAGGTAGGTATTTATGTGTTTGTGTGTGCACATATCAATCTGGCTCTCCTTGGATAAATATGTCTGGTAATCAGACTGAAAACGAAAAAGTACAGCAAAGTGTTTGCTTTTAAGGGTAAGTGTTTGTCGTTGAGCAAAGAATGTACCTACCTACAAATGACGTCATATCTTATTAGAGTATCACGCAATATGTTGTGATGCAGAAACTCTGAAAACGTAAACAATATTTTACACACGAATCATATGTCAGTGAGTCGAAAGGTATTTAAAAAAAAAAGTTAGATAGATAGAATACTCTTTATTATGCACACCATACTTAAAAATTACAGATATGAAGGTTGGAATGTTACGTAAGATTTTTATTTCTACATTTAGGTATTCTTATTTGTCTCTAAAAAGAATATTCATCCATCCAAAAGATCACTTTAAATAGCGATAAGACCACCGATTATAACCCATTATTTATTATACCCATTATTTATTATTAAGAGTTATTGCAGACCTACCTCTGTCGAGTGGTCGAGGCCTATCTGACGGACAGGGCCGTCATCTACCCCGGTCATCAGGGAGAGTGGAACCGGCGAGAGATGTCGTGCGGTGTCCCACAGGGATCGGTCCTGGGGCCGCATTTGTGGGACATCGGTTACGACTGGGTGCTGCACGCCGACCTCCCTAGAGGCGTCAGCGTGGTGTGTTACGCTGACGACACGCTGGCCCTGGCGCAGGGGAGGTCGCACCAGGCGGCGGCTGAATTAGTGACACGCGGGTTGCGATAGTCGTGAAGAGGATCCGGCAGTTGGGACTCGAGGTGGCCCTGCACAAGTCCGAGGCCATGTGTTTTCATGGTCCTCGGAATGCGCCACCGTCGGCTTCCCAAATAACGGTAGGAGGGGTTCACATCGGAGTCGGGTCGACGATGAAGTACCTGGGACTCGTCCTCGACAGCCGGTGGAACTTCGTGGAGCATTTCCGACGTTTGGCTCCCAGACTGGAGCGGGCTGGGGCTGCTTTGAAGCGGCTCCTGCCCAATCAGAGGGGTCCAAACGCCTCCTGCCGGAGGCTCTACGCGGGGGTCGTGCGGTCCATGGCCCTTTACGGGGCACCGGTGTGGGCGCGTTCCCTAAGGCTGCGGCCAGCCCAACGGTTGAACGCGTCCTAGAGGGTCATGGCCATCCGGCTAGTCCGGGGATACCGCACGGTCTCCCGGGAGGCGGCGAGACTCCTTGCCGGATTGCCGCCGTGGGATCTGGAGGCAAAAGTCCTCGCGCACGTGTGGGAGTGGCGCGAGGAGGCGAAACGCCCCGGGGCGTAACTCCGCTGCCGTGAGAAATCACGGTACAGCGGACAGAGCTCCGGCGGGATCTCATGGCGACATGGAGACCGCGACTGTCGCAACCCAGTGCTGGGCACGCCACAATTGTGGCGATAAGTCCCCTCTTTGAAGAGTGGTTAGAGAGGCGCCACGGCGTCCTTACCCTCCGCCTGACGCAGGTCCTCACCGGACACGGTTGTTTCGGGAGGTTCCTGGTTCGCATAAGGCGGGTGGAAACGCCCGGGTGTCACCATTGTGTGGATCGCCCGGAGGACACGGTGGAGCATACAGTGGAGGTCTGCCCGGCTTGGGCAGAGCACCACCGTGTTCTCACGGAGGCGATCGGCGGCGGCGATCTCTCGCGTCCGAGCCTGGTCCAGGCCATGGTGCGGAGCGAGAGTGCATGGGAGGCCGTCACCTCCTTCTGCGAAGCAGTAATGCTCGCGAAGGAGGAGGCGGAACGCGTGAGGGAGAGGCAGCCTCACGTCCTCAGTGGCCGCAGGAGACGCCCTGGGCGGCGAGAATCGCGAGGCGATTTCCGGCCACCGTAGGCGCGGTCCTGCGGACGGTGAGTAGCGGGTAGCTCGCCGTCCGGTAAGGACCAGGGGGCCTACTCCCTAAGCACGAAGCTCGTAGTTTCGGACTTCGTTACGGACGTTTCCTACTCCGTATCACATACGGATGGATGATTGGTTCGGGGCCCGAACAAAGTATGAATTACAACATGATTTGGCAGTTGTCCCTACTCCCGATGTGTTATTGCCCGTCCGAAAAATTTAACTTTTACACTTGTTTTGATGGATCGTAATGTCAGACGGACGGATGAACGGACGGACGGAAAGACGGACGGACTTACGGCGTAGGCCCCGTGGCCCGAGTCGACAGCGCGTTGTGTTCCACGCGCGCCTCAAAGAGATGTCAGCAAATGATGGGGTCCAATAGGGCCGACGCCGCTGGGGTCGCGGGTAGTTTTAAGAAGATACCGCGACCCCCGCATAGGCAACTGAAGGAACACGGGTGGGTTTTAGTCAGTAAACGTCTGACACGCCCTTCCGCTCCACCCAGAGCGGGAGAAGTTATTTGATGATTTCCCACACTCAAAAAAAAAAAAAAAGATGTACTTATTGTAGAGCCTATTCTACCACTTATTCTATTTTTGTTCTAACCAATATCATAAGATCAAAACAAAGCTCTTTTTTAACGACTAGCACAACGGCGGTTGAAATCGCCGAAAATGGTGCGATCATTTGAGTGTGTAAACATAACACTGTCACTTTTGTGATCAAAACTCATTGTTTGTGTAAATATAGTTTACAAAAACAATGTAAGTACATTGTTTATGTAGTCTTCAAAACCACTATTATACTACTACTACTACTATTTTTAAAACAACTTAGGTAACGGATAAATAATTAATAAGTTAATGTTCGAGTCATTAACTAATCGCGTAACTGGTTCTGTATTAGAAATCTTTATAGAAGTACATCTTCGAGGATTTATTTACTAAATGATAAGTATGTAGACTACCTATACCCAATAGCAAAAGTTTTGTTATTTCTTCAAAAACTGATTTTTTTATGAGTAGCATCGTGTTTCAGTACTTTTTCAGAATTTAGAACGAAAACTTTCCATTTCAGTAGGTATACTGAAACATCTTTACATGCTATGAAACAAATATCATCAATTCTCATACTTGGAAAGTGCGCTTGAAGTTACCTGATCAGAGGGATGAAAATAGTAATTTTCGTCCCTGGGAAACGATTTTCCTTGCTGTCAAAAAAAATTAAAACTATGCAAGCTATGTCCCAACTTTTTATACAGCCACTCTCTTAAAAATGGCAGCGTAAAATTGTACTTATTTAATTAAAATATTATCAACAATTTTGTAACATGACTTTATCAAATTGCTAATTCATTGCTTAATATGTTCGAAAAATGTGTCTGCTACACAACGTAAATAACGCAATGAATGTTGTTGAACTGTCAAAATGAAACCGATTCCGATTGATAGTGTGTTACGCACTAATTGCGTAACACACTATCAATCGGACTCGGTTTCATTTACTGGCCCTGGTTCGCACGGTTTTTACGACTTGACAAAACATGTAAGTTTCTATATTATACCTAGGTATATATATAAGATAAATAAGTTAAATATTGATGTATTAAGTACACAAATAAATCTTCCGGAATAAATTCTCTAAATGATGGTGAAAACCACATCAAAATCCATTGCGTAGTTTAGAAGAACAACACGGTCACACAGACAGACACGAAAAGCGACTTTAATTTATGATAAGTAGGTATACTAGCGACCCAGTCCTGCAGGGCTATTGCGTATCTCTGTTGACAGTTCATAGTGATGATCACTTGGCAAAGTGTACATCGAATAACTGTCAAACAGTTAGTTTCGTATTAGATATCTTCAGTGACTAACTAGGATGACGTCATAGGCACCGAGTATCGCTGATAGCCACCGTAACATATTTTGACAGATGTTATTGTATCGATACTTAAAAGATTGCGATTGTCTAAGCTTAGTGGACATCAAATTGAAGATCATTTAGTCTGTGGTTGCTTTCGTGAAAGACACTACTCACAGGTAGTGTTTTAGAAATTCTAGTGATTAACACCGAAGCCGGTATTAAGTGAAACGTGTAAACATTACGACTTTTTTTGTTTTATTGTGATCCTTGATGATGGCAGAAGTATGGCACGTCTAATATTGCAGGGAATTGCAAGCTTTTATGTAGTTTCACCTGTCCGGTGTCTCTCTGTCTGTGATCGAATCTTGCAAGTTAAATTTGACCCACTTCCCGGTTTCCGATTGAGCTGAAGTTTTGCATGCCTAAGTAAATTGGTTGACAATGCAATATTATTATGACATGGAGCTGATCTGATGATAGAGCCGGAAAGTGGTCATGGGAACTCGGTAATAAAACGAAGCAGCCCCATAGAGTTTGGGCTCGTTTGATTCATCTTGGCAAGGAGTCTGGTCCTAGATGATATCCAGGGTCTGACGATGGAGCCAGAAGGTAGTACCCTGGAAGGCGGCTATGGGAATTCTGTAATAAAACGACGCAACCCTATCGAATTTGGGGTCGTTTGATTCACCTTGACAAGTTTAGTACTTTGGATCTAGGGGTCTGATGAAGAATTAAGTAGGTCAACTACTATAGGAAATAAATACATACATGTATTAACCACATCAAATTTCAGCTTTTTAACATTAGATAGTTTGCTAAATAAAAAATAGGTCGGTACGCTTTATTTCTTCGACCGTACCTACAATTAAAAAAAATAGCAAAAGTAAATATAAACACACAAATTATTTAATTGAATTCCGCTAGACTCTCGAGTTACAACCTCATTTTATAAATACTAGTCTATGGTTACAACTGCAAAAGATTGTCAAGTGAATATAAACCGCCTAATATGAAATGTTCCCTAAAATGAAGTATTGTAACGCTCAAAAGGCGTTACTCAACTTAGCCGCATAATAGTCGATAAAAAATAGAGGCGTTAAGAGCTTGGACGAAGAGCACCGGTCGCCACCGTCACGTGATATTCACTTACTGTGATACGCAATACCAATGTTATGAAATTATCAGTTGTCATCAAAGTTCGGTGTACAACTGGAAGTCAGTTAGTCACTGACAATGAAAAAGATAGCCAATAGCCCTGCTGCTTCGAACGGTTTTTACGACATGACAAAACATTAAGGTTTCTATACCTACATCGAACTAAACTATCACTAAAATTCCTATGCTTACTTTTGGCTATATTCTGCAAAAAAAATATCTAAAGAAGAATGGCGAGATTGCATGTAATTTTGGACCCAGTGATAGTTTAAGAACGATATAAAACTAACAAAAAAGCAAATGGAAAGTAAGTTATTGGGAGAAAAAAGACATGTAAGTTAGAAGATTATAACCTAAAAACTTTTTACAAAAAAAAAACAACCGACTTCCAAAAAAAACACTACAAAGTGAAAAATAACTAATTTTGGAAGTCGGTGTCTTGGGATCTGTATTTTAGTTTTTTGCCACCGACTTCCAAAATTAAAGTTATTTTTCACTTTGTAGTGTTTTTTTTGGAAGTCGTTTGTTTTTTTTTGTAAAAAGTTTTTATTTTTCACTTTTTAGTGGGTCAGTTTGTAATTTATCTAAGTTACAATAGCCCAATGGCAACTGCTCTTCACTTTTTACAAAATATTGCTTTTCCCGATGCAGGGACGTTAATTGTTGAGGAGTTCTCCTAGTAAGAACCAGGAGAACTGGAGCTCGATGGTGAAGTCATCATCACCATTATACATTTTGACGAGCATAAATTACTTAGCAACCATATTAAAGTAATCGAATCGCAACCCGTGAAATACTTATAAATTGAGTAGTTCCGATGGCCATCTGTGGTCTTCATCATCAGTTCCACTTCACCAAATGGTGTTTTCCGAGAGCAAATGCACAAGTTACTATAAAAAATACCCAAATCGCTATAGGTGTGCCTATAGAGTTCCTTCGATTTCTCCAGGATCCCATCATCAGAACTGGATTTTGACAAAAATGGGACCATTTGGAAAGTATACCCTTTCCAACAAAAAAATATTTTTTCAAATCGGTTGGCAAGCGACGGAGTTATGCGCGAACAAACATTAAAAAAAAAAAAAAAAAAATACAAACATCCGAATTGAGAACCTCCTCCTTTTTTAGAAGTCGGTTAAAAATGAATCCAAAATTTTTAATAAGTAGTCGATTTTTTATTTATTTATGATGTAAATACCAAACATGTGGAATTAGAATAAAAATCTCTAGTCTTATTTTTTTGCAAGGTTTTTACAAAGACTTTTCGTTGCGGCGAAAAAATCGCACCGCAGTGCGCGCTAGGGCTTGTTCTCGTTTGCGGAGACGCGGGGTGTCGCGCGTAGCGTTGGGCGCGCGTCTCACGCGAACGTGAGACGAAAAATCGGGAGTAAAACTCAGCTTCCATACATTTTGTTGATTTAAGTTAACACTAATGCATGGAACAGCTGATTTTTTTTGGTCCCATAGAAAAAATTGTTCAAAATGATTGGTACAATGACCCCTTTGTGTTTACAAAAACTAATGTTGCAATATATAAATATTGCTCGTTTATTAGTATAGGGATAAATATGACATTTAAGTCAAATTGAAATATTTGAATCTGACTATCGAAAAATTGGACCTAAGTATGAAAAACAAATGAATAAGTTTATAGAAGAAAAACTAATAAACCTTCTAAAGTTTGGATTTTACGACTTCACTTTCTGAATGACCTAGATGTTGAAAAGCCACAAGTTTACAATAGCATGAAAATGAAACGGCCAATAAATCAAACAATGGATGAAAAAACTTCAAAGCTAGGCACACAATACGCGTAGAAATTAAATTATGGTAAGTATGTAAGTCTGTAAAGCCTAAAACCTTTAATTTATGGGTTCAGTTTGTTATGATTCTAGTTAAATGTCGATAATATTCTATGAGTATATAACAATCGTTTGTATAGCACGAGTGAGTCGCGAGGTTGGGTCATTACTTATCAATCTGTTCTAACGTGATTCATGTCCAGTTTACAACTGGTTTGAGCCGAATTTATTAAAGACCCGAACAGACGACTCATAAACGCGTGAGTTTTTGTAATCATATCAGCAATTAAGACGTGTCAACACTGTCAGCTGCGGTCTTAGCACTTTTAAAGACTAGATAGTTGGAGTTATTTGATTATTCTTACCGCACAGTAATTTCTTGATCGTCCAAATTTAGTGGTTTGCAGTTTATTAGCTTGAAAAGAATTGCAATAAATCATTTAGGCGTATTTACAGTAACTCCGGAAAAGTTAATGGGGAAAGTTTGAAGTTCAATGCACCAGGATCACGCGATTTTGTATTCAAAGTTCACTAGGTATTTCAAGTAATCATTTGAACTCGCGAAAAGAAAGGTAGAAATTGGCAATTTCAGAAAGTTTTTACCACTTTTTTATGAATTCAAAAATTTATAAGAATTTAGTCGAGAACATTTCAAGTTCAACATGAATTATATATCAACCACATGCCTCTCGAGTGTATTTGCAGTATCTGTGAAAAATTCACGGATAAAAGAAATATTTGACGTTGTACCAACAGTCAATCAATCTTGTCAGGCGATTTGGAGTCAACCTACTTGTGAAGCCTTTTGAGATTTGTTAAAAATCGAAGTGAAAGAAAGTCATAAAAAAGTATTAATATTTATATGGGAAAATAGATTATTTATATAAATTTAATCATTTTTAATGGAGTTACAAGAGTTATGAAATGTACAAAATTATAAAGATACAAACCATCGGCAAAAAATATGAACTTCCATACAAACTTTCATCCCCTATTTAAAACAAGGGGGTGATTTTTCAACAATCGTTCCTTAGTGCTCACTTTCGTTTTATGTATAAGTTATGTATTCTGTGGTATACCTAAGGGAACTTTCAAGATTTTATACCTAGTAGAGGCTTAATTGTGCGTTTTCTACATTTTTGGATATTTTCAGAATATTACCTGGATATTGATAAACTAAAACGATTCATGAAAATTGTGTATAAAATAAATTATTAATATTTCCAATAAAATATTGAAGTCAATTTCAATAAATGGGACCTTTGTCCTACTTTTTGGTATTGTATAAGAAGAAACTATTGGAACAAAGTATTAGCCAGCTAGATTCGACTCGTGAAAACCTAGCTAAGATTCTGATAAGAAATAACGCGAATCCCTCCAATAATGTGTGCTCAACACGCACTTACCAAAGTATGAACAACGACAATTTGTGTGAGTTTACGTACCTACGCTTATATTGTTTGATAGTATTTCGACAACTATTAATACCATTCCATATATTTACATAATATGTAATAATATGTATTTGTCAGATAAGGAAAGTCGGTCTAGTCTAGTTTAAAAAAATAAAAGTTATGGGCTGATTTAGTTATGATGACTACAGGGTGTCTGTATGCAGATGTACCGGATAATGACTGTTACACGAGCGCTAGATGAGTCCATAGATTGATTATGTCAGGGGGTCAAACTAAGCTGGAGTCAATCCCCTTTAAACCAGTTTACCACGAGCTATCACTACAGACTGCACTAGACTATAATATAAACAAAACAACTAAGTAAATCTTTACGATAGCAACCGTAATGAGACCCAGTGACACGGTGATATCCATAATCCACGCATCCAGTTGATTAACAAATTCTAGAATGCATAAGTGGTTCCTACCGTGAGGTTCTTCAGGTGTTTCACCTCGCTGGTCTCATATTTGAGTTGCGCGAACTGCTCATCGGTGAAGCGAACACCTTTCTCTAGGTCCAATTGCTTCTGTTCTTCCAATTCTGCGCGACATTTCGCTTGCAGTTGTTCGGGTGTTAGCTGTTTGTCTTCATCCGCCGTAATCTCTTCTTCTGGCATCTGTTCTTCGGCCGTGGACTATAAAATAAAAGTAATACTTTAAGATAACTGAAGTTCTAATTATACCTTTTAAGATTTAACAAAACTGTCGTTACCAGGTCCAATTTCTGTGAAGCTTTCAATTTCCTAAAGTAAGCTTCGGCACGTTTCTTGGACGCACGGTTAACTTCACGGTTGACCATCCGCCAGAACACGAACACTGGGTGATGGAACAGTTCAGGTGGACATTCCTTCAGCGGCGTCTTTCCGACTAGGATTAGTCGTTTGAGCCTTTCCATTTCTTCCATCTGTCGATCAAACATGGCTTACTGTTTATAAAACTATAAAATGCACACGTTCAAAAACATTACGTAAGTAGGTCTATACGGTAATAAAAGCTATATTGATTAGGGAAGTACTTTAGGGGAAATTGTTGCTCGTCGCAGGTACTCAATGAAATCGTAAAGTTCATAAAACAATCTTTGATGGGTGGGTATGGGTACCTAATTAGTTTCACGTTGACTGGCGTTTAATACGCGAAGCACACGAAAGGCGTGCAGACTGTCAGTCATGACATGATTGATTGGCAGTAGACAGTAGGTGAAGAGAGTGTTTAGAATCTAGATGATTTTATGAAAACCTGTTCATATCTATGATCAGTAAATCTGCTGGCAAAACCGTTACTAATGTTAGTGTTGCGTAAAAATAATAAAAAAAAACCGGCCAAGTGCGTGTCGGACCACGCACAATGAAGGGTTCCGTAGTTGAAAAGAATTTATCCCAATGACAAACTTGACACTGAGTTGCAAATAGTACATTGTGATACAAGGGTGGAAAGTTGATTATTGCAAACGAGCTAAAGGCGAGGGTTTTTAATGACACGAGTTTGCAATAACCTACACACCCGTGTATCACACGACGTTTATCAATACAGTTGTGGAAAATAGTAAAAAACAAATCAAAGAATTTATTTTGAGAGTAGTTTTTAACATGGAATAAATTGACCACAATGCATGTAGAATGTAGATGGTTTATATTTGCCACTCAAGTCATGAAAATAAGCTAACAAAACATGTTCTGAAAATCAATGACGTATTATAAAAGTAATACTTACATCATTGCTGAAAATTATTTAGTTTTCTTTTGTTTTTTCCATAAAATAAAATGATCGTAAGTCGCCATATTCTCGAGATTTTGGGGAAAAATTTCATCTTGTGCAGTTTTCGTCTCAGATAAAATATCGGGTGGAGTTAATTCCATTTCATCAATCGTACTTGAACTCAATATCAATTTATCACACAAAACATTAAAATTTTCAGAAAATGGCGCGTTTTTGCAACTGGACATTTTTTTTACAATGGAAACAGCCTATACAGCGTATTCGATTTTTGACAAATGTTGATGTTAAAATAATTGAATTAAAACTGCTAATTAAATATATTAAACAACCATTTAAAAGACTTTTGAGAGTACAATGCTAAGACGTACGGACTCATTCATTTTTCCTCGTATAAAATTTATCCCAATTTATTATATGTATGAAAACTCCTTGCTACTAAACTTAAAACTAAACTGCAAAACAAAATGATCGAGCTCGTTAACAAAAGTCACGACCGCGGAACAGAAAGATGCCTGTGCAAAAGATTTAATTTTCGAATCATAATTATAGCCTCTGAAAGTACGCCATGTTTAACTACTGTATTAAAAAAAAATATTCTCCCATACATTGATATACGTCACGGATAATTCTCCAACTGCATATTTAAGTTTGTATTCGCAAAAAGCTATTCTTAAACATAACATCACGCCTTGTTTCCTCGAAGGGTTGGGCAGAGATGTTGGAGGGTTGGGGTTGGGCAAAATGTGGGTGTACACCCACATTCAAAAGTCAAAGGGAAGTACCCTATAGGTTTTGATTTACTTCCGAGTATCAAAATATGTTGCATAAATGGCCGTATTTTTTTATTGCGTTGACTTAGAAGGTTGATTTTTTTTAGAAATCTAAGGGACCATAGACTTACGTAGTTGATATTCATTTCAACTTGATACTTCCACGCGTTCCTGAGAAAAAAGGCCTTGACAGATGACATATTTAAAAAAAAATAAATGATGTGATAAAATTAAAAATTACCAATTTTCGGACTTTTTCCATTACTTGTGCTGTAAGACCTTGCTTCTTACCAAATTTCATGATTCTAGGTCAACGGCAAGTACCCTATGGGTTTTGGTTTACTTGCGAGAATCAAAATAATTATGTCGCATAAATGGCCGTATTTTTTATTGCGTTGACTTAGAAACTTGATTTTTTTAGAACTTTTAGGTACTGTAGACTTACGTATTTGATATTAATTTCAACTTGATACCTTTACACGTTCCTGAGAAAAAGGGCCTTGACAGATGACATACTTAAAAATATTTTTTATGTGATAAAATTATAAATCAACAATTATCGGACTTTTTCCATTACATGAAATTTGGCAAGAAGCAAAGTCTTACAGCACAGACTTTGCTTCTTGCCAAATTTCATGATTCTAGTTCAACCGGAAGTACCCTATAGGTTTTGATTTACTTGAGAGCATCAAAATATGTCCCATAAATGGCCGTACTTTTTTATTGCGTTGACTTAGAAGCTTGATTTTTTTAGGACTACAAGGGACCACAGACTTACGTGTTTGATATTATTTTCAACTTGATACCTCCACGCGTTCCTGAGAAAAAGGGTCTTGACAGACAGACAGATAGACGGACAGACAGACAGACAGACGGACAACGAAGTGATCCTATAAGGGTTCCGGTTTTTCCTTTTGAGGTACGGAACCCTAAAAATGTTACTGTTGCAAAAAAAACCACTCTAGTTTTAAAAACATTAATTGGCTTTTAGAAACTTAAGGGTTACTGTGTGATAATATGGTTTTCAAGAACCGTTGCTTATAATCTCGGATTAATTTTGATACTAATCGATATCGACTTAAATCTCGATTCATGACTGAGCAAGTCAGCATCGCATCGTTCTGAATGACTGGTTACTGTTCAAAAAGGTAGAAAGTCGTGATCTACTTACAACACGCGTATTGATCCTCCTGTTGAGGGTCTCCTCATTGACGGCGCGTATCCTCTCCTCCAGCTCCGTCATGAAGGTCTTGTCCGTGAGCCGCACCAGGTTGCAGCCCATGTGCTTCTCCAGTCGGGCACGGACATGCGGATGCGAGAAGCTGGACAAGATACCAATAGATCAGGATCATGATAACTAATTTTAGGTGTTTTACATCGTGTTTGTACAATATCTTTTGTTGTTAAATCTCCTGTCGAATTACATGGTGGTTTTATTTTGGTTAGTGAATTTACAATAGACATAAACATATTTTAAAGGCTTCCAGAAACCAGGCATCAATATAATTTGGATTCTGGATTCCGCGAAGCCGATCACAAATGTTTTCTCAGAAAATTTGAAAATCACCAAATTGATGACAAAAAACCTTCATAAAATTACCTACACAACCTGTGCGTAACACAAAAAACTTGATAAACAATGGTTCTTAATACTTAAACCTACACACAACGCAATTTTGGCGCCAATTCACCATCAAAATAACCTCATTTTTACAAATCACTTGGACGTGAAATAAAACGAAATACCAATAAAACAAGGTGCCATCCAAACGGTAATGTGTGAAAACAATAAAAAAGGAAACACTTGATATAAACAAAGCATACGTGAGTATAAACAATTATGTTTTTTTACGTCTTACGTACCAGAGCCGCGAAGATTCTTTGGAACCACTTTCAGCACTCGTTTTGGCGGTGGCTCAGGCAGAATGGGTATACACACCGGAGCCGACCAGACGTCTCGACGTTGCCGTAAACTTTTAGTAGTTTTGACGCTACATGCTCAGTGTCATAGTTGAGACCTTTATCGTGGTGTACAATGGGCCTGGCACGGTATGGCACGGCCCCCACCGACACCACATGTTGGTACAAAATTCGTGTAAAGAAGTATTCACACCTTTGTTTGGGGCGATGTCAAGTGTTAAGGCAAAATGTTTTTTTTTTAAAGAGTGTTTCTTTGGGAGATAATTGCTGTGATCTATTTTCTAATTTCAGGAACAGATTAAGAAAAAAAATCTGAGCAAGTAGGTCTACTAGACATATACAATCCTTCCTTTTCTGTGGATCGAGTAATTTCACGGGTTGTTTTGAAGCATTATGATATCTAGTTTTATTACAGTTTTAATCACAGGGGGTCAGAGATGACAAATATCGGTTAATTATTTTTTAGTTTTGATGGCTTCGTTAAAGATTAAATAGTAGGTACCTATGTGTTATCCCCACCAACTTGCGGTCAATAGAACGGATGAAGTAAAGTTCAACGGTGCAAGGTTACCGATTATTATGTACCTACTCGTATGAATATAAGAGAAGAGACATAATACATAAATAAATCATAAACATTTGAGATAACATAAAATACTAGGTACCGCTATTTGAAAAATATTAGAATAAAATCATATCTAAAAAACAACTATCTCTTACAGACAAAAAACAGCCATGTTTTTTGTCTGTAGAAGACAGTTGTTTTGTGTCTCCAAAGAAAAAATTTGCTCGTGCAACGTTTTAAGAATTAAAAAAAAAATAAAGATTATGAGTGTGAGAGACAGAGAGAGTTATAATTATCTTTCTTCTCTCTCAAGTAACGAAATATGTTGTACGGTAGGCAGACAGTTCAAAACGTGACGCATCCTTGAAAGTTCATTCTCAATTCTCGTCCAATAATCAAATCGCCGCCTAAGAAAAGAACTTTCACAAAAAAAAAAAGTAAACAGTTCGTTGTAAAAGGTTCTTAAGCTAACGTGACTGTGGAAAGTTTACTCAACGTCATACATGGCACCGGCATGGCAATTTTGACTTACTGTTTATCGTATGCATAAAGTTGCATATATTTACGTCAATTTGTACCCAAATAGTAATATCCTAAGAGATATACGATGTTATCACATTTTTGCTATGAAAGCTAAAGCTATCTGGATGATTCAGTTGGTGGAGTAAATCACTTTATTTTGCAACCTTATACTGGGGAGGGTGCGAAGCGAAACACATAAAAGCGCCATTATGTAGGGGCAGCAAATAATTGCTTAAACAGACTTGTTACTACGCAGAAAACGCAGTTAAAACGAATTCTAATTAATTAGCCCAGTTAATCAACATCAAACATCGCAAACGCGCATGTAACTACGATTTTTTTTACATGTTGTTCGGTCTCCTGAGAGCAGTCTATACCCAAGTTTGTAACACTGAAAACCTTGTGCTATTCTCATGGTGCTCGAAAAACTGCGAAATTCTGGCATTTGTTTGAAAAAGGCAGTTTTTTTTAAAAAATATACCTTAAAAAGACGCGTTTTCAAGTATCTTTGCGTTTGCGATGTTTACATGTTTTGGTATCGATTATGACTGGGCTAAATTACTGAGCCGGTCGCCGAATTTTTGTATCTTCGAAAACAAAAGCGCTGTCGGGATATTATATTTATTAATAACCAAATAAATAATTTTAAAAACAGGCCATCCGCAAAGTATACCTATTCTTAATAAAATTGACAAGATAGCGACTTAACAGGAAAATGATTTATCACTGTAAGGCCTAATAACCCGGATTATATGTGCTGTAAAGTGATGCTCTGGCTCTGGTGACGAAGTGATGGTCTGGGTTTACACAATTTGCTGTTAGTTACAAATAAGTTCATGTCTTGTGTCATGAAATTTTGCTCTTCCGTTAAAGAAAACAAGAGTAATATTTTATTTTTTAAACGAGCTTTTATTAGTCTGGATATTATCTAAAACCAGAGACCTTGTCAAGACAAACCAATGCGTCGTTTTATTACTGACTTCCTATGGCCATCTTCCGGCTCCATCATCAGATCAGCTTCTTGTCACAATAATATTGCATTGTCATCCGATTTACCTACATTATCTCAGCTCAATTGGAAACCAGGAAGTGGGTCAAATTTAACTCCTAAGATTAGATTACAGACAGACAGACACCCACACCGGGACAGGCGAAACTAAATAAAAGCTTGTAATAAGATTAATGCTCTATCCACATAGGTCCAGGTCAAGACTTTCCAGAATCAGATTTAAGATAGGACTCCCTCAGGTTAGGTGGGAGCGATCTTAATAACAAGGTGGCTGGTAGCAGCTGGATGAGAATTGCTGGGTGCCTACAGTCTTAAATGATATGCTATTGGAGAGGCCTCAGAGGCAGCTATAGGCGGATGATGATGATGATGATGTTGAAAATCTATCCAAGTATAAAACGATATTTTCACTTTTCGTGTCTGTGTGACCGCCTAGATCTTCTAAACTACACGATGTAATTTCATGCGGTTTTCACCATAATTTAGAGCATTTATTCCGGAAGCTTTATGTGATACTTATTACATTAATATTTAACTTAGAAATAGTACAGAAATATATAGTCGTCAGGCGGCAGGTCTGAGCCACTAATACGAGTAGTAACTAATATAAAATGAGTCGTCCACTGGTTTTCTATGTTCTATGGTGTATGGTATGCGATAGGTATAGACGCCACAGTTGCTAGGTTACAGTCCACCCTAGTTTCCGAGTGTTTCCGGCGAGTCGGTGGATGGTGACACGTAGACACGGCTCCGAAGCAGACATGGTAACCATGTGGTATAGAATGTAATTTAATATACTAATAAAAATATTGGGGTTTTATTTTTATAATACTTTTTTTTTTAAGGTATCGAGGCACGTAATTACTGGATAAACTTTAATAATAGCCATTAGGGTACTTCGGAAGGTCCTTTATTGCTATGACTTGCTTGAGTCTACCTTAAACTGTAGATCAGTACCTATATAGTCCTACAGTACCTGATTCCAACTATGTTTATTAAAGTAATTGGTGTTATGTACCGTTTTTTCTTTTTTTTTTTCCTTTCGTATCTACAATCGGCTGTTTAGCCATAATTAGATGTGGTCTGGGGCGGATTTTAGTTTGGTTGCCATTCCAGTGAACAGCACCAATTACATGTGGGAACACTTCAGTTCCTTTGATCGAGTTCCAGTATGTGCCATCTTTTAAGGCGTTTTATGTGGTCTTTATCTTGAAGTAGTTCTCTAGCTAATGTGTTGCTGTGGCTGTTTAGTCGTTCTTTGTACTTTTTGCTGTATTTGTTCACTTCTTGTCTTATGGTTGGCATTTCTAGGTATTCATGTATTTCAGACTTCCGTACAAACCAGTGTGCGCTGGAAACCGTTCTTAATGCAACATTTTGCAACCGTTTTAATTAACAATAAACAATTCAATAGTCTTCTCTGCATCTTCTACCAAAATCTATAATTAATCTGAATCAGATTTCTGAATCAGTCAATTAACTACTCACCAATCACTATCCCTTAAATATCTAAATTTTAACCTAGATGCTCATCTTTTCATACACACATAGCTTTTGTCTAATCAAACAATAAAACTATGGCACCAAACCAAAGGTACACGAATTGTATCCAATCAAGTATTTATTTGAATTATACGCACAGACTACTGTAATCTCCGTATATCATGAATCTATGACTTTCAGGACTCATTTGAATTCATATCGATATCGATACCGAAGGGGTCGGATTCAGTAATAAGTAGAATCATAATTTCCTGATAAACTAACCTAATAAACTTTTATTTATCAATAAAACAGTGTCTCCGTGGTAGCTCCACGGAGACACTGTTTTATTATACTTACATAAGTTGAGTATAGCTGCTAACTAGCGCCACCATGAGAAAAAAATCATAAGTCTGGAGATACGGAACATTTTGAAATTTCCTATGCTCACATTTTTAGTCAGATGAGGTAGAGTTTTTGTATTAAAAAAATTCAGCACTGAAGTAAGGGCACATAATTTCCGCGGTATATTTACTAAAACTCGAAAGGACGTCGAAAATTAAGCATTAATTGGACCTTTTTAAAGGTTTCGCAATTTTTATCAGAACCATTATTGTTTTTACTCGTGAAATAGACAATATGTCTGGCTATTAGATATTGATTTGGATTCTAAATTAATTAAATATAAAGAGAAGTCGGAGGTTTCCCTATTGCATCGGATTTTATTCACAATTACATGGGTTTTAATTTTATGACGGAACCCACTATTTTTTTCTAAAATGAAAGTAGTCGTAGTTACTCCATAACATCAGCTATCTGCTAGTGCCAGTCCCGTCAAAATCGACCCAGCCGTTTCAGAGATTAGCCGGAACAAACAGACAGCCAGACAGACAAAAATTTAAAAAATGTTTTTTGTTATATGAATCGTATATATTTCATATTTTATGCATTTAGTAACAAAGCTGTTATTTTGGCATTACAAACAGACACTTCTATTTTATTTATTTGTATAGATTCTAGATAGATATAGGTAAAATATGGGTAAATGAAAACTTATGAATAATAAAATCTAGGTTTCGTGACTACGTTTTAGGTCTGACTTGGTAATTAGTTTACTAGGTTCATATTTAGGTATTCCCAACGCTACGACTTATTATTTAGGTTTTGTACGACACATTTTGGCAACTTAATTGTACCAAACTACCATTAATCGCGAGACATGCATTGTTGTGATACTATTAACAGTTACATTTCACAAAAATTCAGCAATTTGAATGTATAGGTACTTTACAAAGTAATTAATACCTTTTATGTTGCACTTGCTATGTTTTGTATCTGCGTCACCCTGGCAATTCCTTACGTATTCGTAGCGGCGCGGTCTACGAAAACAGCGCTACGAACTTTTTTGTCATCCTTTGTGCTACAAAAAGTGCTACAAACTTTTTTGTAATCATGTGCGAAAACAGTGCTACGAACTTTTTGTAATCATGTGCAGAAACAGTGCTACGAACTTTTTTGTTATCATGTGCGAAAAAGTGCTACGAACTTTTTTGTTATCATGTGCGAAAACAGTGCTACGAACTTTTTTGTTATCATGTGCGAAAAAGTGCTACGAACTTTTTTGTAATCATGTGCGAAAACAGTGCTACGAACTTTTTTGTTATCATGTGTGAAAAAGTGCTACGAACTTTTTTTTAATCATGTGCGAAAACAGTGCTACGAACTTTTTTGTTATCATGTGTGAAATAGTGCTACGAACTTTTTTGTTATCATGTGCTAATAACAGTGCTACGAAATGTTTTGTTAGAATAATTTATCAAATAAAATTTCAGAGCTAGGAAAATATTATAACCCCCTATAGAATATCACAAAATTGTCGTCTCCGCTCCGCTTCTAATTAATTCGCTTCAACGAAGATTTGTGATTCATTTGAAATATTAGTAAGATTAACGGAATGCCTTGAATACAAAATAACTTCGGTAAAAAGTGTCGTAGCGGTCATAGTTATGATATTAGTTAAGTCATTGTATTTATTATTTGACAAGACTTAGAGTTTCCAGACCCATAAAATGGAAGACAATATTATTACAAATATTATGTTCTGTGTACCAGACGATATAACTTTTATTATTTGTATCACCTTCACTTACGTAACAAGAATTTGTAGATAAGCTTTAAAGATTATGACTGTCTTGTGACTTCTACATAGAATTCCTATTGTCTAGATAAGCCACATCTATAATTCTGCTACATCTTAAGAAGTTTGTGTTATTTTATTTTACTAAGATCTCAACAAAGAATACACCTTACATTCTATATTATAAAGGTCAAGAACAGAAATCTATGTGCTTCCTCAACTATAGGAGACCACATCATGCAATAGAAACAAACAAAAATTATATATTATTATTAAAGCTATACTAATAGATTATTAATGTTAACCATTTAAATCTAAATTGAATAAAAATAGCAAACAATACATTACTAGACAGGCAGTTCAACACTTACATATCATTTAATTGTACACGGATTAGCGACTTATATTTTTTGGCGTAAAATATGAGCCATGCTGTCTGCCTATTTATATCATCGATGACGTATACGCATTACCCTACTTACCATCATAACAACTAAAATCCAATCTCACGCAGTCTAAATTTCAGCACGATTAAGTAAACACGGCGCATCTCCGTAATAAACCTACCATAACAGAAAATATTTCTTAGTTATCTGTGCCATAACGTAATACCGTCACGTCAATGTTTACACAGCCCAAATTACGCGTGACGATACATTTACTCGTCACTTCGGTTTTCAGTTTCAGTGTAAACGCTAAAAATTCCGACCAGAGTGTATGAGTACGTACGTTTAAAATGTATGTGATTAATGCACGACTCTGACTCATACACTATTGACTCAGAATTTCAGAAAGATTTTCCCCTAATTCTGTTTGTTTAAAAATATGTATATATAAGCGAAGCTTAGATAGGTAGGTTTTTACTAGATCTGATAAGTTATAGATAATATTTAGCTACGTTTACTGTCTATAAAACTCGTACTTTCAACCCAAGAACAATATAATTTTTTTATCGCTATTCAAAGTTTAACCTCATTTTGCGTTGCTAGACAGAACGTTCGTCGCCAACCTACAGCAGTAATAATGCCCTAAAGTTCTGCTTTTGTGGCTTGCTATACTAACTAATAAACACTAAAACAGTATGATTATGAACCATGGCAGCGCTTACAGTAAAAGTTTATTGTATACCCTCGAATTGCAGGGGCGTGACTCGATGCTACTTAGATATGGCGTAAAAGCTTAAGTGCTCAATTATTTCTTTGGAAATCAATAAACTGACTCATTTGACTGATTGTCTATTTGCGCATATTTTTCAAGTAACGCAATGTGAGGATATAGTACCTACGGCTAAATATTTAACGTTGTATTTTGATTTGTAAACTAAATATGGCAAGACTGGGCCAAGTTAATTTCACCCAGTATATTAATCTATATAAATAAAAAGAGAAGTCCTGACTGACTGACTGATTGACTGACTCATCAACGCCCAGGCCAAACCCTTGGACCTAGAAAGCTGAAATTTTGCACAGAGGTTCCCTTTATAATTTAGACAAGGAATAATGAAGGAATTCCCGGTAGCATGTTCCCGTGGGATATTTTCCGACATCCACGCGGGCGAAGCCGCGGGCTAAAGCTAGTTAAAATAAATATAAACCTGTTTGATACTGAAAAACTGATCTGTCTATGATAGAAAATGCTGGTTTGTTTCTAGTGTGCTCACTGTATAAAAGTTAGCGATTAGACAAATGAAGTTTTTAATTAAGTATTTCAACTGAAAGGCGAGATTTTACCATCATCGAATGAATTGTTTCATGCAAGTTGTACACGAAACGCGGCAGTAAAGAAATAAAGCGTGATATTTTTAAAGCTACTGAACGTCACGGACATTGAACGGTTTTAGAATTTATATACTTCACGGTTCTACTCTTCATGAGGATTAGATTTTATGTTTTATGCATAAAAATGATGATGTTATTCCAAGTGTGAATGGGCGAGATTGCAAGGTGTCATCATTAATGTTATTTACGTTATTGTGATCGGTACGGAGATGTGTAATATCCTGTTAAAAGATGTACGGCATATGGTCGTTAGGTTACACTGGAAACTTTGAGAACTGGAATGGTTTGCGTGGATTGGCTTTATCCGCAGCGCGACGTTGTACATTATTGAGTGTGGATGTTTAGAGAGAGCTGACCATCTACCTATTCCATTTATGTATTAGCTTTTCTCTATACTGACAATGTCGAGTCGGTATTCAATATTTTACGTGGCCCTCCCTACAACAAAAGCTAGGTATACAGGTGGCCCAAATAAAGACGTCGAAAAAAAAACTGTATTCCTCATACCTAGGGGTATTCGAAAATGCCCCATGTAGGTATGTACCGCGATTTTTTGTAGTTTTCGAGTTATTTTTCTTAGGGTTTCGTACCAAGATGGTAAAAAGGAACCCATGGTGTGACTCAGTCTGTCTGTCTGTCACAGCTGGATATCTCAAGAACTACTAATGCTATCAACTTGAAATTTGGAACGGTTTTAGATGACGTTTGTCCAACTATTTTACAAATAAGAAAGAAATAAAAATACATACTTTTTTTGCAACAGGTACTGAAATGGGGTCTTAAAAATTCGAAGTGGGCTACTAGGGCATGTGGGGTATCTTAAGAAAGAGCGCTGTTTGCACATTCTCGATTTTTTTTTTCTTTTTAGGCCGCATAGTTTTCGACTTTTGATGAAAAATGTTAAAAGAAATACCGTTTCCCGTTCCTATTATCCTCGAAGTTTGCATAGATAAAAATCTGAAATTATTCTGTGTTAGAAGTTTTTGTATAGATTACAGGAAAAATACAATGATGTCTCTAAATAGCAGTTTTTCAGTAATCATCAGCAAAAATTACATATAAATGATGGTACGTAACCCTTGGTGTGCGAGCTGACTCGCTCTTGACCGGTTTTTTTTGTAATTATTTTTAATATTATTATATTTAGTGGTATGAGAAAATCAGTTTTTTTTTGGACGTCACTATTTGGACCACCCTGTATAGAGCATCTAAGTACAGTCCACATTAATTTTCCATGAAGGCATTGCACGAAGGTATCGCCAAAATCGTTGAATTAATGATAATGGATTGAAACAGAAATCCTTTTAGATTTAGACTGTAAATATAACTTCTGAATTCGTAGAAAAATCGGAGATTTAGGAAAGATCACTGTCTGACGATTCCAGATGTGAGTCTGTAAATTAATGGCAAGAAATTAATATTATCCAGGTGAATGTATTCCGGATCACTCACCTAGGAGTGATTTATACTTTTTGAGATTCATCTGCCACGTTTCCTGTGAACCATTCATCAGCAAAGACCGTAAATTAAGTGTTAGTCATCAGACAGAATCTTGGCTCACTGTGGCATAATTCTTCAAGTGTTCATGGCGCTACACGCTTTGTCATTCTTCAGAGTATTTCTGCTATATTTTGCTATAGTTTTCCAAAATTATTCGACGTTTTTCAATATTATTTCAGCTTTATTTTATCATTGTTTTAGGTCAACTGTAGTTTAAAATAATACCAAAAGTTCAAAAACATGCATATAATAAGAATTTCAAACATATCTGTTTTTATGATCATGAACTACTTATACAATATACTTTTAACGTTACATTCAAGCAAATATTACTAAAAATATTGTGTTTTTACATTAGGTTTCACTCGCGATTATACTCTGACCTGTAAAAAATCCTTTATTCTTAAAGTCTCCAGCTCTACAAAAAAATACTAGAACAGGCAGTAAGGTTCCCTATTCCCGGTTTTTACCTAAACCACCCCAGATTAATTATAACAAAACTATTGAGGATAACAAAACAAAAAAAAAAAAAATAACAAATCCGTCGAGCCACTTTCGAGTTTTTGCGAGACTAACACGCAGCAATTGATTTTAATTATTATCTGACCCGCCCGAAGTTGTCCTGTCAAAATTTAAATTTCTTCATTTTCCTATTTTGTCTTTCTTTTAAACCACCCTGTATTACAGCGAACAAAACAAAAAAAAAATCAAATCGATCAAGCCGTTTTTGAGTTTTAGTGAGACTAACGAACAGCAATTGATTTTTATACTTAGCAAGATAATCTATTATTATCTATTATTTATTATTATTTGATTTATTATCTGTGGGGTTATTATTATTGTCAACACGGTTTTTTTCCCTTAATCTCCTGTAGAAAGATTAGTAATTACATGTGTGCACGCACTGACCTCTGGTTATAAAGTGATTATAAGTTTTTGAATTAACTGGTCGCGGTCGCGGGTTGGATACTGAGTTATTGAGATCAATAGAACTATCACGGTTACTTCTGGAGATAAAAGAATGCCTATTTTGATAGTGACGAATAAAACATTAAAACTCATTAGCAATTAAAAGGCCGTAGACCTGAGATTATTATAAGGCTAATTATTATGAAGATGTGTCAACGACACAGTATTTTTAAAAACATCTGAAATTAAATCTATGACTTAGCAGACGTTCGCACGGGCGTAAAAAATCGCGGCGATTTTTTTTCGCGCACTGCATTTTCAACGCTCTGCTTAGCGCCGGTTGAAAATCCAACAGTGTGTTTTTCGTCGCGCTGGGATGGACCGAGAGTTGAAACTCCAGTGCGCGATAAAATCCCGCCGCGATTTTTTTACGTCCGTGCGAACGTCGGCTTGTCTCATTTTCAGCTAATTTCAGAATTGTTTAAATAAATGTGTTATTTGTAGATTTGCATACTTACTTAATGTAATGAGAAAAAATTAAAACAGATGATTGAATTTAAAAAAAAAAATGTTTTTTTGGGTTTTCCTCGTGCGTTTGGGATTTTCCAATATTCAGAGATTTATCTGTATTTTACATTGAACTGATCACCCGAGACATCCGAGAACTCTCATAAAAAAAAAATGCGGAACGGATTTGTAAGTTGTAAACAAGGAAAACAAAGATTTGTATGTATATTTTTGATAAGCTATCAGTTAGTACGCATAGTTAATTTTATATGGATTTGATGACGACTTGACGAATGATTGTTGTCTCTTGTTATTATTTTATTTCTGACAGATGACCCGCCTGACAATGACGGTTTCGTTAGTGTAAACATCATTATTTTCAATGACAACAGGGACACGAAAATCTAGATAGTAAAACTTACAAATAAAACAGGAAACATAGCTGTGCAAGTGTGCATCTCACATCTACGGAATCATAAATAAAGTGGAAATTATTGAGGAAGTTAATTTCCGATGCCTTTTGGAATTTTTATTACGGATTTTATATTATTTAACCAAGAGTAGCAGATTCAGGTTGAAATTCACGATTACTAAATTTCAAAATTCTAACTTCACGGTATAAGAAGCACAAACGTCCATTTCCTTTATTTTAAATCCCCCAATCAATGTTGACAATTTTATCTTAATAAAACTATAACGTAAATTATTTAATACCAAATTACGTCACAATATGTAACAATAGTGACAATAGTACCTAAGCAATAAAAATTAACAGCTATTCAAATGATTGCCGAATTAAATCAGCTATCAATTTACAACGTAGCACGATGTTTTATTAGTGCCAAAAATCCAATAAAATGTTTATGTTTACGTGAGGGTGCGAATGACGCAAAATACTTGGCGATATGCATTTATTATCATCCGAGTACTTTGAACTATAACAATAGCGTGTCTCGCCGCCCCATCCTGCCAGATAACACGCTAAAACTTGCTACAATGATTTATTAACCCTTTGTAAAATTAGTCACAGTTATGCCAAAACACAACAAACCCACAATCCATCAAAACTCTAACTTACAAACTAATCCAATATTCCACAGATGTGTTACATTTCTATCAAGCAAAAGCAGTAAAATATCTAAGTACTCGTATACAGGGTGGAATTTTGTAATGCCACCTGAAGGGAAAGTACTCTTAATACTGTAGATAGAAAAGTTTACTCAAACAAAACATTCCTTTATTTTTTAATATAAAGAAAACTGCATTCAAAGATTTTCAAAAATTCGCTTGAAATTTAAGATTTAAGAAATATTAAAAAATTAAAATTGAAGATTTCATGGTTTTCCTATAATTTAATTTATAAAGTTTGTTAGAGAGATTTCATACTTATTTGATCCTAACGATCAATGCAATAAAAGTACAGGATGTAATTTTTACAGATTTTAGTCGGTTCGATTCCCGGGTGTGGCAAACGAATTTTCGAAAATCTTTGAATGTAGTTTTCTTTATATTAAAAAATAAAGGAATGTTTTCTTTGAGTAAAATTTTCTATCTACAGTATTAAGAGAACTTTCCCTTCAGGTGGCATTACAAAATTCTACCCTGTATACTATACTGCACCAAACATTTAGGCTTTCAATAAATTAATCAGTTTTAACGTAGATAATATTAAATCTATAGCTTCTAGATATACAGGGTGGCAGGGATATCGACGCGCAACCTTTCCATGAATTCAGTACATGATTCTGAACCCGAAAAAAAATTGCTGTTAAATACATTTTGACCGCGAAGGTATTGTACTTACCTACTTTTCTACAAAACAGCCAATTTTTTTTTTGTTATCCGACGAAAAATTGCTAGGTACGCTAGGCTCTAGTCTAGAATCATATTGTGCTGAATTCATGGTTAGGCAGTTTGCGCGTCGATGCCACCCTGTATTAATTCAAAATCATAATTCTAATGATTTCGAATAGTTGAAAACTGATTAATATTTCGGAAAATGGGAGAAAAATTGATGTTGGCTGGTGTGTTTTGGCATAACGGGGTCCAATTACCGGCTTTAAACAACTTAAAATTCATCTCTTGTTTTGATTAGCTGTGTGAGAAGTGCAAATATTTTACGAACGTGATTTATTATTATCGTGGTTGGTATGACGCCCTTAGTAAACCAACTAAAATAGCACCGAGGATTCATTGATATAAAATTATACGATTATAAGCAGATTGTGTTTTTGCTTCAAAAGTTATTGGGTGTGGGCGTAATTTGATTTATTCCACGACTGCTCTGCATGCGATGTTTGTATCCGGTGCGTTGATAATAAAATTACAATTGTAATTGTTGACATCCTCAACAGCTGATACTTATCAATGATTCTATTAATGGAAATGAAAAATTAACAACTTAAGTTTTTTGATAAAATAAGAGGTGCTGGTGTTCAAGTGATAACAGCGATGATCTGAACCTGAGTGTAGATGTTCTTCTTGTTGGGACATCGAGGAAGGTGGTATAGTCTTCAGCATCTGCAGCAGATCGTCTCCGGCCACGGCCAGCGAGCAGCTCTATGGTCGTCCAAAACGAGCCTTCGGAAGCACTCGACGGTGTTCGTTGCATCTTGGAGTGGTAATGATCACAGTTGCATGTTGCCCGACCCGCGGCTTAAGGTGCAATGACTGCCGCCGCTATCATAGTTTCCCTACCACCCCTTCCCCCATAGATTCGACACCCGAGGTGTTCCACACGCGAACATTAATCTCCCGCCTCGACACCTTTCATAGCTAATTCCCCATGTATTCACTGATGTCTATAGACACTTACAAGACCTTTTAATACTTCTTTTGCAAAGTTAATAGTTAATTTACTAGTCAATGCAAAGTTGTGAATTTGTTTTTACGTTTTCTTTAAAAGCTCAAAAGACGCGAGCTTTACAAGGTTTTCTTTACGTTATAGCACTATTTATAAAAGGTACTATATTAATTGAAATTTTATTTTAAAATAGTTATATTAGAATAGTTTTATTTCCCGTCAAAAATCGTGTTTATCTAGTGGACACTCGGCTTAACTGCGGCACATTGGTAGAGCCGATTCATCCGGAGGTGACCCGGATAGCACCAACATCGCCGGTCGCGACCGGGTCAGCCGGATGCCTTAGCGGCGGCCTTCGCAGACTCACGACAATAATGTGTTTTTTAGGTTAACATACAATTTTATATAGATACCTGCAGTTGGATTTTTTTTAAAATAAAATGCTAAAATTCAACTACAAATAATTCATTAGTGAATGACTAACAAATTACGATGACTGGATCTTTTGATGAGTATTTACTTTCATAAACAGAAAGTAAGTGTGGAGTCATGTGAGGTTCTCACACCTCGTATATTTCAAAACACGCTTGATTTATGAAAGCAATCGTCGTGTGATAGGTGGCAGGTAATGTCATTTTGCCGTTTGTTGTGGCACATTTAAAATAAAGATGTCACGATACTGTAACTGTGGGAGGTCACGTGAACTTCTGGCACGTGCTTTATATCTTTATGTTTACACTAGTTTTAAAAACATATGATTAGGCAGTAGGGTGACGTCAAGCAATTTGGAGGTCTAATGAACTAGTTGAATTGATAAAAGATAATTATACTATGTCATTTCTTAAAAAAACTTTTGTGATTTTAGTTCGTGTTAGTTTATCTGTTGCTAGGAAAGGTAATAAATATGGTACGTTGAGTACAAAAATAACCATATTAAGTTCTCGTTCAAAAGGTTGAGTCAACTATGAAATTAAACTTTCATTGATATTGTATTTTTCTAAGGCGTCAAAATGAGGAAACTCAGATTTTATCGAAACGTCAGATCCAAATCAGCTCTTGAACAAAGTAATTAACATAATTAAACTCCTTCATCGGATTGTTAGTAACTTCTTCTCTAACTATGTACCTAATATTTAGTGAAGCATTTAGAAACGATTTAGTTTTCATTAGATAATGCATAGAAAAGAGGTTAAGTGACCAGAGAGGTCGCGTTCTTGATGGACGTCAAATAAAAAGAAAACCAGATCACTTCCAATGAATTAAATAAATTGAAATAAATAAATTGGATTCGCTCTTCACGTACGGAAAAGCTTTTCGACATTGATAGATGTTACTTATGAGTAGATAGGTATAGTAAATCTAAATCAGTCTACTCACGCATATTGAATGATAACAGCTTGCCACCATCGCGGTAGGTTTGGAAGTAGGAATCTTTTCATTTGTTTTCGAGCCATTTCACCTTCTCCCGTTTCATCTTCGCCTTCAACCTAGAATCATTATTATCGTTTACCTAACTGTGTATTTTGAGGTGTTTTAGCGTGCCTAAAGATTTGCTCGACTTTTGACGATCGACACGTGTGTGATCAAACAAAATCGAGTAAATATGTAAGCAACAGACTATCAATATCGTATTTTTCAAGCAAATCTGTATCTGTCAGCTTCTTACATATTTATTGAGATTATTTATTGATAGTCAAAATACAGCTTAAAAGAATAATGTGTCTTGGATTTCGTAATATCTTCAACTAAGATAGGTACTCGTTTAATTCATTAAACGAGTATCCTTGGAGTTTCTTGCCCGTTCTTCTCCATAGTTTTAGCAGTTCGACATAAGAGTAATATTATTTAATTATTCAATGACAGCATAATTATGAGAAAATAGTTACTTTATAATAGGCACCTACTTCATAATTGATGGACGTAATTTTTTTTGTCGCATATCAGTTTAAACCATTTTTCATACCAAACGTCTATCTTTTCTTTTTAGGGTTCCGTACCAAAATGGTAAAAAGGAACCCTTATGGTGTGACTCGGTCTGTCTGTCTGTCTGTCACAGCTGGATATCTCAAGAACTACTAATGCTACCAACTTGAAATTTGGAACATTTTGAGTTAAAACGTTAACTGAAAATGTTCCAAATTTCAAGTTGTCTAACTAGTTTTGCAAATAAGAAAGAAATAAAAGTACTTATACAGGGTGTAAGGGACAGCCCTCCACAAATTAACAGGGTGCATTCAGCTCCTTATTGTGAATCATATTCCACCGGAAATTTTCTCAGGAAAAGTTTCATTTTTTTTAACGTTTTTTTGGCTAATATTCCTTTATTTCAATGTAAAATTACATTCTCTGTTTGCAGCACTCCATTTATGTAAATAAAACAGCTAAAATCCAAAAAACAGCAATGTATGTCGAAATACTCTAACGTACTACGCGCGAAATCAGCTGTTCACTTTCTGCATAGCTTCAGAGTTCATCAAACTCACCGCATACTACTTGCATACAATACAATAGAGACAAGCGAGACGCTCCGATTTACCGAGTCGCAACAGTATTGCCAACTTAATAAACCTCAATTTGTGAACGAAAATGTTAGATCAAACTTGGTTCACATAAGAACTCCTCTAATGTTAAATGCAAATCTTTTAGTGCACTTAATTTCTAAAGGAAAAACGCACATAATGTGCCCTTGAGTATTCGTGGTAGGTACATACCTAATAACTTAATTAATTCTACTTTTCAAGCGATCACTGGATCCAGTTTCCAAGCCACCCAAGGGCCTCTTCATGGCTTTACGGCAGCTACCGACTGGTAGTCGAGTCGCGAATCGAACGTAAGCCCTCTGCAATGGAAGCCCAGTCTTCTATCACGCTGGGCTATCACTACTATTAATTTGCTTAACATAAACTTTGAATTAAATTGACAAATTAATCGTTTCATTTCTCCAAAAAAAATAACAGCTCTAACATTTAGTCAAGCTTAAAAATAGTGGTATTTTTGTACAACATTTTTGCAAGAAACATGCAAAATTTTTTGAGTAGTTGACAACACTGTTTTTGTGTGTGATTTTTCGTGTAGTCATTAGTACAGTTTAGTTGTCCTGCGACTGTGTCCTGCGCAGTATCGCTCGCTGTTGTTCGCGCAGTCGCGTCGTGAAGTTTACGTACTTACCCATTTGTGTTGTTGTCTGTGAGAAATGGCTACACGAGCACTAAGCTCGTGAATATGGCGAAATGATAATGTGCTACGGGGAAGCTCGGGGAAATGCCAGGGAAGCGCTCAGAAATTACATCGATAGGTATCCTGACCGTCGGCATCCATCAGACTCCCGGATAATTACCAATGTCTATCAACGAGTGCTAGATAACCAGCCCATAGTTCCCAATCAAGAAGGCGCCGGAAGACCACTTCGCGGTGCAACTGTAGAAAGAGTTTTAGACCTGGTCCGTCAAAATCCACGCCTAGGCACACGCACTGCAGCTCGACTATTGCGCCGGAATCATGGAGCCCGCGTCTCACACTTTTAGACTTCTTTTTGTGGGGCTACGTAAAGGAAAAAGTGTTTGTTAGTGCATGTGCGAGTGAGGAAGAAATGCGAGATTGAATCACAGACACATTCCAGCAGCTGCGCTACAGCTGCAACGAAGATCCCAACTTGCTGACCCGCTTGCACGGGGAGACCCTGCGCCGTGCCAATGTGTGTGAAGGTCTCGGTGGAGGTCATTTCGAGCCGTATCTCATACGACCGGAGCGATTCTAAGGTAGGATTAATTTTTGATACCTATTGAAATAAGACTGATTGATTTACATTATTTTTCTATGTAATAAGCATTGTACTTATGGTAAAAACACATAACGCTCCTTTTTTAACTTGCCGCAGTCGGGTAAAAAAACGAAAACCACTTCAACGTTAGTTGTAGCTATTGTTTGGCACAAAATTAACTCTAGTGCTTATTATTTTGTTATCTTTACTCGCTTTACCAAAGCGGAATTCCCGCTGTGTGAAAGGTGTCTGCTTGTTATTTTCGTTAAGTTTTAGACTGTTGTTGGTTGAGCGGAAAATACTTTTGTATTAATTTGTTTAAAAATGCCTCGCAGACGATACAACGTTTTACGTAGGCAAGCCAGAAAAGATAAAGGTTTTTGAGGGAATACAGCCATCATCGTAAATACAAAATAAAAACATTATTCCTTATTTCATAAAACCTACTTATTTTATTTTTCATTGAACCCTACCCGTACTTGACAAACTGACCAATAAGTAGGTACCATACACCACTTTAAACATCTTTCAGTTATAAAAATAATTAAATGAAGGCTAAATTATTGTTGCTTTTACTGTACCTGCGCGTAAGTATCTACCTACTCAACTAACTTGTGCACTACGCTGTCGCTAGTTTAAGCCAAGTGGCGCGAGAATTGACCCCGTGGCGGGTGGGGCAGCCGAACACTCACTGCGCTACCGTTCGCTACGTGCGTTTTGCCACGGAAGCAATACATTGCGTGCGAGGTAATAAAACAAATCAGGTTTATTGGATTCCCATAACGTTCCTGAAATAATTTCATGTACCGGTCATCTTAGTATGATGTACTGAATTCACCCTATCAATCTGCGGAGGGCTGTCCCTTACACCCTGTATATATGTTTTTTTGCAACAGGGTCTTAAAATATGGAAGTGGGGTTACTAGGGCATGTGGGGTATATCATATGAAAGAGCGCTGTTTGCACATTCTCAAACATTTTTTAGGGTTCCGTACCTCAAAAGGAAAAAATTATAGGATCACTCGTGTGTCTGTCTGTCTGTCGGTCTGTCACAGCCAATTTGCTCCGAATCTAATGGACCGATTAAGTTGAAATTTGGTACACATATGTATTTCTGGGACCCAAACACGTATGGCTAAAGTAAATAAATCAATTTTGAATATAGAGGTCACTTTTAGGAGGCAAACACACGGTACAGTTTGCAAAACTTTTTTTAAAATTTTTTATAAAAAAAAAGTTTTGCAAACTGTACCGTGTGGCATATCAAATGAAAGGGCTTCTTACTATGAGGGTCTCAAATATATATTTTTTTTTATAATTTTAAAATAAATAGTTTTACAGTTATTTAAGAAAATAGACGAAAATTTACCGTTCCCCCTCCCCCTAATCTCCGAAACTATTGAGCCTAAAATTTTGGAAAAAATACAGAAAATACTTCTATACCTGTAGATTACAGGAAAACCTATAAGAAGTTTGTGGTCTTAAAATGACATGATAAATCTGTCAATAGTGTGAGTACAAACTTACATTTACTGTTGGAATGTATGAAACATGTTTTTGCAACTATAATGTTAAGTTTGTTCTTGGGATAATTAATTTAATCCCAACTACGGAACCCTTCATTGTGCGTAGTCCGACACGCACTTGGCCGGTTTTTTTGTTTATTTTTAGGCCGCATAGTTTTCGACTTTTGATGAGAACTGTAAAAAATAGACCCCCCCACCCCCATTATCTCCGAAGTTTGCATACAGAAAAATCTGAAATTATTTTATGTGATAGAAGATTATGTAAAGATTAGAGAGAGAGAAGAGAAGAGAAATGTACATTGGACAAAGTTATTTGACTAATGGAATACCACCCTTAAACAAGTACGCTGGACTAAATAAACTATAAGAAATGACTCGAGCACCTCAGGAACTAAAATTGACACATTTGTTGAAATGTATCAATTTTAGTTCCTGAGGTGCTCAAGTCATTTCTTATAGCTATTTTATTTAGTCCAGCGTACTTGTTTAAGGGTGGTATTCCATTAGTCAAAGATCTTTGTCCAATGTACATTTAATCAAAGAAATTGGATGACTTCATCAAATTTGCAAGAAGACATCCATCAAATTTCGTACATTGGGAAAAGATCTTTGATTAATGGAATACCACCCTAATAGAAAAATCAATCGTCTATTATTTGACATCTTCATTCACACCATTGCAATTAATGGTTTGGGATCCGAAAATCGATCAAATCTTTTTCATCATTCAATTCATATTATTTGTCCCCTGACCTGCAAGTGTTATGATTTTGTAAAATGCTTTTATTCCACTTGGATTAATTCGGTCGTCTTTATAGGAAAAGAGGGGGATATTTAGAAATTTTGTGTACCTATATGTCGCAACCAACTAGCTTAAAATTAGCCTTTCAGTTAACAGCTTATGAGCTTAGCCTTTTAGCTAAATGGCGCTGTTCAACTAGCGGCCTGAATGATATTCAATTATAGGTTAGCTTGGAACTGTGACCAACCACGCGCAAGCAGAATTGGTCGCAGTAACTAAGACGGGGTACCCCGACCAAACGGGTTAGGTTAGGTTACGTTAGAACAGTTACCATAAGCGCGCGAGCCAAGCGAGCGAAGCGAGCGGTGCAGCGGCAGCGGCCGCGACAAGCGCTACTGCTAAAGACTAGGCTGTTAATTACAGCTAATTAAGCTAGTTGGCTCCGACATACTCACTACTGACTACACTGGATTAGTTACTGAATCCGTCTGCAGATTTAATTGTGACAAAGACGAACCTTTCTTCTTTATGATTAGCGCACTTTTTAAGGCTAACTTGCTGAATACGATTACCACTTGTCTGAATACTAAAAATAAACGTACCTAAGTTTTTAGCAAAAAAAGTGATTTTACTGGTACTCGAATCCCAAACGCTACAAATTTTGGGCTATGGCTAAAGTAGGTAACTTAGCCATTCAGACGACTAAGCTTATCCAACTGGAAAAAGCCCTTTACTAAAATCAAAGGTTACACTGATGTTACCTCGAAATGTGCCCGATAAATGGGGAAGTTTGGGTTTCAAACAAAATTGGGTTGAGAAAACGGCAGATGAGAGATAGTTTTTAAAGATTAATGCTCGGTCACGCTCGGCTCAGCGTCGAAAGTTGAAAATCCAACAGCGCGTTTCTATTTTGGCATTCATTTAGGTGTCACCTAGTGTTGGTGAATACGGTCATTAATGGTGAAAAATTGAACTTACATTAATTTTGACTCTCTTATCCTTTTCGTCGTCTTCATTGTCGGTAACGTTTCCAGCGGGGCTGGGATTTGGCACGTCAAGCATTTTTACAATTTTGGTAAAATTTACAGTATTACGACCACTTGAGAATTTAAACCGTTGAATACAAAAAATCACATAATAATTTTAACTAGATACCAACATGTTATTGTTACAATAATTTTGCCATAAAACTCTGGACTTTTAATTTTGGTAGGCCACGACAAAAGTGACAGTTTGACATCATAAATGCTATTGTTCTTTTAAAATTTTTGTTTTACTTATGCCAGTAGTAGTTATTAGCCTATTAGCTATTTCCAAAGAGGTTTGTACCGTTCTTAGTTTTGTAATTGGTATGTTTCGATGTTTCAGGCTCTTTACTTTACCCTTAGAGCATTTTCTTTACCTGTTCTGTGGTTTCAGGCATGGAATTAGTATAAGTATAAGTACTATACAGCATGTATCAGAAAGATGTGGTCCTATGTGGTCATATTTAAGATTTAAGGTTGTGGTACAGCAGACGATCAAACTGGACAACTTACTCCATATAGGACCAACATAATGTAATCACAAAAAAAAAAAAAAAAAATGGGACGGTTAATTAATTTTTTCGTGATTAAGATGTTGGTACCAAGGAGAAAGCTGTTCATTTTGATGGTCTGTACCACACTCTTAAATATGACTAGGTACACCTTTCTGATACAAGCCGTACGTATAGGTTTCAAGTCACGATCCGTGCTCCCATCCTCCCAAACCGGCCGTCGTACGACAACCCGACCTTACGATGGTCGGGTTGTCGTACGACGGTTGGTTGGGCCAAACGACATTTATCAGATAGGTTTGACTTTTGTTAAAACAGACTTAGAAAGTCTGTAAAGTTATCAAGAAGATAAATAAAAGATAAGAACTGTAGTGTTACAAATTTTATTGAACGTTATGATATATCAAGATTGTTTAGTTTCATGTCTTTCTTATTTTGTTTGTTAATTGCAGCTTTCCACAGGTGGCGCATTTCAGGATCCGCAGGACCCCAGTCAGTGCTTGGACGGCAGCTGTCACGAATGCGCTACGAAATAAATTAATACAGGTTTATTTTACAAATTGTATGAACAATATTCTGTCTACCATGACATATGGAGCCGACACATGGACGCTTACTAAAGAGACTGTGTACAAAATACAAGTTGCGCAAACGGCTACTTATGGAGCGCGCCATCTATCAATCAGCCTAGCCTTTTTCCAACTAAGTTGGGGTCGGCTTCCAGTCAAACCGGATGCATCTGAATACCAGTATTTTACATTCATTTTGGACCAAACACCTGTAAGTACACAATTTTTAAACCTGCCAAAGTCCGTTACAGTTTGTTGGCAGGATTACATGGAGCGACTACCTGTCTGACCACACAACCAGTTACTGTATAACACGATACCCCTTGGTAAGACTGGTTGCCGTAGTGAGAAGTCCATAAGTCTGACAACCACCCAGACTTTTGGGCTTGGGCTGACTACCCGTAACGACTGTCAAAGAACTACGAATGACAGCCGGAACCCTTTCCGAGGCACGGAGGGGTCTCGATATGTAATGATTGGTCACCCATCCACGAACCGACCGCGGCAAATCAACCCGTGTGGCTGTTATTATTTAGCCACGAGGCCCTCCATGCGTCCGTCGCCATGCGCCATGTTAGGACTATAAATTGAAAGACCGAGTCCGTTACTCAGATAACTGACGTAGGACCAAGGTTCAACACGTCTGACTACGGGTAGCAACTCTCGACATGGTATTGGGCAGGACACTTGGTTATACGTGGTGACGGAAGATGGAGCAGAGCCGGTGACGGAATGGTTGCCGAGAGACCGTAGAAGGAGCGTTGGCAGACCAACGCCCAGATGGGTGGACGACCTACAGAAAGAAGATCGCGGGGAATACCTGGATGACAGTCGCACAGACTAGGGAAGCATGGAACAAAAGGGTGGAGGCCTATTACTCAGCATTAGGTGGAACAAGGATGACTAATGATGATGATGATGATATTTTCATAATCCTCCTATACTATTAAATGGACAATATTATGTATACTGGATGACTTTTTTTACCGTCTTGCAAAAAATTGGCTATAATAGGTGAACGGGGAAGCCTATGGCATACTTACCTAGTTTTTTTTTTTTCAAAAAATTTAATAAAAAAAAACGAAATTATCGCAGCAAATCATATTATGCAGGGTGATGATTTAAATTTCGATATTTTTTAACGATTTATATTTTTTTTCAAAATTTCTGTTTTATTGTTCTAGTATGAAAAGTTTAGTTCGAATTTGTAGTATTTAGTGCTTACTAAGATCAATTTCAACAGCCGATTGTTTTTTCGCGATTTCAGGTTTGGTCCCATAGTAAAAATTGTTCGTAATCAAATCAAAAATCAAATCAAATCATTTATTACTTTGCAAACATGGGTATTATTGTGTATTATTGGGTGTTAGGTATTGCATTATTGGTAACGATGAGTACAATGACCCCTTAAAATGATGCCCATGAATTTAATTTCACCCTGTATATAAAAGTACTGTGCCATCTGTGCGTCAGACGCAGTGCGTGTTTACCCGGTCTGGCTTTTCAGCTATTCCAAAACAGACTGCCTTAACAGAAGCCTTACACGGGCATTAGTGACAGAGATGACGCTCTATGTATAAAGCCGAACTTTTCTAAAACTCGATGAACCATATTTTCCGCGTATTTTCAACCGGTGCTTTATGTATTTTGTATGCCTTACACTACATCAAGGCTGATTGTTAAAAATATGAACATGAATAAGTCACATGTGAATCACACGAATATCCGAGTTACTGGAAATACTTATGCCACTAATAATATTAATCAGCTCAAGTAAATATTTTACACCTGCACAATCAGTGATCCCGATTTTATCGTAGCATAGTTTTTATTTTGAGTAGGTTTATTTTCTCATCTGAGTTTATTAGTGGCATGTTTGTACAGATAATAAAATGTGAACTAAACATACAGACCTGTATGAGTTTTCCTTTCGAACAGATTAGCACTCGAAGAACGTGTATTGGTATACAAATGACTGATACGAGAGCGACACACCAGCCAGCTACTCCTGAAGCTTCTCTTAGGCAATATACTGTAATGACCTGGAACAGAAGAAGACAGTTATAAGACCCTATGGAAACTGAGGAATTATAATCATTTCCCATGAGATCTATGGCCAAAGAGACATCTTTAAGAGGATATTATATCCAAGCGTGGTTTAGCTTGGTGTGTAAGTGAAATGGCGTGGGCGTTATGGCTGTCTAGTTTTACGAGCGTGATATAAGACTCACGCGCACTGGAATTTAAACGCGCTTCGTTATGACAAAATGCTATAGTTTAACTTTAAGCTTAGTAAGTTCTTAACATATTTAAATACCTTCGATTTAAAGCAAATTTTAGTACAGCAGTATACAATATAGTCAAATAACACATATGGAAAATGCAAATGATTTAACCATATACATTTGGTTTTATAGGAATTTTAAAAACACAAAATTATTGATGAATAAATAATGATTAATTATCCCTTAAGAGTTTAACTCTGCTTCTTGGATATTAATAGCTCTTGCCCTTACCCCAATTTATTTGGGGTGGCGCAACATGACAAGTTTTCTTCTTCCGTACTTCTATATTGGTCTTCATCTCAGTAATCCGTGTCTGGTGTATCATGCTTTACCCAATCCACTCATTGTTTCTGTGGTCTTCCTCTACTCTCATAGCAATCCAGGCTTGTATCTAAAACTTTCCTCACGACATTTTATTAGCTAATGATTCTACACTTCTGAACTCCAAATGCTAGGTACTCCACCTTATTTAGTCGACCGTGTCAGTAGAACCTATAGATCTCGCGGGTCGCAAATTTAGTTTTGGTTTATCTTAAACTTGCACAGTAGTATTGTCAAAATAGATAGCTCGCTGGCCAGCGGACCCCTTAGCAGGGCGTGTCCGATCGCCAGAAACATTAGACAGTCGATAAGTAAATTGAACGATAAGTAAAACGGAAAATGCCTGCTGCCAAACACGTGAAATTAGAACAAGTGGATCTGTCCAATAGACATCCAACAGAACCTTTACTATGCAGAAAATACTCATAAAATGTCGACTCAATTCCCATCGTACCTAATCTCGTTGTTCATCAAGTATTACGAGTATAACCGTATGGAAATGGCTGAGACTAATAAATGGAGACACTGTGTAATTACTGGAGTGCCATAAACAAGGTTTACTGTTCATTTTATTGCTTTATAGACTACTTCGCTCCCCGGATCCACCTACGTGAACGCGACTTTTTATGTGTCTCAACTTCTTGAAAATGCTTCAAGGTTTTTCTGCTATTCTCTATACTTATAGGTAAACAGGGTGACTTGTAATTTGACGTATTCCTTCTAGGACGTATTAGTGTGACCCATTTGCAACAATAAAGCACCCCATAAAGCCTAGGCGAAAATTTATGGGATTCGAGAAATACCAATTTTTATGTATTTTTGAAAATTTCCCATTCACTGTCACTTTTTTCTAATCTCTCGAATTGAATGGCATTCATTGCTATTCCATTAGGTAGGTACCTAATACTGCAAACCTTTCGATGTAACCGTCTGGAGTTCTGTGAGATGTCGTATGATTTTTTGTCTAATTTTATATTTAGCTATGTATGCCAATAGGGCCGATACCGCTGGGGTTGCGGGTTGTTTAAAAAAGATACCATGGCCCCGGCATAGGCAACTGAAGGAACACGGGTGGGTTTTAGTCAGTAAAATTTCCCATCCAGAAAAAAAAAAAGCTATGTAAATGACTGACTGTCGTTTTATGTAAGTAATCTATAATTATAATAAATCTGTAGAGAGGTCAATTCTGTACATGATATATATTTTCAAAATAACTATCAGGGGGTAATTAGTGATCGATACTGATGCCAAAAATGCAATCAGTAAAATTTTTGTCTGTCTGTCTGTCTGTCTGTATGTTCCTTATAGAAACAAAAACTACTCGACGGATTTTAACGAAACTTGGTACAATTATTCTTCATACTCCTGGGGAGGTTATAGTATACTTTTTATCACGCTACAATCAATAGGAGCAGAGCAGTGAAGGGAAATGTTGGAAAAACGGGAGAAGTTGCTCCATTTTTTAAGCTTCCGTCGCGTGTGCAGCCTTAATGGTTAAAGCTACATAGAAATCATTTATGACGGAAATGTTCTACATAAAATTATCTAAAAAATATCCTACAACAGCATATGTCTATCTTTTATGGTTGACTCACAATAACACGTGTAACTCCCGATAGCTTAGCAGTCCAATACATTAACTTAATAACATACAAGGAGTTACACGCTGACGGAGTCGCGGGCCCAGCTATTAATAATAATATTCTGCGGTTCCTTATTGCGATATTTTTCAACAGTATTGTGGATTGACATATTACTAAAATACGAAAGTTAATCTGTCTGTTACATCAAAACCACTGAACCGTGAGGAAGGACATATGGTACTTTTTTACGAAAAACGACGGAAACGCGGACGAAGTCGCGGGCAAAAGCTAGTAAACAATAAAATCGTACCACTAGTATGGCAGGCACGATGTATCTCCACAAAATCAACCAAATTCTTTCCAAAGGTCTTCCAGTCATGAACAGTATATCAGCGGATAGCCTCTTTGGCCCATAAGTGTAGACTGCGGCTATAATCTCGAGAAAGCACACGAGCGGAATACAGACTATGGCCACGTGCGCGTCCAGTAAGCCAATCACGTGTAGTCCTCCCTGTTGATGATAGAAATTGATTTAAAATGGTACTGAGAGCAGCACGTGGCAAGCAACGCGAGGCGGTCTAAGGGTTGCTTGTAGAAAGAGTGAAAAAACAACTTGTGTAAACAGTTCAATCTAATGGTCTCCATTAGATTGAACTGTTTACACAAGTTTTAATTGAAATAACTGAAAACCTTTTAAGGCTCTGCATCGAAGCGTGGTTTAGCTCGGTGAAACGGCGATAGCGCTGTCTAGTTTGACGCGCGAGATAGAAGACTCTCACACGCATCGGAATTTAAACGCGCTTCGTTTAAATGTCTATACTTACTTAAATCAATTTTTAACATAGTAAGTTCTTAACATAATTAAATACGCTTGATAGAAGTAGACAATATATTCAAATATCATTATGAAAAATCCAAATGATTTTACCATTACATTTGGTTTTATAGGAATTTTAAAAACCTAATTATCGACGTATCCTCTTAAGGAGCATTGTAATCGCGAAAAAAATCAGCAGCTTCATATATTTATGTTCACAAAATGTTAGATGAGTACAATATTCCCTTGTGAGGTTTTCAGTTATTTAAATTACACCTTGTACCTTTACGCTAGTCTTTATCAATTAACAAAATTCATATTTTTATTAAAAAGAAACATTACACAAATACTTAGGTATGTTTTGATTATACTTTGGTAGGTACTAGTTCTGATTGTAATGAAACTTTTCATCACTGATGCTCTGAAAGTAGCTAGCATATAACTCAAAATGCGGTTTGTAAATTTGATTTACATCACATGGGAGCTAAGTTTTGAAAATCGAACGAGGCATTCTGACAAAAAAAAATTAGTTGGTGAACCAACTAATTTTTTTTCTTTCTGCCACTTGGAGAGTCGTCTATGTTTTTAAATAAGTAGGTATCTCTTTTTTGATATTGGAGTTGGTGGTAACGGTTTTTCTGCGATTCATTTTGCCTCCAGTTTTACTGATTCCGGTGTCAAATCAAAATCATCTTCACTTGAACACATCATAATTTAAGGCGCGGTGTTAGCTCAACATTCACAAATATTGGTTTCTTGGATTGTCGAGTATGACGTAACGCAATGAAACTATACGACGCAAAAAATACAGTGGACACAGAAGTGTTTAAAGAAAAACTTTAACCGATTAGAATAGTAAAAAATAGTTTAATATTCCCAGTAAAAAATTTGGAAGTTGCTCCGCAAAAATACACTTTGACGTCGAACATCTCTATATTTTCAGCGATAACGATATTCTTTTTTTTAAGAATTTAATAGAATTAGCATTTTTTTAAAACTTGAACCGGTCAATTATTTAATTTATTGTGTACATTCTAAATAATCGAAAGAAAACCGGCAAAATAAATGCACATTCGCTGCTTAGTCACATCTCGGCAACACAAATATTATTTTCAATTTTCAACCTTATTTCAAGGCAGCTAATGGTGACAATAGATTACGCGGTTGTGTGACGTTTAAAATCGTAGTCAGTCAGCGCCTTAATTGAAATTTTGTTTGCAACAACGTTTTTATGAAGAAAATCTGCTTGGCGCCAATTTTTTTTCTTACGATTTTGGTTTCGTGCGGTCGTCATCTTGCTGGCCAGTGCGTTTTTAAAATAACACCAATTCATTAAACGGTTTATACCTTTATCTACACCCATGCTATAAATCCTCTATAAAAGTTTCTGAAACAGTTAGCTTATTGCCAACATTAAAACAGCCAGTGTCATAGTAACCATGGTAACCATAATAGCATCCAAACGGGTGTTTTAATGTTGTACTGAATTTCATAATGCAACTCGTTTTCAAAAAAAGAACATTGTAATGCACGCGCGTTTCACTACAACAGCGCCGTAATTTAAAAAAGGACTTATTCGAATTCACATCGTATACTATGACGCCGGCCGCCATGTTCGATACGAGTATTAGTATTGCAAAAAATAGTTTCAGAACCTTTTATAGAGGATTGATAACATGGATGTAGATAAAGTCTTGTATGCAACTGTACATAATTAGGTATTAAAAGACTCATGTGATACCCACAATACCACATTCGTGTTTTAATACCCCTTATTATACGTCAGTTGCATAAATAACTAATATAACACTTATAAGAGTATACTCACTAATTATAAGAAAGGCACATTTTCGTAGATATTGCTAGTAGAAATAAAATAAAGACCAACAACACAAAAAGTGATTAGGCAGAACAGGTATTTTTCATTGCCATACCATTTAGCTCGACGAAAAAAAAAAAAAAAAAAAAATTAAGTAAACATATTTTTTTCGTTTGTTTTTCTTATTTACTCGCATTAGTGATGAAAAGTAGAGTGATCAACTCTGGTGTAAGTGATCAATTACATCCCATGTTTAACAATCTACTAAGTATTATACATATTCCCTTGAAAACTGATTTCAAAGTGCCCCCAAAACAAAGTATTCTTATTCTCAGCCATTATAACCTTGTAGGATAAATTAAAACCCACATAATCATGAAAGCTAATCGTAAAACACTACTCCAATTAATTAGACATATTACCACAGAATAGTAAAGCTACCGTAGTTTATCTGGGCATAGGATGCATTATGATGACGACATCACAATTAAACGATTAATTGTCATCTTACAAATAGTGCTAGCACAGAATAATAAAGCTACAGTAGTTTATCTGGGAAGTGACCTTGAATTAATTTACCGCCGCTCGGTAGATAAATACGTGTCCGTCCGTGCGTAACTGCCGCGCACTCGAACTGTTGGTTGCGTACGGTATATAGGTACTTAGATTTCGAAGCGCGTCGTTTCCGACGTTTTCTATGAAGATAAACTACTGTACTGTGATATTACTAACAATCCGTTTTTATCATAGGTACCTACTAAATGAGTTCGTAGCCATGCATGTGAAAGTTTCAAGCGCTGGAGTCACGCGAACACGTCATTGAATTGCAACTTGTGAAATGTACCAACAGCTAGCAAACTATTTGCTGGATAACAATTTGTATATATTTTTCTGTATATACCGTGTGATATAAAGACATTTGAATACAAACCTCTGTATTGCAGATTATTGAAATGGCGAAAAGCGCCAGACATGTGAGGAAAGTGATGAGTCTTTTTCGTGCACGAAACGCTGGGTACTCGTCAACTAGACCTGCTATTATTGCTTCTATGGTGACAAACTGTAAACAGTAAAAGACACAAACTATACTATTATTGGAAATTAAATAAAGTCTTTAAAATGTTTCTTATTATCAAATACATCAATCAGCTGCATCTTTCAAAACAGTTTTAATCATAGACATTTCGCCAAAATAACGATTGGGTTAGGTACAGTAAAAGCTCATGATTAAACTTTTCCTATTTAGTGAAGAAAGTATAGGTTAGAAAATGAACAATAAAATAAACGGGTATGGTTAAGTTACCATTGAATCAATTCCCAGGAAAAACAACATAACAAAGAAAGTAACGGCCCAAAAATTTGGTGCTGGCATCATAGAAACTGCAGCTGGGTAAGTGACGAAGGCAAGTCCAGGTCCTGCAGTGGCTACTTCACCCACTGGCACCCCTGAACGATCTGCTGCGAAACCCAGCACGGAGAACACCACGAAACCGGCCCAAATACTTGTTCCACTGTTCACTAGCGGGATTATTACGGAAGACCTGAAACAATCAAATACTAATATAGCTGTTTTCTTTATTGCATGTAAACTGAATAAAGGGATTAACACAAACCTCAGATTCCTGTAGTGGAATTTATTGAAACTAGCCATACTGATCAAACCACCCCATCCAGGACCTAACGAGTAAAAGATCTGCGTAGCTGCGTCGGCCCATACCTGTGAAGAGCGTTTATCAAAATAAAGTACCAATAATAAAATCAGTAAAGTAATGTATGTGAGAGATGTAATGAACTTGGCCTCATTGCTACTTATAGATACTTACTTTCGGCTTCTTCAATTGCCCCCAATCCGGGAGGATGTAGAACAGTATGCCCTTCCACGCGCCAGGCAACGTGACGCCGCGAATAAATAACACGATGAGCACCACGTAAGGAAACATCACCGTGAAATACACGATCTGTGAACAAAAATACACAACAATTCAAGGAACTCAAGGTTTGAGGAAAAGAATTATATTTGTTTTGTGAGTGACAAAACGGCAACGTGCCAAGAAAGATCCATCGGAAAATATTGGAAAGCTCACCTTTCCGACGCTCTTGACACCGTTACAGATGCAGAGGTAGACGATGATCCAACAGATGACGTTACACCAGAACACTGGCCACACAATGCCACCGATCTGACTGATGCTGGGAGACATTCGTAACAGACGAATGCTGGAAAAATAAAATTTGAGAATAATCAAACATTCATCAAGTATTGAATAAGCTTCATGATACATTGAATACACATACTGAAAAAACTCATCCTCCGGCGTAGTGATAGACCCGTTCGAGGTAAAGAAACTAGAGTTACCGCTTATCTGGAAATAATTCCTCCATGCGTAAGATACGGTCATATAAACAAATTGCTTAATCCATAAAGCTAAAATTACCCAACCTCTGTGCACTTGTCCGTATTCCAGGAATTGCCACAATTTTGCCAAGGCAAGGGAGAACTCATTGAGTGATAAATGTACAGCACTGGATATGACATGATTGCTGAGAAGTACGTCACAGCTATTACGTTTGCTATTATGGCCGCATAACCCGCTCCTGTCGAGGAAAAACTAAACATAGATATTGGAATCATAACCAAACTCAATGCCATAGGAAATTTTACCTTTAAATAACGGGTTAATGTTGAAAACTGAAATGCACCCGGCGCTAGCGAACTGTCCTAGCGTTGTTTCTAAATAAACAAGTGGTATGCCGCATATTACTAAAGTGAGGAAGTATGGTATGAGGAACGCTCCTGAAACAAAACCAAATAATTAAAATATTTCATAGACATGTTCGTCGTCTGCTCCTCTGATCAACAAAAAAAGGAAGATGGAGCGCCGCGAACATCAAAACTGAAGCCACCTTTTTATCTATGTGTGTGTCGAAGGGTTGCCATTTGTTAAATTGTTTCCCTATAACTGGGAATAATATTGTATGGGTAAGATAACATATTTTTGGTTTAAGGTTGATGCGCTAAGGTAGCCCGCGAAATTCAAATTTTCTTACGTTTTTTTGCAATTTGCAGGTCAGTGTCAGGTTGTACGTTGATTAAAATATATAACTAACATGGCTTTCGAGAATTATAATCATTATAATCTGCAATACAACTCCATTCCACTCCAGTTGGTCTCTCCTATCGATTTAAGGACAGCCCAACACCGGTGGTTGTGAAAAAAGGTCTTCTGACTTATTCTGCAAAAAACTCACGGTGATATGAAGTGAGCAAGTTAGAGTTTACCTCAAACCTCATGATTTCCTAAAATCGCTAGATTTGAGGTCAATTCTAACTTATGGAGTTGTATTGTTGATTCTAATGATTATAATTCTGTAAAGCCATGTTAGTTACGGCCGCGAATCATATTTTAATCAACATACAACCTGATACTGACCTGCAAATTGCAAAAAACGTCAGAAAAATTGAATTTCGCGGGTTACCCTGGCGCTTTCGCCTTAATCGTATAGGGAAAATTTTAATCGTATTATGGCAACCCCCGCACTTAATGTAGTTTTTTGTTCAAATTAACCTAAAACTCTTTGTTTATTTAATAAAAAAAACGTTGTTATTTCAAGTACCTACTTACAAGTGAAATGTGATTCCGTGAGACTTTTATGTGATTTGCTATTGTTTTTACAGATCATAGTTTTAGTTGTAGGTATGTGTGTGCTGAACGTGTATTTTACTTACAGGAGCACGGTTTTGTGGCTTCACTTTTGATTAAAGTTACATGCTCTGTGCTTTTGATGTTTGCGCCGCTCCATCTTCCTTTGTTGATCTGAGGTCTTCTCAATAAAACCGTTTGATTGGTACAGTTTTATCAGAGCAGCGAGTTCATTCGGTTACAAATTATGGAAAACTATGACTGTACTTCGAATCTATAAATACGAGTCTATTAGAGCTTGCGTTTGCGTATACTTTGCCAGCTGTCGCTGACAGACTTTGGAAAACTTTAAGTTTGATTTAGAAAAGGCTATTTTCGTCCATATGAATTAGGACGGTGAATACATATAAAACGGAATCCAATTAAAAGAAGCAAAGAACAGGAGTAACGTAACTCACCTCCCCCATTCCGGTAACATAAGTAAGGGAATCTCCAAAGATTGCCAATGCCGACAGCGTATCCAAGACATGACAACAAATATTCTGTTTGGCTTCCCCAACGCTCGTGAGGAGCTCCAGCCATTAACACAAACAATCGACCGTTAGATTCTTTAACTCAACCCGCACTGGGACTCCTGAGTGTTGTCCACAAATTGAGGATATGAATACTTACTTGCTATAAAACACTTTAATCCGATGAACATGCGGGTCCTTAAAAACAAGGATTTGATTCGTGACTGGGCAAGCCATCTGATTTGTTGGGGTCTCAAAAAACGTTTATGCAATTTAAACTGCTGACAATAGGATAATGGATTCTATAAATAGCGCAGTTCGATGTATTGAGTTCGAAACCGACCGCATTGAGCCCAGCACTAAGGCTGTAGTGGCCTAGACTTTTCCCAACTATGTTGGGGTCGGCTTCCAGTCTAACCAGATGCAGCTGAATACCAGTATTTTACATGGAGCGACTGCATATCTGACCTCCACAACCCAGTAACTGGGTAATACGATACCCCTTGGTAAGACTGGTTGTCAGACTTTCGGGCTTTTGACGACCCGTAACGACTGTCAAAGATCCACGAATCACAGCCGGGCCAACGGCTTAACGTGCTTCCGAGGCACGGAGGAGTCTCGGTATGTAAATATGGGCACCCATCCACGGACCACCCCGGCAAGCGTAGCGTAACCTGACAGATCGACCCGTGCGGCTGTTATTACTTAGCCAGGAGCTCCTGGCTAAGGCTGTAGTGACCATGATTGTTAAAGTCGAAGAAGGTCGTAAGTTTTGTAAAATGTTTTGCTTCCTTGACATGATAAATACGGATATGTAAGACCAAAAGGTACGAGTATGAGCTACTAAAATCTTGAAGAAAATTAAACGTATTTATTTAAATAATTCTAAAGCTTTATTTTACAAAATGTTTATTTATTTCATATTTTCATCTGTTTGGGTTGGGTGCACAGTACCACTTTCACGATCATTTGGAAAGATCAGAGGGCTGAAATCAAATGGCGCGACGCGAAACTGTAAACCACTCACGGCTTCATTCTATTGTCATCACGACAAATAGTAAGTCATTGCAAAGTGACCGTTAGCTACTTGTAATAAAGTATACAAAATTAGAATGATTGCGGGATTCCGCACGCCGCGGCTGCATGACGTACCTATGTCATGCATGACGGCATGCACGGCATGCATGACGTATGTAACTATGTAACAATGTAAGTAGTATAACTGCCATTGTGTGCAAAGATACCGGCCGACTCCGACGACGGTGATGTCAGTTTTAGAAAATTGGCAATGTGTTTTTATTTTGAACAGTACCAACCAGTGTAAGCATATTTCAAGGGGAAAATAAAGCATTCTTTCTGTTTTTAACAGTAAATTTAGTAAACCTATCGGTTGTCATGGTATGGGCATGTGATGCGGAGGAATGAGGGAAATGTCGTCAGGAAAGTTTTAAGTATGACATGTGGATGGCTATACGAGTAGAGGAAAACCAAAGAAACGATGTATGAACTGTGTGAAAAATGATATGGCTAGAAAGGGAGTGTGAACCGAGATGACGACTAATAGAGAAGATATGGAAGAAAATATGCCTTTTTCTTCCATATCTTCTCTATTAGTCGTCATCCGACCCCAAATGAATTGGGATAAGGGCAGGAGAAAGATGATGATGATGCAACCCTGCACACAGATGATGGAATATAGGCGAGGAAAAATGACATGAGGCCGTGGTTTACGGCGCGTACGTGGTGGCATGACGCCAGTTTTACTTCGTGATTGTACAATCACGTTCATTTTTTTATAGTCCCCATTGCAACTGCTCATTCCAAATGACCATGAATGTGCTACTTTAAAGTATCAATTCCGAAACCAAAGTGGCAAGTTAACTCATCCGGTATGATTTGCCGCGAACTGGATTCCAGACCCTCCGTTTTTCCTTTGACGGCTTTTGTTGTTTTTTCTACCTGACTGTACTGGAGTATCTGTGGGATTAAAAGAAAGAAAGAAAGAAGAAAGAGAATAGGTAAACATGTCGCAAAAAAATAAGATATTTCCCGGAAAATATGCGTCACATCCACGCAAAACGGCCATAGGATTAAAGTTTCTTTATTTCCATAGAAACTACAAATATAAGTTCTTTAAAAAAACACGCACAATTAAGGGTTCCGTAGTTGAAAAGAATGTATCCCAATAACAACTTAACATTGTATTTGAAAAACTAGACATCAAAAAAATATTTTTTTATGCGATGAAATTACAAATTAACGATTTTCGGACTTTTTCCTTTATTTGTGCTGTGAGAGATCTTGCTTCTTGTGAAATTTCATGATTCTAGGTCAACGGGAAGTACCCTATAAGTTTTGATTTACATGCGAGTGTCAAAATATGTCGCTTATAACTGGTATTAGGGTTCCGTACCATAATGGTAAAAAAGGAACCCTTATGGTGCGACTCAGTCTGTCTTTCTGTCTGTCACAGCTGGATATCTCAAGAACTACTAATGCTATCAACTTGAAATTTGGAACAGTTTTAGATGACGTTTACCCAACTATTTTGCAAATAAGAAAGAAATAAAAATATTAACATTTTTTTTGCAACAGGGACTGAAAGGGGGTCTTAAAAATTCAAAGTGGGGCTACTAGGGCATGTGGGGTATCTATCATATGAAAGAGCGCTGTTTGCACATTCTCAAACATTTTTTTTTAGGCCGCATAGTTTTTGACTTTTGATGAAAGATGTAAAAAAAAGTACCGTTCCCCCCCTTATCTCCGAAGTTTGCAAAAAGAAAAATCTGAAATTATTCTATGTGTTAGAAGTTTATGTAAAGATTACAGGAAAAATAAAACGATGTCTCTAAATAGCACAATTTTTCAGAAATCGGAACGGAACCGTCAGTGCGCGAGTCCGACTCGACCGGTTTTAGGGTTCCGTACCAAAATGGTAAAAAAAGGAACCCTTATGGTGTGACTCAGTCTGTCTGTCTGTCACAGCTGGATATCTCAACAACTACTGATGCTATCAACTTGAAATTTGGAATAGTTTTAGATGATGTTTACCCAACTATTTTTCAAATAAGAAAAAAAAAAAAAATTTTTTTTGCAACAAGGACTGAAGGGGGTCTTAAAAATTTAAAGTGGGGTTACTAGGCCATGTGGGGTATTATATGAAAGAGCGCTGTGTGCACATTCTCAAACTATTATTTTTTTTTGGATAGAAGTTTATGTGAAGATTACAGGAAAAATAAAACGATGTCTTAGAGACATCGTTTACGTAGCACACTTTTTCAGAAATCGGAACGGAACCCTCGGTGCGCGAGTCCGACTCGCTCTTGACCGGTTTTTTTTTTACTACGTTGACTTAGAAGCTTGATTTTTACAGCTTCTGAAGTCGGTGTCTTCAATTCTATAATTAATGCACCTTAGCTTGGCACCGACTTCAGAAGCTGTTAAGTTTTTTATGAAAGTTATTTTTACAGCTTCTGAAGTCGGTGTCTTCAATTCTATAATTAATGCACCTTAGCTTGGCACCGACTTCAGAAGCTGTTAAGTTTTTTATGAAAGTTATTTTTACAGCTTCTGAAGTCGGTGTCTTTAATTCTATAATTAATGCACCTTAGCTTGGCACCGACTTCAGAAGCTGTTAAGTTTTTTATGAAAGTTATTTTTACAGCTTCTGAAGTCGGTGTCTATAATTCTATAATTAATGCACCTTAGCTTGGCACCGACTTCAGAAGCTGTTAAGTTTTTTATGAAAGTTATTTTTACAGCTTCTGAAGTCGGTGTCTTCAATTCTATAATTAATGCACCTTAGCTTGGCACCGACTTCAGAAGCTGTTAAGTTTTTTATGAAAGTTATTTTTACAGCTTCTGAAGTCGGTGTCTATAATTCTATAATTAATGCACCTTAGCTTGGCACCGACTTCAGAAGCTGTTAAGTTTTTTATGAAAGTTATTTTTACAGCTTCTGAAGTCGGTGTCTTTAATTCTATAATTAATGCACCTTAGCTTGGCACCGACTTCAGAAGCTGTTAAGTTTTTTATGAAAGTTATTTTTACAGCTTCTGAAGTCGGTGTCTTCAATTCTATAATTAATGCACCTTAGCTTGGCACCGACTTCAGAAGCTGTTAAGTTTTTTATGAAAGTTATTTTTACAGCTTCTGAAGTCGGTGTCTTTAATTCTATAATTAATGCACCTTAGCTTGGCACCGACTTCAGAAGCTGTTAAGTTTTTTATGAAAGTTATTTTTAGGTTTTGAAGTCGGCTTTTACTTTTTTTACCCGACTGCGGCGAAGCCCAAAAGGAGTGTTATGTGTTTGTTTATATATTAAGATTACGAGCTTTTCCATAATTTCCCTCGTCACTGAGGAAATTTTATATGAATGTGACTCATATTATTTACTATGAACATTATTGGTTTGTTTACGAATTGCATTTTCTTCTCTGCCCACAAAGTTTTATATAGTATCTTTATAAGTTACACATTATATTGAAATAGGCATTTACGATACTTATATTTTATGGGTTTTTAGAAAAGAGTTCTATGATCTTCTTGGAAATTGATCTATTAAATCATTTGATAATAAATGATGCGAAAAATAAGACTGCACTCTTTTCATTGGTAAACACAGATTGTCAGGGCTGTCAGGCGTCCAGCTGTACAAAGAACGAACAATCGAGTGGGTCTCTAGGTCTCACGCAAAGTTCACTCTCACTTCAATATTATCTAAAAAAATAACTAATCAGGAATACAGACTCGATCAATGACGTATTATCAATGACGTATTATAGATAGACGCGTCATACACGAACATCAGTGCTTTCAAAAACAGCGTAAGCCATGATGTACCAACATACCAGTATATACTGGCCGCAAAGAAAAGGAAAGACGCATGCCGATACCTGTTGTAAGAAAGAGATGAATATACTTATTTAGTTACGTCACTAACTGCTGCATGTTCATTGGCGCGCGTGCGTGACTGATATCACGCCGGGCAATTACCCTTCATTTAATTTCCCATTTTTGAGCCCGGGTAACGCATCTAAAAGTAATATATCATTGTGTATTATAGATAGACGCGTCATACACGAACATCAGTGCTTTCAAAAACAGCGTAAGCCATGATGTACCAACATACCAGTATAATATACTGGCCGCAAAGAAAAGGAAAGACGCATGCCGATACCTGTTGTAAGAAAGAGATGAATATACTTATTTAATTACGTCACTAGCTGCTGCATGTTCACTGGCGCGCGTGCGTGACTGATATCACGCCGGGCAATTACCGTTCATTTAGTTTCCCATTTTTGAGCCCGGGTAACGCATCTAAAGGTAATATATCATTGGACTCGATGGCAATGTTTGTATTTGTACTAGCTTTTGCCCATGGCTTCGCCCGCGTGTAAATCGGAAATTATCCGAGGGGAACGCACTATCGGAAGAAGCCGTGAAACCGCCCGCACCTCCAATCCAGAAAAAGATAAAGAAATCCAGTGCGCGATAAAATCCCGCCGTGATTTTATTACGCTCGTGTGAACGCCGACTAAGTCGACGTGTTCGCATGGACGTAAAAATATCGCGCCGATTTTATTTTGCGCACTGTATTTTCAACACTGCTTAGCGCAGAGAGTTGAAAATCCAACAGTGTGTTTTTTCGACGCGCTGGGATGCACTCTGTTGGATTCTAAATGCTCGGCTCAACACCGACAGTTGAAAATCCAGTGCGCGATAAAATCCCGTCGCGATATTTTTACGTCCGTGCGAACGTCGTCGGCTAAGTAGGGAACGTGGCGTAGCGGTCGCGGCGGGCGCGGCGTCGAACGGATCGCGTACTCGTGATAACTTCTATTAAAAAAGTATTTTACTGCTACAGAGTAAATACCCTTGATTATAAAATTATTTATTTGAATAACAATTAATACTACGATACGAATGTAAGTATTCAAATTTTGTTTCTACCGGGGCGATCTAACTAATCAAATTTTGGAACACAATATTTATGATAGTTAGATAATATATTCTCGCGCGGAGTTTTTTGTAGGTAATAATGAGTACTTCAATCATGTAGTAGGTACATAATTTTTATGTATCATCAATAGTTTTTTTCAGCGCACGCCAAATAATGAATTTTATAGGCAAAATTTTGCTACTTTGGGTTACTTATTGTAATTTTTGTATCTCAAATTTTTTTGAAAATAAATTACCTATAAGTAGCTTAAGTTACTTTCTGACAATTTAACTTTCTATTAAAAAATTGTCAAAATCGATAAAGTAGTTTCGGAGCTTATTCAGTACAAACAAAGAAACAAAAAATCTTTCCTCTTTATAAATTAGTATAGATATAGAAGAATAGTTATGTATGTCGCTGAATATACTACTACTACTGCTACTACTACTGGTACTATGAAAATGTGACCTACAGCAAGGTCTCCATCTCCCCAATGGATCGCGTCATTGGTGCCGAGGGTTTCATCCCAGTGGAAGTGTTGGCTGGGCTGGCTCCAATCCGGGCACTTCAGAGCGCACCTGATCGTGGCCACGGTGACTCTCATCTCTCCTGGCATTTGCACCGCCATCGCACTCATCTTCTGTTTGCCCACTTTTTGTGGCGCTTGCGTCTGTAAGAAAAGAGAGAACGTTTCCATCTCGATATGTGTAAATCAAACTGATGTCAATCGAATCTTATATTATTTTTTAATTGCACTAATGAAGACGAAGAAGTCAGATAGGCAGTCGCTCCATGTAAAATACTGATATTCAGCTGCATCCGGTTAGACTGGAACCCGACCCCAACATAGTTGGGAAAAGGCTAGGCAGATTGACTAATGGAGACGCCTCGACCGTAGTCAGTCAGGGTAGTACCTAGCTAATCGCAGTGTCTTATCTGAGACGAAGACGCAGTCATACTTTTGACATAATCCCACTGTCGTTAATTTAAAGTTTAGAGACTATTCGGCTTCTACATCGGTATTTAGAAAATGTTTATGCAGATCAACCTTATGCAAAGCTACGTTACACCGCCAATAGCGAGTTCATAAACAGCAAGTTTTGTCAATAAGGTGTCACACAAAATCAATGAGTTAAATTCCAAAACTTACAACTGTATAAATCAGTCTGAGGGTAATAATTGTTCGGAAGGTGTCCCTCAAGGTGGCTAGATCGGGACAGAAGATCTTGATGGTGGGCTCCTGGAAGTTCATCATTTTGTTCCACTGCACCCTGTTACTCTCAAATGTGGTGAAGTTGTGAATTTCTCGGGGATTCCTCGTTATCATATTACTGTAGATGTCTGACCTATGCGACGTTGCTTCGTCATCAATAGCTAAAATTGTTGGTTACTTTGATTACAATCCCGTGGTGGTCGAAAGTTTATATACCGCTTTATAAGCATGATAGTAGGTAGGTATATGAATCTGTATAAGTATATAAAAATGAATCCCTATTTCCCTTGGTCATCGCATCACGCGTGAACGGATGGAACAATTTCGCTAATTCTTTTTTTGTTGTGTTTATTATTGTCAGGAGAAGGTTCCTATGAAAAAAAAAAAAAAAAAAAAAACAGGACAACGTCTGTCGGGTCAGCTAGTTTTAAATTAATAACGTTGAAATTTCCTCTGAAGGATGCCTAGTATTTTCTAGTCAGAGGCACTAACTACAGAAACTGCTCACTACCATGAACTCTTTAAAATACTGGTAAAAAACTCAATAAGAAGGAAACTTACTCGGAGTAAGTTTATTTAAAACGACCACAGAAGGCAAAGGAGGCCACTCATCATCCTCGGGTGGCGGCAACATTTCTATAAGGGATTCATTTCTTCGATACATTAGGAATTTCCTCCTCACTACGTCTAGCAATGGTATCTCCAGCTCTACGTGGAAACTCGTGAGTACTCCCTAGTGAGACGGTGAAAATCATGTTGTTGCCTACCTGATGTTGTTCATCGAGAATCAAAGTTTATACCAATGGAAGGGTCCGTTAGTATAAACTTTGACGG